>OU612060.1:0-1259083 GCA_914767635.1 Melanostoma mellinum | reverse complement strand
TGTCTCTCTAAAAAGACTTCTAATTAACTTTTACTTTTGCGGTGCGCCTTGTCGTATAGGTTCATGAAATGAACTCGTTCGTCTTTCAGTAGTTTTTTTTTGTGAATTGTGTTGATAATCATCGATGTACGAGTTTGTGTATTTAATGAAATTTGCATGTGGATCTGGTTTTTACTCAGCATGACTGGTAAATGCTGCCACTTTGATTTTTAGAGCAGTGAATTTGCTATGACTTTTGAGTTGAAGTTATTCCGAGTTTTTCACAAAGATGTCGCTTTCAATAGTTTTTGATATATTTGATAAAAGAAATCTTAATCTTGCAAAGAACGTTTAAGTTTTCAGCAGTAAAACTGATTTGATTTAACACTTTACTAAACAATGCAAATATATCTAAAAATCATCTTCCTATTTGGCTTTAAAATTGCATCTACCTAAATTTATATACCAACTGCGAAATGTAGTATCTTCATATATGTTTTATTGTCATCACGAGAAACTTTCTCAAGATCTTTCTGCTTGAGGCAAAAAAAGGATGAAATTTCAGGTATAAGCCGACCAACACGAAAGAGAATGCCAATCACAAGAATTATGTACATATGTATAGGTAAAGACATCCGCAACTTTCAGAAGTTTTGAGGCAATAAATGAATGGTTCAATATTTCTTATTCGAATTTCTTTTTTACAAACTCACAAATCTACAAGCTGTCGCGGTGTTTGAAGGTAGCGACAACATCAATCATTAATATTACCACCAGACCATATAGGTAACGACACTCTTTTTTTTTAAATGTTTAATTTTACTAAAGGAAACATGAATTATAGGTACATTTCAACTAATGTCGCTTCATATTCTGTGACTTATTAGTCACGAATATTTAACTCTATTGAGGGTTAGAAGAGGAAACCTTCTGGTGTGTTTTATGTTTTCAAAGACCTTACCATGATAATCGCCTTCGTGTGATAAAACTATTTTATTATCACTTGCGTTTTTTTTTCTCTGTTCCTTTGCAATTTGGCAACCAGTTTGTTGGTGTTTGATTATGTTGTTAGCTGTGCACACCTCTGTGAAACAGAATAAAATAACAAGAAGCAGAAGACCTATACCTCCACAGATCGGCTTGGTGCATTTAACTCGAAACCTTTGTTCGATTTGTTTTGTCGTTTAACACTCTAAAGTGTTAAAAGTTAAATTTTTCCTGCGTTATTCTTCCTCTTTCGTTGCACAGTCATTATATAGTCTTTTACCGGCTCAGTAAAGAACTAAGACACGTTTGGCATTTAAATGTCACGAATATTACAACGCGTTGTTGCCGTGCAATTAATTTCACAAAATGAATGAATATTTCAAAGTTGTGGTTGCCATTTTATGGAGAGAAACATCATATTTTGAGTATTTTTTTTAACGGGTCTCTCGTTTGTCCGAAATAAAACTTTTTACTATTTCTTAAGAGTTTAAGCGCCTAAATAAGTTTTCAGGTTTTTTTAACCAAATGTTTTTGTGCGCTGGAAACAGTTTAAAATCTAAAGCATACATCATGTCTACTCACAGATTATCAGTGAGAATTTTATTATTGAAACTCTAGAATGGAAACTCTGTTAACTTTTCCGCAAATCCAATTTGAAAGATCTTAAATTTTGAATCAGCAGGTCGAGAATTAAAAATCTCTTTGTTGTTTCAATTTTGTTTTTTGTTTTTTATTTTCTCAATTTTCCACGGAAGGCAATTAAAAAAACAAATGCTATTTTATCACGTTTTTGTCGACCCACTGTTTGATGTCGTATATATTTACAACTTATGTATATTTTTGCAATTAAACCAACTTCGTGATGAGACAAAAATGTTTTGGTAACTTAAGGTTAAAAAAGTTTAAAAAGGTTTTAAAAAGTTTTAAATCTTAAAAATACACTTTTAAAGCGTGAACTACATCGAAACACGAAAAAGTTTCTTAAAAAAGTGAAATGTTATTCCCAACTCCGCTATCAAATACAAATTTGTATCTCTACCTCTCAGTATTAAAAAAGTGTGTTTGAAAAAAGCTAGCTCACGCCGTAGCATTCACTTTGAAAAATTTTTTGAAAACAAAGACAATTAAAAGGTATTGTTTATTTTTTTTTTTTTTCTAAAAGGAAGTGCTTTCATCGCTGAATTTCTGTAGTTTTCTTAGAAAAAGCTCTTTCAAAGTGTCAAACAAATTCTAAAAATATCAAATTAAACTATATGCCAATTGTGTTTTAAAATTTTGAGGTAAATTGAAGCATAATTAATTGAATTTATTGAACATTAACCGAAAACTTCACAGAAAATTTCTTTGATTTTGTTTTATACAAATGCTTCTTTTTTGTCAAATTGTTTATTGTTTTGTTTAGAAATATTGAAAGCCTGAAAGGCTTTTCAGGCTTTTTCTGATGTTGCTAATTAGTGCCACGCAGTAATAAAATGTTTTCGAATAAGAGTGGTGATTTCTTTAAAAAAAAACACAATTATTGGTAGGAAAATTCAAATGTTTTTTTTTATTTCATGTGTCCGAATGGAACTAGTAGTTGAAGTAGTGTATCTCGAAAATAGATCGTTATCAACTCATTCCAATTCTGTACCAGAGTCACACCAATGGAGACGAAATGGTCAAAACTTTAAAATTTCAATATTTAACCTTTTTTGAGGTTCTATAGGCTATGACGTAAAGGTTAACACGTGTGCCTGTTACGCGGGAGGTTCGTGTTTCGAATCCCAACAGAAAACAAAAATGTTTTTCCACGGTTATTGCTTTTCGCGAGGAATTGGCAAGTCTTCCGATAGTAAATGCAAAGGAATCGGCAGTAAATTGTAGCTTCCCCCCATTCCCTCACAAGGCATGGTTAGTAGAAATGCGCTAGGCCGCGGAGCTCCCCGCTCTGTTGCGCCACCCTATTTATTTTATATTATTTACCTATGGGACTTTTATCTAGGCAAACATTTTAAAATTGCAAACTTCCATAATTCTTTTTCTTTTTTGGAAATACATTTAACTAAATTTCCCCCGATTTTTTACTACACCCCCAATGACCTTTCTACTTTTCAAGTCCGAAATTAGTTGGAAACTGTTTCAAGCGGCCTTGGGTTGTTTAACTTATCGCCTCGTAAAATTTCCAACATCATCAGTTTAAAAGTAGTCATGTCTGATAATAAGTACATTTTTTATCAATTACTTTTTACTTCCCTGGCAATAAGTGTATGTAGATTAGGTATTCGTTCTATCACCACTGTTTAAAATTTTTGCTGAGGTATTTCCTATATTCGACACTTAGATCAAGATAGAGAAACAACACGTAATTGCTTCTGATACTAACGCAAAACGCCTTATCTCATTGATACCTAGTCATTAGCTGATTGTTTTCGCCGCATCAAAGAAGTTATTATTATTTTTTGCCAACTTAGCTAAAGAATTTGCATTCCACAGCTTCAATTAAGACACTTAAGTCGTATTGTGTTGGTTTTTTTTTCTAAGACCAATGATATGAAAAACGAGGCTTATCTAGCGTGAACAAAACAAATTGTGTAAAAGAATGCGGCGTTATGTTGAAGGGACTGTGCTATGATCTATACTCTGATACCACGCCAAGCGTAAATTAGTGTAATAGTTTGGAACCACATACGTACTAACGTATACTTAAAATACATGCTCCATCACAACAATAATCTTCCTCTTCATTAAGATTTTAATTAGCGGAGAAATTTCGCGCTGTGGCAATAGAAATGATGAGCGATCACGCAGCAAAAAACACAATGCATTCTGGATGTTATAGGCTTCCAGCCTGGGGAATCGTTCGTTTATACGGTGCCTGAAGATGAATCTTATGAAAAGTATACCAACAATTCTATTCAGTCAGTTGTGAGACTTTGTGGCTTTGTCCTACTCACAGAGATTCATCAACAGGCGTCAGTCTTTATCAAGTCGTACATATATGTATAAAACTCGTTTCGAGTGAAATCACACAGGTTTAGCTTTTTTTTCTCAAACTTTGACATTAGACCGCGAACAGAAATGTTGCCAACAACATACTCTGGTAGTAACTAAACGATGGTAAATATCATACAAAAGTAGTCACCCAACTTGTTTGACTTTTAAAGGAAAACTAAGTGACACGAAGGTGTACATTTTAGTGCCTTGGCTGGCAACACTGATGTTACTTTTTATTTGCATAGTGAATCAGATTTCAGATACTTCTTCGTTCTTTAGTTCTTTGCTTTAGCTTTTAACGCTGCTGTGCGTGACTAATTGTCATTTTTTTTTGTTCTTTTTCATTTGCAGATGGACGTGTGGAGGTCTCTCGTGAAGGAAAATATTTATCAACGTTGTCCGGTGCAAAGGTACTTGGAGAATTGGCCATACTTTACAACTGCCAACGAACGGCAACTATCACGGCCATTACCGAATGCAAACTTTGGGCCATAGAGCGACAATGTTTCCAGACGATTATGATGCGTACTGGTTTGATCCGTCAAGCCGAATACACGGACTTCCTCAAAAGGTGAGTACACATGACTTAAAAATGGTTAAGTTGTCGTTTTTGTGCAAACACAATAATTGTTGACCACAAGTTGCCACATGTATTCCAACTATTGTTGGCCAGTAAAACACAGCGGTGAATCGAAAGATCGTTTATGTGTTACGCCTGTCGCTGAATATTTAATGCAAAATAAGAAGACACTTGTGGTGGTGAAGATTCACTCTGGAAAAACTCATGCGCCATGTTGGGAATACACAAGACACTGATTATACGGTTTTGCGCATTGTCTCTTACGTAATGCTACGTTTTCTGTTGTCACCATAATTCGTTTAGTTGTTGTGAGTTGTGACCTACCTCACTGGTCACTTTGAAGACGCTTCATGTGTTTTCAGTCATTTATCTACATTTTACTTTATTATTACCTTTCCGTTTTTATAAGGTAGCGATTACCTCACATTTGAAGTGAAGCTCCTAGCGCATACCTTCGTGCAAAGTTGGCTGGTACGTATATCAAATGAAAAGGAAAGTTGTGTGTACGTGAAAACCCCCGCCCACCGAGGCGCTGCGCTGAAGCGTTTCGAGTTCAAGTTACCATACCATACAATAAAGGTAGAAACATTGTCTGGTAATACTCGTATACTGGCTCAATGCCACACTTCAAGAAGCTTAGATTTGAAAGTAAAAGTTAATTCGCGTGTTCTTGGGTTTGGTTTCAAGAAATGAATATGATATGGGATCGTTGCTTGGTAGCCTAGTGTCCGGTTTTATGTTGGTGCTAATGGCCGAGCTTCTTTAAATTCAATTCATCCATGGGGCTCATCAAAATCTGAAAATGAAAACAGAGACTGTCACTTGATGTGAAATGTGATGTAACACCACTAGTAAAAGGAATGTTTTTTTGTATTAGTTCGTCTACCTATTGTCATTTCTTCATTCGAAGAGCTGCAAAATGCTGCCAATTAAGCTGGTAATCGTTGCACAAAACCGCCGCACAGGTATCTATAATTATATTGAGGAAGCCCATTATTGTTTTAGAAAGAAAAAAAAAAACGAAGCAAATTACATTATTGTTTCGGCATCTATTATGGTGGTAATCGTTTGTCTCGTAACGCAACGCACGTAGTGTTCGTGTGTCTTCTTTCATGAGGAAAATCGACTACCATTAATCGAGTTTTGAATTACTTCATTGGTTGGTCAGAGTAGTGTTTATTATTTCACAAAATACTCCGACTTTTGAGTTTTGTTTTGCCATTTTAGATGAAATTGAATTGTATCATGAAAACTTGAAACAAGTCACTTGTTACTCGTTGACGTATTGTCAACACAAACAAAAGTTGAATGGTCTCAGATTTGACATGGGGTTCTCGTTCATGAACCATGAATCAGCTTTTAGTGCGTTCAATGTCATCCTAATCTGTTATGAAAACAATGTGTTTATGTCGAGTAAATTGGAACAGGTTGGTCATAATGATTGTACAACATAAAGCTGAGTTTGAGAGAAATAAATTCGTGCTTTTCAGTATGGCTACCTTGAGTAGGTGAAACCTTAGCAGTTTATCTGATAAAATTATTACGGACACAATATTTCACACAATTGGAAGAAAATGGCATTTCAATTATTGTTGTTCTATTTTCTGATGTGAGAATTTGTATACTGATGGCCAGTCTCGTTGTAAAAGTTTGAACCGAATTTCAACTGATCGTAAACTTCATTTTAAACAGGAAGTCTAAATTCGCTAGGTTTCACCCTGAAAAAGAGCATCGTTTCAATTGAGAATTTAACTATATTTTGTAAATGAATCTTGGCATCACTATAAGTTATTTGTGCGGATTTAGCCATTTCATACGTTCCGTTGCACTTGCAATTTTGCACTGAATTTTCGGGAAACTAACGAAAGTTACGAAAAACGTTCTTAGAATCGAACTAACCCTAATTCGGCAAAATGGGGCTTAAAATAAACTCAGTTTAAGTGCTAATAAAACACTGAGGTACTGATTTGATTTGTGAACTAAAAAAATGGCAACAAAGAAAATTAAACAGAAACATATTAACCGGTTTCTTAAGAACAAACAATTTCAAACAGCTGAACAAACATTTCGTAGTGAATTTCTTCAAGCATAATTTTTTGCTTTGTTCCCTATATTCAGTCAGTTTCTCGTGTTACCTGGTTGGAATTTCGTAAGAAAACGAGACGAAATCGCTTTCCAATTTCTACAGATTCCATTTAAAGACTGAGACGTATTTTGTTATGGATCTTGTTTACAAACATACTCTATTCTGTTTCTAACTTAATTACTTAGTTAGGTGGGCATTACAGATCGGAGTGAACCTTAGCCTCTACCAACTTCTTACACCAACAATTTCGATTTCGGTTGAGCTCTCTCCTGTTTTGCACTTTTAGTTGGTTGAGGTCTTCTTCCATTTGATTGCGCTACCTAAGGCGAGGTCTTTCCCTTCCACGATTCGTCGAGCTCGTTTTTGTATCTTCTTCTCCACACATTGTCTTCGCATACGGGACCAAAGATAATTCGAAGCATTTTTCCTTCGAAACGACCAAGGGTTTCCTCATCCGCTTTTGACGTATGATGTTAAAGAAATTGCATGACAGTTTGTCGCCTTGCCTAAAGCCCTTTTCGACATCGAAGGTCTCGGTGCGTTCTTTACCGACCTCTACGTAAGCAGCGTGAATTCTCCAAAGTCAAACTGCATAGACGTAAGAGTTTTACAGGGACGAAGAAACACAACATGGTTCTGTACAGCTCGTCTCTGTTCCTGGCCAAAGCTTTTTTTCTTGTACTTTTTTCTGATGTACTGACTCCTTCTTAAGCAAACTCAATAAAAATGTTTCTTTTGAACTCATGAATTTTGAACCAATCATCATTGTTGTTTTGTTTTCCTAAGCAAAATAGACAGACTTTGGTTTGAACGACCAATGTTGGATAAAGTGAACCTTCTGAAGACCGGTTGTCAAACTTGTTCGATGATTTTCAAATATTTTTTGAAAATTTTTGCAGTTGGACAAGGAAATGGACATTTGAGGAATGTTAGACGACAAGTCTGATAGGTCTGAACGTAAAATACATCCGATCATTCGACATCCATCAAACGAAGTCTGTCCAACTAATTGCATAGTGTGAACTCCGCTTATAAACTTTGCTGAAGAATCTTACTTAGTAGTTGTTTTGTAATTTTTTTTAGATGTAGCTCAAACGAGAATTGTAACGACAGCAAATATTACCGTAGGGAAAGTTCTTGCATCTTGGATGTTGTTCTTGAGCACTTATACAGGATGTCCCATGACTTTGGGTTATGTGAGGCCACAAACTTAGAATTTGGTAGCTTATTCATTTCCAAATCCTAACTATGTTCATATAACGGCTGTTGAAAATTAAAAAAAAGTGCTTGAAATAATAGTTTTGACAAATTGAAATTGATCATCACTTAGAAGTCGATTCATATCTCACTTGAAAAGCGCCGTAGATTCCTCTTAAATGGACCCGGTTTACCGGTGCAAACACTCCTAGTCAAAAGCGATTTACTCCCTCACTGCGTTCGTACAGCATTTCTACGTTTTCACTTGCGTTAAACGATCCACGTCGGTCGAAGCATTTAGTCGAAATTAGTAAATCCAAAACAACAGGCTATTAGAAAGCTTGCCCAAGCGGTTATATTATCATCCTCAACCTTAATTAGCTGCAATGACGATGAAAGGAGCAACGTACGAATGTGATTCCATCACTTGTCTTGTTTGTCTATCTACACCTATAAATATGTAGAGCTGGAAAGAAGCAGTTCTACAGTTGATGTTGTTGTTATAGACAGACATCATACAATTTCGCTCACGTTTATAGATGCACTTTCGGAAAATAGTGAAATCATTCCATAATAAGAAGCAGCACTACCATCCGAGCGTCACTTGACTATTGATTAAACATCATACACAAGTGCGCATCCGAATTAAGTAGATACAAAGAATTCGCTCAAGTATGTGCTCTGGAGCATGTTCACAACGCGTATGGTGTGTGTTCAATGTACCTACATACATGAAACCTCTTTATAATTATTAGGCAATTTTATGTGTAAATTTACAATCGATTAAGTCTATTGCTTTACCTACTTGGCAAGGAGTTGTTTTACAAAGAAAAAAAAATAACTTAACTTTCTCTAAGCTAACGACCGATTGGTCTCAATGCACTGCTTACAAAGTCAGGTTCCCGACATCAGACATCGAGTTATTCCGCTAATTGTTTGTTTATCAATGCCAATCCCAATGGTTCGTTATTTCAATCGCAATAAAATTTGAGATCCGCATCAAGCCAATGATCTTTAAAGCCCACCATCATTAAGTAATACTTGTCTCGGCAGCAGCACGGTGACTGTCACAGGAATGCAAAACTTTCTTCTTTTTTTCATTCGCTTTTACTGGGACGGCGCGGCGGCATACCGTCCGATACCGACATCGACACAAAGACGACAACAAGTTCGATGCCTCCTCCATCACGAGGAAATGCAAAATGAACAAAATGAAAAATAATAATATTTTCACGTTTTTCCAGTGTGCCCATCTTCAAGAATCTGCCGGAAGACACTCTCATCAAAATATCAGACGTGCTGGAGGAGACATATTATCAACTGGGTGATTACATCGTCCGACAAGGTGCCCGAGGTGATACTTTCTTCATAATATCTAAGGGTCAAGTGCGCGTAACCATCAAGCAGGAAGACGCCCAGGAAGAGAAATTTATTCGTACCTTAGGCAAAGGTGATTTCTTTGGCGAAAAAGCGCTCCAAGGGTGAGTAAAAGTGTTGGCTTACAACAATGTTGCAGTTTTAACAATTTTCCATTTGTATATCCCACAGAGACGATCTTCGTACCGCAAACATAATTTGCAATTCACCAGATGGAGTAACTTGTCTGGTGATCGACAGGGAGACGTTTAACCAGCTTATATCGAATTTGGACGAGATACGGCATCGATACGATGACGAGGGAACGTTGGAGAGGAAAAAGTGAGTATTGCATTAACACTTTATTGATTTCGCATATTCAAATGTTAGGTTTTTATTGATTCTGTTGTGTGTTTGGTTTTTGTGATGCCATTTGAACTTTCACGAATGGCGGCATTGTTTTTTGTTGTGCCTCTAGTCAGGGTTCGAGGAGTACCATTTCACTTGTACTTTCTATCACGACAATAGAGCCACGTGCATATTCATGTTGGCTAGCAGTTAACATCAATTTGAGGTGACATGCGATGTTTGTTAATGAAGGCGGCAAACACAAGAAGTGCCTGCTTATTTTTTACTTTTTTCTTGAAAACAAAAATATCAAAAGAGAAAAATAATTGTGAAAACTGAGTACAGCAACTTGGAATACAAACAACTGGGCCGTCTCTCAAAAGTAAAAGTTGGAATCGTATAGAGTTTTTTGAAGTTTGTTTTTTTACAAATACAAAATCCGAGCTTCATCTCCTTAAGCGCAGAGGACTTGATACATGCGCCTCCTTTCACATTTTTTGATGCATACTTTTGTCATAGAATAAAGCACTTTAAGGCAACCCACCACAACTTTGGCCCACAGTTATTCATTGGAATAAAAATTTTTTTATTTAATTTTTTATAGATTTTATTTTCATTAGTTGATTTCTTTAAGGAATATAAACAAATAAAAACAATTTTATATATTTTTGATAGTGATTGACGTAGTTTGCTAGTTATTGACGTTAATCAATAATGAATGTGGTACCCGTGGTTTGAATCCCAACAGTAGCCTAAAAATGGTTTTCCATAGGTATCGCCTTTCGCGAGGAATTGGCAAGTCCTCCGATAGTAAATTCCTTGCCATGAGAAGCATTCATTTGTGAGAAATGCGCTAGACCGTGGCGCTCCTCGCTCTGTTCCGCCACCTTATTTATTTATTATTTATTTGCACATTTATTTTCTGGAGGAAAAGTGACGAATGATGGTAAATGTACCCAATCATTGGTATGTGTCAAACATGGGTCAAGTCACATATTTACACAAATTTTAAACACAGTACGTTTTCGATTAACGCAACCATCGATTCAAGTAATTACTCGATTTCTGCAGCAACCAACAACTAAATTTACATCTCTGTTCACGCGTTATCGTAATTCTTCATATTGCAAAACCCTTGTTTTTTTATTAGTTGCGATAGATAGATAGATAGAATGCACCCCCCTATATTTTCACTGAAATATTGAAATTAAACGATTTAAGTGTTCTTTAACGATTTTTTCTTTAAACATTATCAATTTATAATTAATGGTATAAGTTAAAGTTATACCAAACTCGTTAAAGAATTTTTAAAATGATTAACAGCTTCAGTCAACAAGAGCGAACTACAAAGTTGTAAATGAGTTGAATCAACCCTAAGGCCGTGAGATTTCTTTCTTTCATAACACCTACAAACTTACAGTTTTCTTTGAGAAACTCTGTTTTTCAAATCTTTCCATAGATATGTGATAGAGCTAAGATCAGGTGACAGTGTATTCTTTGGACCTCCTCTTGTTTTAATGTCAAAATGTGTAGATTGTGACAACGAATAGTTGAAGCAAACACTGAAAAAATCGATTAACCGGTTACTCGATCTGGGTAAACACAAGCCTTTGGTTCCAATCCAGCTTGCAAAACAGATTTGGATCGGGTAATCCTATTTCAATGTGAGCAGTGTAATGTAGTGTAGTAACACAAATTCGATTTGAAGTGTGAATCAATCCGGGATAAGTGAAACGGTTTAGTAACTATGGTATTGATAAAACAGTGGAAACTGAAAATAAAATTTTTAAAAATTCTGCCTCACTCGGATCTTAAGGATCCATTGTGCTCCCCGGGAAATACAGGATGAGGAAGTGGGAAGATTGAAGAGGTAGAGGGTTGGGCTGGTGGCTGAATTATTGTGGTAGGGAACCCCCACTGAACGATTTGGAGCCCTGAGTAAATTTCAGGATGCTGTTCAATGGGAGGTTAGAGATGTCGCCCAGAAGAAGTATTCTCAGAGGGCTTTTTTCCTACTGTGAGCATAGCGTGGGGAACTATCTTGTCAAAGATTCTGGAGACCCGTCATTTTTCTAAAGATGACCACCTGTCACTGGCGGTTTTTAGAAATTGTGTTCGATACTGTTTTTTTTCTTGTTCTAGTGGCTTTAGAACTGAGGTGTTCGTTTCGCTGGATTCGAGTGTTGACCCGATTTAGCTGCTTATCCGCCATTTCATTACCGATTATGTCAGGTTGTCCTGGAACCCAGATTAAAGTTACAGTGTTCTTTTAGCTGAGCAGTCTAAGATTAGGATTACTGAGACAGCTTTCTTACTAGCATATATTTCTCACAATATTGTTGAACCTTACAATCTTTCTGAATGTGACTCTACTCTTTTTTTCATCGTTGTCCATTTCGTTCACTTATTTTGATGGCAGTTCTTCTGGATTCCAACAAAAGAACTGCCTTTCGGCGATCAAACTAACAAAATCTTCACTGCAAAACTATAAAACTTTCAAGTTAAAATTAAACAACAGTTTAAAGTCAAACAAAACTAAAGTTTAAAATTCCTTTATTTAACTTGATCCTCAAGCTCTTGAGACCTTCATTTTGTTGCTCTATCTTTTCTGATTGTAATAAAAGTGTTTGACAAAAATACATCGTATTATTCTTACAACACAATCCAGAAACTCAAATAAATTTTGATATACATCGATTCTTAGAATTACTAACATACCTTCTTTTTTTTTGTTAAAAATTTGCAAACACTACGAAATAGAATCTGGAGTGAGTACAGTTCATAAAACCGACGTTCGCTTTGTTTTTTTTTTTTATTTTATTTACAATATTGTACTTTTCTTAGGATCAACGAACAATTCCGAGACGTTAGCCTTTCTGATCTTCGAGTTCTTGCCACATTGGGTGTTGGTGGTTTCGGTCGTGTTGAATTGGTTCAAATCATGTCTGATCCTTCACGATCATTTGCTCTTAAGCAAATGAAAAAATCACAAATTGTGGAAACACGACAGCAACAGCACATTATGTCGGAAAAAGAAATCATGGGCGAAGCTAATTGCCAGTTCATAGTAAAGTTGTACAAAACTTTCAAGGATAGAAAATATCTCTACATGTTGATGGAGAGCTGCTTGGGTGGGGAATTGTGGACGATACTTCGTGATAAAGGAAACTTTGATGACTCAACTACAAGGTTTTATACAGCTTGTGTGGTTGAAGCCTTTGATTATCTGCACTCGCGAAACATAATTTATCGCGACTTGAAGCCCGAAAATCTTTTGCTAGATGATAGGGGCTATGTTAAACTGGTAGATTTTGGTTTTGCGAAGAAACTTCAATCCGGACGAAAAACGTGGACCTTCTGTGGCACTCCGGAGTATGTTGCTCCAGAGGTAATACTAAATCGTGGCCATGACATTAGTGCTGATTATTGGTCCTTGGGAGTGCTGATGTTCGAGTTGTTGACAGGTATGAAATACATTTTCCTTTTAACGAGCTCGGTTTTAACTGTGATTTTTTTTATAGGCACACCACCGTTTACCGGTTCGGACCCAATGCGAACCTACAACATAATTCTTAAAGGAATCGATGCTATCGAATTCCCTCGCAACATAACCCGCAATGCCAGTAACCTTATCAAAAAGCTATGTCGAGATAATCCTGCCGAGCGTCTGGGCTACCAACGGGGTGGTATTAGTGAAATTCAGAAACACAAGTACTTTTTATTTATTCAAAAACGATTTTTATTATACTGTTGATTTATTTTCGTAGGTGGTTCGATGGTTTCTATTGGGATGGACTTCAAAATCGCAGTTTAGAGCCACCAATCTTACCGACTGTGAAAAACGTCACAGATACTACAAACTTTGATGATTACCCCCCGGATCCAGATGGTCCACCTCCAGATGACGCAACTGGTTGGGACAAAGACTTCTAAATACACCCAACCACAGATTTTTGCTTGCTCAAAACAATTAATTAGCATAACATATACATACAAAAATCAGAAAAAACCTACAGTGTTATTTGAAGACTTTTCATTTTACCATACCGAACGCGCCTTAAATCATTGTCTTCCTAGTGTAGTAGTCACCCTGCAAAATGATGTAAATATAATCAAAACAAAAATCGAATATTATGGAATATTTTATTTTTATGTATTTGAATGTATTCCCAGAAGAAAAGAAGAAAAGTATAAATGAAAATATGTTAAAACGTGATTTTACGCAAAACGCCATGCAATAACGCTAGACTAACATTGACTAAAATTATAAATTGTACCCATTTCTTGCTAGATTTATTATTGAAAACTGTTTAACTGTGTCGTTGTTACATAAATATGAATTTATTTTATTTTATAAAATTGCTACTATTATTATGATTATGGTATAAAAATAAAAATCAATGTTTATCGTTTATCAAAAAAGAAACAAAGTATACATTGGCAATTCATAACAGTTATTGTAAAATTATATTATATAAGAGTATACATTGTGAATAAAAGTATGTGTAGATTTTTTTGTTACAAATTAATTGTGAGCTTTGAGTTCTAAAGCGAAGTTTTATTTTTTGAAATGAAGATCTGTTGCCATATTTAAATCAAAGTTTTAGTTAAGATAGAAACAAAGTGTTTCGGTAATTTTAAACCACTCACAACGACCATCAAAGTATGGAATTTAAAAAAAACAAAACCATTAGAATGAACACATGTAAAGACATAGAATGTAAAGCAATTTGATCAGTCTTTGGAGTAGAACCAAAAAAATTCAGGAATTGGTTGATATTTTGAATCAGTCTTTTGGCGCATTTTGGAAAGTAGAAGAACGCCGATATTTCGATGTTGTCATAAGTAAGAATGCTGACGTTGTCCTAACTTTCTCAAAAAGTTTCAAAAGTTTGTTTTTATGTTTAGACACAAGAACTTGCAGAAATATAATTGTACATGGTCTGAAATCATTGAGCTTTTTTCGAAAAATAAAGTGCTCAATTCTACAGGAGTGCTGACTGCAGAAATGCGTACTGTAAATTATAACGAAATGAGCTGATATTCACTTAAAATCAATCAAACCCCATTCCAACTATGCAATTTCTTGCAGCCTTGCAGGTGTGGACAAAAGAAAGTGTACACGAGAGGAGAAAAAAATAGATAAGAAGATTAGCTTAGAAGAATAGAGAATCTCCTCTGTGGTCCACAGTCAAACAAACTTAAGAACATGTTTTTTCGAACGATTTTTTTTTAATATAAGTCGTTTCTTTGTGCGCAGGTCTGAGAGATTTTTTTTTTTTTTTTTTTTAAATTGCAGTGTGGCAATCAGTTTTTTTTTACTTCTTTGAGTAAAATATATTCTATTGATTGAAAATACATTTCTGAAAATATCGAAATTTTTTTGGAGTATCTTTATCCTTATCCTATTTTATAATTTCTGAAATGAATTATTCTTCACAACCTTGGAGGCAACTAAACAATTTAAGTAGTTAGCATCTGTTTAAGTTTATTTCGTTAAGTAATATTTTCTTATTATTTCTTTTTTCAGCTTGTGGTTCTTCGTTATAAAAGTTTATTATGAGTGAGTACCTTGTTTTTAAAACTCAATTATTATATTGAAGTAAGATTTTTTAAAAAACTTGTTAAAATTTCAAAAAAGAGCACTCATCGACCAAAGAAAAAAAAGTACAAAAAGGGTAAATTGTATAAAGGGAAAAATCTTTCCACAATTAAAGCAATGATAGGCTCGTTCGTTTGAGCTTTGGTTCCGATTATGGAATACGAGGCAAGTCGTTTGGGATTCGATGTTTTCTTTTCGGCCTTGCTCCATTTGGTCACTTACTGAATTCGAAATGAGTCATTGAATTATTCATCTCATTTCCAGGAAACATTTTTTTATTTGAAAACATCGCGTGCATCTGTTTTGAGTCCTTTATATTTGTTGAACATTAGTTTCATTCTTTGAAGCCCTGGGGTCGCACTGTCGCCACAAAGCGTTTTTTGAAATACCTAAACTCGCTCTGAATGTCAAACTGAGTGTTTTTTTGAGCCCTGGGTTCGCCCTAAACTCGCTGGGGCTAGTTAAGTTATTGAACAGGACTGTCAATTGCCATGTATTTTTATTCAAATGGCAAGGATGTATTGTGATTTAGTTTTTTTTTGAGGACTGAAAAACTCAGTTTTTTTTTTGACAATTCATAGCAGTGTCAACCCTGGGTAAATTTCAATGAACGCTCCTGTTTATCAATTACATATATAATGGCCCTATCGAGGTTTTCAAGTTTGCTTCGAAGTAGTTGTCATCGTTAGAAATTTTTCACAAATGCGGTAAATTCCCAGGATTAAAACTTTCCACAGCAAAAACTTAGCGGAGGACGTCGGATCGGCCGATCGGAGAACTACCACGAAGCAAAATGTATCCGAAGCAGAATCCCGCTCCGACGGATTGTAGAGCGGATTGTAGAGCTTTTCACAAAAATAATGCTTCTTTTCAGTAATAATGTACATAATTTAAACCTGAAAGAAGCAGTAAAATTTCTTTTCGCCTATCGATTGCACAATGATTTTTTTTGTGGTACCCTTGATGGTTAGCATGTCTGCATCTCAACTCAGAGGTTCGTGGTTCGAATTGGTTCGAACCCCGACAGACGCAAAAATGTTTTTCCACGGGTATCGCCTTTCGCGAGGAATTGGCAAGTCCTCCTCCTGGTTTCCTCCATTCCCTCACAAGGCATGTTTGTTAGAAATGTTGCGCCACATTTAGTTTTCTACCAGTTCATGTTTTATGTATGAAGTAAGCGAAAAAAAGGAATTGGTTGCGACTCTCGAATTGGTTTTTATTAACTCGTGATAACTTACGAAACAAAATATTCTATGCTTTCCAGTTCCGGTTTGAAAGACCGTACCAACATTCAAAACATAACCGCTAGAGAAATATAACTGTTGTGTGTTGTTAGGCGTCAATTTTTAATTTTTTTTTTTTGCAAAGTTTTGCAAAGCAAGTGCAAAGAAGCAAAAAATTAATATTCCCTGCTGCTTTCGTTTTAATTTCTTTTATTTCGTAGAGATTATTTTTTTGCCATCAAGAATAGTCAATCAAAACATTGTAAAATTTACTTAAGATTACTGGGTGTGTAAACTTTTTCCTTGATTACATTTCAAAGATCAATGTGTCAATATATGTAAATCTAACACTTGAGTGATAGGAGAGTTCCAGGAAAGATTAAAGACTAAAAATCGATTGCCATGGATTGTAAGAAGAGTATAAAAACAGATTTTTGTACTCTGAAAGTATCAGTATCGTTGAAGGCATTAACCGTTGAAGTGTACTTTGAAATTTGTTCGTCATGAAGTTCTTATTGACTTTGGTTATGGTTTTGGTTTTCGCTTGTGTTGTTTATGCACAGCTTGACAAATCAGGTATATTCTCCGGAATTAAAACTGAAGAAAAGATTTAACATTGGTATTTTCGATTAACTTTTTTTAGTTTGCTCCCTTCCACCAGAAAGAGGTCCATGCCGTGCATCTAAACCGCGCTTCTTTTTCAATTCGGAAACTAAGGCATGCGAAAAGTTTTTGTATGGTGGATGTGACGGAAATGACAATAGATTCCTGTTACAAGAAGATTGCGAAAAGTTATGTTTTTAGAAATTTATCAAAACTGACAAAGTAAAGCACAGGGCTTTTGACAAGTTCTTGTGTGAGATATTTAAACGAAGAAGAGATTAATGAAGCAACAAAATCATTTTGAAATAAATAAGAAAATAAATATTTCTTTTTTAAATCTTTATTTCAAATAATAAATATCTTATTTTACTTAGCGTTGGCATCTTACGGTTTTTTTATGTTTCTAAAAAACATAAGTTGCCAACGCTAAGTAAAATTAGTTATGTATGTTAAGAAATATTTATTTTCATATCAGTCGAGCAACTTGGAGACCAGAAAACATTATAATTATGATTATTTTTCTTATTATTGAAAAAAACCTGCATATTGACAATTTCTTGTCAGACATTTCAGTGGAAAATAAATGAATGAAAAAAAAAAACGATATCTGACGATAGTTTCTAATTGCTCTCTGAAACTTTTTCGAAACAGGCAGCGAGGACTAGCCCGTGGCAGTCTACTATTGCCTTTATTTATTCTCTATATTAGGTGTTCACAACACATTTTATGTTTTTTTCTTTTTGTATGAATAAATAGTAATAGTCATTTGCATTTTGCTCCACTGTGCTAATTTCAATCTGAAAAATATTTGCTGTTGGAACCGGAAGTCTGAGTCCGCTTAGCTATGTTTAAGTTTTATTTACTTCAATGTGGTAGAAGAACATGTTTTGGTATTACTCTACCTTATTTTTTATGCATAGATTCCTATTATTTTTTTGGCACTCAGATCCGATATGAGATAATGACAATCAATAGGTAATTAAAAACCTGTATAGTTAACTTAGTGTGATCGTGGTGTAGGTGTGTTTGTGTAAATTTTTCTTTGATTTCACTTTTGAGATCAATGTCAGTATTAATCCAACAATTGAGTGATCAGTGATGGAAGTTCTACCAAAGATTTATAGTCTAAAATATTGATTCCAATCGCGGTCAAAAAGTATAAAAGGAATGTTTTGTTCTGTGAAAACATCAGTATCATCAGCATCTGAAGGCGTTAACCGCTAACGTATACC
Source organism: Melanostoma mellinum (assembly GCA_914767635.1). Classification (NCBI taxonomy): domain Eukaryota; kingdom Metazoa; phylum Arthropoda; class Insecta; order Diptera; family Syrphidae; genus Melanostoma; species Melanostoma mellinum. The sequence continues at coordinate 1,240,917 of OU612060.1, read as the reverse complement.
TTGAAGAACCTAGCAATTTATTCGCAATGAAGATTTTACTGACTTTGGTGTTGGTTTTGGCTTTTGTTTGTGTCGCTTTCGCACAGCTCGATAAATCAGGTATATTCTCTGGGATTCAAGAGCTAAGATCGGTTCAAAATTATGTAATATGGTTTTTATTTTAGTGTGCTCCCTTCCAAAAGCCAAAGGTTCATGCCGCGCATCTCAGCCAAACTACTATTTCAATTCGGAAACTAAAGCATGTGAAAAGTTTACATATGGTGGATGTAACGGAAATGACAACAGATTCCAGACACAAGAAGATTGTGAAGAATTATGTCTAAACTAATAATCTAAAACCAGAATAATGAATAAGGAATAAAGGACATGGCTTATTGATCAAATAAAAAAGAAGCGATTGACCCTATCGAGGTAACCGTCGGAGCGGAATTTCCTCCGCAACACATTCTTTTTCGGAGATTCAATTTCGCTTCGAAGTAGTTGTCATTGTAAAATTTTTTTTCATAAATGCGGCAACGCATTGCATTCCCAAAACTAAAATTTTTCGCAGCAAAAATTTACCGGAGGTCGTCGGATCGGCCGATCGGAAAACTACCACGAAGTAAAATGTATCGTAGGAAATCGGAGAGAATTGCGCTCCGACAGTTACCCCTCACTAAGGCCGAATGAAATAAGGAAATCTTGTTTTCATTTTTGCAAAATGTTTCCAGTTGTTTTTTGAAATTTTTAGAAGCAGACAGTGGCAAGTAGTTTACAAGTCATAGGATAGCTATAAAATCTAAACTAAAAAAATCAACTCAGCTCAACACAAACATCAGAAATTGGTTGATACAGCTTATCACTGACGCTATTTATTGAGTGCTTAAAGGCTTATAATCTACTTTTCTAGTAACGCTCAAACTGCGTCAAAAATACTCAGTCAACATTCCTTCGGTTCAGGACTGGTCGCCTCCAGAAAAAAAAAACTTAGGCTCCTTCTCATGGCAGCGTCTTTTGACATTTCTAAGAACATCTGGAAAGCTAAAACAAAAAGAAGGTTGCTATCTGGAACAATGGGCCAGTATTTAGGTTTGCTGAAGCAGTTATTTTAAAAACGCCTAACAGAAAAAAAGGGTGAAATGTTGAAGTCCTTCATATCTTAGCCCACCTGAGAATTATTTAAATTAAGGACACATTTCGAAAAGTAGCTGGCATACCTCAAGTTGCCGTGCACTTCTATTTTATAGCATTAAGTTGCAAGTTCTATTGTTTTCAGTAGCGATTTGAATGAACAAAAATTCAAAAAGTAACCGCTAGTGTTAACTAACAGTTGTCTGTAGTTAGGAGCCAATTCTGCTTTATTGGTTCTATTTGAGTGTTATTTGTCTCAAGCAGGTGGAAGCACATGTCCCTTACCTTTTTTCCCCTAATTTTTTTTGGGTGTCTAGATACTATTTTGTATAGATTATTTTTTTGTCACTGAAAATCAAGATGAGGTAATGTCAATAGGTAATCAAAACATTGTACACTTCACTTAGTGTGATGTAGGTGTAGGTGTGTAAACTTTTTCTTTGATGTCAACTCAGAGATCAATGTCAATATTAATCTAACACTTGAGTGATGGGAGTTCTAAGAAAGATTAAAGACTAAAGATATTGATTCAAGTGATTGAAAGAAAAGTATAAAAACAAAATATTGTACTCTCAAAGCATCAGTATCACCGTAAACGTGTACCTTGAAATATCTACCAATTTTTTCGCTATGAAGTTCTTATTCGCTTTGATGGTGGTTTTGGCTTTTGCCTGTGTTGTTTATGCACAACTCGATAAATCAGGTACATATATTGTTTTGAACTTGAAAGGGTTAAGAAGTTATATTGTTGTTTTTTAGTGTGCTCCCTTCCAACGGTATCCGGTACATGTCGTGCCGCTCACCCGAGGTTCACATTTAATTCGGAAACTAAACAATGTGAAAGCTTTATGTATGGCGGATGTAATGGAAATGACAACAGATTCCAAACAAAAGAAGAGTGTGAAAAGTTATGTTTATAAAAATAAGCTTAAACCAACGGAACAAATGAAATGAGCAAGATATTGCAATAAAAAATGTTTTTGTTATAATAAAATAACAGATTTTTTTCTAAAAATAACCAAAAATAATTTTTAACTTGCACTTTTTATGAGTCACTATGGAAAACTAGACAATTTGGTATTTTTGTAATACCACACGATCAAAAATTTTGGAATAATGTGTGTTTTTGTTTAAACACCTAAATCAATAGCATCAATGCTTGAAGCCAAAAATTATAAGTTTGAATGAGTGTGATGAAGAAGTTATGGCATTTAGCACTACAGTCACATCTTTTTGCTATGGGCTCCGCTTCGCTTCCTCATTTCATTGCAGTTTGGCAAGTCTTCTCCAAGCTAAAGAAGACCAGGTTGATAGAAATGAAAAGTAAAAGAATATCTACAGAATATGTGTTATTATAGTTTTGTGAACTTTGAAATTCTAAATGCAAAACGATTGCAAAACGACTTCTTAACCGATAACTAAAATTAATTTTTTTTTGAGAAATTTGAAATAAGATATATTTTTGAGCTCGGACGCTGTAGAGAGTAGAGTATATGAATTATTACTTATGTATAAGTAAATGTTCATGGAAGAAAAATATGTTCAATCCAGAGGCGATTTTTATGAAACGAAGTGAAATTTACAAACTCAGTGGTATGGAACGTCATCGATCATTGACAGTGTAAATGGGGGCTTGGTTGTCTACTCTACACAAACAGGCTACGCACAATGACTAAATGTCTATGTCACTCCGAAGTAGTCAATTATAACTAAATTGATTAGTTAGCAGGTTTTATAGGTTCGGGTGCCAGGTTCGGAACTGAGTCTAATCGGTGCGCTCACGTAGACTTACAACTGGTTGTTAGTCTGCAAAGCTTGAGTCATTCTCTAGCTTAAGCAAATTAACACACGAATATTTCATTAAAACTTTTATAACAGTGGTTCCCAACCTTTTCGTACTGGTGTCCCAAATCCAATTTTAAATGAACTTTCGCTATAAAATCGGAAGGTGCTTTGACTTTAATAAACATAAATATTTTGGATCGTTGGCATAACTCCTCCCTATGAGTTTGAAGAAACAATAACCTGTACTTTTTTGAGGTAACCATCGCATATTAGACTTAAAGAAAAATAATCTTTTTGAAAAAAATTAAGACCATATCGATATAAGAGCAACCAGAAAAGTCTTCAGGAAAATGAATAACATTGAAAATGAGGGTTGGTACCAAGCCAAGTTTGTGGTTTAATTTGAAGTTAGCAGAACAGGATGCCAGCACAACAAATTTTGATGCGAGCACAACAAAAAATGTGTGTTTCTTATTGGAAATGTCTGTTTTCGAAATTTAAAGTAGTATCTAGAAAATGTGTGTTTTTTCAACCCTTGAGTATGTCGTGAAAAAAGATGCGGAAGTATCATTTAGAAATTATTCAATGCAATTAATCAACTACGTGTCGTGGAGACTCATGAGACATTTCGCTCCGTTCTCGAGATATGGCGCATTTTACATTTTAGTCACCCATGAAAAGGAGATTTCAGGAATGTTTTGATGGGATCGTCTAAACCGTCCTAATTGGTGTTTCCCCTTCGAACAACCCCCAAAAAATCGTTATTTTTCGTCTATCTCGCTCCGTTCTCGAGATATGGCGTGAATTAACTTGATAGACAAGAAAAAGGCCCTGCTGGGATTTCTGATTGCCTGGTAGCGAAAAGTGATTTTTCCTCGATTCTTTGAAAAATTCTCGTTATGTGAGGAGAGCTTGCTGTTGTTAACTGTTGCATACTTCAAGGGTGTTTTACTTTTTTTTTGACGATGGGTCCCCTGTAACAAATAAAAAATGGAGGATCAATTTACCTCATAAGATGTTAAACAAAAAGGAACTTAGTGGAAAATAAATCAATTTGCTACTACTTAAGTGAACTATTTAAAGTTCTTACCAAACTTTATGTCTAGCTCCCAATAAAGTTTCCTTTTGATCAAAATGAAAACACCAAAATTAATTTTTTCCGTATGAGATTTTATTATTTACAATTTACATTATTTATTACATATGTGAAGAGCATTGAACCACAGGTCCTAGCGTATTTCTCACTACCATGCGTGTGAAGCTTTATAGTCAAGAAAATATTAGAAGATGCGAAAAATGGCAGGGCCCTTTGCGTCACGATACCTAATAACGATGGCTTTAATTTTTTTATTGTTCCAGTGTCTTTTATTTTGCAAAACTCATTCATTTTTCAATCGAAAGCATTGTTGGGAGATTTTGAGTTTTATGTGATTTAAAAAAATTATAAAGCTTGATGTAATAAGCCTCAATGTAAATTTTGAAGATTCTGCTCTGTATTTGCCACTTTCAGACATGAGAACATGGGATTTCGCGCGAAATTTTAAAGCTTGTTATTTAATGCAAGTAAAAAAATTGCGAAAAAATCGAATGCCAAATAAAAAAAAGCTAAACAAAAATTGCCAAGCAATTACTTGACCAAACAATAAAATGCAAAACGTGCTCTGCTGAAATGTAAAATGCCAATCAGCAATATGCCAAATAATGATTTGCAAAACAAAAATTGCGAAATGATACACCGCGAAACTATTTTTGTCAAAACATTTGAACAAAACGTTCAAATTTTTAACAGAATCAAATTGAACAAAACGTTCAATTTGATTCTGTTAAAAAATCGGCAAATTTTTAACAGAATCAAATTGAACAAAACGTTCAAATCAAATTGAACGAGACGTTATCTTCTGATATTCTTTGAGTTAAATGAGGCTGAGTCTTAAAGTTGTGATTTTTCATGTGTGTTTTAATTGTTAAAAAACTTATTAATCTTTCATTAATTAAATGCGGCTTGAGGCTGTCTACAGAACAGTTTTACACAGCATTTTCTACACCTCCTCTTATGGAAGATCGGATTGATGAAAACTGTCGAAAAAACTGTTAACTTTTGGTGCGTAGTTTTTATTCAACGCAATGTAATTTTAACTTGTGATGAAATAATCCAAAAAAAAAACATAATAAGTATTCGATTTTGTTCTGAAATTAAAATAATTTATTTCATGAAATCAGTTTATATCAGAAAAGGGCTTTTTTCTGACAACATATACTTACTGAAAAATTACCAGTCTACTCTAACATTTTCAGCCACCTCTGCGATGTGCTCTTCTGTTCTCATCTGAAATAGGCCCAATTTAACACATCTATTGTCTTGAAAATGTTGAGTCACTGATGTGGAACAATGCACTATTGTCCTCATTGTTTTTTCATTTGCTATTGTAGATACTATAGATTTAAATTTCTGAAATCGTAAAATGTTTATTTGCGCTAAATTTTACTCCAAAACAGATGACTAAATACGACGTAGAAAACAGGCTATAGTCTATACAGAGTTAGTTTACCGACCTAGTTTAAGATAATAACTTGAATCAGAAGATGAGCAGATGCTAATTATACCATTACCAAGCGTATTCAAAAAGAAAATCTCAAAACCTAGAGAACAGATGGAATTGAATTCCACCACAGGTTTTTTTTTTATACACTTCTTCAGTTTACTTTTGTTTAAATCCTGTTCTAATATTATAATAAAGATGCATTAACTTACTTTGTTTTTTATCTAGAACACAACACTGAGTTGTGAAAAAAGCTTGAAATAATTAAATAGAGTCAAACTGTGGACCCTAAACTAAGAGTCTTGATTCACGTCTATGGGACGTGCATTAGTCTAATTTGCCATTTATTTCAAATTGCTAAATATAAACATCTTTGATTACAAATACAAATATACAAAGGGTGACGCAGCAGAACGGAGAGCCCCGGGGCCTAGCGCTTTTCTCACAACCATAGCTTGTGAGCAATGGCATACCTTTTGAAGAAGGGAGAGGCATTCCGAAAGGCTTATCGAGAAAACGCTTTTCATGGCAATGAAATTACTATCGGATGATTTGCCAATTCGTCTCGAATTTCTTAGAAAAGCAAAATCCTATTGATAAAGAAAACACAAAAAATTAAAAACAGAACATAATTTTTGTTATTTTGTTTGAATTAAAATGACAACAGCGATTTTTGGGGAACAAGGTGATCCGCGCACTTGATGAATGCTCAGAAAGTTTAATTTGGAAATTTGCTTTGCTGATCTCTGGATCAAAGTTCCAACGATCAAAAGGATCCAGGAATCAAAATAAAATTAGGATTGTTTGCTTTTGGCATAAAATTGGACTAAAATTGAATAAAAAGCTTTATGAATGATTTGAGATCATACGAAAAAAACTTTTTTGTTAACAACATTAAATAAAAGCCCAATCAGAATCAACAAAATTTTGAGGAATAATGTGCGCACTAACAAAAAACTGATAGCTGTCACATTTCATTTGAATAATGCATGGAAAAGAGGCATTGATATGTATAGATCTTTTTCAACGATTTAGACATATTTTTCCATATTGACGCAGGAAAAAGCTGTGAAATATTAAAATCCAACTTTTAAAAACAGAAAAACATTCCAGATATCGTTGCTAAACGATTGGAATTAGTTTTTTTTCGAAATTTTCCCATGTTGTGTAGTGAGGATAGGATATAAAACTGCAAGGCCAGAGTCAAGTCAACTATTTGAAATAAATAGATGTTGTGAAATAATGACAATCAGGACTCGGCACATAAACAAATAAATAGAATGTTTGGTTACTTTAAAGGACACACCAAGTATTTTGTAGAAATCCTCCCTCCCCAGTTTTTATGAATTTCCATTTTCTAACGCACATACCTAGTAATTCCAAAACAATAATTAAAATGCCATAACAGCTCTGCAATTTATTAATCATCCATCACATCGTTTGGATTCCAAGCATCCTACACTCAATCAGAGCATATGAGCATTTTCGAAGAACAACTTGTAATCAAACAAAAAACAAGTCAAGTGAGCACGAAGAGACGAAGACACTAAAGTTGTTTCAAGTACGCAAAAATAATTAAGATTCAATTATGAGATCACAAAAATGTTTTTCAACAATTCACTGAAGGCCGACCAATCTGGATCGATAGCAATTTTTTTATAGAAAGTGGCTCAATGTATTGGAGTAAATTACAAACGCCAAGGAACACATTGGTTGAAATTGGGAAAATTAATGGCCTGATCTTCGCATTGTTATTTATGACTTTCACAAGTAAAGGAACTTTGGTTTTATTTTCCTTTAGACAACTTTGTTGAGAGCCAATATTAACTTCGCAGTTACTTGTGAAACGATAGTTAATAAACATCGTTAATACAAAACTTATCACACTATAGTCAGTCCGATAACAAGTTTGTCCAAATAATTATTAGGTATGATATAACGATGCCCATCTTTTCTTGAAAAGCAAGAAAAAATGTAGAACCTGGGAGCAGTTGACCTACAAAGTATATTGAAAATTAGTTTGTAAACAGAAATGACGGCATTGCATTCAAGAACAAATTTTCAAGGGTGAATACCAAGGCCATCAAACATTTTTATGCAAAGTTATTGCTCATAACTTTGGCTCTAATTTATTACTCAATAAATAAACTTCACAGATACATTTTATTTAGCACATACCTACACACTATACATTTGTTTGTTATTCATTTGACGTATACACACTGCCTTCACAATAATCTTCGCATTCTTCTATAGTCTCGAAATTATTCGCGTTTCCAGCACATCCTCCGAAATAAAAAGGTGCACATCTATTCCGGTTAGTATTGAAAAAGAACCTCTTCATTTTGGCAACACAATAGCCATAGTCCATTGGCAACGTACAATCACTAGGTAAATCTATAAGAGAAATCGATATTGAAAGTAAGGCACTAATGACAGGATCAATCGATATGACAAACAAACCTCGGTAACGGCCTGCAATTTTACTGCTTGTATAAGGAACCAAGTGCAACAATAATGCTACACATATGACAAGACCAAATGTTATCGTTTTCATTGTAATATACGCACCACGAGATGACAAAATTTTCAAGTATTAATCAAGACACAATCGAACGTTGACTACTTGCTGGTACATGCGATGCTGAATGTTGGACTGATGCTTGTTGTGTACAGAAAGCCGCCTGGCCGTCTTGTTTTGATTACCTCCAGAACTAGTTTTCGATCGTTGCAATCATTCAGATGGGCTTTCCTGTGCTTAACACGATTTGGTCGGTTAACTTTTTAAACTAAAGGCACTAATTCAAGAGCAGATTTATAAGAAACAACAAAAACGAAATTCAAACCCAAATAGTCGAAAAATTTACATTTTTGTCAACAGTTAGGTATATTTTGAATAGAGGAACCAAACAGGTCGTTATAAATAAGTTTGTTTACTGCGTAAAACACATAAAGAAACAAAGATTTATAAGCTCCAAATGGTTCTGATAAAGCAATCAAAATGATTTCAAAAAGTATATACAAATCAAATTTGGACGCCCGACACAGATGTTTTTTTTTACTTGAACGTTATCTTCTTTGGCGTATTTGAATTATTTTCATTCCTATGGAATAATTGGCCATAATTTGATGCAAAATCAAAGTAAGACAAGACTAACTGTCTTAATTACAATTTAATAAGTCGGCTGAACTGCGTATTCTCTGGTCGTGCCATAAATTTAATAAAGTTTTTTTTTGTGAAAATTTAGCATTTTTGAAGAATATCATACAGATTCACTAGGTTGAAGTGCTTTGATTTATACTATTTAAGGAACTTTTTCAACGTTCAACCAACAGACATTCTTAGATGGGCCCCGGCAATTTGGATTTCAACTTGTTTGCAGAAAGTCTATTTTCAGCGTATCTGTTACTGATATATGAAAAGTTTAGAAACAACCCAGTTACCCAGTAACGCAGTTCTAAAATCTTTTTACTTAGAATTTCGCAAAAAAAAAGAAATAAATAGGGTGGGACAACAGAGCGGGATGGCTCGTTGCCTAGCGCATTTCTCACAACCATGCCTTGTAAGGGAAGGAGGACTCCTTAGATAGTCTTTATACCTTATCACTATAAAAAATTTAAATATAAACAACAGAATCTCTATTTTATACGCGATACCTTCAACAAAATAAAAACAACTAAATTAGGATTCCAACATCCAAATTACTTACTTAGGTGGGCATTACAGTTTGGGGTGAACCAACATCCTTTTGTAACGACTTGAATTTCGGGCGAGCTCTCTCCAGTTTTGCACTCTAAGTCGGTTGAGGTCTTCTTCCACTTGATTGCGCCACCCAAGACGAGGTCTTCCCCTTCCGCGATTTCCCTGCAATGTGCTTTCGAACACCCGACCGGAGCGTTTGGGTCCATCCGCTCTACATGGCCCAACCATCGTAGCCTCGCGATGCGTACTTTTCTGGCTATGTCCATATCGCGGTACAGCTCATACAGCTCGTTGTTGTATCTTTTTCTCCACACATTGTCTTCGCATACGGGACCGACCAGATCATTCGGAGATTTTTTCTTTCAAAACGACCAAGGGTTTCCTCATCAGCTTTCGATAAAGTCCATGCTTCCGAGCCGTAAATAACGGCCGGAATGAAGTGTCACCAACTTTAAATGATAATGAAGGGTTAAATGATTAGTTTTAAATTCATGAATTTTTTTTTGATAACGAGAAAATTTTTTTATGATAATTAAGTTATACCGTTTAAATTTTGCTATTGAAATTGGTATTTAGAAAAACGCTTTTTCTCAAATTTCCATTTAAAAGTGGATAGCAGACTATTTTCATTTTGAAAGTGTTTATCAACTCCTTTCAAGAAAAGTAGGTATATATTTGGTGTCAATTAATCAACCATTGATTTTCCATTTTCTCTAACTAAATACAGTGTCCAGCAATTCGTGTTACATACTTTGGGATGTGATTCTTGGTCATATTCTAAAAAAAAAATTGTTCTATAGTAAAGTCCGTTTCTCAACTTTGACATCACATTTTGATAATTGAAAAATAGCTTACATTGGTGTACACCCTGACCTGTGTTAAATTCGATTTCTCTGTCAATACTGATCGTATAGCCTCAGGGCTAAAAATCTTTTTTTTTTTTAATTTTTACCCATTTTGTATTTTTTCAAGCATCATAAAATGTATGGGCTTTTGACTGCACTTATTAATGGTTTTGTTCATCTGTAAAAAATAAAGAAATTCTATGTTTAACAGGCATTTTCTGAAAAAAATTACCTCAAATTCAAAACTTTTCTGGGCGAAGAAAATTTGAACACCATTTAAAAATGGAAATCTGGCAGCCCTAAGCCTACAGCAGCCCAATTCAAATACATTTTCAAAGATTATTATTTCTACGAAAAATTAAGTCTAAAATTAGGTCTCCAGCATCAGTATTGACGGAGGAATCGAATTTAACACAGGTCAGGGAACACTAGAGCTATCTTTTTTTAATTGTCAAAAAGTGATGTCGAAGTTGAGAAACGGACTTTAATGTGGAACAATTTCAAGAATCACATCCCAAAGTATGTAACATAACACGAATTAAGGGATATCCTGTAGATGTACGTAGTACAAATCTACGTATATTAATTTAAGTAATTTTCTTTGTAATAAAAGCTACGTTCGAGTACTTTGTGCACCAAAATCGGCCGTCAGCAAAATTTTAAAGAGTGGGGGTAAAATTTCTCTGAGAGTGGTTGATGTACATAAAAGTACTCGAACGTTTTGTTGACACAAAACCTACACATATTTAAATGTCAAATTTGACTTAAGACTTTTTTTGTCTTAAGTGAACGTATCAAATGCCATTGTGATATTTCCAAAGTCACTAAGTATTAAGGAAAGGAAACCTAATTTCTTTTGTTGACGGTTTCGAATCGATTCAGTTGTTTATAAAATACTCGAACAAAACGTGTGGTATAATGAGGATGAATGTGTTTAAATGTGCGGTTGTGGGTGCATACTCGAACGCTACTAAAGTTTTCCTTTAACTTAACTAACTAACAGCCATATTATGGTTGTCAACTATCAATCAATTGATACACGATAAGTGCTATCAATTAATTGATAAATCGGTATTATGCATGCCAATTGATAAATTTACTTTCATTGTGAACAGTGTGCTCGTACTAAGCGTTGACACACCCCACATCTAGGTACAAAGGGACCATTTTAATTTCCTGCATTCAATGAACACTAAACACATTTAACTTCAAAATTCAATTTGGAATGAATTTTTTCTATACGGCACAGAAAAAACACTTCACGATATAGCCCTTATACTAGTCAACCACGTACCTGTGTTTTGGCTACACATTTCCAGTAAAATAAACCAAAAAAATGTTCATCAACGACGAATTTGCGATTGACTGAAAAATTGATAGCTATCAATAAAGTTGATAACCATAATACCGAATAAGCAACCAGAGACGTTCACAATGGATCGCAAAAAAGCATTTCATTCACAACTGATCAAAAGTTCTGGTGGTTGTTATCTGTAATACCACTTAACCAATTTCATTGATAGACGAGCAAATTTATCAAGTATCGTATTGATATTTGACAACCATAATAGGGCTGTAAAGTAGAATTAGAAAACGCTTTTAGTTGATTCTGCTTTAGTGAATGAGCAAGACAAACTCAAGTCAAAGTGAAAGTTCGCTACATAAAAACTGAAAAAAATTAATGCGATTTGTTGTTGCTTATACAATTCTCAGATAGTAAACCAACAGGAAACAAGACAATTCTTTAGATTCTTTTATTTCAACTAAACTCATAAAAGTCAAAAAATGTTAACAGTTCCCAGCTATGTATATAGAAACTATAGTATTATTATGTATCTAGACTTTTGAACTGGTGTCGAATCTATTTTCTCCGGTCCAACTTATCAGTGTCCGTTCCAAGCTATTGGTTTCACCATTGCGTGTAGAAAAGCGAATGATGCGCCATCGCATCCGGTCCATAACATTGTTAAATCGCGTTTCGAACTTACTATAGTTTCTATATGAGTACTATTACACGGCGCAATTTGTTGCATGCAACTGGTCGAACACCATATGCGCAAAAGGGAACGAAAGTTCGAAAAACAGAGATAGATAATGCGCTACCGTGTGTCACATGGGTTATGGTTTTGGTGAAACAGCTTTGACGTTTCTCTTTGTCGTCTAACAAACTAATATCATAGCTGACAAACCAATAATGCAGAGAAAAAATAAACCACCCTGCGATGGAAGTTAGTTTTGCATGAACCACTCTTGTACACTTAGAATAGAAACGAGGTGTTAGGTTTCTGTCTAAGCTAATTTATAGGAAAACTATAAATTATATCTTATTTAATTCGAGAACCAGTGAAAGAAATTGGTCTAATAGAGTATAACAATTTGAAAATGAAAGATTTTTGAATTCATGTAACCGTTAATTCCGTGTTCAGACTTATTGATACTTCACGATTGCTTATTTAACCTATTGATGGGAAACACAAAACGTTTTTCACTGCAGGTGGATAAGTAGCGGGAAGCGGTTGAGTGACAAATTCCAAATTCGAGTAAAACGATCTTTTTTTTAGATTTTTTTAAACTAAAAATTGTGAAAAAAATGATGGACTCGCATTGTACTGGAAAATTTTGTTGCAAATTGAACGACTTACACTTTCGGTGCATTTGAATTCTCCTGTTATTCGTGGATTGTCATGTAGTCGGCAGAAAGATGTTTATTTCATTAGTTTCGATTTTAATTTTTGAAGGATATAAGGATATAAGTTTGCTTGAGGCGATGTGTAGCGGAGCCTTATGCGCTTCTCTGATTTGTACTCAGCGTTTTGGTCTGTTTGTGGTGTGCATTGTGAAAAATTGAGTTGATGTGTAATGGCAGTGCATGTTGGAGCTTCTTTACTTTACCTAGTACCACAAAGTTGGTTTCATTCAAATTTGCTTTCCACCTCCTAATTGCCTTGCCAGCAGGAACACATGCACGTTTTTGAACAATTTTTTTTTACTTTTTAGTAAGTACTCCCGGTATGTCCTGCCTTATTCATTTGGTATAAATGCCTTTCATATCAATATGTGCTCATTAGAAAACATATACTCTCGTAATGTACTGAAGATGATCATCTTGTACAGATAAAAAATTAAAAAGGTTTCTATAAAGTTTCTGATACACATTTTTGTTTATTATAGACATCACCAATATTACTGTTTTGTGCTATTCGTGTAATCCTAAATCTTAACCTACATCCTTAAAAATATATCTGACTTAACGCCACATTATAGACAACAAATGCTATTCTACATCAACAGAATTGAGCTTTTCTTCGATCTAACAGTTCAGTGGTTAATATAACCAACAATAGTAAGCGAGACTAACAATGGTGTAGGTTGTTAAATTTATCACGGTCTTCTTTAACCATCCGATTGTACTTCCATTTCGAATCGTCTGTTTTACTTGAGCTGCCACTACTGCTACTCCCACTCCGGTAGCTGCTGTCCGAGCTACTTTTATATGAAGAGCTGGTAGAAGAATGAGGCTTTACATCAGTTGGGGAACCATTTGACAGGTACTTGTCGGTGCGTTCCGTGTGGCCCATTTTGATTCAGATGATTTGTTCTTTGCAAGGTAGACCGATTCAAGGTACGTACTGGATTACAGTCAGAACGTGAAGTTCTAAATTATTTCCTGAGTTTCCTGTTCGGGATCCTTTGATTGAAGAGAGGTTCTTCGATAATCTAAATAAAATCATAAATAATGAAGTATTGTTAATGAAATTCAGCTATGAAAATGAACTTGATCTTCTCACCTCAAGGATTTTAGAAGTTTCAGCTTGCTATGCGTGTATTTGGGTTTATGCATTGACACCAATCGTTTTCCTCTTCACCGGCATGGGTTGAAAACGAAAATTATTCCACAACCGGAAAAACTATGTAAACGTGTATAATTTTTTGAAAATAAAATTCGATTTATCCACAGCGAATTATTTTCTTCGTACACGAGGACAACTTAAGACAGCTTGCAGCCAACTAATGCGATTCGTTTCACTGGCAGCCTCTTAAATACCACTTTGCATGCTAAGACAAGATATTCTCAGAAAAAGACAAATTAATCAGACCGGTTTTGCAGTACGTATATGAATACGTGTTGCTACGCGCATGCACAGCCAACCTGCCGGGGTGGCCACAAATAAGGCGGCATCAACGTCAACGGGTTGACTTACCGTGCTTCGGGAGTAGGTGTTCCATTGTAAGTTAAATCGTCAGTTTTTGCAATTTGTACTCGTATGTAACTGATGGATTGGCTAAATAAAGTCACTGACAAGTTATTGAACCAAATGAAAGGATAACAATAACCTTTTTCTCATTATCGATGCACAAAAGACAATTTATTCAAATCCACATAGTTTTTGTATCAAAGAGAAGCAACTATTTAACTATTTCATTACTGTAGAATAGATGATAAATTTACATCTCTGATGAAAGTGCCAGCAGGTATTGCATCAGCCATTTCTGCACCATGAACTGAGATCAACGTGACTTTAGGAGAACTAGGCAACTTATTCAGGGAAAGTTTTATTGAAAAGAAATACTAGTTTAGTCTTTAAATAGCTCACTTCTAAATATTTAAAAATAAATACTTTGTATTCTTTGCAGCTGTGTAATCTTCAAAAATTTATTTTTTTCCAGATGTGTTGGCAACACTAAAATTTATGGACGGTTCAATTTCTTGGTTATGATTCTTGGTAATGATTCATTTCAAAACAAACTTCGTGAGTATAAATTTTCAATTATTATCAAAACCTTAATGGCTTTATGTAACTTTGTATTCGCACGCATCTCTACAGCTTTCGGTTCGTTGCAACAATTTTTTCAGTGCTCAACAAAGGTGTTGGTTATGAAGTGTTTTGGTCTGCCTCTTTTTTTTCTTCTTAATCTCGTCTGAAAGTTGTATGAGTGCCTTTTTGACAGGGATCTGTGGTGATCTCTCCTGTGAACATGACAATACCAACTGAGCCGTTGGTGTTCTTTTTTTTTTTAAAGATGGTATTTTTGACGTGAAGGCTTCCAGGAAATTTCTAATATGACCAAGCTTTGCTATTCATAATTTTTGTATACATTGTTCAACATTTGCGGGTGCTGTTCGCACAACCGGGGTGTAGACTCTTCCCTTCAGCTTAGAGATTTTTTTCTATTCTTTTTCGCCATTTGTCAAGTTTCCGACAAACATTGTTGACGCCGCAGTGAAACCCGCTGCAGCCATCACTAAGTCTGAAAATCACAGAAGATGGCGGAATATTTTCCACACTTCATCCACCTTAGTTATCCAACATGAACTTCAAATCCATGACTTTATTATGTCAGATATAATCGAAACAACCATTTTTATGACAAGTCTAAGACTATACTTATATTTTGAACTCTTCTTGACCAGTATCTGCAGTTATTTAAAAAGATTTTGAAACATTTCTTCATTATTTATACCTTGAACTTTAGTTTGGGTATAGGACGACAGCTGTTCTCCTCCATTTTAACCTTAGACAGAGAGTTAGGAGTTTTGAGTTTGAAGGAGATGTATGAAATTCCCTTGGAAAAAAAAGCCTAGTTGAATAAAGACGTTGGAAAGCCTAGTTCAAAACTAAACGTTGGAAATAGAGTGCATAACTTTTATCCTCAACTGTTGTACCAAACTGCTGTTCTTTTTTTTCTTCTCATACCTAGAATGAGGTAAAAATGTTTTTATTTATAAGCTTAAGGCCAGTGAGTGAAACGAGTCACTTTATCGATTCAGCAATTAAAATTGCAATGAGATATCAGATGACTCACCTGCAAAACTTGAAGATATTTTACTCATCTATTCCCTAGAATTACAAATTCTCGGTACGGGAAACCCAGCATATTATATTAAAAGATGCAAGTCTTCCGGCTTAGTTTTCCTTAGCAAGAAAGGGTCCTGCTTGGCGAACATCTTCAATCAATTATGAGAATAGCTAAAAATTCGTTTTACTTAATCAGTTATACAAAACATGAGGGGCTTGTCTTTTTTCACGTTGATTTGCCTGAGAAATTTTTTTTGTACCAGCTGCCAATCGTTTCTCGAGAAAAAGAAAACCCTGTTCCATTTCGAAAACGTACAGCCCATAATACAATAGCCGTTCACAAAAAAAAAACTCTATCGAAAGTAAACAGAACAATAAAAATAATTTATGTTCATATCTGTTGATTAGTCAAAAAGCTCTTCTCAGGCAAGAAACTTTACTTGTAACGTAGGTATACGTCATTGCAAATCTCCAATAAAAATTCTTTTACGTATTATAATGAAAGAGAATATCCATTCCCTAGGAAAATTAAGAAGACTTCAGTAAAAAAAAGTTCTGTGCTCAAAGCATCTCATCGTTTCCTAGAGTAATTTGTCACCAGCTGAATTTGCTTTAAATCTAAAACTGATGTTAGCAGTCAAAAACCATACCAATATGTCGGATTTTGGAGTGTGTAATAAGTATAATTTTGTGAGAATGAATTCCATTTCTTATATCTGAATGTTTTTATAAGCTTGTTTCTTATATACTCCTTATTCAGATAAAGTCAATTTGCTGGCAGCTCAATTTGCCGATAACTCGTCACTTCTTGATTGCATATTGGCTCCACCTGAGCTTTAGCCTTTAGATTCTGTGATGAAACAGATATTTTTTCGAAATCGCTCGGTTGCGAGAGTCCTAAAAGATTTTAATATGAATAAATCCGCTGGTCCAGATGGTATCCCCGCTGTTATTCTGAAGAGGTGTACTTCTTCGCTGGCTAAACCACTGCGTTAGCTTTTCTATCTTTCCTATTCTTCTGGGTTTTTCCCGATCAGATGGAAAACTGCATTTGTCCAGCCCATTCCTAAAAAAGGTGAATCTGCTTCTCCTCTTCCAATTACCTCCCCATTGTACTAACGTTTCTTTCCAAGGACATGGAAACGTTGATAAATTATCAACTCACGAAATATCTTGAAGAACGAAAGCTTCTTAATGATCGATAGTACGGCTATCGTATAGCAAAAGACCTACTGGTGATTTGATGGTATATCTCACCGAAAAGTAGAACCCATCTTTACACAGTTTTGGGGAAACTAAGATTATTGCGCTTGATATTTCTAAAGCATTTGATAGGCTTCGGCATCAAGTTCTATTATGGAAAATGGGTGATTTTTGTGTCGATAAGACATTGCCTTTCGAACAGTTCAATAAAGTTGTATTGGATATAGCTCCAAGTCTGATACCCACTTCGACTCCGACTCTCTTTCTTACATTTATTAGTGCTCTCTTATCTGAAAATTCCTTATTCTCTCAATTGTTTGCTGTCTAAACTCCAAATTCACGTCTCTGCTCTTCGAATGTGGAACTGGAACGGTTGCGTTGCGTATGATTATCTCATTGAATTCTGACCTTGACATAAGTGTTACATGTGGTGATAAAAACTGAGTAGTATTCAATGCTTCAAAAAATCAATGCTGTCATTTGTCGTTAAAGCTTAACAAGCCCCATTCATTATTTATGAATGGTACTGGCATCCAAGAAACCGAAAAATTGTCAGTTCTTGGTATGTGTGTAAACGATGACCTTCGTTGGAATGACCACATATTTGAAATCGTCAAAAATGATGCTAAAAGCTTAGGTTTTTTAAGACGATGGTGGAAATTCTTCAACCCTTCTGATCTGGCTAGAATTTATAAAGCCAACATCTGTCCAAAACTAGAGTATAACTCCCATATCTGGTCAGGTGCTCCTCAAACTTCTTTGCGTCTACTTGATAGGGTACAAAAAAGAGCGTTAAGACTAATAGTGATAGTTAAATAGTAGGATCGATTGTTTCTCTTGAACATCGTCGAAATGCTACCTGTCTCACTTTTTCGATTTTTTCACAAACAATGCTCTAGTGAAATAGCCAGTTGCATTCCTCGTCTGAAATAATCTAAACCGCAACACCCGCCTCGCTAGGAATGCTTATCAGTCTTACCTTGAGCCCGTCTTCGGGTGTACAGCTCATCAAACTCAGCAAACGGAAAATCCTGAACAAAACCAGCTTCAACTACGAGTAGTTCAGTAACTAGCACTAACTTCAATAATTTTTAATTTGTTCAACTTTGTTAACACCTGAAAAACTTACTCTTATGATAAATGATAAACCCATTATAGATTACCGGTTCTAGTTTCATTAGAAAATCTGGTTAGTTTTATAGTTCTCAAATACAACACACATAAAATCAGAATTAATAACTAAAGTCGAAAAGGAAAAAAACTTCTTTTAATTTGCGTAGTAGTCCTTCGTATTTGAAAAAAATAGTACGATGTGGTGTATTAAATGTGCCACCGATATGCTACCGTTATCCTTTATGAAACGCTCTCCGAGTCTTAACTTCTCTTATGAAAATAATATGAACTGGTGAACGCTTCGTTCCCCAGAAGCATTAAGCCCAACCTTGAACTCTGTGCAAGTGAACCGCTTTCATCCGATTACATTTACATACAAGTTCAATACAATTGATCGATATTTTCAAGAGCTCGCAAATTAAAAGCTCGCGTATGGTTATAAATCTTGCCAGAGCTAAGATATCATTGTAAGTCATAATCCATTTTACAAAAGCGTGTTTTGCACGAACTATTCTATTAAACAGTTAATGAAAAGATCTAAGAATTGAATCAAACTAGCAATTGAACCCGTTAGCTATTTGAAGCTGTCAATAGTAGGTTATGATAACCATTCATTACTATTTCCAGTTTGTACTGCTTGCATTCAATCTCGTCAAATCCGAACTTATAGGTACTTGAATATGCAAACGACAGCCTCAAGCTGATACTGCGCCACAAACTGGAAACTCCACTATTGATTTAATTGCAAATTATAGCAGGTATTCAAATAACGTACGTTACATAAAAGAACAAAGTATGCCATTAGTGTTAACATTTAAGCTTGTAAATCAATTTTCATTCTTTTCAACGTGTTATTGACCTCGTGGGAACAAACCCTCTTGCGGTTTCTAATGTTTTATGACATTGAAATCCTGACATTTGGTTGCGCTTTTGTTTTAGGTTGCCAAGAAGAAAAGCCAAACTATGATACATACTTTCTATTAAAAGAATAGTTTTGCTGTCAGATGCTCAAAACCCCCTAGCTGGTAAGTTTCCACTTTGCCGGCACGTAGCAGCATGATGAGTGGCCAATAGCAACATTTTATACACTCCTGAATAAACATGAGGCTGGACGTCACAATATCACAGGAAACTGGCGAAAACTACTCGAAAAAACCATAGTGACAAAAAATAAAATTTAATTTTTTTTGCTTTATTTGTATCAATCAAGTTCATTAGGATGCAAAATTCATCTTAGACAGTCCTCCTTTTTTGTTTACGTTTCTTTGATCACGTTGCCTGAGAGTGACTGTTGACTGTGACTAAGCCGCAAGTCAGAAACCTAAACAAAGCAATTAAGACGGCATTTGTGAACCGTGAAGTTGAAATTGTTACAAATAAAGGTCAAGAATGGGTCTGATTTTCATGCGGGCAGTTTGAAAAAAAAATTGGGTTTTGCAAATGTAAAAGTGCGAAATCGACAAAATACAATACCGGTTTCAAGCTTTAAGTTTTGAGAAAGAAATGTTAAGCCAACCAGAGGCAGTGGAGTTTGAACGACCAATTTTGGATTGTATATGTGAACCTTCAGACGACCGCTTGTCCAACTTGTTGTTCAAATATTTTTGAAAATTTTGAAGTTGGACGGAGCGGAGGAATGTATGTCACAATGTTGGACGACAATTCTGATAAGTCTGAGCGCAAACTACATCCGACCATGAAGCTTCCATCAAACTAACTCTGTCCAACTAATTGTACAGTGTGAACTCCGCTATTCACAAGCAATTAGTACACTTTTCTCCGGTCATAGCGTTTTCTCACACCTTTTGAGGAATGGAGATAACCCGATCTAAAATCGAGAAAGCGCTTTTCATAGCAGTGAAATTACTTTCAAAGGACTTGCGTAAATTCCTGGCGAAATATGATACAGATACAGGAAGAACATTTCTATTCACTGTTAGGACTCGAACATCCTACGTTACAGACATGCTAACCATTACGCCACAAGCACCATCAGTTAATTTCTGTGCAGAAACGAAAAAGTTTTACACAAATTAACGCTCTACGTGGTTTTCCGGTTTCCGGTTTTCCCTTCCAAGTGCTTCCTCTCTTTCCAAACCAATACTTAACCTTAAAGCTGTTATAAAATCTTAGGTTACATGGAAATAGACCAAACACATCACTATCAGTCTATAGCACCTATAACATAGAGCAAACCTGTCTCTGTATTAAATTTAAATAAATTATTAAATTCTCCGGTCTCGCGCTTTGTTATTTACCACAAAGTATAAAAGCAAGTCTCCGATATCCAAATCTAACACACCAATTTCGTGATTTTTCGAGTAAACACTATAGCATTTTTGCCTATTGAAGACTATTAGGGCATGTGTCAATGAATAACCGCGCAGACGGAAAAGCGAAATTACTTGCTAACCTAAGGTAAAAAGTTTTTTTTTATAACATCACAATTGTGAAATGAACAGTGTTACAACTTTTATTTCGATTACAGTTTATCCAAACATCTATCATCCAAGAAAGGATCTCGCACAAGTAATTGTGGAAATTGCCTAGAAAACTCTGTGCTTGTCTATATTCAGAACGTGCCTTGATTATACCAAAAATCTAGTTTTCACTGTTCCCATCTCAACAAGGAAGAAACTTGAATATCAATATGGTTCAAAAGCATCTTCGCGTTAACAAGGCTGCTAAGGACATTAGTCCGATACGGGAGAAACCAGCCGCTAACTTGCAAGCTGTCAGGAACGATCAGAAAATGAATACCTCCAACGAAGCTGATAAATGGAGATTTTCAAAAATGGTCACAACTGATAGAAATACATTTAATAATTTGCATTTTTGCTAATTAAAGCGAGCCTTGTTTTTTGTGAAGTGTCTAGAATAAATTAATTTCAAGCAGATGGGAAGATGAAACGGTTTCTAGTTTGAGTAACTTTTTTTGTGATTGGCAATTGTGTGTGAGTGTGTGTATATGTGAATTATGTTCTTACGAATGATATGTGATATGGTTGTCGTTTAGCACCCGATTTTAATGATGATGATGTGTGTGTGTTTTTGAAATGACGGTGTTCTATGAAATTTCCAGAAAGTATAGAAAAAACAATGAAACAAAGAGTGAAATTTAAATTAGAGAGTCTTTTAACCTTTTTAAAAAACATCACAAAAAAAAAATACTGTGGATGGAATTAGTCAAATTTTGTATGTATGTACCTTCTACGTTCTACAAATAATACCTATAGTATACAAACCTACTCATAGTTTTCATTGGAAAGTTATCTAGCCACAATGCATATTACATAGGTATCTACATTGAAAAAATCTTCGTTACTTTGGCTTTTGGTTACTAAACTGGGGACGAATTCCCGCACCCGTGATCGAGTAATTCGTGGCTAAATTATGTGTTTTTGGCATTAATTCTCCCGTTATCGATCACTTTATTACCACAATTTGTCGAATTAAAGTCGATAAATGAACAGCAGACTGATGATGTTTAATAAAGAGCGAATTTAGAGAGAAAAATTGCACTCCCTTACTCGATCACTGGTACGATAATTCGGCCCCAGATTTTGGTTGAACAAAACCACAGCGGGGTCTTATGCTTATGACATAGTCATCACGACTTCTGGGAAATCGAAAATAACTCTACTCCAGTCATCCCATTAAGATCACAAACTAGGCCGAAAGTTACAGAAGTCAACCCTACTAAGGCACTAGCGTAACATTCGAGATATATGTAACTCCACTTGGAGTTTTTCTCGACCGTACACTTAGTAAATGGAAAGAAAATTTGAAAGAAAGTGAAAGAAAAGCCCAAATCATTTTTTACATAGTGGTAGTACATAGTATAGTGGAGTTAAAAACATGTAGAGAACTGGGACCGAATCACCGCAGACGTTATCGAGTAGCCCGTGAAGGAATTATGCTAATTTGGCAATACAATGTACAATTCACGTTATCGAGCAACTAATTCCATAATTGAACACTCGCTCATCATTATTTGAAGGGAAATTGATTATAAACAGGCAGCCTACTGATATTTTGTAATTGTGAGCTGAAAGAACAATTTGAAAGAACAATGCCACTCACTCACTCGGTCATAAAAAAAAATATAAAAAAAAAAATATTGGGTGGGGCAACAGAACTCCATGGCTTAGCCCATTTCTCACAACCATGCCTTGTATCAAGGAATGGAAGGGCCCTACAATTTTCGGCCGGTTTCTAAAGGCCAATCGAGAAAGCGTTTTTCAGAGCAATGAATCTACTATCAGAGGACTTACCAATTCCTCGCGAAAGACTATACCCGTGGGAAAACATTTTTGCCTCTGTTGGGATCACTCAATCACTCGACTCGGCCCCTGGTTTCAAACTATCGCCTAGTGCATTTCTCACAGCCATACCAAGTGAGGAATAAAGGGGACCTACAATTTTCTGCCAATTCCGAAAGGTTAACCCAGAAAGCTCTTTTCATGGCAATGATGTACTATCGTAATTCTTTCCAATTCCTCTCGAAATGCGATACCCGTGGAAAAATATGTTTATGGTTTTCTGTTCGTACTTGAACCTCTAACCTCCCACGCAACAGGCATTTCAAATGTAATACACCCATTAATTTTCATAAATTTCAGCCCACTGGTCCTTACAGGGAATCCCTCGAGGGAGGCACAAAAGTGTTATAATTTATAAAGGCAAATCATTGCCGAGATTCAGCTAATTTCACTTTCCCGAGGGTGAGTGGAATTGAATTTGAAATTGAATTGAAAATCGATTAAGCTAAGGGAATTCTCACTTACTCCCTGGAAAATCAAATTAGCTAAATCTCGGCACTTGTCTCCGTCTTCACAGATGGATCTAAATCGGACGAAGGATTAGGGTTACGTACCTTCTTAAACCATCTTACTACGAATTGAACCATAAAGCTGACAAACCCTTTCAGCGTTTACCAAGTATAGGAGTACTTGTGGTCTGTGGCGCCATGAACTATTTCGCTAAGGCAACAAAAACATTGCCATAGTTTACCATGAAAGCTATCTCATTTATAGTCACATCCAACTTAGTGGGAAACTGTCGCAGCAATCTAAGACTGCTCTGCATAACCAACACTGTCAACAAAACTTTGTTTTTTTTGGCGATTGCAAACGGCTAACTGAGAAAGTGCTTTTCATGGCATGTAGTTACTATCGGACGTATTGTCAATTTCTCGCAAAAGGCGATACCTGTGGAAAAGCACTTTTTTTATGTTTCTGGGATTCGAACCTCGAACCTATCACGTAACACCCAGACGCGCTAGCCATTACAATACGGGGCCACCATTTTGTAGCCATTAGAGCATTGACAAAAACAAAACACAATTTCTCTAGAATCTTGTCAGATTTCCAGGAACATAGAGGCTATGGCTAAACATGTCTAAAAAATAAAACAAAATTTTTACTCCAGCTTAGCAGGCGTCGCCGTCGTCTCTGTCTGTTGATCTGCACCCTTACGGGTAACAACTCATGATCACATGTCTGATGCAATTAAGAGTGGTAGAGTTTTGATTCCTTACACATCAAATTGTTCATAGCACGGTTACAGATGAAGAGAGAAGATGCGCAGTGTCTTAAAAATATAACCACTTGTTTTAATGATAGAGTACCAACTGGTATCCATTTTCGCGAGCAGTCCTCTGATAGTAAATCATTGCCAGAAAATTGTAGGCCCACTTTACTCCCTCAAAAGGCATGGTTGTGAGAAATGCGCTAGGCCCCAAGGCTCCTCGCTTTGTTGCGCAAACCTATTTATTTTACTTGATTAGTAAGACTCTAGTGAGGGTTGATCCAGATTGCTGCTTAAGCCTATTAACTGTTTTGTATGAAAAACAGATCAAACATAAAAATTTTAGAGATCATTCGGATGAAATTGAAAGAACATAGTACAGTCTTGGGGGCATCTTAGGTACATCTCTCATACTTTTTATAATCGTGATTTCTTTTTCTTTAAACCCTGATTCAAAAACCAAATTTTTTAAAGCAGACCCAAATTTGAAATACCTATTATGAACAGAGATGCTGTATATGTGTGCATGTGCACCCAAATCTATAAATTTCAGGACATTGATTATAGCTTCCATGTTGCCATTGCCAATTTCAGCTGTCAGCAAGCGGTATTTTTTTTTTGCAAAATACATGCCACGTGCCGTGCGGTAAACCATGACGTTTTAAAATAAATATGCCCATTAGTAACAAACATACAAAATTAATATAATTTAATAATAAAAAAATACAACATGTATCGCACATATGTACGTGTGTTCGAATGATCTGTGAGGGTTCCCAGCGTGTGCTAACCATACACCATCCAAAGTTCAAAAAGAAAATTACGTTAAAAAGCCATCTATAAATCATAGTTGTATCACGTACCTCTATACTTGTACACGTTTGTCCACCGAAATGGTATCAATCACTTTTGTGGCCACAAAGAGTCAGACATTTCGATAAGCCCATAAACTCAATCAAGTGCACATTAGTTGAACTCCAAATGCAAATCTAGCCATCGAATTTCTATTACATCGATAAAAAAAAAAATGATAATAAAACAACTTCAAGTTTAGTTGGTTCATTTGAATTTAAGAGTCTCACGAAACAAAATGTTTTGATTGCATCAGCCACTTTCGCTGTGAAACGGCTGTATCTTCTTTTTAGGTGAGCATTAAGGATTATAATTGATAAAGTTTTAATAAGCCCAGGGTTGACACTAAGGTTACACATTGCAGGCCCATTAAATTTTAAAACTATGCCTACCTTCCTGAGGCAACAAATGTGTGAAGTCTTTTTCTATGTGTTAAACCTTCTGCCAACCCTCAATTTTTCTTAATTGAAACTTTTTGGATGGAAAGATAAGATTCTGCAAAGAGAAAACTAAGATTTGCCATTTCCACAATCCATAAACAACGTTAATTAAGGTCTAACAATCTACGGATGCTATACTACTGACTGAGCCTGGGATACACTTGTCTGGTTCTCGGTTGAGTGGGTGCCTTCATTGGTGTAGCAATCTTTCCCTTTGGTCGATTGTGTCAGCGGCGTCAGCAGTCATTAAATTATCACACGCTTAACTTCAAAACAATTCAAAATTTCGCTTATCCAACCCCAATATGCTGCCCGCATTACATGAGTCGAACATGGTTATTACATCAAGGGTACATTATACGTTTAACCATACCAGGAGCAAAGGGTGCGATGTGAGCTGCAGGGTTGTTATATTGCTTTTAGAGCTTCACTTTTACATTTGCGAAGCAACTATGTTGGGTATTTATACATATTTACTGTTTATGCACCTGTATAGTTATAGCTAACAATTTAAACCATTGATAAGGATGAGGATAAGTAAAAGTAGTGTATTAAGAATCCTACCTCATACAATTGTTGAATGGCTTCGAAGATCTCCTTTTTTGTTGAATATATGTGCCTAGTTTGACAGCATAAAACTTTAAAAAACCTTGAAACTTTTCAGTTGCGTTTTCGCTACGTGGTTGGCCAAAAAGTAGAGAGGTTTGGGAAGTATGTTGAGCTTTACCCAGGGTTAACGCAGGTTTCCTTAAAACTCTTGCCAAAAAACCCTGGGTTTTCCAGCCCTCAAAAAAAGCTAAGCCACAAAATCACCACACATCTCTGTCATTTGAATAGAAATACATGCCATATGACAGCCCTCAACTCGGACCAGCAAAAACCTAGGGAGAGTGGAGTGCAAACCCAGGTCTACCCCAGAGCTAAAAAAACACTCAGTCTGACAAGAGTTGAGGTTTTTCAAAAAAAGCTTTGTGCCGAACACAGGGCGACCCCAAGGCTTCAACGAACGAAGCTATTGTCATCGGATGGGAAACCCATTAAAAAAATAGGCTGTCAATTGCCTCATGTCATCACAAATTTATGAAATATTTTGATTTCAACTTAGTACATACGCAGATGTTTTCTCAGTCTACACACCGTTTCCCTCATTCAAGAATGAAAATTGTATTTTTCAAAAAATTTAACATCACTGCCCTTTTTGTCAGTTCTCATAATAGGAACATTGCACACAGCTAGTGAGTGAGCACGTTACATAATCGGCTTCGATCTGATTTACTTTACGACTGCTGTAGTCTGGAGATGCCATTTCATCCGGTAGGACATCAAATGCAAAGGGATTTGCTCATAAATCATAATCGAAACATCGGTTCCAGAACTTCAGCTATATGCTTGACCCCTGCTGGAATGCTTTTGTAGCATTATTACATCATTAGGGGTGATTCGAGAACGGAGAGCGAGGTGGTTGTCTTGGTTGTATAGCTTACGTCAATTATTGGCCAAATGACTGTGATGTTGTTTGGCTGTAAAACATCCCAATCATACTCAGTCATTACCCTGTTTTTTTTCTTCTTCTTCTTTTCTTTCTGACCGGTTTTGCATGGTCATTTGGAGCTACCAATGTGAATCCTGAAGTAATTTTGATATAAAATAACACTGCTCGGCTTTGGAGCGCATGACTTTCCCTTCGATGGCTCTTTTAGTGTAAAGCATTTCTGACTAGACACGAAGATTGATTATTTTTCGCTTCTATTATCCTTCAACAAAGGTTGGATGGTGGGAGTTCAATTTGGACAAAAGAAGTCGGAAACTTTCTTCAGAAAATTAATAGAGACTGAACAACTTTGTTAAACTGTCGAAGCTCTAGTGGCTCTTCTTCATGTATGTAGGTAGCGCCAACACTGAAATGAAAGAGCTACTATTTGGGCAATGAAATAAATTGATTACTGTCACGGAAGTATCAGGAATTAAAACTTTATCCCTTTTCGAAAAATATTCTCCCTGCAAGAATCCTTTCGCTACACGACACAAAACTGATAGATCACGTGAGTAGTACATGCAGTCAGTCTTTAAGGAAACAAATACAATTTCCGGAAAACTTCAATATACAATTGCTTTTTCGTCTAGATTTGCAGCAGGTATTTCTGATACGAAGAACGGATTTCGTTTCTTGGAACACTCGGAAGGGGAAACTGATAGACAGTAATTAAATAAAATAGCTTCAGATTTAGCGTCACGTTACTGGTTTGACATGACTTGTAAAATCGATGCATTGACGATATGCGAGTAGGTCTGAAACACTTATGGAATGGGGTATTGAATAAGACAGGAAAAAGTCAAATCAAATTTTTATCTGTTATAGTATGAGTGGGTGAGTATCCTTTGCACTAAAAATAGGATGTTAATTTGAAATATTTGGTGTTTATTAACTTTTATTTTGTACGAACAATTTATGATAAGTTCCTCACTCCTTTTCTTTATGATACTACTTTTTTGTCAAATGAATCTGTTGTTGTTGAAGTGATGAATTGATGGCAAAGAAAATGTGTCATGCTACACTAAAATAAAGTGTTAGTTTTTTATTTGTAGAGCAAAGTTTTAGCTGAACTCGCATTGAAACTATATGTACAAAAGTAGAAAATAAGCCCAGGTAAAGGTTTTTAGTATATCTACTAGTAAAAAATTCCTTTTTATAAGAGTGCTTTGTCAAGTGAAACGCAGTATTAGATTGAGTCAAGTTTTTTTGTTGGTTTTGATGAATTTTTGTTTCGAAAATTGAATTTATTGAAACTTTGAACGAATTTTAGTTGAAGATTTAGAATTTCACTTTGAGCCAGAGTTTAAGTTGAGTTATAAACTGAGTTTAGTTGGAGTTAGCGTTATTGTTTGCACTTGATTAAATTGTATACATATGTGTTTCCTTCCTCCAGTGATTAGTTCAGATACATAAATTAGACTTTGAACCATCTCAAACTTTGCTAAGCATAAACCGACATATATTTTTGAATATGAAGAAATGGTTCTTTGAACATATTTTGAATGTACATATGTAGGCATTGTTTTTGCATAATTTTTCTCATTAATTTGAAATGACTTTCTCTTCTTTTTTAGAAAATCACCAGTCCCACCGCAACCCAATAAGTTTACACCGTTTCGCCGTCCGCTTCTGATAATTCAATTCATTGATTAAAAAACAACGCATTTAATGAAGCCTTGCTGAAGAGAATAAAAAAGTTTTCATTAATTTAAAGTTTAAGCAAATTAGAAAATGAGGTGAGGTGAGTAAAAATTGTGCCATCCTAAGTGAGTGATTTAAGTTATTAAATTAAATTAAATTTTGCCTAAAAGGAAGATAATTTTAAACCCGCTTTTTCTATCACCGAACATAAAGTTAAAGAGCAATTATTACATCTTAGCTGTTTAATTGCAATCAAATTCAACAAATGGTAGGTAAATCGACTTGGTAAACTTACAATGCTTATTTAAACACAAAAAGCACGCTCAATTACCATTTGTGGTTTATATGTAACGACGGGTAGTCAATCAGAAGAGTAGCAAGAAATCATAAAAAAATGTATAGTACCATAATACAAAACGAATAAACAAATTACAACTTGTCAGTTGTCACACAGCAGTATGTGTACGTGTTCTTCAAAATTCGCAAAAAAACTAAGCATATACTATGTGCAGACTGTAATACAAAGGGAGGTTCTTGTCTCAACTATTGACAGGCTACATTACCGACGCACTGTAATACCGACCTAGGTTCTTGTCTCGGCTATTGGCAAGCTACACTACCGACGCACTGTAATACGTTACTGTAATACAGACGGAGGTTCTTGTCTCAACTATTGGCAGACTGCATTACTGACACACTGTAATACCGACTGGATTATCTCTTTACGGACTACATTACCGACTGGATATTACATTACCGACGGGATTAACTCTTAACAGACTACATTACCGATGGGATTAACTCTAAATAGGCTAATTAACTCTTAACAGACTACATAACCGACACACTGCAATACCGACGGGATTAACTCTTAAATGACAACAATACAGACGGTATTAACTCTTAACAGGCTACATTACCGACACACTTTAATGCCGACAGGACTAACTCTTAACAGACTACATTACCGACAGACTGTAATACCGACTGAGGATCTTGTCTTGGCTATTAACAGAATACATTACCGGCAGACTGCAATACCGGTCGTGGTGTGTGTGTTTGCACAAAAATTACGATTTTCATAGAAATTTTCAGGTCAGATACCAGTCTAGCAGAAACCTCAGTAGGTACTCCCTCCAACCAGAACAAACGTTTGTTCTTTTTCTTGTTAGAAGTGCATACTACTTACTTCACAGGCATATAAATGATCGTGGCGTGTGTGTTTTTGTGCACAAAAATTAGGTTACTGCTAGCCTGGTACCTCACTTGAAAATTTCTTTGAAAATCGTAATTTTTGTGCACAAAAAACAAAGATCCCACGATCTTTTATGTGCCTGGGAAGTAGTATGCACTTTTTACAAAGAAAAGAACAAAAGTTAGTGTTGGTTGCAGGTTCTACTGAGGTTTCTGCTAGCCTATTACCTCACCTGAAAATTTCTACTTCCCAGGCACATAAAAGATCGTCGTGGCATGTTTGTTTTTAGTCCTGTGGGAGAAAACGGGATGAAATTTATTCGGTGCTGACCAGGGACACTGTAGATTTGAATGGCGAAAGAATTTTTGAAATCGGTTCAGTGGCAACTTGTACTAGCTATGAATATAGCATACAGACGTTCGATATCGGTATTGTAGTCACTTATCAACGGAGGTGCTTGTATTTGGCTATTGAAAGACAACACTACCAACATCGGAATTACAGTCTGTCGGTAACATAGTCTGCAAATAGCCATTTCTTAATATTGCAGTCGGCCGGTAATGTAGTCTGTTAAGAGTGAGTCCCGTCGGCATTAAAGTGTGTCGGTAATGTAGTCTGTTAAGATTTAACCCCGTCGGCAATGTAGTCTGTTAAGAGTTAATCCCGTCGGTAATACAGTGCGTCGGTAAGGTAGTCCGAAAAGCGTTAATCCGACCAGCAATGCAATGCGTCGGCAAGGTAGTTTTAAATGTGTTAATCCGGTCGGTAATACAGTGCGTCGGTAAGGTAGTCTTAAATGCGTTAATCCGGCCGGCAATACAGTGCGCCGGTAAGGTAGTTCGAAAAGCGTTAATCCGGTCAAAACCACCTTACCGACGCACTGTATTACCGACCAGATTAACACATTTGAAACTACCTTACCGACGCACTGTATTACCGATCGGATTAACACATTTAAAACTACCTTGCCGACCGGATTAACACATTCAAAACTACCTTGCCGGCGCACTGTTTTACTGACCGGATTAACACTTATAAAACTACTTTGCCGACACACTGTATTACCGACCGGATTAACACTTTTAAAACTACCTTACTGACTTACTGTATTACCGACCGGATTAACACCCGACCGGATTAGCACTTTTAAAACTACCTTGCTGACACACTGTATTACCTGACGGATTAACACTTTTAAAACTACCTTACTGACGCACTGTTTTACCGACCGGATTAACACTTATAAAACTACCTTGCCGATGCACTGTATTACCGATCGGATTAACTCTTAACAGACTACATTGCCGACGGGGTTAAATCTTAACAGACTACATTACCGACACCCTTTAATGCCGACGGGACTCACTCTTAACAGACTACATTACCGGCAGACTGCAATATTAAGAAATGGCTATTTGCAGACTATGTTACCGACAGACTAATTCCGATGTTGGTAGTGTTGTCTTTCAACAGCCAAATACAAGCACCTCCGTTGATAAGTGACTACAATACCGATATCGAACGTCTGTATGCTATATTCATAGCTAGTACAAGTTCTTTAATAGGCTAAACGTTCAGGTAGTGCATTTCTAAAAAGGCACAACTGGAGTGTATGAACTAAGTCTGCATATGCTAAACGGAGTGTGTATGTGCTGAGTGTGCATTTGCTAAGTTGGGATGCTTGCTGCCTTGCTGATACTTCTGCGCGCCTGGTACAATAGGAAAATTTTCATTTTTACGTTTTAAAATCATAGCATGGCATTTCGCATATTTTTCATTAGAAAAAGAAAATCCTTCACAACTCTGAAAGTACCGAACCGATTTGTAAATTTTTTTCTGCGTTGGAATGCTTCACTATCCCCGATCAAAAAAAGGATTCATTTTCAAATTCATCCCGTAGGTATTCCCAGGGGAATAGGAACTCAAAAACTACTGACCTAGTTTCAAAAATTCGAATGCTATATTAATCCTGATCAGCATGAGATTCATTATCTGCCGTATTCTCCTGCGGGAATGGTTATTCATTCGAATCTACAGCGTCCCTGATCAGCAAGGGATAAACTTTATCCCGTTTTCTCCCACAGGACTAGTAACTCATAAGCCACTGAACCGATTTCAAAAATTCTTTCGCCATTCAAATGCTACAGTGTCCCTGATCAGCACGGGATAGATTTCATCCCGTTTTCTCCCACAGGACTATTTACTGGACCGATTTCAAAAATTCTTTCGCCATTCGAATGGTACAGTGTCTGTGACCTTACCAAAAGTAAATTTTACATCAAATCGAAGAACGAACCGAAACCACTTGAAACATGGAAAATATGATTTGATGGCACGGCCAGAAAATTACTCCAACTTAGTTGAATGTTTCAAAGTAATTGCTTTTAGCCTAAGAAAACAATAAAAACAGTTTCGTATATAAATTATAATGCGATGACGTTAAATGCAAACCTGAAACTTAGTTTCTTTAAATGATAACATTTCCATTGCCCTTTTGTATTTTGTACCTTTGTATTTTTTATTACAGAGTCTTGAATTTGAAAATAGAAAAAATAAATACATTTTCCAACTTATATCCCTATTACTTACCCCAATGAATGTCATTGCGTTCTTCAATCTTAAGATATGCTAACTACATCTCGCAGTATTTCTACCACAATTTAATAAGGAGCGACAAGTTGCTCTCACTTGATCTCATTATAGTTTCATCGGTTTCTCTCTTTATTGTTTAAAAAAAAAACAAAATTTTACAAATCTGTACAAAGTTTATTTTTTCAGTTATTTTGCGTATTGTCAAATTATTGATATTCGAGTGTGTGTGCATCCTTGTAGCATTAAATGATATTATACTTTGAATAGTTTGTGTTTTAATTACCTTTATTTTTTTATACTTTCTGTTTTGCTTATTTATTTTACTTAATTACTTTTCAGAGTTTCATTATTTTCTATATTTAGGTTATTCGAGCTGTTTGTCCAGTTGATAACGCTGGAAAATTTACTACTGAAGTTTCAGATTTGGCAGGAGTTCATGTTTTTGATGGTAGCGCTGATAATTTATAATTTTATTTTTTTAATTTTCTATCACTATGCTCACGATTCTTTTTCTACTCCTTTTTCTTGGGACTTCATCGGTACTACCGAAGAATTGTTCATCCATTCACACACACACGCCACGATATTTTATATGCCTGTGAAGTAGTATGCACTTGTTACAAGAAAAAGAACTAAAGTTTGTACTGGTTGGAGGAAGTACCTGCTGAGGTTTCTGCTAGCTTGGTATCTCACCTGAAAATTTCTATGAAAATCGTAATTTTTGTGCAAACACACGCCACGACCTTTTATATGTCTGAAGATATGCACTTCTAACAAGAAAAAGAACAAAAGTTTGTACTGAGTGGAGGGAGTACCTACTGAGGTTTCTGCTAGCCTGGTATATATCCTTAAAATTTCTTTGAAAATCGTAATTTTTGTACACAAAAACAAACACACCACGACCAACCAGTATGCACTTATCTCCTTTTCGTAAAAAAAGCAAAATTAGTGCCAAACTGACTTTTAGTTTCACACAGTACCAGGCCAGCAGGAAATCAGAAGGCAAACCATCATTTCTATGGAGCAATAGGCAATTACGCGCCAAATCTTCTTTTTCTTGTTTTCTTTCATAAATTTCATATGTATTTACAATACAAGTATAAGATCACCATCTCTTGTGAGAGATTTAGAGGAGTAAGCTTGCTGTAGTGTATATGTCTGAAACAAATAATGCCGAAAGTTTGTTTTTGCTTTACTACTAATGAGACAGATAAAAAATAGGAGAAAAAGGGAGCTTGTCTACTGATACATGTGGTGTCTCTAGCAAACGCAGATGTGTTTGTTTTTCTTTCACACTTCATTTGTTTCATAGTCCACTAAATGTAAGGTCGCCTGCACTTGCTAAAGAAATGCATGAGAAAAAGTGCTCATTTCATTTGACGATACCAGGCGAGCATGAAATCAGTAGGTGTACCCAAACTTGTGTGGAGTAAAAACAATTGCGCGCCAAATATTCTTTTCCCTCGTTTCTTTTCACTTCGTTCATATAATAAAGCAAAAACAAGATCATCTACACTTGCTAGAGATGAATAAGAGAGATGGCGATAGCAAGGCAAATAATGTTTTTTCTTTTGTTCCACTTCATTTGTAGTCCAACAAAACCATGATCATCTGTACTTGTGAGTTGTGAGAGACGCATACATATGTGGTGGTCCATTGGAAATTTCAAGAAGATGAAAACTATGCTGACAGTGTGCTTCAGGCCCACACGATACCAGGCGAGCAGAAAACCAGAAGGTATACACAAAATTGTCTCGAGCAATAACAATTGCGCGCCAAGAGCTCTTTTCTCTTATTCTAACCTATAGTAGTAGACACATACATGTGCCATTGTAGTACATTTCAGTTTCTTTTCGTTAATACAAAATAGAAGAACGCAGTGCAAAATTGGTTTTCTGGCAGACATGATATCAGGCGAGCAGAAAACCAGCAGGTATGTCCACATTTTTTTTAAAGTAATAGCAATTGCGCGCCAAATAATTTTGTTTCTTGTTTTCTTTCCCTTCATTAGTTAAAACAAAATCATATCATTCACACTTGCTAGAGATGATGTAAAGTTTCAGCGATTAGGCTTGTGCAGCGCAATTCAAAGTAAAGTGAGTTGAAGTTTCAACATAAATACTTCTAGTGTTGTTGAAAATAAACTCAAAAATTCCAATGGTTGTTGATTGTTTTTCTGTAAGAAACATTAATATAAAAGTAGAAATTGGCAAATTTTACAAATTTAAAAAAAATAATACGCGTCGATTCTCGAACAAATAAATAAAGATTGAAAAAAACTTCCATTTTCCATTTTTGCTGTGCGAGAGCGATTGGTCGGCGATTTTGGAAAAACTTTAGCATTCTCCATATATTTGTACGTATTTTAATTAAAAGGAAAACTAAATATTTTTCTGTGTCAAAGTAACGAAGTAACGAACAAAACGTTCAATTTGATTCTGTTAAAAAATCGGCAAATTTTTAACAGAATCAAATTGAACAAAACGTTCAATTTGATTCTGATAAGAAAATGGGCCAGAATCAAATTGAACAAACCGTTCAATTTGATTCTGTTTAAGAAATGGGCAAATTTTAAACAGAATCAAATTGAACAAAACGTTCAATTTGATTCTGATAAGAAAATGGGCCAGAATCAAATTGAACAAAACGTTCAATTTGATTCTGTTTAAGAAATGGGCAAATTTTAAACAGAATCAAATTGAACAAAACGTTCAATTTGATTCTGATAAGAAAATGGGCCAGAATCAAATTGAACAAAACGTTCAATTTGATTCTGTTTAAGAAATGGGCAAATTTTAAACAGAATCAAATTGAACAAAACGTTCAATTTGATTCTGATAAGAAAATGGGCCAGAATCAAATTGAACAAAACGTTCAATTTGATTCTGTTTAAGAAATGGGCAAATTTTAAACAGAATCAAATTGAACAAAACGTTCAATTTGATTCTGATAAGAAAATGGGCCAGAATCAAATTGAACAAAACGTTCAATTTGATTCTGTTTAAGAAATGGGCAAATTTTTAACAGAATCAAATTGGACAAACGTTCAATTTGATTCTGTTAAAAAAATGGGCAAATTTTTAACAGAATCAAATTGAACAAAACGTCCAGTTTGATTCTGTTAAAAAATTGGCAAATTTTTAACAGAATCAAATTGGACGTTTTGTTGTACTTGTACTTCAGAAAAAGAAACAAAAATTAGTTAAAATTTGAAGAGTAATACATTTTGTACGTTGAAACGTCCAATGAGTTCAATTTGAACTGCGTTGCACAACTTTAGTCGTTGAAGTACGTAGCACATCTCTAGCAAGAGCGAGCATGATGATCTTGTTATACTAATACTACCATACAACGATGGAGGCGAAAGAAAACAAGAAAAAAGAGCACTTGGCGGCAAATTGCTGTTGCTGTTTGCTGTGGGTATACCTGCTGATATTTCATGCTCGCCTGGTACCTTGTCAGACCAAAAGGTCAGTTTTGCATTATTTTTCCTTCGTTTTCGTGAAACTAGAAACCAAACCACCATTGTGTTAGATCAGACACATTCTTATTAAAATAAATAGGTGAAAGACAGAAGCAGAAAAAGAGAACATTTGGCGGGGTATTGCTGTTAGTGCACAGAAGGTATACGTGCTGATTGTATGCTCGTCAGACCAAAAGGGAAACGAAACCAACACTGTGATGCCTCGCTTATACACAATGTTGATTTAGGAGAGAGATGAAAGAAAGAAGAAAAAACGAATGCTTGGCGGGCGATTGCTGTTGCTGCCTAGTAATTTGGGTATACCTGCTGAATTTTCTGCGCGCCTGGTACTTTGTCAGACCAAAAAGCCAGTTTAGCATTATTTTTGCTTCGTTTTCGTGAAACTAGAAATCAGACGAACACTGTGATAGCTCGCTCAGACACAATGTTGATAGGAGAGAGGTGAAAGAAAGCAGAAAAACGAATACTTGGCGGGCATTAGTGTTGCTGCCTAGTAATTTGGGTATACCTGCTGATTTCATGCTCGACTGGTACCTCGTCAGACCAAACGGCATTTTTTTTGCTTCGTTTTCGTGAAACTAGAAACCAAACCAACTAACACTGTGGTAGCTCGCTCAGACACAATGTTGATAGGAAAATAAAAGAATACTTTGGCATTGGTGTTGCTGCCTAGTAATGTGAGTATACCTGCTGAATTTTCTGCTCGCCTGGTACCTCGTCAGACCAAAAGGCCAGTTTAGCATTATTTTTCCTTCATTAGAAACCTAGCACTGTTGTGTTGCTGCCTAGTAAATCAAATTGAACGTTTTGTTCAATTTGATTCTGGCTCATTTTCTTATCAGAATCAAATTGAACGTTTTGTTCAATTTGATTCTGGCCCATTTTCTTATCAGAATCAAATTGAACGTTTTGTTCAATTTGATTCTGTTAAAAATTTGCCGATTTTTTAACAGAATCAAATGGTTCGTTTTGTTCAATTTGATTCTGTTAAAAATTTGCCGATTTTTTAACAGAATCAAATGGTTCGTTTTGTTCAATTTGATTCTGTTAAAAATTGGCCCATTTTTAAACAGAATCAAATGGTTCGTTTTGTTCAATTTGATTCTGTTAAAAATTTGCCGATTTTTTAACAGAATCAAATGGTTCGTTTTGTTCAATTTGATTCTGTTAAAAATTGGCCCATTTTTTAACAGAATCAAATGGTTCGTTTTGTTCAATTTGATTCTGTTAAAAATTGGCCCATTTTTTAACAGAATCAAATGGTTCGTTTCGTTCAATTTGATTCTGTTAAAAATTTGCCGATTTTTTAACAGAATCAAATTGAACGTTTTGTTCGTTACTTCGTTACTTTGACACAGAAAAATATTTAGTTTTCCTTTTAATTAAAATACGTACAAATATATGGAGAATGCTAAAGTTTTTCCAAAATCGCCGACCAATCGCTCTCGCACAGCAAAAATGGAAAATGGAAGTTTTTTTCAATCTTTATTTATTTGTTCGAGAATCGACGCGTATTATTTTTTTTAAATTTGTAAAATTTGCCAATTTCTACTTTTATATTAATGTTTCTTACAGAAAAACAATCAACAACCATTGGAATTTTTGAGTTTATTTTCAACAACACTAGAAGTATTTATGTTGAAACTTCAACTCACTTTACTTTGAATTGCGCTGCACAAGCCTAATCGCTGAAACTTTACATCATCTCTAGCAAGTGTGAATGATATGATTTTGTTTTAACTAATGAAGGGAAAGAAAACAAGAAACAAAATTATTTGGCGCGCAATTGCTATTACTTTAAAAAAAATGTGGACATACCTGCTGGTTTTCTGCTCGCCTGATATCATGTCTGCCAGAAAACCAATTTTGCACTGCGTTCTTCTATTTTGTATTAACGAAAAGAAGAAACTGAAATGTACTACAATGGCACATGTATGTGTCTACTACTATAGGTTAGAATAAGAGAAAAGATCTCTTGGCGCGCAATTATTATTGCTCGAGACAAATTTTGTATACCTTCTGCTTTTCTGCTCGCCTGGTATCGTGTGGGCCTGAAGCACACTGTCAGCATAGTTTTCATCTTCTTGAAATTTCCAATGGACCACCACATATGTATGCGTCTCTCACAAGTACAGATGATCATGGTTTTGTTGGACTACAATAACGAAGTGTAATAAAAGAAAAAAGATTATTTGCCTTGCTATCGCCATCTCTCTTATTCATCTCTAGCAAGTGTAGATGATCTTGTTTTTGCTTTATTATATGAACGAAGTGAAAAGAAACGAGGGAAAAGAATATTTGGCGCGCAATTGTTTTTACTCCACACAAGTTTGGGTATACCTACTGATTTCATGCTCGCCTGGTATCGTGTTAGACCAAAGAACCAGTTTCGCAATATTGTAATGGTGTATGCGCCTACTATAGGTGAAAGAGAATAAGAAAAAGAACATTTGGCGCGCAATTGTTGTTACTCCATACAAGTTTGGGTATACCTACTGATTTTCATGCTCGCCTGGTATCGTCAAATGAAATGAGCACTTTTTCTCATGTTTTTCTTTAGCAAGGGGGGGACCTTACATTTGTTTGTTTGTATGGAACGAATGAAAAAGTGTGGGAAAGCAACAAAAAAAAAGAACATTTGCTACGCAGCTGGTATTGCTTCACAGAATTGTGGGTATACCTGCTGAATTTTTCTGCTCGCCTGGTATTTTGTTAGCCCAGAAAACCAATTCCAAAAGTTTGGTGCTATAGAAATTGTCGGCTGGGTAACTTTAGTGTTGCATACCGAAGGGCTGTTTTCCTTTTATAGAGTGTAAAAGCACGTTTGAATAAAAAAGCATTGAATTTTTTCAAGAGAACACTATTTATTATTATTTTTAATATTTATTTACTTACTTTGACACAGAAAAATATTTAGTTTTCCTTTTAATTAAAATATGTACAAATATATGGAGAATGCTAAAGTTTTTCCAAAATCGCCGACCAATCGCTCTCGCACAGCAAAAATGGAAAATGGAAGTTTTTTTCAATCTTTATTTATTTGTTCGAGAATCGACGCGTATTATTTTTTTTAAATTTGTAAAATTTGCCAATTTCTACTTTTATATTAATGTTTCTTACAGAAAAACAATCAACAACCATTGGAATTTTTGAGTTTATTTTCAACAACACTAGAAGTATTTATGTTGAAACTTCAACTCACTTTACTTTGAATTGCGCGCTGCACAAGCCTAATCGCTGAAACTCCACATCATCTCTAGCAAGTGTGAATGATATGATTTTGTTTTAACTAATGAAGGGAAAGAAAACAAGAAACAAAATTATTTGGCGCGCAATTGCTATTACTTTAAAAAAAATGTGGACATACCTGCTGGTTTTCTGCTCGCCTGATATCATGTCTGCCAGAAAACCAATTTTGCACTGCGTTCTTCTATTTTGTATTAACGAAAAGAAACTGAAATGTACTACAATGGCACATGTATGTGTCTACTACTATAGGTTAGAATAAGAGAAAAGAGCTCTTGGCGCGCAATTGTTATTGCTCGAGACAATTTTGTGTATACCTTCTGGTTTTCTGCTCGCCTGGTATCGTGTGGGCCTGAAGCACACTGTCAGCATAGTTTTCATCTTCTTGAAATTTCCAATGGACCACCACATATGTATGCGTCTCTCACAACTCACAAGTACAGATGATCATGGTTTTGTTGGACTACAATAATGAAGTGTAACAAAAGAAAAAAGATTATTTGCCTTACTATCGCCATCTCTCTTATTCATCTCTAGCAAGTGTAGATGATCTTGTTTTTGCTTAATTATATGAACGAAGTGAAAAGAAACGAGGGAAAAGAATATTTGGCGCGCAATTGTTT
The DNA here is from genome assembly GCA_914767635.1 of Melanostoma mellinum. NCBI lineage: Eukaryota > Metazoa > Arthropoda > Insecta > Diptera > Syrphidae > Melanostoma > Melanostoma mellinum. The sequence continues at coordinate 1,201,684 of OU612060.1, read as the reverse complement.
TTACTCCACACAAGTTTGGGTATACCTACTGATTTCATGCTCGCCTGGTATCGTGTTAGACCAAAGAACCAGTTTCGCAATACGTATACTTGCTTGGTTTGCATGAATTGTAATGGTGTATGCGCCTACTATAGGTGAAAGAGAATAAGAAAAAGAACATTTGGCGCGCAATTGTTGTTACTCCATACAAGTTTGGGTATACCTATTGATTTTCATGCTCGCCTGGTATCGTCAAATGAAATGAGCACTTTTACTCATGCATTTCTTTAGCAAGGGGGACCTTACATTTGTTTGTTTGTATGAAACGAATGAAAAAGTGTGGGAAAGCAACAAAAAAAAAGAACATTTGCTACGCAGCTGGTATTGCTTCACAGAATTGTGGGTATACCTGCTGAATTTTTCTGCTCGCCTGGTATTTTGTTAGCCCAGAAAACCAATTCCAAAAGTTTGCTGCTATAGAAATTGTCGTTTGGGTAAATTTAGTGTTGCATACCGAAGGGCTGTTTTCCTTTTATAAAGCGTAAAAGCACGTTTGAATAAAAAAGCATTGAATTTTTGCAAGAGAACTCGATTTATTATTATTTTTAACAATTGTTTACAAAGAAAAAGTTAAGATTTTGAACCCCTAGATTTAAAAAATGTCTTACCACCCAAAACACAAATTCAAAATTTTAGTGCGGGTTTCTCAAAGAACTAGAAGGAGTATTATTTCGAAACTTTTTACGAAGGTCTTGAATTGTATTGGTGATCTCGAGATTTTCCAAACTTTGACACAGAAAAATATTTAGTTTTCCTTTTAAATAAAATACCTACACATTTATGGAGAATGCTAAAGTTTTTCCATAATCGCCGACCAATAGCTCTCGCACAGCAAAAATGGACTCCAGTAAATGTGTTTAAACTACTCATAGCGGTTGTAATATTTCTATACTGATAGTAATCGCACATTTTAAATTCAATACCTACCATTTACTGCAACTGAAATGATTTCCAATGAATGTAGGATGGACATATACAATGCGAATACATATCTCGCAACAGGGAGTGGCCCCTTATCGCCAAACGAATGCGTGTTGTATGAAAGTATTTTTACGTGTGATGAATTTTAAGAACGCTTTTAAACTTAACGACATACATCTCTTTGTTAAAACGCTTCTTTTCTTATCGCAAGCAGACCATTCACGCAAATGGCCAACCAACTTCGATTGCTGCAAAAAAAAAATCTTCCAAAAAGGATTCATTCATTTTTTTTTCTTCCTTCTTCTTCAATCGATACCTAACATGTGCCGAGAAAAAAGGAGACTGTAATAGATTCCTTATCATGTGTGTGCAATTTAAATTTTAAATCGACACCAATCCTTTGAAAATGGTTCTCTTAACGGCCATGGTTGAGATTGTTCCATTTACTGTTAATAGTTCCAAACGTTATCATTTCTCTTGGGTATTGTTGACGGCTCGGCGGCGGCATCGGCGGCAGCGGCTATCCGTCGCCCTCAAAGGACGGTGATGCTGACGTACCATCATAATTACAATGCTTGAATATCCTGGAATAAGAAAGTGTTTGCAATCAATAGCAGATGACGTCATAAATAATTAGGTTTCGGCAATAACAATAATAATTAATAAAATTCCCAGATTGTAATTATTAGTAAAGGAAGTGAACTTTCACCCCAAGAAGCAAGAAGGGTGTGTGTGCTAAAACAGTTAATTCAGTGCACAGACTGGGCTCACTGGTAATTGCCCGATTTCCCAAATTTATCTCCATCGTAAGTTCAGCTAATTTTATGACAGACAAGGACTGCATACTAACGCGCTCCGTTATTATTAAGAATTTTTTGTTAATCATCTTCTCCAACTCTAAATGGAGCAGAGCCGTAAAATAAATAAAATTATTTAAATTTTCCTTCAAGTTTTCAGATTTCCCAACTTTTTTGCTTAACGCTTAACAATTTATTGGGCAAATCAGATTTCATCCATAAGGTGTTCTCGTTTTTCTCTGTTTCGGCTTTCGGGAGAGGAGTTAATTTTGTCTTAATTGACAATTCGCGTGTTTCACTCGGAACAGTTTGCCCTTTTGCCTTTTGATTTTGAAACTTTTTCGTTTTCTTTTTTTTGTTGATGAAAGTGTCCCACGCTTTTGGCTCTCACACAGCCCACAACCCACAAGGTCTGAGTGTATATCCTTGACGTGGCAATCGCCTTTGTGACTTCTAAGAAGGAGTTATCCACTGTTGTACGTGAGAGGGTGGTTAATGTCGTAATTGAAAGAACGAAAAAAAGGGGTTGCAGCACTTGTTCTTTTATAGCATGCCGAGGTTATTGCAACAGAAAAGGCGAGAACTGTGACGAGGGTGGCACGTGCTTGACGGCTATTATCATGTCTCTGTGATTTATCGTCGTCCTCACCAAGGGATGATGTGTTCGTTTTACCAGTACAGGCTCTCCAAGTATATCTGCTGACAGATTGAAGGAAGAGGATTATATTTTTTCGTTTTTTTATGCGATAAAACGCCTGTTGTCTGAATTAAGTGTTTAATGGTCTCTTAATAGAGATGTGTAAACACTTTTCTGGGGGGAACGATGCGATGGCAAAAGTTGATACCCACCCCTTTGCCTTAAATGTAAACACTTTGAGAAAACTCTGAAAATACTCAGATACATGAATTAGGTTTGTAAAGGAATAGAATATGCTGGTGGTGACATTTCGGTAAGACATCAGAAATCACCTGTGGAGATGTTTTAATTACATTGGCATTGGCGTCGGCGACAACGACATGACGAAGGAAAAATAATTTTGATTATTCTGTCATCATTATTACAAGGCAGAGTACACTTCCTTGATTGAATCCTTTGCGGAGTGTTGAAATCGGAGTTCAGGAAGAGCAAAGACATTTCATCTGCAGCTTTGAGTGAAAAACAAGCAAATTCCATGCGCCCTGCAGGGAGGATCAAAGGGCATCCACGCCTTTGCGTGTTGCGGTAATGATTCCTGACACATGCATTCATTGCTCCGAAAAATTAATGTAAAAATCTACCACAGTTTTGGGTGCTGGTGGGGAGCATGGGCTGAGTTGAGAGAAATTTCGAAATTTCAATTTTGAATATCACACTTTGTCTGGCTGGATAATAACGTATAAGCAGTCAGTAACATCCTGTGCGAAATAAATTAACAGTGATTGTCTCATGCTCATGCCTGTCCAGAACAACAGGTTTTTGTTACATTTTGTGGGTTACTCTTACTGATGGACATTTTTTTCTCATTTGAATTTGCGACTTCCGATCGAATGGTGCATTTTGACTAATCGAAAGACATTAATATTTTTAATTCAGGTGACAGTTTATTGATGTTGCCCGAAAAAGAAGCATTACTTTGTGTGTGTGATGCTGATGCCACACTCTATGCACGTGTCGCCTGTGACATATCTAAGCCAAAGGAAGAGTCGTGTAAAAGCACGTGACATGAAAAGTCGTTTAAATTGCAGCTTCCCGATTCAGTTCCGCTCATCATTCTACGCCCTATGTTTAAGTTTACGGCGTGGCATATGCTTTTGTGGTCAAAGACTGCTACAATGCTGTCTGTGTTCGTTCGAGCAAAAAGAATGATGAGCGGTAGAAAAGTTTTGTGGAGGCTAGGTGTTGTAACGACAGATTAATGATATGACATTAGTTACGGCAACACTTTAAACTTGTAATCAACCCTTGTCATGCCATTAGGGATTTTTCCGTCGGAGTTTGAAGAGGCAATGAATGATATAGGTAAAATCAGCCAGACAGGTTTTTTATTTTAAATGACTACTAGGTTGTTGCATAGTTTTAGGTTTAGTGGGAGATAGTTAGTCTGCATGGGATACCCTAGGGAGCATTAATATGTACACTTACCTCCGTAATACCATACCTACCATTGCCATTGCATGTGGTATTTGGACCATTTGTTGGATGAGTATCAGAATTTGAGCCGTCTAAAAGAACTCCAAGGAGAATTTGTAAAAAAACAAAGCGTTTTGAGTTTGCGTTGTTAACAAAAGAGCTCGCTGCCAAAATCTTTTAAAAGCCTTTGAAGTGTAACTATTTTCAATTCGCCTAATTGATGTGCATATTGGCTCAGCTGAAGGCTCTAGAAAGAACATTAAATATTCGGTATGGAAATCCATTGGCTACGAAAAACAATTTAAGTATAAAAATTTTTCATGAATTGAATATAAAAAAGTGATGTTAGTCCTATGAGTCTATAGTCAGAAGGAAAAGATTGACATACCTTTTTTTTGGAACAGTAGTTGATACTAAAAACGATGATAGATTACTGAAATAAAAAAAACATTTGAGGTCTAGCAAATGTTCTCTTACATATTTTAGTGAATGTACAAAATTTGGGTAGCTTTTTAAGGGAGTTAAGTTTTTAAATCAAATTTCTATAAATTCGGGTATTTTATTTTTACACATCGCTATGTTCATGCTGCAAATTTTAAAAATTAATAATGTGATTTCAAGGAAAATTCGGTCGCTACCTCACTAATCTCAAGCATTTTGATTTTTCTATTCCTGATAACCAGGGGAATGATACAGGCCTATAGAGAAGTAAGGACTCACCACAGTACCTACTTACCTACTCAGGTTCTGGCAGGATCGGCCAACTTTTGCATAATAAACACAACTCTAGCATTGGCACAGACAGAACTCTAGTACATCACAACAATAATTGCAGCCGGCAAATGGTGCGGCCTGTGCACCTTTTTTTGAAATTGAAGTTTACCACGCCGAACTTTGTCATGAAAAAATACCTGACGTGAACAGCAAAATGCTTTGGTAGGTAACTTTTGCTGAGGACTATCTTACTCAAGTTTTAAGATATCCAATTTCAATAACTTTTGCATTATAGTTTTTAATTTTTTGTTCCAGAAATTGGGCCATAAGCACAATAAAGTCATTATCAAGAAAAACATAATCTGTACCTAAAGTTTTCCATGTGGTTTAGTAACACATACCTAATTGCTGGGAATGGCGACGATTTACGATATCCATTGATACTGGACGCTATACGATTATACAATATTCTCTTCAGAACGCACTGTAATCAAGCGAGTTGATGTGATGGTTTAATTTCCAACAAATTGAATTTGGAGATAACAAATTTTGATAATAAATTTCAACAATTTGCAATCGCTGTTCGTTTGTAAGTCTTTCCATATGAAGGTAGAGTATACTGAAAACTTGGACGCCATTACCAGGATGCAATTTATATTCTATTCGTATGTTTGCTAATTGTAGATACTTTTGTAAAACTTGCTTAGAACCCTCCTAGACAATTGTCTTGCGAGATGTTGTTTAAGGGTAGGTTATACAGTTAGAATTTTCAAAAAATCCATTTTTTTGAAGTGAAAACTTCTTTAGGCGCGTTTGGCACTTTTGCGATGGGGGTAAAGCAATGAATTCGCTACCGACACCATTTTTTGGCTCATTGTATTTCGTATGTAAATTCGTCATAGCCCAGCGTCTCAGGTTCGATTCCCATCAATGACTTCCATTTTTTTATTTATTTAAAGTGAAAACATAAACAAAAATTGTGGCCACGGCTGGGATTCGAACCTGAGACCCTAGTCTAATAGCCATCGACTCTACCATTGAGCCAAGAAACACATTAATTTTGCACTGCTTAATGACTAAAAAGAATAGAATAGCAAATATTTTACTACCATTTCAATGAAGTGGATGAGTGAAGCTGGAATCATGGCAGAGTAGGAGACGAACTGGTCGATGATTCGAACTTTACAACAAATTAAAAGAGATGAACAACTCATCGCGATGATTTATCGATGGAATTGAAATGATTGCATAAAAATGGTTTGAAAAACCATTACTTAAATATTCACTATTTTCGTTTCTAAACTTAATGCATTGCCCTTTCATTTTATTGTCAAAGTTTACGAGCGCAGTTACAAAATCTGTAGACACTATCGACTATCGTTAAAAAATTGAATGTATTGATTTTAACAGAATTTCACAAGGGTGACGAAGAAATATAGATATGATATTCCAGATTTCAATTTAGTTGCTAGTTTCAGAAGGCACGATCGTCCAGCAGCAGGAGCAGCTATCTGTAAAAGGTTGTCTGATACAACTGCCATATTTTGCTCAAATCATATGGATTTGCATGCGAGGTTCCTACACTAGTATATGTTTAGTAGTAATGTTTTTGATATCGGCGATTTTTTTATATAAAAATTTATTTATTTAGTCTGAAGACGCTTCTGCATAACTTCACGATAAAATTGTGGAGAGATTTGATGATTTCCCAATGATATTGAGTGGTGATTTTAACATCAACTTCGGCGATGCTACAAATTTGCCACTTTTTCAATTTTTAAAAGAAGAATACTATTTTACAATGACGAATGACCGCAGCCTTAGTACAACGAAATATAAAACGACAATTTGCGATAGGTATATTTAAATAGATTTGAGACAAAATTGTTCGTTTCCTATTTAAGTTACCATAGAGCATAGACCTATTATTTCAGTATTAGAATACGATGATTGTAGAGATGGAATTGTGAATGAAAACTCATAAGTTTCATTGATGTTCCTCTATATGTACATCTACATAAGTATATTATAAAAGATTTTCCTGTACCTATATTAAAATATTTACTGAAAATTCAATTCTGTTTTCACTTCCGTAGGCACTCCCGGAGTGCTTTTTTTTTATTTTCTTAATGTACTTATTATATAGTATATAAGTACAACTAAAAGAATCTAATTCTTACTGTACTCCCATGTTTTAAGATCTAATAAATGAAAATGAAAATATATGTACATTTCATTTCGTTCCGGTGAATATTTTCGAAGTTACATGCAAATTTGAAAAGGCGCTTCAGAGTGAAGTTAAGTGCTTTTCTATCTCTAAACGCGTTTTTCTCAAAATGGTGTTTACAAAGTCGGTGACCATCATTACTCGAAAACGGGCAAACCGATTAGTCTCAAATTTTAACACGAGCTTCTTAAATATATTTTTTAGTAGGCTAGTATAGGTGGAAGTGGCTGTCAGTCAATGAGTACATTGCCTAACACACTTAGGCCGCAAGGGCCCATTGTGATACCACAGAGATCAGCAAGTTAATCACCTACTGATCTCAGAAACCCGATGTAAGATTAACGAGTTGATCACTTATTAATCTTCCATTACGGTACTAGCCGGTTAATCACCTGCTAGTCGAACCACGTGGAACTTTTAATGTATTTTGAAAGACTTTTAGGGTCTATGTAAGCTAGGTCGCTAGTATTATCGAAGAAGAACTCACCGAGATGAGCCTTCCTATGAAGCAGTGCAGGGCATGAGCAAAGAAGGTGTTGAACGGTCTCTTCCTCCTCCTCGTCCATGCAGCTTCTGCAGAAATCATTGGAAAACACACCAAGTCTTTTGGCGTGTCTCCCTATTAGACAGTGTGTAAGAACACCTATGGTAGAACCTAGACACAGACGGTTCAGGGCCAACAAACTCTTTGAACGTTTTGAGTCCATACACGGCCAAACTTTTTTGGTTATTATTTTTTAGTAACTAATCAAAGATTTTTTCTCACCGATAAATATTTTCTTTTTTATAAACAATTTAAGGCCGAAATTTTGGTCAAAATCGATTTTTTTCTTTGAGAAACCGCCATTTTGTCAAAATAATTTATTTTGCTTATTCCTTCGATTAATCACTAGATTTAACATTACTTTAACGAAAACTGTTTTTTTAATTTCGGAGGATCCAGATCAGAGATATAGTGGTCACCGCAAAACGTCTTTTTTGAGTGGAGCTCTGTCTTACATACATAGTCTTAAAATACAGTTAAAAAATATTATAATATGTGAACAAATTTTAAGATCAATAAATTAAAAAGTTTTCTCAGAAAAAATTCTGGAAAATTCGCCTCTTTTCGGCATTTTAACCGTATATATCCCCTTAAAAAGTTGGCCAAGCCTTAGCCAACTTCGTATTCATAAACGCATTCCAACAGTTGTCTAAATAAATAGAGAATAGTATTTTCGCACCCGAAACCAATTAATTTGTTCGACCTTAACCCTCTCAATCCTGTTGTTAAATATTTTCCACAAAAAGGTTGTTACATATCAAAAGTACAATCAATTTATGGAAGATGAGCCGTTACCTGTTTAAAAAAGAATATTGTTCGAAGTTACAGACAAAATGTTCTGAATTGCAAAAATTTTACTTTTTTGACATAAAATAAACAATTCCCGCTTGTAATTCACTCTATCAACGAGTCTCCTTTGGCGATCGCGCGAATTGTCGGCCCTCCCAACTCATTCTTTCTACTATTTGATGCTTTCACGAACGGTGTATAGCTTAGAAGATATCGCCCAACTTGCCCCTTTGCTCAACCAGCCCCGCTTTACCCTAGCTTTTTAGCTTTTCTCAGAGTTTTAAGGGTCCAATGGAATGCCATTTTCAGATGTCAAATTTGAATATTTCACGATTGAGTTACCTCCATAAATTCTGAAAGGAGAGTATGACTTTATGTCCAATATAACATTATAATTAGTTCCGGAAAATAAAGGGCCAAATCTATTTCAAAGAGATGAACCACAATGTCTGCCTTTACCATGGTAACACAGCTACTTATAGATACCTTTCGAAACTTATTGTGTTGGTACAAATGTATCGTTTTAGCCCCAAACTAAGAACATAAATCATTCCTCATTAAACAAACGTATAGATATTCTCAAAGTCCCTAACCGTATTACAAAGAGCCATTCCCATTAGCAGTTACCGCGAAAAAAAAATTAAGAAAATCACACCTTTCGAACTTGAACTCGTGCCATATTCTTTTTGTGAAAGTAAAAATAAAAAAAATTGTACTTTCACGCCTCCTTAATGGAACCCTTAAATCAATTTACACAAGAAACATATTTATTAGTGCTTTGTCTACTTGTGTCTTTGACAGTGGAATGTCCTCCGGCACCCTTATTAACATTTGATAACATCTTCAGCAGCAGGCCCGCCAACAACGCCTGTTGGGAATTTTTCAAATAGCATGTCCTTGCTAAGATATGAAGGGAACACGAGTACATCGCCACGGTATTATCAGATGACAATTTGCAGCCCATCAAAATGTAATTTTCCCGTTTGCACATCACACGGAGGCGAGATACATTCTCATTTATTGTCAACGACTTCCGACAGATGTTAGACGGTACGACGGCGACGCGACGCGATGTCTAAGACGTTGGATAAGGTATTCATTTACTTGCTCCTGCAAATAATTCCACGGTGGTATAAATCCTTCCGACCTTCTTCTACCAGTACTGTATAGACAGGGTGGAATGGAAACATTCTTGCAGATGACACGTTGTGACACAAGGATATTAACTTGCCTACCGTGTGGATTATGATTTAATAATAGAAAAGATGACATTTTCAAAAAACCTCCATCCATCAAACAAGGAAAGCCAGCCCATAGGTATCAAGAGAGGAGGACTGAATAAGTACAAGAAAAAGTTAAACTTCGAGCCACGATATGGCATATAATGCTTAAGAGCCTATCATGTCACGAGAAGAGCTACGGAAACGAATCTGGATCGAAATTCATTTTAATTGGAATGATAATATCTACATTTGGAACTAGAGAGGACACTTATGCTCTTCAGCGACATAAAAGACATTTACCCTGTGTAAGCTCCAGCTCAACCCAGCCCAGCCCAGGCCAGCCTAGTATAGCAAATGTATGTGATGTAGGTTTGTAAAATGTGCAACGGTTTAGCTTAAGTACCAGCAAATGTTTTCGTATTGTTTAACACTTTAAGCAACCCTAGCCTCAATCGGGGTTAAAAGTACACACACTCGATATGAATATGCGAGCGAACCACCGAAGACATCATCATCACGTTCATAACTCGACCTCGAATTCGGTTCGCAAACCTAAGTATAAGTATACTAGAACCACCGCTAAAGAGCAGCTACCTAACGAACAACAAAACAATGGATTCGCTAAAACGAGACCATACCATAATGATGCAGTGGCAGTAGGTTAAACAGGACGAATATTCCAATATGCTCTGAGGTTAAAGGGTGTGCTGAGCTGTGCTCTGCACAGGCACACATATGAACGTAATTGTACTCTGCCGCATTGTGCATCTACGAACGATTGAAAAGACATCAAATATCCGGCACAGATCCGCTGCCGCGTCTACTACCACCGACCACCGAGGACCGAGCTGAGCAGGGTTGCCGTTTGTTTCATCCCCTTTTTTGCTATCAATAATTGCAAAACAACCAGAAACAAAACCGCATGGAATAAAACAATTTGCTGTGCTTTTAAACACACAAAAAGAAATAAACGCAGAAAAAATTATACTTCCATAGAGGTAGGTATACTCATACTCACTCGTAACTCGTACTACCATCTACCACTACGAGCGAATCCATTGCACGGACTATTTTTGAAGGAGGAGGTCGCGGTCGGAATGAGTGCTCGGCGAGTGGAAAAGCATTTAAATGTTTTTGAATATGAACAAAACTCGACATAATTGTTTGATACGTATTTGGCGGGTTTCGAGCGATGAACTCGAAGGATGATGCTCAAATGATGGCGGGGCAGTTGTTTTTTATTTTTATTCTTTTTTTTTTGTGTTTTATTTTTCCATTTTACATTCAACATTCACTTAAAATATTCAATACAATGGCATTTTGAAATCGGTTTCCAAGGGGGTGAACTTTGAAAGGAAGACATTTAAAATGTGTCGCAGTGGCTGCTGCTTTACTGTTGAAGGGAGTTTGCATCTCAGTGAGAAAAAAAAAAACCAATAAAGTTATTACAAGATATTCAAATTTGTGACTTGACAGCTGTCGATCAAGAAGTTATGATCTTCGATGGGGGTTTTTATTGACGGAACATGGAAGTCGGGTGGCCATTGTCCTGGGGCATTGTTTGTTAGAAAACCTCATGAATAAACTATTAGGTGTCCAAATTGGAAAATAATTATGATAAGTCTTGGTGTCATTATATTGATGCATCGCAAATGAAGCAGAGTACTCAGGGTGACACTTTCAAGAGATGGAAACGTACCTTATGTCACATGATCAGAAATATATATTAAAGTGGCATCAAAATCATGAAGTGATTAATTTTATATCTTACATATCAATGGGTGATTTGCATAATTTTTTTGGCTTCTCTATTCTATATTCATTTTGTTGGATTCGTTACTTTTCTGGGAAGACAAACTACAGAATCAGCATACAGATATGTTTATGGGTGAAAAAAATTGAAGTGGTTAAAAATTTCGACAGATAAGATAAAGGAAAGGAAAACATTCATACACAGGATAACTTCCAATGTACAGCATTAATATTTTTTGAAGAGATGCCGTTAAGTGTGAAAGGTTACAATTTCTCAGTGTTTGGTTCACAGACGGTAGAAGCAAAGACTATATCCTTGAGTGTGAGAGTGGGTTGGAAAATAGGTACAAATTACACTGCGCACGCACACTGCATTGTGACCGTGTTCGTGTTTCACTAAGGAGAGAATTTTTAGCCTTGCCTTTCTTTTCCTTGAAATAACATTGACTCATCAATGTTTTAATCCACTTTTCATTAAAATCCGTTGAATCGTCTCTGAGCTTATTTGATGAGAATGTTTTTGCAATCTTCATTTATAGCGTCAGTGCAGATTTGAGAAATAACACAAAATTTTGTGAAAATAAATGTTTTTGACGTTTAGATTTTGCTATTGAAGAGAATTTCATTGAAAATATTTTTCACTTTCGAAAAAGCGAAATTTTTCTTGTCTTATCTTATCTATCACTAATCTCATATCCTCAAGCTTTAATAGATGCGGGCGTTAAACTTTAAAGGTGTTTTTCTCAAAACAACTCTTTCTATTTCAAACGTTGTATACATTTTTATTACAACACTTTGTTAATTTTTTTTTACAGTACGGGCATTTCCTGCACACAAAATGGTGGAATTTTTGAAAAAATAACAGTTTCAACTTTAGATGAGGTCATCTAACAGTTTTAAAATAAAAGTAAAAATTATCAAAACAACGTTGGCGGAAGATTTGGTAGTAATTTAACAAAATTTTAATGGTTTTCACTTCCGGTCAGGTTGCAGTGAACTCAGCAAAATGTTTTTTTTTTTTCTTAAGGCCTTTAGGGCAATGCTCTGTTACCAGCTTACGCCTCAATGTTTCTGATGCATGTACAAAAAGGACGAATAAAATTAATCAATTTCTACTTTAAAAAAATTACAAAAAAGTGTTTTTTTTTACTGAAATCGAAAACTCCCTACCCTAACGTTCACTTCAACTCATAAGAACGGCCTTACTCAAACCACACGAAAACATTATTCTTCTTTTTTTTTTTGTTTTAAAGCCTAAAACTAAAAATCCTTATTTTAATTTTACCTCCCGCATATTATTATTTACCTCCCAAAATTATCAATGGGCCTTTCGGCGAAATTTGCTTTAAGTTTTATTGTTTCACGTTTATAACAAAGAAATAACTAAACGGTGTGCTTATTACGCCTGGTTTCCACAAGCTTTGAATATATGGTATGCTTTAATTATTATTATTTTGAACTTTAATGAAACATAATGAAAAAAAAAAAAAAAAAAAATTACAGAGCACTGGTCGGTATACGTTGGATGCAACCACTAAAGCCTATGAAGACCATTAAATTAGCTTTATTTTTATGGTGTGCAATGGAGAGCATACTTTATCACAGAGTATCTATCGCAGCAGGGAGAATTATTCCATGTAGTTTTCCACCGTGGTGGCGCAACAGAGCGAGGAGCCCCTGGGCCTAGCGCATGGAAGGGACCTACAATTTTCTGCCGGTTCCGAACAGCTAATCGAGAAAGCGCTTTTCATGGCAATGAATACTAACGGAGGACCTGCCAATTCCTCGCGAAAGGCGATACCCGTGGAAAAAACATTTTTGCCTCTGTTGGGATTCGAACTCGAACCTCTGGATTAACAGGCGGACATGCTATCCATCACACCACGGGTACCACATATATGCCACACTGCTCGTGCAAAAATGGACATGGATGAATTTGGTGAACAGTTAATCTCTCGAAATGGTTCTGTGAATTGGCCGCCAAGACCATGCGATTAAACGTCTTTTGATTATTTTTTATGGGGTTATGTAAAGTCGTTAATCTATGTTGAAAAGCCGAACACGATTGAAGCCTTACAGGATAACATAACATGAGTAATTCGTGGAATATAACCCGATATGTGCGAAACAATTTTTTTCCAATCTTTGTCAACAGCGGACGAAAGGGACTCCCATAAATCGAAAAATAGCTAAAACTAAAGCAAAACAGGTCGGTACTAGAATGGGTCCGTCTACGCAATTGGAAACAGTATCCGATACAGCGCTAAGAGTCGTCACTGTACCGTACAAAGCTGAAGTTGTAAGCGGCAGTTAATCTAAATAATGTGCTTATACGAACATCCAATTACCATGAGGAGCTGAAAACTTTTAAAAATTGGTAAAATTGGATCTTCCGATTGGGCCAATTAAAACGATGCTACGGACAACGTTTAAACAATTGTGTTGTATTCGATTTTTAGCCAAACTACGATTAAAAAATTAACCTTTAAAAAGGACATCGATGCACGAGCTACAGCATAGGATTTTCAGCTTCGGGGGCACACCTTATTGAACTTGGGCTGTGTTAAACTGATGAGCATTCCTAACGAAGCAGAACAAGCGGATGACTGCTACCGAACTATTCTATCACCAAACCAAACCAAACTATTTTTGACATCACTGTTCGTAAGTGGAAAAGTATTGAAGCCCTCTTCTGTTACACCATCACAAGTCTCTCCTTTTCTTTTATACTTATTTTCAAAGGAATCAGGACATCCCAAAAGTCGTTCCAGGAGGACGTTTTGAAATTTATTTTGTTTTTGTTTTTTTTTTTCATTTTTAAATAATTGACATCACGAATGAAGAATTTACTGCACCTGCTTGTAAATACAGACACCCTTCTGTAAGTGAAAATTGACCAGCCCGCACACCTTCCCAATGTCCATTGTGCAAATCACAATCAAACTGACTTTTATAAATCTCGGTACACTGCAATTACTCTGTTATTTTAATTCATGTTTAACAATCATAATTAGATTGCATATTGTGGGAACAATGCTAGTTAAACAACCACAGTCAACGATTGTTTCGTGTGTGTATTATAAGCCTGAGGTGTTCTGCGAACATATTGTGCTCTGCACCTCAAAGGCCACCCTGCTTCAATCAGTTAATTATTAAAATAAATGCAGTGTTTAAAAATTAATGTAATTACATGCCAGGACGAGTTTTGAAAAACAAATTCATCTCCAGGCGATAAACCGCTCAAAATGATCCACCATACGCAACGCACTGAAAAAACAAAAACAACGAAAACAAAATAAAACCACAACACCGACACAAGTCTCTTTATGAATTTGACACATTCATAAACATAGTATTAGTAAAATGATTTCCCTCCCATACTTGATCCAGCACCCCAGTAGCAAAGCAGAGCTCCTTCGGTCCTTGCAGTGAGTGGGTCAGTGCTGCAAATCTGCCTGAGACTCACTCGAATTGGATGAATGTTTGCTTAGCCAACAGCGTTCCCAATAACAATAAAAGAGTAAAATAACTCAAGGAACAGTTATAATTTATAGCTCCCGGCAATCGGGGGTGGTTTGGCTTCGTGTAATAATTGTTTAATTACTGACATATACAACACAACACTACAATACAACCACCCCGCACACACAGTACAAGCCACAGAGCCACCTAAAAATAATGCCGACGGCATTCTCATGATTTATCCATGCAACAACCCCGACGGAATATTGTTTGCCAGGTCACAAAAGATACAAACGTACCACCAAGCCACCCCCTTGACACCAAGTTACCTCCTGGCAACATATTGACAGACAATAATTTGTCTTAATGAAATTTTAAACTAATTTATGTGATAGTCAAGACAATTGGCATTCACTTCGGCAAGAGCGTACGCTCTCGTAATTAACAACTCGCTTTTCGGAAGGATAACGTTTTGAGTTTTGACACATCCTGTGGAATAGGGGTGGAGAAAATCCAAGTCGTTGCGTTGCCGTTGTCGCAATCAATTCTGATGTAGCGAATCCGTAGAAAGCTTACAGCCCATCGAGGTAAACAAGGCGTCTTTGTGTCTTACTAATTGAGATTTCCCTTAACAAATATGATGATGGTCTATGCCATACAGGGCCGGATTTGAATTTTTGCCGCCCTGGGGCACTGAGGTAAATGCCGCCCTATGACTTAAATTTTATTTTAATAGTTTCGATATCTTATTTTTTAAGAGGCAAACTCGCCTGACTTTTTGAGTTGCAAACTGCTCGATTAAATCTTCACAATCTAAACGTTGAAGCACATCTGTTTGTATGTATAGAATAGCTAAGCTATTGAGTATATTTGTACCCATTGTAGAACGTAAGTAATTTTTAACCCGTTTTAAACAAGAAAACGATAGTTCTGCGCTACAGTTTGTTACGGCTAAAGTTATAAATATTCGATAATCGATTTCTACGTTTGGAAACTCAGTGTAAAGGTCGTTTGAATGCAGAAGTTTCAGAAGATCGGAAGGTGAAATTTTTTCCTTTTTTTCGGTGCAATGAGCATGGAAGTGCACAAATTCGTCTTCTAGTGAGGACTCGAGATCTGACCAAAATATTTCTCTTAAAAGTTTAGCTCGTTTACGAATTTTCCTATTATCTAAATCACCAAATTCAATAATAACCGAAAATTTTTCTTGAATCTTTTCATACGCTGTACATCTTTTACGAAATTCAGATCCCAGATTGTCAAGAATGACATTAAAAGTATTATCTCTAAACTGGCCTCGACCTGACAGCTGAAAATCTCCATCTCGAGTTTCATCAGCATGTTGTTTTATTTTTCTTTGTCTGGAAACTGTTGTTTTATAATCTTGAATTTCTGAAATTTTTATACATAGCATATTTTTCATAGATTTCAAATTTATTTCGCGTATCAGCAACGGGTCAAAGTATGATAATCATCGATTACATCAGCGATACTACAATCAATTTTTTTTCAATCTTTGGCTTACAGCATTAAATCTTGAGAGTAAGAAATGCCAAAATATCTGCATAAATGCTGTTTCAAGTCGCTCCAACTGAGTTCGAATACCTTTAGCTCCTTGCCGTTTAATTGCATTTTCTTCCATATCTTCTTCAAGAATAATCAAAGTTTCAATTATTTCAACAAAATGTTGATTAAGTGCTTAAACCGCTTCATAACGAGCTGACCATCTGGTTGCGGATAAAGATTTTAACGCAATTCTTTTTTCAGTATGGGACTGTTAGACTTCCCAGCGATGCGTCGATGCAGTAAAGAAGTTGTATAAAAGTTGGTACTGTATTAAAGAAAGACGCAGCTTCTGGGGCGCATTCTACTGCGTGAACTCCAACTAAATTCATATAATGAGCAGCATAAGGAGCATGTTTTGCAAGATGATTAATTTCATGAAATCTTGCCTGTAAGCCCGAATAAATCCCTTATACATTATTCGCGACTTTTGTCCAAAGCGCGCTTTCTATACTCATATCCACTTAATTTTGTGCGTCCATCAGCCATATTCAAAAATTTATTTTAGATTTATGCTCAACAAAATTGAAAGTCTTTGCAGATAGATTCATCTAAACAACAAATATAAAAGAAACTATTGCAGGAACCTTATACAAAGTTTTAATTTGATAGATAATGCATAAATTATATTTTTT
Organism: Melanostoma mellinum; assembly: GCA_914767635.1. NCBI lineage: Eukaryota > Metazoa > Arthropoda > Insecta > Diptera > Syrphidae > Melanostoma > Melanostoma mellinum. Next base: position 1,184,908 of record OU612060.1, on the reverse strand, counting down.
GAAAGATAAATTGTTTATTTAAAAAAATTAGTTAATTATATATTGTATAGAAAAATTTGCCGCCCTAGAAAATTTGCCGCCCTGGGCACTAGCCCCGACTGCCCCTAGTGTAAATCCACCACTGATGCCATAGAATAACTTTATTGTTATACACTGATGACGACGTCGTCGTGGTTGGGTTTCCTCTTTCTTTGAGTTTTCTCATTTGAATTTTCCTTGGAAGAATCAAGAATTATTATAGCTACGAAGGTGGGTTTTATTGTTCGTCAGACAGCTAATATCGATACAAGAGGAGGTGGGCAAATGTAAAAGTTTAAATTTTGTTATTTTTCAAAAAGATGTCCAGCACGTGTCGTTATTTTTTGGAATTGGATTTCAAGGTGCTATTGTACTCAACTTTTGATCACTCTTCCTTAAAAGATTGTGTGTTAGTAAATTGGATTTGTACTGTGGGTCGAATAAACTTTAAATGTGCAGATGACAGGTGTGGTGTGCTTAAAAGAAAAATGACCGCAAAACATAGAAACGAACACCTATTTTATTTCTCGTCCTTTCCAGTTTGGTCCTTTGATGACTTGACTTTTGTTAAGAATTTTGTGAAAATGACTCATGACAAAAAAAGGACAAATACGTATGTATTTTTAGGCATGTGCTCTACAAAATATTGACTAAGATGAAAACTCAAAAAATTAGTGTGTTTGATTTTCCAGGGTGTTGATTAATATTTGCTCATAAAATACTCCAAGGAAAACAATACTAATGTGTTTTTAGAAAAAAGCAAAGCTTCTCATATCGGTAGCTAGATGTATCAATCTGGGGTCTCTATTCCACAACATGAAGGGTTGCATTTTAACATGCCAGTTTTTGATAAATTCAAGTGTCACTACTTAACAAATGAAAAGTAAAAACTACGCCTATTGATGAAACGATATACATTATACATTACGCTTCAACGACACATTGAAATTATTAAAATTCACTACAAACATGGTGAAAATTGTGCTGTAGCGGATCGCGAAACTAAAGTCGTCGTGAAGCCAAGCCAGCTATTCCGCAATAATGGAAAATTAGAGCTGTTGGGACAGTTTTTCGATGTGAAGGATCGAACTCTTACATGTCGCTCAAGAGCAACTGAGAATAGTGATGTTGAACCCCATAGCATTGAGGAAGTTTGTTCACTTAGTCACTAGTCGATCTTTGGGATTGAGGACCCTTAGAAAAGAATTCTGCATAAAATCTAAGGTTAACAATTTTGAAGTTCAAATAACACAAAACTTCGTGTCTATGCTGATTGGGTTCTTGAAATACACCGAAATGATCCGGTACTTAATCGAAAAATCATCCTGTCTGATGAGACACATTTTTACTACGTAGGCTACCCGTGGCGTGATGGTTAGCATGTCTGCATGTTAACCCATAGTTTCGTGGTTTCAATCCCAGCAGAGGCAAAAATGTTTTTCCACTGGTATTGCGTTTAGCGATGAATTGGCAAGTCCTTCCTAGTAAATTTATTGCCATGAAAAGCGCTTTCTCGATTAGCCGTTCGGAACGCAGAAAATTGTAGGGCACGTCCATTCCATCACAAGGCATAGGTAAGATTAGGTTCAGGTGGCTGTTTGGAAAACGACCGACACAAGGCATGGTTGTGAGAAATATTCAAGGCCCAGGGGCACCACCCTATTTAATTTTTAGGCTTATTAAACAAGAAGAATTCACATTTTGGACTCAAATAAATAAAATAAATAGGGTGGCGCAACAGAGCGATGAGCCCATGGGCCTAGCGCATTTCTCACAACCTTGTCTTGTGAGGGAATGGAAGGGACCTACAATTTTCTGCCGGTTCCGAACGGCTAATCGAGAAAGCGCCTTTCATGGCAATGAATACTAACGGAGGACTTGCCAATTCCTCGCGAAAGGCGATACCCGTGGAAAAAACATGTTTGTCTCTATTGGGATTCGAACTCGAACCTCTGGATTAACAGGCGGATATGCTATCCATCACACCACGGGTACCACATTTTGAACTCGGGAAACAAAAAATTATCGTTGAAAAGCGGAAACACGGCCGATAAAAGAAGTTCTGTCCTGTTTCACAGAAAACATTAAGACATTAACATTAACATCCTTCACAGATATTAGTATCTCCTCTGAAAGTCAAGCTGCCCTCAAAGTGCCTCTGAGGTCTCAAAAAATTCTTTCACGGTACAAAACGGTTGAACGTCTCTAAAAGAGACGTCAGAATAGTTCAACATTCACAGAAACATACCCAGGCAACTTCATGGCAGAAGAACGCCCCAGAAAGGAATGACTTGTCCTCTTCGACCTGAAAGAAACAACATAGGTATACCTATCGCTTCATGTAAGCTTTTGATAAAGCAGCACTCTTCTTAGAAGATGAGAACTAGATGAACTCAGTGTAATACGTGCCTTATGGCTGAACAAAATTGACCATCTATGGAATAGAAACGTTCAAAGGAGCTTATTGAATCTTAATCATCTGTATATAAGCTCCAATTCAGGTTTCGTAACTAATAGGTAGACACGCCAAAAGACTTGACATCTACTCCTATGAGAACGACACATTTATAGAAGCTGCGTGGACGAGGAGAAGTAGGAAACAGTCCAACACCTCCTTTGCTCATGCCCTGCGCTCTTTAACAGGCGCAAAACTCACCTAGGTGACATAAGCCACTAAGCTGAGAAAGACCCTAAAAGTCTCTCCCTTTTTATACGAAGTTCTGCATGGTTTGACTAACACAGCTGATTCACTTGCTAGTCCAGGTTCGATCAGGGGGTGATCAAATCTCTAATCCCCTACATTGGGATCAGAGAGCGAATAACCTTCAGGGCTCAGTGGTTTCACAATGGACCCTCTGTAGTTTAAGCGACAGCAAAATCTACTCTAACCTAACCCAACTTCTCCATTTTAACGTGTAACTGTTTGGTATGGCTCAATCTTTTTGAGACTACGTGCAACACAAGCAACTATAGGTACCATTTAGTAATGGAGTTGCACTCATCTGGGTCGTACGAACTTTTTTGAATATTGGTTTGAACATTATTCAAAAGCTTAGGATGAAGTATTGCGGTTTATGGTAACCAACCGCTTAAAAATTATTATGAAAATATAAAATAATCGCATGAAATATTTCTTAAAGTACCAAAATCAATATCCAAGCATTTTTTGCAAAGATCTAAAATCTTTTCCCAATTAAGTATTACTTGCTTATTAAGGTGGATAGGGATACCACAGTCTTGTGTAAGTCTGAGCTTTAACCAACTAACTAACTAACTTGTTCAAGTTAATTGAGGCACGGCTCCGCTTTATTGGACCACCTAAGGCAAGGCCATTCACTTTCAGAATTTTCTTCCATTGCACCTTCGAAAATTCGACTAGCCGGAGTGTCCATAACCATGGAAAATTCTTCATTAAATCTTTGTGTGTTCTTTTAATCACTCTCGTCATTTTTCATGTGGCTTCTTGCTCCTTTTATATCTTCCTTAATTTGTTCGCAGTTCTTGTACAAGACTCTGGTCACCCTTTTTTTATTGTAAAATTCAATGTTTTTTTTTACTTACTTTTTTTTTTAAAGATAAACCAGCTAGCGGATGTTGAAGAACCATAACACAGGCCATTCGTCCACGTTTGGGGCAGACAATGTCCGTTCATAATGAAGAAACATCCTGTACATCGTTCTTTTATTTCCACCATCATCGCCTTGTTTCCCATTATGTTGTCTATACGTCGCTCCACACCAAGAGTGATATCCACTACCAGATCCGGTGTTTTGTTTGTCATCCCGCACATGGACTTGCTTTTAGATCATCTGGAAGTAATAACCAAAAGGGATATTTCAACCACACTTTGCAAAAATGAATATAAGAATATACGTAGGAGTATGTGATTAAGTTGAGGTAAGCCTAAAATATAAAGAACTATAAACGTAACATGGGGAGAGCTTGGTCTTTGTGTTCGATATGCATAGTATATTCCCGTCGAGATTTGTATCAGAAGAAAAGAGATCGTTGCTTTTGTGTCACCAAAATATTCCCACATTTATTAATAGAGGTAATCATGAAGAGTTTTATCTCTTTTTTGTTTTCCAGTTAATGAAAGGAGAAAATTTGTTTGCAGTTACACATCTTCACTTCATGGGAGTCCAAGGCGTAAGTAAATAAAAAACAAAAAGGACCGATGGACTGTGGAAGAAAAATGTATTGTGCTTTATAAAGTCTTTTGTAGTGGTGCCTTATTAGGTCATTGTTCGCATTTTCAAAACATTAAACTTTGTCGCTCCCCTGCTCCTTCGCATGAGGTCTGAAGAGTGACCTGCAGAGGACTGTAAATGTTGTAACTGACGCAATCGATTTTCTAGTGCTAAAGTTAAGTGGGTATCCAAAGCACCGGTTGAGAATGATTGATAGCTTTTAATATGAATACTTTACGAAACCGCAAGGATTTAGTAGGTCCTCCGGAAATAGTTACACTGCCATGAAAAGCACTTTTGCACTAAGTCTTTCGGAATCGGAAAAAAACGAGTAAGTCCTCTCCATTCCTCATAAGGGTATGGTTGAGAGAAATACTAGGCCTCAGAGCTTCCTATGTTGTCTCTCTGTTGTTTCACATATACACATGCCTACTATTCAATTTAAAATTTAGAACTTAACTATTACTTCCTTGCCATTTTTCAACTTGAATTATTTCATCTAAAATATCCTACTGTCGTTGCGAGAATGTATGCTTACTCAATCAAATTTACATGCCTGGCTGCAATACACGTCGAAACACGCATTTCCGTCCAGACTTTTGCAGCTCAGTTGCTAGCTATTTAATTACCATCGACTTCCTGGACGTAGACAGCCAACTATCTGTTCCAATGGTCGCGTCGACTTATTTTTAAAAACACATAAACTCCTGCCTTAACCCAGCAGATTCAGGTGTCCGCAACAGACCGCTCAACTATACAAATGGACAGCAAATGCATGGGGACAAATTTACATAAGTTGTCTACCACCGCTATTGTCTTAGTATCCGAAGGACCCTATACTAAAAAAAGGACAACTCATTCGGTCATTAGACTCCTTGCATATAAATTGCTCGTTACTCGTCATTCGTTTCAGATATCTTCCATCGTGATTTTTATACGTTTTTTGCTCTGCTGTAAAGCTAGACCTTATAGTTTTAAAGAACGCCCACCAACTCTCCTTGAGAATGGAATGAACGATTTATTTCAGTTGATATGGCGGCTCATTTCCATATTTATGAATAATGAACAATTTCTCTAATCCATTTTTTGTGGTTTCTCCAATGGCAGAGACACGATAGCGAATGACTCTTTTCTACCCCCGTCAAGTCTTCGTCTCTGGAATGGTTGTCCGTCAAAGTGGCCCCAATCATGGGTCGTTCGTGTCGTCCAGGTGATGGGTTGCGTGATACTTGACCACCGTTTGTTCATCGTAGATGTCCTCGTATTTTACAAAAAAGTGCCACCCTCTCATTTGCCTCTCCACCTACATTGGAGGACATTAAAGGACACAACTACTCAAGTCACAGAGGACTTTCTTATGGTCGGTGATATCCGTGTTTCGTACACCACAGTTCGTCCCAAAGGAAAGAGCCCTTGTCTTTGCATGTTTTTTGCTATGTGGAAAACCGTCACGAACGGAAACTCTGATAAGGCTTCAGTGTTTTTGTTGTCATAGCAGATATTTATTGCTGGCTGCTATACGGCTAATAACTGCCTCCATCATCGGGTCATTACAATGATTTCTTTTTTTTATCGGACGATAGCTAAACAAAATTCAACCCGAGATTATGACATAACGAGCCTATGGGTGAGGGTATTCGGATTTTCAGAGCACTCTAGATGTTTATATCACACGCACTCATCGTTTTAATTCTCAAACAAAACACAGTGTTGCCATAATAGTCACGAAAAATATAAATTTAGTTTTTATTTTGCTGATTTTTTTTTAGAAACTTTCTATGAGCTATTTGAAGCGAACATTAATTATTGTTTCTTAGCATTTGCAGTTTTAGGTTGACAAAGGCTTAAAATCAAATTAAATTTAAAACCAATTTAAGAATATTTATAAGTACATGTAGTATACCTACATGTTTTTATTCTCTCCGTTGAAGATGAAAAAAAATAATAATAATAAAAGAAAAATGGTGGATCAATTAAGCTACAGAATCTTAGGGCCTAATGGATTTCAAGAACCTACAATTTTATGAAGATTCCAGAAGTCTAAATAAGAAAGGGTTTTTCATGACAGTGCGTTATGATTATACCCGTGAAAAAAACATTTTTTCTGATGTTTTTGGGATTTGAACCCCGGACCACCCAAGTAACAGGCATACATGCCAACCAATACCACCACTAAGAATGAAAACATATTGCATTTGTTAAAAATATTTACACATTTTTCAATTAAATTGAATTTGAGGAAATATGGTACAAGAAGTTATTTAACATTTAAAGAGCAATATTTGACACAAATCAAACCAAGCTCTTTACAACGCTGCGCTGCGAGGAACCGAAACGCTTTACAGGCTAATGCGACAAAGAAAAATAGAGAGGGACTAAAAAAATTTTAAGTCTTGTTTTGGGTTCTAAAGCTTGGTTGCAGAAGCTAGGAAATTGTGACAAATGGATTTACCAGTGTGGCAATTTAAAAAAAAACGTTTTTTGCTTACACGATAATTTGTACTTTCAAAAATATTCTGTGAAAGCTTATCTTGAACAGTTTTTGAATGGCAGCCTTCTAAAGGGCGACCGCTTAAGTTGAAACCTTTAAAAATAATTGCTGATATCATAACTCAACGAGAAATCGACCGATCGACTTCAAATTGAAACTGAGTACTTTTGAATATATTAACTGTACACTTGGTTGAAAATTGTCAATTTGTCATTGAAAACGACAGTTTGTTTACCCCAAAACACGAAACTACGCCATTTTATAAATTTTTAATATTTTTCAAAAAAAAAATTCGTGTGTCATCGTATATTGGTTGTACCTTAAACTTAAAACCTTTTTGATTTTTTTTGTTTCAGCTACTCATTTGTTCCGGCCAAATGTCATGTCGGCAGTTGGGGAACCATTTTTTTGGGACCTTCGAAGACAGCACATAACTCCGTTATTTTTCAATATTTTTGTAAAAAAAAAACAGTCTTTAAATATAACTGAAAATAAGGAAAAAAACTTCAAAACAATCTATGGAGTACTCTTTTATAAAAATTCCCGAAAATAGCCTAATTTCTCAATGGTAAAACCTCTTAAGGTGATCTACGATATAAAAGTAAAAACCATCTAAGCCTCTGCGCATAAGCACCTAAGTTGGCCAACACCAGATACTTTAGCTTATTGAGAAACGGGTTCTTACTCACTTACTTAGGTGATCATTACTGTTCGGGCCTCAACCAATATCCTTTTATAACGACTTCGATCTTGGGCGAGCTCTCTCCAGTCTTGCACTCTAAGTCGGTTGAGGTCTTCTTCAACTTAATTGCGCCACTTGAGACGAGGTCTTCCCCTTCTGCGATTTCCCAGCAATGTGCTTTTGAAAACTCGTCGAGCCGGAGCGTTTGGGTCCATCCGCTTTACATGTCTCAGCTGTCGTAGTCTTCTATAGCTATGCCCATGTGGCGGCGCAACTCACACAGCTCGTTCTTGTATCTTCTTCTCCACACATTCTTCTCCGACCTTGACGGAGCAGCGTGAATTCTCCAAAGTCATCCTGCATAGTCGTACGAGTTTTGCAGGGAAGCCGAAACTAAACATGGCTCGTCTCTGTAAATACTGTCATACACGGCCTTGAAATCGACAAAAAGATGGTGTATATCGATATTATATTCCCGTGTTTTTTCCAAGATCTGCCGTAATGTGAAAAGTTGGTCGATTGTAGACTTTTCTGGTCTAAAACCACATTGATAAGGACCTATCAAATTGTTGACGTGGGGTTTCAGACGTTCACATATTACAGCCGACAAGATCTTATAAGCGACGCGACGTTAAGGAGGCTTATTATTCTATAATTGGTGCAATTATGAGGATCTCCCTTTTTCAGGATCGGGCATACGATACTGAGGTTCCATTCATAGGGCATGCTTTCTTCTTGTTTTCGTTTTTTCGTTTTCGCGTTGCACTTGAATAAATAAACAAGAATTTGCAAATAACAACAAAAAAGAAAGAATAAAGGAGGAACATTCTAAAATGCAGGGTGTTTTGCATAAGGCAGGTACGACAAAAGCTCAAGGCGGATAGGTTGGCTTAAGACAAGAAAATAGATAATTGTTTGGAAGGGGACAGTCTATCTCCCTCCGTTTAGGCAGGAGGGCACTTTTATAAAAAAATTACTTAATATTCTAAAAAACTGATCAATATTAACTAAGACAGCTTTTAGACACTTACTACCACATACTAGAAAGTGTTAGTGGAAGCAAATAGCTGTATTTTAATTAACATTTAAATACAAGTTGATTTAGTGAATGGTTTTTGAGTCATCAAGTTTCAAACTCAAAATTTTGAGAAAAAATTTTCTTTCCAAATGAGCCACTTTTTGAGAATAAAAACAAAACACGATTGATATTTAGCATATTTCCATAAATAAAAACAAATAGACCCACAATTTTCTGTCCTGTTCCTAACGGCTCTCACGAGTCTTTATCACGAAAGTATATTATGGGATCAAATGGAATTTGAGTCCCAACCTCCAAGGCAATAAGAAACTGCTGGGACAACTGGTTTATGAAAAAGATGTTTTCACAAAGCATTTTATGTGAGACAAAGAGTGTAATTTTTCGAGAGTTTTATACAAAAAGCTCCAGAGTGATTTACCGGATGCCTCCATTATGAACTTAGACTTAGTATTAGCAAACCAAAGACTTTTACTTTTACAGATTCAAATTTTCTCGACTCTAAGCAAATGTATTGTGCTAACAAACCAATTACAAATGCCTAAGACTTTACATCTAACGACAACGGCATAGACACAGTCGTCAAGACACAAAAAACGTACTTTCTTTGTGATTCATGACTTTTTATCGTAAAATATTAAGTAAAAAAAAGTCTAGCCAAATACAATCTTTAACATTTCATTATAAAAAACATATTACCTGGCAATGTCGTCTTTTTTAATGTCACACAAGTGCCTAGATCACTTTCACGCCACATCAAGTGGTCTAAGAAACTTGATACTTGTCTATTCTTTACTGATCTCAATTAGTCAATCAGTCGGCTTTTTCTGAGACAAAGAAAGTGACTTTTTTTGTCAAACTCGTTTATTTTATCGATTCTCATTGTGGTGAGAAAGTGTGGAAAACAAAAATAATTAAGGATGGAAACCAATTCTGTATTTGTATACAAAATCAATTTAAACTGCAGAGACCCATCATTCACTGACAGTCCCACAAAAAATAGGCAAATTGACGACTCAAGTGCCGTTTGTAGATTGTAAAACCACCCTCGATGTGCTTACGGCGATTAAACTCGATTGAACTAAACAACCCTAAGTGCAGTGATATAACAACAAGGATATTACATTATTGTTACATCAAGGATAAAATTCCCAAATTGGGGGTGAAAAATGGTAATGATATCCATATTGAGCTGATTTCCAAATATGATTACCTCGGAGGACATCGAACACAAAAGATGTCAATAAATCATAAACGAACCATCAATTCCAGGAGTGCGTACTTGACCCCTGCCTGCCATAGTAGCAGCAAGCGGTGTGCTGTGCTGTGGTATGGATGTGGAATGGCATGGCATCATAGCCCAGAGTCCATGGGTCTGGTATTGGCTATTATGTTGCTCTTGGGGGTGTATGAGTATGAAAAACAATCAGCGATTTTGGATTGCAAAATGGGACATAATGTGGGAGCGATGGTTTCTTGTTTTTATTACATTATCCGATCGGAAGCCATATTTGAATGTCACCTGGGTCACAGGTTTTTCATATAGTTTTTTCTTCTTCTTTATTTTGAATTGTTGCAAATGCTGTGGCAATCAGAGAAAAGAGAAAAAAAAGGGACTTTTTGAAGCGTAAAATGTGCCTCTGTTCTTTGTTGCGTTTTGAAAGACGCGCTTTGCAAAGGTCTCTCCAGCGAATAGAAGTTTCCAAGTGACTTGGTTGATAAGGATATTACGACGTTGCACGATTATTCCAGTAGAGAAGTTCACTTTCAAGAAGGGTTGAATAATTTTTCTTTATTCTTTCCTTTTGCCTGTTGGGAAACTTCGTCTGGGGCTGGAGCAGGAGTAAAAGAAAAAAAAAAATGTTGTAAACGAGTGAAAAAAAGTGAGCTGCAACGTTTTACATTCAATTATCTGGAAGTGGAGATACCTCAACCCAGACTTGGCTGAATGTGTAGCCACAATGGGCCTTGTTGCCAGTTATCCCTACCTCGGCCAATGTATGATTTCCATTCCACTGATGATGAACATTTGCTAAACGCACAACGCACGAAGCGTAAATGTGGAAGCATCAAATGAAATCTGCGGAACACAATACACCTACCATATTGAATGCCTTTTTGGCTCACAAACTTCCGGTTGGTATTTTCATGAAGCTAAGCAAATTATCACAAACCAGAAATGTAGCTTTGAGAACAATGTGGAAATAACTTCATTCTAATCTGATGAGTGATGAGTGATGAACTAATACAACCCTTGCGTTTTGATATTTGATTAAGGAAACGAGAAGTCGCGTTACAGCCAAGGCCTATACCCCTTTTTTTTGTTCATGACCGCGAACAATAAGTTTCTCCTACACAATTCAAAATGCAACCACTGACATGATATCTCATCGAGTCATGGTCAGCCTGGATCACTCAAGTCATTGTCCTGAAGATGACTTTTCCAAAGGCAACCTGTCTGTCAATTCGTTCCCCCATACGGAATAATTCAAAGACGCAAAATAATCGACGGAACGTGACTTGTTGTATGCGAATTCGATAATAGAGCAATCGGTAGTGAGCGTGTTGACAAATGCCCACTGCGACTGCAACCGGATACTTCTATTCAGATCACTAATGGCTTTTAGACCTATAAGATGCTTGTGGCAGCCCTTTTGTTGGCATAGGTTATGTATGGCCAAGTGATGTCTGTATTAAAGTTGCACTCGTCATTTCTCGTTCGCGTCACAAGTAATTTAATAAAGACATAAATTTGAAACGGAGAAGAATAATCGCCTTGAACATTCGTGCTGGTGTTTGAGTGTGGAGCTGTATGAGAATTCGCTATGGTAATTTCAGGAGAACAAAACGATAGGAGTATTCTCATAGAAAACGCTTTATAGCTTCGGATGCGCCTTATATATGGGCTCAGCACCAAGTTGCTGTAGCTGTACTTTCAGCATATGTGAGTCATTCGGTTCTGCATCGAATTATTTTAAGGAGGTTGCACCTTATTCTCTAAAATGCTCATACTTCAAGGGATATACACGTACATATGCATAAATTTTGCAACGGCTTGTTGTATCCAAACGATCATGTCTAATGAATGGAAAATCGAATATCATTTGAGGGAAGAGCATCCGAAGCAAATCGGAGTCAAGAGTGGAGCATTCTACGAGATACACCAACACAATTTTCAATGTTTAGATGTGCACGCAGTGTTTTTTCCTTTTTGTTTGCTTCTGAAAAATTTTATTTTGCATGGCTTGTTTGTGTTGCAGCGCTTATGGCCATTAGCATGCCTTTAATATTTAGATTTGAATCAATTCAATGTTCAATTAAAGGCCGCTCCACATACACTTTTTAAAAATTGAAGCGTACGATGATCAATGCTTAATTGTGGAAGGATGATATCAATTTCACTATGCGGTGTCTATACGAACTCGCAACAGTAAGTAAACAAATGAAATTGTTCTTTTGTCTGGCAGACAGAACATCAGCATGATTGTGAAAGAAAGTCACGTTCGGAGCATAAAAATTCAATACCGGGATCATCTTTATTTTTATATATATTTTTTTTTTTTTGCTTTCAGTATGATTATTATTGGAAATTATCAGATCTGGCCAGAAACTTAAACAAAGGTTTCGATGGCGGTATGCGTTTCTTGAAATTCAAATTTCATCGCTCTTGACACAATTATTGCTTGTTGCCAAAAAATCCACAGAGGTAACTCCGAGGAGGGAAGTGAGTGCTTCATTTCGATTCAAAACACACTATGTTTGAGCTACACAGCGCAGCGCAGCGCTCAGTTTGTAAATAATTTTTCAATATTTTCCAACGTTGTTCACGTGCAGAGCGACATATCGTTCCGCAGAGGTTTCATACTGACTTTCTGTAAAGATTTTGGAGAGAGACACAGCTGGTAGCTGCACTAGATGACCCACCCTGCAGTGTATACTTTGACAAAAATTAAAAAAAAAAAGCTCACCACAAAGTGGACTACAGAAACTGAAAGAAGAAAGCGAATGCAAGAAATGAGCCCAACTTTGGACAAAGAGGACGAAAGGCATCCAGGAGTTAGGAAGGAATTTCTAAACAATGGAGGGAAAGTAACCTACCAATACACGACTGGGTCGCACGCACTTGCGATTGTTTGCTTAGTACAATATCAAAATCCTAAAGCTGAGTACAAGGTATAAGTCTTAACTCAACAACATATTTATTATGAAAATTCAAAAAAAACACAAACATAAGACATTGAAAAAAATTTAATTAAATATTTCAAAAGTTTTAAGGAGTTTTTTTTTAAAGATTGGTTTTTTGAATAGGGATAAAACTGACATTTTGTGGTCAAATCGGCCAACTCTAAAGTCATTTTTGTTCAGATTGGTTTGCCATTTCATCATGAACAAGTTGACAAAAGAACAACGCTTGCAAATCGTGCGAATTTATTTCGAAAATAATGGTTCAGTTCGTAAAGTTTACCGCTAGCTCCGTCCATTTTATGGTCGACATAATTGTCCATCGCAGCAATTAATTCGGTAAACCATGGATCGTTTTCGCACTACGTTAATTTTATGTGATAATACGCATCTGCAGAACGTCAAACAGTGCGTACCGAAAAAAACAATTGCCGCTGTATAGCAAAGTGTTGAAGAGGACCCGAATGCTACATGAAACACAGCGCACGTCACAATCGATTTATTGAAGGAAACATTCGATCAGCGCATAATTTCGCGGAATGGATTTGTCAATTGGCAACCAAGATCGTGTGATTTGACACCACTGGATTATTTTCTTTGGGGATATGTCAAGTCGCTCGTCTACGTCAAATTTAGATGTAGGAAGTAACGCATTTCAACATTTATGTTATTATTTATAAAATGCATATATTGTGATGTGCTTTTTTCTGTAGAGCTGGGGTATGCTCGTCGGGTCCAGGGTAGACCAAAGAAAACACGTAAAACTTCGGTTTATGAAGAAGGTCCAATCCTTTTATTGGTCTTAAAGTTAACTTAATATAATATTTATTAATTCTTATTATCCAAACAATTTAATATAATATTCATGAATTAATTCTGGTGGTGGTTCCAACGCTGGTAGTTTCTTACTCCTAGGTTGGCATCACGGTCATCGAGCATGGGTCCTCAATTGACAGGAAAATTCTGGCATCACGGTAAGATATTGACATCAACAGGCAGAGTCTGGCATCAACAGACACAATCTGGCATCAACGGACAAGGTCCGGCATCAACAGGAATATCCTGGCATCAACAGTAATATACTGGCATCAACAGACACAATCTGGCATCAACGGACAGAGTCCGGCATCAACAGGAATATCCTGGCATCAACAGTAATATACTGGCATCAACAGACACAATCTGGCATCAACGGACAAAGTCCGGCATCAACAGGAATATCCTGGCATCAACAGTAATATACTGGCATCAACAGACACAATCTGGCATCAACGGACAGAGTCCGGCATCAACAGGAATATCCTGGCATCAACAGTAATATACTGGCATCAACAGACACAATCTGGCATCAACAGACAAAGTCTGGCATCAACAGGAATATCCTGGCATCAACAGTAATATACTGGCATCAACAGACACAATCTGGCATCAACGGACAAAGTCCGGCATCAACAGGAATATCCTGGCATCAACAGTAATATACTGGCATCAACAGACACAATCTGGCATCAACGGACAGAGTCCGGCATCAACGGTTTATAACCGGCAGAATAAAACCCAAAAGTCCTTAAGAGGCTAGTGGGGGAATTTATGCTAGGAACTCCAAGGAGACCTTGCGTAAAATTGGGAATCTCTGGGCACACTACGTACCCCTGGTTTTCCTCTAGTGGAAGTGGCCTGTACACAAGATTGGTACTTTTCAACACGGGCTGGCTTCTTCGTCTTCTCGTATTTTTCCAGGGTGCCTTATAAAGTTTTCTGCAATCAGTGAGTGTGAGCTCTATGGCGCGAATGAAAAATATCATATGAAAACCATGGTATGCATATTGGCTGGTGGTAGGGTGTATATTTGTAACTTCGTTACATTCCCCCCTTTCTTCGGTAGACGAGTAACTTACTCGTCGAACTATATCTATATAGCTTTGTTGGTTTGTTTGTGTGTTTCATTTTTTTTTTTTTTTTTTTTTTTTTTTGTGCTTTTTCTCTTCATTTCTTTTTCCTCTTCTTTTTTTTTTTTTTTTTTTATCATAAAAAAAATTCTCGGTATTAAAAAAAAAAAATTCATTAATTTAAAATCACTTCCCTGGTCAGGTTGCCAAACTTCAAGGTTGCCCGTCCTGGTTTACGGATTGTGACTGTCACCCTCCCATAGGAGCGCTGAAACACAAACTTTTGCCTCCTGAACTTTGGGTTATAGTTTCGGTGGGTGGCCACATCTATGTTCTTGAAGGGGTCTTCAGGCACTGGTTCTATCCTTCTCCCGGCGGTCTGAGTTGGAGCTGCTGCCCTCGTTATCAGCTCAGTGCGGGGCTTGGCAAATCTCACTTGGCGTGAAGTGCTCGGTTGCTTCATTGGTCTCGGCTGTTGTTGTTGCTGGATTATGGGTGTTCTGGTATACTGGTCTTCTCCAAGCTTTTGGGCTGCGGTTTTCCTCTGTCCTCGGATGGCTGCCATCTTTGCTCGTGGGCTAATAGTAGGCCTAATTGTGATCAACTCCGTGATTTCGACTGGCGGTCGCTTGCGGTTGACTGGTTTCGGGTTGGTGGGGTGTCTACGGCAGGGGTCTTCAATCGCCTTTACTACGGCAGATTCCATTTTTGAAGTTGTCGCCTTCACTAGCTTGAACTCTTTATCAGAGTTGTCGTATTCGGTTTCGGCTATGGACGGTAGGAGTGGTATATCACCAACTGTTATCTGGAACTTGATCTTCCGCAGAAAGTCCATACCAAGAATTACATCTTCGGCCATCTGCGGTAAATATGTGACTTCCCCGGATACTGGTGAGTTAACGAGTTCAGCTTCAACGTGATAACTCTCTCGTGCTGTTACTTGGCTTCCAGTTGCCATCTGAACAGTATATTCTTGCAATCGAACTGGTGTTTTAAGTCGGCGTAGGATTTCTCTTGTCTGGGAGTTGATGAATGACTTTGTTGCTCCAGTGTCAACAAGTGCTTTAAACGGTTTTCCTCCTATTGAGATAGGCAGGAAAATTCTCGGATCCTTTTCCGATTCATTGGGTGATCCTCGGCGGTCATCTTGGATTATATCGTGGTAGGTCGGAATGTCGGCATTAGGATTGCTTTGGCACTGTGATTGCTCCGTCACAGTCTTGTGTTGCCTTTTTGAAAGCATTGCCGAGGTTTTGTGCTCAATTGTTAATCTGCCATCCTCTCCACAGAAAGAACAAAACGAGCGATGTCTGGGCTCTGGTTGTGTCCAGCGAATAGGAGCAGATGATGTTGAAGCAATAGGCGGTCGGGAATTTCGATCATCCTTCTGTATCGCCTCAAACTCCTCTCCTAGATCTAGTAACTCCTCTATCGACTTGAAGTCTCCTCGCCTAATATAATATTTATATTCAGAGCGCAGGCCTTCGTATATTCGTTCTAAGCTCCCGTCAGTGCTCATGGTGGGGTGTTGTCGAATCAGGTATTGTGTGGACCTTATATAGTCCTTTACTTTTTCCCGAGGACCTTGCTTCTTCCGCAAAATTTCGTCCTCTAGTTTGTACATATACCGTGCTGGTAAGAAATAGTGCAGGAACGTGTCACGGAATCGTGACCACGACTGGAAACGGTCTCGGTAAATCCGTAACCACTCTAACGCTGTTCCTCGGAAAATTTCAGGTAGGGTTTTAATCATATGGTTCCGCGGTATACCATAACAGTCTGTGAGCTCTTCTATGCGTTCCATATACTCTAATGGGTTGCCGGATCCATCGAACTTAAGTCCCCATTTTCGGACTACGTTCATAACCTCTGCCTCGTAGCTGAGGTTGAGTCTTGGAGCATGTGTCGACGCTGGCAAAAAAGGTTGCTGGCTGAAACTTGGCTCTACGATTGCTCTCACTTCTGGAACTGCGGAACGGTCTTCAGATGAAATATGGTTGCCGCCGGTACTCCTCTGTTCCTCCGGTGCTGGTGTCGGTGTCGGGATGGTGCAGTGCTTCTCATCTCCGGTTTTTGCTTCTTCTTGCTCCTTTTGTTTGTGTCCCAAATTTTCGGTATCCACAGGTTCATTCATCAGTCTTTCCATCTGAAGAATAAGGTCTTGCGTGGACGGTCGTGCTATTCCCTCTTTAGCATCGTGGCTTAATCTCTGTCTTAAGATTGCTACAGTCCCGGTAGAATCTAATCCTCTTTCCTGGCATTTCTCTTTTAGCTCTGCCTTACTCAAAAGGTATATCCACTGTAAGGTTCTGGACGGTTCCGTCGTGTTTGTGCCGTCCGTTTGGTTCTTAGGAGTATCGTCCTCACTGGAACTCATTTTTTCTTTTTTTCGGTTTGGTGATGTGTTCGGTAATCGGTTAATCGTACCGGTAAAGGTTGTTCAATCTGGTATTTCGGAATCTGGTTACTGGAATGGACTTCTTAATGTAGTCCCTGCTCGGGCGCCAATTTGTGATGTGCTTTTTTCTGTAGAGCTGGGGTATGCTCGTCGGGTCCAGGGTAGACCAAAGAAAACACGTAAAACTTCGGTTTATGAAGAAGGTCCAATCCTTTTATTGGTCTTAAAGTTAACTTAATATAATATTTATTAATTCTTATTATCCAAACAATTTAATATAATATTCATGAATTAATTCTGGTGGTGGTTCCAACGCTGGTAGTTCCTTACTCCTAGGTTGGCATCACGGTCATCGAGCATGGGTCCTCAATTGACAGGAAAATTCTGGCATCACGGTAAGATATTGACATCAACAGACAGAGTCTGGCATCAACAGACACAATCTGGCATCAACGGACAAGGTCCGGCATCAACAGGAATATCCTGGCATCAACAGTAATATACTGGCATCAACAGACACAATCTGGCATCAACGGACAGAGTCCGGCATCAACAGGAATATCCTGGCATCAACAGTAATATACTGGCATCAACAGACACAATCTGGCATCAACGGACAAAGTCCGGCATCAACAGGAATATCCTGGCATCAACAGTAATATACTGGCATCAACAGACACAATCTGGCATCAACGGACAGAGTCCGGCATCAACGGTTTATAACCGGCAGAATAAAACCCAAAAGTCCTTAAGAGGCTAGTGGGGGAATTTATGCTAGGAACTCCAAGGAGACCTTGCGTAAAATTGGGAATCTCTGGGCACACTACGTACCCCTGGTTTTCCTCTAGTGGAAGTGGCCTGTACACAAGATTGGTACTTTTCAACACGGGCTGGCTTCTTCGTCTTCTCGTATTTTTCCAGGGTGCCTTATAAAGTTTTCTGCAATCAGTGAGTGTGAGCTCTATGGCGCGAATGAAAAATATCATATGAAAACCATGGTATGCATATTGGCTGGTGGTAGGGTGTATATTTGTAACTTCGTTACAATATGTTAATAATTTTTATTTTATTTAGATCTACTAATTGAATTATTTTTAAGAAAAAATGTGTTATTATAAAAACCAGTATGTTAAGTACTATAAAAGACTAAGTCTTATTTGTACATGGAAAATAAATTAAATTGGATTGAACTAACCAGAAACGTTGGGAAGCCAATATTTCTGGCGTTATTGTCGACATACGGCCTCAAATGCTCCAAAAAGTGGTTGGAAAATTGGACATCTAAACTTGGCTTTCTAAATAAAATAAAAATATTATTGGAATAAAATTATCATCCTACCAATAAAGCCAAACATTAAAACGATTTTCTTGTGTTTTATTTCAATTCGAAATTCGAAACCTCCTAGAACACTCTTTAGTAGATATCCATAGAACGCCTTCAAAAACGAAACATCAAAGTTTCAACAAGTTCGTGACCATCAGGAAGAAGAAAGGCAGGCCAACAGCTACTGGCACATTCAACTCCGACTACACCAACAAAATGCTGGCCACAGACTTCGAACGATCCAGAATATTGAGGTTTTTTGACGATTTTCTTCACAAGCAGATTGCTAGTGTGAATTGGATAAATGTGGCAGAATGATGAGTTCTTAAAGATCACTATGCTCATAGCGACGCCTGACGCCGACGGTCGGCGAGGAATAGCCTGAACCTCGACATTGTCTTGTTGTTCCCTCATAGAAGTCATTCACGATAAATTAATAAAGCCAAGAATTACCCTAAAAAGAGTCATGCCAACATCTAAATTTAATGCCTACTGAATCTCAAAATATGTATTTAAACAGGTAGGTCAAAAAATTACAGATTGGGTACATATGAATCGATCTTGACTGTCCTAAAGAAAGTCAGCTGTTATAATAGTTAATAAACTTTTATATGGCATGTTGCTATACACCGGATGACCTTGAACCGTGCGCGCCTCTCTATCTCGAAAACTGTTCAACGCATATAAAAACTTTTGGAACGAAAGTTGTAGAGAATTAAATCTTCTACAATATTGATACCTAACACAAATGGCAAAAAACCCATAGAAAACGAGATATTTGGAAAAACTATCCAATGTTGTGACTTTTGACCTTTGGTTTTGATAGACGCTGACACGCTACAGTATGTAGGTTTTGAGACAATTTTTAGGATGTCAAAATAAAAGTTAACTTACAGCTAGGTATCTTATACTATAATGACTGGACTAATAAAATTTTTCAAAATAAGCAACTGTCTACAGTCCAGTCAGCCAACATTTCTTATAGAACAATTTGTTAGGTACTCATACTATTTCTGTGTGGGAAAATAATCGTTTCAAATGTTAAATGTACACGGTGAAGTTTTTAGCAATCCTAAATTTTTATCAAGATTACAACAATTTCACATAGGTCGGAATATGTAGTCCTTAAATATGTTGCTCTCCAAAAAACCTCCACACAGACACTGTAATTAATATAATAGTTGACGGTAACGAGCAATTCTTAATATGACTCTATTATTATAAAAATGTATGACAAAAAATAATTCTTCTCCTCTTGCTGAAGGAGGCGTGCTGAAAAGGTGAACGGAAACTGAATACCAACCAACGGAACACAACACTGGGAATACAAATCCTTTTGTTTGCGATTATACTCTAACTATCCCTCTTAAAGTGAAGCAGGGTTGCGATGACGTTCGTATGATTTTTTTTTTTTGTATTCCTGTATTCCTCCTCAGCAAATTGCTTGTGTGTACTACATGCATCTGCTTAGGCAAAACTTGGTAATTGCTCAATCCTCTGTGTTCACACTCAGTCATTCATTTCATACTGAATTATATTCAAACATCCTTGTATCCTCGTTTGCTATCACCACTCATACACGTCCACGTCCACGTCCACGTCTACGTCCTCAGTCAACACTCTTCCCACAATATCTAATGTAAAACTAAAACATAAAATAAACCACCGGGTAAATCGTCCGGAAACTTGGAAAATTGTTTAACGACTTTATCATTGATTTAAGGAAGATCTAGACCGTGGGTTCAAATTGGTTATGACCAACCACACCGCTAAAGCAAAAAAGAAAAGAAAAAAACGCTCAAAAAGAAAATCACTGCACTCGTAAATCATAATTTTCCACGTCGTTTGATGCGCCCATGAAACGGGCAAGATGCAGACCCATACACCACCGCACAGGAATAACCAAACGAAGGAAGGATTTTTCCATATGCAGCAAAGAGCTCAGGGGGCGTAGCATCTGTTTTAAAGAATTTCCTAATTTCAAGGATATCATTCGAGTTGTATAGGAATGGCCTGGCCATGGCGCACGTGAAAACATTCGAAATAATGTTTTGTGCGCGGGGGGACAGGGAAGTCTGATTTTGAACACTGTCACTCTGGAAATGAATTATACGCAATGGAAATGCTATCCCAGGTAGCAATTACAAATAAAAACCTTTGCCATAATTCTTGATTAACGGTGACTTCCAAAAACACAGCTCAGTCTCCAGCTCCAGCTCCAGCTCGAGTTCGCAACAATAATGTCAAGCATGGAGCCCATAAACAAAACCATAAACATGTCTTTTTATCCCATGGTTTTGGCCAAAATGAGAAACAATAAAACATCTCCTGCCAGCCAACAACCCTCCAAAAATTGCCGTTAACAAATCCGCCATATTGTGCAAAAGTTATTTTTGATTTATATGCGAGAGGAAAGTTTCGTGCTCTTGTTGTGCACATTGTGCCACCATCGTCGTCGTATCGTCATCCTCGCGAGTCCTGTATTCCAAATAAAATCCCAATCGGTTTACCGATCCACCGAATTAATGTCACAGTAATTGGCCATGGAATGGGCGTTGGCCTTTATAATAATTTTGGGGACAATCTGCCAGAGACATAAATATAAATAATATCTTTGCCTTTCCCTTTCTCTTAAGATACTATCTGAATTCTCTTGAAGAGATCCTGTGAAAGCACCTAGCTTGACCTAAAACTGTGAGAGAACGTATAATTAGCCAATCTAAATTCAAAGAATGCCACGTTTTCTAATGCTTGTGGTCGTTAAAGGACCATAAGCTTTGTTTGTCCCTCCTTCCTATCCTAGCTCTCCATCGACATGCAATTATAGAAAAATGGAAAGAGCAGCAAAATCCGTAGTGCCACCTGACCAACTGTTATTAATCCTCATTTTCTGTCATAAAGATTGTTATCCTTAGTCCAGGGTCTTGGCGAAGCCCGAAGAATCATTCAAATTCAAAAGTCAACGTCGGTCGTCGCTATATAGTCAACTTCTCCAATGTAAGGAGGTAATGAGGTGAAATCAAAGTCGCGTGTTCCATGTGAGTTTGCGGAGTGTGTGTGCGCGCACTCAATTTTGAATTTCATTATAAAAGTCGCGGCCACGAAGCCAAAGCACGGTCGCATTTATCAGTTCTCTCATAAGTCAAATGTTGGGATAGAGAATTGTGTCACGACAGGAAACTAGATAAGACCATAATTTCGGAAGTTGAAGAGGCCCTCTGGTCACCGACCGCAACACAGAAGTGTCCTTACGGATATTCTAACGACGATATGACCTTACCGTTCATATATACTATATAAGGAAGCATGCCTTCATTTGCATGTAATTATTATATTTTTTTCTCTAAGGAAGGGTTTGATCCATGACTCTCAGGGGGTTGTGTCCAATAACTTTTTGACCTTAATTACTCTTCAACACAAACACTAACCAAAATGACACTCAATTCGCGGGATTATAAGTTCGTGAGCAAGAAAGGAATTTTTGACTTTTTTTAGATTAACATTTTTAAGTTGAGTGTCATGTGTGCATATATCATAATTTTATGTACGTTCCAATGCAAAGATAAGCTAAGTTAAAAAAACCAATATCAATGTATAGTCATCAACTTGAACAGAGTTTGAGCCAGGAGCTTAGCAAGAGGAGTGTAGAGCGATACTCCACTTTAGGTCAGATGTATGTATAACCGATAAATTCTTAACGTCCATTAATTGTCGGCTTTTTTTAAAATTAAATATACAGGGTGGGTCAAGAGGTGCATCACATTTTCAAAACGCTTCGAAAAAAAAAAAACGGTAAGAGTTAAAATTATTAAACCAAAATGAAAATAAAGCTTAAAGTATGCCATTTTATAAAAAAATTTATTTTTTATATGAAACATCCAGTAGGCAGTCGCCATGGCGGCGGAAACATTCGCGCGTTTTTTTTCTCAATATTTCCCGAACTCTGGCCTTATGGTAGCAACAAGCCCAGAAATGACTGGGCCTAGCGTAAACTCTTTTAAATTATAACTTGTGAAAAATGGAGGGGCCACATTTTTCCGACTCCGGACGACCATAGTTAGAGAGCGCCTTTCATTACAGTGTCAAAGCCAAGGAGATTTTTCTTGATCACTTTTCGGCGTTTTCTCACTCTATATGCAAATGCAAACAGTTACAAAAAAATGGACACGACAAAGTCGCACAAACTAGCGTGCAGTTTCAAATTTTTTAGGCTCAGACAAAGATTTTAGTATTCGCTTTTCACAATAAATTTTGGAGCCAATTACTCATCGATTATGAAATTTGAATAAAATCACAGAAACTGCTTAAGAAATTAAGTCAAATATTCAAAAAGTTTTTAGTAAAAATATATGTATGTAATAAACGCAAAAATCGCAGTTGCTAATACAAGCGCATTTCTCACATCCAAGCCTTGTGAGAGAATGAAGGGAATTTATACAATTTTCTGCCGGTTTCGGACGGCTTATTGAGAAAGCGCTATTCTTGGCAATGGATTTACTATCGTAGATTTATCAATTCCTCGCCAATTACTGGAACGATCAAATGGAATGACGACATCATTGTGTGGGAAACAAATTAATACGTGATTGCATCAAATGAAATGATCAGAAATGACAGCTTTGTAAAATCATTAAAGAAACTATAGTTCGTAGCCTACTTTATAGTATCGTAAGCAGGTTCGGATTTACCATGCAGGCACAATAGGCAGTTGCCTTGATCGTCAACAATTGAAGGGCGGCACATTTTTAGATAACATATGGAAATTTGTTATATTCGTGGGAATTGAATTTCCCGCCTATTTCGTTAGCACTCGTACCAAATTTTTCGACAAAATTTTATCTGAATTACAAAAAAGAGAAAACGCGTATTGAGTTCTCTATCAAAAATTTTCAGTTATGCATCCATTGAATAAAAAAGAAATTCGTGAAAAATTTGCTTAATTGATAAAATTCAACGATCCAGATATCGAAGTATCGTTAGCAAATGAAATGATTTCATTTTAAAGGTATTGCGTCAACAAGTATAAGGAAAACTATTCTCCTATGGATCTTCTCAAATTACTAAGAAGCAATGAGATCCACACAAAGTTCTAAAAAGTTCTAAATCCGGGCCTGATCGCAAGTAAAAATGTAAACAGAATTGTGAAAAAGATGATCGTTTAATCTCGGTAAGTAACTTCAATGGCTGTCACTTTTTTGCTTCACACACGAAAGGGGTGCTATAAGTTCCATATAAGTAACAGACTCCTAGCCCGCACAATTCTTTTACTGTTCTACGCACGAAGGTTTTCAATTTTTTTTTTTTTTTTCAAAATTTACCTTTTTTAAAAAAAACTGTGTTTTTTTTGCCTATACGTTTAGTATAATTTGATTCGTGCTATTTACAAAAAACAATTATCGATAAAAGGTCGGTCTAAGACCTCCCACCGATGAATTTTTTGAGTTGTCTAAGTAGATATCTATAAGGATGTTCTGATTAACCATTTTCCAATTAAGGGAACTGATATCTTGCATATCACAAATATGAATGAAACTTGATGGCTTCGTTGGTAGGGCAGAGTAATTCAGACGGACAATTTAGACCGATTTTACAAATTGGGATTTTTTAGCGAAGAATTGCGATTTATAGCAGCCTTTAATGTAGGGAGATCTTGTTGTTCGTGATTTTAATTTCTTCCTTCGGGACGGAAGTCAGAAGTATAACGAAAACGAATAACGCAGCTTTCGGATAAACGAGTGAGGAGATTTTTCAAACATTTTGAACATTGGAGTTCTCACAATTACATTATGGCTGTTTTGATTTTCGACCGGATTTAAAAAGGGATTTAAAAAGTGTGTTCTTATTTCCGAACTGATTTTTTGTCACAAAAACGTTTTGGAAATTCAATTTTTTTGTTCATTGGAACTGTTTACAACTTTAGTACATACATGTTTGTGCTAATATAGTTTATTATTTTTCATTTTTAGCAATAAATAATGCTCTACAGAGCTCATGAACCGTATTCAATTGGCTAACAAAATGATAAGCGAATTGAAAACGTACGAATTCGGAATTGAGAACAGCAAAAATTCTAAAACGGGAGGATATGGTATCCGAACGAAAATCAGAACAGGGGTCTTACTGTACCTTTTTTATGAAAATCGTTTGTTAAGAAACGTTCTACAAGCTCGCAAAAGCTCTTCTACTTTTCGCCGTTGAGTCTCAAACCGGAAGTAAGAAAATATTTACTTTTCAACGCAGTCAAACCAAACAGAAAGCTTCGACCCCCTCAATAAAAAAAACCTTCTAATTTGGAAATGCGAGATATCAAAAGTTAAAAATTGAAGATACAAAGATAAAACACTACTCCGGATTTTTTTTTTGTTAGATCTTGCTCGTCTGCGGATTGTGTCACGACTAAAAACTAAAGCTTTACCATTTTCCCTTAGACAAGGCACTCAAAGGAGAAAAGTCCTGATCTTCGTGTGTAAGCAAAAAGGTGAAATATGTTAAAGAACGATACAAATAAGTTATATGACAAGGGGTTAATCTTTTTCGTTTTCATCATATCAAGCTTCAACAGATTTCAAGAACTTTGAAAGTTTTTAGGTCCAGTTTGAGTTTCATTGTTTGGTCTCTTTAGATAATTAAGTACGTAAGCAAAGAACTGCTCATTTCGACACTCAATCGTAACACGCAACAACTTTAAACTCACTCACTTAAATTACACTTCACAGGCCAACAACCTAGGTACCTACTTACTTTTATAGGATGAATATGCTAAAAAGTTAAATAAGGTAGCTAACTTCATAAATTGTGAGGACATATTTTTTAGTAATGAAGCAAATTGATACAAAAGACTGATTAGAGTTTTTTCTTCATTCCAATAAAATGAACACCTTCATAACCAAATCCCTCATATTTCGCTAGACTTCTCTTAGCCATTAACGGCAAAGTAATCCTTTTATCACATCCAAAAAATCCTTATCCCCGAATCTTACCTAAATGACTATGATGAGTAGACAAGCATGATGCATTCAAGTCCCTCTTGACCGAATAATTGTCGAGCAAAAACTCCATTAAGAACTCCATCGCGATGTGCACAAACAGTGAAAGTTCTCGAGGCTTTAAGTTAGGTGCCTATATGTGATAAAATGAAAGAAAACAAGCACTTTTGTCATACACAACTGTTCGAGGAGCTTCTTGGTCCTTATGGTACGGGTGAGTATTAAAATCACTGGATTCATTTTTATTACATACATATACACACATATATTTAATTCTTGAGGTTCTTTTAACGTTTCCCCAACTAGCAACAGATAAACCACTGGCAAAGATAGAAAAGCACAGAGATATGATACTGTTTTGTTCGTATTCGTAGATATCTGTTGTCATGCCACGCCTTTGAGCTTTGCCTCGTCAAATAAAAATCATTGTCACCGCACAAAATCAACCCCAAACGTAGATATTTTTTTGCTGACTGCTTCTTTTTAATGTTTCCACCGACGGATGATGACCAAAGAGGATCCATCACGCGCCAAAAAGACCCTTTAATTCAACCGCCACGACATAAGCACAGCCAGTCTGCACCTGGTGCACCCCAAACACTCGTCTCCACTTCATTAAGTCAAGCCATTTCTATGATTTTCATGCGTTTATTAGTGAATTCAGTCCAAATTCACATCCATTTTCTCAGAGAAGAAGAAAAATCATTTTAATGGGATAAAGAAAATTTGCGGCGGCGAAAAGCTCCTCCCACAATATTAGTGGGCATTAGAAAAGATTAAACAGCGCAAACGCAGAAAAAGTTCGCCTCCGTCGTCGACGACGTAGTCGTCAGAGATAATTGAAGGAGATAAGAGCAACCAGAGCCACACCGCACTCTGTCCACATTTCGTGCCTGCTTTCGAATGACGATGCCGATGCTAGGGGGGGGCAGAATTAAGGTTTGTTCGACGACAATGTTGCCCCTTGCCCCAGCTCCACTTACTTCAGAGGGTAGAAATTCTATCGATCAACGATATAAGTCCTCTCTGAATGGTCGTCGTGAATGAGTAAGTGGATGGATGAGTGGGTGGTTGTTTGGGGCGGCCGAGCAGTAAGCGGTTGGGATATACGAAATTGATGGGTAGTTGAGTGAGTGAGGGTGGCTTTTGCCTTTTTGTGAGGATAATAAAATTTTAATTTTTCCATTATCTGAAATGATGAAAAATTCTTTGAGGGTTATCCTTCCTATCCTTCCATCATCGCATCGTTGGCGGAGCACAGATTTTCTTTTGTGATGAGTTAAACATTGTCCGAGTGTTTGCCGGAAATCTATAGAGTGCGATACCTAAAATATCTCAACTTACAAATTTTCTCAGAAATCCCATGCGCTCACATCATGGACATTAAACAACACACTTTATGAATTTCTCAATTGGAGCGTTGCGAATGGCAGCGGTTTAGTAAATTTGTAATTGGATTTTTACGCGCTTATGCTATGTCTTCGGTTGTTCTGAATAAAACATAGGATGGGCTCGTTCACCTACATCGCATCTTTGTTTAAGTTATGCAGGTTACCTAGATATTCCCATAGCAGGAAAAACTAAGAGGTAAGAAATCGAGCTATAGAGGTAAGTTGCAATATATATATAAAATAGGTACACAAAAACATAGATAGGTACCTTAATATATGCAAAACGAAAAAAAAAAAAACAAAACGAAACAAATTTCGCAAATCAACTGACGTTCTCAAGTTAACAAATAAAATTTAATCGTTGAAAATAAAAATATGTCTCGATATCTTCTATGAAAAGAAAAACAAAACGTACATATGTCTCTACCTCATGTGACGTTCAAAGATTACAATTTGAGAATTAGAGTTAGAAACTAAATATTTGATTTGTATAGTCATAAAGAATTTATGAGTTTTTTTATTTGTTTATGAAATGAAGCCATCACAATGAACATCAAACTGAACAAAAATACTTTTGTGATAAGGATTGCAAATGTGGAAGCTCAGAATTGATACATAAATTCGAAGCTTGTACTCAAACATAGAAGGAAATTAGGTGTGGAAATTTAAGTTTTAAGAATCAAACTTAAATTCGAACTTGTAGTTCTTGGGGAGAGTAGCATTATTGCTTTCGGAAGACTTGCTCACTCTTCCATATTTCAGGAAGTAAGAATACCGAACCCAGCTGGTGCCATTTTTGTTTCTATCTGTTTTTTTTTTTTTGTGTTCGAGATTTTGGCTTCACTCGAGCAACTATACGCATTACAATTGTATTTATTTTTCAAAGACGTGCGAAATGAACGAATAAATGAATCGCTCTTTTAATTCTGAAATTATTTCAGTTAAAGTTGATCAGTGATCGACAGTGGTTCGTATCCAAAAGCAAACTTTTGTTGTTCTGAAGGTTTTCACATCGCTGAATCTAAATCTAACCTAACAAATAACATATTAAGTCCGTGACTTTTTAAATTTTCCGCCTCTTAATTTAAATGGCAACACTGCTCCCGTCAAAAGTCATCTTTCAGTTGACTCTTGTCAAAATTTGAAAAACCTGCAACATAAAGTTTGACATTTTTGACAGCCGTTAATATCAGACTATCGCGTTGACTGAGAAGAAAATGGAAAAAAGTGATTCACACAGAGAAATCCACTGTTTCTGCTGTTTCACGTTTCGTCCATAGTTACAAAACGATGAAAAAGCTCATTCATATTAAGCATTATATCTCGAAAACGGAAACTTTTGGGTGAATTTGAAGCTAAGATTTGGATTCAGCGAAACAATCCAAGTTTGATTTCAAAGACATTCAAAAAAGTGCAGTTTTGTAAACATGTTGAAATAATCACCAATCCTTGAAAGTCAAATTAATTTTTTCCGTACACGGTATTAGGTGCGTAGTGATCAGAAAGGGTTATCACAGCCCTGTCAATTATCTGATTCACACTAATGATCCGCCGGGGTAAAAGCAGTCCCAAACGACAAACATGATCGCCGAACTTGTTCTTTCGCGTTGTCTCCTAAACTGCCGAATACATTTGGCGAACCCTCATTTTGGGTTGGATTCTTGTAAGTGTTAAGGGCATAAGGTTAAATTCACGGTAGTTTGTTTACATAAAGGAAAACAAAACAACTGAAAGAAGAAAGTGGATGAAAGAATGGCTTTATTAGATTACATTTTAAATTATCAAAGGATTTGGAAATTTTAAAGATATTTTGTGAATGGACGCCCCAACAACTTCCTTACAAAAATACGAAGTCTATACAAAAACTTGTGCTTTGTCCGCGTTACGAACTTGGCGACCGTCACAGGAATAATGAGGCTTGCTAGCAAACATGGCCCTACGTCGCAAGCTCTTGAAGCACAAAAAATGGAAATCAGCACCTACAAGAGAAAAACGAAGCGAACACGAACAAGTTCAGCGAGCATGTTCGACGTTAAGGGTTACCTTAAGGAAAGATCTTTTAGTTTCTTTGTATTGAATACGATCCAAAAATTCTGAGTCCATTCAAATGAAATTTGTATGGTCTGAACCTAAGAAATATCATAAACTATATTTTATTCCCATGTTTCCGAAAAAGGGGCCAAGCGGGGAAAGTAGCATTATTGCTTTCAAAAGATTTACCCACTCAAGCCGCTATGTATACCTCGGGAAGTTAAATCCCAAACCCAGCTGGTAACATTTTTGTTTCTATGAGTTATTTTCAAATTTCGAAATTTCAACTGAACTTGAGCAACTAAAAGGACTAAGGTTGTATTTATTCATCAAAGACGTTCAAAATGGACGAATAAATGATCTCCATGTTTTCGAAAGGAGAACGTAAACGAGAACTTAGAAACTACTTGACGGATTAAAAAAATTCTTTCACCTTTAGAATGCTATATTATCCTATTTTATTATATCTTCCTCATATTCACACGAAAACGGGAAAATAAAGAGTAACTTAAAATCTGCTGAACGCAGATTTCCAAACTTAATAATGCTTCAATATTTCTCAGTAGGTTTTGTTTTATCGCCATAATGCGAGAGGTGCAGCAAGATCAGACCAGAAGTTCCCAATTTCAATCTTCAATGCATGACGTACCTACATTTTACCTTATCTATGAAATTAAAACAATGCCTCTGAATCATATGTCAACATCTAATAATTGCGCCATGTGTCGATGCTATACACAATACACTAGACCACCGCCACCGTAGGACCCGAGTTACCCTGATCTGGTCTGCTAGTGCGTAATATTCTTTAAAACCAAGAACAAATTGTGACAGAAATGGAAATATAGTCTCCATCAATTAATAAGGAACGATATTTCTTTAGAAAAAAAAGTTATAACTTTTAATCAGAACAATTTTTAATAACTTTTTGTAAAGCTTAAAAGAGTGCATGATAGTTACCTACTCCTCTTTTGTCTAAGGTTTGAAGAATAGGTTTGGTTTCATTTTCAACATGTTTCGTCTTCGAAATTATGGGTTTTCGTATTGCTTTGCAAGTTTCGTAATACCAACTGAAATTCTCCTAGAAAAATGATGTGTTACTTTTTCACAAGAATTTTTTTTAGTTTAGTTTTAGTTTAGTTTAGTTTATTTCATCAAGTAGAGATTTATATTCTCATTTAGATTACAAAAAAATTGGTCCATTCCTACCATAATTAGTAGGCAGGAATGTTTCCCGGAAATGAAAAGGTAAACGGAGACTCCTACTTGGAGAATAAAAATCAATTCGCTCTAGCAAGTTTGGGCAAATTATATGGGCTTTAGTGACATCTGCTATTATCATAATTGAAAAATATTTCCTTCTAAGCTCAAGTGTTCCTATGTCGAAAAGTAGGCACCTGACATTATATGGTGGCCTTTCAATATGCCAGTTCAGTTTATTAAAAGCATATCTCGTAAAGCTTTTTTGAATTTTCTCTATTCTATCAGAATGTGTTTTATAACATGGATTCCATACCACGGAACAATATTCAAGAATAGACCTAACAAGTGCTACATAAAGCGTTTTCAGTGTAAATGGGTCTGAGAACTCTTTTGCATTCCGTTTAATAAAACCTAGCATCTTATAAGCTTTATTGACTATGTAATCAATATGAAGTGTGAAAGATAACTTGGGGTCTAAAATAACTCCTAGGTCCTTTTTTTGACTAACCTTTTCTAGTGTTATACCATTGATAGAGTAATCAAAAACTATAAACGACTTTTTCCTGCAACATATAAAACTTTCACATTTGGACACATTTAGAAAAAGTTGATTTTTCTTACACCACTCGGCAAGCTTTGTCTTCCTGGAGCAAAAGACAGTCACGGACTGTGTTTATGTATTTAAATATTTTTAAATCATCTGCATACAAAATGTTTAGAATGCTGAAAAATATCTGGTATATCATTTATGAATAAATTGAACAACAAATTTTCTACAAGAAACCAAGTGGCGGATTTACCAGCAGGCTAAGATTTTAAACCGGTTTTTTGGAATTTCTGT
Organism: Melanostoma mellinum; assembly: GCA_914767635.1. Lineage (NCBI taxonomy): Eukaryota > Metazoa > Arthropoda > Insecta > Diptera > Syrphidae > Melanostoma > Melanostoma mellinum. The sequence continues at coordinate 1,154,246 of OU612060.1, read as the reverse complement.
AAGACGATGAATGTGTAGATATTTCTCTAGAAGTCCACAAGAAACTTTTCTGATGATTTTCCTCTTCCCTTTCGCTGTACATTTAACGGCTACCTCAAACTGTCATATTATACGACAAAACACCCTTATAATAAGGCACGAGACAACAAGTTTTACGCTTGCAAAAAATATTAGGTCGTGATTTGAGAAGCTTTGTGTTGTGTGGAGTAAGTGAACCAAAATTTACCTACTTGAGATATTAAGTTTGTTTTTTGTTTTTTTTTTTTCAGGAGGAAATCTTCAAAAGACACTTGGCAGTATTCGACACCAAGTATTGTGTGATTCTTACCTCGCTAAAAACTCCTCGTAATCAGAACCAATCTATGAACGATCGACAACAGATTTTTCTTTCTCAATAATATAATCGCTTTAAGGGAAGCTTAAGCTTTTAATGCTTCCCATGACTTTTAGACCATTAGCTCGTGGTTCTTCTTAATCTCCGAGCATTGCCTCTCGTATTTAATACGGACTCCATTTCAGAGTTGATATGACTATGCAGTCGCTGATTGTGTGATACAGCATGTTTTCTTACAATTTCTGTAACCGTTTCTATTTGTAGGTTACGATGTTGATCGCTATTTCTTATATACCATGGTGCATTTACTATTCCACGAAGGACTTTGTTTTGGAACTTTTGGATGATTTCAGTATTTGTTTTCTTTGTACAGCCCCATAATTGGATTCCATAGGTCCAAACAGGTCTAAGTACTTGTTTATTAAGCAGTATTTTATTTTCGACAGATAAGTCCGAGTTTCTACCGAGTAACCAGTACATTTTTCTATATTTCAAGTTGAGCTCTTCCCTTTTCTTTTTGACATGCTCTTTCCATTTTAGCTTTGCATCCAAATTCATCCCAAGGTATTTGGCCGTATTGGCGTAAGGTACAGTTTGATTGTTGATGAATATTTGTAACTTTTTATTTGTAAAGTTTATATGTGCAGATTTAGCTTCATTGAGCTTGATACGCCATTTTTTGGTCCAATCGCTAACGCTGTCAACGGCATTTTGCAATTTCTCAGCAGCCTTGACTATGCACTTACTGGATGCCAAAATTGCAGTATCATCTGCAAAAGTAGCCATAATGGTGTTGTTATCCACTGGGATATCCCTTGTACATAGCAAATACAGGGTAGGTCCTAGGACGCTTCCTTGTGGAACACCGGCTTGTATTTTACTTAGCTTTGAATATTCTTGATCATACCGTACTCTGAAGAGCCGATTTGAGATATAAGATTTTAGTATTTGGTAGTTCTGCCTATCCCCTCATGCCATACCTTGTCGAATGCTTGAGCAACATCTATAACTTGTTAGTGATATTGTATAACATTCCAAATTGAACTGTCTCAAAATTGTTTCCGATATTGTGAAATCGTGTGCTATGGATTGGTATCATCTTTGCTCATGCGTATTACAAAAACGATCTGTGCTTTTTAAAGAATATCATTCACGCTTTCAGGAAATTATCAAGAAATAATCTGCATATGAAAGAGAAGAAGGTAGGTGCCCACTGCTCTTTTCTCGTGAATGCTGTTGCACCGCATTATTTACACCTTACTTACACGTACTTTGACAATACACAGCACTCTTGTCCTTATCGAATGGGCTCCACGCCGCATTCATATTCTTCAATAACCTTTTCAAATTATGGACATTGTCTAACGTAGGAGTATAGTGCGATTCATTTCCATGCAAACAATGATGTAGATATTTCATTGTGTTATCTGCAAAATGATGAAATCATTCCACTGTTTTTATGTGAATGTTTAACATCTTGTCGGTCAGTTGATGGAAAGAGCAACGATAGTCGCGCGAACCCACACCAACAACATTATAGTCAGCCACACTATTCGTGCAAGAAACTCAGAACATTTTATGATACACACGACAACTGTCGAAGGAAATGTCTGTTTTCTCGAGAGACTCTCCACAAGCTTATATTTACATACAGTAAGTCATATTCGTGAGGTTACTACACCGAGTCACACCGCACATTTTATAACCGAGTGCTCTTGCATACGCGCCGTGATCCTCCATCATCCTCTTGTCGCGATTCGTCAGAAATTCATCCACCCGCGCAACGTTCAGTTCAGATTCGAGGTAATTATATGAGCATTCCGGGTTCACATTCAAGAGCATAAGTAAAATAATAATAAAATAAAAAAAAAAAAAACAAACAATTGACACCCCTCTAACGGCGCGGCGGGGGGCAGCTATTCTGCGGTGGTGGTTAAAACTTCAGAGCGAAAAAATAAACCACCCTCTCTGGGGTCTATGTAAACATACCCATCTAATTAGGTTCTCGAATGGAAATTTGTTCGGTTGTAACTTTTTGCTGGCCTCGTTGTTCCAGTGCAAGTGCTAGAGCAGTTTTTCTTTGGCAGTTTTTTGTGTCGTCGCAAGTTTTTTCTGTCAAGGAGTCTCGTCAGTCGCGACTGAGGTGCTTTAATGAAAACAGGTGCGACGTGGAACAGGAATTTTTCTTTTGTTCCACTTATTGGCCGAGAGAAACGAGCTAGGATATCCATTCCTGGCTGCGGGTGTCGGGCGCTGTGCTTTGCTCTTTAAATCTCTATACGTATAGTCGGGATGTTTGCAAAGCAGTAAACTAAAGTTCACAACCCTCAGGAGTTGTTCTTCTCGGATGTGGCTGTGTTTGTTTTTTTTTTTTTGTGGTGTTTTGTTCGCTATTTGTATGTTTGTGTGTGTGTAAACTTGTGTTTATATGAGCGAAAAAAAAGTTTCGTTTATTCGAGCGCGCGGAAAAGCCAATACGGTGGAAAATAAGCGGCTGCTGCCTCAATTTGAATCGTTGACCTTGTGGTTTCACTTTCGACTTTTGTTTCCACACGACTCCAACAACTATACGACGACGATAAGGTGACGGTGGCTGTGTACCTATACCTAGTCGAATTTATTAGATTGTGCTACTGACGAATATTCCAGTTCGATTTTTTGAATCAACATCACACCTCTAACTTCTCGCCCTTCTTGCATTCTGTCTGCACTTTAAGCTTGTGCGCCTCGTCATCAAATTTACCCTGCGAATCAACAATCGATAAAAGATGTCGACGTTCGTCCTTTGAGTGTGGTGCGAGGTGATTCTGATTCGAATTCGATTAACAAGTTGTTTTTTTTTATTGCACATGGGCTCTGCCCTCTGCTGGTATAGTAAATGTGCCATGCAGCAGCGATAGTGACTCCGCTCATAAATATTATTTTCGGTTGTATATTTTTAAAACAAGCAGGGTGTATATCTGTAAACAAGTGGCACAATCGGTATATTGATAACCACTCTGTTGATACCTTTTCGATTTCGAAACATCGATAGTAACCAACATAGCAAGTCTATATGACATCCTTGCTGGAGATAATCATGCGATCAAAGGCGATTGCAAGGAAGCTGAATCAAGGTGAGTGTTAGATTCGAGTTCAAAAAGCACACTTTTTTATTTGAGTTATTTTGTGGAACTAGTTTCATATTTTGTTGTTCGTAATCAGTAATTTCGATTTTTGATTTCATATAAATGAGTTAGGTTTCTATTAGAGATTTCAACGATTTGTATTACAACTAAAGATATTTAGATATTTTTTGTAAACTGACAAGAGCAATATTCGCCTTATTTAGCACTCACTTTAAAGTGAATATTTTTGCAAAGATTTCAAAGATCCTACATAGTTGTACATAAGGTTCCCACCGATATTTTTTCATTGAACCCAGCTTAAGGTTCACATTTTAGGTTAAGGCGTTTCACAAATAAAAATCAAGTAATTACTTCCATTTTTATTTACTTTGCTCTTAAATTTAAGAAAATTAGCCATTTTTATGTTCAAACTAAAATTTGGGTAGAGCGTTAGTCCTCCATTTCTAGTCAAAAAAAGTGTCTGTCGATCCTTGTTTGGTAGTACCAAACAGCTCCGAGTATATAAACTATGATGTGGCAATAATTCTAACCATGGTTTTCCTCTCGGGAGTAAGCCAAGAATTTCAACTAAGGCCACGGATTTATTAAAGTGGGCTTCAAATGGTATACAGGTCTGAAGCCACATTTTAAGTCCTTTTTAGTTAACCAAGGACATAATAGATTGATTTTGCATCAAAAAGAGTGAAACTTAAAAATCATGTGCAGAATTACGGTAAAGATATTGATGCTGCAGAAATTGGAACTCGAAGTAGGTAGACAACATCTTACCCTTATTATACCGGAAATGACACTTTGCAAACAAAAACAAGTTTTGGTAGGTGCAAATTTTTCATTGACATTAGAGTCCTGCCCAATGAATCGCAAATTGAAGCCTTAAATTTAGCAGCAGTCATCTGTTGATTACATTTTCCCTAAACGCAAAACTCCTATCTTTTCTGAAATGAATAACTTTTCGATCGCATCAGGTTAAAAAGGACTCACAAGACGTTTTTGGTTTACTGTTTACCAAGTCAAAATTTCTAAATGACTTTGCTATCAAGGGCTTCCATGACTATGAATCATTCCTTTTCATATTTCATCAGACAAAAAATAAAACTTTTTACTGATGACTCCGCTCTAACCACATTCTAGTCTTTCCAAGACATTCTTTGGGTTGAAAAAAAAAAAATCATATGCTGAACGAATGGTTAACCACTATCAACTGCTCAAATGTTACAAGTTATTATCTATCGCTCTTCTCTTAATCAGCTTTGTCGATGTCTAAATAACAGGAAGTAAGTCACACTCGAAATATCCCACGTAGCTTCCCAACAAGAACTCAAACATCAAACACGTAATTTGAAATCTGCCCATGAAATATTGCGAAAACTTTTTTCCTTCGTATTAAATACCAAACGTATGTTTAAGAAACTGGAACTTTGCCAAAGATAAGAGTACATATATTTATTTCAGAACATGTGGTGACATAATTCAATGAGTTGTGGTTTTTGAAGAACACAATAGGAGAACAGCTTCATGTCAAGTACTGATAAACAACATGCTCGTTCGGTCGACAACTGTTGGAGAGGAGTATCCATGAGAAAATGAGATAAATCTGTAACCCAGTGCGCAGTTGCGACGTTGCCGCTCCTCGACACCAGCAGAATCTCATCGGTTCTTATCATAAACAAAAGGAAGCAAATTGAAACGAGCTTGTGTATCTTCTGTTTTGTGTGTGGGTACTACTGGGCATGGTAAACCATAATTATTTTGGAATTTTATTATTTTTGGATATTTCCCGAGCTGTGTTTTCATAGATAACGGATTCGTGTTCATTTAGATGGTGGCCCTTTGAAATTTTGAACAGAAACATCTTGATGTTTTTGCATGTTCTCACTTAGGTAGATTACAACAAAGTGCTGAGTAATTTTCTGGTATGTGTTGCGAGTGAAAAGAACATTTCAAATATGGCATGGTTATCTAAAATTTATTATTATCTTCATTTTCCGTACAAAAAGAATGAACATTTGAAGAGTTTCTTAGAAAATGAAGTCACCATTGAAATTCAAAAAATTATATGCGAATTCTGGACAATTTCATATAGGGCCGATATTTCATTCTCTGAATAAATAAATGAGAAACTATTTGGACAAACCAAATATTTAAAAAATAAACAAATAAATATTTCTTATTTTTCAATAAAAAAATAAATCTTTTAAAAATATTTAAGTTCAACCGATTTATTGAAAAGAAGGATTAAAATGATGTAGACAATTTACTAAATGCTAAAAAATATTTCGAGGGCACTAATTTCACAAGAAAAAAAAAAAAAAAAACAATCGTTGTGCGAGTGTAACCTGCGTTAATATGCAAATAGCATCTATTATGATATAGCGGATGATTTAACAAAAATATCACATGCCCAACGATTTTTCTTTCCATTTTTGTTTTCTCATAAATGTCCTAGATTGATGAAGGAACTGGAGTGATGATAACTGGTACTTAGGACCTACCGAATTATTTTTTAGCTTTTAGTTTATAGTCTTAACCATTTTGATTTATATTTTCAGTTAAACCGTTAAGTTTTGTAGTTGAGATAATCCACGTGTTTTTTACCTAGTAAATGAAAAGATAAGTAAAAATTTTTAACAGTTAAAACACTTTTTATATTTCCTCTAACTGTTGAAAAATTTTAATAATCTTTTCATTTAAAACCGTTCTGAAACATTTTTTAATCACTTTTAAGTTTTAAGTTTTGTTGGAGGCCATATTGGATTACCATTTCTTTCTTTCATAGTGAAATCTATTTAACTAATTAAGTCCATTTGCTCAGCAGAACAACTAAAGGTAGTATATAACATATATCTATATATCGACAATACTGTCCTATAATGTATGACTGATTTTCTCTATGTATGGCAAGTGATATTACACTATGTCATGTATATTGGGACTATTTTTATGGCAACAATCAGTTAGTTAATTTTAAGATTGTATGACAAACAATTGTAAAGCTATCACACTATGGCAATCTGTGACACTTAAATATATGACAGGCATGAATAAATGAACTTATAGTTATATAAAAAGTGATTATGTATTTTTATATGACTTGTATGTGCCATTGTGCCATACCACTGGGTATCATATGTTTTGTAATTTTTATTTATCTGAGATAGTTGATGATATGATACATTAGTTCCTACTCTTTTAAAGTAAAATAAATAGGAGTTAAAACAAGGACTTGTACTGTGTATCCTTTTTTGAAACGAAAAATTCTTTTAAACAAAAGGAAAGGATAGAAGAGTGATAGTGTTGAGGATAGTGATATGAAATGAACAGAATGTACCCTGAAATTAATGCAAGAGGCTAGTCTACCAATTGCTAGGGATATTCAATGCTAGCTATATACATATGTATGTATGTACAATTGTATGTATGTACAATTGTATGTATGAACAATTGTATGTATGTACAATTGTATGCACAATTGTATGTATGTACAATTGTACGTGCATACATATGTGTATCCTTTCAACGAATATCATATTGAATGTGATCAAAAGTAGCTTTTCTTGAAAAAAAGTATACCTAACGTACTATGAACCTATGAACTAGAACAATCTAGACTTTGAAAGGCTGTTATTCTTAAAGATTGTTACTAATAAGCTTTATTTGATCTGCATTCAAAATAAAAATGAAGTTGCTGTTTCTTTCCATAATTTTTTACTTCTTTTCTTTCACTTCTACTTCGTTTTATTTTTTTGAGATGTGTCACTTTCAGAGCTCATATTTGGCATCCCTGACACAGAGTTACTGCTGGTATCTTTCAACTTTCAATTACAAAAATTAATTGGTGAAGTTTCCGACACCAGGAAAATAATGAGAAATATGAGGAATAGTGTCAGCAATGATGCAAATGATTCAAACTCGAAATCAATTCATGGAATGGATTGAAATTTTAGGAGCAGATGTAAATAATATATTAATTAAGTATAATAAATAGGTTGGCACAACACAGCGAGGAGTCCCAGGGCCTAGCAAATTTCTCACAACCATTGCCTTGTGAGGGAATTTTCTGTCGGTTCCGAATGGTTAATCGAGAAAACACTGAAGTTACTAACGGAGAACTTGCCAATTCCTCGCGAAAAGCGATAAGCAGATATGCTAACCATGACTCCAGAAGCACATTATATTTTTTTACTCTCGTACTTAAGAATTTGAAATAAATATTTTTACCAAAGTTGGGAAAAAATCTGAAGAGGTAAAAAGATAGAAAGAATTATTAAATTATTCAATGTTTAAAAACGGGACAAAAACAAATGTCCCAAAATGTTACTGTAAACTTCTGTCAGACTGCTGTCGGGGATAATGAGAAATCACCCTATTAACTTATTAAACGAAAGGTTTTTGAATAAGAGCCTTTCAAATTTTGTTGTTATCAAATTCTTGATGCAAAATGCGATATCCAATATCAATATTACGTTCCCTATACATTTCACATTTAAGGATTTTTAGCAGCTTTAAGGTTAAGGAAAAGACAATTTAAACAAACAAAATTGTTGCTTTAGTATTTTGACTTTTGGAAAAACTATCAAACATCAATTCAAGAAAATTATAAAGTTAAATAAATTTAATACATAAAAATAAAAAAAGGATAAGCGTAGTTCTCAGTTTCCATACATGAAAATAATAAACCACTTTCCTCTCCACGACTTGTCTAGGTTTAAAATAATTCCTCAGATAATATTTCACAGATACGAAAGTGAATTATGAATATAATCTAAATTCCGCTAACCCAACTCAGATTAGTTCCAAATAGCAAAAGATCTTTAAGCGCAATTCATTAATAAGATTTGATAATGTCAATCGCCATCGTGCAATCAATAGCTACATATACGTGAACAATAGCCAAAGTCTAACACGTTTGTCCTGTGCTATCTTTTAAGAATGCTTGTTTATAATTTATCGCTTATTTGTCATCATAAACCTGTCATCGCCAGCTGTCATAGCTCTTATAAACAACACTAGAATGAAAGACTCAAAATTCATTGTTGGCCGAGTGTCCAATTCGCAATATTAATTCAATAAAATTTGAAACTTGCCTTCACTCGATTTGCTTCCAAATATAGCTGGGGAAATCCTCAAATTGGCAAACTAGCCGTGAACAAAAAAAAAAAAAAAAAAGCAAGAGCTATATTTTTCTTATTACCAAATCAACCGCAATAAAAAAGTAATATGAAAAAAATGACTTCCTTATCGTTTATAGATTTCACGGGACGATGTCTTAATTTGTGTGTTAAAGTTAAAGGCAATCTTAACGATCAAAGTTCGTTATTATCTAGAGAACTATTCTGTCATAATAGTTGGTTAGTGTGTAAGATATCTTGGATGTGTCTGAGTTTGACAAGTATCCTTGGAGACCTTTCACCTACATAAAAGCTATCCTCTCTATTTAAGTTTTCTTATCACATTCAATAAAATTTGTTTGGAGGCCTTAAGCAGCATAAGATAGACATGATCATTATTGCTGTACACATTGTTAATCAATCAAATTATCGAGAATCGTGTTGATAATATGAAAATGATATCATCGAAAGAATTGTTAGCTTTGTTTATTGATTTATTGGCTATGTTTATGGTTTGAATTTCGAATTGCTGATAGATACTTTTGAGCAACGTCGTCGTTGTGTATACTTCTTGTTCTATCATCGATGCAAGAGATAACATTTTTTTGAAGTGGATTTTGTGTCCGTCCATAAGCTCATTGTTCGAAATTTTTTGAAGCTCCAAAATATGAGCTTAATCATCGATTTGAGGAAAATTTGGATAAGCTCAACTTTGTATTTGTAGGTACTTGTTTACTATAAAGGTCACTTTACTTTTTATTTAAGTAGGTATAAGCAGTTGATGATCAACTAAGTACCCGAAACAGTGATACAAGTTAGGGGAAAGAAGGAGAAAATTTAAAATAATGGCTACTATATTACAAAAAGCAGATGCCCAGATTTTAAGCAATATTTAAGGATTCGATTTTCGAGTCTATTGAAGTGCTACGAAAACTTTGCTATAACTTACAAAGGATGTATACAAATAGGCTTTATGGTTAGGTTAGGTGGAAGTGGCTGTCAGTCAATGAGTACATTGCCTAACACACTTAGGCCGCCAGGGCCCATTGTGATACCACAGAGATCAGCAAGTTAATCACCTACTGATCTCAGAAACCCGATGTAAGATTAACGAGTTAATCACTTATTAATCTTCCATTACGGTACTAGCCGGTTAATCACCTGCTAGTCGAACCACGTGGAACTTTTAATGTATTTTGAAAGACTTTTAGGGTCTATGTACGCTAGGTCGCTAGTATCATCGAAGAAGAATTCACCGAGATGAGCCTTCCTCCTATGAAGCAGTGCAGGGCATGAGCAAAGAAGGTGTTGAACGGTCTCTTCCTCCTCCTCGTCCATGCAGCTTCTGCAGAAATCATTGGAAAACACACCAAGTCTTTTGGCGTGTCTTCCTATTAGACAGTGTCCTGTAAGAACACCTATGGTAGAACCTAGACACAGACGGTTCAGGGACAACAAACTCTTTGATCGTTTTGAGTCCACACACGGCCAAACTTTTTTGGTTGCAAGGCATGTGTTACTCTCAGTCCATCTAGTGTTTGTTATCCTTGAAGCGTCCTGTCTAAGCAGGAGTTTACATGTAGCGATAGGTACACCTATGTTGTTCCATTCTGAGCGTAGGGAAGTGGTCGTGCCATTTTTGGCTAGTTCGTCTGCCATACAGTTGCCTGGTATGTCCCTGTGCCCTGGCACCCATGAAAGGTGAATGTTAAACTGATTTGACATCTCCCTCAGAGACATCTGACAATTTTGGACCGTGATGGATTTTGTAGAGACAGAGGCAAGAGATTTAAGGGCAGCCTGGCTGTCTGAGAAGATCCGAATATCCGTGGAGGATATGACGTTTTCTTTGAGCCAAGACAGCACCTCCTTAATCGCCAGAATTTCCGCTTGGAACACACTACAATGATCGGGTAGGCGGAAGAAAAGACTGAGATTCAGCTTTTCTGAGTAGATTCCACTTCCCACACCTTCGCTGGTTTTTGAACCATCGGTGTAGAAGTGTATTGCTTCATTTTCCAAAAGAGCGCCATTTTCCCAAGCTTCTCTTGAAGGTATGGTTACTTGGAAATTATTGTCAAACACCAACTTGGGGGTGGTGTAGTCGGATCGATTCGGTAAGAATCTAAAGTTATCTAGAATGGTAGTGTGGCCGATTTGATTATTGGTCCACTGTGATGTAGCGGCTTTATAGTAAGGATATTAATTAATTTCCCTTTCGCCTGGAACAGTATTTCTGCAAAAATAAACCCAAAGTGTGGTTCAGAGAAGTTTGTAGATTGCCCAAGCGATCATTAGAACAAGCAGAATAGTAAATTTTTATATAATCTCTTTTATATCTTTATCGAAGGTATTTAGAAAGGTTCCGGACTTGTCTTTTGCCCAGATTCAAGCCAAACCATTGAGGTAAAGTTGACAACGTCGCTGCATGTTGGTTTTAAACATTCTGTTGTGAAAATTTGCCTAGAAAAAAATGTTTTCAAAGTTTTTCACAACTTCTAAGACCAGCAGTTTTATTCACACTCTGTCGTCGTTTACACATTTGAAAAAGATGGCCATATCCTTAATTATCATACCATGCGATATGACGAATGCCGTGTTACTTTCATGATAAAATTGTTTATTTGTAAATATAAATATTGTCTTCTTTCAGTGCCGAATAAAAGAACATTATTATCGAAGTAAGATTAACAAGTAAAGCTAAACTCCCAAAATATTTTGTACTTTGTGAATCCTTATCACTGTCTAAAAAGTGTAGATAGTAGCAGGTGTTGATAGATATGTTATTTCAAATTTGACATACTGACTGTTTTTTTTTTAAAGTCTCTTGTCAAAACGTCTTCGATGGATAGCGCGAGTTTAGTGATGATAGGTATTGTTTGTTTAACGTTCTCGTTGGTCAGGTTGCGATAACGCACTATTCAATTGCCGTCGCGGCGCGTAGTACAATAAGAAATATTGTCAAAATTTTGTATTAACACGTAAAACGTTGTACATATATAAACAAGAAGACGAAGATTGTGTTAGAAAATAAGTCAAAAGGTAAAGGAAATTATGTATCTAGATACATACATGTGTAAAAGCATACAGTTGCGGGATTTTTTTAAGGTAAGAATGTCTCAATCCGAAAATCTCTCACGCTCGTTAAGGCAAGGAAGACCGCCGCTGTCTTGTCTTCTATTTGTGTGCTGTGTTAACCTACATATGAATTTACCTGAACTGAGTGCGGTAAGCGCACAATTTGTTTTCATTGTGTGATAACCCTTTTTGGGTTAAAAAAGACCAATTTTTTCCGCAATAAATTGATCAGTCTTGAGGATGGATTGTAGTGTTTGATGTGACCTGTGTGGTAAAAAAGGATGTCATTTTATTTGTCTTATTATCTGAAGAGGTTCTCCTGCCCTTTTCATTTATCTTGTGGCTGCCTTCTTGATTCTTGTTGGTTTTGGTTGTCAAGGAAAAGGGCACCAAGACAGCCCATTTTAATAGAAAATATTCAGTGAGTAGATTTGGAATCGAAGGCACTATCTTCAAATCAATTTCTATGCAGCTATCCATTATATAACGAGATGTAGTTGTGAAACTGTTTGTAATATTCAATTATTTCAAGGCATGTCATGTCACAGTGTAAAGGTAAACAGATTGGGTTCCCATTTATCAATGAAAGCCATTCCCATACACCCCATCGTCAATTAACAAAACATTCGTTCTGATTGCTGAAATAGAAAGTGCGTAATCCATACGGCTTCACCCGAGCAGATGAAAAACTCGCGATTTTCTTTTGTTGAGTTGCGCTTGGGAAATGCATCAGCAGGAGGACCCAAGACACGCGTCAATATGTTTCCGGTGCAATTGACTACTTTCAACATTGAATAGGTACATAGGTACCACGAGTGACGAGAGAGTTTCCCAACAAAGGGAACTACCCTCGATTACGCCCTCCATTTTAGTCTCAGCGAGTGAACTGCATAAGAATGTTTAAGAGAGATGGTGAGTGAACTCATGGCATTTCTTCAAATATCTCAGCAGACGGAGTGGTGCCGAATACCTTCCTACCCACCTAGTCCTCCCCGTGCATCGTGCTGCATTTAAATCAGATTGAATTTCATCTAGCGACTTTGGCTTCTCTACACAGAACCTTCAATTCAAACCGCTACCGCCGCCGCTGTGTGCAATTATTCTTTAGAAAGAGAGAGTTGATTGTTAAGAAATCTATTTGAATGCCTGACAGCCAAGATGTTGTCTTTAATTCTGTTTTATTTTTTATTTGACATTTCACATTGATTGAAACACACTCTCCTTCACTCTGACCCTTCGAGTGCAAAGAAAGAAAAATCGCGGGATTTAGACATTAGACAGAGCTCTCTGGTTTGAAAGGCGCACAAAATTTGGGCTATTTTGGAGGGAAGCAGAGGCTTTTGTCTTTGTCCCTTCGCCTTCGGTGCGGCCACTCTTCGCGACTTCCGTTTTGCAATTCCTGAATGAAATTCTCGATGACTTTTGTATGCGTTGACTTGAGATCCATTTTAACTTTTCAGTTTTACTGTTTTTTCATCATCTCTCTTACATCTTGAAAAGGTACAAAGGACTTTTAGTTGTTAGTATGACGTGTATGTACACACTACACGTATAATGAATATTTTTGAGTGAGAAAATACAAAACAACGATTGAAAGTAAGAAGTATGGGGAGGTCGGGTTGGGAATAGAAATCGTTAGCTCTTCATAACACAGCCCAGAGCAAAAATTAACGGATATTGTCAGTACTTAAGACAGACTAGTGATGGCGAAAACAAGGAGGGGACCATTGACATCATTACATGAGAAAGAAGAATAAAGTTTTAGTTTCCAGCCGAGTTAATTATAGGTCGTCGTCATCGTCATCGCACTATTGTCGAAAAATATGCCAGAGGTCCGTCATCAATGGCAATCTTGAAGCGTCATTCCCATACACAGGACGAAATGATTTTTGTTAGGCAAATCAAAAATAAGGAACAAAAAGAACTTGGGAGGAATTGTTGAGACTGCGAGAGCAACAATTGATCTCTTCTACTTGAAGTAACCCCTTTGAGATTTTACAGTGCGATTTCAAGAGCTCAGGAATGTATGCGATTGTGTGCATAGCATTCGTTTTCAAGGACACGACGACTGAGTTTTGTACCGTTGCGTTGTGTAAATTGTTCAGGAAAATTAAGCGGGAACTTTTGGAATTGATTCGGCATTTGGCACTTTGATCAGAATTTCAAATTTATATCGCTGCCCTAAGGCGAGTACCGGGATATCATTGATTGGTTTCATGAAAACCGGAACATTGTAGCTCATAACAATGATCTGTTTTATGTTTCTTTTCTTTTTTAAAGAGCAGACACACAATGCTTCAACTTTTTCTTACAAGGCCTCATTTAATATTCATTCCCAAGATTTGTAAGAAAATCAAAATATTGTTCTCCCTCCTTGTAAAAAAAAAGATTATTAGTTGGATGTTCGAGGTTATCTCAGAAACATAGTTTGCTTTTAAACGGATCTTGCTTTCGTGAGGAGTTGGCCCGTCCTCCGAGAGTTGATAAATGTACATTGACATGAAAAATATTTCTTTATTATTTTTGTATGATATTGCGTTTTCGACAGGGTTCTCTGAATTTCTCCTTTGAACATGACAACACCAACTACTCTATTTTCAAGATGGTGGTATTTTTAACACGAAGGCTTCATTCTAGTTCTATCGAGCTTTGTTACTTCTGCTCAGTATTCTTCCATCACCAACGTATAATAGTATAGTTTTCTTATAATTTTTGGTAGTTTTGAACTTTGAACATTTGGGGTTCAAACTGAGGACAACCCCATCGGACGCCCCCAATGTACTACTAGATCTCACACCTCTAGATATCTTCCGCAAACAAGTCGCAGCTAGCTCAGCTACTCGACTCAGAGCTACATCACAGTGGATCAATAATCAAAACGGCCACACTATCATTCTAGATAACTTTACATTCTTACCGAATCGATCCGACTACACCACCCCCCAAGTTGGTGTTTGACAATAATTTCCAAGTAACCATACCTTCAAGAGAAGCTTGGGAAAATAGCACTCTTTTGGAAAATGAAGCAATACATCACTATTACACCGATGGTTCAAAAACCAGCGAAGGTGTGGGAAGTGGAATCTACTCAGAAAAACTGAATCTCAGTCTTTTCTTCCGCCTACCCGATCATTGTAGTAGTCTTGGCTCAAAGAAAACGTCATATCCTCCACGGATATTCGGATCTTCTCAGACAGCCAAGCTGCCCTTAAATCTCTTGCCTCTGTCTCTACAAAATCCATCACGGTCCAAAATTGTCAGATGTCTCTGAGGGAGATGTCAAATCAGTTTAACACTCACCTTTCATGGGTGCCAGGGCACAGGGACATACCAGGCAACTGTATGGCAGACGAATTAGCCAAAAAGGGCACGACCACTACACTCAGAATGGAACAACATAGGTGTACCTATCGCTACATGTAAACTACTACTTAGACAAGACGCTTCAGGGATAACAAACACCAGATGGACTGAGAGTAGCAACTGCGTTGCAACCAAAAAAGTTTGGCCGTGTGTAGACTCAAAACGCTCGAAGAGTTTGTTTGCCCTGAACCGCCTGTGTCTAGGTTCTACCATAGGTGTTCTTACGGGACACTGTCTAGTAGGGAGACACGCCAAAAAACTTGGTGTGTTTTCCAATGATTTCTGCAGAAGCTGCAAGGACGAGAGGAGGAAGACTAGCGACTTAGCTTACATAGACCCTAAAAGTCTTTCGAAATACATTAAAAGTTCCGCGTGGTTCGACTAGCAGGTGATTAACCGGCTAGTCCCGTAATGGAAGATTAACAAGTGATCAACTCGTTAATCTTACATCGGGTTTCTGGGATCAGTTGGTGATTAACTTGGTGATCTCTGTGGTATCACAATGGGCCCTTGCGGACTAAGTGTGTCAGGCAATGTACTCATTGGCTGACAGCCACTTCCACCTAACCTAACCTGTGAGCCGTCTAGGACCACAGTTTAGGTAAGGTTAGGTTAAGTTGGCTGTCGGCAAAACGAAATACGCATTTAGACCAATAATAGGTCCATTGTGGTTCCACAAGAAAATTGAGAAATTGCCTCTTATTTAAACCGTTTTGAGCTTTCTATAAAGCGGTGAAGACTATGAATGTCTATGTTTCTGAGATCACTTGGGTCGTCGAAAAAGTACTCTCCCAAGAATGTTTTGCGTCTTTGAGAGAAAGCAGGACATGTATATAAAGAAGATGTGGAATGGTTTCCTCTTCTTCTTCGTCCATGTTGCTTCCATAAAAATCGTTCAATGGAACATTGAGCCTATGAGGGAGTGTCCGGTTATGACACCAATTACGGAGCTAAAGTGCAATCTGCTTAAGGAAAACAAACTTTTGGTACGTTTTATGAATGTTAAACTGTTCCGCCATCTATCTCCATAAGAGACGATCGACAGTCGCAAGCGGTTACAGAGTTTGTAGAAACATTACCAAGAGATTAAAGTACTGCTTGGCTATCCGAGAAAATACGGATATTTGTTGAAGATTTCACATTTTCTCTGAGCCACGATAGAACCTCTTTGATCGCCAGGATATCTGCTTGGAACGCGCTACAATGGTTAGGTAGTCTAAAGGATGGATTGTTTATTTGGGGAATTTGGTATTTCCTTGTGAAGAGGATGTGTGGATTCTAGGATCACTATGAACTATAATTAGGAAAAAAAAAGTGGAATCCGTACAAAGAACCTACGCTAACGTTGCTGCCTTAAAAGTTGTGGCAGTTTCAATTTTTTGTATAATAAACCTGCCCAAAAAAAAGTTAGTTATAACCAAGTTCTCGCATCAATAAAACAATAATTGGCCAATGAAAGTTGTGTTGTGGTGCCCGTGGCCTGAAAGTTAGCGTGTATGCTTAATATCGGATGTTTGAGGTTTGAATCCCAAAAATATCAAGGGAAAAATATGTTTTTAATCGGGTATTGCCTTTTGCGAGGAATCGGCAATTTCTCCAATAGTAGTTCCATAAGAAGCGCTTTCTCGATTAACCATTTGTAATCGGCAAAAATTTGTAAGTCTCTTCCATTTCCTCACGGGATATGGTTGAGAGAAATACGGTAGTACTGGCTTTTATATGGATGTATAGCACAACTGTTAGGTTAATGCTATTGAGACATCATAAGAAAGACAGGTAACTCGTACCTACCCGAATGTGTTGTTCCAAGTTTTTGTCAGACAGGAAAACCCTTTTAATATCTAAAATTCACACACTAGGTACACATTGTGATGACAAATGAATAATAATTTCAAAAAGAAAAAAAAAAAATAGACAGTAATAATTTAAATAGTATGTAGATACCTTCATCATAAATATAATTATGAACTTCACCCCATCTAAATTCATTGACTGTATCTGTTTGCCTTTAATTCCATCATAACCATATCCATCCACCGCACCGACTGAACTTCCAGGGCAAGTTCTTATAGATACCTATAAGTTGTCATGTAAAACAGGAAGGAATGCAAAACGATTGTGTTAATTGTTTCATTGGCCATAAATAACACCTCGACAAGCCCAACAGACCCTTGTGACAATCATTAATGTCACGCTAACAAACTCATCCGCGCGGCAGACAACAAAATTGAGTCACTTAATGGTGTTAAACGTTGTCATGTATCATCTTCGTGTGTATTTATTAGGTTGATCGTCGATCAACCCCTGGCACCCAGCTCTGAGGGGTTGAATACTCGAATCATTTTTTTATGGATAGGTAGGAAGAGAGATGGGTAGGTAGGTATAGCGGTAACATGTTCTATTTGCATGTGCAGCACATAATATATCACCGAAGACCTTACGCCATCACCCTTTAGGTAGGAACACCTATATTCAAAATTCACTGTCGCATAAAAGTCAAAATTTTTATCTTTTTCTGCCTATTGTTGGGTGCAGCAAAAGGGTTGCACAATCTATAAAAGCAATCCAATTTTACACCAGTTTGATGCAATACTTTGCACAGCCATTAAAGTGTGTGGGTACCTACCTAGACCTACCCTTACCTACCAAACCATTCGACAAACAAAAAATCTTGCCAAAATAGCACGAGGTCAATAAAAGCCAGTCGGCATCAATACTTTGTAGAGATGAGAAATTTGGCAAAATCCATTAAGAGATTTCAAAAGGAAATGCCAAGAGGAGCATGTAACACAAGTCCAAATGGAAAAGCTTTGAAAAGTCTACTTCACTCATCGAAGCCAATTCCTTTGCTTTGGCAAAACGAAATAAAAACTCTCAACAACCAACACTCCAAATAAGAAGGTAGGTATGTATGAAACTACCTACTATACCTAGTCTCTGTGTTGTCCTGAGATTCCTTTACGACCACACCACACCACATCCATCCATTGCCAGATGAAGCAACCTTAAACACACCACCCCCTCTACAGGGAGCCGAAAGGTTTGCAACAACTATCTACAAACATGTAGGTACACATACCTGGAGCAACTATCTATGGCCCAGCCACTGTAGCAAGCAGCGCCACCATTCATTCATCCATAACTGCGAATTGTTCGTTCCTTTTTAGTGGTAGGTAGCCCATTTCTTTTGAATTTGAATTCACTCGTTCTATGAGCCACGAGGGGTGGCTGAGGCGACGGCGACGACGATTTATAAAAAAGAATACAAAAAAAAACAGCCCCTAGAATTTAGCCTGGATACTAACCGACAGATATATCATTTACCACCCACACTCCCTATGAAAAGCTACCCACGTACCTATACGCATATAGTGCATTCGAGCGACCTATCGACTGACTGCTGAAACTTGCCTGAGGAATCACCACCACCCGGACATATTGCGCAAGCTTGCCAAATACTTTATCTCTTGCTGTCTCTATCTCTGACTCTGGAGTGCTGCCAATGTACAAAGAACAGCGGGGGATGAAAACAAAGTTCAACCAACAAAAAAGCAACAGCAATGGTTACGGAATGGAATACATTCATTTAATAACGGGACGCGAGGAAGAGCCCCAAACAACATCCCGTTTTCGAACCCGATTCCGGACGATGGGACGAATGGCGGTGTAACGGGCGAAGGTCTCCTCACAGAGATTACACAGTGATAATTTGCTTTATATGTGTGTTTACTAATGTGAGGCTTCTGCTGCAGCATCACATTTTTGTGTACCAGGAAGACCGAGATGAGAGAGAATCAGAGATCCCGCCTTTTTATGCTCCTCCCTTGTTGTATCGTATCGGTTTCGGTTCCGTATGCCGTATGCCGTATCCTGCTGGCTGCCTGAGTGCCTGCAGAGACGAGACGAGACGAGAGAGCGAGCAGCAAACTCTTCACACAAATAGCATCAGCTTCACAGCATCAACTCTTAAAAGCAGGACAACGACGAATGTTGAAGATTCATCGTTTTACACAGATACTCTATCTGTGATGTGTGTGGTGGTGGTGTGGTGTGTGCGGTGTCGTGTCTCGTGTCATATTACATTCATTTCAAAATCCCAATTGTGAGTCTCTAACCGAAGATAGTGTTCATTCCAGTTGGAATTTTATCACAGCAAAAGCAATCAGGTATCAGGATGACCGAACATTTGTTGTTGTTTCGTCTTACGTCTTCGTTCTTCGTCCGACTATTCATTTGTTCATTTCACTTGGTGGTGAACAAAAATGAACAATGAACGCACAGACAACTGGGTTCTGCTTTTGAGTATCAGTTGGTTTTGGTATTTTTGAAGTTTGGTTTTTGGTATTGTTTGGGACCGCGCGCCGTCGGCATGATTCGGATAAACGTTTCATCGCTTCTGGCATGATAAGTAGAAACGAGAGTGACTGTGTGTGAGTGTGCAGAATATGGCGATGATGAAGATAACTCAGATGATTCTTACTCGTACACACACAGCCAGCATCAGGACATTTTACTGTTGGAAGGATATCATCAAACAACCACCATCACCATTGCCGTGTTGTGTCGCCGCGGTGGTTGATTTTGGACGATACGAATGCGAATGAAAAGAGGACATGAACACATCCCCTGCTGTTTGTGGATGTTACCGTTCGTTTGACAATCGAATCAAAACACAGTTTTTAGTCCAGCGAAAGCATCCGTCAGACAGACAACATTCCTCTCTCTCAACGAGTGCTGCTCCTACTAAGGGTGGATTTTTACTGCGCTCGTCGTAGTGTCGTACGTCGCCGTCGTCGGATTTTCATTGGATTTTCATCTTTCATATCTGTCAATCGTGTGTGCTCGTCCGGTCAGTCGTCGTCGCACGTCGTTATTTGCTAAGCGAATACATTTCTCCAACTGTGATCTCTTGATAATATTACTTTTTATGTTTCAAAATAACGGGTAGAGTGGTGGTTTCCTGAACAAACTTAGATAAGGCATATTTGGATTTATTGTGATTCGCAAGTTATAGAAAAGTGCCCTTGGCGATAAGGAAAATCGGTAAATTGGAGTTCGTTTTCTTAGAACCATTTGATTAGTGTGATAAGTGTTCATTAATCCCCTCAAAGTGAACGGAATCTGTGTTAGATTCGATTTTAAGAACCCTGAACAAGTGAATGAATTTGTGAATTAAAAATGTAATCAGCAATAACCGTGTGTAAAGGAAGTTTTACCTACCTACATACCAAAGAGATAAGCTGTTTTTACAAATCAGTATAACAAACCCACCCTCTATTACCGCCTACTTATTCACTGGATAGTTTCAATTCAAGCAGGACAAATGCTTTTCGATCGGTATGCAATGTCAGGTACGTAAGTAAATGGTTTTACAAAAGCTTAAACAATCTAAACCTTCAAATTTATTTTGAGTAGGTGGTTTGGTAGTTACTTAGGATGCATGCCTATTTGACTAACTTCAAATATGAAGATCAAGATTTTTATTTCAACGCTGGCGCTATCCTGAAAGCAGGATTTTGTTAATTTACCTACTTTCACAATTATGTGAATCTATTTCATAATAATATTTGGTTCCATTTATCATTTGCTTCATTTTATTTTTCATTTTTATCTTTGAAAGAAAGAAGTTCGAGAAAACGTTGAAAATTCAACAGTTAAGTAGGTAAATACTTAAATGGTGATAACACTCAAAGCTTGACTTTTGAGATTTTTTAATTAAAAGTGACAATGACAAAATATTTAGGTTCTGACTTGTCTTGATTTTTTGAGTTTTTAGCTTTTAGTTCGCGAGAGCTTGATTTTGGTATCTCAACGCCGACGGAACAGGCGTTAACAAACTTTTTGTTTGGTGTAAGGCAGACTTCAACAAGAGTACCTCCATTATAATAGGTATGGCAATCTTGAAATTTCAATAGGAGCAATGGAAGATAAGTTTAAAAGATTGAGTGTTGAAGGCTTTTCTTTTTTTAATTATACTCAATCTATTAAACGTTCGGCCATTCAATACTACCATAGGTAGTACAACAAAAGAACAGTAGGTATTTGCTGCAGAGGAAAATTAGCTTTTGGGTATCAATCTAGGTAAACCCATCTAACTATTTCAAGTCCTTTAAGCCCTAGTTAAAAAAGAAGGCGACGTCAAATAGTGATAGAAATCTTCTGGGTTATGAAATCTTAATGCAAATTTGACAGACATCTTTGGGTTCGAACTACAAAGTTCGGTTTGTAACGACTGTAGATACCGACCTATTTATGTTTCAAGTTTTTTAAAATTGGTATTCTGTTCAGTGGTCTTATAACCAAAAGCATTGAGCAACTATTCGAGGTAGGTGGATCTACGTTCTACACTTATGTACCTACCTAGGCCTACATACCTATTCTCAAAAGAGTGTATGAGACTGTTTCTACTGAACCGACAATAAGTATTTTCAGATGTATTTCTGAACGTAGGTAGGTTAGATTCCAAAACCGTCAAAAAGGACAGAACATTGAGAGCACCTAAAAAGCAGTTTGGTTTTATATTTGGAGTTTCTGTTTCAAATTCGTTCTCACAACTTGATTAGGAAAGTGAAGAGATTCCGCGCGTTCAAAGCATTTTTCAGATAATCGAACTTTTTCTGAACTCCCATTGGCCGGAATTTCAGTTTTTCATTTCATATGTGACTTTTAAACTGTCAGACGTCGAAAAAAGTTAGAAGAAAAGTTAGATCTGAAAAACTTAATTTTTGGAAAGAACTATTTCAAGAATTCAATTCAATTCAATCAAAATCAAGACCTAAAGTGGAGTTCTTGTAAGTTTAAGTATCAATATTACGATACTTAATTTAATAAAAGCCATTGAATCCAATTCGAAAAGAATACTGATCAGATTTATTTGTAGACCGCACATGTCGTGGAAAGGAATGTGCATAAAAGTGCCTTTTTTGATTTGAAAAAAGTTTGGTTCGGCTGGTCCGGGCGACTCCCGACTTAAGAAAGGAACCAGATTTTTGGAGCGTCAATATAGCCGAGAAGGGGTTGTGATCTAGCTGCGAACTACTGGTATGTAACTTTAAATCTGATCTGAAGTTCTCAACGTTGAAAATGGCCGGAAATATTTCCAAACCAATAATGATGCTTTTCACAATTTGATGAGTTGGAAAGAATTCATAAGCGAAAGGAAAGTAAACAAAATCCCAACAAAATGCAGTCTTGCTTCAATGGCCACCATATTCTCCGAATCTCAATATCTATAGCAATGTGTGGTAATAGATGGTTTGGTCTGTTTACTACAAGGGAAAGCATTATCAAATTAAATAAGCTCCTATTCTTTGTTGGAGCAAGAAATGCAAGTGTTGAAGCCATTTTAATGTAATGCTACCAGCATTTAAGTTATACCTAACATTTAGTACTTTTTGTATTATTTTGGATCCAGATTCCTTAACGTTTTAGACGACTATTGTTTAAATTTTAGGTAGTTACTTAAAAAACACATTGAATTCTTATGGTATCACAATGGACCTAATATTGGCCATTTATACCTAACCTAACCTACTTAAAAAACATTTTTACACCCTGAAAAAATTACCAAAATTTGTAAGATAAAACAGCTTTGTGAAGCTTATGAGGATGATAATTTTTCGTTCAACACTTTAAAGTAAAATTTCAATAGATCAACTCACCAGAGTGCTGGACGCCATGTTGATAAAAATGATGTTTTCCATTCAAGTGATGAGCAGTGTATAGATATTTGAAATCTGTCTTCTTAATCATTCTGTTGAAATCTCTGTTTTGCAGTCGTGGGAGGTAAGCTGCGTTTTAGTTTATGGCCACTGTTCTGATTTGCTTTCGGATGTCCTGCTGTTTCAGAATTTTGGAGTTTTCAATTCCGAATTCGTGCGTTTTTAATTCTTTTATGTCTTTGTTGTTAGTGGAACTGAATTCGGTTGATGAATACCTAGAATATTATTTATTGTTAAACATGAGTTATGGTAAACTGTTAATGTAAATTGTTAATTTCTAAAACGTTTTTATGTTTTAAAACCAGCAGATATATAAACATAACCACACTTTTCAATTCGTACGGATTCAATTTCGGTTTCGGTTTTTAATCCGGCCGAAGATCTGGGACCGGATTCTGTAACATTCTAGACGACTATCGTCTGAATTTTAGGCAGTAAAAGAACGTTGAAGAAGTTGCCAAAATTTGTAAGACGATAGTAAAATATCTTTCCACCAACCACTGAAAGCAAGATTATACGAAACAATCTTTTGACGAACGCTATCTACGATAGATGACAACGACAATCGTCTGAAAAGTTACGGATTCTGGGCCCTGGCCTAAACACTTGTATGTGTAACTTAGCAAAGAGGATTTTATATGAAATTTAAAGTAATAGCATGTACAGTAGAAGAGTCAGACCGCCATTTTTATTTGTACCACCATGACAGCGCTTGACTGAAATCTGTAGATCTGCGCACCGATCGCTCATTAAGCTTTTGTACCATTATTTATTTGACTTGAAATTTACCAAGTCATAGAGAATGAACAAACGCAAAAATTAGAACAGTTACATTTGCGTTCAAGTAGTCAAAGAGAATTAAAAGAAAACTGCGAATTATAGCAAATTTAAGAAAAATATCGCGACAAATGATTTATATTCATAGTTTTTTGATTGCACATGTGAATGAGCCTTAATTGATCCTTATTTAGCCTTTAAGTATTATAGGCTTATTGATAAATTCGGCTCTAGCGACTTGTCTGTTTTCGGAGAGTAAAAATTTTCCGACTTTGTACGATTCGGAAGATTTTGCTTCGAGGGATTCTTCCGAACAATTGTTCGGATTTTTTTTTTGTACATTATTTTAACACACCCAGAGAACTGCGTTGAAGTGCGTCCAAGCGCATTGTTTGTAAAATTTCTGACAACTTAATGCAAATGTTTTTCCGATTTCCTTCGACGTGGCGGACCATTCCCCGCTTTTTTATTCTATACATTCTTCTAAGCTCGTTATTTTAAAATCTTATCATGACCTGAATAAGTAAGACTACCTTAAAGCTCTATACGTACCTAGTAGTCTCTTCCCACCGCACCGGGCAAAAACGTAATTCTTCAACAAAAAAGAACCGTTCCTAACATTTTGTGTTTGACGTCTAGACCACATTTGCACTATTTTTTTTAGAACAATCACTTTTTCTAGTATTATTGCACTTATTTGTTGCAAAACAAATTAATAAATTTATATCGACCACTTCTGCACTTTCTTTTTTATATAAATATTTTTTTAGAATTATTACACTTATTCATTTGCAAAACAAATTAATAACACTTAAAAGCCATGTGCTTAAAGTAAAGAGAAATTGTTTGTTATGACAGCTGTTTTGGGTGAACTAATTCAGCACACAAAATGGCTTCTATCCTGTACAACAACCACTCGTTTTTCTATGAGTTTTATTATAAACGACTTGAAAACACGTCGTTTTAGAAAAATGTATGGGAAACTTTGTCAAGAATAGGAATTTTTGCTAAAACCGCGTTTTCATGCCGATGGATGGGAATAAACTATAATAACGTTTATAAATACGAAGAAAATGTTATTTTTTTATTGTCTTCTGGGTCATAATTCATTTTTAGTAGGTATATGTATTCATAAAAAATGAACAACTAAAAGAGCTGAAATGAGTATTATACTGTATTTTCACCTGAAACTTAAACTAGGTAAACACGAAACTACCCCAAACCTATATGAAAAGCACGCGGTTTGACATACAAAATGAAACCTTTCAGTTGCTGAGTTTCAATGAAAACTACCTACTCGAAACGTAATGACGAATATAGTGCTGATGCTGAACACACTTTTTCCAACATTCTAGTGAGTTCGACGTTTGTAAGCAGTGCCTCTGTATTTCTGTAATGCTGTCATATGTCGGTGACATTTCTTTACATGTCTCTTTCTTGTTTATAGACAAAACCAAGCGAGACAGAAAAAAAAAGCAAATAAAGTACTTCAGGTGGAAATGTAGTATACTACTATTCGCAAGATGACATTTTTAACGTCGGCGCGCGTCGATGATTTGGCTTTCACGGACCGTCGTACATTGAATACGATCCAGCTTTCAAATACCCGCTGTCATACAAAGCATATTTATGTCGACTTACTCTCATAAGTTTTGTACATTGTTCAACATTGTCAACCCGTGAGTGTTAGACGCACAACTGCGTTGAAGAGTCTCCCGTCGTTTTGTAAATCATGTTGTAAATGTCCTTAAGCTAATTTTATGACTAATGCCATTGCCGAAGTTGCATATCTATTGATTATATGTTTCACATCCCAGATATTTAAGCTTTTCGCACTTGGAAGGAACATTTCCCTTCAAATACCTAAACCTTAGGAATAGGAATATCTTGATTGGAGAACAGGCAACACAACTACTCAGTCTTTTTGAATCAATATCAAAAAATTTCAATGCCATAATACCAAATCAACAAACAGAGCCATTCACCATAGATCTGAAATGAGGATTCCATTAGCAATTGGTCAGAGCTCTGATTGTTTTTAGCAATAATACAACTCAACTAATTTCATTGAAAAGCGAATGAATTCATCAACTTTTGTATTTTTATTTGACCATTTGATAGCCATAATAGTTCCCTTAATGCCTTGTGTGTGAAAAAGAAAACGAGAACTTTCTTTATCTCATTCGAAACAGGATTTATTCAACACAGTTTTCTAAATATCATCGATCCAAAGTTAAAGCTCAATAAACAGGATTAAATTTAAAGAAGGATTAGGGTTTCTATTATGAGTTGCGAATCGAACGTTCGACTGGTAGCGAATGTTTTAGAGAAACTCATCCATTCTCTTATCTGACATAACTTAAAAGTCGAAAAAATACCGCTATAAAAGAATCTCGCAAAAACATTCGCTTCCAATCGAACGTTCGATTCGCTACTCATAAAAGGGACCTTAGTCTTGTTGTCATTCAATTGAACAATCCTCTAGATTGGGGTAGAAAAATCGATGATCTTTTCTTTAAAAAAAAAAATCCGCTAAGTGAAAAATATGTATTTTGAATCAAAATTATGATTTAGTTTTACCACTAAGCCAGTATAAAATGGTTTAAAGTGTAAAAATACCCATGGATAACCTGGCGTCCTTAGAGTTGTATAAGAACAGTACCTACAATTGTTCCAGACACTATTTATCCTTAAAATGAGGAAGAAGAATTTAAAATTATTAAATCAAATAAATGCGCATTTTAATGTATATATCCTATACCATTTACACATATATTTCCATAAAGAAATAAAAGTGTTGCACCTGCACTACATTCAACCAACACTAGGTTGTTTCATTCATTCCAGCCAGACAACACTTTTGTGCAAACAAAGATAAGGTCCTTATTCGAAATTCGATGCCGAAATATCATGTCCGCTCTTTTTACAACAACCAAAGCAAACTACACCATCTATCATCATAAGATAACGATCATTCACATTGTTGTGATGAGCAATCAACATTGTTTGGATTGGAAAGAGAACACTGAAAGAAAGATAAGAGATCCTTTCATCCACAAAAGTTTTGTGGTTGAGTGCGCAATTCACATACATACGTCCTTGAGATGAAATTGCATCCGAATCATACCGGAAAGACAAAAACCGCCTTAAAATGTTCTATTTTTTTTGTCTTTATATAAACACCGCAGGCTAAATATAAATGTTTGCGATTCTGGAATTATCTCGCACCTTAAGTGTAAATACGATTTTGAGGACGCCCAAGAAGAGTCCGCGGCTGCCACGCTTACTCAAAAGAACACCGCTGTTCACATGTAAATCGTTCAGCCTATTCAAATAAACACGCAAACATACCTGTTTATCTCAATTTTCTATTAGACAATTCATTTCACAAAAAAAAATTAAATTGACAAAGATAACGCAACGCCAATCAGATTCAAATTTATCTTATTGTTGTATCCGCCTGACATGACTGAGTTTTTTTTTTTTTTGTATCTTGTATGATTGGCCGATAGTGTCACTTCACTTTAATTCACTGTCAAAGTGTCTGATAAATTGTCAACGAGCTTTTCATTATCTGTGAGAATTGTTTTCAATTGTGTGTTCTATCTTTTTCCTTAGAGAGACTATCTTCGATTTTGACTTATCTTAGATACAAATTCCTCTTTTTTCATTCCAGGGAGCAGTGGTGATGAGTTCGAACCGATTAATCGCCACAACTCACATAGTCTAAGTCAACAGGCCGAAGAGCACGAATTGCAAGACTACCGGCGATACGCAAGTGCGCCAAATATATCCGCAAACCCCATGGATCAAATTTATAACAGCGCCGCTCTGCATGAGCGATCCGCGGAACGTTTCCTTTCGGAGATGGCTCGTTTGCAGGAACCCATATGTGATTTAGACATACGCGATAACGGCGTGTATGCCAAGGTCGTCCTCAGGAGAGGTACAAGATTTGGACCGTTTGCTGTGAAATTGTGCAATGAGCCCACCGACCGGAAGCTAGCCTGGGAGGTAAGTACACAAACGAACACTTAATCCTTTCGCAAATTCCTAAAGCAAAAAAAGGTTCAGATTTCATGCGAAAACACTTTTTTTTTTGGGAAAAATGCATCTAATCAAGGTTGTAACTTAATCCCATCAAATGTTGCGTTTTTTTGGGGTAAAATTGGATGAAAAAAGTCCTTTCACACCCTAAAAATTAAGTGATTGGGAAAATATTTGATTAAAAACCGACATACGATTGTCAATCATCATGCAGAAGGTTCAACGAGAACAATGCGAGGAAGAAGGAAGTTGTCAGTTGTCGGAGCAGCAGCAGCAGCAGTAGCAAAGACCCCTTCTTCATAGATAATCCCCTGTCCGGAATCGAGGGCTAATTTCAACGTCCACACCAGAAGCAAACAAGCGTAAATCCACAAAATGCCCCCTAAATGAGACTTAAATTCGGTTACGGCTGTTGAAAATCGGTGACGGCAGTAATTTCAATTAAGAAATCTCTTGTGCCCCTCTTTCAATCAAAATAGATGTCTCTGTCTCTGATGATGGGCATATCTCAATGCGAAGACAACAAACAGAAGCTCAAAGTAGTTGTGTATGTTTTTCTATGGCATGATCGTCTCTCGATCAGATTAGATACCTACATACACATATTCATCCCTAAAGAGGAATAGAAAGGTGTGAATAAGGGCCTCGCTTATACTACAGGTAGACCAATATTTTTCTTATGTTGACATCACAATTGGCAAGATCGGTCGGTTACAACTTGAGTACTCTTCGGTTCGAATAGTTCCTCTTCTCTATCCTGATCAATAACACGCCCGGTTGGGTTTTGAAGATTGTTTGCGTGTGTCGTCTCTCAGTGCTCTCAAATAAATTTTACTTTTTCAATCGCATCGGTCTTGTATTC
Source organism: Melanostoma mellinum (assembly GCA_914767635.1). Classification (NCBI taxonomy): domain Eukaryota; kingdom Metazoa; phylum Arthropoda; class Insecta; order Diptera; family Syrphidae; genus Melanostoma; species Melanostoma mellinum. The sequence goes on along the minus strand of OU612060.1, from coordinate 1,125,828 downwards.
TATAGCACAAGGTGAGAAAATCTAAGCCCAGACACATGACAATGGACCGGGATTAGAGATGATCTGCTCGTTGCCAGGCATTGACAATGTCGTAGAATCCAATTTCCAAACGTGATCATATCATAGAATCGAATGTAGGGCTCGAATAGGTACAATGAATTGGATTTCTTTTGAATGTCTTGTATTTTTTTACATTTGTTGAAAAATTTGTCACATTTGAAAAATAAATGAGAACTATTCAAAGCTCAAACCCACATATGTACATCGGCAATTTTTATTGTCCATAACGCCGTCAGTGTGACTACATATCGGTTTCGACTCATGCGGGATCTATGACCAATTTCTGCGTTTAAGACCACTTGCGAAAACAATTTTATTCATTACACTCACTAGGCAGCAGATGCGTGTTCCTACTTGAAAAAATAAAACACGTATAAATAAATCAGCATCCCTTAACGAAGTTAAAGCACCCACTTCGGAAATAAACTCAAAACAAAGAACACCCTTGCGGTTTTTTAGCCAATCGAAGACAAATATGATGAAGCGTGTGTTCTACCCAACCTCCCTTAATTATAATTGAACAAAATTTTAATTCTGAACAAATAGCCACTCTTGTAGGCCATTAGGCAAATAGGCAACAGAAGTGTTAAAAAGCATTAGAAGCCAAACCAACTTGGTAGTTTGCAAAAATACAAAAAATTAAAAAAAAAATTGCGCCCAAGAGGCCACTCAATTAAAATGTCGTTTTTCCAAATGACTTGCGAGATAAGACGACCACCGCAGCGAGCAACTCGCAACCCCCACTCGTATGAGTGCAATTTTTCAGTCGTTATTCCACTCCAGATCGCCTTGAAGTGTCGTAGGTTTTCTAAGCTGCGAATTAGTGCGCCCAACCGAAATTGTCCTGTTTTGTTGCTCATTTAAAAAATGTTGATGGCCTCAAGGATTGCACTTCAAAGTGAACGTCGTCATCGCCCTACTCAACTCCTCAACTCAGCATCAGCACGTGGGGGTGGTTTTGCCAGCGTTCGTGATTTCGCGCCGGACACGTCCTACTAGTCTTCTAAGGAATCCACTTTTTTTTTTTTTTGATAATATCGTTGTCATTTTGGCTTCCGAAAAATTCTTTTGTGGAGGTGCGTGATGCCGAACAAAAAACGAAAATTGCTAAAAACCTTATGGTCTTTTTGTCTGTGTTCTTCTGCCGCTTTGCACAATCAAAGAAGATTTTTTTTTCATCCTCATAAAGGATGTGTGTTATCCGTAGGGATAATGATGATTACTTTATGATTTGTTGTGTTTGCTTGGGTTGCTTCCTACACACAACCACCTTGAGGTAACACTTAGTTGACAATGTGCCTAAGCAAGGATGAACATTTTTAAACGAAATCAATTATATTTGGCTTATATCTTGTTATTGTACAGTTACTTGTGAGAAGAGCAAATGTCTTTCATTGATCTGCAAACACGTACCAAACTGTGCTGACAGAAATTAATGATCCACGCAAAGGGTTTTTCAAAACCAAATTATGATGTTTTATAATGTCCCATGATGTTTTTTCGTTACTTATCTTGTTTGTTATTGAGGGGAAAAAACAATTAATCAAGTAGTTGGAATATTCGCTGTGCTGTACTTGAAGCGACTGAGTTTTTCACAATTGGTGTTCTTTAGAAAAGATGTTTAAGGGCAAATCAAACTCTTTTAAGAAATCTTGCTGTAAGGTGTGTTGCTTTTTTTTTCAAAAGTAGGTATTTTTAATTCTAGAGGGAGAATCTTCTGCAATTATCCAGTTTACACGGGAGCTACTCCTATATACGCAGTTAAAATAATGGTGCAAAGTAAATAAATACATTAGCTTTCCTTTTTGAACTGGTTTTTTTTGCATTTGATACTTTTTCTTTTGTAACAAAATAAACAATGCTAGTGATTTTTTATTTAACATTCAATAATAGTTACAACCGTTTGAATAAATCTATGGAAGTGTAAAATATTAGCACAAAATAGCTTTATTTTCGGGGCCCATATTTTAGCGATAAGAAAAAACCATCAGAAAAAGTTGAGACAAATGGAAACATGAAATTTTTGCTAATGAGCGTTTATAGCTAACAGGAAAAATATGTCAGTTACCAGGCTCTCAAGTCTCAACCCTTCGCAGCCACACACCAGCTACTGGTTTTTCTTATGCAATGAACACGAAAAAAATCCGCTGTGAGTCTATCAGTGGAATACATGAATGGAATTCAAATAATTGGAACGATTTGTCCCATTTTGGCTGAAACTTCAATCAGCTGACTCGAAAAATAATATTGCACCAGGAAACTAGAAAAACGCAATTTTAACAGAAAATATTTTTTCAAATATACATTTTTTTTGGCGCGAAAGTCTCTTTTGTTGATTTGCAATCGACTGATGTAAGATTTGTATTTCAAATCGTAGGAAAAACTAGTTTTTATTCCATTTGAAAATTTTTCCTGATTCGTTTTCCTTATAGCTATAACTGGGGACTTACACAAAGAAGATTTTCTAGTAAAAATTCACTTGAAAAGTTAAATAAGTTGTTTGTAACTGAACGAATAAGATAAGAAATTTGACAGGGCCAATGATAAAAATGTCTTACACTTAGAAAATGTTAACATGTTTCGTATGTTCACATAAAATAAAGGAGCGGATAAAAAAAGTTTCGTTATTCAAAAAAACAACTTAACGATTTTTAAGTTTGACCAGATGTTTAAATAAAAGTCTAAATACTGCTGAAAAATGCAATCATTGCCATGGCGTAATATTTTATGTACAAAAGCTTTTTCTTATTCGCGAAACTCAATTTGTCTTTTCATGGTCTTTTTTTTAGTGAGGTTTTGAACACAAATAATCGAAGTAGAAAAAAGTTGCTAAGTTGCAAACGTTGCAAAATGAAGTAAAACTGCTACATAAAGCAAATAATCACTTCTGCCTCGAAAACCCTTTAGTTTGACATTGACCCTAAGGCGTTTTTGAAATATCTTTTAAAACGCGTGCAAAACAAAATGCGAACAGAACAGACTATACCAAAATAACCAGAATCAAGGGTTTTTGAATTTCACGAAAAGATAATCTCGCAACTTTCAAAGTTTAATTCTTTTTATGCTGCTAAGCACCTCGAGAGATCACCTTTAAAATAGTAGAGCGATAAAGAACACATTTGATATACTTTATATGTGATCCGGCCTATGAAAAGGAGGCTTATAACTCAAAAAATTATTTTTCACTTTTTTGTTTTTGATTCGGATAATTTTTGAAACGCTTTTTCACATGGTCGAAACCAGAAAGTCCTAACTTGATTTGAAGTGTACTAAAAATTTAGAGAAGTTAGAGCTGAAATAAACAAAAGCACTGTTTATCTTTAACAGCAGTTTTCTCGCCCTTTTCATTGGCCGGGTCACATACATATCTATATTAAAAACAAGTTTCCTTTTATTGTGGCCGATTTTAACTTCAATTTGTCAGTCCAAAATGTCAATTTTAGGGAAGATCGAGTCGTCACCACATCCACATCCACCTATATTGTATACGCATTGCAATCATTTACTTCCCATTGACGGGCTTAGTGTGCCTCCTTGTTTTAACTCATCTCTTCGCAAGGTTTAGACGCCCATGAGCTTGAATAGCAAATCTTGGGGCAGGCGCCTATGTTGATTGGCTTTTTATAAAAAATAAAATAATGCAATATATTAGAGGTATTCCTATTCATGTATCAGCGTTGAACTCGTACAACAAGGATATAATATGTATAATCCGTGTAGTTTGTGTTAGCTTGTCAGTTGATTAAATTACAATCAAATTTGGCATTAGAAATACATATTTTACATAGATTTGGAAAGACTACGCAACTATGTAAATAAACGTCTAAGTTAAGAAGAAAGCTTATACAAACTTCAACAACAACAATCCGACGTCCGACGATTGGCTTTCGAAACGAAATAAAGAGTAGGGCCCAGATTATTTATTTAAATATTTTCAAATAGTTTTTAAAAGGCGTTTTAGTTTAATTGAATGTGTCGCTTGAAATTACATTTTTACACCAAATATTGAACATCCTTATTAATCTAAAGTGTTTTTTTTTTACCAAAGAAAAGTAGGTATTCGAGGGTGCGAAATCGGGCAGACCTATAATAAAGTTAAGCCATGGTGCCATTCAACTTTTAAATTAAATATTTGTTAAGAATCTATTAGCTGAAATAAAATACAGGGATGAGTTAGTTTGCACTGTGAAGGTAAATAATATCCAACAAATTCACTATTTGCAAATGGATCTTGGATCTTGCGATGGAGTTCTTAACTTGTGTTGCTTTCCTTTGCACTTGTTATAAAACCTCCGGAACACTCCAAAATTACATACTTCTACTCAGTTCAAAAGGTATAATCTTTTTGTGAGTAAAGCGCCTATGGATCATAAAAATATTCCTTGGGAACACTTTCCTTTCGGTACTTGAGTAAGATATGAATCATAAGAACCGATCTTCTTGCAACAGTGAAACAAACGGTTTTAAAAGACTTCTGGATGCATTTTTTCAATCCAATCTCCAGTGACAATGGCATAAGTTAACCTTCTTTTTCACAAACATTGCTTACTTACACTTCACTCCCAGTGCATCTTCTACAAATATCTGGTTGAGCATTGAGTATGTATCGTTTTAGAGAAAGACAATTGCTTAGTATTACAACAAAACATAATATTCAAGGAGCTTGGGAAGTACGGAGCCCGTGGTCAACAATTTGTAAGAACTGAGTACCTATACAGTTGGAGAGATGAGCGCGGGTGCGTTTTAGCAAAATATTGTTCCATTACTAAATTTTAATATTGACAAAACAATGGCAATATTTACGCAATGTCGTGCAGATCACAGAAAAATAAGTCAAATTCAATTCAAACGCCACAAGTACGCGACAGATGGATCGACACAAAATTAACTGCAAAGTACCAACTAAAGTTCAGTTGTCATGTAGGCTATTTCTTCTAATATGAGTCTCTAAATTAAGTCCATTTTTTCAGACAGCTTTTTGTGACTTGAATTTGTTAAAACTGACAATTGATAAATAATAAATTTAACGTCTGACCAATCAGCAGAGGCCGAAAAAAGTTAAATTATATGAAAAACTGAATTTCTCTTTTTTCTACTCGTTTGTTCACATTCAAATTTCAAAAATAAGCAGATAAGCAGAGCCACTTGAAAGAAACGAATAAAACTAATTGTTATAAACTGGTATACAGACATGGCTTTTAGCTGATACTCGCACCAGCCATGCAGCTTTTGCCATTCCTTCATAGATGACGCTTTAATGCAAAAATCAAATAAACTGCGTAAATTTCAATTTTTTCTTTGACTATGAGAACTAATTTCTTGATGTTTTTGCAGGTAATGGCAAGTGCTCACTTTCGAGGATGGCTAGAGCCGGTACCCGAAGTATCAACATGGCTAAGAAAAATTCGCTCAGTTAACAATGCCAAAGAAGCTAATCTACATAATTTTATAGTCGAAGGATATGTAAGTTGTTCATGACCCTTTTTTTTTTTTTGATTCTAGAAAAAAAAAAACATAAAAGATTTTTTTTTTTATGTTATTAGCTATGGTACGAAGCAGTACGGGACATTCCAGCCGGCGAAGAAATTGCCGTGGATTCAGATTCGAAGAGCCTGCTGCATTTAAATGACATTTTCACAGGCACTGGTTTCAATGTCGACGACCGAAGTGAGAAGGAAAATGGTAAGTTTAGGCAATCGTTTCTTCATTAATTTTCACAGAAAAAAGAAAAAAAAAAATTTTACCTACCATCATTTTTTACAATTTTTTTGTTTCTAATTCAAACAATGTCACAAGCTTGGCGTGTGCCCAGGGCACGATACTAAAACAAATCGAGATTTGATAGGCTTGATTTTTTTGTTCGAACATTTTACTTTACCCTGACTAGGCAGATTCTGGGGTAACCCTTTTTTTTGGTGGTGTTTTTAATTATTCTCTACCCTCATCGGCTTTGTGTAGTTTTCTATACGCAAATCCAATTTGATACGTTTTTTCGTTGTCACAAACAATACCTTGTTGGCTTTTTTTTTTTGATGTGTCTAAGCACCCTACGTTTTATTGTTGCACGGCTTTTGCATAATTCCTAAGTGACAAAGTGTTAAATCCTTTTTTATTGAAAATACGCAAGGATATGGATTCTCACATGTATCTAGGATGCGATCGAAGAGAACATGACATACAGCAGTATGATGGGATTGGGATTGCGAAGTATCAATTATGATTATAGGACTCTCACGTTATAGGGGTAGGCAGTGTCCGTGTCTGGGTCTGGGCACTGGGGTTGATTAGGTTCGTTACAATGATGCTGGCTTGGCTGCGGCATCATTGTCAGCGAAACGGTGCGTGGTGGCACGGTGTTGACGATCAATTACACAATTATTTGTTTAACGCACCACGCCACGGTTTTGTGTCGTAAGCACTATTGCGACAAACGGATAAACATCAACGGAAGCGGTATTCATAAGGGTCGATGGTCTGGCGTGAGCCACCCTAATAAAGATGTCATCTACATCATCATCGTCGTCATCAACAGCAGCATATAGTGGCAGCAGCAACAGCAAAAAAAGGACAACGATTCTTTGTTTGATTGTGGGATTTATATAAATTGTCTATTGGCATTGTTCGGGACGAAATGTGCGTAATGAATGACGGAGGCTTAACCGCATGTTTTATTCCAGTGCATATACACACGGTCAATTTAATCCTAAGCCAGCAGATTGACACTATCGACTTGCTTCAATCTGGTCGTTATCGTGTCACCAAGTTATGATTGGCAGCATTGTTCGTGTTTCAACCCCGTGCCATATATTTGCACCATCATGCTCTTTAGGGAGAATTGTAGTCATCATTTGCATCTGCCTTTCGTTGATCGTGAGGTGTTGATATTAGGATGAGATTTATGACACATATTTACTAATCCGATGGAAAAATGTTGATATTTAATTATCCGCAGTGTTTGTTTGTTTTGCATACATATGTTTCAGCAGTGTTCACACGGGCTGCATAAATTGAATTGAAAATTAATATTTTTCACAAGCACAACTTAAGGGAGATTTAAAAATACATTTTTTGACGGTTACAGATTCTACATACACCTGCACTGGCATAATTTTTTCATTTGACTTTTTAACAGAAACAGGTGCACCCTTATTTTGATGTGGCTTACTGGCGCATAATTTAATTCTTTTATTGTTGCGTAACGGATATAAACTGCTGAACACTGAGCACGCAAATTCAAAAATAGTCACGGATCCTGAGCACGTGTAGGTTATGTGTTGCCAGTTCGTATCCTCAAATAGGGAAACTACATTTTTCTTATGTATGTACCTAGTTCTTTCTACATAAACAGAAACAGTTAAAGCAATAATTTTAGGTCGGGAACAAGTTAAATTTAGTAAAACTTTGAGGAACCAGTCGAATTAATGAACTCTAGTGGCGATTGTACCGATTTGGAGTCTTACTCCTGTTTATTTTTTTTAAGACGTTATAAAGTTGAATATGCTTGACGATTACAGTTTTAATACTTAAAACAAAGTACGAGGTGTTCTAACCAGCCGATTTGAGACTTATTTGTAGACCCAGTTATCTGTTGCTAGAGTCCAAGAGACCAATTCCTTCTTATTGAACCACAGAGCGATTTCCCTGTTTACCGATTTAACAGCATCGGCAGAATATTGCGTCCAACTTGGTTACAAAAGTCTTCGCGTATAGTTCCTGGCAGAGAGTTAGCTGGGTTCGTGGCACCCAACATCTGGTGACCAGTCTTTACGACATTCAAATCTTCCCACACCATTTGAACTACTGGGCCAGAGCTCATGTAATTAACTCAACCGGGGAATATTGGGCGACCAACTAAGTCGGAGTAGTGCTTCTCCTACCATTCCTTGGGAGCCTACATGAATTTTATGGCGATCAAATTGAAGCCCTTCTGTTACAAACCCTCGATGATATTGCCGACGAGCTCACGCTGGACCGCATCAGGCTTGACCATGATAAAAATGCGTTCCTTATTTGCTGCCACTGCTGTTGAGAACAACGAGAATAAAGAACTTCATAATGATAACACATATTATAAGTACACTTAATCCTGCCATCAGATATTTCTGATTTCGAAAAAGAAATATCTTTCACACACTCGAAACTCGATGGACTCCTATATGCTATTTCGTCCCATCCGGACCTTGTCTGGGTTCTACAAATTTCGCTGACTGAGCGAATGTGTTTAATGGGTTCTGCTTATCGACATATTATTAAGTCGAAGGACTGCTGACTTGTTGTGGCAGTTCATCATTGGATATATGCACATTTAGTCAAGATAGTTTCTCAACATGTTTCAATTCACTTGCGTTTGCAACTTTCTTGTGGCAGCGAATTGTGACATTCTAATTGCTGCGTTTGTATAAAGATGTACAGATTCAAAGCACTTTAACAGCTTGGTCTTCAGTTTATAAGAGCTGTTTCTCCATACTTTGGATGGCTTTACAAAGCTATGTGATAACGAATGCGGGTCCAAAAAAACTGAATAGATTTTTTGCCGGTTTTCTGATCCCAACATTTCAGATATATTAATGCCCCCTAAGCTGAACGGAAGACTCTAAACGCAGTTTTGTCCAAACGCGGGTTCACAATGTTGGACAATGTACAAAAATTATGAGAGTAAGTTAACGGAAACTGAGATGCAGATGTTCGGTATGAGAGCAGGAGTTAAAAAGCTTGATTGGATTAGAAATAAGATATACCAAAATCTGTGGAAGCCTTCACGTCAAAAATACCATCTTGAAAAAAATAGAACACGACCGACTTAATTGATCTTGATACAGTCAAAAAAAATAAAAAAGAATAAATAGGGTGGCGCAACAGAGCGAGGAGCCCCAGGGCCTAGCCCATTTCTCACAACCATACCTTTTAAAGGTGATGGAGGGGACCTTCAATTTTCTGCCGGTTCCGAACGCTAATCGAGAAAGCTCTTTTCGTGGCAATGAATTTAGTAACGGAGGACTTGCCAATTCCTCGCGAAAGGCGATACCCATGGAAAAACATTTTTGTCTCTGTTGTGATTTGAACCACAAACCACGATGCTCTGGGTTAACAGGCGGACATCACGCCACGGGTACCACCGTCAAAAAATTAACTTTGTAAAACGTTTCGATAGATTTGAAAAGAAACAAAAAAGAAAGGCAGATCAAAACACTCCTGGTAGAGACAAATGCAACGAAGACGAAAAAAGGAAAAATAAGAAGAAAGAAGAAGGTTATTGATGTCCACTTCGGTTCCATCATCAGTAGAGGCAATACTGGGATCTGGGTGAAGTCGATGACTAGCAGAAGAAATGGTGAACTATGATCGATATTCGAACAAATCAAATGCACTTGAAAATTTAGAGCATTTTCTAATTTCTAATTAACAAAAAACTAAACAAAGTTTAAAAGTGCTAAGATGTCTGATCAAACCAAGAAACCATACTCATGTTTTTTCACAGCTGAATGTTCTGATCGGTAGCTTAAAAACTATTTTTAGACTTACTGTGTTGAAAACTATAAAATTGCATTTGTTATTAGTTTATCCCTTGCTTTCGCCAGCCAATCATTTCCTAAAAAGCATTTAATCATCACAAAAACAATGTTCTATTACATCAAAACATCCCTTTTAACAAGTTCTTTGGCTTTGCCAGCACTGAACGGCCGACGACAGCATCATCCAAGACTCATTTATCAAAAGCATGTCACTTTGGAACACAAAAGGCAACGCAGAAATAGATTCAATGTGTTATCATTAGGTCTTAATTTGGGAACGTGTGTTCAATAAGCCCCGCGTGTCTCGGCAAAGGGTTGTGTCAGAAATGTGCAATGTCAACGAATTATGCGCCATTTAGGGATATTTTTATTGACAACTCATGGGAGAATAGATGGATAGCAGCAAAAAGAATCGTTTCATCGAAATAACAGAGAAAAGGAGTGATCTCCCGAGAATATTGCCACCGGTCTTGTGTTTACTTATAGATGTCGCCAAGGCGACACGTGGTTTGGGGGAGCAGAGAGAAGAGAGAACCCGACATTGGGCTTTGTTGCTCTTTCGACAAACTGAAATGATTAATCACTTGACAGTGGAAATCGAAAGGTGTAGCTACTGCCGCTGCTGCTGCACATTGAGACTTGCGTGACTACACTTCAACTGGTTCACATGTCCTCGGTGGCGGTGACTGATTGTTAACGTTCTAAAATATACGATTGGCACTGCGACGCGGCGGCGTTGCAATGGACAGATTTAAGAGGGGTTGTATTTGATAACTGTTACTTTATGAAGTTCTAAAAAGTCAAAGATATGAATTGACTTTTGACTCATATCATACAGTGCACGTGCTGCTCGTTTAATAAGTTTTTAATGATGTCAGAAACTAGACAAAAAGGATGCCACGATATTACATTTCCCACGCAAACTTTTTGCCACAAACAAGAACATATGGCCGGCCCGTTGTGGAATATGATGTCAAGGATCACTGCGCTCTCCAAGACATTATGGATTCAAGAAAATTTCTCAACGTGGGAAACTTCTAAAATTTACAAAAGATTAAGGACGGTTTTCTTTGCAGTGGACGACTTGTGCATTAATTGGGGTCCTTATTTCTTATACGTGAAAGCAACACCTGTGTGCCTTCTTGCGGTGGATGGTGAGGTGCTATATGACTTCTACTGGAACCGTCGGCGTCGTTGACGTTTAACCGCGAACTGTGCCTTCTCAAGCGTGCCACACTGGGGGTAGAGGTTGTCTGCGTACACACATAGATATACGTACGTACATGTGCCTCATGTCCATCACTCAGTATAGTTGACCACTAGAAATACATCCCTTACATGAGTGAGCATTTTAGAAAATAATAATTTCAATTGAGGGTAAGTTTTTAGTTTTTCAGGGATCCCCTTCCGAACAAGGACCTTGGTCTCGAAATGCGTCCAACCGCTTCACCGTGGCCGCTTCACCTGTGGAGGTGAAATGTTTTCATTCTAATTGAGTGTCCTTTGATTGAATTCAGGTGTTTTTTTCTTTCTTTTCCCCGGTGACCACTGTGCAAGTGGCGATAGTGTTTATGTATGTTTGTGTCAAGGGTGGGGGTGTGGTCGCATGTATAATTATCTTTTTTGTTCTGTTCTCCCGGCTGGACATTGATGGTGAACTATGTTTGGTTTTGGTAGAGTAATCAAGTTCGATTAAATGTGCATGTGTAAGTGTACTTCGAGCGAGGACGGTATAGTGCTCTTTCAAGGATGGACACAGAAGCCACTTGTCTTTGAGCCGATGAAGAGTTCGGATGTCCTCTCTAGAGCATCCTGTTAAGCGGTCAACACTCTCCAAACAAATTTAAAATTGTGAGTCATTTGAAAAAATATTAAAAAAAAAGAAGAGTAAAACGAAAGTGCATTTGTTTGTTATTAATTCCGCATTGTCGACCAATCAATAATCCGGACACTTGTAGACAAGTTCATAAAATTTGATGCACCGTGCATTACGTGGGTTGAAAGTTTGCAACGCTTTGCACTAGTTTGTTCATGGATCATCATTACTTAAAGGGGGTGGGATAAACAAGGCACTTAACAGCCCGAGCGCACATCGAAATGGAAAGATATTTCAACTAGTCGATGGTGGTAGTAGGAGTTGCTGGTCAATTGACCCCTGTGTGGCGTGTAAACGATGTTGCAACTACTTGATTTTTGCTCGCCATAGAGAAAAGGTTTATCGTGGCTGGATGGTGCCTGGCTGCCAGTGGCTGTAAAGTATGATCTTTTGCAGAAAATAGGTGCCAGCATTTTATATATTTGTGGTAGTGAGCCGCAGCGGCTTTATTGTGGATTATATTGAGGCACTCCAGGTGGCTAAGCCAATGAATCATAATTTGAAATCGTGTTGAAAGTTTTTAGTTATTGTTGTTGTTCTTCTTCTCTTGAGTTTTATATGAAAAAAAGGGCGATACTAATTGCAATCTTTCCGAATTCAAATTGCCAGTTTGTAACATATTTCAATTTTTTGTCTCTTCAGGATCTCAATACAGTGGAAACACGACTGGTGATGACGAGTTTAATAATTCGTCCAACGATCAGGACAACAACATAAAAAGTGAGAATAATAACCGAAACGCTGAGAAAAGTGATAAAATACCCGGAGATCACCCGGATACTGACGACGAGAACGGTATAGACATACGCTGTGAAGTTTGTGACAAGCCCTACCACGATTTAGATCGGTAAGTTTTTTTATACAAAAGTTTTTTCAAGATATTTGTCCATTTTCGCATATTTTATAAAAAAAAGCTATTGGATTGAATAATTACTTATTTCAACAGAATAGAGATCATTTGATCTCTAAGGCTTTTGTTAACTACTTAAAACGAGTCAAATAGAGTCCTATTTCAAGAAAGTTAGTTCACCAATTTCTGAAAATTTATCAAAGCCTAGTAAAAGATTTACTTTCGATTTGAATTACAAACAAAAAAGGAAAATGATTGCTATTTTGCAAGAAACTATTTAAATATTTTCGTTTCCTTTCTTTTTTCAAATATAGTTTGACTTAAGGTTTTGGTTAAAATTCAGTTTTGTATGGAGGTGGTACGAGACTTTTCCAGTCTATTTTTTTTACAAGAAAACTTATTTAACTGTAACATTGCAAAGTCGATAATTTTGGTACAGTCGAAACTTTTCGGAAATTGTATTTCTACAAATGAAACACCACACCTTTTAGGAGATGTGTGACATTGGATAGGTGTATTTGTGTGTTTTGATATTACTTGAGAGACCGAGGTTCGAATCCCAGTGAGATCCTTTGTGTACTTTCGCGGTAAACGCCTCTAGTGAGGAATTGTCAAGTAATACTGCCATGCACAATTCTTTCTAACACAGCTTTCGAAAATGATAGAAAATTGTGGATTACCTTCATTCGTTGAGAGAAATGCACTAGGCCCATCGGAGAGACATATTTCGCCTGTAATTCGCATTTTTATTTAATAAATAAAAAGATTAGCAAAAAAATTTTACAGTTGAAATACTTTTTATATTTTCTCAAATGCAAATTTCGGAAGCAATGCTTCCATCTTCAGTGACGATAAAAAACACGCGAACTATCTCAACTACAAAACTCATATCATTAATAATTTTTCATTTAACAAAATCCATTTCAAAATAAATTTTTAGGTAAAATTTAATTTTTGAACTCGAATTTGCCTTTTTTGATTTGACATAAAAGTTTTTGAATTAAAAACCACAAATTTATTCAATTTTTGATAAGCAGTCTTTCTCGGGCAGTCTCGAAGTGGAAGTTAAGACTCTACTTTAAGTTTTAAACTCTTCTTTTTGTTTAAACTTACATTCAACATTCAATTTGGTTTAATACATTTCTCTAAACTTTGAACTGTTTTTTTAAGCAGCTGTGTTATTGCATATAAACTTCAGTTGAGTATTTAGAACTTTTTTGCAGCCTACATTATCTTTGCGGGAAAATGCAACCTACATATGTACAGCAAAACTCGTAAAAATAACGTACAAGTGGCCAGTTTTCATCTCTAATGAGTAGTCAAACTCCACCCAATTGAACTTACAATTCGTTCACACTGTGAAACCGAATGAATTTGAAATTAAACTCAAGTAAAGATTTAGTTGAATTTGATTTTAACTTTCATTGTATGTAAATAGATTCTACGATTACGAGACTATAATAAAAAATTACATTACCATAAAGATCGCCACTTTTAATTAAATAATAAAAACGGCAAAGCTCTAGGACCTTTTCATGTTATTTTAAATTTTAAGATGTTACAGTAGTTTAACCTTCCTATACCAGCGCAAAAAAAAAACTCGTACACCCGCTCAAGGTCTCCGGGACCGAAACTCTTGGCCCTGTAATTTCCCTTCTACTTCGAACATTTTCATGAAATTCAATTTGAATAGTAAAATGATATATTGTTACCACATTAAAAAAAGTGATGATACAATTCACGAAGCTACCATAAAGCATACTGTTAAATTGCACCGCTACTAAAATATTTGCGAAAAAAATATTTTTTCGGGCTCACAGACCAATGAGCGTGTAAAGGAAGGTTAAGAAGGTTGTTTTTTATAAAAATCATTTACTTTTGAGCATTCAACTCTTTGAGACCGCCATTTTTTTCTTTTAGTAAATTAACAAAAGAATTTGTTTGAAAAATTTAAAACTGCAAACTTGTAGAGTAATTTTTGGAGCATTTTCATCTTAAAATTACAAAGGGATTTTTATAAACGGCCATATTCTAAACTTAACTTTCGCACACATTAGCAACGCCCAGCTTTAGGTTCTCGCAAATTTAAACTATCTCGACTCTTACTCTAATTGTCCTTAACGAAAATGGCGCAAGTGTGACGCATGTGTTTTTCTTGAGTTTCAGGAGAATTTTTTTTATACAAAATCTAAAAAAAAAGCTTCATACACATTCACATTCTTTTTATTTATACAAATTACTTCTTTCATTTGAGTATAAAATAAAGCGAGGTAGACACCATCTCTCTTACAAGTTGATTCGGACAAATGTCAAAGAATCATGCTTTGAAGCATTACCACTGAGTTCAGTAAAGAATAAATAAATAAATAAATAAGGTGGCGCAACAGAGCGAGGAGCTCCAGGGCCTAGCGCATTTCCCAAAATCATGCCTTGCGATAGAACGGAGGTGAATGAGACCTAAAATTTTCGAGAAAGCGCTTTTCATGGCAATGAATTTACAAACGGAGGACTTGTAAATTCCTCGCGAAAGGCGATACCCGCGGAAAAACATTTTTGCCTCTGTTGGGATTCGAACCACGAACCTCTGGTCTAACATGCAGACATGCTAAACCATTACAGCACGGGTATGACACTGAGTTCAGTAGCAGCAGTCAAAAACATGTCAATTTCTCATTTAAAATCGCCTATCAACTTATATCCGCAAAAACCTCATTACAAAGTTCCATCTTCAACCATCGCGTATAGTAAGTTTCAATTTGCTGTCGGGTGTAATTAACGATGTTATTACGCACCGCCTCTCGTTTGATGACAATCTAACGCGTTTACTTATTCATCACTAATTGATTAGATCTGACAACATGTGAGTCTTTTAATTGGGCTTAGCTGTTATATTTATCATGGTTTGAGGTTAATTTGTTTGAGCGAACAGACGGGTGGTGATATTCCACTGATTGTGTTAATACTTGCCCTGGGATTCTGTTTAGTAATTAGCTATGATAGTTGAACAGTGATAACCCTTTCCCTTTACAAAAAAAAAAGAAACACTCGATAATTACCCGATAATTATTCTATAGGCAAGTTTAAGAAGGAGTCACCATCATTTCATTGTGCTGCCTGTTAGCTAAATAAATTTACCCAAGCTAGGAGGGTGTTGATCGATACGAATCGGTTTTAATTGGAGTCTTCAGTTAAGACCAATGCCACAGCGAAGCCACACATCAATGATTTAACCAACAAACACATATGCTTTGTTGTTGTTTAGGCATTGTGATGTCGAACAGGGCTTTAATTAAGGACTGCTAAGCTGTGTGATCGATTAAATACCCAAGATGTATTAGCTAACGAGACAAGACAAAAGCTTGTTTATTGATTTAATGTATGCAGAGTGTTCTACTAACCAACTCGGCTACAACCTCACTTCACGTGTCCTGAAATAGAGACTAATTTGGACTTTTAAACTGTTTGCCTGTCCAGTCTAAATTTCTCCCTAGGGTCTCCGCATTTGGTGTATAAACGCAATTAATTCCAGGAGTGGAGTGAAAAAAGTGAGGCAGCTCAGTACACATTGCTTGAGTGAATGGCAAACAACAGAACGTTTGTCACCTTTGATCATTTGTTTGCTTTTTGCTTGCGTATTACACGGAAGGGTTGCCATTGAACTTTAATAACACACAAGCCTAACACAAGTTGGGCTGCTGCAGTGACTTTTATGATGGTTCACTGATGATTCTCTATGATACGAAATGAATACATTTCATCAACATTTGTCCTTCTAGAGTAAAAAGTTTCCAGAGTTAAAACAATAAATTTTATACCAAAATACTTTTGGAAAATCTTATAAGGCAACCCTATTGTATGAGCTTTCAGTTCTCTTTTCGGTAGAAAAAAAGAATCGAGTCTCCATTATGAAATGAAAATCTGAACACGCAAATCTACCTGTGATTTTTTTCGACTGGAGAACGATGACATTTTCTAGCCATTGAATTATTGATGAGTACACTACAAAGCCATTCATTGAAACCATCCAAGCAAAAAAGGACACTCAGTGAACAGTATGCATGCCTCTTATCAGATGCCAGAGTCACCGCCTCTTACAGGTGCTCGCTCAGTCGATGGGCGGTTTGGTGAGCATAGTGAATAGCACAATCGAGTTCGCTAGATTAAGATCTTTGTCATCGCTCGCATCAAGGACGAAACTAAACACACGCCTAGGATCTAATCGAACATTAAATATTGAACATCATTTGGCTAATTGTCT
The DNA here is from genome assembly GCA_914767635.1 of Melanostoma mellinum. Taxonomy (NCBI): domain Eukaryota; kingdom Metazoa; phylum Arthropoda; class Insecta; order Diptera; family Syrphidae; genus Melanostoma; species Melanostoma mellinum. Next base: position 1,109,272 of record OU612060.1, on the reverse strand, counting down.
CTCCTGTGGGCATTTTCTGTTTTTATTTCTGTTTTTTTTTTTTTTTACTTTGAACAGGAGGAACACGGTGTTGTGTCTTTGTGTTGTGTGAAGCGACCCACATGTTGAGTGTTGTTCATCAACCAAAATTACATTTATTTTGTGGTAAAGATATGTTTTGAGTTGGACATTGAAAGTTTGTGTTTGTTTACTACTTGCAGATTGGACGAGCATTTGGTTGCTGCACATCATTACCGCAAGGACGAATACAGCTGTGATTTGTGTGTTAAGAACTATTCGTATCGGCCGTCGTTATTAAAACATCGTGCACTAGTTCATAACGATATTAGGAAATATCCTTGTGAAAACTGCACCAAGGTAAGTGAAGAGGTGAATATAGTTTAAATACAGAAAATAATATCAGAAAGCAAATTGAGAAACGGAGATCTGCTGCCACTATTTGAGTTTATAGTTTTGCCTTACGTTTATGTAGACTTTTCTTAAAGTGTAAGAATCCTGAGTGTGTTGAATTTATTTCTTTTTATGAGTGACCTAAAAAGAAGTTCGCGGCGAAGCCAAAGTTTTTTTTTTATATTTTCTCTCTAAAGGACCTTTTCTGTAAATTTTGAAGTTTGCAATACCAGCGCAATTAAACTCAGGTAGAATCGGTTTAGGCAGCAAGTTACACTCAAAAATCACAAAATTCGTCATCGTCAATTGTCATAGTTTGTGAGTTTTTTAGGGCTTTTGTATTTTTATTGAAATGGGTCTTCACGGTTACACCATCAAAAATTGAAAACATTTTATGAGTATTTGAACTCAAGTTGGTATTTTGTTGTTTTCAACTTAGCGGTCCCAATGCCGAGGGATCAATTCGTTGCCTAGCAGACGACTACAATACTCAAGGTATTACCAAACAATCATCAACATAAGAACACAGAAGTCAACTTAGTTCATATCCGCCTCTGTTTTTTGGTTCTCCAGAGCAATATCTTCACTCAACATAACGTAAAAAAAAAAAAAAAAACCAACGTTCATTGAATTACAAAAACCGAGGCCGACCATTATCCACCCATCCATTCATTCATCTTCCTTCACTTAAGCGGAACCAATCTAGGTGACAATTTTCCTATTGTAATTCGCCCAAAGTGGCAGGAGGCGGGGTAATGTGGCATGACTTAAGTAACATGAAAGTAAATCGATCTCCACTTGTTCGGCAAATAGCTATCAGCTTAATTGATCAGTAATCGAACAGATAATGTCGAAGTCAACATTCATCAATCCACCTACATTTACTTTTGGTTTCTATATACCAACCAGACCAGCACCCACCCCGAACCGACGACTGACTATGCTCTGTGCTCCATCGACATCTAGGTACCGACAACCGACTGATTGAGAGTCTGTTCAAAATTAGGGCGTGCGCGCACACTCCGAAGACACAATTATTCTCGGTCAATCTTGTGAAATAATGTGGGTATTAGAGGCACGAAAACAAAAAAATAAAAATTCCAAAGACTTACAGTGCAGACGAGATGATTAGGTGTATATAGGCATAGAGCCTCAAGTACCTCGCGTCCCTCTTACTGCTCTTTGATCGATCGGATTGGATTGGATAGAAATAGCTTTTTGGTTTTGAAATCGCATCTTTCGATCGCTTTTATCAGCCAAATTGAGATTGAAATTGGGACCACTTATGAACAACGGTGAGTACTTTCTTTTCTCCGTCTGTACTGTGGCTTCAAATGCAGAAGACATAGGCAACATACCAGTAAATTGTTCCTAATTCAGAGCGCCTTGCTAAGGTTGCGCGTTACAGGGAAACAAAGATACTGCCAAAGGCGTCACGTCGATCGGTTGAGACACTTTTTTTTTGCTTGCTGTTCCCTACATTTGACGATCTCTTGGCTTGTGTCTTATTATGACAGTATGATTAGGTATGTATAACGATCATTGTTTGTTGATACCATTCAAGAGGGGGTTTTCGAAGGTAACAGACAATTTTCGGGAAGACAATTGGCGCTCGGGGCAGTGTGCGCAGTTTTGCGTAATCCCACCACTGTAATGATTGATGGTGGTGCTCGATTGTTGTCGTTTAATTTGAATGAAAATTGCATGAAATCTAAACACACAAAAAATGGTAGCTGGTCTCCGCCACTCTAATTTGTTTGCCTTACGAGCCTAATGGCACATGCTTGATGTTTGCTACAATTTTTATTAAATATTTTTAGGTTTTTTGTGATCCGTCAAATCTTCAGAGACATATTCGTGCCCACCACGTCGGCGCTAGAAGTCACGCGTGTCCCGAGTGCGGTAAGACTTTTGCTACATCGTCTGGCTTGAAGCAACATACGCACATTCATTCATCGGTTAAGCCATTCCAGTGTGAAGTGTGTTTTAAGGCGTACACGCAATTTTCGAACCTGTGTCGTCACAAGCGCATGCACGCCGATTGTCGCATGCAAATTAAATGCAATAAGTGCGGTCAGAGTTTCAGCACGGTAACGTCGCTTTCAAAGCATAAACGGTTTTGTGATTCAACAACAGTGGCACCACCTACTGGCATCCCAGCTCACCATCATCCACATCCACATCATTCGCACATGCATCACCAGCCCGTTTCCAGTCATTCCAGTCAACGAGGCCTACAATCCAACGGCATTCCACCATCAGCCATGAATACACCACCAAATCCTTTCTTTATGTTCCGAGGACCACCATCTTTTTTCTCGCCTGGATTTCCTTCCTACGGACTACCGGGAATGTTCCCACCGAGTCCAGCACCAGCTTCGAACTTCCCACTTCTGTTTTCGAAGCCAGCGGTGGACATTGCGATCCCGAAGAAAGAGCCAACAACACCACCCATGCGACATTTAAACCAACGCAGCAATTCTATGGATAAAAGCTTTTTCCCGCAGACAATGTATCATATGGAAAACGATGATGTCAAGCCTGTAGCCATCCCATCACAGAAGTCCCCCGAAACCGGAAAGCTACACATTCTCTCACCATCACCACGAAGTAACCATTCACGGCTTTCTGACGAGGAAACGAGTTTCTCGCTAATAGAAGCAAAGCCCAGTGAAGCTGAAGTTAAGAATGAAGAACCAGAGCCCCAACAGGAACAAGAGGATGTAGATTCCAGTGATGATAAGGTAAGAAAATATGAGACTCTTTGTAAAACACATGCTTATCCAGGTTTACTTTTAGAAACACATCAATGTAACTACCCCGTCTCCCCCAGTTCCGGAAGAAGCGTCCACATCAAATGGCGAACAACCACTTGATTTATCGTTAGGACGGAAACGGAAGCACACGGAGGAACCCATCAATGAACAAACAATTCCTGAAACTCCTAAAAATGTAGAAATCGAAGACACTGCGCCTGTTAAAAAACGTCCATTGCCTGAGGAAGCCCCGCAGCAGCAGCAGTCATACCAGGTGAACAGTCCTGCCCCATCGGTTTCACCAGGGCCAACGCCATCACCGTCTCCTCCAAATAACGGACCAGCTGCAATGGCATGCCCACGACCGATTCACCCAATGCTGATGGCTTTCTATAGCCAGGCTCGGCAACCCGGATTGGGAGTTGCAGCAGATTTTTCTCGACCATTTCCTTTTTTAGGACCAATGGGCGGACGGCCAACTTTTGACCATTTGCTTCATCGTAATGGACCGTTTCCGCCCAAACCCACATTTCACGAAGCCTTGATGGCTGCTGGAGGAATGTCAGGCGGATTAACAGCTGCCCCAGGTAAAATAAAAGACCGATACACATGTAAATTCTGTGGCAAGGTTTTTCCAAGATCGGCAAACCTTACCCGACACTTGCGCACACACACCGGTGAACAACCATACACCTGCAAATATTGCGATCGCGCCTTCAGCATTTCAAGTAATCTGCAGCGACATGTTCGCAACATTCACAACAAGGAACGACCTTTCCGTTGCCATCTTTGTGACCGTTGCTTCGGACAGCAAACAAATTTGGACAGACATTTAAAGAAACACGAAGCTGATACATCAGGACTCGGCATCGGTCTAGGAGATTCCCCTTCGTCTAATGAAGCAGACCGTGAGGACTCCTACTTCGACGAAATACGATCTTTTATGGGACAAGTAACATACAACGAAGACTTGTACACCCCCACGAGCATTGGAAACGGAGAAAACGATACCGAATGCAGTAGCGATGTTGAAAACGACATAACGCCCAACAGTACCAAAGACACCATGAACAACAATGACGCCGCCATCGAAGTCACCACATAAATTAGACCCGATGCCTTAGACTAGATTTGTTGGTAGTTGAATTTTAAGATTTCCCCACTTGTTGTTATTCTTGTTATAAGTACATAATTTGTAGTAGTAAATATTACAATTGTCACGGGTTAACTTCTTAGCTTGTACATAGAAATGAAGTCAATATGAAGATCCTTTCAAACTATAAACTTAACAAATAAGTTAATGTAAATAACGCCCACATCAGTAAACACACCTGACAAAGGGATGCATCGAAAATTTGTTGAATAGAAGAATCACTTATCAGTTTGGAAAAGTTTTCATATTTCATCACCAAGTTGAATGGTTTTATAACTAAGCATAGAGAAGAATTTTATTATTATTGTTGTAGTATTATAGCCTACATCCCAGTTAGTAATTTACATATTAAAAAAAAAACCAAAACTTTATGTAAATATCTATAAAACAAAAAATCTTAATAAGTTTAGTTTAATGTAAATCTTTTGCTATATACTGAACTCTACTACTAGATATCTTAAATTATTATTATCATTGAAGATAAAATAAAATAAATTTTTGAAATTAAAAATGTGAGTTGTAGTTCTGTCGAGAGAAATAATCAATTCAGCTGAATTCCAAGTTTGAAAATGTTCTATCTATTTTTGACATCATTGATTGTAACAGATTTGTGGGTGGAAATGCTGCGCTTCAAAGCGTTTGAAATTGCAATACTACAATTTTGGCAATTTAACCTTTCATTCCATTAATAGATAGGTAAGTTATTTGATCTTAACTTCCATTTAATTATTAAGATGTATTCAGCATAAAGTTAGGGCAAATGCCTAAACGTAAGCGTTGCTAAGCAAGTCTTGCCAAGCAAAAAAAAGCCCCAAAACAACATCTGCAATGCACTTAAAAATTCGCAAGTGTATTTTGACATTTGCACAAGCAATCTACATACTACGGTCTAGGGACATTCTGTTTGCTTTGCATAATTTGTGCAAGGCCTGCATTTAGGAATTGAGATTAGATTGAGTTGAATTAAATTGTCAGAAACGCTAAGAAAAAGGAAAAGTTAATTTTTCCAAGAAAGGTTAATGTTTTCTTTCTTCATTAGAAGATGTTCGTAACAGTTGCACAGTTTTCTAAAACTTAAATTAATACCATAGAGAAGAGAAAGTAAAAAAAGGATGCCTATTGCTTATGGTTAGATAAGCATAAAAGTTGATAAATTCAAAACCATCAAGTGGTTGGCCCATGAACCATAGATTCAGCAACATTGAGGGTGTTTTGAGCAATTGATTGTAGTCATATTTTGTTGTAACCGATTTTTAGACCAGTCAAACGCTATCTCAATACGACATGAAAGGTCAGTTTTGTTTGGTTAAATTAAAATTTTGGAACTTTCGCATGCGTTTACACAAAAAAGCAACTTCAAAAAATACCAACACTTTATCACGGGTGCTAGCACGTAACTTAATACGATTCTCGATATAATCGCATGATGGCTGCACCTATTTCGAATCGAGTTTTCTCTATTGGATCGTCACATGTGACAGCACAGAAATTTAAAAATGGCGTTTGAAACAAAAGTTTTCACTCTACAGACTTTAGTAATCATCGCCGCTGTTTTTTTTTTTTTTTTTTTTGTTAAAACGATGAAAAAACAAACAAAAATCGAATCAATCAACAAAAAACAAACGTAAATTTTGATTACATTGACCACGACTTGTAGAAGAGAATCCCTAAAACTTCGAAAGGGAGGAAAAACAGCAATTTGGTGTGGGAAAAAGCTAACTGGTTCTTTAAGTACAGAGGGTCCTACACAAAAACCCAATTGAAGGACTCGGAAAAGGTAGGTTGTTGTTCCAAACACCATAGCATTCAAGCTATGAAAACCTTTTTGATTTATATAAATGCACTCATTGCCTTTGTCTCAAAAAAGGAATGTAAGTGCCATTAACACAGTCCACTCGGCAACTTGAATTCACTAGTAATACTCGTAGCTTTCTTGAAATTTGGAACTATCGAACTTTTCCATTGACACTGTTGTTTTGTGCTATGCCTACACTGAGGGAAAAAGTTCGTGTGATACTCAAATGTCACATCTTTAAAAACAAAAGTCTTGCACATTGGAAAAATCAAATGTGTTTTGCACTTAAATCAAAGCGAAAACATTTGCTTCAAATACGAAAAACTTTTGTTAGAAACCCAAATGCTAAGAGTACTGCAAAAATATTTTACTTCAAAAGAGAAAAGCTTTTAAATGAAAATCAAATGCGAAAACTGTTAAAATCAAAGGAGAAGCGTAATGAAATCACAGTAGTAACGTCAATGTTTACGTATAAGTGTTTTTATATGTGCCGAACATGGCTAAACTACATCAAGTAAAATTTGAGACAGTGAGTCAATATAGAACGAAATTTTGATTACTAATGTTGTTAACATACGCGTCTAGTGGTTGCGTGGTTGATTGCCGTGTGGAATGACTCCCGGTATATCCAAGTAAGTAAATTATCGAATTTTTCAAATAGATGAAAGTTTCTTATATTTCAGTTCTAACGGGAAAAGCAACAAGGATCACACTGACTGTGAATAATAATTAAAAAATATAACAAATAAATACTTGGATCGTGGCTGTGATTTACACTTCCAAAAATCTAATGCTGCATATTTTTAAGTGGTCGGCCAAGGAACAAACACCAGTGAACATAGGTGTGACGATTACAATTACAACTAAGGTAAACCGAAAGTACGTATTATAACACGAAAAGAGTCTAAGGTGTGACCGAATGCGGGACATATCGTTATTTGCGGCGACATCAAAATTTGCTAATGTTTTCAATGTTTTTTTTTTTTCTAAGCTTATGATATTCTACCTATTATCAAAATCAAATGCTAGATGAATTCAGTTTCTACTAATTTTGTAAATACTAAGATCAAATCGTCCAAAGCTAGCCCTAAGTACTGTAGATGGTCACATGTGACGATCAACTATAAAATTATTCTTAAGATGCAATCACAAATAACTCCTTCTGGTCTGCAAATTCAACAAATTCCGGAGTCCGTTTTTTCTTCATCAACAGAGCATGCAAATCGATTCCATCATGAGTGGTCAATTTATATCAAGTGAAAGTAAAGCAACTGACAGTGCCCATCAACTAAATGCTGCATTAAATAAAAGTGAATACACTCGGCCATCTCTACACTCGATAGTAAATAATTATATTCATTTCACTTTGGCGGCATCATACTCGTACCAATTACATGCTTCACTAATTGCTCTAGTGACTTTGAAGAATTAAAACAAAAGAAGGTGATTTCATGCTGATCTCTAAGTGCTCCAATCAAATTAAAAACACTTTCTACACTCCTAACGGTGCTTGCATGCTATTGCAAAGCATGTTCGCAGCTCTTAAATATTCAGTCAACCACTCCCATTAACTAGAACTGCTTTATTTAATCTGCTTTAAGTTCAAAAAATTATTGAAACCAATACTAGGTCGTCTAAAAGTATTGACGACCAGTTTCAAGATGTGTGTTTCCAAAGTGCAAGCCACACAAACACTCTCCGTCTAGAAGACATAATTTATATTGAAGCTAATGCAAACTAATTAACTTAACTACAATAATAATTAAGCGAGGATTGGATAGTTATTTTACAGAATTATAGCACTCTACGCAGCAGCACAAAAGTCGCACATACGAGAAACGAGACGCTAAGCAAGATGTTCTCCAATTTCATCTACCTATCCACCCCGTTAGGAGTCACCGAGACTAAAAAATGCCAAGTATCGAACAGCATACATCTAGACCTAGAGCAACGTTAACTGGACGTGGAAAGCACTAGTGGCAAACTAGCCGAAGCTAGCCAGTTGTGTGTCGTCAACTGACCATCGAAAAAGAATATTTGCTGGTTGGTTTACTTTGTTAACCAGTTAGCCAAGCGTACACACTCTACCGTTGCGTTGTTCAGTTCAGTTCAGTGCTATTTCTTTAACCATGTTTACGTATGAGCGAGCATCAATCTGAATCTCGATGCGAATGCGATAAGAGTCCGTCCACTAACAAACCACTACCACCAACATACGAGTATAATGTGGTGCGGTGCGAACTCATATCATAAAATGAAAATAATGTGAAAATTAAATTCAATTTTACGATGTCCAATGTGCAATCGAACGTAATACGAGCATTACAAGCAGACGGTAGTTTTATAAAATATACTGTCAATAATGAGCGTTATTTGACTGAACTGTGTTGATGTCTTAATTTCCTCAGATTGAAATTACGTGCGGCTTAAAATTATGCGTCAAATGATCCAACGTAAACTTTTTCACTCTTGTGCTTTAAAAACTCAATCAAATTCGATTGGATTTGGTTACTGTCAGAGAAGTAAAACGAATAAATTTTGATTGAAGTTGAACTGACTTTTATGTAAACGAAAATTGACTTCAATTAATTGAAGATTGCTTTAATTAACTTTGCGCTGAGTATACTTAGCATAGAATCCTTCACTGCATTTTTTGTGGAATAAAATAAGCCGTTTCTGTTTATTTGAGATCATTAAGCATGTCAGTTCCCGTTTTATAAGCACATTTCGGTAAGGTTGATTTCAAGGAAGATTCCATAATTAAAATTTGCTCATTTAGCTTCTCATCTTTGTTTCAAAGTAAATCATTTTTCAAAAGCCTCATGCTTCCTTAATTCAATGGCATTTGGTTCGAGTCTTTGCAGGCACCACCGACCGCAACCGAAGCCATCCGTCCAAAATCAAGTTCGCTGTTCAGCTTTTTTGTTTACTTTAGTCGTACAAGTTTTATTTGACAAATCGATGGTAGCATGGCTGATTTACTCAGAACAATGACGGGCAAAACCTTTGTTAATCGTATGTGCTGATTTCACAAACAGCTCAATCCTCACGATCACAACACAAAAAAAAAACCGAGCAGAGCATCAAGCGCCAATGTTAAGACTTTAAACAAAAATTTCGCAATAAATCATTCTATTGTTGGGGGTGATCCCATTACAAAATGAATCTCTAGTCACGTGCATGATCTTGGATTTCTGGGATGATGATACGATTTTGTATATTGTGCTCGCTTATTCGTCTACACAGCTATTATGGTCCTAAGTGATTTGTAATAAAGTTATTATGAGAAATGCTTATAATTCCGTGAAGTCACCTCGTCGGCAAATCGTGATTATCAGTTTCGTCGACTACAAAGTTTGTGATGAACTTGTGCATAGATGTGGAGAATATTGAGCGCACGAGACGAAGCTTTGAACAATGTCTTCTCAATTGCTGACGATTTTATTGTTCGAAATTTAGATAGATCAGGCAAAATATAGTTATTTCACAAGCTTGATAGTCCTCCGGATAAATATTGATCAGGGTGGTGATAAGCTACATTGCATAATGCCCATAGTATCGACTAAATGCTTCTGGTTCCTGAGTGTAGTTGAAGGACGCTTCTTATGAGCAAATTGACGTCCGGAATCACAACTTCTTGTAGTTGAATTCATTTTTCTTAGCGACCTTGATAGTGGACATCGTGCAGGCACATTGTGAGTCTGAGTAGTAGGTATACTTAGCGCCGGGCACATTGCCACACCCAAAGCAATAATCACGCGTTACATAGTGGATACCTCTTACCATAAGATAAGAACGGCCAGCTTGCTTTGCACAGATACTCTGTAAACACGCCGATGAAATAGATAGGATTGGTTTGGAACTGAAGTGATGGTGTTGCAGCTGCGAAATAGGCTAACAACGCCCTGGCTGCAATGGCATAGTTACCTTAACTTTTTTGTTTTTGTTGGGTTGGGGGAGACACTATGTTGCAACATACATGCAGTTTGCGCATTTTATATACGTCTGTGCAGAAAACGAGCTGCAATAGATGGTGATGGTAGGAAGGCGCCCAACAACAGATAAATATTCTTTTTACTTGGATGTGGTGGTGAAATTACTGTGCACCTGGGTGTTTTAAGTGTATTTAAATTAACAATCATACACTACAAAACGTGGTGCATTACTGGAGGGTTTCATTGTTTTGGTTGCATATGCACTGTGATGGCAATAGACATGGTCTTTGTAAACATACCAAATTATACGAGTTATCAAATATTGAAAGAAGTTGAATAAAACAAATTGATGAGCTAGATTTGGGGGACGGGTAGAGCTTGCTCAGCTCTGGGCACTGCGGTGTCTGAATGAAACCTAAATTGATGAGCTAGGAAAATTTATATATTTTTATTTCATTTCTTCGTGTATTCCAGATTTTTACAAAGGAGAATGCAGCAATCACAACAATCTATAATTGCCATTAGTCAATATTATAGTTAAAAAAGGTAATAACGAAGTTTAACAATAGCCAGATGCAGACTTTCTATAATATAAGACGCCATATTCGATCTCCTCTCAAAAAAAATTAAGGGGATTCCAGAAGGTAAAAGTTGACTCTTTGTATCGCCTTCTCCGTAGTGCTACTTCTGCCCTTTACCAGTGGTAAGATGTTGATAGTAATTCGCAGCAGACTCAATTTTAAACATATTTGATTTCGAATGTGATAGTGAAAAGTGACGGCGATTTCTGTCACCATGTCACTCACTGTAAAGCTTATGAATTTCTTTTTTGAAATTTCGGCTAGATACATCGTTCTTACAAACAGGAATCTAGATCACTCGGTGTTTTTTTGTGCTTGTAACCCGCACAGTAGGACTGGAATGAGCCGGGTCTTGCAAAGGGTTTCCTTTGGGTTTTCGAGATGCTTTTCGATTGTCTCTTGAACGCAAGATTGCAAGTGTTAAGATAGTAAAAATCAGTAAAGCATACAACCTTAACTGTCTTAAGAAATTCAAAATATTCAGGAAAGTCGAGAGACTATCAATTACTTATTAAGGTTGGTATTACAGTTCGGGGTTAACCTGAGCCTCAACCAGCATCTTACGCCAACAATTACGACTTACGCGAGGTTTTTCTAAACAGGGTTTTTTTTGCTCAATTGCATTCTTAACACAAAGAAGCAACGGTTGGCAAGAAATATTCTCCGTTTGATCTCCGCACTGATGCTGTTTTTGTCTTTAGCGGATCTTAGGTAGATGAGTCCTGTACTACCTCGATGTTCGGTGTCCTTGTTTGATGACAGCACTTACTTCGTTTTGCACTTCAAACCCATTTTTCCCACTTCTGTTTCAATGCTCGCAAAAGCACCTGACATCACGCTTCCTTCTTCCTATCACTTCAATATCGTCTGCGTAGGCGAGTAATTGTACAGACTTTTGAAAGATTGTTCCTCTGGTGTTGACGTTTGAGCTCTATACTATATTTTCAAGTATGATGTTGAAGAAATCGCACGACAGTTTGTCGACTTGCCTAAAGCTTTTTCGACATCAAAGGTCTCAATCAGTTCTCTACCGACCTTGACGGAGCAGCGTGAATTCTCCAAAGTCATCTTGCATAGTCGTACGAGTTTTTCAGAGATGCCGATACTAGATATGGCTCTGTACAGCTCGTCTCTGTAAATATTGTCATACGCGGCCTTGAAATCAATAAAAAGATGGTGTATATCTATATTATATTCTTGGGATTTTTTCAAGATCTGCCGTAATGTAAAAATTGCGTCTATTGTGGACTTATCTGGATTGAAACCACATTGAGACTTGTGGAATCACGAATAGTAGTCGCGACGGATCAAATTTGAAGTTACACTGTATTCCATCAATCCCAAACCAGAAAACTCCTTTATATTCTTTCAGTCTTCGAAAACTACAAGTTTTCGTTTAAGTATTAATTAACCTAAAATGCGGCGACGAAGGTAGTTTCAATAAAATCAACTTGTCAAAGTATTCCAGCTGCTTTTACCGAAGTTTTAAAGAAGTAAAAAGGTCTTGAGCCTGTTGCTAAAATACGAAGTTTAGATTTACAAAAACATTCATTTAAAAAAAAAGAATAAAAATGAATGTGTTGTTCTTTCAATAAATTTCAGCAACAAAAAAAAGTAAATAAGTAAAAGTAATTAAACCATTTAAATCTTCAATTTGTCTTTTCAACAAAGTATATCTGAAAGCATACTTCCAAAGACCGCTAATAAAAAAGCAATTTATTGAAACTTATAAAAGCAAAAACTGATACTCTAACATACCCCAAATAAAAGCTCATTGTGAATTTTACGTCAAATGTTGCAAATAACGCATTGTCTGATAAAACTGCAGATATTCGGCTTTTTAAATGCCAGCGAGTATGAGTCACTTTAAATCCAGCCATCAGCAATCGGCTATCGTCGCGTCGTACGCCACATACCAAAGTTAGCCTTGCCATGTCGCAGTTGGTTTCGGCTTGCGTTATTTATCTGTTTTATTAATTACATCCCAGTTTTTGTCGCTTTATATGTACGAGTCGCGACGCTTAGTTTATATTAAAAGAGCCACAGAGGCGCTCAGTTCCGCACACACTGCGAGAATGAGGCCCAGTCTATAATACACAATAATTCGTCCATCCGTGTGTGGTGCTCATTGAGATGAAATTTCGCAAAATCTCATCTAATGACTATGTGCTCTGGGGTATGGGCCGCAGACTGCAATACCGCATATCTTAGCACAGCCCCGCATCCAGTCGATTTGATCTAATCCAATATCCATTATAGAGACGATTGCAAAATCAATTTTCCATCGAAAAAAGAACCCACCAACCATCTGTGTATTATATCAACGTCCGTCCTAGATGTTGGCAAAGTCATTGAACATAACCATTAGCGGGAGTCCTCGCAACGCGACGTCCATTCAGCATCAACATATCCGTCGTGCGCCTCTGCAGACTCACTCATTCGGAATGAAAAATGCATATCAGATAGACGTAGTGATAGTGCGCAGCAGTGGCGGCAGAGGCTGTAAAAAAAACCGCAGTTCTCCGCAAAGCATATTGCTTGGCTACTTCTATCCAGATCCAGAGGTATGTAGTGTACCTTAATTTCATGATGCCAAACTGCCGAAGCCACCACCTCGAGCAACGAGCTATTGGTTTCCTTGCAGCAGATTGCAGCCAATTCAGTTAGCTCCACCGGTACTGCTGCTGCTGCCTCGGCCATTAGGCCAAAGCGATTTTCCTGCGCGCGCGAGAGAGTAAGTGTCGCTGCGAGGCGGGCGGTGGTCACAGGCATAGCAGGCACCAGGCAGCAGGCATCAGGCATCTGGTAGATGGAAGGTATTCTACAATACTGCCGCAGAAGTTACGAAATACTATATAGCTCGTTTCCAGCACTGACCACACCTTGTCTTCGACAACAACGACCATCAGTACTGTAACGCGCACTTGGTACGATTTTCATTTGGTTCGCGGTTGAGGCTCCACATGATTGCACTATTTATAGTGATGCATTTTAGTTTATGGTCTGCAGCTACCGCAGCTGCCCGCCCAACCAAGCAGCAATATGTATCATTCCACTTTCGCAAGAAATACCCATTCACAAATTGGAGGCATAAATATTGCGTTTTTTTTCGTATGAGTTCCATAGATGATACCGTGTAGTAGCTGTACCTATCCGCTGCCAATGGAGTTCAGTGAAATATTTGTGTGTGCTCTATAAATTTCCGGATGATTGCCAAGGCATGTTCGCGCCATTTGTTGGCAAATCATATACCATACCAAAGATTTGTGCTAGATTATTAGGGTTGGAGAGCAAACAGTATTTTAAGTGCAAACACTTTTCTGTATATTGAAGGAGCCATCGTTTTGACGGCAAACCTAAATTATTAGAGATCTTAACACTGTGTTTCTTAAGAAAATTGATACATATTAAAAAATTCACTCATTTTTAGTTATGCAACACGGACTTTTTTTTTCATATTAGACAACATAACAAAGCAGGAACTTTCAATTGTGTATTGCGAAAAGCTCATCTACATTTTTATGAAGAATATATTTTCAACAAACATACATTATGAGTCGTATAGTTCAAATTTTCCACGTGTAATAAATGAAAGACTAGTAAATTTTCCAACAGTTAACACTCGTTTAGTAAATTTTCTCAAAAATGTTCGTTTCGGAAGCATTGCTTCTATCGACAGAAGATTTACAAGTCCCATAGCAAATAAATAGGCTCACAACTATACTTTGTTAGGAGTGGAGGAGATAAATGATTTTTTGCCGATTCTTCAAGACTATTCAAGAGAACGATTTTCATGAAAATGAATTTACTATCAGAGGACTTGTCGACTCCTGGCGAAAGATGATACCCGTGGAAAAACATTTGTAGTTCTCAGTTTGGATTCAAATTTTGAACTTCCTACGTGAAGGTTTCCCGACGAATTTTGAAGTCAACTCAGATAACAACAAATATGAAACTTAGTCTGTACTAACAGAAATATACAAAATACATAGATAGTGATTGAATAATTTTTCATACATCATTCGATACAAATCTCGAAAAAAAGCAATCGCAAGATCCGAAAGGACTTAAAAAAGCAATGCCTGATTGACAAAATTAGTTTCCATTTTCAAAGTCAGTTGTATTATGTCAAAATAAATACATGAGTGTTTACAGATAAAAAAAAAATAATTTAACAATTTCACGACTGCAATTTGACATCTCCAAGTCCAAACCTGTCAATTTCGCTGAAATTTCGTTCTGTTGAAAAACGACATAACGCAGACAGACATGAAATTTCTTTCGAAAATAATTTTATTTATTGATATGTATTTAAATAACGATGTTTTTAAGGAGTGAAAACAACAAACAAACAACAGTACAACAGGCTATGTGAAATGTTATCCCATAATCCAGACATAGCAAGAGGATACACTAAACGTCCAAAAGAGGAAGTAAATAACCTCTGGGAGGAAGTAAAAACAGAGTTGAATCTATTTGGACCTCCATCAAAAGTTCAGGGAGAAAAGTAAATTTGAAAACTTGTCCTATTTTCTTAAGTATTTCAAAATGTTCTCTACCAAAGCTCTGGCGGTTGTAAGAACCACGCAAATAGCACAAAAATCAAAGAAAAACTCAGTGCCATGATCGGACAGTATTTCAACTTAAGCTGCCATCGAAAACGCCAAGAACCGATCGTCCTTGAATGGCTGGCATAACTAAAGACAACGAACGTCATCAAACTTGGAAAATGACTAAACATTCACATCAGTTTGAAAAGCAATGAACAAGCGCATCAGGAAACCAAAATAATTGCTAAGAACAGCAACGAATCTATCCCTAAATTATTAACAAATTGAAAAAGAAATCTCCAAACTGACTAGTTCTTACTTGCACAATCAGAAACTACTGGATTGGTTTCAATACTACTTTTCCATCAATCAAAATTCCAATTCTTTCGAACAACACATAAAAAATGTTTTATAAATTCTAAAAATATACCCGTAGTATTTAACTTTTCTTGTCCTCTACGCGGGTGAAGGAGATCCATAAATTTTACTTCCTCTGACCACTCCTTCAGCTGGAAAGTCAAACAACATATTCCTCACAGCTAAAAGCTTTGGTATTAACTATATTCCAGACCAGAATCAGAAAATTAAGAAAAGTACTGCACCGATTTCAAAAATTATTTCACCCTGGTAGTGATACCTTACCCCTAGCCGGATTGACACATCCCCAGGTATACGGTATACGGGTATAGGTACTCGAAAACTACTGGATCGGTTTCGAAAATTCCTTCACATACTAGCTACAATACAACTCTGTTTATAATGTAAAGGGTTATCCATTTTGCGGTTTCAAAAGTACAGGGCTGGAATTCAACATCTTGACAAATTAAGATAGATAGATAGATAGATAGATGTTGTTTATTTCTTAATAATCCTTATTTAACAATACAAAATATTTAAAATATTTTATAATTAATAAAGAAATATTATGTGACAAGGATATTTTTGTAAAAAATAGTGTTATTGTCACATTTGACTAAATATTAAATGTTATACAATTCAAAAATATTGATAAATGGGTGGGGTGCCCCTCGGTACAAACAAATGAAAAATAAAAAAAAAGAAATATTACAAAATTTAAGTGAATTTTTTTTTTTATTAGTTACATATATTTCTAATAAAAACAAGAAATTTCACCAAATAATCAGGAGGAATAATTTAACAATACTTAAATATTTACTAAATCAACAGAAAAAAGCCATGTTCTTAAAAGTCTTAAAAACTTAAAACAAGATGCTAGAGCTCTGAAAGAGGGTGGAAGTTTATTGAATAAACGACATGAAGCAACGCTGTAGAAGTTACGAAATGCTGTTGTGCGAAAAGCCGTTGTTGTTAAACCAATTTTTTTTTTCATTTGAAAATCTGACATTTACGAAAATGAATCGCTTCACTATCGCACAACGCATAAAAATTGTTAAAACCTACTACAAAAATGGTTATTCTGCCAAAGCCACATATCACGCTTTAAGAGGAGATTATGGTTTACATAATCGTCCAACTATGGTGGGTATGTTCATAAACAAAATTGTCGTATTTGGGGTTCTGAGAATCCTCAAGTAATTGAAGAGAGGCCATTACATCCACAAAAAGTCATTTTTTGGTGCGCTCTTTGGTCCGGAGATGTGATTGACATTACTTCTTCGAAAACGACGATGGAACGTCGAAAATAACCTTAAAATAATCGATGTTTGCAACGATTCGCGTGGTCATTTAAATGATGTAGTGTTTCACAAATAATGTCAACGTTCAAACTTTATAATAAAAAAGAAATATCATAAAAAAATATATTTTATACGTGTTTTATTTACGTTTACTTTTGAAACCGCAAAATGGATAACCCGTCAATAGTTTATTATTCTTTTTACAAACAAAGAGTTGTGGCATTCGGAAAGAAATTTTAGACAACTTTTGTCTTCATATGGAAAAAAAAGAAAAACAACATTTTTGGCATATTTTTTATAATGTATTTTTTTCCCAACTTAAAAAAAAAGGATATTTTCTATTAAGATACAGGATTTTTTATATTAAATACAAAATCGACGTTCATCACAGTACTACGCCTTTAAATCACATACCTCCTGCATCCAATAAATGGTGGAAAAAATACAAAGTGTGTCGATGGTTTACATTAGATCACCGTAGGACTCAAGCTAGGCCACGCCTAACTGGCCAGTTAGTTATTTATTTATAACAAAACAACAACCAAATGCAGAATCTTCAGTTTATCAGAAAACGAGTCTTTTTCACTTTCAATCTTAGCAAATTTTTACAAAAACAATTCAGGATGATTGTTTTTTCTTTTGTAATGCATACCTGTATCATTGCAATACATAAAGTCTAATTACTTCACCTAAGCAATCCCATATCCATGCCAAATATCATCTCTGTAACATTTTATCTTCACCCCCTGCCCCGCATGCTATGGCACAAATGAAGGAATCAACCTGCAGTTAATTTGAATATCTTTGCTAAGTGGACAAGTAGGATATAAAACGACTGCGATCTGAGATAGCTAAGTAGGCACGAGAGTGAATGTAGTTCAAGTTGTGCACTAAAATCCTTATACCGAAAGTAAAAATGAAAATGATATATTGTCCCGTGCCGCTCGCGTGTCTTCGCTCTTATATAATTGCTCCAGATTGGTGCTAGTTTGGAGTAACAGACAGTCCAGACCAGGTAAAGCCTGTCGCACTTCTATTGCGGCTCCAATATATCTGCGACTTTAATGGAGTATAAATATTCATAAAACAACGTTGCTTTTACATCATACATTTATATTATATCTATACACACGTGTGTGTTGTTGAGAGCAAGATGTATGGACTGCCATTACGAAATACCTGACAATTGCTGGATATCGATACCATTATTTCAGCAGATGATTCAAGATGGCTTTTTTTCTTTATTGTCTTCCGAAAAGTTCGGACAGATGCGATTCAAGCAAAAGATTGAATGGTCGAATTGAAGTTGGTCGAAAAAAGATTTTAAAATGGTAAAACTGAAGGCTTATTAGTAAAGAATACATGGGCGAGATAGAGATTCGCATTGAAAGGCAGAATAACAACACCTGCGCAAACTTTCAATTTCGTCAAAAGCGCGCTCGCCTTCTATCAAAGATATTGTGACTTCGATCTATCGGTTATGTAGATACGCTCGTAAGCTCGAGTTTTTATTTTTAATAAAAAAAAAAAAACAAAAAAAAAACATTGAAACTGAAAGTGAACTAAATAAAAA
Source organism: Melanostoma mellinum (assembly GCA_914767635.1). Taxonomy (NCBI): domain Eukaryota; kingdom Metazoa; phylum Arthropoda; class Insecta; order Diptera; family Syrphidae; genus Melanostoma; species Melanostoma mellinum. The sequence goes on along the minus strand of OU612060.1, from coordinate 1,090,881 downwards.
AAGATTAATGCTCTGTTGGGCGACTATAGTACAACGGGCAATAGGCTATCTGTCTTTATGTCCAGCAATCGTCCGACGCGTCTGTCCAGCCAGTACCACCAAAACTGGTTTTGCAGTATTTGTAGGCGAATTCCTCCACGGCAACGCAAATCATCTAATCCCAATTTAACAGCGCACGTAAAGTAGCTCGTTTTTTCTATTCATAGATACATGTAACTCCGAGTAGTTGCGATTTATTTTCCCCTTTACGAAGCCAATCAGACATTTTTGTACGTGCGACGCGGTGTGGGGGGCAGTGATGATTTTTTCGAAGGCAGGGGTGGACTTTACAATTGTTTGTTACTTGGCATGGCGTTAATGTAAGTAAACTGATCAGAATGAAGATTGATACCCATGAGTTGAAAGTCAGAACTAAAACACTTAATGCTCCCATAAAATATAAAAAGTGTTTCTTTTTCTCACTAGGCTTTTCAAGCTCCTCTCATTGATGTTAAGGCTGAGAAACTAAGCCATATTTTGGTACCCGTGGCATGATGGTTAGCATGTCTGCCTGTTGACCCAGAAGTTCGTGGTTCGAATCCAAACAGGGGCAAAAATGTTTTTCCACGGGTATCGCCTATAGCGAGTTATGGTCATTTTCGATTAGCTGTTTGAAACCGGCAGAAAAGTGTCATTAGGCATGGTTGTGAGAAATGCGCTTCATAAGGTATCTTAAGGCCGAGATGCATTAGTAATAAGACATTGAATAATTTAGAGTACCCGCCTAGGGTCAGTAAGTTAATTAAGTTATTATATAAGCTAGTTTTACACATTTTTGTTAGTATGTAGACATAAAATTTAATAAAGATGCATTGAAAATGAATGATAAATGAGAAATGCGCTAGGGTTCCTCGTTCTGTAGCACCATACTATTTATTTATTTTACTTTACTAATAATATTTTTTATTTATTTTTAAAAATTAAGGCAACATTTTCATTTGTAAAAGGATCATGTTCACATTTGACTCGAGCTCACCAGTTTAACTATTGTCGAATTAGAACTGGAAAAAAGATACTTCTGTAAATGGGACTCTGTTTTCTATGACTCCATCCATTACAACGGAAACTATACTTTTACTTTACTGGAACAATGAATCCACCCCTGATCAAGGTACTGGCCGATGTCTCGACATAGACAAAGTTAAAGCTTTCAATCCAGGCTGCTGATCTCGGGTGGTGGTTGTTGTGTTTTCGCGAGATGCAAAACCGACCTCATGAGGTTTGAGTTTACCCTCGGGCTTGGGTGTGGTCCATATGGTTTGTCTCGGTATCGTATGGGCTATATCTGTGATGAAGAACTGGGCAAAACACTCAGCCATTCTATTGACGACGACGACGGCTACATGAGTTGTTAGCTAACGCTAGAGACCTTAAGGCTTAGCAAAAAACTAAACTAAACTCAAACTCCACAGCCAGCACCGAGAACAAATAAACTACTTTCGTTTGAAAAGCAGGAGACCCTCTGCCATGACAGAGGAGTGACGATGTTGGGTGGTGGTTGAAGCAGGGGGTTTTGTTGTATGTTGCTTTGTTCGTTTTTATTTTTTTTATTTTTATTTTTTACTGTTTTACAATTTACTTACTTACTGGCTATGGAATGAAGTTTGGCACTGCTTACAACAAGCACTGTATCTACTTGTCTTAGTCTTGGTATTTCAATTCGTTCGGTGTGTAATATGTGTGTATATGCGATCAAGTGAAGAACACGTTGGTCGTGTGTCCGGATATTTGGAGCACCTATGGAGTGCGCTCTTGGAGGAGTATAGGCATACCACCAAATATAACTTTTCATTTGCCATATCTTCATGAGGCCATTCCAGTTTACATGACAATATTTTATGGGATACAGAATCGAAAGACTGGTGCTTGGCATGCAAAGTTATGTCATTGCAGGAAGGGCTATCTCATACTATTGCTATGTATGAAAATATCTATTTCTAGAGTGAGTGCGGAGCACATTTTATTTGCAGTTGGTTAACATCGCTCGCATTTAGACCTAATTTTGTATCCTAATTTGCAATAAATTCTTATCTTAAAGGCTCCCTTTTTTCTTTAAGCAAAAACTAGGGAGTTCGACTTTATCCTGTTGGTTCTGTTACACAAATTGGCTATTTTTGCTTTCTTAGTAGCTCTTGAGCTCATAATCCCGAAAATATGGGGACTAAACATAGTCTTTGTAACTCAGGGAATGAATGTAGCATCCGAATGGTGAAAAAACAGCTCAAACCGGTTTAGTAGTTGCCAAGATAACATTCTCGTTTCCATGGGAATATATGGATCGAAAATAGTCTATCTTATTCAACGATAGCAAAAATAAATAAATAAATAGGGTGGCCCAACAGAGCGAAGAGTCCCAGGGCTTGTTATACTTCTAACAATCATGAAAGGGACCTACAATTTTCTACCGGGTGTGATTCGGGAAAGCGCTTTTCGTTGCAATGAATTAACTTGCGGGGGACTTTCCAGTTCCTCGCGAAAGGCGATATACGTGCAAAAAAAATTGTTGCCTCTGTTGGGATTCAAATAATGAACCTCTGGGTTAACAGGTGGACATTCTAACCATCACGCCACGGATACCACCATATAAAAGAAGAATTTTTGAGATCGGTTCAGTAGTTTCTAACCTCCCGTTTACGTTCCTGTTCCGTGGAAAATTAAGGATGAAATAAAACCAAAGTTCTTTCTCGACTATCTCTGTACTAAATTTCATTTTAATCGGTTCAATAGTTCGAGCAGAAGTTCGTAGCACAACAGACAGAGAAAACTTTCTACTATAAGGTGCAATCAAGTACACCGCTACTACACTACCTTCATCTGTTAAGCGCAATAAGGTGATATTCTTTTAATATAAACTCTTTTAGATAAAAGTCATTTCATTCGAAACAAGGTCAAACGATCATTTTTTGAAACGCATTAAATGGGTTTTTATTGTATAAACTTAGTAAGTTGCAAGCGCAATAAAGTTGCAGATACTCTTTATGTGTCGACATTAACCAAACCCACATATTCACCACCGCTAGCAAAGTATACATTAATTGACATATCACTGTTTGTTCAATTAAAATGCGGCAATAAATTAGCGAAACAAGAAGTCAGACGAAACCAGAAATCATAAAAATAAAATATATAGACATGGGCATGGGCATGGGCATGGCTCTTGTTCACTTTTTCTCTCATACCCACTCTAAGACAAAAGCAGAGGTCGTTTTGTGAACAACTATTTACTTTGAGTAAACAAGAGCCGAGTCTGCTGCCCTCTTCTGCTTTTCACACTTCACACCTGTCAGCAACCGAAAATTTATGGCCCAGCACATGGGCACGGGCATCGGCCAACTAGCGGTCAGACAGACAAAAAGAATGGCAATTAAACTAATAACACAATAAAAATTAAATTAATTAAACCAATTGCGCGACCTTTCACTTTATTTTTTTGTTATTTTTTGCCCATTCAGGCTAAGAGCTCTTAAACTTCTAGTGAGGTTGCCACCACCGCCGCACACTCCTTCACTGACCGAGTGGCACACTTTAAACTTAAAATTCGATGCGTTTGATTGACGTGAATATAAAAGACTATATCTGTGGTCTAGATCTTGATCAAATATTCGATTGCAAATTTTGGTATTTGAAAAAAGTGCGAGATCATGTGGTTGAGTTTGGGAGCGGTTGGAAGGGCGCATCTTAGTTGATTACTTGATTTCCGAACCAAATACTTTTTAGACTGTCAGGAATGTTTTGCTTTAACAATTCGGCTACTGTTGGCTATGGTCATGGCCATTCCGGTAATTAAGCTCTAATGAAAGTGTTCGTATTATTTTTTGCTCGAAGCATGAACATTCCATTTGTTAGCCACGATGAATGCTTTTCAATTAAATAGGCACGTACCATCGAGCAAAGCATAATAACGGATGGCTAATTAGCTTAATTTTCATTCAGTTGCTTAAAAAAGACAACTGCTTTCAGGTATGTGCGGCCTTGTTATAAATAGTGTTTTATTTCGCATCATAACACTTCATGGTTCTTTAAGGGGAGCTACTTTAGTAATGAAACTTCGTGGGACTTTCAGGGGTTAAGCTTAAACTTTGTTAGTGCTTGTCAGGCTGATTTATTTGAATATTAATGATGCATATAATTTTCTCAGAGAAGTTTACATGTTTCTTTAAATTTGCACCCAGAAAACAATCATTGCTCATTTCCAAATGATAGGAAAACCTTCAAAATAAATGCAAAAGGGTCAAACAACTGCCAAAGTTTCTGAGGAGTGATTCTTTGAGTTGCCTCTGTTGGATGTTGGGGACTGTCTTTAATTTATCAATGCTGTCAAAGTTTATAATAAACAACTGCGGTATTGGATAACGAGTCCACAATACAACACGAGAATATAATTTGGTAAATGCCTTCGAGATATTCCGAGATATACGAGATGTGTTGGGCTAAAAAATACAGCCCAATATTGTTTATTTCCTTTTGCATTTTCATATACCCAATAAAACTTGTTCGCACATCCATAATACAAGAACGTGTAGTTACGCTGCAGACGAAAGAACTGAGCTTCGAACTTGGTTACTTAAAACGCATGCCTCCCCAAATTGTTGCGTTCTATTTTCTCAAATTACATATAAATTCAATAAATAGTTTGTAACAACTTGCTTTCAAATGCAACACCGTTTCGATGAAAACTCAATTAGCTCATTAGTTCATCTTGAAAAAAAATTGTGGATCTCTGCATATAAACTACGTGGATGAGCCTTCTTACTTCTTTTTCCATCAAAAATGAAGAAGAAAGATGAAGAAGAAAAAACCTCCATTCACTTATTAAGTATCTTCGCTTGCAGATTAAGATTATATGATAACACTCCATAAAGCCTCAAGCAAATGAATGAGTTTCATGATGAAGTTGCATTAAGTTGAGACCATGGATTCATTTATAATTGAGCTATCTTATCGCCTAACTTGAGCCTGATCCATAAATACATGCGTACAACGACTGTTGCTTCCTCAGAATACTTCACCATGACCATCCATCTGACCCACATTTTCAGCTTAAACCCAAGATGTACTACGTACTATCTGCGAGACAACAATCATTCACAATCATGTACAACTTGACAAATATTGGCTGGTTTTTGCCCTTTTTAATTTTTGGACTTTCAAAATTACGTTTTGGCACAATCATCTGCATTTAAGTGACAGCGGTCGCTTTTATTTGAGACACTTTGTTACTGGGCGATTGCCATCTCCTTGACAAGGCCTTGAAATGAATCATTCAACGCAGTTTGGATGCCTTTCATTTTCATGGATCATGGGCCCTTCGTTATCTGAACGAGTTGCAAGTAAGTTAATCAAGTCTTAACCGAAAATGTAATGTGTTGGGTTCAACTGTTTCGATTTGCAATATTTTAAAACTAAAACTCTTTTGTAAGGCATGGTTTATTAGAAGCAATACAATGAAGACATCGTTCAGTGGAAGCATTCAGTATAATAAAAATTGCATAGAAAAACAAAAGGGCAGTTCAAGTAATTCTTAACTATTGTAAAACGATAAGTATACAGGGTGTCCCGTAATTCGTGTTACATACTTTGGGATGTGATTCTTGGTCATATTCTAAGAAAAAAAATTGTTCAGTCCGTTTCTCAACTTTGACATTACTTTTTGACAGTTTAAAAAAAAAGACTTACTTTTGTGTACTCTGATCTGTGTTAAATTCGATTTTTCTGTCAATACTGATGGTAGAGACCTAGTTTTAGACTTAATTTTTTGAAGAAATAATAATCTTTAAAACTGTTTTTAAATTGGGCTCCTATAGGCTTAGGGTTGCCAGCCAAACATTCCTGCGAAGTTGTCACACGGTTTTACACTTTAAATTAAAAATTCGAGATGTTTGGTTGACGTGAATATCAAAGACTATTACTGTGGTCTAGATTTTGACCTTCAAAAAAAAGAACAATCAATGTTGAATATTACAGCAACTTCTTGGGTCGATTCGATGAGGCATTGACAAAAAAGCGACCGCACTTGGCCCAGAAAGGTTAATGCACGGGTACATACATGTGCAGTTTCCATGGCAAAAATCCATGGATTGGGCTAAGAACTGCTCCCTCATCCGGGGTCTATTCAAGCTTCAAGCGATCTAGCCCCGTGTGACTATTTCTTGTACCCAAACTTGAAGAAATGGCTCTGCGGGAAAAGATTTGCCTTCCCTCTTTTGAAGGCTTCGACGAATTATATTTTTTGGAAGGGAAAACTGGATAAACGTTGGGCTAAATTAATAAAGTTCAAAGGAGACTACGTTGAAAAATAAATTAACCATCCTATCTGCAAACCTGTGTTTTATTCAAAAAGTCAAGGACTTATTGACCCGGCCTCGTACAAAAGAAATATTGAAAAAAGTTTGAAAAATAAATTTTGAACACAAATAAAAAAAGAGGTGTACATATTTGGTTTTGAAATTTTGTTGAGATGTTTTCTCTTCATAAAAAAATCAGCACCTTCATTTATTCGATTAAGTTGGATCGTCATCATTTCAGAAGACAAAGAAGTCAAAACAAAGAGGGAAAGGATGTTGCGTAATGTTATTTTTTAAATCAGATGGCCAATCTTTTATGAATCAATAGACAAAACATGAAAATCGTTTTTTGTTTAGCAGTTCAGAACCCGAAGAAAATTGTAGGTAACGTCCATCACAATGCATGGTCAGAAACGCGCTAGGCTCTGGGCTCTTCGCTCTGTTGCACCACTCTATGTATGAATGAAATGTCTATATAAAAATGCAAGATGCAGCTGTCAATTTACATCTCATTTCATCGACTTGAAGGACTATAACAAAGGTTATAGCAGGCTAAACAACAATGTTTAGTAGTAATAATTCAAATGAGTATTCAAAAAAAAATTACACAAAATACAATTAACACATCCTTGGTTGATTTAATTGGGCTTTGTTTGTTACATTCTCACTTTTTTGCCGCTTAAAAATTAATTAAAACTTAATCGTGACGTTGAATCCTCGCAGTACCGATAATGATGCATTAGTTTCAATCTTCTCCCATCTGCTGCCATAATCTCACGCCTCAATTTTTTTTTAACCATTCATAACATCTTTATTGCCCTTTCAATACCTTTATTTGTTAGTGCTGACAAAAAAGAAGTGGAAAACATCCATACATACAAATAAACATGTAGAAATCCAAGAGTAAACGTCGTTAACAAATAATGAAAATGTAATGCAACGCACGAATGGTTTTTTAATTGGTTTTTGCCATTTCGTCTCGAATTTCAAACAAATTCCGGCGTTTAGTCATTAAAATTAAAAGGCTGTTTAATAGTGTGTTTGTTAAAAAGCTTGAACTCGTACATCATTTGAACCTTTATTATTTAATAGACATGTCGGAAATCATATTCCCCGTGGAATACAACTTCACGTTTATCAAATGAAACTCAAGCAAAATGCAACAAAAAAAAAGGGAAACAAAACAAATTCAAGTAACAGCTATAATGTTGCCCGTGCAGTGCACGCTGCTGTTGTTGTTATATTTTGTTGCTTATTTTGCCACAAAATACCTCGAGTGGAGGATTTTAACGATGTTATGCGCCTCCGTTGTGTGCCCTCGCAATAGACGGCTGCCGCTACGACTGCGCATAGATTGACCCAACTATAGAGCTATTATAGACATTTCTTGGCGGAATTTATTTATGCCCATTGGTTATCACGCGTACCTCTTTGATCCATAAAGACCCCCAATGTTTGAGGGCGGCAGCGGTAAGCCAAAGTCTCTGAAACAAGTGAACGCGCAGATGTCAGTTCGTTACATGCCACAATTGCTTCAATCTTTGCATATCCATTATAGGCATTGCCCACGAACTCTACACAGATGCAACAAGCTCGATAGAGACAACGGCTGCTTTCCTATTATGCGCTGCGCATCCTCCGGGAGTCGTTTCGGTGCAATCAGGATGTACCGATACTTTTGGTGCTCTACCTAAATTAAACGGGGCGAAAGTTTCGTCAGCGACTTCACTCGTGGTTGTTTTTTCTTGTCTAAAGGAAATTGTGAACCAATTACAAGAGAATCAAAAATCGATCCAAATAATAAGAAAAAAGAAAATCACAAACACAAAAAAACAAATCCCAAATTCCGCTTGAAGGCTTTAAATAAATTGCATTGCATCAACCCTGATGGTAAAGACTTTTAAGGCTATCATGTCATTGGAGATAATTTAGCAGAAAATTTTCGTGAAACAGACGACTGAGATATACTGAAGCGTCTTCTTTGTAGTCAATCCCAAATTGATAACCGTGAATACTGAATATACAGTCACAGAATTGGAGAATGACACGAGTCGGATTCTGATTAAACAGAAGAAAAGTGATATGTTTATACGACTGTAATTTAATACGGAGAGTGACCGTCAGCTTGGGCTTACTTTCGTGTGAATCAGAGGAAATATAACTTTAGAATGCTTGCGTTACTCAAAAATTTACAATTTTTCAAAAATAACACAATTTAAGTGCAAGATTGTGACATTTTTGAAAGAATAATCAGCATTCTATGACTAAGTCTTAAAAGCCTCAAACTTTCGTTATTAGGTGAGGTTCAGTTTGGAGGCAAGGCCACTCCAAGAGCTCAGTCGTGCTAAGCCAGTGTGCCAGATCCATAAGCCCGAAGTTCCTTTCTTCTCCCGAACCGTGCTCTTTTGTCACTTTTTTCTTTCTTTTCCCTGTTCAATTTAGTTAACCATATGACAAAATTTTTTATTGGGGTGTGACTCTTACAAAAATTATCTTGTCTTAAAATTTCCAATGACGACCACACTAATAGCGCACAAACTGAAAATTGGATCAAAAATGTCTGTAACCAAATGTACCTCGATATAAACTTTGCGGGTAAAAAAGATGAAATGCGTACAAATTAGGGTTGCAACATCGTTGTAAGAAACATCGATGTTGGAAAACATCGATGGTCTCCGACTAACATCGATGTCAAAAAAAATATCGATGTCATCAACGATACATCGATGTTTTTCCGATGTTATGCCGATTTTTTTATTATCTTATCAATAATGAAAAAAATTGGCTTTATTTACGTGCACTGTAGCTAAATATGGAAATTTACTAGTCTTACCAGTTCCAAATTCAAATCGACAGGATTCATTTGCAAATTGCGATACAAAACATTTATTTGAACGTTATTAATATTACAAATATTCAAAGAAATAGTAGTAGTAGTTCTTGCCCCAACTCCCGAGAACAAACGCTGACTTGAGAGGGACGTGGCAACGATGTGAAGATAAATCATTACAATTTTTGCATGCTTTTTAAAAACAGATTTCATATGATCTTCTTTGAAAACACTTATGTCGCTTTCCATTGGTTTCACTCGAAGAAGCACTAATTTTAAAAGCCAATGGAACACCCAAAATTGTGTCTATTCAGTTTAACGTAATTTCCTTTGTGTGAGTGAAACACCTATGGCTCTTAAAAAATTTTCCTTGAAGAAATATTTCTTTTTGACATTTGAGTAACATGTGTTGCTGCTTCTTGAGTCGATTCTCACTTCAAATCGAGAATCGGCTGTCACACCTCAGAATCATGAGAAGCGTAACGTAACTTTGACAATTCGCAAGTCGCAACTCAAACGAACTTGAATGAAGTACTTTGCATTTCTCTATTACTGCTGGGAATTGAAAAAGAATAGTGCACTCATTTAATAATTAAACTACAATTGTCACCAGTTACGTCTTATGTCTGTGTGAATAAATGCCGATGTTTTTGCCGATGTTTTCAGTTTTGCCTTCGATGTATCGGCGATGTATCGTTTTTCAAAACATCGATGTTAACATCGATGTCGGTGACCAAAACATCGATTTTTTGAAAACATCGATGTATCGTTTGCAACCCTAGTACAAATACACAAATTTTATATTTTTACATCTCATAAAGATCAGGGGCCAAATTACCGCACACGTGATCGAGTAATACGTGACTGAATTATGTGCTTTTGGTATTACTTCTCGCGTAATCGAGCACTTTTGAAACACATCATCACTGATGCGGTAATTCGACCCCAGTTCTTTGAAGATTTGGTTTGGCATTTATATAGTAGATTCTAGACAGTTGTCAACTAAGGAGCATCCTTTAAAATATCATAAGCAGCCATCATTCATTCATTGTACTACAAGAACATCTACGAACTTATCACTCATGTCCAGAGCTCAACGTAACCCAAACATCAAGGCGGGTAACCCCATCTATTCACGACATGCAAATAATTTATGAGTCTTGATTTCGTAGTATTCCTCGGCACACATGTCACATATATCATATCGAAAAAGAAAGAAATGACTATCAGATAAAAGCAAATAAACACCGAACATTCGCACTCACATGCTCACTACACATAATCAAATCAAAAACTCTTTGTGGGCCTAGATCTGCTTTTAGCTCTCGCGCGAATCAACAATTTGCACCGCAATCCGATTTAAATCTTCAAAAGCGAGAGAATCAAAAAGAAGTTATCTAATCTTTATGGCAACAGGAAGACGATGACAACAACTGCCGTCTTGTTGTTGTTGGAAGTTGTTGGCTAGGACTAAGAGAAGACGCGCGACAACACATCCCATCCAAGGACTAGGCGCTGGTGTTAGTGCATTGCTGGTAATGCGACAACGGCGACAACAATCAACGAAATATAATCGTATTTCTTTCGCCCCGTTAAACCAATTCTCCCCGCCGCAACGTCGACGTCGTCGTGTGCTGATCAAGTCAACCATCCAGACCGCACCACCTTCATAAACGAACCATGCATATGTTCGGAGATCTCCCTAGGCTTAGGAATATTTATGTTGATGCGTGGGCTTGAATTATGTCTCGAATGTCATCATGAGATTCAATGCGAGAGCGTTTTGCATAAATTTAGCAAGTACAACGTAAAGAAATTAGTTCCACAGTGTGGTTCGTTTCTAGATATATTTATTCGGAGTGAGCTAGATGCGCTGTACGATGTATGTTGGACGGCTAAAGGACAATGTTTAAAATTGTTGTTACTTATGTGTGGATGGGTAAATAAATGCACGATGATGATACTCCACGAGTTTCTATTTCCAGCTGCGTAAAGACGACTTAAATCAGATTGTGTCTAGTGAAGTTGTTTTGGATGCAAGCCATCTACATCACCCTGCCGTTCGAAAGTTCTTCTTTTTAATTTCGTAAGAAATTCAAAGATAACAATCTCTGTAAAATCACAACTTTTTGCTATGGAGCAATATTATCCTTTGACCCAAGAGAATTTTTATTTTGGTTATTTTCATCATTTCTATTCGACATTGGTGCGACCTCTTAAGCAAGTACATATATTATTTTCTTTCACTGAGTTTGATATTCCTCCCTCTAAACATCTTATCATCATTCATCAAACTGATCTTGTTTCATATGATGTTACCTATTCTATTTCAAATCTGTCTCGTTTTGGAATTAATCAACTGAGCCTAGTTAGGCTGCAGTCCTTTATCCGGGATGCCTTTCGAGTCAAATTTGTAAACACGAAGTTCAGCGGCAACTATTGATTTTTAAATTTTAATGCAATTTCTCACTTTGTGAAAGTAATAGAAAAGTAAAAGTGCAACTCAGTACACAGGACGGTTCCTTTTTTTAATACTATTTTTCAAGGTTCTTTATCGTTGTGTCTTGATTATGATATCAACCCAACTTTGAGGTGTGAGGAACTCCATTCAGCTCAGGGGGTAGTTTTTGGTCACAGACAGACGGTGGCGTAGTTTTTCAGCCATCACCTTTTATACGCTTATCCGATGATTAATGAGTTGTCTGTGGTGTAATAGTTAGCATGTTACTTGTTACGCGGGAGGTTCGCTGTTTTGATGTTTTTCCTTTCATGAGGAACTGGTATGTCTTTCGATTCACTGCGATGAAAAGCGCTTTCTCGATATGCTATTCGGAACCCGCAAAAATTTTAGGTGCCTTCTCTCACAAGGCATGATTGTTAGAAATATGCTAGGTCCTGTTGCTCCAGCTCTGCTGCAATGTAAGTATGTATGATGATTAATGTCGTCATTATAAACTGCTTTGCTTTTGACCATTCCTTTAGATATTTAAACTATTCACACTTCTTAAGAAACTGGTCATCGTTTTATATTTTGTGAACATCAGAATCCATTCCTGACAGAACAAGGTTAATCCCATAGGCTAACTCAACTGTCCAATAAGCTAGCTTCTAAGTCTGCAATGCTAGAGTAAGAACCGCAGAAGAGGTGCAATAATTAGTGTTTAGCATAAAAAGACGATTCGCCTAGCTGGTGTGCATCATTTTTGTGCTTCCATTAGAGGAATTTGAGAAAAGGAAATAAAAATCGATTCGAGATTGTGTAGCATCTAATTCTTTCGTTTAAACAAAATAATCGCAAAATATTTCTTAAAAAAACAACCAGACAACCATAAGTAGGCTTACAGTTAATATTCTTCTGGGAGCTGAATCACCTGACGTTTGAAAAGATGAAATTATTTTTTATAAATTGCCAACTTGCATACACATTCAAATACATCGTTGCAATCGATTTGTATTTTAAGCCTTTTCCCCACTAGTTATAAAAAACTGTTAACCCACAGTTCAGTTGTAGTAATTATGAGACACTTTCTGCACTTCAGATTCCAGTGCACGGCGAAAGCACGCATGCGGTTAACAAACACGTTTTTCAATATAATTCTACTCTGACAGTCTCTCGGTCTGCAATGACTTTTGCTTTCAATACTATTTCAAGACAGGGTGTGATCGAGAACCAATCCAATGAATGAAGAGAAATTTTCTTCTCTCTTTACTATACGATTCTCTTTAAAACAAGAAGTATTCTCAATAACGGTGCTGTAAACAGTTTATTATGAAAAGCTTTACCATTTATTCCGTTATACCTACACAAGAGGTTTGACTTTTTCGAGTTTTAACCTCAAGTCTTTTGTTTTCATTCTCTCCTATACTACGAGTATTAACGAGGCGATCACGAAAGAGAGACACAAACGCAAAGGCAAAAAATGTTGCATGGATGAACGATGAAGGCGGCAATCAAAGTTGCTGTATCATGGACCAGACCACAAAGACTTCAGAGGGGTAGAGAGGGTACTCCTTTGGATGGGGATGAAGTGAATGTCTCGAAACTCTTCTATGGCACCACACCCATGTCATGATGTGGATTGTGATTACATTTTCATTTAATTTTTTTCACCTTGGCTGTTGGCTGGCGTGCGATTTTCTTCACTGTACGTACCTTCATGCATACACACAAACATACATACATTATTATTTTTATTTATTTATTTTCTAAATCGACTATGAAAAATCTTGTTTTTGCTCTTATTTCCTTCAATTCATGTTTTGCCCGTTTGCTTTTCTTTGTACGGTTTTATTGCTGAGTGACTTCTTGTTTGTTTATTTTCTGATAAAATGTATTTTATATATAGACACCTATATGTATATGAATATATTCTTTTTATTACTTCTTTTTATTATTTGCTTACGTACTAACACTTTTACTTTTAGTCAATTTATGTATTAGGGGCTACTGTTCACTTTTACTTGCGATAGTTATTTTTAAATTGAAAACTAGAGCTTATTATGGGATCGTTAGTGATTGATTTTATTTGATTGGTGTGTTGTGATATAATTGAAAAGGACATGTGGTGGAAAGTGTTTTTGGACACTTGTTTCGGAGGTTTATGATGATGAATTAAGGATTTTAGTTTTTTCAGAAAATTGATAACTTTGACAATAAATTGTAAGAACAATTACAACCATCCCAATTAGGTTTTTGGTTCTTATTTCGATTAAAACAAAAAAAAGTGTGAAAGTGGTGTTCAGTTAAAGTTCGGAGTCTAGGCTTAGTGGGAAGGGTGAGTTTAAATCATTTGGCTGGCTGAACTTTTATGACTAAGACACGTGCATAAGCTGATATCTTATGTGTCTCACATGCAGTGTTAAGAATAACTATTTATAGGTTAGTGGAGAGTTGAACTCGTTACAATTAGGCCCACGCTTTGTTTCAAGCGTAAGTCTGTGTTTGTTCAACACATAAGCGTAAATAGGAACATTTATTTCAACAAACTTATTATTTTTATCGCTGTTGTGAGCATTGGTCGGTTTTCAGCTTTGTTCGGGAACACGATGTGTGGAGAAGAAGATTCAACAACTTACTGAGCAGTACTGACCGCATAACTAGAAGAATCATAGCGAAAATACCATGGCTCGGACATGTAGCGAGGGAGGAAAACAACCTTCCGACTCGAAAGGTTTTCAAAAGCACATCGTCTTAGGTGGTGAGATCAAGTGGAAGAGGACCTCAACGTCAAAAAAAAAAAAATTTCGAGAGCAAAACTGGAAAGAGCTCGCCTGAGAATTATATTGTTGTAGAATAGCGTTCGCATGAAGTTCAAATATTTCGGCCTTGTAGTGCTACCCGTGGTGTGATGGTTAACTCAGAGGATCGTCTTTCGAATCCTACCAGAGGCAAGGAGGCGAGGAGTTGACAAAGCCCTCTGTTAGTAAGTTCATTGTCAGCCGTTCGTAACCGAAAGAAAATTTTAAGTGGCCTGTATTCCCTCACAAGGAATGGTTGTGAGAAATGGGCTAGACTCTGGGGCTCGCTCTGTTGTGCCACCCTATCTATTTTTTATAGAAGTTCTCATGTTTTCTCATGTTTCCTTCTGATTATTGCCATTTTTTTTTTTTTTTTTGCAATCAAAGACGGTTTGTTAAAAAGAGCGAAACTTTATGGTGTAGGCTCCAAAGCTATTGCAACAATTCTCGGGACAGGATGGTATCAGGACTACGGTAAAAAGAATTGACCTTTGTAAAAATTCATAAACGGAGAGCAAAAGCTCTTCAAAATACAAATTAAACTTGATATTCATTACCAAGGACATTTTTGGAGTAGAAACAACAAGCTCAAAGCTAAACCTACGAAATAAAACGGCAGCCAACTGCACAGTATTTTCTTGGTGATGCAATGAATGTCATTCAAGAAACAAAAATTGTTCTCGAAATATATGCTCCTAGGTCCAAAAGAAAATAAAATTTTAAAAAAGCGCCTTATTTGCAATTGCAAGCAAAATGAAAACCCAAACAACAACCAAAAGTTCGATTTTCTTGAGCGTGAACACTTTTCCTAACAACATACCATAACACTTAGTACTGACTTTGTGGCAAGCATCTAAAAGAGACATTCTACATCATTTTTACAAGCGGTAATTAAACATGCCCCAAGTGTTACAATTTTTGAACAAATTTTCCTCGTCACGAACGTCTTCATACAAAAACAACAACACATAGTTTTCAATAGATTCAGCAGCAAGCACAGTTGAAGTAGTAGTCACAAACAGCAGCAACGGCAGCTGCAACATCAACTGATGCAAGGCGAATGAAAGAAAATCAATACGCCGCAGAGGCATGGAGTGGTAATATTCATACATCCACAGCATTGGAATCTGTCTATTATAACAATTTGTAAAAGAAAAAAAAAAACCAAGACCTCAAAGGTCTTCTACAATAAGCTACTGCTGCCACTCCTTCTTTCCTACAATAACCAGCATCCAACAACACCACCACACTGAATCATACCGAATCGCACTCTGATGATCAGATTTCGTGCAATTTTCATTCACCCAAAGTGCTGGTGTTTCGGCAGACTTCTTTTGAATGGAAATCTTTTGCGGAGAGCTTCCGTCCCATCATAACATCGATATCATTAATTGAATAGATAGAATTTTAGCCTAGCCAACAATGGCCACAGGATGCTGCAATAGCCTAGCCAACACAGATTCTTAATGGATAAGTTTCGAATATGCCTCCCACTCAAGCAACAAGCAACTCAATCAATCAATCAATATTTCCATAATTTATTTTCCCAGATGAGGATCGGTGGACAGCAGTTCGGGGGTAAGAAGGCTTTAAAACAAACCGATTTTTTTTCAATTAGCAGTCAGCAGTGAAATTCTTTTAATTTAAAATAGTTCACAGTTGCGGTCATTACGGGGGTACATCGCTATTCTAACTCCACATGCAAACGCTACACAACTTGGTCGAGATTAAGAACGTCAAGCGATGTTTAAACCCAGCAGCTTCACGTTTCTTTTCCTCTTCACCCGCATCGCAATAGCTCCGAAGCTACACACATACACCACACGTAGCTATATACATATGCGATCATGTGTATCCAACGTTACAACCAACAAAGAAATTCCTGGTGAAGACCGCTCGTGCGATTTCATAATCATTTTGAACCAGTGTGCCAGGCCAGCACGGAGCGCGCTTAGGAAACCCTACAGCTATTATACACAGTGTATCTGTATATCTCATACACACTACTCAACTAGACCGGCTTGGAGGAGTACACAATATTGCAGATCGCCGGCTGCAATGCAATTAAACGAAACGTACCATAGCACAACCTTGAGTACCGCTATTTGCGGCGCAATAATGGCGACCACACCCGCGCACTTCATTACTTTTATGTCTCCTATCGAGAGCTCTATCCGTGCCGTGTACGCCAGTAGTGCGCCAGTGCGGCAGCTAGATGCAGCAGCAGTCGTAGTGCACCACAAAGGTGAGTTTTAAGATCGACTCTGGCGCAGCTGAAATTATTCGTGCCCCTACCCAATTTGCAGCGCGTTTTTCTACTTCTTCTTCTTCTTTTTCTTCTTCTCCGTCTTCTTACTTGGCTGTCTTTTAAAATAAGAAGAACGAAATAGCTTTTTTGGCTTACACACGCTGTTAGTTAAGATGGCGTTACCTTTGGCGCAATCTATAGTGCGAGGGGATCTTTTCGCTCGCGAATGCCACTCACTCGGCCCCACTGACTCGTCGTCGGTTGTTGGGTCTTGTCATTTATTTTGTTTTGGTAAGATGTCCGCCTAGTCGTATTGTGCGATATCTCGACAGATAAATCAATAACAACACTGCATTTGAGCAACGACCATTAGTTGCTTGAAATGTCCTAGTGTAGCACCATTGAATTAATTAAAAAAAAATATATAACGTAAGTGGGTTTCACGTAATTTTTGGTGAGAAATATTAATATATATTTCAAGAACATTCGTATGAAATTGAAAAAACCATAGCCAGAAACTTATTCAAACCAGACATTTTTCTATATAATTAGCGCGCTCATCAAGGGCGCCTCATAATGTTTAAAACACAGTGCTAGCATTTAGGAAAATAGGGAAGAATTCAATATGAGACACCGATGCACATTGCTTGTGAATTTTTGTGAATCGAAAAGCAGAGTAGGGTATAGCTTTCCACATTGGGGTGATGCGACAAATTTATGAATCTCTATACTTTACTGTACGACCGAAGGTGAGCTTAAGGTAAAATTAGCGAGCGTTACTAGCGAAGCGGGTCTTTTTTTTTTTTTTTTTTTAAAAAGAGGAGGCTTATATGCTAATCTGGAGAACTCAGACTTAATTACCGGTCCATTGTACTACCAGGGTAGCAGCCTTCCCTTTTTTCTGTGTTGCAGTAGTGGAAATAAGGTGTTAGTCATTTCACATGTAACCTCAAGAGCGGGGTCCATACGAAACTGGGAGGCTGAAAGAAAAGTAGATGCCCAGAGCGGGATTCGAACCCGCGCATCCATACGCATTATACTCTGGTTTTAACCAGATGAAGGGTGACTGGTAGCCAGATCATAAAGGGTAAAGAATTTCCTGCATTTCAGTTTTTCGGCTTCTTGGATGCAGGTACCATTCATAGATGATGGCAATAGAAGAATGGTATGCTTTAACGACAAGAGACAGACTTGGTTTTTATTACCCCATGTAAAAATGCTATCAAGGTCAGGCAATCCAAGAGCTAAGACAAAGCAACTTGAATAAGGGAGCAACCATTTTCAAAATAGCCGCTCAGAGAAGGAGAAATGCGCAGGAGATTCGTTCGCCGAAGTTCATCAATGATGCTCAAGGAAATTCTTCACAGGTGGCGACAGTATTGTGATGATCTTTTGAATGAACAGTTTCCTCGGCGCCACTTTCCAACAGCTGCACCTAACTTTACAGAAGTATCTGACGTCACAGTCGAAGAATTTAGGGAGGCAGTTAAGAACTCCAAAAAAGGCAAAGCGATTGGACTAGGCGAGGTACCATATGAGTTTTGGAAAAATATGGGAGATATCGGCTTGAGATGGCTCACGATTCTCATCTCCAAACTTATAAGAGGTGATAGTTTGGCTAATCAATGGAGGGAAAGTTTTCTTCTTCCAATGTACAAGGGAAAGGGAGATACAAGAAGCTGTGACAACTATCGTTCGATCAAGTTGATGTCCCACACTATGAAGATCGTTGAGCGGGTTTTGAATAGCCGACTGCGGAAAATAATAAGGCTGTCTGATGACCAATATGGGTTTGTCGCGGGTAAGTCAACTACAGACGCAATCCAAAGCATAAGGATCATTATGGAAAAACACCGAGATGCCTTAGAGGATTTGCATATTGTGTTGGTTGACTTCGAAAAAGCATTCGATCGACAACCACGAGATCTGATATGGGTGGCCCTCAGACACCGAGGAGTTCCTGAAGCCTATGTGCGAATAATTATGGACATGTACAAGGGAGCAGTTACAGAGAGATGCCCAGCTGGAGTCACCGAAGAATTCCAAATAACAGTAGGTGTACATCAGGGAAGTGTCTTGAGTCCACTGCTCTTTATTGCTGTTCTGGATTATTTGCTCGAAGGAAAAGTAACGGACAATAAAGTACAACAATTATTCTTTGCTGACGATGGAGCCATCATAAGCGAGGATCCTACATCCCTGCAACGAGCACTTGACGTTTGGATTGATGTTCTGGAAGGAAATGGGTACCGTATTAGCGCTAAAAAGACTGAATACCTGTGCTGCCCTTTTTCTGATCCAGACAAGCCTATTCCAGACATTTATTTGAATGGAAATGTGCTTCCCAAGTGTGAAAAGTTTAAATATCTGGGATCTATGATCAATAGTGGAGCAACTTGTAATGACGACATCAATTATCGAGTAAGCGTAGGGTGGATGAAGTGGCGCTATCTTCTGTGATCGAAAAATGCCCCCTAAGTTGAAGGGAAGACGCTACACAGCAGTTTTCCGTCCAGCTCTGACATACGGTTCACAATGTTGGACAATGTACAAAAAGTATGAGAGCAAATTGACGGCAGCCGAAATGAAGATGCTTCGGATGACAGCAGGAGTAACAAAGCTTGATCGAATTAGAAGTACTAAGATCCGTGGAAGCCTTCATGTCAAAAGTTCCATCTTGGACAAAATTCAGCACGACCGGCTCAGTTGGTATTGTCATGTTCAAAGGAGAGATCCGCAGAACCCCGTCAAATAGGCAATTTCGTACAACGTTTCAACAAACTCGCGACGAAAAAGAAAAGGCAGGCCAAAACACTCCTGGTACAAGTAAATGCAAAAACAGCAGCATTTGGTTGGCCTCAGACATGGAACAATCCAAAACCGGGAGGCTTGCCGACGCTTTCTGAGGTCAACGCGGCGTACCCCACAGGCGGATCACTAGTGTGAAGCGGAAAAGTGGGAGAGTTGTGATCGCTTCAAGATCACTACTCGTAACGCCGGAAATGAAAAAAGAAGAAGAAAAATGCTGTCAAGGTCAGAATTCAATGAATTCCGTTCCAGTTTCACATCCGAAGAGCAGGGACGTGATTTTGGAAACGAATATGAAAACCTGAACTGTCGAGGTTTCAGCAATACAGTTGAGAGAGGATTAGAAGTTTCAGGTATTTTTGAAATAAATTACTCAGGCCAACGATGAAGAAACAAAATTTTATGTAATTTGATGAGCTGATCTCGAAAAAAAAATTTCCGATTACAATTTCGAAGCAAACGATGACTAAAAAGGAAGCAGAGACTTTGATATCATAGAGTTTGTGACTAAGTTTTGGACATTATGTATACAGTTACAAATCCCTTGGTTGTCTGGAAAATCTTAAAACTCACTTCAGCAGAAGGAACGGTTTCATCAGGATATAAAGACGATGGACAAACCATACCAAGGACGATGGAATGGAGAATCATCATTATGATGAGGGATTGCTGTTGGTCTATTTACAGAGACAACAAATTAACATTGAAATTAAAGGTAGGTAAATTGGTTTAAAAAATTTTACAAACATTTTTGTAAGAGTTAACTAAAACCTTATAAATCGAGCTGAAACCAATGATTTCCACCGATAAAGTTAAATAAGAGGACACTAAGACTATAATGATTCTTACCTTATTTTGCAAATGTGGGGTTCTAATCCATGAAACTTCCTTTTAGTTGCACCGCAGCCATATCTTTTATTGAAATTAAATAAGGAGCTGTAAAATAAAAAAAAAGGAACCGGTTACTCACACTGACAAAATTATGCCCTTCTTTTATGCAGTAAAAACTTCCGATGAACTAATTGTGATAAACTATCAGTTTTTTACAGGATGATCCAAATATTCTCATCCAAAAAATTTTTCCAATCCTTAAACAAGTGTCCAGACTCTTTGACTTATAAAAGAAACTCAATTTTTTAAGTCTAAGTGCTATGAAACTAATGAGCAAAATAAATACACTTTGTTGCCATCGCTTTAAACACCAAATTGGTATTTGGTCACACGTCACAATTACACGTTGATTTACCAAATTAATGAACTGACCAACCAAAACCTGAATAGCCTAAAAGAGACCGATACGGTTGACACTTTAAAGCCTTAAGTATATCCAGCAGGCCCACCGGCAAAAGGCCATTCAATTCTAACCGATATAAGTGCCATTCTCTAAAGTCTAAAGGAGCGATCGCCTCCAACACCGAAAAATTAATCAGTCCAATGTCTTGACAGAATTTCATTAATTAGCAATGTCAACGCAATTGGCTATCACAGCAGGAGATATCAAGCTCAGCGTTACACCATGGCCCAACTCTTTTCCGTCTTTCCAATTCCTCTCGTTAAGCTGGTCATGCACACAACACACACCCGCCACTAGACCACCACCAGACCATCTGCGAGTACACAAAGCAAGCGCCGCTATCTTTACAGATATACACTCCTACCTCAAATGTCCACCCAACGACAGTTTGTCAAAAGCGGCAACGAGGCAGCATGTTCGCACGTACCCTTGGGTTTTCATCTCTCCGAGACATTGCCACAAAGGCACTCAGCAACTTTTCCATATTTTGTGATACTAATTTAAAAATGTTAAACTGGACGCAAATTATAAGCGGCACCTCACCCTAGTAAAAGCTGCACACCACCACCACCACCACCACCACGCCACCATACTAAACAAAAGTCTATTTTTTGCTGCTGCTGTTGAAGCTGCTTCTAATGATTTTCATTAAATCGTTCGCATTGAAACGTGTGTAGAGCGGCAAGCAACGTCGGTCGTCGCCGGTCGTTTCTTCAGTGGTCTTCGGTCTTCGCAATTGCGATTGCAACTCCGATTCCTTGCACTTTTAATGTACACAATTACTACTGTCTTCAGCCGCCTTATTTTTTGCACCACATTGTTATTGGTGGTAATGCCCACAATTGGTGCTCTGCGCAACGATGCCAACTATTATAATAGAAAAAAAATAAAAACAACAACAACAACAACATCGACGACAACATTAACAACGGCAATAGCATCATGATCGGCAACATACTCGCAGTGGCGCACAGAGAACGCGGGCGCGATGTGGTGCGCTAGAAACTGCCCTGGGGCTTAGGTGTGGTCTCATTCTAGAAAACTACTTTCATATTTCCAAAGCATCCGATACGGTCCACTCGCTTTTAGCTCTATACTCTATACTGGTCGTTTATTTTCGGTTTTGGTTTCTTCTTTTTGCCTGCAATGCTGATTGCTCCAATAAAAATCGAAGCCAAGTGCTTACACAAAGGCGGGCGGACAGCCGACAGCCCGACAGCAATAGCGAGACACATGGGGCCACAACGATGCTCTAATGGTTTGCACAATATTTCTCTGCGCCTTGCGACGTTGCGACTCGCGACTTTGTGCGGTAGAGTTATAGAGAGCGTGGTATGCATTTGAAATCCGGATTTGTGTGTTGAGTACCAGCTCACGCAGTAAATTTAAGTGAATATCGGGATGTCCTAGGTTATAGACTTAACTCTCCAGCATATCCCCTTCCATATCTGACTGATATACAAACAATAATTTTAACCAAAATCCATGGCCTCTTTTTGAACTATGGCATGGCCGCATGGCCGCAGCTTGTTAGCGGATTGGGAGGGCACAGACAAAAAGTCAGCAGCACCTTGAAACCTTCAGTTTCTTTTCCATTATAGGGCTGAGGGCATTGCAATAAAATTCTCTTATTTTAACAACTGAGGAACAGCTGAAAGTATGAGTAAATGCTTTAAATATCCTAATATCTTTACTTCTTGTGACTGATTAAATATAAAATAGGTGACGGTTTAGGACGTTCAGAGTCAACATTTTCTGTTGCTCTTTCAAATTTTTATTCAGAAAAAGATGAATACGGGCCTGCAATGAAACAGAGACGAACACAATTTCGGTTGAAAGTGCGGTTAGTATTGCATAACATCCGCGTTTTTGATTTTATTGTTTTCTTTTTGGCTTGAGGCCACACCACACCCCATGGCAATGCTCAATTAAGACATTATTATTTTCACAGCGGTTTGATTGAGTTAATTTAAAAAAAAGGTATCGATTCGTAAGGGCGTGGGATGCGGCAGAGCACGATGTAAATAGCAAATATTTGTGGTCAGAGCCATGAAGAAAGAAAATTAGGTTAAGAGTGGACAGAAGGTGCTCTGCTTTGTTCAGTCATCTTGAACAACATCACATTTACATTTGGTAAAAGTCGCCCAAAGAGAAACTTACTTGGACCATAGCCAACAACAAAAACGGCTGAGTCTAATGTGTTTTGAAATAGTTAACACCCTAGCATGGGACTCAAACGACTACGACTTCAAAGGTAACCATCATCACCACCCAAATCGTCGTAAGGCGGACAGCAAATCGACTTTCAAACACAACCACACATACCTATATCTGCCTCGCAAAACATGCAAATTCAGTAAAATCACAGAGACGAGGTGCAGAAGTCAGTCAATCGCCAAATGTAAGTAAGTTCGAGTCCTCTAGTGCCATAGTGCCATAGCATCAGCACAGATCCTAGTACACGAAAGAAGACGGCAAAAATTAGAGGTGATCATTGCGCCGAGAGTAAGGCTTAATCTCCACTTGATACAGACGCCTGGGCATACTGCACCACATTTAAATAAGTATCTCAGCAAAGATTTATTGCCAGACGTACGCCCTGTCACGAATTTCGCGCGTGCTGCACATTACGAGTGATTTTGCCTGTTTCTCGATTTTTGTTCCCCCCAGTTCGGTTTGTTTCTTCTGCGCTGCGCGGATGTTGTTCATTTTTGTTGCATCGTCATCTACCGAAAGGTAAAAACAACCATTCGACTAAGCAGCTAACCCGTAAACCTTCGGGTTCGACACAGCCACCCAGAGCTGCTAACAGTTTGGGTTGAGTACTTCGATTTGGGCGTTTGGCTTTGTATTTACATTCGGTTTTATTTTTTCTTTGTTTTTGTCTTGTTTTTTGAACATCACTGACGTTCTAGTACAGCGTCAATGATGTTTAAGTCGATTTGTTGGAAGAACTCTACGTATAGCAAAAATGTTAGATTTGTTGTTGAGCAGGCTTTTAATGAATTTTCCTTTAGTTTTAGCTTTTCTTTTATTTCCACTTGAAATGTGTATTTGAATGAAACGAAATGTAGGCTGGAGGAGATAAGGTGATAGGTGACGTGGCATTTGGTTTTTGTTATGTTTTGAAGATTTTCAATGAAGTAAGTAGGTACATAGTTGTGTATTAATGTTTTTTTCAGAAAAAAATTGAAAACAGATGATTGGGGAAAAAAGTTAACAGCGTTTGAAATCTTCCACACAGCTTCGAAGATTCTTGTTTTATTTTGTACTATTTGAATTGACTTATGACATTGTGGTAAGCAGGCTACTTTCCTTGATACACAACCTATGGACATTAATTACTGGTAAAATATTGTTAACAACGATTTAACTTGTGCGGTTTTCAACATGAACTTATGGATGAGTTTTGTAGTGAGTGTTTTCTTTTTTGATAAGAACTTATGTTCTTATAGCTTCAAATAACCTCAAATACCAATCTCACAAAAGAACATAAAGTTGATATCCCCCTACCAGTGGTAAGGAAAAAAATGCGTTGCCAATATTGACAATTTTAGAAAAAGTGTAAGTACCAAGTTTGTTCATTGCGGATTGTCTAGGGAGAACATTTTCCTGAAATGCATATTTTCAGTAAAGTAGTTGAAGAAATCAGACGCATATCACACCACTTGGATGATATTGCGGTAAGAACTTTTTAGACAACAATAAAAAGTCATCGGCTTTTATTTTTTATATTTAAAATATTCGTGTATAATGAAATATTTTCCAGAATAAATGTATACACGAATACACCTTATTCCTGGCGAGCACTCCTCCGCTCAATACCTGCCTACAAACAGCACCAAACTTGTCTTAACCAGTAAGATCATCATTCCATATCAAAGTAAAATCATGACATTCATTTTCTTTTTCCAAACAAATCAGACACGAATGTGTGTAAGTAGGCATATACGTCCTAACAATCGGCACCTCAACATTGTTTGTGCTCATCAACCCTGAGCATGTATACGACATATTTGTAGAGATGGATCACAATTGTTGTGTTCCAAGAAAAGTCAAATACCAATTGAAAACCACAATAAAAAAGACACATCAAACGACATACAGACTCATATAGGCAGAGACGAAGGGGGTTTCATACAGTATCATTATTATTTAGTTTAAACCATTTCAATTCATCACAGCTGCTGCCACTTTAGAGACATCGAGTACTCTTTTCAATGAGAAGCTTAGGGCAGTGCGATAATCCAATCTCGATTTGGGTACGTTGCGTAGGCGAGAGAGACCAACAAAAGCAAATAGTCACACATCAAAGACGAATTCTATTAAACGTGTCAACGAATCACTTTTATTCAATTGGTTTTTTTACCAGCGAGATGTTATGCAATAATAAGACCACAAAAAAAAAAAACACACACAACACCGATGTCTTAACTAATCTTTTGGTTTATCACAAAGACATCAAACCACCAATATACTACATTTCCTGTCCTATAGCCATTTAAGCTAACAATCTGTAGCATGCAATCAATTTGACTGGATTTAGTGAGCGCATGCATGAGATATAGGTTGAGGTTCCCCTCTGAAAGTGGCCGAAGGTTCCCGGCCCGCCACCACCACCACTCTCACCCCACTGAGTAGGTATACAGATCTGATCTAAAACGAGTGCAAGGAAATCCAATAAAAGATTTTAAACACGGATACGTACGCATCTTGCCTTGTTAAGTGCAACTCTAGGGCTTCACCTCCAGCCGCCAGTCTAGGAAAACCCCTTCCCGCCATTTATCGCATCGTTAAAGAAGAAGACGAAACCGATACCAATGAAGCACATGAAGAAGAAAAAGTTTGTGGTAAGGAAGGCGGTTGATAAAGGCGAATTTAAGTACTTTGCGCATCGGGCCGCACAGTTCCAAAACTATCAGCAAATATGTGCGCAGTGCTACACATTCGTCCATCGACCGAGTTTCCGCGAAGGTCTATGCTCAGATGAGGTGACCAGCATTCTCCTCAATAAGACTAAAACTAAGAAAATAAATATTTCTACAGTTCTTTGGAAAAATCATCGATTTTGTCAGGCAAGCTTGCAAGAGAGACTTTTATTTTCTAAGTTTCTTTATGCGGCGTACTTCACGATCAGATCACATCTGAGAAGTAAAGTGGGAGATCCGAAAAGGAAGAAAAGTATTTATTAATTTTTCTTATAAGCTTTATGTATAGAGAAGTTGGTATGAAAAAATAAGTAAACAGGAGGACAGAACCGTGGTCTGAAAGCCTCGCAACCATTTTAATCAACCTTACCTTGTGGAGAAGAAAGAGGATTAACAATTTTAATCGACATCTTATTTCTACAATAATACATCACAAAGTTGATGAAATTGATGAAAAATCAAGCTCACAAAGCTACATAGGAAACTTTCATAAGCTTGCCAAAATTAAAGAAAAAGGCAAATTATAAATCAGGAACGTTTTATCAACAGCCAACGTTTGAGTTCTCCATTCATTTTGTATAACGTGTGAGATTCAATAATGATAAATTTTCAATTATCAAAAAACAGCGACTAGTCTTTCCTTTTTTCCATCACACACTGTCTAAACAAAAGAGCTGAGGTTAAAGAATAGTTATGATTTTTAGTTCTCTAAAAACTCTTAGTCGAACATGGTCACCCCTTGATGCTCTTCATGGTCTAGGCTTGTGTGATGTTAAGTTAGATTTGCAAGCCCATTCGGCTATGCAATATTTCCTATAAATGGTATCTTGAGTTATGCACCTAAAATAAAGTACTCCAGTTGTTGTTGCTCGTGGCAATATCGACAGTCGTCGATCTTGTTCGCTGAGAGAGAGAGCTCTGAATATGGTATTAGTTAAGAGTGTTGCCGGAGGATGGAAAAGGAGAGGCTGGCGTTGGATATAACAACAACGCTGCTTCCGCCAAGTGAGTGTGGTCAGCAAATTTCCAATCTAGCCGATGAAAAAGAAGATGATGATGATGACGATGATGATGATGATGATGATGGTGCGGATGCTGATGCTGATGCAGCTGGAGGTCTTCGTGAGGTCAATAATGTGGGCATATAAAACAGCCTCAGCAATGTGTTCCAGTTTACTCTACTATACATGCAGTACTCTGGGTTACTACAAAACTCAATAGCATTGCAAACAGCAGCGCATTAAAGAAGTACAGTGTTCTCAGTCCACTTGTATCGGACACAGTTCACTGATCCGCTTCATTATTTCCTACTTTAACTGAAACCGAAAAGAAGAAATGGCAATTTGTGGTCTTCAGTAACGATGCGTCCCAAAAGCATTTTCAGATTTAGTACCACAAAATAGGACACCACCACCGATCGAATTGGTATTCAAATGGCTTTGTCGTCATCTGCAGCAGCAATAAAAAGAAGACGAAGAGTTTTTCTTTCTCTCTGTGCAGCAGCACTCAATCGATACAATTACGATGGGTGCACATTCCACGTAAATTGGACCTACAAGCATAGTTACAACTTACAGATGATGTACATATTTTAGCCTTAACGCGGATATCCTTGAATATTACACCGTGATTGCTAATCCGGCATGTTTGTGCTCGCATTTGTTAAATGATTAATATGTGACAAGTGGCACAGAATAACGTATCGTATAGCAACACTTCCAGAGGCTCGCGACTGGTTGACAAATAATATGACCGGTTAATTAGAATTTAATTACAATAATTGATTGGCAGCACAAGTTCTCCGAGCGTAGAGTGTCATACAAATCGTCATCCACACACATTGCATTGCATGGTGACGTGCACCTCACGAATCTATTTGCTATGACTGATATAAGATTGATGATAAAGAGATTCTAATAAAAATCTGCTGTTACAGTATTCAGGGAATTTCTTTACAAAGCCTTTTGGGAAAATCCGCCATTTGTCAGGTGGATTTTGATGCTTCAATCGAAATTTCCAAAGAAATGAAGTAAATTTAACACCGTTTAGGAACGGATGTACAAGTAGAATATATTTGATGTTGTCTAAACGCTTAATTTGTTTCTAATTGCATCCTGATTAGAAAATGTATCACCTTAAAGAGTGCGGATACAAAGCAACCATAGTTGCGGTGTGGTTTCCAGAATAAAAACGGAAAAGTACACTGGTTTTCATATAAAGCTAATGAAGGAAATACTTTTGTTAGTTATGAATATTTATTTTCTAATCTAAGTGATTGGAAATACTGATTTATTTTGAAGTACCGTCATAGTTTGCAGAGCATATGAATCATATGTAACAGGAGTTTCAACTTTTGTTTTTACTTTATAAATTTGCCTTTTGAAACAGATGTATAATGTACGGGATTAGAGAAAGAGAAAAAAAATTTAGTGAGAGCGAAAAGCTTTACCCGTGAGAAATAATTGAATGCTTCTGGGATTCGGGCTTCTATCTTTCTTTTAACAAGCAGACATCCTTATACCATAACAACGCCTTCGACACCAAAAAATAATTGTATGAAATCACCCAATATATGGCCCTGAAGCCTAAACCCTTCGAACCGGAATGCGATTAATGAAAAAAATTTGACTGATCCGATGGAATGAAAACACTAACTGCAATAAAGTTACCAAATTGTTCATAGGGGGCGCTGGGTAAGCTTTGATAATAATATATCACAATAGGTTTTCTATGTGGGACATATTTGATGCAGCCGGGAACAAGTTTTGTTAGACATGTACAGTAGACTGGGCCAAAAAAAAAATTTTATTTTTGATTCAAAATCCATATTGAAAATATTGTTAAGGATAGCTAAAAAAAAATTCCAAAAAATTTTGAGCTCAAAAAAAAAAAATTATTTAGAGGTCTATCAATCAATCATCAATTTAAATTATTTACCATTTTTTTACATCTATTGGTACTGAGCCGTCAAATAAAGACATTAATGCTGATTTTCCATTGTCTCGACTATCAGTTTTTTATCGTTGAGTAAAAGAAAAAATCAACAACGAAAAAAAAACGAGAACGTTTTATTTTTTTTCAACTTTAATCGTGAAGCACTTTGTGAAAAAGTTTAAGAAGACCTTTTTTTAGAAAATTAAATTTTCTTTAAGGAACATGTTTGCAATTTTTTACATATTGATTTGTACGTGAGTTAAGAAACTCCAAAATAAAACAGCAAAATACAAAAAAACATACCATTTTTCAAAGCTTGATTACTCGGGAAAGGTTAGTCTGAGAAAATTTTTTAATAAGACCTTTTCTAAAGAAAATTTAATTTTCTACAAAAATATTTGTTGTTAAATTCGTTGCGCTCAAAATAATTAAACAGTTCTGACGCTCAAGTAAAGTTAGGTCTAAGAAATATAAAACACGACTAAATAAGCTCAAATTTTTTTGGATTTTTTTTTAGCTAACCTTAACAATATTTTCAATGTGGATTTTGAATCAAAAATAAAATTTTTTGGCCCAGTCTAATGTACAGCCCAACAGGTCCGAAAGGATTAAGCCTACTAAAAGTATTACGATTGGAAAACTTTAACCCAACAAGGCACCAAGTTCCATATGTGGAACACTGACTTAAATCGTTCCTACAGCTATAAGACTAAAAGTAGTCACATATTTAAACATCTCGATAAAAGCTAGCAATGTTGTAATACGAAACTTTAACCTAAAGATGCCATTCGTGTTTAATAGTAAAGTGATTACTAAACACAATCTATTTTTTTTACACACAAAAAAAAAACATTTGAATTGAAGGGTTAATAAATGCTCCCTAAACTGAAGGATTTTAAATCTTGGACAGTATACAAGAAAATATGAGAGTGCGTTTACAGTCGCCGATATAGCCCTGTATGACAGGACATTGACAGCAGGAGTAATAAAAGCTTGATCCTGTTAGAAGTGCCAAAGTCCGTTGTACTTTAAGTGTCTAAAATAATCTTGAAAAAAAAAAAACAGATAGATTCAGACAACCGCGTAATTTTATGTATGTAGCTATCTAATTTGTTTTTGTTTATGTTTATCAATAATTTTGTAATATTTTTTAGCTCTGTTGTCTTGAGTGTGTTAGACTTAATTTTTGCTTACTAACAACTAACACCTCGCTAAATGATGACAGTGATACATATTTCTGAGTACTTGAGTGTGAAAAAGAAGAAAAGATACATTGTTTCACAAGCTTCAAATAAGCTGTTCTGATAGTGTAAAAAAAAATTATTCAGGCTTTTTATGAAAATGGAAGTTCAAATCAAAATGCATATCGTTAACTTCGAAGAAAATAATTTTCCCGTTGCTCCCCACTACGATGGATGGGACATATAGGAAAGGAAACTGCTAAAACTGTAAAGAGCTCGTCTTAGTAGAAAAAGACTTCAACTGATTTAGATGAGCTCGCCTGATATCAAAGTCTCGAAAGCTGTTGGTTAAGGCATGGCAGTTTCACCCCGAACTACATTAAATTCTTTGTAAAAATCTTATTTCAATTTTCAAATCAGTTGAAAATTTTTGGATCCCGATTTCGGGTTAAGATTTCGATAGATTTGTAGTGTAGTAAGACTAATCTTAATCACAACCCCCCAATGCCAAACTATGCCCTTAAAGTCAAAAGAGGAAAGCTGTGCATTAGGTCACTTAGTCATTTAGTATGCAATGTTTCAAAATGACTTTTCAAACTTTGTGTTCCAAATTGAAGAATTATAATTTTATCAATGATGTAAGTTTTTGATTTTTGTGCGAACCTTACTCTGTGCTAATGGACGTCGCGGTAATAAAAAACAAACTTACGCAAAGTCAATAAACGACCTAATTTCATCGAAAATGGCCGATAATCAGCTTTGATTTTTCGAAAGTGAATCAGATTGAACCGAATTTGATGGACAGAATCACTAAGTGACTGATATGCAAAGCACACAGCACCAATGTCCATTGCAGACAAAACGTTTCTTCATCCACGTTATGCACTACCGATAAATCCATTAAAACATCCCAAAAGCAACTCATACGTGTGGTTTACATTGCCAAGGCTTTGACAGGCAGCATATTTCCATGGCCTTAAAAGGCCCCAACCGCAGCTAATTGAAGTCCAATCTTAGTTTGGCCCCAAAATTGATAGATGCGTGTCTAAGACATAAGTGGTGCTTACACCATCTTTAACCCTTCACTCGATTGCTTTTAAAAGAAGAAAAAGAATAAGGCAATAACAAAAAATTCAATTTAGTGTGTGCATTGTGGTGCACTTTATTAAAAAGTGTGGCACAACGCCGAATCCATAAATGAAAATGAAAAATCTGTGTCGCTCTTAATTGGCCCTGTCAGGATTACGGTCTGACATGGCAAATATCAAAAGTATACATAGAGAGAGATACGCAGATCCGAATTCGGTGTTCAATGATTCAACAGAAAATGAAAGTGATTGTGCATTGTTGTACTGGGTCTTATGAATCTTTTGGTGTTTTTAATTTGACAACTAAAAAGTGACAATTGACAATGACGTTTATACAGAACATCAAAAAAGTAAATTTATTAAGTCTGGAATCCAGATGTTTTCTTTTTGTTTTATAGTTAACGCGCACATCAAGAGCAAAAATGTTAAAAAACACAGTGGAGACACCGATGCACGTTGCTTTTGAAGTTTTTTTTACAACAGAACAACAGAATCTGGTAAAGCAATCCACATGAGACTTAAACTTGACTGTACGTCCGATGTTGAGCTTAAGTTAAAACTGATTGAGTTACGATTTCAAAAACTAAGACTGTTCGATAAATTGCAGTAAGGTATTACTGATTTGATGATATAGGTCGAAAGAGAACAGAATCTCAAAGCACAGTTTTACTGCCACTCAACTATGTTTTTGCCAATCCATTCTTCTTCTTTTTCTTTTAATTCCCTTGAAGCAAAGCACTGCCCAAAAAATAACTAATTGAACCTTTCTGATCTTCTTCCTTTTTTAGCGTTACGAGCCTCATTTTGGACAAAAAAATACGGCCCTATGATGCCGCCAACCAATAAACCGCTCCAAACAGTCACTCTTTGTGGGTGCATTGGTTTTTCGAAAATCACTCTTGGATTATTATTCGCCCAAACGAATCCACAGCCAGAAAGCGTTTTTCGTTTCAGAAAATTACAGAAATTCAATCGGGGAAATTGCCAATTCCACGCAAAAGGCGATAACCGGTGAGATAAATATTTTTCCCCTGATGTTTCTGCGACTCGAACTTCGAACCTCTCACATATAACAGGCATACACGCTAATCATTACCCCACAAGCACAACAATTTAAATAGCCGTTGGGTTAAAAAAATTTATTTGACTTTTTATTTGATGCAATTGCATAAAAAGAAACGATACAGCAAATTGATCAGGGCCCCTTTCGAAATTGGCACAGACAGTTGAAATACGAATTATAAATATTCTTGGGCGTTATCTGAATTCGTACCATTTTTAGAGTAATTTGGGGTTATGTCGTATAGGCGGCGCGGCGGGAAATGTGGTATAGGCATTTTTTTACAAAATAAGCATGCTCCTTTAACGTTTTCTACTCTAGTAGGTGAAAATGAGTTTTTCAACAAAAACTTAAATTCTAAAAAAATTGTTATCTATTTTAGTAGGTGCAGACTTAAAAAAAACTAAGTATGCTTGTTCAAACAAGTAAAAACTCTTCATATCTGTCAAACAAAAAGCAAATAGTCGACAACAGTAATTGAGTAAGCGTGAGCTTCTTTTTTGTGGATACAAAAAGTAATGGTGCGGTTTAAGAAGCTGTGCTTCAAACATGGACATATTTTTCAAAGAAAATATGAGATTCTTTAAACATTAAAGTTTTGGTAAATATGTATGTATGTGCTTAGTTTGTTTTATATTAGTTTCTTTTGTAAATATGTGTGTACAGTTTCGGCTAATGTGCTATACTTGGCATGGGGTAATGTGCTAGTATACCACAAAGTTGCTAATTTGTGTTTTATCTTAAGATCTTAGGGTGAAATAACAAAATGGGACTCGAAAGACGTGTACAAATCTGGTAAAATGTGCAAAAGTTTAAGAGCATTTGCTTCTTAGTTCTTCTGCAAAGGGAAAAAACAAACATGGATACCACAATACCCATTCTTCCTTTACTATACTTTTCGTTATTACAAATCATTGTGTTAGTTAACCAAGGGAATTATTTTTGCATAATCTACTAGCTGCAAAAAACACAGCTATTTTAAGCAAAGGCTATGGTCGTAGTGGCAACTTTTTCAGTATGCGCACTTTTGAAAGGAATTAGCGAGCTTTGCTAGTCAAATTCACTTTTACCATAATCACACTCTCATTTTTCAGCCTTATTGCGAAGGTCAATTGAAAATTTAAACTCATCGCACAATTTTGTCAAATAACATTGTGTCTATCAATTATAATTGATAACAATTGAGGACAATGTTTCAATTAATAATTATCAATGAATTTATTGATACACTGTCAATTCGTATCAATCATCCGTTGTGAATGAAAAAATCAATTTTAACTGAAAAATTTAAGTTGACAAGTTGTTTTTCAGTACAAAAATTGGCTTTAATGTAAGTTTTTACATGATGAGTTTGATTGCTTATCATCCTTTTATAAATATTTTATGAAAAGAACTTGAAAGATAACGGATGTGTTAATGGAGCAAAACATATATATTCCTAAAGGATTAAGTCCTAATTACGGAATACAAACTTGGTGAGAACATTGGCATTGAACTGAAAAAATCGTCCCCACCACCAGTATGGGCTTTAGAAAAGTGGAAAAGAGTGTTGCACTTTTTTTAACGAACAAATAATGTTCGAATCCAAGACCTTAACTATCTATTGTCCCTTATGACGGGCTTCAAAAAGTAGCCATATCTCTCTTTCTCATTATATAAGCATTATTTTGTTAGCAATCTGCTACTGCTGTTATTAGTAGAATAGTCTCCAGAACTATTTTAGCCCCTACCACCGCTGCTGTTTGAGACTCCAGTCTTCCACTAGCTCAATGAAGAAATACCTTTCCATGGTGCCTTGGAGTAAGCCACCAGCTGATGGACTAGGGTTACTTTTTACTTTACCAGCGTTTTGAAGCCGCAACAAAAAGGACATAAAGAATTGTCATATAACTTGAAATGTAACTGTTAACGCAACAAAAGTTTTGATCGACTTTTGTATGTAAAATTTTAAATAAAAAAGAAAACTCAACATAAAAACGCAGTGTCAGCCACTTAATTTATTGAAATACATAATTTCGCTGCTACAATTTGAGACACAACAAAGCAATTTTGCTTATACCTACATATCTAATTCACAAACCTGCGTATGTTTCGGTGGCATTCACTATATCACAAGATTTATCAATCAGTTTTCAGAATACGATTTTCAATTTCAATTGATAAATTTTATTAATAAGGCTGCTTGCTTTTTAGAATTTGAAATAAATATTTTTGTCAAAGTTGGGAAAAATCTGAAGAAGTTTCAAAGCAACAATACAAAAAGACTTTAATTATTCAAAATTCAAAAGCAGGACAAAAACAAAACTTCGAATTGTTCTTGTAAATTCGAAACGATAAGCTTTGAAAATATACCCAATTTAAGCAACATGCTACTTAACCCAACGCAAAACAAGTTACACTTGTAAGAGTTTTAGCTTTATCGAGAATATCATTCATTTGGACCTTTTTTCTTTATGATCTCGCAATTATTTAAAGACTGTTCGGACGACCCACAACGAAAAATTGGCTAATATTTTTGAAGAAAATAGATACTCTTTTCTAAATTTTTATTAAATTGTTTTGAATAAGATTCTGATAGACTGTGTGAAGGAGGACAATCCAACATACATTTTCATAGGTGCTTTCAAAATTTATTCAGCCCATCAGCGTTCATCGTCAATCTTTTCTGTGCCAGTGAGGTAAACAAATCTATAAATATTGTCCACTGAGAAGATATTATAATACCCATGTCAAGTCGTATATAACGACAAACATATGTAAATATTTACTCAAACAATATGAGAGAGAGACGCCTGCTAAATGATACCCTCAGCCAATAGAACAGCGTATATATGATAAGCGATGAACATAATCGGCTATCGAACGGAACGTATGTAATTATGTTAATTTTTCCCACTGGCACTGGCGACACGGCCGAGCGCTGCTGTATGGCAAATGCACGCATAAAGCAGACAGTGCAAGGTGCTTCACCACCAGTGGTGTCATCTTCACATGGTGTAACATATCCATAACGAACCACCATTTCAGCTACAAGTCTGTGTTTCGGTTAAACTTTTGCCAAGTATGGACGTGCAGTTACACTAGCTACTACTAGGTGGGTAAGCCGACGTTGTCGACGACGACGACGACGGACAGTAGTCCCGCCCGCCTCTTCAAACGACAAAAAAAAAATATGTATGTGATTTACCTTTTATTTTCCGCCAACCATTCTTGGCCAAGAGATTCGCTTTTTTCGCCGCCACTGTTTGGGTGGGGAGCGCTAAACAGCAGAAAAATAATCGATAAAGAGTTGCATGTTCACATTGAGAATGCCACTTGGCTGAGTGGTGGGTCTCTAGGTGTCAGTATGTGTTCACATGTACATGAGGGGCTATTGATGAGGCTTGGGAGTTGGAACTTGGATCTCGACTGGCTGGGGCGCTGTAAATAGAAAGCTTTCCTGCCATTGGGTAGGGGAATAAATTATGTGAGCATGAGGTATTTTGAGGCGGACATTATTGTGTCTATGCTCGTTGGTGTGGAGCATGATTAGACGATTAGCATGCCGTGGCGTGTCACAGCGCACATCTTACTTGGATGCGGTCATGATCTTTTGCAGGGGCGCAAGGGAGTAGACATACGATGCATATTTTGACGTCTTGTGCAGAAGCTTGGAGCTACTGAATGGTGGCGTCAAGAAATAATCGATTTGTGGCGTCTTCCTGCTATGCAGTTGGGTGATTCGCGTGGGCGACAATTGCAAACGGAGAAACTACAGATGACTATCGACGAACACCTGACGGAGGCATGTGTATGAAATGTTTTTCATTTATTTATAGCCACACGGATAGAAGGATTTTATTTGTAGAACGACGAATAGATTGCAATCGGTAGTAAAATTGTTTTTCTGAGACTATTTGTAGTGAGAATGGCTGTTGCCCTTACATGAAATGACACAGAAAACTGTAAATCGCAATAAACAATTTTATGTCTGATAATGTAGTCTAAGACATTCCGAAGATTGTATAGGATTTAATCCTTCGGTTTTTTAAGATTGAAGGTTTATACCAAACCAATTTAAAAATAAATCAGCCGGTCAAACAAAAGCTTTGAATTGATCAACTCTTTTTTGAAAACATAATTTACATAATTTACAGCTATTTTTTGAAATATTATTACTTAAAGGATATGCGTAAGGAACATTTTTTAATAAAAACTTATTGAATCATTAAAAACAGTTAATTTAGTTCAGAAGTCTAGGACCAAATTTCGATGAATTAAAAGTTCTCTTCTTTCTTTTTTAATAAGCTAATTAACTGTGGAAACTATGGAAACACATAAAAAGCAATGAGATAAACAGATTGCAAGCAAATATTATGAATCGATAAAATTCATAGTTTCCGAAAGGAAATAATCGCTATTACAAGCATTTAATTGCGTTCATTGTAGACTTTGTGAACATAATTGCAGCGGTTTCGAACCACTTCAGTTGTTGAGAATCATCAGAAGACACAATCAAGGTTGTTTCAATCAATGCATTTTTAGAAGTCTGCGTTCAAGGTTTGATTTCTAAATGCTATTCCATTTGTCAAACAATCAGAAATCATAATTAAATACTATTTCCACTTTTG
Source organism: Melanostoma mellinum (assembly GCA_914767635.1). Taxonomy (NCBI): domain Eukaryota; kingdom Metazoa; phylum Arthropoda; class Insecta; order Diptera; family Syrphidae; genus Melanostoma; species Melanostoma mellinum. The sequence continues at coordinate 1,054,339 of OU612060.1, read as the reverse complement.
TAGGAAGGGATTAACATTCAAGGTTTACTTCGATGAAATATACTCCTCATTCAACGTGTTACAGAAGCTGTCAATAATCGATAGATCCTTTAAATATGCGATGAAGTTAAGTTACATCAGCTTTTTTCCCAATCATATTGAAATCGCTAATACAAGGCATGAACAAACAATTTAGTTCAGGTAGCTGCACATAAAGATTACCAGAGCTTGTAAAATATGGTCATAAAAAGTTCATCTTGGACATCACTCCATTCCTTAGTTTTCAAACTATAAAATATTTTCTTGGACATTTCGTAGATTTCTTAATTTTGGTAATCATTTGACTTTTCATTGTTGACATTTTGACATATTAACTAGCGTTTAGCCGAGTTCAGACTACACAATTAGTTGGACAGACTTTGGCTTGAACGACCAATAATTGATAATGTCAACGCTGAGACGACTGCTTGCCCAACTTCTTGAATGGTTTTTTAAAGTTGAATGGAGCGGAGGAACACATGACATAAAGTTGGACGACAATCGACAAGTTTGATAAGTCTGAACGCAAACTACATCCGACCATCCAACATATATCAAACGGAGTCTGTCCAACTAATTGTATAGTGAACCCGGCTTTTATTCCGAATTGAACAACTTGATTTATTTTTTTTGAACAGATCTATCGTTTGAAAATAGCTGATTTCACAAAGTAAAATTAGTTGGACAGACTTTGATTTGAACAACCAATGTTGGATTGTATGTGAACCATCAGACAACCGCTTGTCCAACTTGTTTTCAAATATTTTTGAAAATGTTGAAGTTGGACGGAGGGGGGAATATATATGTCATAATGCTGGACTACAAATCAGATAACTCTGAATGCAAACTACTTCCCACCATCCAACTTTGGGGATTTATAGTCGAAGGAATTTTGCTTGCATCAGGTGAAGTCAATTTAAATTAGTCTAACAAATTAAGTTAAGAATATTTTGGGCGGTTTTTTAGTCATTCCTCAGTCTAAATTTTTTTTACTTCATCGTATTCTAAGGTAACGAGATACAAAACGTTTGACAAATGTTAAAGCAATTTCTTGAAACCTCATTATTTTAAAGGGAAATGCCCTAATTCCTTCGATTGGAATAAATAATTTTTGTAAAACTTTCTCAAAGCTACAAATTGTTTCTTGAATTTATTTTTGATAAAAATAAATTTTGGTAGGTACTTTAAGCGGAACTATACATTCCCTGTCAAATCGTTAGTGGCGCTCAAATCAATCAATGATATGACAAGACTCTGTACCAAAATATAGCTTTCCCGATTTCTTCTAAATGGGAATACATTTAACTCATGTGTTATGCAGAATATTTTACATAAGATGCGACAAAAGCCCAGGAATGATAGTTTGGTTGGAGAAAAAAATCTTGTAGGAAGTGAATCTAATTCCCTCCAATCTAATAAGAAATTGATTTAAAATTCTAAAACAATTGTGTAAAATCAACTTAGCCACTTACTACAGCGTTTTTGAGAGCTCATACTTTCTTTTTGCATTTTAGCTCAAGTTAATTTAGTTATGGTTTTAAAGTAAGTCTAAAAAATTTAAATGTTCAGAAAAGAATTCGAATTTTTACGAAATTTTGCGTGATTAATATTCATTCTTGGAGAAATTTAAAAAAAAATTACAATTTTTATAATTCTTTAGTTCAATGTTTTGGGGTCTGCTCTGCTTGGTTTTCATTTTCCCGTTTATATTTTTTTCTGAAGGGATCTTCCCTTTTGTACAGACAAAAAACCGAATTTTTACGAATTTTACGAAACAAACCGAAAATATGAATGTAAAAAGTTTTAAACCTGAAAAATATACTCTTAAAATACACGAGAAATATTTTATAATTATTTTATTGAGTTTTTGCACAAAAAAAGAGCAGACTGGTGCAAAAAAATCGTATGATATGCATGTGCTCAACATTTGATACGGTTCGGTTGAATAGTTTCGAAGATTTTATCAACAAGATGCCGAAAAACGTCATTCCGAGAGAAAAAGCGTTTGAAGTTTCCTTTAACAAAAAATAGTCACCTCAAAACAGTTAGACTGCTCGGATCTTTATAAAATTTTAGTATATATACTTAAATGTATACTATTGGTATAATGTAAAAAATCGATTTTTTAAAAATTCTAAAACGGATAAACCTTTCAAAGGAAATCACACGCAAACAATTTTTGACTTGAACATTTTTTCTTTTGATTCTTTTAAGTTCGTTTTGAATAGATTAGACCCTAAATTGTGTCCCTGAACTTTGATTATTCCCTTCAATTCTAACTACTTTTATGAAAACTATTAGTACATAGCAGACTTTCGGGAGCGTATCAAATCACACTTTTCAAAATCCCAATCCCGAAAAAAAGTTTTAAAATCCCGTCTACTGAAATACTTTTTTTTTTACAATCCCGACTTCTAAAATCCCGCTCGATCAAAATTCTTATTTATTCAAATCCCGCTTTTGAAGATCCCGCCAATCTCGTTTTTATCCATTTTAATGTTTTACAAACTACGAAGAAAATAGACAAAAAATGAATAAAAAGGTTTTTTACGTCACAGTGCTCATTGCATAAAATTACACTAATATGAAATTATAAGAAATATTGTTGATGGTTATTAGTTCCTTTCCTATGTTCTTTTTTTAATGTACCATTTGATATGCTAAGAAATCTATTTTGACAATTTGAATTTTTGTTATTTGCTTAGCGCTACAATAAATGTATTCCAAACAAATCCCTTGCTTCCTTTATTTTGATTTCCTTATCCCGCTTTTGCAATCAAAACTAGATGTTTTGTTTAAAAAAATCGCACGATTTTAACAAACGGGATTTTAAAAAACGGGATCATTAGAGGCGGTATTTTAAAAAAGCGGGATTTTTAAAAACGCTATTCTAGAAAGCGTGATTTTAAAACCGGTATTTTCATAAGCGGGAATATAAAAAATGGGATTTCGAACCCAACCCCAGACTTTCTTTTCAGTTGCTATTTACATTTCATTATGTAACGAACCAGCAGCCAATTTTTTGTTATGAAAAGTTAGTAAAAAATAATTTCAAATCGATTTCACCAAAACAAAAAATCATGCAAAAACATATGTGGAAATACTGCATAAACTGAAGCTTTAGATCCTACAATAGCTTCATGGATCGCAATCACTTTTGGTGACCAAATCACAATATTTCCAGTGAAAAAAACGACGATCAACGTCGAATTCACAGATTTTCATTGAAATCTGTTTTTTTTTTTTTCAAACACTCAATTGTTAGAAGGTTTACATCCGATTAGGCATCGCATGAGTACCAGTTTTAGTTTCAATGTCTGAAAGTTCTTTGACGTCTAGTACTGGGTGGCAAAATTAAGATGCTGATTTTCATACCAAAAAAAAATTTCGAAATATGCAGTTAAAATATACCTTCAGCCTCGCCTCAGAGCTTATATTTGCATACTGCATATACTCGTAAAACTCAACGCGAACGTTTTTATTAATTCAACTTCAACTACTCAAACGTGCAAAAAATCATCACTATTCTGTGTAGAGAGCTCACATTAATTAATCTGTTGAATCTGAACCACCTTGGAAATGTTTTATCGTGAGCAACTTGTTTTCCCTCCCAAGAACCACAAAATTAAGCCTGTTATAGGTAAAGCGATAAATCAATGGAAACTTAAGAAGCCCCATTACCCTTCGGGGTTAGCTAATTGTGAGGTAAACTGTTTTAGGTTAGACTCCAGTCCATCCATGGTGGTCAATTAACTCAAAACTCATTTCTATGATGTGGAAATTGTGACCTAGTTTATTGTGCGCTCCGTTAGAACATTCAACGAAGATATCTGGAAGTGCAATTACATTCGCGGTTCGCTTCACCCAACAGGCCATCATGCAGCTCAGTACGGAGTACGGAATAGCGCGAAGCTTGTTCGGCGCAGCAAGATCTCCTGGCATCCAGTTTTCGAACGGCCACTTTTGATTATATAGGTGAGTGAACTGTGAGGCAGAGGTGTATCCCCATTAGGTGCACACTCACAGCTCCAACAACGACGACCACAACAACGACAAAGACTACGACGTCGGCGTCGGCGTTGCAGTCGCCTTAGCCGTCGCCGTCCTCGAGATCGTCGTCATACTACCTACCGCATAAGCACATCTGTAGCTGAAATTGCTCCAGTTTTCACTTTTTTATATCTGATAGCTCGTTTTTGTCGTCGTCGTCGTCGTCGTTTGTAAAATGCAACATACTCGTACATAGTCACCGTGCCTGCTGCTGCATCCACAACAAAACACCAAGACCAAGTGGAGATGCCATAAGCAAGTCCACATACATAAGCTCTTGTTTTTATCTATCAAAACCGCATTTTACTGCCATCATAGGCCGTGTAAATTTATCCTCTGATTAAAAAAAAACCTTGTTGTAGTGGGCACCATCGGCATCGCATACCCAACAATGCAAGCGAGCTCTGAACTTCTCTGCTCTGCAATTAGAAACTGAAGCAGAGTGACATAATTGGCTCAGATTCGAGAATAATTGAAATAGAAAGGATTCCAATTTCGATTCCTGCCGCCACGCAAAAAAATTTCGCTTTTAAGCAGCAAAAATAAAACACAATGTTGGGCAGACCAGCTCTTGGTGTCGATAGATATTACTCAATCTATTCGAAACGAGGCGAAAAAACCAGTCCGGAAGGAGAACTGGATTTAGAATGCTACCCAAGATCCAAAAGTGCTGAACCAATTTCCACATCATCCATCCTTCACTTCTATTAATCGCGGCCGTTTATTTCTAGCGGTGATTTTTCGCTTTTTCGCGTTGACGACACGACGCAAAACACGATCTAGTTGAATGCGAATGCGCGCACTCTCGTATGTTATTCATTTTCATCCGCCCATTTCCTTGGCGCAGATCGAAGATACCGGGGCCATAACATAGCCCATTGTGGCTTGTTAAGATCTAATTTACGTAAGCGAAAATAGAACCGAATCACCTTCGGATGGTAATCGCCATCGCGCAGCAACAACACTGCGCAGGCGCGCAGAGCACACATAGACTTCCTCGTTGTCTTTAGTAGCAGACAGTATCTATAAAATTCATAGAAATGTCGCCTACATGCGCGCCCAGTTCCAATGGCTTTTTAAATTATGCACACTGTTGAAAGTTCGGTGCGATCCGCACGCCTCGCCGCGCTTCGCTTCAGCCTTCACCAACCAGCGCAGCAGCGCCTGTGCCTTATACAGGCCGGTCGACAGATCGCCTCTGCGTGTTTATGTAGCGGTTGATTGTTACTAGAATGTCAACTGGGCTCTCAAAAAGCCTTACCCACCCTGACGTCTGACCGGTCGGTTATGTCTAGTGTGACCAATTTACTGCAAGTTTTAAAACCCTCAAAAGGGTAGTTGTTTGAGAATGTCAACTGGGCTCTCAAAAAGCCTTACCCACCCTGACGTCTGACCGGTCGGTTATGACTAGTGTGACCAATTTACTGCAAGTTTTAAAACCCTCAAAAGGGTAGTTGTTTGAAAAACAAATGGAATTGAATAAAAGTGATATAAAACGCAACAATGAAAGTCTACAGATAAAGAAAATCTAAATAATTTGACTGAAGACAATCAACGAATTTCAAATTCATGAAATTTTTAGCTATGATTCGGCAGCGGGTTCAAATTTTACTAAAATTATAAAATCAATTATAAATATCAAAAGCAATAACGAACACCTTTAACGACTCCCTAAATTGGTTTCTCATTACAAAACACAAAAAACAAAAACACATGCTCACGATGGCCACACTAATTATGTGTGGGGCTGCGGCTGGTGCGTATATCCAGTTTTAGAAACCGGACAACCTTCTTGCGTAGATCTACGGGTGTTAGCATTTGCATTCGATAACATGAGTTTACAGTCACCACCACCTTAGACACTCACATTTGGCCATCTTTTGATTGCTTCTATAATTTTATTGGATTAATTGCGGAGTAGTTGCGTACTCCGGGGATGAATCAAAAATTCATAAGCCGAGTGGGTGCGGTTCCGGTTGTCACCACTGTTCTCCACTGTTTGCGCCACCAAAGGCTGACAGCATCACCTGAACACTTTCGGTCATACTAAGCCATCGAGTTGACAAGTAGCGCTTCCAAAATTGGATTCTTGCTTCGATGGAGCCGGTACGTCGGCGGGGTGGTGGATGGATGGACTTGATATAGCAGCGAGAAATACTAGACCGATGTTATTCCTTCTATGTTCGCGTAGACGCGAAGTGCTTTTCGAATTTTATGCGACACGATTGTTGCTTTAGGAAAAAAATGTGATCAGTTTTCCTGGCCTTTTATTTACGATGTCTTGCGCCAAATGCGAGATCTTTCACTGCAAATCCATAGCTATAAAGAATCGCCCACACCATCGTGTAATATTGCTTGTTCGGATCGTTCGCAATGTAGAAATATATCAAGTGGTCAGTAGCGCGATGGCTGGAGGATTTAGCTTGCTGTTGTCTTGCTTTGTTTTGCTTCCTCTTTTTCGTGGTCGCTGCTTGCTGCAGCTCTAGTCTAAGTTGTCGTTGTCTGTCGCCGGTTCGAGTATCTACTCTGAATGTGTGTGGAGGGAGATTGCTTTATGTTTGTTGCTTCGTTAAAATGTTGACACTTTCTTGGGCATACTAGGAGAGATCCTGCGGAATGGACCGATGCTGTATGCAGATAGCAAGTCAACCAACTTGCTACGAGGTCTATTTGCGTGAAAGTCCAATTTTGTGCTATGTTCAGATGTTCAGTTTGGCTATCTTTGTGGGTGTCTGGATATTTACGAGTTGACAATGATAACAGTACTACTTACGTACATACTATGGGTAATGCCTTGTTTAAGGTAGCCGGCCGGGCTGCCACATCTTGAAGATTTAATATTTCACTCGAGTTCTGTCAGCCTGACGTTAACATTCACTTTGAGGAGTAGAAAGTCGAGCGATATCACCTTCACCAATAGCACCATAATCAAACACTTTACAGCGCACAATAGTTCCTTTTCATCTCCTGTCACTCTTTCACATTTCAGTCTATTTCTATTTTAGAGCGGAATTATTAATCAAAAGTTATTCAACTACAATCGAACTCCGTGCTTGTGTTGCCTGATCCTTTTTTTCATTCCCGCATATGAATGAACTTCCGACAGAGAGATGCTGCTGCCTCAATTTGAATGGAACATCCACTTCGCCAATGACAAGGAGTGAAGACTTCTTGCGAGACAAGTGCATTCGGCTGCATAGTAAGTTCAAAAAAATACCGCTCACTGGCGATGTTTGTTCCGACATCGAGTTCAGTGATTTTGCGAGTGGAGACAGCTCTTCAGCGTCATCAGATCAGAGTGATGGCTATGTCGTGGCAAAAGTAGGCAGGTCAGGCATATTGTGTTGGGTTTTGCCTGGATACTTGCAAGTTGTACGTTGGCCGTTTGTCTACCAACTTGCATACGATTTAATCAAATCATGTTGACATTTAAACATGACAACCACAATTTAGATCATCGGACAATGAGATGGTACGTTGATAAGGAAAATCAGTCTTAAGCCCTTCTCGTCGATGCTATTTATGTAGTTTATCAAAACGTCAGCTATACTGGGAAAACATACGTAATGGGGTGACTGCACAGATTTAAGAAGTAAATAAACTGACAACACAGAAGAGGATATTCAACAGACATTATGGTTTACCGTAACCATAAGAAAGTTGGTATTTTCAACTTTAAACAAGAAGATCCGCAGCAAATATTGTACCATTGAAATTTCGAAACATTACACATTTTTCCTAGCAGTCTGTAATTACTTTTGGAGGATCTGCCAGCTCCTTGCCAGTTTTTCGCGAAAGGCGATACCTTAGAAAAACTTTTTTGGTTTGATGTTTCTGGGCCTCGAACCACCGCCCTCCCAAAAGGCAGACGCCATGGACACCGCAATCGTTTTGATTCTTTGAACTTTATATTAAAAAACAAAAAATTTCTTGTATTTAAGAAAAGAATTGCTCGTGACTTTCATAACTCTTATATCCACAAAAGTCAAGAAGATGTCATTTGTAGATCAATTCAGATAGGGAAGGATTTTATAAGCGCCAATTGAAAATTTTACTAGAAGAAACTCTCTTCAAAAAAATTTATCAGATTTTTTCTTTAGAGGTGTGATTTTCAAAGAAAAAAAAAACACTTATAATTCAATGTTGTGACCAAGAATTAAGCTTCATTATAAAGACAAGGATTCGCGATTAAGTTTTAAAAATGATTTCGGGCAAGTGAGCTGGCCCAAATTATTTTCAGCCGAGAGGTTCATTATTCGACGACTTTTTTAGCATTGGGGGGCCGTGTGTCAGCAATAACATGCCGAATATTATCTTCGATTATATTCGAGATATCAAGAGACAACTGTCAGAAAGACTAATTCTGAAAAAGCATTGCCAGATTGAAAATCAAACGTTTAAGAAAACACTGTGTTCGTAAAGAAAAGGATATGATTAATTTTTCAAAATAAAAAGAAGATCCTTCTGCTTGCAAAAAATCGTTTTGTACATTTCGAATAAAAGCATATGGAACCCTTCTCGCAAAATCATCGTAAGCTATATTTTTAACAAAATCCTTTTTTTATACAATTCAAAAGATTTCATTGTTTCACAATTTTCTGCATTTTTAATTTTATATTAACTGTTTTACGAAAAAGTTACAGCGAAAATAAATTTTATGTAAGCAACTGACCTTCGGTCCTTTTTTTCGAATGCTTATGATACACAGAAAAAACAAAAACCTCTTCTTGTAAAACTTTAGTTTTGGCGCTTACGACAAAATGGCGGGAAGGGCTCGATATCGTTCCACTCATTAAATAAATGGGTATACATAAGCTTCACCTGTTAATTAAATACAAAACTCTTTTTAAAGGTTGAGTAACTGCTATTTACTCAATCTTTAAAAAGAGTTTTCATCTCATCTCGGTAAAAAAAGGTTGAGGACCCTGAAACTTAAACTATTACCGCAATAAAAGTTCCACAAGTAATCTTGTTAGTTGGCTAGAATTCGTACACGACTCGACAAAATGGAAAAATTCACAACCTTGAGTAAAATTCAAAAAATTAAAACTAACTGTTTGTGTTATGTGAAGCCTAGTTTTAACTTAAACCAAAGAACTAACGAAAACACCTTTTGAATGTGATCATTATAAGCTTTAACGAGCATAAAGGCCTTGAGAAATTCCTAATCAAATAGTAGTAACACTTTGTATTCAAAAAGTAAATTGTATTTTTCGTCCCTGAATAAATTCCTTCAAAAACGGGAACGTTCCAGTTTTGTTATTTATATTTGAGGCATGATGTATATTAGTCTGTACATCAATTGACCTCTGTATGCCGCTAAACGCCGAAACTCTTCTGCGTTTTTCAAACCGTTTTTCTGAGGTTTGTCATATTTGAAGTCCGTGTGCACAAAAACTCAAAATCTACTGGACAAATCACTTGAAAATTTTGCACAGGACTTCTTCACATAACTCACCAGGTATTGTCGAGAGCTTTTTCATTTTTTGTAATAATTACAAATTTTTTAACAAAAATTAGCCAATTTTTTGAGTTTTTGGCTCCCAAGTTCTACGAAAAATCAAAAAAATTTAAGAAATAAAATGTTCTCAGCATTTGCTCCAGAAACATTTCTTTTAATGAATGCATTTTGATTTTTTTGTTTCATATGATTCTGTTGCAAGTTATGGTGCACATCGCAAACCAATTTTTTTTCGAGGCGTCTCCGGAGTAAAATGACTTCAATGAGCTCATTTTAGATTGACCAAAAGAAAACCTTTTTCATCAGAAAAACATAACTGAACTGAATGACCTCGTTTGAAAAGAACCAACATGAACTTCACCATGAAGTGGCTTCTAACTCAAATGACAGCAAAAAGCTCCTTTAAAATTGACCAATAGGAAAATAATTACCTTCTTCAACACAAATGATAAAATGAGTAATTTCGTTTCAAACGAACCAACACGATACACACGATATGTTTTTTCCCTCAAATTACTCAAAAAGGACATATTATGTTAAACGAACGAACAACAATTTTTTTCTGTAACGGCACGTGTTAGCTCTTGCATAAACACGTCCTTGTTTTCGGCTAGGTTCTTATTTCTTTTAAGCAATTTCCTGTAACTTTGTACTTATCCAGAAACGCAGCACTCAATGTACAGCTACCTTCTCAGTCTACATAAATATAAGTTTCATCAAAATAAATGTTTAATATTCAGTAGGTCTTCAACTTGAGAGTTTAGCTAAAAAGACAATCACTATACGTAAGTGTTAAACATTTTATTATTAGATATTTTATTAAATAATTTATTATTTGCATTTGCTTAAGCATCGAACAGTTTCCGCAATGTTTCAAACTGCAAAAAAGAACTTCCTCTTATTACCGACCCCGCCTATAAAGCGCAAACACCTTTGAAGGCCATGCACGCTTCAACCACAATGACGAGAATTTCATTATTTGATACTGCTTTATAAGAAAAAACTGCTCACAGAATGAGAAGAGGCAAGCATTGCTAAACCAGAAAAGCTTTTACTCTCGTCACCAAAATACTCCATCCTCCCTACCACCCTACCCTTATAACAACACAAAACATGATCTCAAAACAAACAGATACTTAATACGCTCTTTCGTTGATCTACTTTTAAAGCTTTACTCTATTCTCTCTGTTTACATGAGGTACTTGTGTGTTGTGTCTAGTCTGGCATTGCTCTACTTCATTTTGGCTTGAGACTCTTCTATGACTCATCACGTAAGAGAATATAAATGATCAGCTCTTCTAAGCCAAAATTCAAGATTGAGATTTCAAACCACATGGCAAGATCAAAACAAGGCTCTTTCCGTCTCTCTATCTCTAATTTTAAAGACTCTCTTGTGCATTTCAAAGTTGGGTGTGTTTGTATGCGCGTGCCTTGCCGCAAACTCGTGGGCTGTGTACGTCCATCCGCTGCCGCTCAGAAGCAACAGCAGCTCTCGCACTTTTCAATGAACTAACCATCGAGCTATCTTCTATACGATGCTGTGCTCTGTGCTGGAGCCGTAACTGGTGCTACTCTTGTTTTGTTTTTGTTCTGCTTTTTTGTTGTTTTTCTTTTCCATGCACTTTATTGTAACAGTTTTATACAGTTTTTTATTCCTCCTTGTTTCTTTCTACCGACCGATCGAGGCTGAGGCTGAGGCTGAGCTGAGGCATGTCTTTTTGAACTGCCCGCAACTTTGGGTATGCTAAAAAGTTACGATCGTTTTCAGTTCAGTACCTTAACTCGAACTTGTAGCAGACGACACAGTATACGGATAACGGTGCACATGATGCCTTAAAGTGTTTCATTCGAACCTTTCGTCTTCCATCATTGAGCCCACAGCAAAGCGTCTCCATCTATCGGAAGAGTCTGTTCGTCCGTTTGACCGTGTTTTTTATTCAATTGCGATTTGATTATTGTGGAGCGGTTATCATTCGCGCTTGTCAACGTGTGTGCAAGTAAAGCAGCGCAGGATCCAAAGAGGAGGCCAATCGTTCTGGTTTTTTTCTTCTTCTACTTCTTCTTTCTTTTATTTTTATTTATTTATCTGTTCAATTTGCGTATTTCCTTCCGGTGGTGAACTAATTATTATTAAACGGGAAAAGGATACTGATCCTCCCAAAAATGATTGTAGAACAAGAAAAAATTTGTGCAATCTTTGTAGTGTCCTAAACCGTAACATTTTTTTTTTTTAATTCGATTGAGGAAATCAATTTGTTATCAAATTAATAAATGTTATGATGATTTACGTTGTGATAATTCTTGTTAAATGAATTAAAAATTGGCATTTAATGATACTTGCGGGGAATTTAATTGCTTACAACACGTGATGAAATAAAATTTTCAAGATATAATTTTAATTGAAATCAAAAGGCACATAAAAATATCTACCTACATACAAAAGTGAATGATTAAAAAGAGAAATTAGTGTCACAATACGAAAGCTGATACTTTTGGGCAGCTAAACATTGAATTTAAAAGGATATCTTACGCCTTCTCTTCGAGGACATTGTCTTACTTGGCTGATCACGTTACAGAACAAAGTGAGTAGATTCAAATAAAAATATAAACTTTGAAAAGATTGGATTTGCCGTCGGGAAAGTCAAAAATGAAAAGATACATTTCTATCTTTTGCTTTGTAGTAAACAATTATTTTGAGTTTTAATTGTTCAATAGTTGTTGCTCGTTTGTGAATAACATGATGAGTAAGGAAATGATTTTTCCGCAAAAGGTCTATCTTTTATTTATTAGTGTTTTTATACTTGATAATTTTAAATAGAATGTGTCTATGATGCAACGAAGTTTAAAATTGCCTCAATGAATTTTTTTTTTTGTTTGTTGTTTGATTTTCCACGTGAAGTATTTAGCTGTTTAGCAATTGTATGATATAAAATATGTGCAAGCTGTCAGCAGTAGTTTACTGCTTTGTTGCAATGTTGTTTGTTAAAAACTCTTGTTCCGGTTTTCTGGCTTTTAAAATTTATCAATAGTAAAAAAATTTTAAATTCAAAATTTAGATACTTTTGCACTACATCCTACTAGCGAGCGTACCGATAAATGACTTGCAAAAGAATGAACTGAATATGTTTTCAAATCGTCAAATGGAAAACAACGGATTAGGGATTAATACGCAGTTCTTGAATCCTCATAAGTTGAGTACAAATAAGAAAGTTTCAACTAATTTTGACATGGTAAAACCATTTAATGTGAACTACAATTTCTTTTTTGATAATGAATGAATAATAATAATTAATAACGTTTAGTTAGTTTTTAATGTATTAAGTATTGTTTCTTTTTGTGTTGACGACGAAATGCTTTAAAGTCAAAAATACTAAATACTAGAAGTTCAAAATGATGCAACGCGAAGTTTATATACCTACACAACTTAAAAATTGAAAAACAAAATTAAAAAAACCTAGAAGCTTAAGAAATTTAAGTTATAAAATAAAATATATAATATAAAATTTCTATGGCAGGTTCAGACTTTAAATTGAGAAACTCTGTCTCTTTTTAGTTCTGAAACTCAGCTTAAGTTCAACGAACAATGATTTTTTGAGAAATTGGAAAACATTAAATCTTTCTACTCTGAAAATAACAAGTAACTCAATGTCCCAAATACGAGTTACTTCAGAGAGTTGTAAACCTTCTAAATGTGTATAACTGCAATGACAAAGTCTTAAATTAAATGCAATGACTATATTTATGAGAGGCGAACAATTTAAAAGAAAAATAATGCAAAAAACGACAGTACTATGAATGGTTTCTCTAAAAGTTAAATAGAAAGGAAAGTACGATTTCAAGAGTTTACCAAACAGTAATCTTTCAGGAATGTTGAAAATGAATTCTTCTATGAACTTTTAGAATTTTGAACCAATTACACTTTTCTTTTATTATTATTATTATTTTCTTTTTTTATTGCATAAAGAGTTTTTTTAACATACAACGTTTTTGTCACATACTGAGGGGCAAAGTGACACACACAGTAGCATCGGTCTGCGGTTCAGCTATCAATTCTGTCCTGATTTCACAGCATTATTGCTTTTTGAGTCCTTTGACATTCAAACCCTATATTACATGTTAGGGAATAAATTCAGTTTGAACAAATAGTAGTACGCAATAATTACAAAAAATATCAAACTATTAGGGGTTGTTTTATTTTTCAAACGTATAAAAAATCTTATTTATGTGATAGAAAAAGGTAAATAAAATAAATTAATAGGTTGGCGTTACAGAGCGAAGAGCCACAGGATCTAGTGCATTTCTCACAACCCCGCCTTTTGAGGCTAGAGGGGACCTTCAATTTTCTGTCGGTTCCGGGTAATCGAGAAAAGCTGTGGAAAATCTTACCCTAACTCATATCAAAGACCTACAATTTAATATAGCTCCGAACAGCTAAGTTGAGAAACATTATATTTCCTTTTGTTATGTCAAAAGTTTGGTCATTAAATTTAAAAATACTATAGATGAAAAGAGCAAGGTTCTTCAACTCTTAAATGTAAATATGCAGTAAGAAAAGCAAAGCAAACTTTAAACTGCAAATAAAATCGAACTAAACATTTTTCATGGCAATGTGTCATTACTTTCGTAAGCCTTGCCAGCTCTTCACAAAGGGCGATACCCAAGAAAAACATTTTTTGTTTCTTTGATATTTCTGGGAATCGAACAAAGAACTTCCTTTGTAACAGGCAGACATGTTTACCACTATGCAACGGGCTAATAGCAAATTGACCTGTACTTATTTGAATTTTTAAGCAAACTTAGCTTGTATGAAAAGTTAGAATGAATCTACTTTATCACAATAGATCATATATGTGTGAGACGTTGTCGATAAGTGTTGGGTGTTGTCATTGTAAATTTGTAAAAAGCATTACTGAACCCTTAAGCTTAGGTTTCCAAACACTTCTAATAAGTTCTAGATCATTTTTTCACTTTTGTATAAAAACCTCGATAAGTTACATTTTGTAAGGGGCATACCTTATATTTGCACCTTTTAAAAATTTGCCAATGAATTCAAACTTTGAATTATTGTTCTTAACACAAAAAATTATTGCTATCAAAGAAAAATATTTGTAATGTCTGATGTGCCCTGGTTACTGACAGAGTGTAAATACCTTCTATATGTTGATGCCCTTAAGCTGTTTTGTAATGTTAGCAAAAGACTTGACGTACTTTAATTGCAGTAAAGCTTGAAAAGCGTGCTGATTTGGTGTTAAAAGAACGGAATGATTTAGTATTTTAATGCAATACTGTTTTTAAGGAAAAAAAAGTTATACATTTGTAATACCCCACTGATGGACAACAATTAACTGAACTGATAAAAGTTTTAGGAATTGAAATTGACAAAGAATTGGTTTTTAAGCATCATATTGAAAAAGTACACTCTAAAAGTAGGCATGCGTATGATTGTTAATCACAGAATCGAATTATTGATCCCTGGGACGTTCTTTGTTTGAATATTGTAATGTTTTCTGGTCTCTTTATTTTACGAAGCTGATGTGAAGAAGTTTGAATCAGTTCAAAAGTTACTTCTGTTGTAGGATGCATCTCAGGTTCTTTTGTATTACCTCGTTACTTTCATCGTCTGAACTTTACCATTATGCGTAATCTTGTCAATAGTAGAAAATTATTTGAAACTTTCGCTTTCTACTTTTAAAAAAATAAAAAGGAAACACTTTCTTTGAGCTCTAAATTTCCTGCAGATCAGAATATTCATTCCTTTACAAATTTTAAAATTTCAATATGAGGAAGTCAAAGACTAATTAATAATAATCGATTCCATGAAATTTTCAGTTGGTTTTTTTTTTTTTAATATTTTGACTCAAGCAAATTTAAGTGTAGATAGTGTTGAAGGTAAAATTTTAGCTCAAATTATGGAGAACATTTAATGAAATTTCAAAATGTATTTCTCTGTTTCTGAATTAAACAGCTTTTGAATAAAAATATTTACTTTAAATAATGCAATTATGATTTATGTTGTCTTATTTAACAAAATAAAACAGAATTAAAAAACTTATTTGAGAAAGAGTTTGGGACTACCAATAGAACTTGTATTTTTCCTTAAGGTTTTGGATTCATATTCAAATAAAGAAGTACTTGGCTCTGAAGAAATGGGAGATTTTCGGTTTTCTGCGGTTTCCTGTTGGTAAAAACGCAATTCGAATACTGAAGGGAGTCCAACAAACTTCATCCCGCTTAATAGACCGACACAAGATTGTTGACTCGCACAAAAAATATTTAGGCTCAGCATTGCTAACATATACAGTGAAATCTCCCTTTGCGGACACCTCCTTTAGGCGGACACCTCCCTTAGACGGACAAATTTTTTTGCACGGAAATCGCTCCATATAAGTTTCATTGTTTTCAGTTTCCTTTAGACGGACACTCCCTTGGACGGACGCGGACAGAAATTTCACGTATGATAGACAAAATATTTTCTCTTAGACGTACACCAAAGCAGGATTGAACATGGCATCAGGCTGATAACTTTGGCAGCGGTATTTTTTTTAAGTTGCAGTTTACAGCGAGCATCAAATTCTTTGAAAAATAAGTGATTTTGTTTGGACGTGAAAAATTGTCCATTTTTTTGATTTTAGTTTATTTGCGCTCAGGCAGTTTTAAATTCTTTTAATTATTTTTACCTGTGTAGATTTTATAGAAACATGTTTTCAGGATGCCACCAAAAAAGAGAACTTTGATTTTAAAGGGAAAAGTATACGTAATTAGCTTAAGTCAAAAATATAAAAAAAGGCATTCGAATAAAAGCAACAGAATTTAAAATAGGAAAAACCCTAGTTGGTGATCTACTGAAAAAAAGAATGAGCTTTTGAGAGAATGGCGGTCAAACTATACAATGCAACTCATCCTAAAAGACGATTTATTTCGTCAAGCGGCCTTGATAAAAATGTTTTCGATTGGTTCAATGCAACTCGAAACAAAGGGTTTCAGATAAAGTGCAATTCGATAACAGGCAACAGAAGTTGCAACACGCTTAGGAATCACAGATTTTGAAGCATCAGCTATTTCTTTTTTTAAATTGGTGTTTTTGTTTGATTTCCTTTAAACGGACAACTCCCTTAGGCGGACAAAAACTTCTGCACCATGGCTGTCCGCCCAAGGGAGATTTCACTGTAGTGGTGTTCGTGGGTTAATGGTAAGCATATCTGCTTCTAACGCGGTAGGTTAGAATTACAACAGAATCCAAAGAATATTTTTCCACGGATATCACCTTTCGCGAAGAATTGGCAAAGTCCTCCGATAGTAAATTCATTGCCGTGAAAAGCACATTCCCAAAATACGGTTTTGATGCATTTCTAACATGAAACTAAGCATTATACCCTTAATTTTTAATTGTTAAAATATCACAAATCTGATGTAAGAAATCAGTTCTAAGAAGCACACCAAAAACTTACAGAAATGTGTCGTATGATAAATCTCTTTATCAGCCATGGGCTTGGAAATAGACTTCTTCTTCTTGGAATATTCAGGGCAAGTAACTCGATAACTTATCGTGATAGGCTTATTTTGACGTGTTTAAGGAGCTCAAACAGTCACCAAAATTTGCAACACGGTAGTAAACTAGCTTACCACCAATCGCTGAAAGTGAAATTACATGATAAAATCTTTTGTCGATACAATGGACGATAGTCGATAGAATGATAAACGTCTAAAAAGTTTCGGAATTTAGGTCCTGTTAAGAGGGAAGACTTCCTTAAACGTACAAAATGCTTTATACATTGTGTGGACACCTTTGTCTAGAAATCAGTGCGGTGTCCCGCAAAACACCCAAAAGCAAATTGAACCACATCAGGTTGTTTAATCACTTTATGAGAACATCATTAAGCTCGCAACCCAATTGATATCTTATCTTATAGAACTGTGCACGTAATTTCCCATCCAAACAAAAAAAAAAAAACAGCCAATGTGAATGTGCAAGTGTAGTTTGTAGGCATGGGCATGGCATGGGCATATTTAATGTCTTTTTCCAAAAGTAGAACTTAGAGTGAATTGGAGACTTGGTCACTCCAATCTTCTTGGAAAACATCAAAGCACTACCATAAAACTGTGTTTTTTTACAATAAGAAAGCAGCAGGTTAACAGAAGGTCCAATCCTTAGCTCATTGGAATGAAGCGAAAAGTGCACCAGACCCGAACCTACACCGATATTTTGTGTCAAAATACATACCAGGAAAATTATTTCGTATTTGCACATATATTTTGAATGTCAATAAATTGCAATTAAATTTGCTTAGAAGTTCGACCCACAAAAACACCTCACGCTGTTGTCAGTAACTGAAGCAGCCGCCCACCCCCAAGCAGCTATAGTGTTCGTCGAGGTTCATGCGCCATGCAAATCGATTCAACAAAACAAAACCACCGCTACTACTAAGACTTCTTTCTCTTTTTTCTTTAGCAGTTTGTCTTCTTGCCACATCCAAGATCTCCGATTCTCCTAGTCTACTTTAACTGAACGATATTAAAATGTCTTCGGTCCCATTTCTTTTCCTTTTTTTTTTCTTTGTTTATTTGTTTTTTTTTTTTTTGTCGAGCAAGGAGCTCGTTTTGGTGTAACATTTCCTTGTTGATCGACTGATCACCGGCGAGCAGTGGGTCTAAATTGTAGTCGTTGAATTGAAGCGGACAAAGTATTGTGATTGGAGTACTTTTGAAAGTCGTTCACATTCCCTTTGCAAGACATCAACAATCACAATCGAACGAAACGTATCACTGAGCATCTGTGGCAAGAAGATTCAATTAACCAAAAATCGATCCGCATGTCGCAGTGACGTATTATAAGAGATGCTACGAAGACCACAATGCAACATGCAAATTTTCTTAATGTGTCTTCTCGAAATGTATACTCAAATAAGATCAGCACCCAAGCCCAAATCCATAAGCTTATAGTTTTTCCGACATTCTACAACATCCTCGTCGCTAGTTGCTCGTTGCTCGTCAAGATCCACTTGGGAGTTAATGCGACGACGCCATCCATACCTAACAAGCAATTGTACCTAGGCCACAAATGACTTCTAAGCAGTGGTAGCGTACATCACTAGCACGTGCTATGCCAGTGTGTCTCGATGTGATACATACCATGGCCAATGCAATACGAGTGCATAATGTGCTATACTTATCCGCCGCCATTAGAGACACACCATTATTTGATAGAGCAGGGTATGCACGCGCTCGCGTTCACTATCCGTATCATTATTATTATTGTGGCGTACTCATTCGATGTGGACCAAATGAACAAATAAATAAGCATCAACAACAGCGAGTCTCGCGTTTGCAATCGTACGTTCAGTTTGAGAGCGACGATGACGACAACGACAACGACATCGACAACGACAACTAAAACGAAGTAGACATCGATGGCGATTACAACGAGTGAGGTAAACAGGAATTGCAAATCTAAGGTTAGCTGGAGGAGTATGTGTCTCTTGGGCGGTTAGTTTTCAATCGCCTTTTTATTTCCCACTGCTTCCAGCTTCAGCACTGAAAGTTTTGTCGTAAAATGTCTAGCTTACTAGAAGAGTGACCGCGTCGCTCGGTCATATCGCTTATTAAATTATATTTGTGTACATGTGTGCCCATGTCAGTTTTGACATTGCTAGAGGCGGCATTCTACATATAGACAGAGCTAACATATTGCACGCACACCATCGACCATCGACCAGTGACTGTTATTCTAACATCGTTTACAATAAATCAAAATGTCCGGCGGCTTCAGGCTAGCTTGTGGAGTGGACGGACGCATTGCGCTCGATTTTAATTAAACGCATATATCTGGCAATTTAAATAATATTGAAATGAGTAAGTAATCTCAATGCTGAAACTTGTGCACCTCTTAAGCATGACATGCTTGTCCTTCTTTTGAGTGACACTAAGCAAAAGTTAGAGGTATTTCGAAAGAAGTAATATTTTTAGTCCAAACAAGTTTGCATATCAGCTTTTTCGTTTTGCAGTGGTTCGATGGTTCAATGTGAAACAGTTGCTTATATGAGCAAAACCATTTAATTTTGTGATTTATATGAGCAAAGTAAACAAATATAAATATTTGGGGAGATTCTATTGTATCAACACATCTAAACATTTGGGCATTGAATTGATGAGAGCACACTGCAAGTTTAGGACAACGTAATTTTTTTAATATTATGGTTAAAAAGCCCCAGTTGCTGCAGTAATGTACATACGATACGTTTTGTTGGAACAATAGGTTTCGTTCAGACACCGCAGTGCACAGAGCTCCGCAAGCTCAATCCGCTCATATAAGTTCTAAACTAAAAAAAAAACTAAAGAAAATGGAAAAATTGAGTCTTTGAAGCGATGAATGGCTTTATAGACAGCCAGGCGGCGATTAAATTAATCAACAGAACGGTGAGCACCGGGGCCTAGCCCATTTCTCACAACTATGACTTGTGGGGGAATGGAAGGGTCCTACAACTTTCTACCGATTTCGAACGGCTAGTCAAGGCAGGGCTTTTCATGGCAATAAATTTGCTATCAGTATACTTGCCAATTCGCAAAAGGTGGGACACGTTTTTGGTTTCTGTTAGGATTCAAACCACGAACCTCCCGGGTAACCATTACGCCACGGGCACCACTGTTAAATTAATCACGAGCGGTATAAATGAGAACAAAATGTCAGTCCAAAATCACTCCAACTCAGATTCTCAGACATTTCACCACTGATGTCACCACTGATATACTAATAAAAGGGACCTAACATTTTTGGTCAAAACTTCAAACTCAACTTTCAACGTTATACCAGACAGGTTGTATTTTTTATAATTCATGAGCACTTCAAGGGGTTGTGGCTACCCTTGAAAAGAAAACAGAATTCCCAAGCACTTTCGTAAAATTGCCAGACAATTTAGAAACGAGAACAAAATTTTTATTAAATTTACTACAGCTAAACATCTCGCTGCGTCATCCAGATCATTGTAGCGTGTTCCAAGCGGAGGTGATGGCAATTAGCGAAGCTCAGTCTTGGCTCAGAGAAAACATGATATCCAAAAAGGAAATATGCATCTTCTCAGACAGTCAGGCGGCCATCAAATCCCTGGCGTTAAATTCCTTCAACTCTATTCTAGCCCTTAACTGTCAATCATCTCTCAGGGAGATTTCAGAGCAGTTTAACATTCACCTGTGCTGGGTGCCGGGGTATAGAGACATTCCAGGATACTGCCCTTCTCACCGGAAACGGAGAGTATCGGCATACCAATCGCTACATACAAACCGTTGCTCAAGCAGGACGCATACAAGAAAACTAATCTGCGATAGTCAAGCAGTTTAACGTGTAACGCAACGAAACAGATCTTGTCCAAGCTAGATCTTAAGCGGTCGAAATTCTTGATCTCTCTCAAAAGAAAACACATTAGTGTGACAATAGATGTCATCACAGGACAATGTCTTGTTGCCGAAAGGCTAGAAGTCGTGTCAAACGATTTTTGCAGAAGCTGTATGAATAAGGAGGAAGAGGAAACTATTTACCACCTTCTCTGTCCATGCCCAGCCTTAGCTCACAAACATAGGATACACATAGGTTCGTATTTCTCTGATGACCCTAGTGATCTTACTCACATCGACGCCCTGCCTCTCTCCCGCTTCATTGCAAGCTTGAAATGGTTCCATCAGGATACGAACACATTAGATCCACTGTGGCATCATAATGGGCTGAACGGGCTTAAGTGTGTTGGCCGAGCTAACCCTAGACCTAACCTACTACAGCTAAGTAGACCTCGTCTCTTTGAGTTGATTGGCAACCTCGTTGGTCATAACTTTTTGGGTACCACATTATTAAGAGAGTCACTCTTCTTACCAGAAAAGTAGAACACCGAGTTTTTGAATGATCCCACTCCAAGAGTATTTCTTTAGCGTAGTCAAAATTGATCTCGCAATTCGTCTTCAACAACAAAATTTAGAAAACTAATGGTTTAAGGTTGATCAGCTTTTATCTACAAAGTTCCAATGCCAATTTTTTGTATAAAAAACAATTTTCGTGTTCATGAAAAAGTTTGGCTTTGCCAATTTCGGAATGCAGATGAATCTCGAAGTATTCCAATTAAATTTAACGCATTAACAATTTGTAGACATGACTCGGAGTAAAAACTATTTCAGCAATTTTTTGTTTTTTTGTAACTCTTTAATAGCTTACTTTACGCAACCATCTTGTTATGATTAACAAATCCAGCAATCCAATCAGTAATAAAATTTAAATGCTTCCCTTACGGCTTCCAAATGAAGAGCGGAAGAGCACGTAATCCTATGTACCATTGGTTTATGTAGATGAAGAGTAAAACCACAATATGTACTCTCCTTCATGAACAAGATCAGATGATGCGATCTACCAGAGTACAAGTTTTACTTATTTTCCTAATCATTTCTCCACATGGCTCCATAAAAGCCGATCAACGCACATAGTGAGTTCCTAGCAACAGTCAGTTCAGTGTTCACAATTGCAGCCAAATACTAGCGTTACGCTAAGTAAACGATGCGGCGGCATATGGAGCACTTTCACTTTATTTTGCGGTATTTCTTCTCCTTCTCTAATTCCTCGTGTACATGTGGATAAAAATCTATAATCTTGTTTTAAGTCTGTGTGTGTTGTCATGCCTGCTTGAAATAATAAATCCAAAATTAATTTATCAGCTCAATGAATCATTGCCTCTAAACCAGATCCAAACGGATGTGCAAGGAGATGGTATTTGCCAAGGAATACTAAGGCTGACATGATGGCAGTAATTAGTTTTTGGGAATTTAAACTCATTACAGACTTGGGAAGAAAAAAAAAAACGCATTATATTTTACCGACTCTGGCGTTTTAAAAATGTTGTATGGTTGGCCATTTATAAAATAGCCTCTTACCACAATAAATGTGTGGGTATCTGTATTATGGAAGGTGATTCTCTTTGCGTGACTGATTGATTGTATCATACACGCACACTCTAAACAAGTGCGTAACTGACCCCATTTCAGCAGATTGGCATAAAAGAGTACCTACTCTATTATAATCTTAGCTAATTGTTTGCTACAAGGTGCAAAAAATTCCACCGGCAAACCTTAACTGGAACAAAAATTTGTTTGGTTAATTGATGAGACCACTCACTAGCTGTGTACTTAATTGACACCTAAATTATTTCAAGATGAATCTGTATTTTCCAACCACACAGTAAAATATTTTCGTTATTATTTGTCGGCTTCTTTTTCGACGGCCGTAATGGTTTCACTATAGATGACCATTTTTACCCTCAGGGAATAGCACAATGTACAACAGTTGCGTAAGAGAAGATTTTCTGGAGCTTAGTGGGCACTTTACTTTTTTTCTTTTCCTTTTTTCGATGCCACTCTAAGAAGAGAAACAAATCATAAAGAAAAATATTAGCCTCGAATTACTGAAATTATTTCTATCGTGAGGAACAACATTTACAACATTTTATTATTATTATTTTTTTTTTTTTTTTGCTGTCGGTCCATCATCATGAGGTGTTTGTATGTGTAATTGGAGCAATTTTAACAAAAAAAAAAAAAAACTGAAAAAAACAACACACATTGATTAGGAAATGTTTCTCAAACATATAAGTAATGGATTAACGAGGCGAGCTCCTCCTTAAGTCCACAATATAATGACAGAAAGTCAACATAATTGGAATCGTAAGGGGATTTCACTCAAGCACGAAAACGTCAAAACGATTGTGAATATAATGACCTTGAGAAAGTTATTTAATAGGGCTTATCACCTCAAGTATACTGAATGGTGCTTGATGATGACAAAACCAATTGTGAAATCAAACAGCTCAATGAAAAAGTACACTGCAAATGAATTTCAGAGGAATCGGCGCAAAGAGTGGTCTCAACTTTGGTTTTCATTTGAAACTTGATTCAGAAACTTGAATGAAGAAGTACACTACAAATAAATTTCTGAGGAATCCGCCCAAAAAGTGGTCTTAACTTTTATTTTTTTGGTTTTCATTTGAAACTTAAGTCGGAATGCAAACAAATACTCTGACTACGATAAAAGTAAAGTCCTTTAAACATTTCTTTGCTATTAAAGGTCCTGGAAATTGAAGAGTTATTTTTACACGCAGAAACAAAATACTCATCCTTAAACCAGAACAAAACACTTTCTTTTCAATGAGCGGAATTTCCAGAGGTTTGTGGACGACGACACCAGCGAAAGTGTAAAATAGTCAACTGTTTTGACGAGCTCTATCGCCATTTTTTGCCCGCTTTTAATAATGAGAGCAGGTTATTAGTTTATAAAAGTTCACTGAAACCGAGAAAGTTATCCAAGGTGATCCCCGTACATCGCTTCATTAATAAGCCATCGATCGCAATTGAAAAAAGAGTGAAACTGTCAGGCAGCATATCATAATGTCACAGCTCTTGTTAGATTTGCAGCGCATCACTTAAATTGCACTCTTGCTTTTGGTGACAAAACAAAACCAGAGTAGAAGCAAACAAAAAAAATGAAAATCAAAACCTGATCGATCATTGAATGAACGATGAAAATTTCTTTCACACATCAATGGATATTATTTTTCCCAACAACTTTACCCACAGTGGTGGAAATGTCTTGTTCAAAGCATCGCTCTAGTGCGTCTCAGAGGAAATGAAAAAAAAAAAATAATAATAATAATAAACAACCAAACAGGAAGATCTGGAATTTCGCATCTCTTATGGATAGAGTATCTGTATCTATCTGATATGTTGAGATGCGATGATTGCGAACTGTGTGCACACACAAACCTGTAGTGCTCTCTCGGTGAGTAGCATTTGATGTGGGCCCCCAGTTGATGGTACAAAATTGTATATATATGTTTGTACACTTTTAAGTGATGGGAATTATCTTGGACACTTTTTGAATGAGTTGGTTGTTACACTTTCCGTCATGGAGATATTCGCAAATTACGGTTGCGGTTTTTGTTTCACTTTTCCCAAGCAGCACAACGATGGACGTCTGCATCTCTTGCATTGCTGTTACGCTTGAAGAGTGTGCTTTTCGATCCTCTGGTCAACCAAGCTAAAGCCAATCCAGATGGTCGAGCTTCTCAGTGCTGATGTAACATGGCTAGCATTTCAAAGGAAATGTACTCTCGCTTTCAAATTCGATAATTTTCATTATGTGTGGCGGCGATAGAAACTGTCACGTAGCAGCTTGGCTTTGGTTGGTCTTCTTTTTCAAGCCATCATTAGGAGATTTCACTTTTAAACAATTGCATCAAGCGACCGGTTCATGGAGAGATCATCGTCGTTTACTGTCAAACGATGAACCATTTCAATCTTTTGATAAAATGTGATAGCAGAAAAAAAAGAACTCCCATGGAGATTGGAGGGCTGGCTGTTTTTACAATAAAATATTCTTTCGAAATCTTCAGATAAAGCCTAAATTCTACAAAAATGGTTAGAATCATTTCAACTCACTTGTGTTTTCAATTCTGTTTGTCAATAAAAAAAAAAGAATCCGCGTTATAAAGCAGCGTAAGCGTTTAATGCATCGTCCAAAAATGTCTGATGTCTGAGATTTTCATGAAATATGATCGATTTGTACATAGTAAGGACAGCGACCAATCACTGTGTAAAAAATAGGGAGGAATTATTAACTGATCGCTTTAGCTTTTTTTTTCTTATTTTAATAAGAAAGTAAGTTGGGCAAATAAAAAACAAAATTAGAGGGGGGCACAGCAAAGCTGAAACACAACAATTTATAACATTGTGGCCCACGTTGGGCGCCATTGTTGTGAGCCTGCATCGATCAGACCACAGAGGGCATATACATTTGCTTGCTTATGCTCGGCTAAGCTCAAAGCATTAGGTGGTGGGGTTTGTAGTTCTTCACTAATCGCGACTCAAGTAACAAAATTTCATGCCATGGCAGAAGGGATCTGCAATTGGATGGGAAGGAAAGGTGTAAGGGAAATGAATCCGGAGGTACAAAACTTCATTTTTAAATTATTTTAAATATAAATTCAAATTTGAAATTAAAGCAAAAACTTTTCATTGGCCAATTATTTTTTTAAGAAATTTCCATGGATTATAATTTTGTGTTTGAAACTTTACCTTACCATGGTAAGCTAAATATGTTAGCGTAGAGGGGACCTAAAATATTCTGCTGGTTCGGAACGGCTAATCGAAAAAGCGCTTTTCATGGTAAAGGATTTACTAACGGAGGACTTGCTTATTCCTCGCGAAAGATGGGTATCGAGGAAAAACATCTTCGCCTCTGTTGGGATTTGAACCACGAACCACGAACCACTGGGTCAACAGGCAGACATGCTAACCATCACGCCAAGAGTACCTAGAATTTCTGCTGAGTTTCATAGTTCAGATAATCAACGTGTTTCTATATTTATCAAATATTCAACACTAAAAACACTTTTTATATATTCCTCAAATGATTATTTTACTGTGGGATTTAACGGTGTTGGATAAAGTTCCAGCTCCTTCGTTCGTTTTCCAACCGTTTGTGTAGACAAAAACATAAATATTTCATTCAAATCTAT
Source organism: Melanostoma mellinum (assembly GCA_914767635.1). Lineage (NCBI taxonomy): Eukaryota > Metazoa > Arthropoda > Insecta > Diptera > Syrphidae > Melanostoma > Melanostoma mellinum. The sequence goes on along the minus strand of OU612060.1, from coordinate 1,028,272 downwards.
TTTTATTCCAATACTCTCTTGGGGTATATGCAAGGACCACTGAATAAAAATCAGTGAACGGTAGAGTTTACTAAAGCTTTCTTTCTGTGGTTTAAGTCGAAGAGCGTGATTGGTCATCATCCCTTTAGTAAAATTGAACGCTGAGGTGAGAAATACAATAAAAGTCTGCAAAAGAATCCTTTATCCCGTAAAAATGCTAAAAAAAAAAAAAGGGAAAGCTTCCCTTCTTGTAGGAATTTCGACTTTTGAAAGGACAAAGTGAAAACCCCGTGGTTTAAAGTTCTTAGAGGCTACAGTTTCAAAACGAAACAGTCTAAAATGTTACTTTTTTATTTCAACTAGGTAGTATCAAGTCGAGGAGAACTCTCATGAACTCATATGAAAAATGTATATTCAATTCAAAAATAATTTATTCAAAAAGGGTATTCATTAGGTAAATTTAGTTAGTGACCGTTTCATAATCAGCAAAAACCGTTCATGAGTGCTTCACTTGAAAGAAGATGTTCCGGATTGAGTGCTACTGAATTTGTCACTTCGTTGCTCTTGTTGCCAGCTGAGCAGGTGATAGCATACCATGAGTATGTCGCATTCCATTACTCAACAAATTTACAAATTTTTTTGAAAGTAGTAAGACTGCAGCACACATTGCTGATTTTCGAAATTTCATTCGATTTGAATGTCGCAAAGTATTGAAACCATGTACAATAAAATCCATTCCGCATTTTTGGAATTTTGTTATGTTTTTCATATTTTTCTGTTGGATTCACTCACAGAAGCATTTTATATTCCGATTTTTATTTTCAAAAAAAAAAACCCACTAAACAAAATGAAGAGGATTAAAATATCATCAAAAGTATCAAATTTCCCTTGCACGCCCCAAAAACTGCAACTCGTAAACTAAACTGCCGCTGCAAAGAGTTACGTCAGTTCCTGAATAAGTTCTTCTCCTTCCTTACTGTCCGTAGCTGCTATAATTCTTTAAAGTTATTCGATATCTACGGCTATGACGGCATTACGGACTACGCCAATGATCTTCACTACCATCTCCTTCAATTAAAGTCACAAACTCTAAAAAGGATTTGCATGTGTACACCGCTTATCGACCGTGAACAATCCAGTTGCCTTTATGGATATATAACCAACTACCACATCAACATGTTCGTTAGTCCAATATCTGACTTTGAATCACAAAACAAAAATAAACACACATTTCGTCAGCGCGCAGCGCAGTATGAAGCAAGAAAGATGTCATAACACTAGAAGCATTCATCTCCTTTTATTTGTTTTCATCTGCGATAGAGTTAGCAAAGATAGAGGTGGCTGCCTTTTACAATAACTCATTCATATCGTTTAGACGGCACGAGAAGGCCATGCCACCCCACCCAACTCAGTGCAAAAATGAATCCTCAATATTGTCTTCATCGCCCAGTCGCAATCCTCCGTCGCATCACCGCCGCACCGCACCGTCGTCCTGGTATTCTATTGTTAACCGGCAGATCACCTTTGCAGATGCAAACAAAGAGGAGAAGAAAGATCTTAGAACTTGGCAGACCACCCACCAGCCGTTTGTCTCGTCCCTCTAATTCACTTTTAATAAAGTTGAAGCCAATTTCATATGCACGGACATGAATTTGCCAGTTTGTCTGTCTGCATCACAGTTGACTGTGCAGATGGTCAAAACAGACCTTTTGTGGATATTTTGCTCCAATCCAATGCGGACTTTTTCTTATTTCAGCTTGGAAAAGATAAACCCTTTGGGGTCATCACGACCCAAAAATGCTCTTCGGCTGTATTTTAATTTGGTTTTGTTGCCGTATGCGAGTGACTTCCGTTTGATTGACAAACTGCCTATAAACTTCAAATTGGAAGGCGATCCTGATGCCAATATACTCGTACGTTTTAATATCAATCTTTAGCAGCAGTTGCACTGAGAGGCATCGTGTTCGCTGATTTTATTACACCACATAATATCTAAGCAAGTTTAGTTGCCAGTTGTTGCTCTTATAATTACGACTCCTAAATTAGAAGTCGTAAATGTTTATGACGGTTTGGAATACGCTTACCGTACCAAATAGAGCATACCTTCATTCGGCCGCACATGAGTGATGTCGAAATTGGAGAAATCACAGGCTACCGTATGGTGAACGAACATAAATCCCAACAAATACACATTCTCGTCCATCGCCGCGTAATTTGTAATGTTTACTCTGTGTCGGTCGTTGTAAACTTGAACTTTCTCGCAAATTTTCCAACAATCAATGTCTTCCACTTAACAAAACAAGGGTTATAAGATTTGGCAAATACGAGAGGTGTAACATGCGACTGCAGGCAGGTGTTTAAAAGAAAGAAAAAAAAAGTAATTTACTATGGCTACCGCATTCCTTTTGAATTTGAGTTAAACTTGTGAGTTTAGGAGAGCTCCTCACGATCGTGTGTAGGAACACAAATCGTGTCCATGTTCAGCATTGATGAATTACTTGGCCTCCATTAAAACGTATATGTGGTGGGCATAATCCGTAGCTTCCGACAGCCTTGAATCAGTGTTGATCTTGTTCTTCGATGAAGCTGATTTAAATGCGGATTGGGCTTCAAACACACATCAATTTATGACGCATTCTTCTATGTGGGTACACATATATAGTAGCATTGAAACAATTCATGTTGTTGGTAGTATCAAAGAACACAACAATAATGAGATTAAGGGCGATGTGGACGTGGGTTGTGATTTTAATTGAATATTAACACTTGAACGGGTAGGTTCGGAAAACTCCAAAAAAATTACAACCACGATGTAGTCTATTCTGTCTACCTAAGCAAATTTAAGGAAAGTTGTATTTTCAGTCAACAAAAGTGTTGAAAATCAAAAATGTTGGGATTTCAAAACTTTTAATTACGTGCAGTAAAGATTTTCAATATCAAAGCTGTCGCTTAGAATTTGATTGCCTCATTCAAATGCAAACAAATGTTAATAATGCCAAGAACAATTCAATAAACAGAAAATGAATTATTAACCACGTGCTGCAAGCACCTTTTGAGTGTGTCTTCACTTTGTTGAAGCATTACCCACCTTACTGAATTGCAAAATAGACAAGTTCCCTACCAATTAACATGTCAACCTAATCACAGAAGCACACGGTAATCCTTTAAGCTCACTTACCTTCACACCCAACACAACGACATCAGTTGTTGATGCATAAACATTTACATCTATATGATTCAATTATAAATATATGTTACCATGATACGTCTAATTGAAACGTGAAATATAGCTCATGCTGTCAATAAAGTGTTTTTCAAATATTCCAACAAAAATATACATGACTTGCAAATCGCATTTTTGAATTTTTTTCATACTCGTACCGCCAAGCCCTTGAATTTTCAGTTCATGAATTGCCTTTTGTTGTTGCAAGACGATCCAGAAGACACAGAAGACAAAAACCATTTCATTTTCATTGTAAAAGATCTAACTTCATTTTTCTCGGATTAAGCGTTGTGTTGATAAAAAATAACCAAACCCAAAAGATGTACCAGCACCAACACAAACAATCGCTGCTCACAATTCATGGAAAAACTCATTCTCAATAATAAACTCAATCGGACCGTTAATCACCCAATGCTGCTGCCATCAGGCAAAAAAAATGAATTCCAATGTTTGTATAGAAGACAACACTGTCAATACACGTACCTACTTACCTTCGGGTGAATTTGCATAAACTCACTGCGTGAATACTCACTCGTTCCTTACTCAAGGCAATTAACAATTACTATTTTGTATTTCAGAGTGTGCAAATTTCAAGATCAACATTCAAAGTGACAGATATTCCTCTCCGTGTCTAATAATCCTCCCCACCATCTATATATGATTTTAATGATGGTCGAGATGTGATTGGTCAGCTCATCGCTTAATAGACCAATCTGGTCGATCCGTCATCTTGTTAGCACTACACCTGTGCAAAACAACAATTACAACAAATATTGACTGCTTATAATGATCAGCTACACGCTGCCTTACTTCTACACATAAGAAACAGTTCTACATACTTCACAATCGAAGCGGAATCCTAACAGCACGAAACTGCTTTACATGCCACACTACGCCCAATGAAAATATTTTTCATCTAGTAAATAATTATTAATCGAACCGTGACTTGTTTTAAGTTGAGTGTACTACACGCCTGAAGCGTAATACAAGTACATATATACAAATACATGCAGTCAACTAAAAACCAGCCGCAGTGTAAAATGCTGGAGCAAAACAAAAGAGCTGAGCAGCAAACTTGGTCGAAGCTTACAAAAAAAAGCACAGTGAAGTCAACTCAGCATAAACGTTTTTAACTACGCTAAGCATAATTCTCATTAAAAAAAAATGGTCAGATCAAAGTAACGTATAAGAAACTGTTGATATAATTGGCGGATGCCTAATCAATTAACCAGTTCTCCTCCGAATGATGATTAATGGTACTATGGCAATACTGTAATAGGGATATCAAGATAACTAACCGGATCTGTATGCGAGTAGTCGATCTATAAAGTTTGAGTGAATATTGTGATTTTGGGTTTTATTAGTGATGATTACGGTTTAAATTTTTATGTCGTTTCTAAACTAATCCCTCAATGGAAGAGTGGTGGTTTAAAGACTTCAATCGAATGGTGTTTTTAATGAATCGTTATCTTCATTATTAATATTCAAACTAGGTTCGTCTTTTATCAAAGCACGCCTCACGGCAAAATGGCGAAGAGTTCAGTCTCAAGTGACGTAAGCATATAACTCGATGAATGATACTTTTAGAGGCGATTCAGTTTACACACACAGTAAGTCATTCGATGTATCTTATGTTCCATTTGTGACAGGAGCGTATTGCATATGAGTGTATATGTACATAAGTATTTTTTCTCTTTTAATTTTATAATAAAGAAAAAAGGAGACTTAAGTCCACTACTGAAGTTTTTAAAGCGATTTATTTAACAAAAAATTTTGTAGACAATATTTATCTACTGAAAAAGGCCTTACCACTGGTGGGGGTGTTTGGTGATTGGCATTAGTAGCAACAAAAATTCTGTTATATTTCATAACATTTGGGTTAGTTAATATGCGGCATGGTAAGGCCAACCTTTACCTTTGGAGCGTTAGTCTGTAATAAGAGAAATGACCAAGCGACAACCAGGAATAGGAAAAGTACAAAGACTTCCTCGATGGCATTGCAATCAGGTTTTTGTTGTTAATTCGTTTTCTATTTACCTATGTAAAAGTCACACCAGATATTTTGCTTATATTCTGAGTTTGCTCAATTTATTATATAGAAAATTTAGATATAGAAAACCAATGCAGTTAAAAAAAAAAAACAATATGTTATTATGGTACCTGTGCTGTGATGGTTAGCTTGTCTGTTGTTGACACAGAGGTTAGTGGTTCGAATCCTAGTATAGACAAAAATGTTTTTCCACGGGTATCGCCTTTCGCGAGGAAATGGCAAGTCCTCCGTTAGTAAATTCATTGTTATGAAAGGCATTTCTCGATTAGCCGTTCGGAACCGGCAGAAAACTGTATTGCCTCACAAAGTATGATTGTGAAAAATGCGCTGGGCCCTAAGGGTCCTCGCTCTGTTAGGCCACCATATTTATTTATTTTTTTCATTTTATTTAAACTAAGAACAGGGATTGACAATTTAGACAAATATTAAACTATTGATAAAGGCCTTACCACTGGTGGGGGTATTTGACATAAACTAAAATAACGCATTAGTTGCAACAAAAATTGTGTAATATTTCAAAACATTTGGGTCAGTTAACATGCTGTATTATCATTTATCATTAGTAAAAAAAATTTATCTGGATTATTCACTTCTCGATAACAGGTTTTTGTTCTTACCTACGTAAAAATTACACCAGATCAATTGTTAATTTTCTGGGTTTACTCAATTGAGTCGATTCAATTTAGCTGTAGAAAACCAGAGCAGAGTTTAAAAAAAAAACATGCCACCCAGAACTAGGCGATTCGTGAATTTGCACATGTGATTGGTCCGGCCGGGCCTATAACACATGCAATAATCATGTAACCTTCAAGTCTCGTATTTGCAGCCGATCTGCTTTGATGCAAATTCATCTTTGATGATAAATAGTAAATCCACTTTGTGTCAGTACTACTGAACTGATAATCGTCAGATGCACTTCACTCTGCTTCATTAGGAATACCGATTTCAATACCAAATGAATCCACTCAAAGTTCATAATATACAAAACATACTACAAACAGATTAGATGTGAATGTCTCAGCATCTAATTAATTTTCAAAGCAGAATAATCTCACTTTCTATTAACAAAAGCAAGTTTCTCTTGCGCATCGCGCACATTTCATGAATGTGCACTGATTCTACAAAAAACCAGTTAAAATTGCACAAACAATAGCAAAAGCATTGCAATCTAGTGCCTGAAATGGTGTGGCGGAAGAATTTACCTCGCCAATTTCACCAACAAAATGCGCGCAGCAATCAGTTGCGGTTAAATCAATTGGAAGTCATTTGCAGCACCAAAGCATTTTTCACACTTGGCTGACTTTCAAATTACGACTAATCAACTGTGTATTTGTGCTCTTCGCACGCCATCTAACGTGCTCAGTATTTGGATTTGCGCCAATTTGATGCAACAAACAACACAGCACTGTTGTGTGGTTGTGTCCTCTCTACACACAATAAAACCTTGCCATAGCAGCCTAAAAACTCAATTGAGCCCACTCGCGCGAATGCCATGCCGCCGCATCCAACGATTGCTTAATGAACCAATTTGCGTGCGCAGATTACGCTTGATGTACTCTATACACATAACGAGCCACCCACTTCATGATCATTCCAAGAGAGTTGCCATTTTTTAATTGCCCACTGATTGCGTATGCCAACATCCTCCATTTTTAATGTCGAACTGTTTATTAACAAATTAGGTTCAAATGACATTCAGTTTGATTTGCATTAAAACAATGCAATGCAGTTGTCAACATTACGAGTCCTCTTGCTGATTGCAGCAGCGCCTCTCCCCTATTCCCTCGATCACATGCCAAGATCCAGCAACAGCAACTCGTTCATCTTTCACAGCAAAATATCGAATTCAGCTGTAAATCACTTGCCTTTCATCTGGCTCAGGATGTGATATGTTCCTAGATGATGTGATAGTATCCCACGCTGAACACACATACACAGGACAGGCTGAAAGACTGTCATTGTGCACAATGCAGAGGTGTCAATATACCATCGCAATAAGGTTTATATTGTTGTTTTCCTCAGCTGTCACGGCGGCGGGTCGGGCTCAGGAGGAACAACATGGTTTGGTGAGAGAGCGTATGCCACTAGTTATTCAGGGCGCGATGTCTAATGAAAATTAGTTGAATTCGGATGTAGTCTTTAAATTACAGATCGATGCGCGGTAGAATGTCAGTTGCGCCTAATTTCATACATTTGTCGGGGATAATTGATTCATCTGCGTTATTCGTGTCCCGTTATTATCATCTGCACGATTTCGTAGGGTAGCAACAGCTTTATGCTAAATTTTAAGTGGGAAGTGACGTACACTTTTCCATAAGTGGGATGCATGGAATGTGGTATGTAGGTGGAGTACATTCCATCAAAGTTTGTGCTACATCGCTCACCAGATTTAAGTGCATCATGCTGCAGCAAAAAAAATCAAATCGAATACCTTCTTTTCCAGTGACAATTGCATACAGAGAATGTGACTAACTTTGACCTGCTTCCAATCTGCTATCAAAACTTAAAAGTTCCTACCTGCGGAACCACATGGCTCATAAATGTCCCTTAATTTATTCCAAGTTGGAGTAGAGGTTAAGCAGTGGCGCACATGGTTAATTCGAGTAGGTTCCATGCAAAGCCCTATATTTGTCAGCGTCTTTTGCATTAGATGCTGCAAACTCTGCAGCAGTAACAGACTCACTTTATATTAGTTTTCCACTTCTGATTGCCCATTGATCTGAGTGAAACAAGACCCTCTTCATGTGGACTGACCACGAGCATATAGTCGGCTAGTTTGTCGATGGAGTACAAAGCTGAAGGGCTCATATTCTTGTCAAAAGATGTGTTTTAGTAAAAAAAAAAACCAATGCTGCGACTTTAAGACTAAAGTAATATACGGCCAGGGCCCATAATCTCGGCCCAACAGCTAAGGCCACAATTTTAGTGTGCTCCAGTTTCCAATTGAACCACAAAACTATGATCCCATTTTCAATGATGTAGCCTTCTGCAGTAGGAACTGTGTGTAAATGCCTGTTAAACACTGCTTTGCCCTGTTAAAAGGCACGTTTACAAGTTGTCGCTTGCCGCATCGCGCCATCGTCTTAACTATCGGTTTTTTATCTTCAACGCTGAGCCACGAAAGTTCTACACTCGACTTGCAGCAACTGATAAGCATCTTAACCCGTGTTTGGGACAAAACAAAAGGCCTGTCTGTGTTGTGCTCAACACACAATCCACAATGAAAAACCCTGCACCTTGTCGCGCTTGTGCTTGTGCTTGCGATTGCGCTTGCGCGCAGCAAGGAGTCCCATCATCTTTAGTGGCTAGGTTCATCCCTTATGACTATGGTTGTGCAACTGGCATTTGCATATGAAGCCCGAATACTATCGTGAAGATTATTAATAAACGGTTGCTACAGTTGTTTGCGCGCGCGTTGATATATCATTTATGACCTTATCACCCATCTGAGCCAGATATGGAGTACATAGTGTATAGGGAGTAAGGAGGCTTGTGAGACATTAGAAAATCCAAGTGAAGCAGTTCCTCTTTGAGTGCAGCTAAAGACGGTTCAAAAAAGTCTCTTCCAGTGCCAAGATCTTTGCGAGGCGATAGTGTTAGATGACGTTCATATAGTTATTGGACAGCATCTGCACCTCCGCCGGTGGTTGCATTGGTCCCTCACGACGACATTATTTATTATTATTGCAGTCTTTTTTTATGCTGTCCTCTACTCTATAGTCTCTTTACACAAATGAAAGAGGAAGAAAAGAGTGCAGAGAATCGTTACAGGCCGAATGTAAAATGTGACCATTGCGCTATCCTGCCATTTTGTCTTAATGATACCAATTTGAGGCTATTTGGATTCCTGTTAATTCGCATTTATGCAGATAGCTTAGTCGCAATTCTCTCCCACTACCTTTATTTGTTTGTATAGGTAAAACATAAGCTATACAAAGCAACATTGCGTTGTTTGGTGATGCAAAGTAGTGCAAACTTTGACTAACATGAGATGAAATTACTGATACCTGTAAACTTTATTCAAAATTTACGACAATGACGCAAATGAAGACAAATATTATGAGTTACCCCAATTTCAGTATAATTTAAAACTCTTGGTAAATTGAAGTGTGAAATACAGTTAGTTGAAAAAGATATATTTAAATTTAATTTGCTGGCGTAAGTGTGTATGAAGAGATGTTTCTTTCATTGGAAAATTGCTGTTTCATTGGCTGGTTACCAGTGGAGAGACTATTCTATTTCTCTTTCAATGGAGTTAGGAGAATTTTCTTTTGTCAAAATCCATTGAAAACTTGCTCTTTTTTCAACTTCATCGGTGTTGGGTTCAGATTACTAAATGGTGCCATCGGCTTTTAAATAATAGTGAAAACTGCCCAAAAATATTCAGGAAGCCAGATTGTGATACACGCACTTTAAAAGACATGAATATATCCAATCAAATTAGTGTGCGGCAGTCCGGCAGTAGAGAGTTATATATATTCTAGACTAAACTATGGTTAAAACGGAACTTGTTTTTGGGAGCGTTCAGAGATCCTTGTATTCGATTTCCTCAAACAAGCGCTTCCAATGCTTTTTCCTTTTCTTCTTGAGACTTCCCTTCTTTTTCGCTTGTATTTATAAATTCGCACCAATACTTTGCGTGCTATAAATTTACTCCACAAAAATGAATATTCAGATTCAACTTCATGAAAACTCGAAGAGTGGTTTTCGAGCATTTATAGAGTGATATAAAATTATTAGACCGTCAGATTAGTTCCTTCAATGACTTTTTTTTTCAAAATTTCAACGTAGCTCCTTCGTGCTACAGAGACGAAAGCCGTCTCGACTCCACTATTTAAAAGAGTTAAATTCAGAGCAAACGAGTTAATATGTAAAGAACGGGTGAGTCCAGTATAACGAGATTTACAAGGAGCCAAGAAGGGAAGAACGCTGATTTCTGAAAAAGAAAAAGAAGCAGCATGAGAAGCGCTCGTTTGAGGAAATAGAGAGGTGCCATGACAGGAACGAGATTCGGAAGTTTTACCAAAAAGTAAAAAGATCCTGCCAAAGTGTCAAAGCTCGTACTCAAGAGTCTGTAAAGACCAGCAGTGAAACATTGTAATAGAGACGCAGTGAGCATCTGGAAAACTACTTCTGCAGACTGCTTAAGGGCGATGAAGATTCAAATTCCGCTGTCAGGCAGAATACGCCATTTAACTTGGACGATGATCAAGAATGCCGTCCTCCCGACCTAGAAGAAATTAAGCTTGCTATAGGCAAACTTAAATCAAATAAGACTGCAGGTGCAGATGGCCTTGAAGCCGAACTTTTCAAGACAAGAGGAGATCAGTTGGAAAGGAGAATGCACCAGCGGATCTGTATGATATGGTCGAAAGATATGCCCGATAAGTATGCCCGATGAATGGAACCTCAGTATCGTATGCCCGATCCTAAAAAAGAGCGACCCTTACAATTGCGTCGTCTACCTAGGATACGCTAGACACACAAAACAACATCAGTGCGGAGATCAAACGGAGTTTGCCAACCGTTGCTTCTTTAGGTTAAGAAGGCAATTGAGAAACAAAAACCCTCTCTAGAAAACCCCTTTATAAGATCTTAATCATGCCGTTCTGCTTTACGGCGCGGAAGCATGGACTTTATCGAAAACGGATGAGGAAACCCTTGATCGTAAGATGCTCTGAATGGTCTACGAATTCTATAAAGATAAGATGTTCTGCGAGACAAGTTCGTACATCCGTTTTGCAATCACATTTTGAAAATTGGTTATTTTTAAAAGGCGCGAGATTGCATTTCAGAAGGATACAATGAATTAAGAAATTCCATCGGCACAGCTAACTTTGGAAACATATTGTCCGTGGAGGCCCCGTCCCCTTTAAATAAAAGCTTTAAAAAAAGCAGTCCCAAAATTCGAGAAACATATTTTCGTATGTATTTGCTCCATTTATAGCCTTTTAAACATAAAACTATTTTTTATATGAGGCCTTGAGAGCAGAAGTGGTGTAACAAAAAATTCATAGAATTGAGACATTTGCAACTTAATGTCTTAAGGAAAAAAATAACCATTCTATGTATTTGTTTCCTTCTTGAAAAGAAAAAACCTTTTCTATGTCAAAAAAAGCGTCATATTTTATATTTAGTATTAAATTAGCCACAAAAGAATAAAATAAAGGATTTTGTATAGGTTACACCACTTATATTTCCTTAACTTTTGAAATTTAATGGGAACAATGTTGATTACACCAGCAAATTAAGAAATAATAGGTTCGTTCGTTGATATTTGACCAGGTTTCCAAGACAACTAACTCTATGAGTTGGAAAAAAACCTTTGCATTCGGTGGTAAAAAAATTTTAAAACACAAAATCACCAAACTTCTCTGTCATTTGAAGAAAAATACATGTATAAGTGGGTTACGCCATTTTTAATTTAAGAAAGTTCTGGGTAGAAAAAATGTTTTTTACTTTCTTTCTATATGTATAAAGGAAGAATTAACGATTTCCTTCTTTTTCAGGTAAAATATCATTTATTTTTCCTGCTGGTAGTGCAATAAAATCAAAATTGAAAAATTTAGGGTTACGCCACTTCTGCTCTAGGGGGCCTCATATCTGATCCGAGGTTTCTGAGACTAGTGCTCAAAATGAACTCATCCTCATTTTAAAACAACAGCAATAGCTACCCCAGATTTGCGTTAGTCTAAACGTCAATATCATCGAATGTATCTTTAATTTCTTCAAAGTTTTTCCATTTATCTGATCCAACTTCAGTAGCACACTCCATGTGCTTTAGTTTCTCATTATTTATTACCCAATATTCATGATGATAAATAATCACATCAACATTCTTGCTGTGCAAAAATTCAACCAATTGGCCTTGGAAGCTACAAATCCGGATGAGAGGAAATGAAATGCAGTACTTTCTTATTTTTCGTGTTTGTTTCTTTTTTGCTTTATATTTTTCAACCAACAAGATTTGTAAAACAAAAAAAAAACAAAAAAAAAAGAGAAAAACTCACTCTCAACACCGATGAAACCGCGGTGATAACACAAGCTTTAGTGCAGACACACAGTTAATAACATAGCAAATAAATTAACAGCAGTTAGCTACTTGTTGTTTTACGCTGATTTATGATCACTCTTAAATGTGTGAGATGATGAGATATGGTTTTAAAATTTATTTCAAGTTTATGACTGAAGTTTTTGTTTGTTGTTGCATGCTTGCTTCTTTTCTTTTTATTTAATTGTGTCGCTTTTTGTTTCCACTTGTCGTTGGCAAACAGTGCGTTCGGATACGCAATTGTGATGGATGTGATGTGAAAAATAAACTTAGCAACCTCCTAAAAGCCAGCTGGTATGATGATGTTGCGTAATTAATGCAATTGTAATTCTTTATAGGGATTACCAATTGGAATTGCTGCCGTGGGCTTATGCAACTCAACAATCTATTGAGATCTCAATTCTCGAAGAGAACCACTGTATATGCATTCCCATACTCGATTTGACCTAGTCTCTTTTAATGACTGTTTCATAACCTCAAGACAATAAAACTCTTGTCTCAACTGGTTCTAGTCGTCTCAGTTGGACACGATATCTTATCTGATGATCGCCATCGGAATGGGTACAAAACGATGCTAAATGATTTCTGCCTTTGGCCAAGGGCGTGTGAGATTTCCATGTGCTGCTTGCACCTGTTGAAAGGCTTGATATTAGGTGGTATAGTCGGTCGGAGAGTTCATTTAACAAAGTGAGTCCTATTGGATTCAATTTTTGTATAACCACACCGACCGTGAGAGCCATTCATTCAATGCATGTCAAAAACTCTTACATTAGCAACTTCAACATGTCGAACGAGAGTGAAAATGAAGACAATGCCACCATTGAGAACTCAATTTCACGCGATCTTTTTCATCTTCTAACGAAAATTATGCAGGTACAATGGATGAGCACTGAAGAGTTAATGTAACGTCAAAAGATGAATTTGTTAAAAGTTATGTAAGCGTGTATATATCATTATATTTATGAATATGAATGAACGCTAATCAAAATATAAAAAATAGTAAACATTTGGGCACAGAAGTTCAGAGTTAAGCTGGGGCCTATTTCCCAATTAAGATCTACCGGGACGTTTTCAAGTTACTCCACCGATATCCTTTTTGGATGAAGAGAAATTCTTAATAAACTATTCATTTCATTTCTAAACAGAAGGTTCAGAAACCGAGAAGGGGTGTGTGGCTATGAGGAGTTTGATAGGCTTAACGTAAGTCTCTCTTTCCTTCTTTCCAATGAATGTAGTTTATTCCAATCGGAAATTTTGGCAAGCAAGGAAGTGGTATCGTGGCTAAAAGAAAACGTGATATCCTCAGTGAATATCCGTATCTCAAATGACTCTTAAACAATATAAGTAGATTTTTCAAGACCTTTATGTACCTACTAGTTTCTCTAAAGCATTAACAGTTTTTACTGAAAGCCTAACAGAGAGCAATCGATTTTTGTGTACTGTAAAAAGATCTTCCGCTTGCTTTTTTAAGAACATCAAAACAAATAATGTTTCAACCATCTGAACAAGCACATGAGAAAAACTGAACTGAATACACTTCAATTTTAGAAGAAAAAAAAATAGTATCAGAAAAAAAAACAACAGTGTTTACAATCGGAACTCGGAACCTAGCATCAAGTATGTTATTTCCAAGCTGCTAAGACATACAATGCATTCCGAGGAACAAGTGCTTCCAAAAAGTTCCCATTATTACTCCTCCCTAAACGCAAATTATCTTCACTTTTTTCCTTCATTCGTCTATTAAGTGTTTACGTTATTACAAATGTTGAACTAGTTTCCGAATGTGGAAATTGTCATCGTAATTATCGGTAGTGGAGCGCATGCGGATGTTTTGTAATTTAAAAGCCAAGTTGTTTTGTAATTGGGCGGAGAAATTGTAGGTTAGGTTTTGTATTTCCATTTCGTGCTTGGCTGGTTGTGTGTTTTGTTTATGTTTATGTTTACACAAGTTCAATTTTAAATAGCCAAGAGTATTCATCATGTTTTGGGGAGCATGATGAGTCTTCTTTTACATTGCCATCTAAGTGGGGGAAGATGTTTACTTTCATTTCGTCTATATCATGTGATAACGTCTTCATTCACAAATGATCTTTAACCATTTGCATTAAACAATCCGTACGTGATCTTACGTATTGGATCATGGGTATTCATTTTACTCTCCACTGATACGATTGACCGCAAGTTCACTTCACTTCGTCGTCATGATCGGTGATTACTTAAAATATCACGTGTGGCAAATTCATCTCAAAGCGAAAACCAGCCGCACGGCCGCATGCATCTAACTAGATGGCCAGATTGGCTTAAAAGATGGGAGACGGAATCAAATTGCAACAATAGCAACATAGGATGAATAATTTCTTTGTGGCGGCATAACAATCCGATGTGAGGAGCATTAGACTTCGGGTCGAGAGAAGGAATTAAACTCGGGAATGACTCTTAAATTTTCTTAAGACAAATTATTTGAATAGAGATTTATTAACCATCCACAGCATGGATATACGTTTGTGCTCTGGCTGAGCACACACATCTCAAGGCAAGGAAAGGTAAAAATATATGAAAGCCAAATATATCAACATGTCACAGAGATAGACCGCAGATCGCCATGAAAATCCTGTGGAGATGTCATCTGTAGATTTATAGTATTTAAAAGCTTGAGCTGTATAAGCATTGTAGGAAATAATTTTGTGTGTTTAATTAATGTAATTAGACTAAAAGGAAGTTGACTAAGAGTGGGTTTGACATAAGAACTTTCACTTTGCTTTAGGGTTTCAAAAAGAGAAATGGAAGGTTAAAATCTACCATTTTTATTTAAAACCAAAATTTTTCACATGACGGCTGTCTGAAGAAATAAAAACAATTTTTATAATTTTTTTAAATAGCAAAAATGAAATTTTGGGATGAGAGTAGTTCCAGACATAGAGAAATTTATAAAGAAGGTTCTCAAAAACGTTCAGGTAAATCGGTCCAGTAGAACTCGAAAAATTGTCGATATGGGTATTTTTACAAAAGTTTTGAATTTTGCAAGCATTTGACAGGTGCCCTGAAAGCAAAGCATACGTCCGTTTCCCAAGCGGTTGAGTATGCTACCGAAATAGCTACTAGCTATGACACAAAGAACGGCTGGACGGAGAGAAGTATTTGTGTATGCAGTGACAGCCAAGCTCTACTCAATTGACGAACTACTTCGAATAAGGGATTTAGGATTGCAAGGCCCATACAAATGCGGTCGGAGACTAAATTCTTCCAGACTTGTTTGGGTTCCAGGCTATCACGACATAACTGGAAACGAGATCGCTATTGAACTATCGGGTGTTTTTTTTAGAAGCTCAGTGCTTGGCCGTGCCCTTAGGGTGCAAAACTTGTAAAGAGTTGACCCGTAATTGAAGTTGTTAACGAAATATACTGGTTGAACCCCAAGATCACCAGGGAAATATTTTTAAAAAAAATGGACCACCCAGGTTTATATTTCACACAATAGATGGTCAATGTTAACAAATATTTGTTATGTGAACCTAATGAAATGAAGTTCTTTTCATTTTTGTGATTAGGTTTCTGCTAAGTTTAATTTGTGTTTAAATCTATCAACTTTTAGTACTATTACAAGAAATGAATATTTAGAAAGATAAACGTATTAAGTCCTTGAGAGCCAAAGCGGAGTAGCCCTACTATAATTTTAACAATACTCATTTTATTCGAGCAAAGTGTTGTAAATACCAAGTGTGTCATAGTGTCTTGATGGCCTTAAAATTGCACAAAGAAATATTTCATAGATGGCGTTGCAATAGAATATAGATGGCATGTTGGTATAGATGCATATGTGAAGTAGGCAGGTTCTTTGTCTTATAAAGTTAGGCCGCTGTGGCTCTGCTGGCCTCAATTAGAGTTAAGTTTGTCATTTTGCTTAAGTAGGTAGATGTTATCGTTACCAATCAACTGCTAAATAAACTGATATGAGATCACCTTAAGGGTTTTCAGACACACTCACTGCAAGTTATTGAGAAAATATAAAAAGGAAAAACTTAGACAAAACTTTATGCAAGAAAATGATGTTTGTTGTTGATTTCAGTAGCTCAACTTTATTTTTAGCTTATCAAATGTTCACCCATAGATGCCGCGGCGTTATTATTAACAAAGCAAACATGTAAACAAAAGGAAATTGTGGGGCAAGGAAGGTAAAGGTTGGCTTGCCTTTTATTGTCACCTTATTCTGCAAGTTGACTTATATCTAAAATTCATACCTAATGTCGATGTAAAAAAATGGAATCAAAATCTAAAGCAAAACAAAGAAAATTATTAACTCACCATCAAAAGCAAATCTTAAGTTCAGATTGAAAAAATACTCGTACTCGCACATTATGTAGAATCACACGTTTTTAGACCACCCGCGAGGGACAAAAAAAAACACTACAGTTGTATTAGAATTTAAAGCAAGGGCAACACACAAACCAAAGAAAATCCGAATTACATCAATAGATTTTTATTACATCACAAATTGATCAACAAAATGGAATCTAATGATTCCACTTGAATTAACTTTACACATCCGAAAGAGACATTGAAACTATTAGAAATGAAAAACTAAGTTTACCACTTCTCAACAAAACAGAACACTTGTAAGAAATTAAAAACTTGTCGAACAAAAAACAATGATCTACACAAAATATTTCCCTTTGTTGTGACAAATTGAATTACGACTTGCAAATGGCGGAGAACAAAAAGAAAAAAGCACTGCATTTACACACTTATCGTTCTAAAACAATTGAATTTGCTTCATATTCACTTTGGTTGAAAAGAAGTTATGAATTTAATGATTAAACTGCACAAATTTGAGTGGGAATAATTTGTTTTCTACTAAACATCACGACCTTGCCTGCACTTTCCACGATTCGATGCAATTTGATTTAATTTGTGACTTACATCTGTCATCTGAGAGACATCTGTCTCTTTCTAGCATGTATGGAGAATTTGATGGGTAGAATAAACCGCGAGTATTTGAATATTTGAATTCAAATTATTTTGTTCTGTTTAATGTTGGTATGAAAGAATAAATGCTTGTACGAATTAACTTGAGTTGGCATTGCATTTCGGGGTGAGCCTGGGCCTCAAACAACATCTGTTGATACCAATTTAAATTTCGGACGAGGACTTGCTTTTTCTAGAGAGGGTTCTATTTCTATATTGCCTTCTTAGCCCAAAGTAGCAGCGATTGGCAAGAATAATTATCCGTTCGATTTCCGCAATGATGTTATTTTTTGTGTCTATAGCAGATCCTAGGAAGATAAAGTCCTGTGCCACCTCGATATTATATGTATATTCCCGGTTTTTTTTTCAAGTGCCGTTACGTGAAAATTTTCTGGTCGAAAACCCCGTTGATAAGGATCTATAAGATTGTTGATGTGGGGCTTCAGACCTTCACATACATATTACAGCATATATGCGACGTTAAGAATGCTTATTTTTCAGATTGGCGCAATTGAGAGGGTTTCGTAGCTCTTCGAGCTCTGTTGTACCATCCTATTTACTACTTTTTACTTTATTTGAATACTGCTCTTTTTCCCAACTACAAAGTATCAAAATATTACGCAGAATGTCGTGCTTCCGTATGAGGCCTCGAAATAAATTTCTGTAAGAAATAAAGTTTCTGCATTTTCGTCAGACAAGTGGCAAAAATAAAAAAAATACAAAAAGCCGCTTCGAAACCTTTGTAGGTGGATTTTGAATAGAAAGAAGGTAGATTTTGTCACAGAAACACATAGCTTTTCTTGGCTTACTTTTGGATTCGAAATAAAGTTTCCCAAATGAAACACGCCTTCTCATTCAGGTGGTGTGAAGCTTACCAGCAATTTTCCTTATATAAGACCCTACGACTAAAAAATTTGCATATGGAAAATACGTGAAACTTAGTGAATGTCGCCTGTGGTTAATTAGAAATCCATATAATCAGCTTACCACTGTCCAAGTGAAAGTGTCATTTCCACACCATTTCCCTTTACAAATTCACGCTTTTCTAATTTTCATCAATTATAAAAAAAATTTGCAATCTTGCACTCACTTTCCAGTTAATTAGTAAAGATTTTTGCAAACAGTTACATCACGTTTTAACACACAAGTATAAAGGGTCAACTCACTGAATAAAACTTTATTTCTGTAAAGGAACCACCAATTAACAACATCATGCCTCTCCAAATTAGCTGGAGAAACCAGCTTAGTCCTAAGAAAAGCCAAGTTAATTCCTCAATTAAATCCCAATAAACGTGTATGTACTAATTCGAAATTGAAAGTTTTGGCATAAACATTAAAATCACTCATTAATTTTATGCGCACTTCACAGCCACCATTTAAAGCTAAAGCTACCAAGTTCAGCGCGTAATTACCCCCAACCTATCGCTAGTCCATCTACAAGACATAAAAAGAGCAAAACTCAACATCGCTTCCTCCGTTCCCGTCACCGTCACCGTCGCCATCGTACTCACGTCATTCTAATTTGGCAATTTGTATGCAAATTCTTTTTAACCTTTAAAATAACGGTGGGAACATTGAAACTACACACTGAATGGATTAGGGCACCATTGCAAGATTGCGTAACTATAGAGGGCGGCACACGTACACGGTGAGAATTGTAATAAATATTTCAAGTGTGCCTTGCAAAGACAATGCGTTTTGCAAATATGTGAAAAACAACCAGAATTGAGGACGAACCGAATTGTAATACTAATAATAAGTAAACTGCTATGAGAAATGGAGCAGACTCTAATAAGAGTTGGTGTAGTAGTACCTCTGCAGCCTCTATAGCTTTAGACGATACGATGTTGATGAAGGTGCTCTGCGAGATGGTGATGATTCACATTGGAGGTAACGCAATTTAGTAACGAGCGAGAGTTCTTTGTGTTTACTTGGGCGCTATTGTTGGAGTAGTTACTGGTTCAAAGATACATTACAAAAGCGAACAACTTAATTTCAAGATGAATCTGACACTTTACAAATGTTGAACACCACCGTCGCCACGCCGCCGCCGTGTCGTTGCCGCCAAAGAAGTTTGCATTTGTCTTGCGCCATCGGTGCCTTTTGGCTAGTGCATCAATTGTAACTGTAACACTTTGATCTTCTTGATATTGTTTATTGTTATCATCAGCAAAAAGTTGCTCAATACACAACGGTGATCAGCCATGTTGCAGAAGCTTCAAGTTGGATGGAGTCGTTAAATGATTATAAATAATCGCTAAATTAACTAAAATGTCAATATATCCATCGTCAAAGTTGCTTTTTTCTATAATGATGTAAAAAATAATTCGTATATTGCTACAACCACAAAAATGTGCTGTTATACTACAACCATACCACTGGTGGGGAAAATCAGTAGCACAAAATGCTAAATAGGGTCCTTTGTGATACTACAAGGATCTGCCAATGTTTAAATCTAGATAAGGCCAACTTTTTTTGTCGTTACTTAGTCGTCTTAAGTTTGCTTTATCAGGAACCTCTTGAAGAAGTAAGAGTATATGCAAATATTTTATTATTAAAGCCACAGTTTCATTGCGTTTTGCATATCTCCGTATCCTGCAAACCAGATTAGGTGAGTGAAAGATCATCTCTGTCTCATGTGAAACTAATTTAGAAATAGACGACGACGCTAATTAGAAAAATGTGTACATGTGCATGGCTGGGTAATGTAGAGCGGATGGGCCCAAACGCTCCGGCTTGACAGGTTTTCGAAAACACATAGCAAGGAAATCGTGGAAGGGGCAGACCGCGTCTTAGGTGGCGTAATCAAGTGGTAGAAGAAACCCACCCGGCTTAGAGTGCAAAAGCGGAGAGAGCTAGTCCGAAAACGAACTTGTTGGCGTAGGATGTTGGTTAAGGCTCAGGTTCAACCCGAAATGTAATGCCGTTATGCCCACCTAAGTAAGTAAGAAAGTAAATCAAATCTGTTTTCGACAACTGCTAAATATGACTAATGATTTGACTAAATAAGAAACGACAATATGCGCTTCATTACAATTAGTCACATCAATGATGGGATCCAAAAAAAATAGCAGCCCAAGGACGACGTTTTTTTGCATTAAAATCCTGTCAACAAAGAACCTAATCAAGTAAGCCTCATGTGTGAAATTGACTTTTATGGTTCCTGGGATCCATCTCAATATTACTTTTTGATAAGTAAAGTGAAATTCAAACAAACACTTTCAATTGAAAGTAATAAAATATTGGAAAAGCGATGTTTTCGCATTTTGAGGCTCTGCAAATATCTAAGTCCTGCTTTTAAAGTCAACCATTAAAATGAATGTAACTCAACCAAATGACATCCAAGACGCCCTATTGAAAATCGAGTTCAAAAATGAATGATGATTTATCGGAAGTAAGGTAAAAGCCAACCATGTCACTGAACGCTCACGCCAGCAACCTTTAAACCTTTAAACCACCCTCTACCAACCGCCAGCCGCACCGCGCCGTTAGTTAATCACCAACACAGGGCAAACCATTGAACATAATCACCAACTAAAAACAATGAGCGCGCGAACGATCCGCCCCCACATGCATATATTGAAAGACAAATTAAATTCTATGGTAGGTACACTGTTGTAAGCCAAAATAGGCAATACCAGAGAGCTTGTCCAGCACTAGCACTAGGACCATCAAGCCATCAGACGAGAAGAGCACTCTCTTCCAACCGATCAACCTTCTGCGTCTTGTGCAATGAATGAGTTAGCAATTTATTATCCATTGCTGCAGCATAACAACAAATTATTGCCATTAAAATGTAAATTTGTCGTCTATGCAGATACAACAACAGAACCGATTCTCCATAGAGCTCCATTTTGTCGCTTTGCAGTGCAATTTGTTTGGACATATTTTAAGCCTACGTATGGTTTCATCCATCCATCTATCCATCCAATCTACTGACGTAACAAGTATCTATAACGCTTTAGTCAAAATTTGCATTTTGTACAGTTTGCTTAGTGTGACGCGACGCGACGTGACGGGACGCGTCGCGACGCCCGCTTTATGGAATTATATTATATTTACATTTTCCAAAGAATATCTTATTGCATCCACCATCGTGTGTATATCGCATCTCAAATTTGATTTATCTCTTCGCACCCAAAGTCAGTGCGAGCCGTGTGAGATGATTTGATAACGATTTATTCGCAAACTAAAAAATGTGCATATGAAAACAGAAAAAAATCCAACAAGGTTATTCGAATCAAAGATATATGCTTTTAATCTAGCGAATTGGGTTAGGTTGGTGCTTTTTGGAATTTATCACGACTTTAATCAGTTTGTTGCATTTATATGAATTTGATGTTGATCTTGTTCAGCGGCAGCCGACTGTACTTTAAGAGAGGAACCTCGTCAAATGTAGAACACAAATCGACATCTAAATTGCGTAGGCAGGCGCAAACACAGTCAGACAAAAAAAAATATAGGTACCGCTGTTGTAAGACCACTTATGCAAATATGTATATAAATTTCGGAATTTGTTTGGCCTAGGAAAACAATTCAACAGGTATTGAGATGTGTGGTGCCATTGGGATGTTTGTATTTTTGTTCATGTGCTCGATGTAGAAACATCACAGTAAATAACTTCTCTTCTAAACAGTTGTTGTCGCCATACATTGACTAATACAAATTACCTTTTGCCGAACTTCAGCAAAACACGTGCTGTGTTCACAAGGTTCTATAAAGGTAGGTATATACCTACATAAATATAATAATTTGTTTAGCCGCCATCAATGATTTTGGGGTTTTTACGTAGATTATTATTTTCAATTTCATCCTGCCTTCAAATAGCAACTTTAGCTATCAATTTTACTTTTTAATATAAAATATGACTGCGTGCTTCACTTGATGTTGCCTATTTTTTCTGTGTGCAAGCTTTTTGGCCCAACTGAGACATTCTTATTTTTTAATAAAAAAGATTAAGAGATTAAAGTATCTTAAAAATCAATCATATTTTTTGTGGGATTAATAAAACGATGTTGAAAATATTCCACAGATTTTTTTGTTTTTTTTTTTTTATATTTCTTAACATCTTTTATCAGATTGCTTTTAGAACATGAAGGTTCTGCTCTCAAAAAAACAAAATGGAGACTCTAAATTTTCGGATGAACTTCAAAGCGTCTGAATACTTTATGTTGTGAAGTATTTTGTCGATATTTTTAAGATATGAATAAGTTTCCAATTTTTATATTTAAAAACAATAATTTAAATTAAAGATGTCCCAAGAAATGCATATCATTGAAGGACTTGAAGATAAAAATTTTGATTTGTGTCCAATTTTCAATTTTAACTGACGTATCTTTTAATGCACAATTTCAAACTTTTCAATTAGGGAAGTCATTGCAATAAGACTGACTATATGAATCACTAATTTTCGCACATCGCTCACTGAAAACAACAGTGACACTGCAATGTAGTGGTCAGTAATCAAAGAAAAGAGACTAAAATTGTATGTTACTTCTCCAAAATATAGTACAACAATCCTTTTTTTAATGAAAAGAGGAGACTTATGCTGATCTGGAGCACTCAGACCTAATTTCGGTTCCATTGTACTACCAGAGTAACCGAACATCGACGAATAGGATAAAACGTCACAACAGACAGACATAATTTCGAGGTAGTACAGGACTTCGTCTACCTAGGATCCGCTGTAGACACGGACAACAACATCAGTGCGGAGATCAAACGGAGAATAACTCTTGCCAACCGTTGCTTCTTTGGGTTAAGAACGCAATTGAGAAACAAAACCCTCTCCAGAAAAACCAAGGTAACCCTTTATAAGACCTTCATCATGCCAGTCCTGCTTTACGGAAGCGTGGACTTTATCGGTATTATGTCCCGTATTGATCTTTGGTCGCGTATGCGAAGACAATTGGTACAAGTACCTACCAGAAATCCGTTCAGAACATCTTATCCTGCCTATCCGAAATGAAAAAAAAATCTTTCACAAACATCATCTATTTACTTATCCCATAAGCATTCTCTTGCACTGGCAATTTTTTGTTTAGTTTTTTGTTTTGCATCGGATTGTGCCTTCAGATTACAACTAAACCTCATGAGATCACTTTATGTGGGCTAGCCATTGCCGACGAGGATGACGACAGTAAAGCGATTGGTTAATATTCTGTATCTGTATATCTGGAGCACTTTTTAAAGTAATTATGGAAATTGCGAAATGAAACGGGTTTTTCGTGTGATTAAAATATATGGCTGCATTGAGGAGAGGCATTTTTCTTGTTCACTCTGCCAATATCAACTCGATGGTGTCGTCTACGCGGGAACACCGCGCACGCCGGTCGCTTCGCGTCACGGCTCGTCGTGTCGTCGATCTATGGTGTGCAGCTCAGGTTGCAAAATGAAAGAGAAATTAATTGAGATTCTATGAAGTAGGTACTGGGTGTCCCCGTGTAATCATTGTAAATTGGGTCATATAATTAAAAGTGTAACAAAAAGCACAAAACGACGACCGACGACGTATAAATTCGCCAGCGACGGGCATTTTGAACTTCTTGAACCGCTTGCCAGCGAACATATCAATTTTAAATGAAGTTTACATATTTGGACCAGTGATTAGGCAAGAAACGTTAACAACTTGTTGAACCGTCAATTTTGTCGTGTTGCAAAAGTGGTTTGAATTAGCTTTACCACCAAGCACCACGAGAGTCGACGATCCTCCCAACTGTTGTGTATACACATCCCCGACTTCAATCGGTATCTTGCTAATTTATTGCCATTTGATTAATCTTTGATCTCAATTTATGCTCTGCGTGCAACCGCGAACAGACAATACATCGAAAAACACAAGTAGCATCCAAGTGACGTTATATAAATTGAGAGTATAAGAAATGGAACTGCTTCACCACCACCAAATATACAGTAGATAGTGGTGGCAGCATCCAACAACAAAAATTTAACACCTCAAACAGCCAACGCAGACGAATGCTATCAGTTGGATTGTCCAGCTTTGACTCGATGAGATTTATATATCGATCGATCAATCATGAGCCCCACCTGCCCCATCTCTTCTTATATCACTTGCGGCGCGCGTATCCATCCAATCGAATTGTTCGAACGGAACAATTGGCCTGTGCGCTTTGACTTTGACTTACGTTTACGTGCAACTATTCAATGCGCATACGCGTCTTTAAATTGCCTTGAAAATCATAAAGTCAAATCGAAGATTAATTATATCCTCGTTATAAATCTTTGCAGGCATTAATGGGTAATATGAATGTACACCACAGTCAGCTAAGCTCATTCTTGCCATGTTTAAGCTTGATCTCTTCTCTTTCTACTCAACCATACCAGATGAGGAAGGGTCATCAATTGCTGGGCGAGTTGAGAAAATTCCAATGGTTGACCTGGAAAATGCCACCGACGGACAACTTGCTGTTGTTGAAGAACCAATACATTAAAGAAAAAAGTGCTTCCTGTCAGTAAGCAGTAAGTCGAGTGTGCACGAGCACTCAATATGAATCTCAATCTGTCAGATCAGATGGATGGTAGCACGTCTGCTGCCACATGCATTGACTGGGTTGCTGCTGCAGCACCACCAGCAGCAGCAGCAGCTGATGAACGATCGGGTACCAACCTTTTCATTCTGTTTTCTATAATTTATTGGCTCTTTGCGAAATCATAATCATAACAATAATGGAATTATGGTAAAACATGGGTCTAGAGATCAAAGCGCAGAAAGTGTCGAAATCGATCTGGGAGAGTATCCCCTGAAATAAAGACGGCATGGCAACTTAGACGACGACGTCGACGGCGACGTCAGTATTGGTATCGATATCGGTAGCTAGAAAATTGGCACAGTTGTACCTCTAATCACACTTAATAACTCTTGAAATTGAACTCAGTCAGTCGGATTTGACGGACGAAACGAGCCATGGGCTGGGAATATAGGTATCTGCAGTGTGCGCGCGCGCGATATATATCGATGAAAACGGATTCGATCTTTGCCTCCACCTAGTTACCTGCTTTTCCTTGCAAAGAGAAGTGAGAAGTCAGAAGAAGTTCTGTTGGGATTTTGCTTTGGCAGCTTGGAAGCTATACGATTTGGGCGCAACATAATGCAATGTTGTGTATATTACCGCATACAACCGTTGCTTGAGATTTATTCGATATAGAAACCCCTAATTACTTCTGACTAGATCAATACTTATTCTTGTTTTTTTATTCTAAACCATCTAAGGAAGTTTTATTACATGGCACAGAGATGTCGATAGGTTGTGAGTGTTAGTGTCTAGGTGAACAGGAATCGTATAAAAATGGTGGCACTAATGTCTTTTTAAACAAAGTGTAAAAGTTTTATGTTTTTTTTCTGCAATTTGTTGCATTTGTTAAAAATAATCCGTTGCATACTTGTCTCAAAAGTGTGTTTTTATTCGAAAATGTGGACCAATGGGAAGGTTTTTTTTTTAAATAAAAACTATCTTGTTTTGAAAATTATCAAAAATAAATTGAAAACAGATAAACCATATTCATTGGGTGTGCTAAATATCTGTAAACACAATCGTTTCTGTTTGTTCAATCGATTGCAAAACCAACTACACTCTTTACTTGCCACATTTAAAAACATCTTTTTAAACGATCTGGTTCTGTTTTTGTTTCTTTTTTTCTTGTGCAAACAGACTATGAATATTGTTTTATTTGAAGCTTGTTGTTCCGCTATGGTTGTCAACATTCAAACAGTTCCTATAAAGGTTAAGTTTACGTTGGATGAGAGACATACTTTTTGAAATAAAAACTTGCCTTTCCTATGTTTCGTGTGTTGTTGATTTTGACTTCAAATAAATAAACGTAGTTTGCTGTAGGCCTGGGTAAATTGATTATATTTTCGAAAATCGAATCGTTCAGGTATCGGTTTACTTCACGATCCGATATTTTCAACTGATCGATCATTCGGTCATTTCATTTGACTCTTCCTATTTCTGGTTATTGCGATTTCGATCGTCCCGAATACGATTCGAATTGGACCAAATGAAGTAGGTATGTATGCGTCAAGCAACTTTACAGTGGTTTGGCGCCGTCGAGGCATAGTCAAAAGCTTATCGGAATGATGTTGAGTAGATGGGTTATTTGCTTATGTGGGTTATTTTTTATATTTGCAAGTGGCTTTTCGAATTTGAAGTAGAAATCTTTCCATGTCGTTTCAAAATCAGGGTTAAGTAGTTATCGAAACTTTTGAGATCGATTGATTCGGAGTTTTATGATTTCGATCACCAATACATTTTGTTGATCGAATCGATCATTATTGGCACATGCTGCTCCCAGCATAACATTCAGGTAACGTATTAGTGTTTACGTCCCGATCGGTCCTCCTACTTACCAATAATCCACCGCAAGGCCTGTCGTAGAGATGTATGCCAAATAGAAAAGACTAAAAATATCTTCGCTATGAATGTTCTGCAACAGATATTTAGAATTTGCTTATAATTTGATGAATATAAACAAATTCCGTAGGAAAACATGCACTATCAGGGCGTCTATGATGCTTCTTGTTCGGCATTCGTAGTCCGAAATTGCTGCGATGTTGTGATAGGGGTGGATAAATGCTACCTATGCCTTATCTCTACAAAAAATCAAGTTTCATTGATATGTTATGTATTTCATTTCTTATATTTTTATGTAAAGTTGGGAACCTTTAAAAGCACCCTTTTTTTACAAATCATCTTTGCAAAGATCTTCAATAGCCTTCTTAACCCAAAGAAGCAACGGTTGGCAAGAGTTATTCTCCGTTTGATCTCCGCGCTGATGTATTGTTTTCCGTGTCTATAGCGGATCCTAAGTAGACGAAGTCTTGTACTACCTCGAAGTTATGTCTGTCTATTGTGACGTTTTGTCCAATTTGTCGATGTTCGATTTCCTTGTTTGATGCCAACATATACCTATTTCGTTTTACCCTTATTAACCATCAAACCGATTTTTGACGCTCGCAAAAGCTCCTATGACATCACGCTTCCTTCTTTCCATTACGTCAATATCGTCTGCGTAGGCGAATAGTTGTATAAAAAAAGGCTGCCCTAGTGCGTTTCTCACAACCAGCCTTGTGAGGGAATGGAAGGTATCTCCAATTTTTTGCCGAGTCTGAACGGCTAATCGAGGAAGCGCTTTTCATAGCTGTCGAAGGACTTGCCAATTCCTCGTAAGGAAACCAGGTGAAATGATGTAATTTGTTACTTTCCATCAGATCACCGAAACAAAATACTCAAACTAAAAAGTTTCTAAATTTCTTTTTTTGAAAAAAGGAACAATCACTACTTTTTTATATGGACTTCTCCAAATAATTAATCAAGTTTTTAGCTTCAAAATAAAAATGGCTAAAAGAGGATTTTTAAATTATTCAACAAAAATTTAAAACACACGCAATTAGTGACACAATCAAAGTGAATGTGGTCCCCAAACTAAATTAAACTATAGCAAAACAAATAACTGTTATAGATTCATAGCTTAAAACAAAAGAATTAATTTTCATCTATGCCTTACATACTCAAACACCAACTCAAATGGAATGCAGGTTAACAACCACATGTCTCATGATGCGGAAGAACTCCCGGTTTTCTAAAGATAATCTGCTATTTAAGTGTACATCATACATACATTTTAAGGTGTGTTCATTTATCTTGTTTCTTTAACTCGTGTGCGATGATCAATCAATACTCGAACCAAAAAAAGTCATGTGTCAAGCCACTGTGTTCACTGGCGGATCGAAGGCCGACTTTACAAAAATAACAATAAAATCATTCTATACATGCAAAGCACACTGTCAATTCTTAAATCCATTGGTTCAACATAAAAACCAAATGCCTAAGTGCATGTTAGAAATAACAAAGTGGAAATAATTACAAATTCAATCCCGCCAAACCCTTTAACCATCACATCACAAGCGTCTTCTATAGGTTAGGTATTAGGAACCGATATAATCGAACTAATAGTGGTGGGCGGCCTGGCCAGGTAGGTAGCTATAGAAAACACCCAACAGATAAGAAGAGAATTATTTATAATACCGTAACCAGCATTAAGGCTCTCAGATATGAGCGAACCATGTCACTTGAATGACACTCTTGACACTTGCCTTGTACACACTTTGGAGAAGGAGATGCTTTACAAATGCATTGGGAAGTTTGAAGTAAAAAAATGTGCCACCAAGATCAAACGGATTACCTATCCGCATCTAACGGGTAACGGATGTGCTCATCGAAACTAATCGAACGAATAGCTGGCTATCCATACGAAATCGAAGATCGTGGATGTACTGTCGGATTAAGGCTGCCCTTCACTACTACACTGAGACAGCGGACAGCTTCAAGACAAGCCGACATCAACATTGAACTCATAATAAGTTTATTATTATGTTTTATTTTTATATTTTTCTTCTTATTTTTTTGTATATATATAAACAATAACTAGCAAGGCAAAACACTTCATTAGATGATGGCAGCGTAAAATGGATAGAGTGCTTCGCTTTGATCGCTCTGCCGTCTTGGCATATCGGTCGGGTGCTGCCAATTTCATTATTTCACTTTCCTGTCCTGCACTCATGAAAGTGCATATGCAATCTTTATGTAGGTACCTATGCAAAAACAGTTAAATGACGTGCGACTAAGCTCATCTAAGAGCTTGGCTCACCAGGTGATCAACAACGATCTGTTTTCAATCACAGCAGAGCCTGACCAGAGGCTTCATCTTCCTCATCCTCTCTAAAGTCGATGGTGATGGTTACAGTTGAAGTTGGAGTTTTGAGATGCTGCTGTTGACGGAGCCACCGCATGCTATATCATTAAAACAAATATGTAGCAGGCACCAAAGAGGCAGGCACTTTCTACTTTCTAAGCGCTTCATATGCACCTTTGGTTCGGATGTAACTGAGCGATATAGCAGCCGCATGTTTCTTCGACAAAAATAATTTTCTTTCTTAAATTACTATTATTTGCTCTAGTTTGGTGTTCGGTTTATTTGTTAGCTGTGGTCGTCGGTCGTCGCTATCGTTCCTCTTCTTATAGTTTGTCCGCTGCGCTGCGCTCGTTGATCCTCTTTGCCATTGTGACTCTAAACCGCGCGCACCGCCACCGACAGTCAAATCGCTGTTGGGAATGAACTCCTTTCTTTCCGCTTACTGCTTCGTTTAGATCAAAAACAACCGTTGCCGTCGCGTCGTCCGTCGCGTTTGTTTCTTGTCCGGATGTTATTTTCTGTGTGAAGCACTTAAAAAGAAACTCTCAATACGGACTACGTCATAGGAGAGTGTCGTGTGCCATCCAATTTACCATTTGGCAAATCCACACGTTATCAGTAAGGGGATCTCTATGGACCCAAGGATCTTGTGATGTGTGTTTCGCTACCGCATGCATAAATACCAGCACCCATGTGGGTAGGACTACAAATTTAAATTTTTCAGGTATATCTGCACCAGCGAGCGTGCGCTCTGCTGGTCGCTGATAATGTAGATGATGATAAAATGTACCACACAGCGAATGTCATGTCAATCGCGGAACATTCAGTTTTACAACGACTTCAAGAACAACGAACGATATTCTTCGAAGAAGTTGATTGGATTTTGCGAAATCTTCATTCATCATTTTGTGGCTCAGAAGAAACAAATAAATACTTAGTATAAAATTTTTTTTAGATTTATTTTGTATAGGTAGGTACACGAACAATTTATTGAAACAAATACAAAAACCCGCAAACCAAGTGTAGTTTCGAACAGGGGCATCTTAAGAGCACATTTTATTTTGGATCATTTTAATAAATAATGCCATATTACCTAATGAATATGCATACACTGAAGTGTAACGTACTTAAAAAAAAATGTTAGAATAAAAAATCGATGCCTTATACTAACGATTATTACCCTGAGAAGTGGTTATGCAGGAAAAATCTAAGAACAGTACCTACCTCCTGAAAAGGTTACAGGCCAACAAGGGCTAAACATTTTTTTTTCTTTGACAGCAGTCAGTTTGTTTTTTGTTTTTACGAGATCAGTTTGATTTGGGAGAACCTTATTCCGAAACATCTAAATTAAGATTCTTCTTACCATAGACCATAGATTTTGGGTGGGATCATAACTTTGGCGCAAAAAAGTGGAAAAGCCTTCTAAGAATAAAAAAAAAGAAAAGGTGGCGCAACTGAGTGTCACCCCAGGGCCTAGCGCATTTCTCACAGCCATGGCCTGTGAGGGAATGAAAGGGACCCACAATTCTCTGCCGGTTCCGAACGGCTAATTGAGAAAGCTCTTTTCATGGCAAGGTATTTACTATCGGACTCAACCTGCACTGCCGATAATTGTAGCTTCTTCAGTCACGAAAAGCATGAAATTATAAAACTCCTACTTCTATTAGAACAGTGTTCCACTTCCATTATTTGCTTCTTAAAACTACCTGCAAAAAGACACTGCCGCAGTTCTTTGTGAAATTCCAGTTTCCACTAGTTCTCAATTTTTGAGCTCTTGGGAATCTATAACACTATCATTGAATTTTATTTTATTTTGTGATATCCATTGAATTTGGTTTTGCAGTATTTGAAAGGATTCAACACTAGCAAAAGAAAAATGAAGTAAGCGGAATGCTTGTACGACAATAAGTATAATTGAATTTTACCTGAGCGTTTCTTTCAAATCTATCTATCTATATAAAAATCAACTGCTGTTAGTTAGTCTCGCTAAAACTTGAGAACGGCTTTTTTGTAGAAGAAGGGAAGGTTTAAAAGGTTAGTAAATATGAACAAAAAGGTAGGTCCTCTTGTTCCCATGGAAACGAAGTTGGGAACGAGAACTTAGAAACTACATACTAAATAGATTTCAAAACTTTCACCACTAGGAAACTACATTATCCCTCAGTAGCTTACACCATATTTCATCTCTATATTCCCACGGGAACATAAACGGAAACGAGAATCTTAATACTACTTGACCGATTTCAGAAATTCTTTCAATTTTATTATGCTACATTGTAGACTGTGTTCTATCCCCATATTTGTACAAGAACGGAAGAACGAGAACATTTAAACTATAAACTAGAGCAACGTCAGGCGGCTCAGCTAGTTTCATATAAAATTTTTTTTGCAAACATTTAATTTTAAATAAATGTAAAAATAATAAAACAATAACAAAAATTAATCATAATTTTTTAAATTTAAGTTTATGCAGAGTGTTTTGAATACGGTGTGACAAAAAAGCTCAGGACAGATAAATTGGGTAAAAGCAAGAAAAAATCAAGTTGAAAGAGGGGTCTGTCTCCCTCCGTTTAGTCAAGAAGGGCAATTTTATAAAAAAAATTACTTAATTAAGAAAAAAAATTATTAAAAATCAATTAAGCCACTTACTACTGCACTCTATAAAGCTATTACTTTGTTCTTTAACTGATATTTTAGTTCACGTTAGTTAAGTGATCAGTTTTTAAGTAATCAGACCCAAAATCAATTTTTTGATTTTTCATTCTTCAAATAAAATTTTTACAAAATCTTAACTTATGAGGGTAACGTTTTCTTTAAATAGTATAGATATAGAAGTAGGTGGCTTAGGTGATTTTTCATAAATTTAAAAAAAAATTAAGTCAATTTCTAAGTCGTACTCTCCCGTCTAAACAATAAACAATATCTAAAAGGAGAGAAAAAAGTTGGGTCACTAGAAAAATATCCGTTGATTTGCTTGCAAGCAAATCACTTGAAACAAACTCTTTCAGGTACTTACACTAAGAAAGATTCAACTTCAGCAACCGATTATTTACTTAAGTAAAAAGAAATAGAAGATAAAAACGGACCAAGGATTTTCGACCACCGCATCGTGCCTCCTGCAAAATTCTGCTGCATGAAGCTCTCTTCTAAGCAGCAAAAAAATTAAAAGGCCAGAGCGGAAAAGGTTCTTCCTTGACTGGGACGTTTATATAAAAAAAATCATCTCGAACATATTTGGTTGGCTGAAAAACAATTAGAAGGTTAAGCTTCCACTGGGCAGCAACTATTTTCTCCTTTGCCTTTTATTTTCGAATCCACCAACTACTTACATAGTTGCCCCATAAGAAGACTAAACTTTTATCCTACTTCAATTTATACTAACGGGAACACAATCATTCGTAGTCACATTCAAAATGTCCACATCGCCCACAAGTTGATAAACAGTAGTCATTTCATTTTACCGTACACTTGCAACCATATTCGCTATTGCTGCTCCAGCTCTATGAAAACGTAAATTTGCTTTTTTTCAACTAAGAAACCGGACGACATATCTGCTGTAAAAGTAAAATTTTCTTATTTCACCAAGTCAAAAAAAAAAACAATCTCCAACCTTTCAATAAAAAAAACGATAAACTGGAAATTGCAGCAGTGTACCTGTAACAGTGTACAGTGTATACGGTGCCAGAAAGACATAGATGGACCTACAGCAATGTGAATTGCGAATTCCAAAGTCGCTATATCATTTTCGTATCGAAACACAATAAATCCTCCGATCCACACTCTTTAACCCCAGAAATATATTAGGCTGTTAGATGGTTTATTAACCAGCAAGTAGTAGCACCAGAGGCACCGGTAGACATACATTTTGATGGGCATTGTTAACCTTTTATGGATCACACAAGTCTCTTTTAAACATTCGGCGGCCGGTCGATGATGATTGCGATGGTAACACGAAGTTGTTACTTTTTGTAGATCTTTATCTAGATTAACGTAAAAGGCTCTGCCTGTTGCTTAGTTTGCCAGACTAAAGCAACTCGTCCAATAAATTAAAGAAAATATTTGGCCATTTGGGGTCTTCCTCTAATTAGACGGTACACTGGCGGGAGGTGCTGTTGCGTAAAATGTGGGGCAAAGTTCCTTTTTTTCGAAAATCAAACTTATTTATATTTCGTTGGCGTCTTTTGCTCTCTTTTCATACAAACTGAACGCTAACGAGTTGCCATAAGGTAACCATGACGAAGGAGTCCCAACATGGGTATTTGATTTCGAATTCTATTTTGTATGTGTGTTATTATAATATAAAGAGCGTATGTAATACAGTCCCTCCCGTTAGAACAGAGACACGTTCATTTAAAAAGCCGAAGTTTACACGGATCTGTTTCGACTATCTGGAAACAAATAAATTTTTTCTTAAATGTGCAAATATGTGCAACTAAAACTGGTTTCCTTGTAAGTGCAATCCTTGGGGTTCTCGTTTGAGCACACATTTAAGAATGAGTTCTACGGAACTTTTTTTTTTAAACCATTCGAAAAGTCAAACAGAAAATATGAAAGCCAACTTCGGACATTCGTTGCCGAAATAAAAGATTGAAACAACTACTGTAGAGTTAGAACAGTGTTTATGACGCACAAGTTTAACGGGATTTCCTCCTGAAATCTGAGTTAAGGAAACTTCATCCAGGAGCCTTTACAATAATCTTTGCAATATTGCTGATATAAACAAAAGCGCAAATAATTTTTAAACTATTAGTAGATCGGATTTCAAAAAACAAAGTACAGTGTATCTACAAAAGTGGGAAGGACTGTTTCAGTAACGGCAGTTTAGAGCTTAGGAACCTCAAAGTGCCTTTGAACACGATGTTATGCCCGCCTCTAATCATATTTGGCA
Source organism: Melanostoma mellinum (assembly GCA_914767635.1). Classification (NCBI taxonomy): domain Eukaryota; kingdom Metazoa; phylum Arthropoda; class Insecta; order Diptera; family Syrphidae; genus Melanostoma; species Melanostoma mellinum. The sequence continues at coordinate 994,407 of OU612060.1, read as the reverse complement.
CGCGTCACAAAGGAGCTGCTGATGCCCAACATCATTAACAGAAGCTCTCTGCCCTGTAAAGTGTGCAGATTTGCCAGTAATTTGCTCACTTCTTTTGGCATTGATTGATTTACCTGTTTCGCATGTCGTTCTTCCAACAATAATTGATACGGTATGCATCATCATCGTGGCCAGTTCGTGTCGTCTATATGTTCTTGTGTATATACTTATACATACATACTCGTATACATAGACCGACTTCTCAAACTCCAAACAGCACATTTACAATGGGGCACACATTTGTTCGTTAGCAAAGTTGCGGAAGCAACTCTAGTTACTTCAATCATCGGCACAAATAGGCATTAAGCCCCAAACAGAACATACACACGAAATCAGCGGAGGCTTCCTTCTCTGTTGTCGCTCCTGATCGCATTGCTTGAATTAGGGATTCCGCAATTTGAATAGACATTCCTTTGGTGGAATGGATGGCAGGCACTTTGTGCATGTGTATGTGTGGAGAATGAAATTAACCGGCCAGCCTAAGAACTTCACTTCTCAATCAGTATAAAAATGCGCATAAGAATGTTTTCTTCTGCACACATTCGTCGTTGATGGGGGATACTCATGCTTCTATGTTGCTGTTGTGATCTTGTTACCTATAGTCCGCGTACAGCCAACGCCTGAACCACCACCGGCACCGCTAGGAGTTCGCCCAGAGCCAAAAGCGTGCATTGCCTTTATTCGTTTTAACTGCAAACGGGGTCTTTTTTTAGCTTTAACACAACAAGAAAACATCCACCCACTCGTTCTTCATTTACCTACAACTACTCGCGAGTAGAGGCATCATTAGTTTCAGTATTCAGGATTCGTCTTTTGTTGTTCGTCATAGTTGTAGGTTCTGTGATGCCGTCAAAGTTGTCATTAGTGGCAGATGCTCGCTCTGCACTACACTTTACCAAACCATTTCCATGTATACTAGACATGATTCGCGGACATTGCCTTTGGCAGACTTTGGACAACATTTGTCAGAGAGCCATGGAAATAGGTGATCACAGAGTGGTTGGCATTAGCGCAATCCAAAGGAAAGAAAAAAACTAATCCATATCAAGCAGAGCTGTCGCAAGCAATCGTCATTGATTAATTCGTAATTCGAAAACGTTCACAACCAGATTCAGCTGCGCGATATACTTGGCCAACATCCACCGACACTTGTAGACCATAAGATCCGATCCGAAAGGTAATGTACGATTTTTGATCTCTCCGTCGGAATGACTGACAAGGGAAAGTAATTATAAGTTTACTGCAATTGTGTATGTATTGCAGGAAGACGTTGCGTTGGTTAGTTTAATGTATGTATGTACTTTGAAAACCGAGATTCGTTTGTCTGACTTTCGGTAATTAAAATTACACTTTTGTGTCTTTTGAATTTGTTATGGTCTGTTGTATGTAAAAATAATTATAACACACACGTGAACTCTGTTTATGCAGGTACATAGATCCCAAATGATTTAATCCTACAATTCTAAACAAATCGTCCTTTCGGTTGAATTGAATAACAGTTGTTCTTTGTTTTCCTTTTCAGACCTGCTGAATGTTGGTCGTGGTGAATGCAGCCAAAATATGGAAATACCCACCTGTTGCTGAGTGGATTCTGGATCACTGTGTCACCTTTCGCACGGGACTATCGGCGGAAGCTGAGACCGGGTAAAGAACACCTAGGGCGAAGCCCGCATTCAAACCTTACTGGCCGCCAATTATGCGAGAAAAGGATCATTCACCTAGAAAAATGCTTCCTAGTCCAAAACAAGGGTCAGTGTACCCGATGTTAGGCCACACACCCGTCACTTATGCATCTCATGTACCTTATGATTTGTCGCCGGCAACCCGAACGTCATCATCATTGTCCGGTCATTTCCTTCAAAGCAGCGTAGACCAGCCGCTTGATCTGCGATTGGATCATAAAAAGAACTCCTCATCTAGTAACGATGACCTCCTTGAAGACGAAAATAGCAACCTGATCTTACAAAACAATCGAACGCCAACTTCCGATCGAAGCACAAGTCCTGTTAGTCATAAGAATTTCGAGAATAACAATAATAGTAACCACAACAACAACAACAACAATCTCCTGATAAGCCTGAACGACTGTAAAAAGAAATTTCGGCAAAACGCCCTGAACCACTCACTAATCAAGGAAGAGCTACGAATATCATCCGGCGGCAGTGAAGCTGGCCTTCACCACCAACAACGATCGAACTTGCCCTTCCACACGCCTTCGCTGCACCCCTTGATGCTGGAAGCTATGGCCAAAGCGATACCCCTGCAATATAGGAATCCATTTGTGCCACCAAGACCACCAACCAACGCATTCGAGCTCCTGAGGCCCCAACAAAAAGACCTGATACGCTCCATGCCACAGCTAGCGTCTTCTATGACCAATTCCCGACTAAGCTCAAACACTACTAGCACTAATAACAACACTAACAACAACAACAATGAGGCTATAGCTAATGCAAATCAAACGACTGCGTCAAACACCAAGAACAAAGATCGATATTCGTGTAAGTTCTGCGGTAAAGTATTTCCTCGTTCGGCAAATCTAACAAGACACCTGCGGACGCACACGGGCGAACAGCCATATAAATGTAAATACTGCGAACGTTCCTTTAGCATATCGAGCAACTTGCAGCGTCATGTGCGCAATATTCACAACAAGGAGCGACCCTTTAAATGTGCTCTATGTGAACGTTGCTTTGGCCAACAAACCAATCTCGATAGACACTTGAAAAAGCACGAAGCTGATGCAGCATCACTAGGCCTTGGCATCGATGACCGACTGCGAGGCATGCGACGCAACAATCGCGGCGGTGGCTTGCAAGAAGAATCATACTTTGAAGAGATTCGATCGTTTATGGGTAAAGTGACGCAGATTCCTATTCCACTTCAGACTCAATTGTCATCGTCGACCGAGCTTAACTCGCCCAGCAGAAGTTCCTCATCATCTGAACCACCATCGTCACCTCAAAGTAACCATTGTCTGCAGGTAATCAAGCAGGAAGAAGGGAGCGGCCACATAACGAACTGTTTTAGCGAAAACTCTGTAAATGCACCCGCAGGCGAGAGTTTAAGCACGAATATGAACGAAGAACACATTAAAGTGACCTGACCTCACCATATAGACATAATTCCTAAAACCTAACTTGCCCCAAAAATTTCATAATACAAAACGGATATTATGCAACAAAATGAATATAGATCATTTTTTTATCTTTTTTTTTTTTGTTAATCCTCAGGCGCAACGTGTTGTAGTAGAATGTGTATGGTAAAGTGAAGCGAACACTTGTTAGGTTCAACACTAATCTGTTAATGTTTTAAATTTTTCCGCCAACGACGACGACAAGCATGGTGCTTATGCGGAATGTGCCATAACAGTATTTTAGTAGCACTTTGCTATGAAATAGTTTCATGGTAAGGTTCTTATTTTATTTTCCATTCAAAAGCAACCAAATTTTAATCAAATGACAATTTTTTCACAACCAACAACCTGGTCTAGTTGTAAATATTTTTTGTTCGAGCCAGTCATTTAATTAGGTGCGAAGATAAATCAATTTTCTAGTTGAAGTTGACAATACTTCAGCTTCGGCGTATCCCAAAAGCGAATCACTAGTGTGAAGCAGACAGGTGGGAAAGCCCTTTGAGATCAAAATCCTCACAGTGCAGTGCAGCCAAAAGAGCTATTGATTAAAAAAATAATTTTTTTTAAAGTCTAGTATAGCTTTTCGTTCTTAGCAAAGGATTCTTGATACGATTGAAGGCAGTCAAAGGCTTTTCTGCCGAGATCTAGAGCTAGTGTCTCAACTAGTATTTAAATATAGCATTGGAAAGTTTTTACACAAACAAGAGTCTAACACTGTTGGTTGACTGGAATTCTCAAGGGCCACAACTCGTTGGGTACCCACATGATAAGAATGGGCATTAGCACATCCGACTTATGTTGAGGATGCCAAGACGAAAAGGCAGAGGAAGGATCATTCCACTTCCTCTGTGAGTGTCCTAGCTTGGCCCACACACTAAGAAAAAAGCCCTCGGAGAATACTTCTTCGACAAACTAGGCGACATCTCTGACCTATCATTGTCCCAACCTCAATAACCTAGCCACTAGCCCAACCCTCTACCTCTCCAATCTTCTCACTTCCTCATTCTCTGCTTTCCGGAAGCACAATGGATCCGTGAGATCCGAGTGAGATGCTGCCACTTTTGGCTACACTCCCATCAAACCTGATCTTACACTGTCGGTTTCCATGTAGGCACTAGGCTAGACTCTTTATTGCTTTATAAGATTATTTGTTGCTCCACAACTCACAAAAGGTCAAAACACAGAAAGGAATTTGATCAAAGCCCATATCTGTGTTTTAAATTTCATTGTGTTACGCGGCATTTTCCACAAATATGAGCCCAACAACAGGCGTTTTTATAAAAATTCCAGCGCAAGCTGCCAAAGTTAATTTCTTTAGAATTGACTTTAAACTAAAGTTTATTAAATGGACTTGAAAAAGAGGAAGATATATCGAAGCATCAAAGATGTTACTCCGTGTAGAACTGTAGAAGGACTATGGCTGTCTCTGACTCTTAATACTTTCTCTACATCTGCAAAGATATTTTGGAATTGATTTCCAAAACACAGAAACTTTTATTTATTTACATATATGAAAAATACTACTCATTTAATAAAAAGCATTTGCCAACAAAAGGTCCCCAGTCGTCCTGGGCGCGTCATCATTGTGATCGAAAGGTTGATCGAAAGGATCACAGCTCTTCAACATATCTACTTCACACTAGTGATCCCGGTATGGGATACGCCGCGCCGGGCGAGTTGAAACATAATCATTTTGTGGTTGAACGTTTTTAGAAAGTCGGAAAATCCACGCTTTTTTGGCGAATTATCGAATTGTCATAGGACCTGAATAAAATACAGCTAAGGAAACAAAAATGCGCTTAAACTATGAGACCTTGAAAAAGAAAAGCTGCTCATGAAGTTTCTACATTAGCAAGAAGTTCTAAGGCATTCTTTCATTGTGCGACATGTGTACCTAAGGCATGATACCTTAAAAAAAAAACCTTACGCTACACTCGCTTTGGAAGCTTTGAATTAAAAGAAATAAAAATTGAAAGCGACCTTCAGACGACCAATAATTTACTTTAAAAACAGAAAAAAGTACCTTTTTGAAAAATAACAACATAAAAAGACAAAAAGAAAAAACAAATGCAGATTCAAAAAATTAACAATTATTCGCTCGCTCAAATACATACATACACATTCCACTTTCCGCGTTTTCCTCTTACAAAATAAATCACAAACTAGGACCTATAACTTTTCGCAATATCCTCGCCTTTGTTTGTTAGCATCCTTTAAAAATAAAAAACACTTGAAGTTATTTTTGAAACTTACCACCAATGTTTATAGAACTTTAAAAAACAATAAAACTTCCTTTACTCAACCTATGTATGGATTTTAAAGACAAAAATATAAAAATGTATACTGTCTCTGTATTGTTTCTGTATGAATAAATGTGTAATTATAGTTTTTAGAATAAGCTAAGCTCAAACATAGATACCATATAAGCCACAGACCGTGTAAAATATTACTATATAAGAAAACAACCGTGTTCTTTGCCAATTAGCCCTTAAGTCAGAGGTGGTATAATTTTATATAGAATAAATTAATCACGAAGCGAAACGGAATTTTGCCAAAGCATTTTCAAACACTCATAAATAACATGTTGTGTACCTTCCTACATAGAATCCTTCCCTCTTTTCCTCCTAAATCTTAGCTCCTTTTCGTCTTTCCTACTTTCCTATCCAATTTTAGATTTGGCTTCGCTTCACAAAAAGCAGAAAGGAAAAAACTAAAACAGAAAAAATTCTGTCTTCGTTTATGTTTTAAGAAAAACGCTTATTAAAGCGCAGAAACAAACGCAATACTCTTCTACTTTCTAGTTACCTATACTTTGTATTTTATTTTTGTAAATTAAGAATCGATTAGTATTATAATACCTTAGTATCTCTTTGAAAGCCCAATACGTTTCAATGTTTATTTGTAAACAAATTATCGTACTTAAAACAACAACAACAAAAACACACAACAACCGCAAATGTGTAAATCCTGTAAAGTTATTGAAAACGATCGATGTTAAGAACGAATTTCTTAACTAGGTGCTATTTTGATATTTGGTATAGAATAAATCTTTTTTAGCCTAAAGAAAGCAAATACCATGTAAATGTAAAAAATTTTGTAGAGAAATATTGTTGAATTTTATTGATTTTATTGTTCAGAAGTGAATGTTTGTTTATTTGAATAAATTTTTTTTATTTTATATGTGATGGAGGTGTGATTTTTTTTCCTTTTGAAATATAAATGAATATACATATGCATGGACACAAATGTTCAAAACAATTCTAACGCTTTGTCGTAAAAGTGTAATTAAAATATTAGTTAGGCAACCTGTCCTTTCCGATTGTCTCCGAAAAGAAGTTATGGCCGAAATATCAATCAGATATCATTTCGCCGCGCCGCCTCGGTGCTTCGATTTGATCCCAAGAGAATACCGTCATCTCTTTGTTTCTGGCTTTCATTGTGGCCATTTTGAAAGAGGCATTTTAAAAAGGATGGTATCTCATCTGTCCCATCAAATTTTCTTTTTTGGAGTTCTTAACATCCCCACTTACTTTTTCGGCTGTGATGCCGAGAATTTCCAAAATTCTTCAACTTCCGAAAAGTGCTTTGGAGGAAACTGTTCGTTCAAATTGCGATTGGAATAATGTCGCCAAATCTACAAAATTCTGTCGTCACCCACAAAATCCTGTCTTTGAAAAATAGAGAATGAACTTCGGCGAATAAATCTCTCAACCATTCCCCTATTTTTGGTTCTGCTATTTTGGTTACCCCTTATTCAGTTTCCTTTGTCGTATCTCTTAAATAGCTTTGTTTTTATTAGCAAACCGGGCAGACATTTCTTGCAGCTTCCGATACCTGCCTTCTATAATCTTTACTGCGAATTGGTTTCAGTTTTTCCTGCAGTTTCCGTTTTCTTCGGCTCTAAATATTTGACGGGCACTTTGAAAATTACTTTCTTTGTACTTCTGATATTCTTCAACTTCATCATTTTATTTCACCTACCATCTTTCTAAGGTTTGTTGGTAGTGGCCCTTTCGCTTTAGACGATTTGGTTTCAGTTTACTGCTTGCCAGACGCTCTTTAACATTTTAGTAAAATGCATTTTTCAACTTAAAGTACTGCTAACTTTTTCCTATCACATATAACCAAGAAAGTGGTGTGTCAAAACATCAGAAAATTTATTCTGATTACAAAAAAGTCGGCATCAGACGATTTGGTGTCAGCCTTCTCCATGCCAGACGCATTTTAGCTTAAGCATGTTTATCAAATTCAATGAATAATTGTTTGTAGTATTTCATTTAAATGAAATTTTTGATTTTCATTGAATTTGATAAACATGCTTAAGCTAAAATGCGTCTGGCATGGAGAAGGCTGACACCAAATCGTCTGATGCCGACTTTTTTGTAATCAGAATAAATTTTCTGATGTTTTGACACACCACTTTCTTGGTTATATGTGATAGGAAAAAGTTAGCAGTACTTTAAGTTGAAAAATGCATTTTACTAAAATGTTAAAGAGCGTCTGGCAAGCAGTAAACTGAAACCAAATCGTCTAAAGCGCACTTTTTTGAAATCAGGGTAACTTTTTTTGTTTTTTGGTGTACCACTTTCTTGGTTATTTGTAATGGGGAAAAAGTTATTAGTGCTTTAAGCTGAAAATGCACTTAAAAATGTTAAAATGCATCTGGCGAGCAGTAGGCTGAAACCACATCGTGTGAGACCGACTTTTTTGTAATTAGGGGAATTTTTCTGATGTTTTGGCGAACCATTTTCTTGGTTACATGTGATAAGAAAAAAGTTATCAGCTAATTAGAAAAATGCATTTGAAAAATGTTGAAATGCGTCTGTCAAGCAGAAGGCTGAAACGAAATCCTTTTGGACACACTTATTTGTAGTCGGGGGAACTTTTGTGATGTTTTGGCGTACCATTTTCTTGGTTACATGTGATAAGAAAAAAGTTATCAATACTTTAAGTTGAAATGTGCGTTTAAAAAAATGTTAAAGTGCGTCTGGCAAGCAGTAGGTTGAAAGTAAATCATCAGAAATACACTTTTTTGAAATCAGGGTAAATTTTCTTATTTTTTGGCGTACCACTTTCTTGGTTATATGTAATAGGAAAAAAGTTATAAATGCTTAAAGCTGAAAAATGCACTTGAAAAGTGTTAAAATGCGTCTGGCAAGCAGTAGGCTGAAACCAAATCGTCTGGGACCGAGTTTTTTGTAATCAGGGGAATTTTTCTGATTTTTTGATGTATCATTTATGTGGTTATCACTTCGACCTCAAAATCTGAAAAATTACCATTTTCGAACGCCCACCCCCGCCCACGGCTGAAAAAAAAACCTGCCAGACGGTTGAATCTGATATAATGGTGCGTGTATCTACACATACATGTGCAATATTTTTGGTTATCACTCCACTCCAAAAATTTGCTTCCAGCTCTTAGACTATAAGTCTTAGCTATTAAGTTTCTTAGTTTGTAAGTTAATAGCTTGTATTAAGCTTAATAAATGGGGGTTTTGCCCCCACCAAAATTAAAATCAAAATTAAATTAAAAATGATCCTCGCATTTCGGACAGTGTTGATGGTGTTAAGCAGTTACTGCATATACCAATTGACTATCTTAGTAGTCCTTGTTTGATTTCTTTCGACGCCCCCATAAAGATTTCTGTCTGCATAAGCTGGTGTTGCTGGGCGAAAGCCCTCCTTCTTTTGGGACATTGTGAAAATCTGACTACAATGAGCACACAAGGCTACCCGCTCGCCTCCTTCTCATCATCAAATTTTAAATTTCTTCGAATATGTTACGTTTATTTGCTGGCCCCAAGGGGGGCTAACTCTTCGATAGGTTACGGTGATAGGGCCCTCGGTTGATCTGGGGACCCAAATTTCGTATAGTTCTAACCCGAGCATTTTTGTTCCGTGGAGGATCAGAACCATGCGCATCAGTGGTAGTGCCTGGCGGTGTGTAGTGCTGATAATACTTCCAAGTGCGTCAATATAGTTAAAAGGTCTCCAAAATTGTGCATAAACTAATGGGAAAGTTCAATAGGATTTCTTATTTAATCGCCTCTTATGCAGTGAGGAGCTACACTGACATTCGAATCCATGACAGCACATGGAAAAATGCTTTTTTTTTAAGTATTTCGTTTTAATTTTTTGAGAAGGCATCCGTTTGCGTTTATCTCTTTTAACTATTTTTACATGAAATGAGTTTATTCCTGATTTTTGTCGCATCAAAGGATTTGAGTGGATCACCAATTTTCACGGGTTTTTAATGATGATGAGGTTTTAAGAAATTCTATTACTTATAATGGCATTGCAAGTGATGAACAAGCAATTAAAAGCTTGCAATTGCAATTGCGTACATCCTGTACATAATAGGCTATGTCTACATATTACACTGCTTGCAAATATGACTTTAGTTTGTTTGTTATGAAGAACAAACATACCTTTTCGTATCATTATGGTAAGGTGAAACACTTCCGGTTGCAAGGAAGTGGGATTATAGGTGTATTGTTATATGAATACATCTGGTTGCATTGATTCAACTTAATTTGCTCATTATATTATTTTGTTTGCTGCATTGTCGACGCAACTAATTTATAACACCATCACATCGGGTGGCATTTCAAATCTGCTGACTGGGGGGAAAAATTAGCCCGGCCCACACCCATTTTTGTGATCATTTTCTTCTTTTTTTTTTCTTAATTTACTTGCGTCCGCATGCAAATCAAGCTGCGGCTCCATATTGATACAAATGTCAAAGACTGTCACTTTATGATATGATTTAATGGCATTGTTCTGATTTAATTAACGTTCGGCAAAGCCGCATAGAGATGTAAACTTACTCAGAGCCAACCACCCACCCATCAGTTATGATAAATTGAACTGTACTTGGCGCCACAAACTAAGTGGTATCTTTCTACTCTGCACCACAATGGGTTAACTCAACACAATAATGCAAGAAGTGAATGCATTTGAGGGCGTTGTTTAGTGTTGGTGTCTAATGATCATGCATTTCAAATTACTTAGACGTTGCTTGTTTCAATGGATATTCCTGTTTAATTTTGATGCTGATTAAGAGAACAAAAATAATTTTTTGTTTAGGATCAACAAAGATGTAAAGAAGAAGCGCACTCATATTTTTAAGAAACAAAATTTTGGACTAACACATTTCGGAATCTGCCAGGGCTCAGCGAATTGTCTCAACGAGATGAAATGAGATGTTAAAGGAGCCTACAATTTCCTGACAGTTTCAAACGGCTAGGTGAGAAAGCACTTTTCATGGCAGTATTACTTTAAAATGACTTCCCAAGTGAATGAACTTCGGTCATAAGCGGGAAAACGCGATCATACTTAGTCTCGACCCTACGACTTCCCACGTGATAAGTTCACAAGTACTTGATATTGTAATTTAATCAGATATTCCTGATTTGTGTAGATAACACCAATAAAAAACGTAGAGAACTTCAAACAGTTACAACCGCAAAATCATTGCAACATCTGCAGAAACTGCATGAAGAGGAAAACAATCCCCACTTCGCCCTGTTAATATCCTGCTCGCCCTCCACTAAAGACGCAAACTAGATCTGGAAAATGTCTTTTTCTACCATCGATCTAATGAACATAGACGTTCAGATTGATCGATTTTTTGAAAACTTTAAAGGGTCTAAGTTAGCGAGGTCGGAGGAATTATCTTTCATTTCTTTTATGTAGTACATATCACAATTGACCGATTACTTTGAGATTTTCAGTGGTTTTTTCTGATGTTTTTCATAAAATTTCAACAAATACACAACTTGTTCCTCATTGTCATGGTAAATATTTTATTTTATAACAATAAAAAAAAACACAAGCAAAACTTGCAAGTTTTAGTAAAACAAAAATAAAAAACAAAAGGACAAAAGAGTTTTCCCTTTCGTTCAGTCATTGTGTACATGTGCACCGCTTTTGATTGTACATACGAAAATATCACACTGAGATGAAAACTAATAAGTTTTCCAGGGCATAGGCAAAAAGCCCCACATTTGTCTTCTATCATTCGGAATGCACTTTTCAGCTACCATTAGCGAAAAACTTACTTTAGGATCTTTTATGGTCAGACACATTTGAGAATGTTGATGAACTATTTGTTGTGTCTAAGAAGAAAAAGATGTAAACACAAATCTATTATTATTATTTACTGCAACTAAAACTCACATGAAAACGATAGTCCCAATGTTGTCGAGGATGGTCCGCACATGTTTGTATTCTGACATTTGATATTTGGAGATAGTTGGTATCATTTCGATCGTAGTAGTCTAAGCACATGTTGTTATTGCTCATAATTTGGCCTTTTGGTGACATCACTAACAAATCATAAAGATTTGAGTCTTGAACACAGTTTCCAATCACTAGAATTTTTCTACCAGCTTCTTCTCTGATTCTTAAACACTGATCATTTTCGGGATCATAGAATCTGTGCAAATCAGTTAGCTTTTGAACTTCGGCAATTGTGTCAATCAATTTTGTCAGTACTTTTTCGCTAGAAATGCTCCGCATTCTCTTTTCCAACATCTTTTCCAACTCTGTTTTGTTAGTGAGCCAGATAATTTTGCCAAAGAATCTATCCTCGGCAGGAAAAAAGTGATCTGGCCAAATGTTTGTCAAATACCATTCAAACGATTTGCAGTTTAGTTTTTTTCTTAATGCCATACGCTCATTGATATCCTGAAATAATGAAACTTTTGTTAAAACCTCTTCATAATGTTTGACTAAAATTCCAGCTTACCAGTGAATTTATGAACTCCTTTCCTATTCCACTATGTTTTAAAAAGAAGTTCTGCCATTGATCCATCCATACCATTGCTGCACGAGCCAAATTATTGCTAATCACATCACTTGCACCTCCTGGAAAGGTGTATGGGGTGCCTTTACGAAATACATGCCCAACATGAGAGCATGGACTGATTTCAATGGATCCTCCACATTGCCATATACGAAATGACATTTCAATGTTCTCCCCTCCCCAAATCTGAACAACAATAAGTTCATGAAAAAAGATTTTCAATTTAATAAAAAAAAGCGTATAACGAATGATCTTCACCACAAAACTATAACTATGAAAATCTTATTCTCTTTCATCCAGAGAGATTTCTTCTTCATCAATTGATAGACTCATTTAAAAAAAAAGGCCAAGATGATTCTCTATTTACACTCCTCGTGCTAAGAAGGAGTCTAACAAAACGAAAAAAATGAAAACTGAAACTATAAAAAATAGCCCTTACAGCAGGAGAGTCAATCATTTCCATGTAAGAACATAATTGGGTATGCTTGAAAATTATAAAGAAACTTTCGAGGCTGATTAAGCTAGATTATAATAGTGAGTTGAGCTTGCGCATCTCTGGGCATTGCAGTGTCTAAATGAAGCCTATTATGTTAGAAGATTAAGCTAACACGCTTCTAAACAACAGAAAATTTTTATAAAATGTGGCACTTAGAGACTTGGTAGTTTCCTCATCCTCTAAAATATCTTTTTAAATACGGAAAGTCTTTTATATGAAATTTTTACAACAGGAGCTTCTCAGCAAACTAAGGGTAGGTTTGGAAAATTGATAAAGTTTCGAAAACGTAAACGTTTCAAAGCGGGATTGTTTTTAGAACTCTGCGATCAGCCAGTTCAATGTGAAAAACTCAATAAAAAAGCGTGAATATTGAACTGTTCAGTCATCTCCCAGATAGGCGATAGTTGAGGGCGGTTACTGAGTTCGTAAGAAACAGCGCCGAGTAATTTGAGAGCTGCTTGACTGTTTGAGAAAATCCGGATATTCACTGAAGATGTGACGTTATCTTTTAGCCACGATAGGACTTCTTTGATCGCTAAAATTTCCACATGGAACACCCTACAGTGGTTTGGAAGGCGGAATGAGAGACTTGCATTGAGTCTGTCTGAGTAAACCACGCAGCCGACCCCTTCTTCGGTTTATGAAATCTCACTGATGATGGAAGTATTGCTTCTGAAATGTGCATTTGAGGAAATATAAAAAGTGTTTTTTACTGTTTAAAATTGTATTAATCTCTTTATTTATTATGAAATCTGTATATAAATGAATGGAATCATCTCTCAAGAATTCCTTATCTTCCCAAAAACATTCAAATGGTTTTCCTCGGGTATGACCTTTCGGGAAGAATAGCCAATCTAATCCGTACTTCATTGCCATGAAAAGCGCTTTCTCAATTAGCTGTACGGAATCGACAACAAAATTGTAGATTTCGTCCATCCCCTGCTAAGTTAAATGCGCAAGACCCCGGGGCTTCTTGCTCTGTTGCACCACCCTATTTATTTTATATTGTTTACTTTGTCTCGTTTAATATTCCTCATAACGTGGGAGTTCGAGTTCCAGATCCACCCACTCTTTTTTCAGGGTATCGTTATTCGGAACAGGAAGTCTTTCGAGAGTGATACCAATGCCATGAAAAGCGTTTTCTCACTTAGCTCTTTGGAACCGCCATAAGATTGTAGGTTCATAAAATTCGCAAACCGAAACAAAAATAAGAATAGTTCTAAGCCTTTAACTAAAATATTACAACTTCTATGGCATTTTTCCCAACAAGATTTCAACCTTGTAAAAAATACCGGCCAATTGGAATTTTCAACAAAGTACGGCTGTTTTCAAGCGATCAACTATCAACAGTCGATACGCCTTCCTTATACAAAAGCAAACACTATTCATTCAAAGAGTCAACTGATGTCGCTTTCCGTTGGTTTCACTCGGGGAAGCACTCATTTTGAAACCCAATGGAACACCCAAAAGTGGTTCTGTTCAGTTGAACGTAATTGCCGTTGTGTGAGTGAAACACCTAGTGTTTCTTTAGTGTTTCTTGAGTCGATTCCCACTTCAAATCGAGAAGTGAATGTCACTTCTCAGAATCATGAGAACTGATCTATTTGCACTAATGGAACGGTTTGAGAATGCTCCTGGACGCTCTTAGACGGTTTTTTTCGTCCAATGGAAGGGGACTGAATTGGTTTGATGCGTCGAAAAATATGTTACTTAAACAACGTAAATTATCTCTATTTTGCTTTGGCCGTTGATATTTTTGAAATTTTTTTTTAGTTTCAAAAGATCTTCAAATTAGAAGCCCACAACCTTCAAGTATTTTGTCGCTTGTCTATTTTTCAGTCGATGATAAACTACCCCCAACAAATGCGAATGATAGTAATGAAGAAAAGCAAAGACACTTACCCTCATTTTATCATCATATGCTCCCATTTGATAGAAATAAGTTTTGTCTATGGAAAAAAGTCCACCCGCCATCCCAGGAGAAGGTAACGGCTTTGTAAAATTAGAATTGTCCTTAAGAACAGCTGCCTGCCATCTAAAACGAAATTGTGAATTAAATTAAATATACAAAAAAACAGTCTACACTCTTACCTGTAGCTAAGATGCCAGTTAAACACACCCAAATTGTTTTCCAAAGTTTTTGTGTAGCTAAAGTTATCGTCAGAGATAATATCTATTACCGGACAGACAACACTCTTCCTGTTTTCTTTTATTCGAGCCAAAATCGGTTCCAGCCATCCTTCAGAGCACTCACAGTGTGCATCTAAGAACGTAAGAACTTCCCCTTTGGCATTTGATGCGCCCAGTAGCCTAGCTGCCACTAACCCCTGCCTTGTTTTGAGGCGAAAGAGTTGTGTTTTGACTGGAAGACTAGTTATGTAATCTTCGAGGGGCTTTCCAAGGAATTCTATTAATAAACATTAATAAATAAATAGATCTTCAACAGAGCCTCAAAATAAACTTGCCTCTATCACTGGCATCGTCGACAAGAATAATTTCCGTCAACACTTCAAATGGCGAACGATTGATGACGCTCCAAATGGTTCGAAGAAGAACTGACCAAGCTTCGTTATGAAACACTATAATAACTGATGTTGTGGGCAGTTGCTTTGGGTTATACTTTATCGTTTTGCAACTAGAGAACAAGGCATTGTGAAACATGAGAATGAGTCATTTTTTAGTTAACTAACTTTTCCATTCGGTAGTCTCTTAGCGTTCGGTTAAGGGGAATTCTATCACTAGCCAGTATATTGTATTTATGTATTTGAAAGGCACGTTGCATTTTAAGGGAATCTTTTGCCGGGATAGATACTGGATTTCCTAGAGCTCCTTCGCTTTCAATTGGATCGAATCCATTGCGATCGAGTTCCTCTGTAAAGATAAAGAAAAACAAAAACAGATATATGGATTGTGACATCAGCACTCTCTATGTTGAGTCAGACATAAGAAATAAGTAGAAATAAGTAGAACCTCTAGTCAAATTATCGTGTATGGTTCCAAAGCCGATGTAATGGCCAACAACAACATTTGTCATCCTACCTCGTCTCAACATGCCCACATTTCTGAAATATATAAAAGGATTTATTTAAATATAAATGTGTTTCCCATTTGCTCGATTCGTTAGTTTACTTTTTTGGTAAATCTGTTGAATATATGCTTTGCAAATAAACGTTTATGCTTAGTGCAAACATAAAAAACGCAAAAAACAATAGAAACAAGTACACGAGCCACAATTTTTTTAGTTGCCGAAACGGAAGGCTCATTTTGGTGTTCGATTAAAACAATAACACAAAAATTAAGTAGCTTTTATATTAAAAAAAGAAGGATAATATAACAACAGTCTTCACGATTTCGATTTACATCAGAATTATTCAAACAAACAAAACAAGAAATGATTGCACATTGCAGCTGATTTTGCTTGTTCTTGTTGCTTATTTGAGCTCGCGAACTCTGAGCCGCAAGCCGTCGTGTTAAATGTATTCTTTTAAAATGGATGCATTCAGCTCGCCGGCATTGTTATTGGAGTGGATTTTAACGTTTTCTTTTTCACGCTGTAGCTTTTAACGCCTACCACGTGCAGTCTTTTATTGCCATGTTTTCACTTGAAGTTAAAATAGATTTCATCCGAGGATGGTTTTAGCTAATTAAATAATAGTTTTTTTTTTATCTAAAAATACAAGTTTTCAGTTGATGTTTTTGTCTTTTGTTAAATAGAGACAGAAATCATATAACGTGTGCGAAAACCCACCGAATGACAAATGGGAGACTCTGTTCTCACTTCCACTTTCTTAAACGTTAACTCACTGGAATATTGCGAACAGTGCGTTGCGTTCAGTACAAACATTTTCAGTAGTTTTCGAATAGGCTTCGTTAAAACCAACTAATTTTACATTTTTACCTGAAGTTGAACTAGGTTTATTTCTAGGAGTGTTTGTGTTAACCCAAAAGTGTTTCTATCTGGAAGCCGGCCTGCTTTTCTTTGTTCTTATTGTTTCTGTCGATAAACAAGAAAGAGACATCTAAAAGAACGTTACCGACATTATGACAGCAGGTCAGCAGACTTCACACTCACTGGAATGTTGGAAATAGTGCGATCAACACGATATTTACCACTGGGTTTGAAGAATGGTTTGAAGTAGGTTTCATTGAATCCAAGTAACTGAAAGGGTTTCATTTTGTACCGCGTACTTTTCATATAGGTTTGGGGTAGTTTTGTAAATACCTAGTTTAAGTGCCAGATGAAAATACAGTATATGCGAGAATGCTTAATTTAGCATAGTTTGCATGTTGGCTGGGGATTGTTTTGAGTTAAATGGTTAATGGTTTTCCCTCTTGTTCTTTATTCCTCTAAGATCCAAATGCAACAAGTCACAAAGTTGTTGACTGTTGACTGGAAAGTTGTGACTTGTGAGGCGTCAGTGATTTTGGACAGTGAGAATCGGGCTGTAAGTCAGTTTTGAGGTCCTCTTGAGGCGAATATCGTTCTAACTCTTGTCGGCAAATAAATCATCAAATGATTACTACATGCAACTTCACTATGAATTGAACGATAAACAGATAAAAGGATGACCCATTTATTTCTTTAAATAAAATAATGAAATAAATAGGGTGATATATAAAAATTAAAAACTCGAAGCTACTAGAGGCCTAGAGTGTTCAAAAGAACATATAGTTTTTCTTTTGTCCATTTTTTTGGCAATGTAATTACTCTCGAAGAACTGCACAGTTTCCCTCAAAAGCGATATAGTAGGGGAGCCCGAGCCGCTAAATTTGCAGTTACTAAAGCGTCATGGGGACTTATTGGATTGTGAAGTTTACGTTCTAAAACGAAAAAAAGTGTATGGCAGTTTTTCATTTTAGTGGGGCGATGGGCGTGTATGAGCTTTTAAAAATGTAAAAAAAAACAGATAAATTGAAATACTCGAGCGCGTCAGATTTTCATAGAGTATACGCGCTTTGTCTTTCTGATAACGGATATATATTAATCTGACGATTTACGGGGGGCAAATGGCCGTAAAGAGAGGTTAAAAAAAAAAAAAAAAAAAAGTTATTCGAGCGTGTCAGATTTTCAAAGTGAATGTTAAGTGTACTCTAAAAAGTGTATATTTCAATAATCTGACAATTTGAGTGGGGCGATCAGTCATGGCTGATTTTTAAAAATGTAAAAAAAACACGTGACCTTGAAATACTCGAGCGCGTCAGATTTTTATACAGGGTGATCAACTTGATGTCTTCGTCCTCCAGGATGATAATCTGACAATTATATGGGGGCGTACTCTTAGTCTGACAATTTTAAAGTAACAATTCTTTGTTGTTTCTATTTTTTGTTACTGGATGCAATCAGAAATTATGTACACATATTATGTATTTAAAAATTTTGTATTGAAATTTTGTTGAAAATACTTTAAAAAAAAATCCTGAAAGTTTGAGCCCTTAATATTAATTTTAAGTGCTCGATCAAGAGGTGTGAAGATTTTCCATTGAAAATACACGGAAACTCTGATTTTTTATTTTTAAATTTCTATAACTCAGCGGCATTTCATGGGATCGCTTTAACCGAAGATGTTTTTTTCTCAAAATTGAAAGCTCTACAAAAATGTTCTTTTTGGCAAAGTCGTTACTCATACCGGGAAGGTGGTACGGGCCACTTAACCAGATTTTTGCATAAAATTCACGTTTTGTCGCAGTTATCTCGTAAATAACAAAAGCTACAGAAAAATTGTAAATTACAAACTTGTAGAGAATTTAGTTTTCTACAAAAAAAGTCTGATGGACCAATTGCTAATATCAATATTAACCGAGATATAAACCATCATATATTATACATTTCACTGACGATTTTCCCTCAATCGCCCCAACCAAAATGTCAGATTATATGTTTTCCGTAATCCTGATAAAATTACCTTCAAAATAAAAAAAAAATTTATCGCGCTCGAGTATTTCGAAACATCGATTTTTTTTTACATCTTTGTGACTCGCCTACTTACGAAAGCCCCGCTCAAATTGTCAGATTATTGAAATATACACTCTTCTCGATGTAATCAACCTACCATCTTTTAATCTGACGCGCTCGAGTATTTCCGATGATCGACTTTTTTTTACTAATCTGACGGGCTGCCCTCAGCGAACGCCCCAGCTTTTAGGTTTAATATATGGTAGGAGTACATTACATGGTGCAAGGTTTCTCCCCATATGATTTTCTGACGCGCTCGAGTAACGCGCGAAATCCCCTCTTGGGCTCCCCTACTAATACCCATGACAAAAATAAACTTGAATGTGTCCGATACTCGGACTTCAGAATCCCACATAATAAGCAGACATGTTAACCGTAACGTCAGTTTCTTGGTACTTAAAACCAGCTTGAAGGTTGAACTCTCAAAATAAATTAGTTCATCTCGTAATAAAAAAAGACACTAGAACTCAATGTGTTGGAAAATGATAAAAAAAAAATCCTTCAAACGGGGACTCTCATGTGCACATACACTGCCATTGAAAAATAAACGGGGATGTTTATCGGCGCTATCCACTTATTTTGTTGTTGTTTTTAGCCCACAAGAGTTTGAGCAAGCGTATATTCGCGTGCAAAAAAACACATCTAAAAATGCAGTTGTTCATACATCGACAGAATTTTAAGATAAGAATTTCGAGCTTTCGAAGTTACTATGAATCCGGTTAATAGTCTTCATCTATAGTCATAAGCGATAAAAAAAGAGTATGTATTTCAAGCAGGCTAAAAAAGCTTTTAAAGTTAACTTCAAAGTTATTGTATCTTACTTCGCTGTTAGTAATAATCTATCCGCACACGAGTCGAGAACCAACAATATTAATTCCCTAACAAACTGGTAACTCTATATTAGAAATAGCAACCCCTTTTAAAGAATTGAAACAAATCTCAGATCAAGTTGCAATAAGTGAAAATCTTAGTGATAATATTTGTTTTACTGAACTGATGTTTGTAGGAGAGTAACTAGTCGACCTTGAAAAACCAAACAAGGTGAGTTTGAATGAGATAGAATATTGAATTTGTAGCCAAATTAAGTGATGTTCGCTCCATGAATCATCCCACTACTGAAAGTTCTTTCTATCTAAAATGCTGTGACGTACTTCAAAGTTTATATGTTTAAATAGTTCAAAACTACTCTCTTTAGTAAATTTAGCATCCATTCAAAACCCACACTCCACACCGCACACCCCACACCCCACACCTCAAACCCTACAACCACAAACCATCCGGCACATCAAACCAGCCCAGATTCGAAGTATAGTGTATAGGGTCACTTTGACCTTGAGCTGCATACATAAACAACTCTTACATCTTCTTAACTGTACAAACAACGAGTGACGTACCCATATTGTGACAACACACAGGTAATGAATATCCTACTATACCGAAACACTGTATACCATGCTGATGGTGATGCATATACTCGTACTTGCCGCTATGTTTACATTTTACAAGGTAAACTTTGTTTTCATTCATGTCACCGAAAAATAGGTGGTAGGTAGGTATACAATTGCTTTAAACTTGGACGCTCAAATAATAAGCTTGCACAGTTGAAAGCTCCTCCAAATAGGATCCACTCCACAGTCACACAAAAGCGATTGGGCTTTCTGTTTAGATATAGTTTTGCTTTTAAGTGGCTTGGCCGCCTACATCTCTGTTGGTAACGCGGCGCCGTCTTTCGTCCATCCACTATACAAAGGAAGCCAAAAATCGAAATCGGCGAAAGCTCATAATAAAGTTAATCGGTTTTCCACGGAATTCATCGACAACCCCTTTAGTTGAATTAAGAACGTTGCGGGGTTGAAAACGGTAGTGGCATAGTTCCGGAGTTGTTTTTTCTATTTTCTATTTGCGTCTTTCGGTTATTTATATACGTACGAGTATATATTTATATAAAAATAATAACTTTTGAGTGCTTGTTGGAGTAAAGTGTCACTTGGAAATTAAAACTTTGTATCATAGGTATCTACCTATAGCAAACTGCAAGGACGTTTCAACTTTGAGAGTGTTTGCTGTGCAAAAATAGTTTTGAAGACCCCTGCCACAAAGAAACAACCTAACTTCATTTTAAAATGTCGTGGAGATATGCGGTATGTTGACGAAGCTAAATTAAAAGGGAACAAATTATAAAGTGGCAGTGTTCGTATTGTTTTGTCATAAGTTCGTACCAGTCTCGAATTATCATCATATTGCTATGTAACGTCGTTTAAAATCATTTCTTTTTCGCGCCATTAAAAAATATAAAAATAAAACTGAAAACGAAAATGAAGCAAAAGTGCAACAGTATCTATAGTTGTTGTTAATGTTCCGACAGATCCAGGAACATGCTTCGTAGGTACTTCCACCTTGAACAACTGCCCTAATAACCTAGATTGGAAAGTATAATCAATTTTGCTAGAAACTAAATTCACACAAAGAAGTAGATTCACAAGCCATGAGGATAGACGAGTATGGGGTAGTTGCAGGGGGTACTTGCAGGGGGTGGTGAATGGAATTATTTATTTATTTCATACTTGGTGCTGCTCTTCTCTCATCCTTTTGGAGGCCAACTAATTTCCATTTGGAAATTTTTCAAGACCACATTCACATTGTTGTGTGTAACGAGGCATTGTCAAGGTCTTGAGGATGTCTACTTGGAAATCTTTGCTATTGTTCGTATCTATAATCTCTTCCTCCACACAACATCTTCCCTCATACCTCACTATTATATAACCTCTTCGTATTTTTTGTAGTCTTGAATTTTACTGTTCAAGAAAGTCTGCCAAATGAGTGAAACCGGTGGTGGTCGTGGTAATCATATTGTGGTTGAATATAATTTTGTTTCTGGCAGTCACGCATGCATATGTTAAGCAGGACCTTTAACAAAAACCATTCCACAGATGTCAGGTCAATACTTTTATTCAGATGGAATGTTCTAATACATAAACATATACTTTTCGAATAGTTTTTTATTGCCCGCATACAAACTAAAATAGCAAGTGGAAATGGGCCTTCTTCTAATCTACAAATCTACATACCTAAATTGACTTTTCCTCTTTTGCACACCTAGAATATAGCTACTCTTGAAAATTAAAACGATACCTATCAGATGTGTGTGACTAATGCGAATGGCTTGTACACACCATGTTTAGTATAGAATATGAGTTTCTAAGAATAGCGAAAATAATAGCACACGCCATTGAATTCGAGTGTTAGCGAAATACTCGTTTACTTGATGCAGCTGGTGGGTGGCTAGTTCGAAGCACTTACGAGCAAATGAGTAATTGTACTCGTAAAGGCAGCAATCTGCCTACAAAATTTACGTTTCGTGCCTTTTCTATGAAAAAAGTGAATTAATTATTATTTATTTAATATGCATTGGTATAAATATGTATATATCAAAACTTACTTTTTCGGAAGTACTAAATTGTAATAAAAGTCACATTAAAAACTTATTGTTTACTAACAACAAGAGACAATTTGTTAGCAATGCACGTGCCATCGCATTTGATGTTGAACTTTATTTACGACACTTTTAACGAAATTCAGAGTAAAAAGGAAAAAAATTTCAGGATGCGACATTTTTCTTGTTAGTAAATTTTGAATGAATTAATATTTGGAATTTTGTATTGTACTTTGACCTTGTAGATCTATTGTACCCCATTCTTCTTAAGTGGGATTCCTTAATTTAAAGTACTTCAGTTACTTAGTTTCTTTGATGAAACTGAGTATCTGGGTTACGTTTAGGAGTCTTAGCTCCCTCCATTCTGTGTATTAGGATTGTGCTGCAATATTCCAGTTGCATATTTCACTACGAGTAATGTGCAAGCCATGCACTTTCCTTTATTATACAACAGGCTGCTAGTCACTTCTTCCTTTGGTGTAATAGAGCTTCGCAGAGGTGGTCTGGAGATTCTTCGGATTTTAAGGAAGTCAAATTCCAATGTTTAACTCTGTTGTCTTCCTCCGACTTTTTGATTGCGTTCTTAATGTGGCTTTCTGTTACTCCACAAAAAGGTTCCGGTCCTATGAACGGTGATCCGGCTCCAGTTTTTGCCAGTTCGTCTGCCTGTTCGTTGCATTTAACTCTTACACGTCCTGGTACCCAGCAGATTGTATTTGTTGTTACTGCCCAGTTTGTTCAATTTGTTAATGCATTCACTGACAAGTTTGGAAGAGATTGTGTATAGGATCTTATGACCTTAATTGCAGCTTGACTTAACCCACCAAAGAGATATCCAAACAAACTCCTTACCCGCTGTACCGCAGTATGGCATAAAAAAATTATCGCAAATATCTAAACATCCTATTATTGTAGTTTTGCACTTTTAGCTTAAAAATTGTCCTCTTGAATAAATAAATATATTGTAACGTGAACCCAACATTTTATACCAATTTCCTAATCGAAAAACGTTCAACCGAAAACACAACTGGCAACACTTTAATGGAATGGTATAAATGACAGGCGTTGCTTGTAAGCCAGTGTGTGTGAGTGTAGAGAGACAGACAGACAGAGAGTAGACAGCAAATGTGGCGACAATGTAGAAGTTACTGGAGAGTTCTAGATGGCGTGTCATTCGATATAAATAGCCCGCCCGAGGCAACCAGAAGTCAGTTTGGTTGATAGAGTGATAAAGTTAAGAGTAAATACAAGTGATAGTCCCAAAGTCGAGTTGAGATCGAATTAAGCATATATACTGAATAAAAGTGATAGAATTAAATTAAAAAGTGAAGTTTTATTTTCGAACTAAGCGCACGTTACATTGGTGTCAGAAGTGTAAATAAAACTTATTTGACTAGTAAAGTGTAAAAAAAAAAAAAAAGAAAAAAAAAAAAAAAAAAAAAAAAAAAAGTAAAAAGAAAAATAATAATTATATACAGTGAAAATGGGTAAGTTGTTAGAAGAGCTCACTTGCATTGAGCTTAAAAGTGAGTTAGGTAAGCGAAATCTTTCTAGAGCGGGATCGAAAAATGAGCTCGTCCTGCGCTTGCGTAACTATTTGGAACAGCAAGGGGAAGACGTGAACACTTTTGTTTTTGAAACAGAAGTGGAAGAAGAGGAAGTAAGTGAAAATGTAGATTTTTCTAGTATGATGAAGCTTTTATTAGAACAACAAAAGAAGCTGATTGAAGAGCAACAGCAGAATATTCTCGGACGTCTGGAAGAGCAACGAAACGATCAAAAGAAGGAACAGCTGAATGTTCTCGAACAACTTGAAGCACAACGTAACGAGCAAAAGAAGGAACAGCAGAATGTTCTCGAAAGACTCGAAGTACAACAAAAGAATCTGGAAGAGCAACGAAACGAACAAAAGAAAGAACAACAGAATATTCTCGAAAGACTTGAGGCGCAACAGAATGTTTTGGAAGGTCAGAAAAACATTCTAGAAGGAAAATTGGGTAATATTGAGAAAAATGTATGTGCCCTTGACGAACGAGTTGAAGGTGTGGAAAAACAGCTTTCTGTTGTAGAGAATCGTTTCGAAGGCGTAGAAAGTCGATGTGATGTTCTCACCAAGGAATTAGACCAGATCCGGAAAATAAAAATTCGAGAATCTGCTGGAGAGTTTGCAAGGAAAAAGGAGATGAAACCCCCAACATTTGATGGACAGTCTTCTTGGCCAGTCTACAAGAGACAATTTGAGGCAGCCGCGACAACAAATGGCTGGGATGACGAAGACAAGTACATTGCACTGACTCTTGCTCTTAGAGGACCAGCAGCTGAATTACTTCAAACAGTTCCAGCTGGTAAGAGCGGCGATTTCAGTTCTCTCGTGGCAGCTATAGATAAACGCTTTGGAGATAGCCACTTGAAAGAAGTCTTCCGAGTCCAACTCAATAACAGAGTCCAGAAAAGGGGTGAAAGTCTACAGCAGCTCCAAGCAGACGTCGAAAGACTGGTTCACCTGGCATACCCGGATGCTGGAGAAGAAATCATCAACCAGCTTGCTGTTGAGTCCTTCGTTCGTGCTATTTCCGACATACATCTTCAGAGGTCTGTGCGAACTGCTAGAACACGCACTCTTTCTGAAACTTTAGCATTCGCATTGACAATTGAAGCAGCAGAACAGGCTTCTCAGGGAGTACATCGACTTAGAGAGGCCATAGTCGAAGAATGCTCGTGCCAAAGAGCTGAAATACAAAAGAACCGGAGCGGACTAGCAAGATGTTGGAACTGCAACAAGACCGGGCACTTACAGCGTCAATGCCGACTACCACCAAACAAAGCAGGTTGTCAACATTGTGGAAGCAAGAGATCCAACCCAGAGCACGGTAACAACAACACCAGCGTTGCCTATCAGCCCGTTTCCCATCAGGGAAACGAGTAAGAACCAACTTCGAGGGGCAGAGGCTGGTTTCTTGTATCGATGGCCCCAGAACCACCATCCAGGTCTCTCAGACCAAACGAGACAACAAAAGTCTGACTGTGGAGACTACTATTAACGGGAACAAACATGTGGCTACCATCGACACCGGTGCCACAGCCTCCATAGTACGTCGAGACCTGGTAAAGACGACGTGGCTTCATAACACCAATAGCTACCGTCTAAGAACCGCAACGGGAGAAGCAGCAAGAGTATATGGAGAAGTGTGTCTTAAGATCCGACTGGCCGACCTAGTGTTTACTCATCAATTCCTGGTGGCAGATATATGTGACGAGTGCATCATTGGAATCGACTTTATGAAACAGCACGGAGTTATTTTGGACATCGGTAATCAGGTTTTGAAGTACCAAAATAAGGAACTTCCAATGACTTATTCGAACGAAAGTACGTCGACACTGAGAACTGTCATCAGGGAAGATCTTATTCTGCCTCCTTCTTCTGAAGTGTTCGTTTGGACAAAACTGGAAGGTGAGTTTGGAAGCCTTCGATACCTCATGGTGGAACCAGACCCAGAGTGTTCCTCCCAAAGCGTCATCATTGGGAAAACACTGGTAGCACCGAAGAACAAAATGGTCCCCGTACGATTACTAAACACCAGACCGTACGATGTAAGGTTGAAGAAAGGAGAAGTCGTTGGACGTTGCGAATCGGTTGCAGCAATTACGAAGATCACAGACGAAGCTCCGAGAAAACCTATAACTCCGGAGAAGCTCGAAACCATCAGAGCAAAAATACTGAATTCATCCAACCTTGATCACCAACAAACAAGGATGGCTGAAAGTCTCCTACAAGAGTACACTGATATCTTCGCATCGCAAAAGGGGCAATATGGTAGGACACAGTTGGTGCAGCATCGCATCAACACAGGAGATGCAAGACCGATTCGTCAACCTGCAAGACGTCTTCCACTGGCCAAACAAGGTGAGGTTGAGGAAATGATAACAGCAATGAAAAAGGAAGGTCTTATCGAAAATTCCAAAAGTCCTTGGGCGTCACCAGTGGTGCTAGTGAAAAAGAAAGACGGAAGCACTCGTTTTTGTGTGGACTACCGAAGGCTGAATGATGTAACTAAGAAGGACAGCTATCCCCTTCCCAGAATCAGTGATACCCTGGATGCCATGGAGGGAGCGCAGTGGTTCTCGACGCTGGACTTGAAGAGCGGATATTGGCAAGTTGACATCCACCCTGATGATCGGGAAAAGACGGCGTTTTCTACAGGTAATGGGCTCTGGCAGTTTAAAGTTATGCCGTTTGGGTTATGTAACGCTCCGGCAACATTCGAGCGTTTGATGGAGTGCGTTCTTCAAGGACTGACGTGGAAAGCTTGCCTAGTCTACTTGGACGATGTCATTGTTTACGGGAAAACATTTGACCAACATTGTAAGAACCTTAAAGCCGTGTTTCAGAGACTTCGAGAGGCTAACCTTAAACTGAATCCAGAAAAATGTGCACTTTTCAAAACCGAAGTCAAGTATTTGGGACACATCATCTCATCCCAAGGAGTAAAGACTGATCCTGAAAAAGTTGACTCCGTCAAAAATTGGCCAACACCACAGGACAAACATCAACTCCGAAGCTTTCTGGGACTTGCCACATATTACCGACGTTTCGTTAAGAACTTCGCTGGAGTTGCAAAGAGTTTGCATCAGCTCACCGAAAAGGGGAAGCAGTTTAAATGGTCAGGTGAGTGTGAGAAATCTTTCCAGGAACTCAAATACCGCCTCTGTAACGCTCCAGTGCTGGCACATCCAACACCTGGCAAAACATTCATCGTCGACGCAGATGCAAGCAACGTTGGAATCGGGGCGGTACTATCCCAAGTGCATGATGGCGAAGAGAAAGTGGTGGCATACTACAGCAAGGTCCTATCGAAACCCGAAAGGAACTACTGCGTGACCAGAAGGGAGCTGCTAGCTCTTATCTTGGCAACAAAGCACTTCCATAAGTACATCTATGGACAGAAATTCCTTCTGCGGACAGACCACGGTGCTCTGAGCTGGCTGTTGAACTTCAAAAATCCAGAAGGTCAAGTCGCAAGGTGGATAGAAAGATTGCAGACCTATGACTACCAGATCCAACACCGCAGAGGAAAGCTGCACTCAAACGCCGATGCATTATCACGAAGACCTTGCAAAATGGATTGCAAGCATTGCAAGCGGCAAGAAGACAAAGAAATCATTACCGCTCAGCGACTAAGAGCTGACCCCATAAGCGGATGGAGCAATGAGGAAGTGAGGACTGCTCAACAGGAAGATCCAGATATCGAACCCATTCTCGCATGGAAAGAAAATGAAGAGAAACCGGAATGGGGAGACATTTCTGACAGGAGTCCAGTTCTCAAAGCCTATTGGGCACAGTGGGACTCACTATATGTGCAAGAAGGTGTCCTCAGGCGAAGATGGGAATCCGCTGACGGTAAGTCATATGTGATGCAGCTGATCGTACCGCAATCGAAAGTCAGTGAAGTTCTTCAGGAGATGCACGACGGACCTTCTGGAGGCCACCTGGGGGTAAACAAAACACTGGAGAAGGTGCGACATCGGTTCTACTGGTTACATGCTAGAGATGACGTGGAGAAGTGGTGCCGAACATGTGACAAGTGTGCTGCAACCAAAGGACCTGGAAGGAAGATTCAAGGTAAGATGCATCAGTACAACGTTGGATCGCCTTTTGAGAGGATTGCAGTAGATGTGGCTGGGCCTTTTCCAGAGACCAACGCTGGAAACAAATACATTCTGGTTGTAATGGACTATTTTAGCAAGTGGCCTGAGGCGTATGCCATCCCAAATCAAGAAGCCAAAACGGTGGTCGACCAGATTGTGTTTAACTGGGTGAGTAGGTTTGGCGTGCCTATGGAACTCCATTCCGACCAAGGGAGGAACTTTGAGTCAAACATCTTCCAAGGAGTGTGCGGACTACTTGGCATTAAGAAGACGAGAACCACACCACTTCATCCACAATCTGATGGGATGGTTGAAAGATTCAACCGGACCTTGAAAGAACACCTCACCAAGGTCGTAGGCGACTACCAAAGAGACTGGGATAGGCACGTACCGCTATTCCTGATGGCCTATAGAAGTGCAGTACATAGCTCGACAGGACAAACACCATCTGACATCCTGTTCGGGAAAACCATGCGGCTGCCCAGCGAACTTAAATTTGGATGCCCCACAGAGGAGCCACAGGACACAAACGAGTATGTGGACGACCTCAAGGAGAGACTCGCTGACATCCATAAAAGAACAAGGGAACGGATGAAAGCCTACAGCGACCGGATGAAGACACGGTACGACACAAAAGCGACAACGTCAGGATTCCAAGCAGGAGATCGTGTGTGGCTTTATAATCCTCATCGTCAAAAGGGATTGTCACCGAAACTTCAGCAAAACTGGGAAGGTCCTTATACTGTAGTCACGAGGATTAACGACGTGGTTTACCGCATCCAAAGAGGACTAAGAGGCAAGTTAAAAGTAGTTCATTGTGACAGGCTGCATCGATATAGTGGCGAGGCTGCAGATGGAATTATTCGGGACGAACAATCCTAAGGAGGGGGCAGTGTAACGTGAACCCAACATTTTATACCAATTTCCTAATCGAAAAACGTTCAACCGAAAACACAACTGGCAACACTTTAATGGAATGGTATAAATGACAGGCGTTGCTTGTAAGCCAGTGTGTGTGAGTGTAGAGAGACAGACAGACAGAGAGTAGACAGCAAATGTGGCGACAATGTAGAAGTTACTGGAGAGTTCTAGATGGCGTGTCATTCGATATAAATAGCCCGCCCGAGGCAACCAGAAGTCAGTTTGGTTGATAGAGTGATAAAGTTAAGAGTAAATACAAGTGATAGTCCCAAAGTCGAGTTGAGATCGAATTAAGCATATATACTGAATAAAAGTGATAGAATTAAATTAAAAAGTGAAGTTTTATTTTCGAACTAAGCGCACGTTACAATATAAATGAGTTGTCACCATAAAGCTTGGAGAGCCTCTGGACTTACAATACTTCTCAGAAGGCTTGTCAGTTCCTCGATATTCTACTCATTAACCGGGGTCAGGGTTGAAATCTCTGTTGTTATTATTGTTAAGCTTAGTAAATACTTATAAGCCATGTCGTGAACTTTTGAAAATTTTTGGTTTCTCTTCACTTGTGAGTATATTTCTCAAAAATGCAGCATAAAAAATATAGAGTCCTTGTTCAAGCTCTGTGAACCTATTCTTGTGCATGTGCGGGAACTATTGCATGAAGTTTTGGGAGCGATTTCTAGCTCGAAAAAATTAAATAAAAACTATTTAGTACTAAGTTTTTCAATAGGTTTGGTTTCAACTCAACTTTATTGACTTATAGTTTCACTTCAAATTGAAGTTTGTTTTGCTCACTTTGCGAGGAGGTATGTAAAGAAAGGGTCAAATCGAAGTTTTTTTTAATGTAATAAAATTTATTGGCAGGGGTAAATATTCCAATTAGTTGCGGAGCATAACGCAGTTCAATTGGCTGTGTCTGTCGGCTGGCTTTCCAGTGGCAATTTTTGAAGTCTCAAGGATTGATAGCGTTAAGTGCTTGAATCGTTTCCGAACAGGACTAGCTTTGGAAAAAAAGCTTTCAATGTTTCCTAACGTAGTTCAACCGAAAAGTGACTAATTTTTCTCCCCCGAAGCATATAATACTGACTTTCTGAAACGACATGCCACATTAGGTTTGTTCGATGAATCCCTGGGATTACATTATGATCGCCAAAAAACGTTTTTTAAAAGCTATAACTTGACCTGAATCAAACAGAGTTTTTTTAGCTCTGGATTTGCCCTCAACTGGGTCTAAAGTTTAAAAGCCCTGGGTTTTGGATGAGACGAGTTCAGTTAACGAACAGAGCTGCCAAAAGGCAAATGTTTTCTTAAAATGATAGGGATGTGTGATTATTTCTTATAGCGTTTTTCATTGACGAAAAGAGTGACTCCTATTGTGAAAAGATTTTCTCTTCTTTCCTTTCTCATCTTTCAATGAAAAAAAGAGTAAATCCAGAGTTACTCCAAACTCCTCAAACTCTATTGATTTACCTTTTTTTGGGATCTGATAACCCAGAGGCCGTCTTACCGCACACGTGATCGAGTAATACGTGACCGATTTGTGTGTTTTTGGTGTTACTTCTAACGTTATCGACCACTTTAGTACCACAATTTGACAGTGTTTCATCAGTATTCGAACGAATTGAAGTCGATAAAAGAACAGGAAACTGATGTTGTATAATATGAAGCGGTTTGAAGGAAAAATAGTACTCACTATAACTGATGCGGTAATTCGACCCCAGGTTTTTTGATAACTCATAGAGTTGTCAAGGAAACTTGGGTCAATCCTGGATAAAGTTTAACAAACGAACCTATTATCTACCCAGTCAAAAGACAACGTTGAATGGTTGACGAGATTGTGAACGAGATGCTAGTTAGATATTTAGTTCTAAGAAGATGAGAATATGAAAAACTCAGTTCTCATGGACTTGCTGTTTAAAATTAACTTTCACTTATTAAATTTTAGACGTCAAGTTATTTTATTTTCAAAAATGGATAAATATACGAACGTATTTTCATTGGCATAAGGATAAGGAAACACATTGTCGAGAAGAGTTTATTAGTTCCATGCAATAACAGAGGTAACAAGACACGCTATCAGACTTTGATTTGAAACTGAAATACATATACTGCCTAAAAATATCGTGTAAAATTAACACTGCCTTGAAAAACTACAAGAGAACAAATTGAATTGGAAGTGACTAGATACCGATAAGGAAAAGAAAACAAATTCATTTAAAGCGTTTGATTGACATCAAGTTTGTTCATGCATATTGCATCGGCGGCCTTAATAGCCTTGTCATCAGAGAACCAGGACCCATCATATACCTAACCATGCAATAAACAAACTCGCTTTTCTTCCTGTACTTGTTTTATGATGTCAACAAACAGAAGAAAATTGCTATCATCATCATCATAAGCACATTATAGCTTTCGTGATTCGTTAAGCTTGCAGTTTTCAATTTATGCACTTAACCTAATACGTGATTGCCAATACAGTGAGTGCTTCACATATGCATCCAAAGGATTCATTCATATTATGTACATACACGATACCGATAGGTAATCAAAATAGAAATGAATATTTCAACGACAACGTGATACGTGAAAGAAAGCTTGTTTTCGTAGGTGGGAAAGTTTTAGTTTATGATTGGGCAAGAGAGCGGTGGGCGGTGGGGTAGACGCCATAAATTCTAAAACTAGCAAAAATATGATTCATTTCGAGAACAAGGTCACTATCGAATTTATTTTTATACGCATTCTTTCTTTAAGGATTTCATCATTATTCATTTTATATTACTTTTAGAAGAAAAAGTTATCTATGTTCGAATACAGAATTTCTTGTTATAATTTAACTGTCAAGGTGAACGAGTTGAATGTATGGTAACAATTAGCCTCCACGGGATATGAGTAGGTTTCTCACATTCCACAATATTCATTTTTATCGTGCTTACGCGCTGATATCACTTAGTTTTGGCATGTGTCCAAACATTTTGCGAATGACTATTTTTATATGTGAAAATGGTCGACAGTGAATTTGCTGAAGAATTCTATTGCTTTGTCATTGATCGCAGAATTGAGGTGTGCTGTGTGTGTACGGTACGGCACTTCACCTGTTGATGTTCAAGTGTTTGAATATCCTTGAAATTGTGGGTAAATAGCTCAACTAGTTCATGCGGAATTCATTTCACTTTTTAAGTTAAATTAGGACACTGACTGTGTGTTATTGTTGGCACCGGCAGCAATCGATCAGGTTAATTTGTTTACAATAGGGACGTCAATCAATTGAATGGTGCTCACCGAAGCACAGTTCCCGATAGCAATTGAAAAACTATTCTAGGAATCGAATATTGCATAGTAATTGCACAAATGCATTGCACAATCGCCATTTCAAAACGTGGCCCGATTAAGATACGGTTCACGACTGCATAGTTACTACACAAAGCACCGAACTGTATAATATTGTCAAATTGATACCAATCAATACGTCGCAAATAACAACTGAATGCGATCTGATCAAATGACTCGTCTTTCCGCATTATAAAGATGTGTTTTCCTTTGTAAATCAGAATGAGCTATTCAGTTTTTGACAGCGTTAGAACAAATTGTATGAAAAAGAAAAGCCCAATTCTGTTGTTGTTGTTGTTGTTGTTATGAAAATCGGCGAATAAAAAAGAATACAAAACCACAACACATTTGATTAGAAATAGAAACCGACTGAATTTTGTGTATGTGGCATGTGTGGATGTGGTGTCTTTGAAATAAATCATTTATGTGGGTAGAGAGATACATTTGAAGTAAGCAAATAATCAAACTTTTATGTGAACATCTTTTATTTTAAAATCTTTTCAACCAGCATATCGCACACCTTTGTTTTTTTACATAGCAAGTCAAAGTGTGTACACAATCTGTAGCGATTTTGTCGGGCATTTTTGTGTTATGTTAGTTTCAATTAAAATGTGGTTTTAATTCTTCAACACTTTATTCTTATTTTTCAGCTTCTTTTCGACTATATTATTCAGGTTGGTTGATGAATGGATAGTTTTAGCAATGCATGGGTTTTCTTAACAGCAGGTTAAGTTTTTATCCAGAAGTCGAAGTGTGTTAAGGAATTTATAAATTTTTGAAACCATTTTTGAAATTCGATGACCAGTATCATACGTGTTTACATATGCTATGAAAATTTTTCATAAATTTTATGTCGTTTGAAATCTTTTGTGTGGATAAAATAATTTAAAATTCAGAATAAAGCGGAAATCAGGCACATTTTTTATCCATCATAACATTTAAAAAATATTGCAACCCTTAAGTTTTGATTCGTAATATTTCCGACATCACATCTATGATTAATGGAGCATGTGACACGACAAAATGATTCTCATCGATGGCTTATTCGGGAGTGAACGACGAATTGGGTGCTGAATGTCCCTGCTACTCAAGACTAATGAGACATTTGAAAACAGAGGGAGATACATTTTATTTTTCGGTTTTTTTTTTTTTTTTTTTTTAATTTGAGAAAGCGCCACTGTTTGTTGAATACAAAACACACCATGACGTTGATGGGCACACGCCACAGTATCTTTTGTATTTTGCGTAGCAGAAAAGAGGTGCAGAGGCGTTATTGATATGTATAACTTTGACTATTATGTCCACCCATTTTTCTTTTTAGCAGAAAAATAGTGCTCATACGCCACAGTAACTAAAAAAAAGGTCGTTACTCACATTGAAGAAAAGTGTTTTTCGTAAGCAAAATACATCAAAATATTCAGACAGTGCATTTGCTAGAAAAAAAAATCAAGTTCTCAAATTACTTAAACCATCGAAATTTCAACATAAAGAAGTCGAAAAAATAAAAAAGCTTTCAGAGTCATTGATTTCGTATGGTGAAGCGTGTTGTTTTGAGCATGAATTTAAGAAAGTCTATCTCTCTTTTAAAACAAATAGACCGTTCACCTTTCGCGGGAAATTGGCAAGTCATCCCTTAGTAAAATTTGGAACTGGTAGAAAATTGTAGGTCCCATTCATTCCCTCACAAGGCATGCTAGTGTTTGTAAATCATTCGTAGAAAAATTATCTTAATTTCCATTTATTTAACTGGAAGTTTGTTTTGCTTTGTCTTTAAACACTATACTTAATTCCCAGAGTATTTGGCAAACTTTAAGACTGTCGAACAGAACGTGATGTGGAGGTGAGGACATAATGTGCACCTGCACTTTGCATTCTTCGATGTCAAGTAGAACGCTCAGCGTTTTAAAGAGAGATTAATAATTTTTGGTTGAGCACACGAGTTGCAGTTCATTAAAAAGTATCAAAAAGGAAGATTCACTTAAATGATCGATCAAAGTTCGCATTTGGCATTGACTTCCTTAACAGCACTTTTATCCTCTTTTAATTCATATGCAAGTTTTCTAATTCAATCTCTTTTACTTCTGTCTGTCTCTGTCTGTAATGTTAATTTAACCGTCGCATCACGGTTTTTCATGGTCTATTCAATTAATCAGTTTTCAGTTTAAAGAGCACAGTATGATTCCGAACACACACAGAGAATGCGACGGGCAGAATTTTTTTACGCAGCACTACGCCGCTTTCATTCAGGGCATAGAGTTCAAAGCAGATGAACTCGTCAGAAACGGAACACTTCTTCCCACTTCCATTTTAACGTGTAACGCAACGAAATAGATCTGGCCCAAGCTTAAGCGGTCGAACGGCTTAATTTCTCTCAAAATAAAACAAATAGTGCGACTATAGGTGTCATCACAGGACACTGTCTTATTGGAAGCCGCAAGGCTAGGAGTGGTCTCACACGGAGGGATGAGGAGGAGAAGGGGACCTATTTCCCATCTTCTCCCTGTTCATGCCCAGCTTTAGCTCACAAACGTAGGATACACCAAGGTTCATATTTCTTTGAAAGCCCTAGTGATCTTACTCACATCGACGCCCTGCATCTCTTCCGCTTCAATATAAGCTCGAAATGGTTCCATTAGGATAAAGATACATTCGACCCAACGGGCCTAAGTGTGTTAGCCGAGCTAACAGCCACTTTAACCTTACATAACCTAAGCCGCTTTCAAATCAACGTTAAGCAAAATTAAGTCATCAATTTATTTCAGTTGATGCTATCGAAAAATTGACAGCATTTTGAATTTTTAAATGGCAACAAATAATACTCAAAATATTTAAATACAAGAACCATTTATTTTCGAAAAGATTTCCTGATGCACTAATCGATTTTAGTTCATCAACATTTAGCTTGTTACCGTAGAGTCGAATTTTATCGAAAATCGGCAAAAGTACTGCTAAATCTAGCCCCAGCACAACAAATTTTTAAAGTTTTCCTAAAAAGAAAAATTAGAGCTCACAAATCGTACCTTTAAATTTTACAAAATCATAAACTTTCAAAATCCTTTTTAATTTACAAATTCGGATCTCATCACACAAACAGACCTATACATAATCGATGGTTGTTTTAAGATATACAATCCAATGATGTCGCTATCAATGAAAATCTGTGCTAAAATATGATCCCACAATAAGTGCTAGTCCAAATCGATTTCTAGTGTATTCAGACATTGATGATATGCATATGAAGCTACTTTAAAGCTTTAAGCAATGAGAAGTTCATTAGAGGTATGTAAAATTTGATCCAATTGAACAAATTTCAAAAATCTATAAGACAAAATAAAACGAAAGCTAATCATTTTGAAACCTTTACAAACAACTTAACAGATAATTGTGACCTAACTTAATAGTTTTTATGGATACAAAAACTAGCATTAACGCAATTCAATAACTTCTGAGCCGTCTAAGAAAGTTTAAAAGTGAAAAGAAAACAAAGTATTTTTCTATTCATATAAAAACTGTCACATTCGACCATAAGTTTAATTGCAAAGTATAAGAGGAAAACTATTAACAACACAAATGAACATGTTGTACCCATCCAGGATGGTGCTACAGAACCCTTGACATGAATTCGATTGCATAGATTTTCCCTTGACCCCATTTCTAAGAGAAATGGCGGCCAAGGCTTTTCAAAGTTCTCACAGCTGGGTCATCGTCATTCAATGCACCTGATAAAGTGCTTTTTTATGTGAAGTTTAAGGTATGTAGTATGTACACATGAAAACAGGCAGACACATGGAAGCAACATAAATAACTAATGTGCCCAGGTATTACACATATTAATAAACTATGTGTACACTATACACTTCAACATTAACTTGAAAGGTTTCCGACATTTGCGAGGGTGGTAAAATATCACTATATGTGCACAATTCTCATTTAAGAGCGACATGCTTCCGCCCTTAAGACAAATTTTTTCTTTGCCTAGGTAGGTTTACATAAAAAAGTCACAACATCATCGTAGAATCAATTCAAAAGTGGATGAAAAAAACCCCAGTTACATTTATTTAGATTATTTGATTCGAAGTAATCAACAGCCTTGCTCTCTTCATTTTTATTTTTGTATCTCAGTTTCAATCATAAGTATAGTTTTATCAAATAACTTTTCGTGACATATCGTTTTCAACACTTCACTACAGCAGTTTCCATAAAGAGTTGTAGAGTCTGTCTGTAAAAGCCAAAACCTAAAGTTTGCAAATAATAAGATTGAGTGGCTAAAAGTACTTTGTTGTGAATTCGCATAAAAATTTGAGGTTTATTTTTATGTTTTTTTCTAAACCATTTTGACAATAAATTGCCGAATCGGTTCAGCCGTTCCCTGCTTTTGTGCTCTACACATTTGTCGATTTATTTTTTATTGAGAAAACGTAGATATTTCTTTTTATATGCCGTTAAAATTATCTGCCAGGCTAGAACAAAATGTGTTTACCTTATTAAAACTTGCATATCAATATAAACATGCTGCATTTTAAATATAAACGTATGTACGTACATCGAATTTAAGCATTCTGGCAGTCGTGTGTCAATCGCTTATGTGAACTCTCAAAAACACAACTGGCATTGTTTTTTTTTCTAATGAGCAATCTCGAAGCAGAAAGGTACGAGTACTAAATTGATATGAGCTCAACAACAAATTTGCAACAGAAATAGCTTTCACAAGATAAATTACCTGACATTCTTTAAATTGCAAGACGTACGTTGCTCTTGGCGAATATAAACATCTTGAATATTTCTACTCGATGATTTCAATAGATATGCCAGATAATTTTTCTTTTTCATTTTGCAGCAACCGAGTAGAATGGAACTATCAGACCAAACAACAGGACGCCAATTGCAAAGGGTACTACATTACTCAGTTACCCCATGCAGACCATTGCCAGGACTACGAAGATCAGAATGTGCCATTCATGATGTTGACTGTGATGAAGTGTATCCTGGTATTTATGTGGGTGACGCGTGAGTTTGAAATGCATTTTCTTGTACCTAAGCTATAAACTTTAAAATGAAAATACTTTTGCATATCTAATTTGACATTGGTGATGTTGTGAATGACCATGCAAATAGAGCTGCTGCCAAGAATAAAGTATACCTCCGACTTATGGGCATCACACATGTTTTGAACACGGCAGAAGGATGTAGGTATGGCCAGGTCGATACTGGGCACATTTACTACAGAGACATGCCAAACATAAGGTTAGCATTACACATTCTTAATTGGTTTTTAGAAATTGCAATTAGCAAGTCTTTTGTTGAATTTTCAGATATATGGGTTTCCCGATGATGGACTGCCCAACTACAGACATAGCGAGATACTTTTATGTGGCATCGAAGTTTATAGACAATGCAATAACAAGTGGAGGTAACAGAGCAAAATTAATTATATCTTTTGCATGAAACAAAATTTATTCATGGTTTTTTATTTAAAGGTAAAATTCTTGTACACTGCTTGGTTGGAATGTCCCGCTCAGCTACCTGCGTACTGGCATACCTCATGATTTGTCGAAAAATGTCTGCAACGGAAGCGATACGAACAGTCCGCATGCGAAGAGACATTCGTCCCAATGACGGTTTCCTACAGCAGATTGCAGACTTAGACAACGAACTGAAACGCAAACGTCTTTATCCCTACTAACTTCGGCAATGAGTGCTTAATAAAAAAATCCACATGTCTGCTAACAAGCAACAGAAAAAGAATAAAAATGTTATGTGCAACCACCAAAGTATAAATATAATAATCTATTAATGAAACGAATATTATAACTATACATACTTATATAATTGTACAATTATTATTTTTTATTTTTTTATTTATTTGCCTTTTAGAACTGTGTTAAATACAGCAGGACACTAATAGAAGATTTTATGTGTTTTTTATATATTTATATCGATAAAAGAATCGAAAACACCAAGTAGAGACAAAAAAATGGAAACAAAAGCAAATATTTAAAAAAAATTCTTTGAAATCTAGGAAAAGCAATATTTGTTTAGTGCTGTATTTTCACAAATCAAAAAATTATTTCATATAAATAATATATATTAAAAAACGGCGGTAGCATATGTACTTACAATGATAAACAAAGAATTTCTACTTAAAAATATAATTTAAAAAAAGATCACCCATTGTCATTGCAATTGCGATAGAACAGCGTGCCTATAAAATGGTTTTAATTTATTATAAGACTAAGCAATTTATTTTATTTGAAGGCACAAAATGGGATTATTGATTGAAAAAATTAACAACAAAACCAAAAAAAAAAAATAAGATATCAGTTATCCAATTTAAAAGCTAAGCATCGTTTACAGTTTGCTAAGCTCCAAAGACTTTTTCCAAAAGAATATTTTTTTTTACGTATTCGTTCGTTTCTCTCATTAAAACAAAGCAAACATTCATTTGAATGAGTATAGATACCTCACTATTAAGTGTTGGATAAAAAAAAAACAGTGAATCTGTGAACATGATTGGTTTTTATCTCTCCATAAATCGTTTTTGAAATTTATGAAACATTTTTTTAATAAAATATATTTATGATATTGTTATGACTCCATTTCAAAAAACTGTATAAAAAAAACTTTGAATAAAATGACAATTTAGAAAGTAAGCAACAGAAAATAAATATATTTTAAGAGGGTTGTAACTTGCAATGAAAAATTCAAAATAAAAAGCATACCTAACTTTTATAATCACATTATAGGAAAAGCCTAGTGTTTCAGAATTCAATGTTTTTTTTTTTGTTTGTTTTTCATAAGAAAAGTGTTCCGAACTAAAGACAAAAGCATGCATTGAAAGTTTCATCAACTACGAAGGGGGTTGAGAAAGGCAAGTACTTAAAATTTGTAAGAAACAGGTGCCTGGTCTACTGGGGCCTGTAACACAAAACTACAATTGTTTGTAATGCAAGTGTATTATGATTTATGACAAGTGTAAAAAAATTTCAGTAACGCAAAGACGGCAGTTCTGGAAACCTTCCTGTCGCTAGCCCCCTAGATCTTTTTACTAAGGAGATGGCGGCCAAAAGGATAAGCTGGCTAAAATCGGGTCAGCACTCGAATTCAGCAAAACGAACACCTCAGTCCTAAAGCCACTACAACAAGAAAAAACAGAATCAAACATAATTTTCTAAAAACCGCCAATGACCAAAGGTTGTCATCTGTAGAAACATGCCGAGTCTCCAGAAACCTTTGGCCAGATATTCCCAAGAAAAAAAAAACAGAATTTCTACTCCAGCTTAGCAGACCTCGGCTCTCTCTCTGTGTTGACTGGCATTCTCACCTGCCACAATTCGTTGGGTACCCACATGATGAGAATGGGCATAAGGACATCCGACTTATGTAGAGGATACCAAGACGAGGAGGCGGAGGAAGGATCATTCCAGTGTCCTAGAGTGGCCTAGTGTCCTAGCTTGGCCCACACTAGGAAAAACGCCTTCGGAGAATACTTCTTCGATGAACTGGGCAACATCTCTAACCTCCCACTTAACAGCATCCTGAAATTTACTCAGGGCTCCAAATGGTTCAGTGGGGGCACCCTAACCCAATAACCCAGCCACCAGCCCAACCCCCTACCTCTCCAATCCTCCCACTCCCTCGTTCTCTGTTACCCGGCAAGCCCAATGGATCCTTGAGATCCGAGATCCACTTGTGGCTGCACCCCCCATCTCGACTTGTAGACTTGTAGTTTGGTGTCTAATATCAATAAAATTGTAATATAAGGTAAGGACTAACGCCTGCGGACTGAAGAAATAAAAATGAACTTGAGTTTGTTCTCAATATACATATGTATTCCTATTTTCAAATATCAAGAAGCTACTTTTTAGCAAATCAAAGTTAACATCGTAAAAAATAAAATAAAGGACAGATTTACACGGAAATAAAGACTCACCAAAGAACTGATATTTTGACTGGATCAACACGAAATTAAATGATAAGCACAGCACAATGATGGCGACTGAAAAAATACGCACCTATACATAACCTTGAAATTTATCGCCGATTTAGATTTTAGTCTAAGGTATTTTGCGGAAAATTGGAAAATCGACGAATAAACTGAACATATTTTTATCAACAATGAAATTTAACGACAAATTTTGTGGGAAATTCGAGTTCGAACGGTACAGAACGCACTGGCGAATAAAACTGAGCACATGTTTCTTATTATTTTTACAACGGTGAAAATATTATGTAAAGTTTTGTTATATATGTATGTGTTATTAAACAGTTTTCTAATATGTATTAACGTTAATATTTAATACAGAGCTATATGAGGTAGCGCGATTTTGAGGTTATGAGAAGCCAAAGAACTGACGTTTTGAGTATTTGTGAAGTTTTACAAATTTGTATTAAAAATGCATACTGCATAGCATGAAA
Source organism: Melanostoma mellinum (assembly GCA_914767635.1). Classification (NCBI taxonomy): domain Eukaryota; kingdom Metazoa; phylum Arthropoda; class Insecta; order Diptera; family Syrphidae; genus Melanostoma; species Melanostoma mellinum. The sequence goes on along the minus strand of OU612060.1, from coordinate 954,235 downwards.
TTGGGTGACCAAATAAAAGGCTTTAATTTCTTTTAGAATCAATTACAAAACATTATAATACATCGAGTTGCACAGTTTTTGTAGAAGCACCTCTATAAAACAGACTGAAACTGACAACTGACTGACAACTGAACTGTTATGAGAAGGCAAGCATTACTATACATTGTTGGTTGTAGCGAAATCTAAGAGTTAAAAAACTAGAGAACACTTTGATGAAATTGTTCAGTAAATGAACACTTAAAAATTTATTTGTTAAAGACCTAACATTTAAAACTCATAAAACGACACTACAAACGAATAGATAAACACACACTTGATTGGATTGAATTGACGAAAATGGAATTTTTTTTAAGATAACTTAATCATAGAATCATCAATGAGTACAACTACACAATTGCGCTGTCAAAATTGCTAACCGCCGATGAAATTTCCAACGTCATTTGTGATTGGACCCCATCTTCTCGGCGGTTCCGATACGTCAGCGAATTGGCACGTGCCTTACGACCCATGAAATGTCGTTCTACCCACTTTAACATTGTGTAAACTGAATCGGTAGATGGTAATCTATGATCGGCTGCTGTCTTCACAATATCAGATGAAGATATCCTAAAAGTCCTTGCCATACCCTTAAGGGCCTACAATTATACAAAAAATGAAGTTCTTAAATTGTGCAACACTATAGTTGAAAATATAAAATATATACGTACCACCATGGCATCTTCATCTGTCAAATCGTCACCAACGTAAATGATTTTAATGCGTTCACTCCAATCGACTCCAAATGAAGTTCGCAAAATATAAATTGCAGCTCGACCTTTGTTCCACTGTACCGGAGGACGTGCTTCTAATGCACACTGCGATTCAGTTGCTTTGAAGCCGTATTTTTCTATTAACGTTCTTGCTTTTTCAATCATTGGTGGTCGTAGGTTTGCAGGAGTTTCTCGATAATGGAACGTTAAAAGCGCACCTTTGTTTTCAACCCAGGCTCCATCCCGGCAAACCTAATTTGTAATATTTCTTAAAAATGCTTCTAGATCAAAAAATTACTACCAATAAATCTTACCGTATCTTGAAGGGACTTCAACAAAAGGCTAACCTTCTCCTCGTACTCCATTGGCATAGGATGAACGAATTTACTTCCATCTGGGTGCAATATTTCTAAACCATGATTTCCAGCATATGTTATTCCTTCGATTCCAACCATCTTTTTAACATTGTCTACATTTCTTCCCGAAATAATAGCAACATACACTTCTGAATGATTTGATAACTTATACAAAACATTTTTGATCTCAGGTGCTAAAGTAGCCAAATCCGGATGTGGAGCGATAGGAGACAAAGTACCATCATAATCAAGAAGTAGAGCCAATTTGTGGTTATATCCGATGTATCTGAAAAATAACGGTTTCATTTTCAATTGAAAAAATATATGATACGAGTATAACTTACTTTAGGAGGTAATCATCAAAGTCGTCCACAGAGACAGGTTGCATTGTAGTTTCACCAACATCATCGAAGTCGAAGGAACCCATCGCCTTCAAAAAACTACGCATCCAATGGCTTACATCTGTTTCAGATTCACGACTTCTCAATCTACTCATTCGAAGAATTCTTTCGTCTTCGGGCATGGTCAGTGCTCTATGAATAACTTCGGCTGCTTCATGCACTTCATACGGATTGCAGAGCAATGCTTCATGCATCATTTCACCTGCACCAGCAAACGGCGAAATCACGAGAACTCCAGGAAGTTGGTTAATTTGACAAGCTACGAACTCTTTTGCAACAAGATTCATTCCATCGCGCAATGGTGTAACCAAACAAACACTAGCGTCTCTGTAGAGGGCAGCCAGTTCATCTTGTCCAACACAATCATAAATGTAACGAATTGGAGCCCAGTTTGCTGTTGTAAATCTTCCATTTATTCGTCCAACAAGTTGGTCAACCTCTTCCTTCAACTCTCTGTATTCTTTGACATCAGTTCTAGAAGGAACTGAGACTTGAAGCAAGCTAACTTTTTCCTTATGTTGAGGGTACTTTTCTAGCAGTACTTCAAAAGCTCTTAACCTATGTACGAGTCCTTTTGTGTAGTCCAAACGGTCGACTCCCAGAATAATTTGTTGTTTCGTAGTTTTCAAAACCTTAGGAGCATTTTTGGCCAAATTTGCAAAACGTTCAAAAGGTATCCCGATAGGCAACGGGCGAATACGAACAGTTCGACCACCATGTTCGACTAACAGGTTGTTACGGTCCACACGACAACCAAGATTCCTTTGACAGCAGTCAACAAAATTAAGACAGTAGTCCTGAATGTGGAAGCCAACCATGTCACAACCCAGCATACCCTGAAGTATTTCATCGGACCATGGCAACAAACGAAAGATATCCCATGGTGGAAAAGGTATGTGCAAGAAAAATGCCAGACGGAAAGGTAGTTTTTTCTCTTCGGCTTGTTCTCGAACCCAATTTGCTGCCAACATAAGGTGGTAATCGTGAATCCATACTATCGGTGGACCCCCGTTACCATTGCCATTACTGCTGCCATTACTACTATTGTTAGTCGCTTTCAACTTCAGGCACTTTTCAAGGGCTTCAATGGTCTGAGCAGCAAAATACTTGTTAACTTTTACGTAGTTCTTCCAGTGATCTGCTCCAAACGAAGCGCGACCAGGCATTGAATGGAAAAGTGGCCAAAATGTGTTATTACAACAGCCATTGTAATAACTGTTAAACACCACTGGATCGATATTAACTGAAACCACCTGAAATAGAGGAAATGTTTTTGTTTTTAATATTGTCAACAATGTATGATTATAGGAAGGTTGCAAGAAAGTCTGTCTAATGTTTATCTGTTCATGTTTACAACAAAATCACTGACGTAGACGGGATTTGAATGTTTTGAAAACAATACTAGTCACCTAGGGTTCAAAGTCATAAAACCGAAACCCATAAAACAGACTTGTAAGCTGATATGAGGTCGTAGACAAGGAGTTTCAATTTTAATCTGAATTCACATAAATATACATGTACATATGTATAACTGTGCCATAGAAATCAAATGCACGCAAAAAATTAGACACATTAATTAAAAAATGATAACATTTTGGTTTTTCGTATAAAATTTTTTTCAAGGCATATCACTGCTTTTTTGTTAGTCTGCAGTTATCTCTCCTATCGATTGACTTTCATAACCCCGATGACACTTTCGAGTCGTAGTTACGAAATATGTATTTTTCATACACAATTTATTTTCTGTTCATTGTAATTATCATATGATTATGATTGAAACCATATCATTAAAACGATATGGTTTCGTTTATAGTGATGCAGGTTAAAAAATCGACAGCTAGAGTATAGAGTCAGAAAAACAAAGTTTTTAAAGCGACTGAAATAATTGAAGAAGTATTCCCTAAGTTTTCCAAAGATACCTGAGGGGCATATTGCAAAAGGAACATGTACATGTAGCAAAAAGACAGCTCAGTGGGTCGAAAAAAATCATCCTTTACAATTCAAACTGAAGGAAACACTAAGCCCATACACACCCATTTATGAAGTGGATCTAAATAAAAACACAAATTGGAACTAGGTTGATCACGAACTTCTTGCTATTTGTAAATTTTTTTAGATTGTTTCGAAACTACACAACTCTACTATAGGAAAAGACACAAATTACAAAACATGAAAATATGAATTTCCATTTGTGAACTTCAGATGAACCTCCATGACCAGAAAAAAAAACTTAAAAACACGTTTTATTTATTTAGTTCTCGATTTAAGAGTAAATCTATCGAATTTCAATTAAAAACGCTATAAGAATCATATCGAATGTCAAAAAACTGATCTAAATCAAAATGACTGTTTACTGTTTGAAAACCTTTGGAACCATTAATAAAAATTAAAACAAAAACAAATTTGCTTAGATCATGAAATAGCTTCAAATTATCAAAGAACAGAAAAATACTAAAGAACTCAGTAATTTGCAAAACAAAACAAACAGCAAAATATGAAGTGTTATTGGCGAACGTCTGAGAGTAAATAGGATTGTTCATTAAAAGCCTGGGGTCCTCTGCGGTCGCCACAAAGCGATTCTTGAAAAACCTAAAGTCGCACTGAATGACAAACTGAGTGGTTTTTTAGACCTGGGTTTTCCCTCAACACGCCATAGGTTTTTTCGGGGGCGAGTTTAAGGCTGTCAAATGGCATTTGTTTTTATTCAAATGACAGGAATGTATGGGACTTTGTGGTTTAAAGTTTCTTGAGGGCTGGAAAACCCAGGTTTTTTTTTAACAACTCATAGTGTTGTCAAGGAAACCTGGGTCAACCAACCCTGGGTAAAGTTCAACGAACGGACCCAATGTTTCTAACATCAATGAAAATCACTAAAACTTAATATTTTGAGGTAACTTTCTCATGCAATAAAAAAAATCAATATACAGAAATTGTGCAGCTCTTTTAAGATAAGGGCATTCGGGCCTCAGATGTTTAAACCATAGTCCAGTGATGTGAATCCAATATAAATAAATAAGATGGTACTATACTGGAAATGGAAACTGTAACTTCGTCAGCTTTTTTGTACTAACTAAAGGTAGCAAATAATATATACATATGTACAATGAAACTCTACTCTGGGCTAGAAGTCCAACCTCAAGGTTATAAAAGCGTGTTAAACTCTTCACAATCGTCTGCAGACACTTTGTAAACAATTTACTGAAAAAAGGAAGAATGCTGGTATCAATGTTATACGTAAATATGCACCGGATGTTTACTAAAATAATCATTACTATTAATAAATACGTTCAACTCAGCTGAAATATTGTAAAAAGAACAAAAACACTGAAAAAAGATAACCCTGCTTATATGACAGTCAGTCGTGTTAACATTAACCAAATATGTCAATGTATTTACACGAGATTTTCTTCATATGCATATGAAAAATATAAAATGCAACGAACTACTCTTCGATTAGGAACTCAAATTATATAAACAAATTTGGTTTGTGTTCAACTTTGCTTTATTGATCCTTTCATAAAAGCTTTTGATTTGAATTCATCTCCAATTAAAACATTAAGAAAGCATCCTTTTCTTAATCTTCTTTTTTCGACGCTACGAGCATCGTGATCTAGAAGGTATCACACCTCGTGGGGTAATCCGTGCATTCAGAAAGCATAAGTTTTCCTCTCTCTCTTCAAACGAGTAAGAGAAACTAACGAGTTAAATTAACAGTCGATTAATAAAAGAAAGTTAGCACTAATTACTCAAAAGCATAGACAAAGACATGTACTATATATGTAACTGTGTTAGTAAAAAATTAAATTCAAACCTTGAGCAAAGCCTAGTTTTTTTTGAAATACAAGCCACTGTTACATTGCATAGGGTTTACTACGCTTTAAGAATTAAGTTTTTATATTCACTACACTATAAAATAATTCACTTACTTGTTCCGATTTCAGTCCAGCTGTTGGTGTATGATCATTTGGTTTTGATTCTGGAATTGGTTCATTGGGATCATCCAGATGTAGGCCAGACCATCCCACCCAGAGCCCCTTGCCTTTGATTACAACAGGACATACCGCTGTAACTAAGCCTCCCGCACTGAGAAAGATAAAAAATATGTTATAATTATCAAATTGAAAAAAAATAATCAAATACATTTCGGCACCAGTTTGCCGGGCTGATATCATGCAGAGTGTATTCAAATGCAAGGTACATATTAAACCCACTTTAATACGTTGAAAACACACTATTGATTTTGTCAATAGAATCGAGTTAGTGATATCAGTTTCGAATAAAAACAGGAAAACAATGAGCTGGTAATCTAAAGACAAACTATGCGTTTGAAAAAAAAAAATACTCAAATGATCAAAAGCGAAAAATGTCAATATTAGCACTGTTTATAGTCATATTATTATAAAAGCGTATCAGGCAAGTTCAAGTTAAGAATAAACTCAATCCAGTTGAGTGGAAAATAAAGTAATAAAATGGCGAGCAAAGTAGCGATGCCATCTAGGCGAGGAAAACATGACCATGGCCTAAGTTCGTGATAATCCTTGCCTTTCTATTGTAAAAAGACACTTGTATCTAATCTTAACCCCCACAACACCTGCAAAGCAAGTAGTCAACATTTACATTTACACAAGCGCTTTTGCAGTAGATAAACTTGTTAGTTATTGTACAAATAGATAAACTGCTAATAAAATATGCAGCTTGCATTTGAATTAAAAATTTTTGTCTACAGTAAAGTCTGTACAAAAAAAGTATATATTTATGTATTTTATTTACCAAGAAAGTATCCTTACCTGGCTTTTCTTTCGAGGTCTTTAGTTACTGGATTCCGTATGAGCACAAATGGAAGCCTATTGGAGACAACAATAAGACTTGCCTTTGATGCATTCTCGCTCGATGGGGTTATCACAATTTCTGGTTCAGACATTTTATTTTAATTTTTATTTTAGTAAACTTGTGGAAAAGGATTGTTAGTGTTAAACTTAAAGTTTTTTTTATGCCATAAGCATAGTGCACTATAGAATCACAAAAGTAAATTTATTTGCATTTATTAAAAAAAAAAATACAGTTCGATTAGTCAGATTTTTTTATATAAAAAACACTTATTAAATTTTTCACAACTTTAAACTAAATCAGCACTATGTAGAAATCCGTTTGTCTAGCTTTTGATTCATCAGTCAGCGGATGAAGATGATTTGAAACTAGTTTTATAATCAGCAGGACCTCGACAAAAGACCTAATCACTTGCAAAACGAAACCAATGTCAACTTCTAAAAACTCTCAAAACGACGACCCGTAATCTTCTTTAGATAGCCGGGACTGATTGATGGACGACAGTGTTACTAGTCTCCCTATCAAATTCATTTTATTCTGTGGCGGCTTAATATTTATACCTCAAATAACGATCAGAATAAGTTGGCAATCGCACACAATGACACTTTCTAGTTACTCCTCATTATTATCAGTAATCAGTGTCCAAATGCTATAAGCGTTTCTTAGTGTAATGAGCTACGAGAATAAAAGCGAGTGTGAGACTGTGCCTGTGCTTACAATTTTTACAATAAATATTGAGCATGTGCAAAGTCTGTAATCTTATACAGTAGGTATTCTTAAAAAATAAAATACCAATTATACAAGAATCAGAACAGTTTGTGGATAATATGTTAGTATGGCTTAAGAAAAACCCTTCTAACTATAAGAAATAAAAACGAATGGCACGAGCCACGACCTATCAAAAGGCATTTGTTATCTGAGAAAAAAATATTAGAAAGGGTCAGATCGCACTGCAACTTAGAATACAAATAGTATAGGTACAGCAAAATACTGATTGCAAAGCATTGGCTTACGTTAGTAGTGTTCTTTCTTTTCAGCTTTATGGTTGATTTAATTTATGATATTTTTATTACTGTTTACTAACTATTTCAGAGTATAATCCAATTAAAAAAAAAACAAGTAGGGAAGTAGGTAAACGTCATTCAAGACTGGGCGATTAAAAACAAAGTGTTTTTAACTTCTCAGGAAGGATCCTTGAGCTTTTGCGATGAAGAAAACGAAACAGTACCTACTAAAAACAAAAGGTAGGGGAGATAAACCCACATTAAGACAGTCCTGACAGTGAGATACAGTGGACATTTCCGAACAGATATTTCACAATATGTTTTTTCATAAACATTACAACATATTTACTATTTTGTTCGATCTGTTTTGTTTTTGTTGTGCTGTGGAGTAAAATGTAACAGAAGAAACGTAATTTTTTTAATTGAAGTGAGCTGAAAACTTAAGATTTTGTTTCTTATAAACGTCTTGTGTTGCAAGCAAACATATAGTTTTTTTCTTTATTAAATGCGGATTGTTTAACCACTGTAAGACTTTACAATCATTTGCAATTTGTAAAATTTAACAGGAATGCGATGGGAATTATTTTGTAAGGCCATACAATCTATTTACTTATAAAGCCTGTTCATTTATTTCATATCGCAAAAGTATTTTTTATCCACGAGAGTTTCATTCTTAATATTATACTTTACTTATACTGTTATTTTCCCTGATTTACTAAATAACTTGAACAATTAATAAAATCGACTAAACTACGAAAAACAGTTTCTTAATATGAAAGTGTTTTACTTTTGAGTAAGATCTGTCTCAGTATGAGGGCAGACGTATCAAGATCGAGACAGATGAAGTTATTGGTTGATGTAAAGGGTCCGCCAAATAACATTTTTTTTTTTTTTTTTTTTCAAAAACAGGGCGCAAAACATCGAGTGTAGCTTCGGCTTTGTGGCACGTAGCACCGTCCTGTTGAAACCAAATATTGCCAATGTCCTCCTCTTCAATTTTTGTGAATAAAAATTCGTTCAACATGGCCCGATAACGATTGCCATTGACTGTAACGCCCACTCCTTGCTCATTTTCAAAGAATACCTCTGGACCAAAATCCGCACCAAACAGTGATTCGTTTGGGTGTATCGGCTTTTCAATGTATGCGTGTGGGTTTTCTGTGCCCTAAATGCGAAAATTTTGTTGTTTACATACCCGCCAAGATCAAAATGAGCTTCATCTGAAAAGATGATTTTTTGGCAAAATCGGCATAGGATTTTCAAAGTAATGTCGCAATATTTCTCAGCGTTGTTTAAACGTACATAGTTCGTACATTCGTTCAGCGGAAGGATAAAAATAATTATCTGTCAAATCAGACATGAGCTAAGTGTTACAATTCACGAAATAAGCACAAGTTGAAAAAAAAAGCGTTAGATGGCGGACCCTTTATTTTTTGTCTTTCTTCATATAAATGACTTATTCGTTTTGAGTACCTAAAAATGTGTCTCTTTTGGATAAGATATATGTATAACAGCGGACGTCTGTAATCTTGTTTTTGCAAAATAAATGGGCTTATCGTCTCTCTACTATGCCTTGCTGAAGAATGGAAGGGACCCAAAAATGCATGCTGATTTCAAACGGCTTATTGAGAAATCGCTTTTCATGGTACTTTGATTTCCAACCAATTCTTTGCAAAAGAGGAAACCTACGGAAAACAATGGGATGTTGCTGGAATTAGAACTTCGAACTCTTACGTAACAGATAGTCAAACATTACGACACAAAAAAGGTACTTAAATAATTCAAAAATGATCTCCCAAAATGCCCCAACACAAAGAGAGCCCGGAAAAATATCCTGTTTAGTTTTTCAATTAAAAACTTTATTTTTGCGCTCCGATGCGTTTCGAATTCTCTGTTCTTTGTATATTAAAAACTTAAAAAAAAAAAAAGAAGAGGTCGTTTAAATTTTTATTATCTACTGATAGACTGGGAAAAACCACACAAAACGTCAATTCATTAGCGTACTCTTGTAAGGCATTCGACTTGATTTGATATTGAGGTTTACAACTTGACCTCATAAATTGATCCAAAAAGAAATCAAATCATGTGTGTGGTTCGTTACCTTACACCAACACATGTAGATCGAATCACTTTTTAAGAATTTTTGGTCGATTTTAGACCAGGCCCCTTGATTCATAGAATCAAACGAAAAGAAATTTATTTGCGTATATGTAGGTACTTTTTATATCTTGCAAAAGATATTACCTTTTTGATATAAAATCGGTCTACAGTGGACTGTTAGTAGTTTAAGTTCATTAAAATTCAAGAAATGCAAAATGAAAGAAGCAAATTATTTAAACAAAATGGCAGTTCAACCACTACTCTTGCTCTTATAATAAATATGTTCTAAGCTTTTCTCTTTGTACCGAGCTTCAGAAATCTTGCTTTTCTGTCGGACAACCTCGTATATTCTTTCTTGTGTTCGTTAAAATCCCTTGTTCACAAAACTGTCTTCATTTGCCTACAACTTTTTGTGTGTCTCATTTTGTCTTCAAGAGCTTATAGCTGATCATTGGAAATTGGCTTATTCGTTTTTGGAACCACTTTTGGGAATATGGGTTGATACTGTTCTTAAATAAAAGGGTTTGTCAAGTTTGAAAGAAGATAAAAAAATGAATGCGATTGGAAAAGATTGGCATTCTCCACAGACCATTAACGGTTCTTATTATTACCGAATTCCATGTACATAACAGACAAAAACTAAATAAAAAGATTTTTCTATAAAACGATAGTTTCAACATTATGCTGACTGCTAAATGCTCTTCGTTCCTTGGACAAGACTGAAATTTTTCAAAACGATTTCAAAAATATTATCATTGCAGTGGTATGGTCAGGCCTCGAAGATGCCGTACAAATATAAGTAAATGGAAATAAAAGTACCAATTTTCTTTCCATTTTGGCCTTTCAATCTTCTTCTCATACTATTCTAGTCTCAGAAAATCTCGCCTTTCATTTCGGCAGCCCGGTTAAGCTTTCCAAAGACCAATAGTTTGGATGCCTTTAAGAAAAAAGCGATTGATACATCAATATTTTTTGCTGTATCAAATGTATGAGAATTTATCATACATTGTAGACACATAATGTATGAAAAAATTCTGTGAAACAGAATTTATACTGGAAATATTCCAGTCGAATTAATCAATCAATGACAGCAGTCATACAACATTTCTGTGAAACAGTATTTTGTAAAATAAATTTTAAAATCATACATTGTATGTGATGTATGATCTGTGAAATAGGCCCCTGTTCGGTATACGATACCTGTGGCACTCAGAACATGTAGCAATTCCTTGCACAAATTTTCAAAGGCTATCAAGCCCAATGGATTAGAACACTGTGCAAAAGATTTGTTGATTTAGTTAGTTGACAAAGACTGTGAGCATTTCACATCAGTCAGTCGGACTGATAAAAAACAAAGCTATTGACATCCTCGATTTTAAGAAAAAAAAAACTAACATCTACTATGTATATAAATAATTGAGGAGAAATTTTGTCAAAGCGAAACTTACAAACAATATCATAAACATTTTATGTAAATTTATAGTTCCCATTTAACAACAAAAAAAGCGTACCTTAGCAGTTTTTGTATCACTATAGGTGCGCTGCGCTGTTTCATAATCGTTTTTGATTTAAATAACTGCAAATGACTAATAAATACACATAACGAACGTATTTTCATCAATAATTGTTTTTCTTATAAAATTTGAGAGCACAGTGATAAACTGATCCCTTCAAAACAAAATGTGTAAGTTGAGGTTAGAGTTACAAAATATTGTTTATTCAAATGAACATATTTTATGTAATGAAAGCCTCACTATCATAGATCATTGAATCTGTAAATGATTTATAGATTTTTGTTTGTTTTTAAGTAATTTTCATACAAATATTTTTTTTCTTCAGAATTGCTGAGTGTTCAAGTTCACAATTATCCGGCATTTTGAAATTTATTTTATTTAGAAAAGATAGGCACTAACTCTTCTATCTTTAAACGTAAGGGCAACCGTAACCAAAACGAGACCGTTAAGAAAAGAGTTAACGTGAACGTATTTATTGCACATTAAATGCAACGTACGACGCGTCCGAAATCGCAACAAAAACGCAATATCTAGCTCCCAAAGTTCAAATAACGAATTATCAAGAAAAGTAAACTTAAAAAATGTTTTGAAAGTCAAGTTATCTTAAGTGGTGGAGCACACTTTGTATCTTTTTTCTAGAGGTCTTAATGTACTTCAAGATATGCTCTATAATGACATCATAGACTGATAAAAATATAGGTAGTTTCATTGAGTTCTCAAAACATGAAGTGATTGCAAAAATAGATATGCAGGCATAAAAGTATCTTTCTCAAAACCGCGTTCTTCTAAGAATAATAGGACTTTTTTTCAAATAAACAAATCATTTCATAAGTAAAGGCCAAGCCAAACAGAAAGCGTTTTAGCGGAGCGTTACACCAACGCTAGTCACGTTATAATATTTTTTCGTTGTGATAATTTACAGATTTTTTTTTTTTTTTTTTTGATACGGCATAGTTTTGTATTGAATCAATTGCATTTTATTTATTTATTTATTTATTTATTTACTAGCTGAGCCACCCAGCGTTCAACGGGTTTGTAGTTTTAAGGATCCCGGTCTCGTCCTTCGTTTCCCGTAATTTTTAATTGGACAAAAGTGACATTCAACAAAAATGCCATAAATCGGGAACGGATCGACCGATTTCAGACCGACTATCTACCAACATCCCCTAAGCTACTACAAAAATTTGGTTTCATTCGGCCGAACCGTTCTCAAGTGATGCAATAACCAGCAACCGTACATATCTTTTTATAAATGTATTAAGATTTGTTTACTTATTAATGGATTGATATTTTGGCGTAAACCACGAGCGGATCACTAGTGTGAAGCAGTTTAGTGGGAGGGTTGTGATCCCTTTGAGATCACGACGGATATTTATGTGTCGATTGTTCTTCACATTATTTGATGTTATTGAGTGATTTTAATATCAAAAATCCTTAAAATATTTATATTCGTTTGAAGGTCGACTTCAGAGTTCACAGAACTATAAAGCGTTAACGATCGAGTTTAAGGTTCATTCAGTCAGTAGTTTGTTCTGTGAGAACACGAGAGAAAGCGAACGTCTCTGATTTCTTCGAAAGTCTATGCTGATTTTCAAGTATTAATTAATACATATTTATTTAATTTCATTACCATTTCCCAGTCAATGAACTGCCTTACTTATTGTTCACTACCATTGTTTTCTCCCCACATATAGGTTCCTTAAATAGGCTCTTTATGTACGCATCTTTAAATACCCCCCGTTATCTGACACAAATGAACAAAACGATCAAAAAGCTTGCTTATAAATATTTAAAGAATCACTTTCATAGGCCTGTCGGGAGTCGAGCCTCTCATTCTGTACACATCATACATATCTTGTCAAGTTATCAGGTATTGACTGAACTTATTACGTGGACCTTCTCATTAAAAGTCATTAATGCAGTTACATTAAATTAAATAAGTATTTTGAAACTTTCTTATTCTGAAGCAACAAATGATCTCTCCTTCTCTTATCGCTGGACACTCATCTTAACTGCCACTGTACAGCTTATACCAGTTCAAACAGGAACAATCCAAATTATTAACTGTGAACAGAAAAATGTTTTGCAAGTGTAAATTTATGAAACAAATCTATGAACTTCAATCAGAACGTGGACAATGAGTGCACAATCGAGAGAGCTATTAACTACACAGTTCAAGAAATTTAGCACTCTTACCTAATGACACTGTTCCACTTGTGTGTAATAGATTTTTATGGCCCTACAACGGATATAAGAGTCGTTAAGATTAGTATGTATACGTAATAGAAAATTGAAAACCAAAGCAAACTTTTGGTGCTTTTCTAAGCAACGAAGAGCTCTAGCTGATTATGCACATAAAAGTTCTGAAGTTATTTACGGTTTTTTTGTTTGCAAATGCACTCTGTTTAGAACGAAAAAAATGCTTACATCGTATCGGAGTAAACTATAAACAGAGTCCACATTTCAATAACATTTGCTTTTGTTCCAATATCAAAAGAACTTTCAAAAGAACTTTCAAAGAAATCATGGTTTGGCAAAAAAAAAATTATGTTTCACTCTGTATCAAATCGACCAATTTTTAACCCTCCTCATTTTAACTGGACATTTTCAAAACAGAAACCCTGTATGTATAAGCAAATATCCATAACTCCAAACCACTCCTTTACAAGAGAGCTGTATTTTTATTTGCTATGGCAAAAAGAAATAATTCAAACCCCATTTGAATCAAATAACTGCAACTGTTGCTTCAAAAATGTATGGAGTTATATACCCATATTTATTTCAAAATAAAATAACCTGTCAGCTTTCTTACAAATCCGATGCGATGCTCATTTTTGCTTTAATAAACTGCATGGTAACTTGTGTTTGCAATCACCTCAAATTAGATTTTCATTGCTCAACAGATTTAGTTACATAAAACTTAGCTCGGAAAAAATTAATAATAATAAACAGAACCTATTTATGTAAGTAATTATTTATAAACGATCGGATTAACCTTCTTATGACCGCCATTTGAAAATTGTATGATAACAAACTACTGTTTACATTTGATTACGTCAAAGGGTGGGCGAGAAGCAAACGTGGAAAGAAAATACAAAACAAAAAGAGCTTAAGATTAGGTATAGCCTGTATAATAGTGTTTGAAATGTTTTATTAACTTTCCACTTTACGAAATCTATCAGCTTATACGAAAATTTCTTCATTCAAAACTAGGGTGACCGTCACATAATAATCACGACGCATTGTCATGAATACACGTGATTATTTCCGGAAAAGACGTTCGGTTAGTGTATTTTTTTTTTTTTTTTTTTTTTGTATAAGAGATCATAACATTGAACTTGCAATTATCTTGTTAGAAAATGTTTTGGTTCTATTTTGTTTTGGTATTTCAGACTTCTTTTATCATCAAGCGTCTGATACCGACTCAGTTTGAAAATGCGACAGAATACAATCATTCTAATAAAGGAATGGGTGTATCTGTACCTACTAAAATACAGACTCTTTCCAAATAAGAAATTCATAAAAAAAAAAAATCTTAAGGAAACGCACAAATTAGCAAACTTTGCAATGAAACCTCTTGGTGCAATAAAGGTTAGTTATCCTAAGTACAAAATGGGTTTCAAAACACAGATTTGTATCAAGATTGAATACAATAGAGAATCGATAAGTTGAAATAAAGCTTATTTTGGAACTGGACACAGCTAAACTGAATTGATATATTCCTTGCTTTTAATGTTGTTGAACAGATATTTGAACTAAATCGGTTATATCCAAAACATTTTAAAAAAGAAATCTAATGTTGAAGTCTTACTTTGAAAACCAGACCTAATAAGGAGTAGTAACTCTTGCCAACCGTTGCTACTTTGGATTAAGAAGGCAATTGAGAAACAAAACCCTCTCCAGAAAAACCAAGGTAGCCCTGTATAAGACCTTGATCATCCCAGTCTTGCTTTACGGGGCGGAAGCATGGACTTTATCGAAAGCGGATGAGGAAACCGTTGGTCGTTTCGAAAGAAAAATTCTCCGGATGATATTTGGTCCCGTATGCGAAGACAATGTGTGGAGATGATACAATGGTTGGGCTATAAAAAATAAATTATAAAAGGATGTTGGTTGAGGCCCAAGTTCATCCTGAACTGTAATTTCCACCTAAGTAAATAAGTAAATAAGTAATAAGGAGGTAAATATTTATATTTATTATATATTTATATTGTACAATAAATTCTTCACCGAAATGCTATCCGATTTAAAGAATACTCAATGGCGCATCCTTTACACTGACGGATCAAAAAATGATTTTGACATCTCTTTTGCATTTACATTTTATCAAAAGGCCTCCTCCCTATCACGTCCTCCAACTTCACACACTAAACATTCGCCATTCTAAAAGCTACAACGTCATTCACAGTAAACAGCCTTACTAACCGACAGTCTCTCCGTCATCACGGTAATCCAAAACCCCAACAACAAAAAGGACATAATTCAGAGTCTTCGTGATAAAATCATCAGCAATGAAAATATAAAAATCATTTGGGTCCCACTGCAAGAACCACTAGTATTATTCAACACCTTCGACAAAAAAGATACAAAACGTTCCTTATTAAATATATCCACCAAATTTAGATCAAGCAACTGGACACAATACGTCCACCACTATTCAACTATTAACCTGGAAGCAACTACAGCCAACTTCCCTGTAAATCTGCCACCTTTTAACCAAAGATCACCAGCCGCTCTGCCAGCTCTGCTCCTTAAACGAGCCCTTCACCATGAAACACCTAACCTACGACTGCCAACAAGTCAAATCAAGGCTGCAAAATATCAACCCATCTTCCAACACATCAGCAAACCTACTTACCAAACCAACGGAGCAAAACATCAAAGAAACCCTTAAACTATTAACTATACTTAATATGCATAAAAAAATATTTTATGTACATTTACTAATTTACCTATGGCAGAAAGCCCCGGTAGATATTGCCAACTTCCTTTATTATTAGCTTTGTGTATAGAGTATAGGTTAATAAAGCCATAAATAAAAAAAAATAAGAAATTTAACCTAAAAGCCGTTAGTGTATTGTTTGGTATAGTTTCTGATTTCAAAGGAAAGCCAGTGACTTCTTATCTTTACTTAAGTTTAAGTTACGAACAATATCTTCTACAAGTTAATTACTATTTGAAGCCAATGAGTTACAGAAAAAGGATTGCAGTGCGACAAAAAACCTTTTTTCAAAAATAAATCAAAAGTAAATTCGAATGGATGCAAAATGAGCAGGAAACAATTATGTAACAAGCTTATTTTTAAGTGCTTTTGCCGTTGTTGTCGACTGACGGACATCAAAATTTATTGTTCGTAGTTATACAATAAATTTGGATTTCTCTCATTTCAGAGAAGAACAATTATCTCGTTTCAATTCAAATCGATAACTGAAGTTTTCGGTTCCGCTTCTGTCGCAGGTAGATCTTTTTCGCTTTGTTTCTTCTCTACCATACCTTGTGAGAAAAAGATGGGACGTAAAAATGTTTGCTAGCTCTAAAGGGACTCGAACCTCGAATTTACACGTAAGAGACAGCCTTGCCATGCCAACCGTTACACCTTCATATAGCAACTTTAAATCTGAGAATTCTTAAACAATCAATGGGATTTCAGAACACTAAATATTAGTTTTTCTTGCATTTTGCTTACCTTACGTGGTGCAAATTATGACCATAAAGCTGATAGATAAATGAAATTTTATTTTCGTGTACTAAAAAAGAATTTCTCATCATCCAACATTGTTGCTATAAACTCGAGTATATCTCTTTACCAAGATCGACAAAAAAAATGTGGCAGTGAGTAGCTGCCACGTAAAAAAAATAAACCACTGGTTTGTTCTATATGGTAAGCTTTCCTATAAGTTATGTAAAAATTCAATTTATTCACTTAGTTGTGTGATACAACAAGCCACGAAATAATAAAGAAAAATAGAAATATTGGATAGACGGCAAGTGGTTTACGATTCGGGGGTTGACTGTCGCCCAGAAATACAAAGGAAGCTGTAAAAGAGATCAATTTCACAAATATACACCAGCAAGTGTTGTTTTAACCATACCATAGGTTGCCCATAAGAACCCTGCCATGGTTGTCATTAACCGCAAGAAAAATAGCAATCGCGTTTGCGTTGTTAGCAAAATCACTCGGCAAACAATAAGAGCAATTGCCACGGGCGTTAAGCAGTAGCCCAAGACACACACAGATTGAAAAAACGATCTGAAAAGCAAATAAAACTAAGAAAAAGGATTTCTTGCGTTGCCACATAACATGGTGTTTACATGTTTCCTCCGAGTAGTTTGGAGTTTAGTGTGACAATTGCTGCGCCAATCCACACAATGACAAATACTTGGGCAAACTCCGGACCTCCATCATACGTACTATCCGCTGATCCTTGGAGTATTGTTGCCATAAACGTGCACAACACCAACGGCCCCCATAAGTCCCCTTTAATCAGTAAATTTAATTGTTTTCCAAAAAAATTTAAGAATTTACTCACAGTCTCGCAGTAAACTTGATTTTTCTTTTGGATAAAGTACGTGGTAGAACTTAACACCGACCGCCCGAATATCACGCAGCTAAAATTCACAAAAACATTTATTTTATCATTGAATAGATAAATTTTCAAATAGCAAACATACAATGGTTTCCCTAATGGGTTCGTCTAAAGTATTAAAATCAGGGGCTCCGGGTTGTGACGTGTTTCTGTTTGTTGAAGGCATAGACATATCCCCTTCGAGATTTGTTGGAATGTCTTCGAACATCTAAGAGTTAATCAACATTATTTATTTAGAATGCCTTTAATACAAGAACTCACCTCTAATGTTGTTTCCATTTTGATTCGATTTTTAATACTTTGAGTAGTTTATCTTGAGAAATAACATAAATTAAACATTTTCTTGTTCAATAAGAATTATTTACAACAGCACCGATGGGTTATGTCAATTGTCAAATTAAACAATTTTTGACATTTACAAAGTGGTGCCAAGTTTCACTTAGGTTCTGTTTGTATTGTAAATCGAAAGCACAGACTTGAACCAGAGAGTCAAATGAATCAAGGTAATACCATTTTGCTCATTTTATTGGCAGTTGGTTTAAAATCGATTTCAAAAAATGAGAATATAAAAATTTCACTTTTATCCACTTTTAGTTGTCGGCAGAAAAATTGTTAACCTTTAAGTAAAAAGCAGCCTAAGAGAGAAGAATATTATCAGACTTAATTGTAACTGGATCTTTTTCTGCGAACAAGCTCTAAAGTTTTGGTTTGGTGTAAAACAGCTAAGTGAAAATATCAGTTATTTTTTTAATATTGATATTTAAATCTTCTGCATTGCAATTTTCTATTTCCCGTAAGAATAACATAGCAACATATGAAAATTGAAAAGGGGTACGAGTTCTCTTTCTGTTTTTCCTACTTGATGATCGAAAGTTTCAATCAATGTATTATTTACAAGGCTGGTAGTTATGTAATACAAAGCTGAGTAAATAATACTCAGAGTCAACTGTGGCACCATGATACAACTAAAGAAGATAGGGCCGTTGCGTTTTCTTTCTGTGCATTTACGTCATCGAGGCACATATTTGTATAGCACCGTCGCAGATGACGTCATTCGAAAATCCCATATCATAAGCCTAACACAATTTTCTGGACATCTAAGCTCCACTATTCCTCTATCCTCTTACCACAACAAAATAAAACCTGTATAACATCAGGCTAATTTTGTGACCGGTAAAGCCACAAACAGTTGAATTTCAAAATATACAACAGGCGTTAAAGCTATCATAAATCCAACTGTTGCTGTTAGTTTACTGACTATTCGTTGACTTTATAAACTTCTTGTTTTGGTCGTTTTCATAAACCCCTTCTTTGATGTTGGTACTTCTATTGCGTAAAGATGAATTGAGATAAAACCACCAAGAAAGGTAGATAAACCAACCGCTCTATTCTATTCAAAGTCACTGATGCCTCACAAGTCACAACTTTCCAGTAGAGTAATTGCTTTCCACTCAACACTCAAATTGTGATGTGGTTCGCAGCAGGTCACAAACGTTGTGACTTGTGACTTATTGGCAGAATCGGGTTGTAAGTCTATCTACCTATTGACTATTTGGCTGTGCACTGACCTTACTTAAAGATACTTTTCTAATAAGTAAGAGAAAACATCAGAAAAATGTTTATCAAATTAAAAACCATTTGGTGCCTATTGTTAACATTTCAATAAAATTTATATGTTTAAGTATATGTTTTATTCCTACATGAAGTCATATACCCTGTCGTATAAATAAACAAAGAAAAATAAATAGATAAAAGTCTTAAGCACTGTTAGGTAATTCCAATGCTATGCAGCTCTTAAAGATATTTTAAACTATGCAAGCCAATACTCAAACACAAAAGTGCTCCGGGTGAAAATAGTGCTGTTGAGAAACAAATAATAAAACATGAAAATAAATCACATACACGTCTGTTTTCTGTTTACTAAAAATTTTCAAATGTTTATTACTTTGCTTGCTAAAAGCTAGATGATTTCTAAAATTTAAAAATAAATAAACGACATGCTGTCTTGTAAATTGCTCTTTTCTGTCTAACCCTTCTACAGCTAGCGATAAACTAACATTAATGTATAGAGAAATTTGTTTTCTTTAATTTTAAAATTACATAAATAAAATACAAATGTAAATGAGAGCGAAAAAATCATGAAATTATATCTGGTACAACAGAATGGAAATTTACAACTTCTTCTTCTTTTCGTAGTTGGACTGAAGCCATTGCAAGAGATAGCCAACCTCTTCAGGCGTTTTGATTTGGAAATTGGCGTATGTCTTCAAAGTGGGCAAATCTGAAACACGGAAAGTTTTGCCAATTCCGTGTAGCATTTTCATTGCGTCCTCATCGGTGGTGTCATCTCCAGCATAAATGATTTTCAATTTCGTGGCCCAGTCGGCATCGAATTGCTTCTCCAAAATCATCTTGGCGCCCTCACCTATCAAGTTGTTTCAAATATCCCATTAGTAAACATATTTTATTCGAAAATAGGCACAAATACACGTCTAAAACAAAAGCTTCCATTTATTTTTGTCGAGTAGAGCAACTCGATCAGCTTGGGCCGAAATAATAACAAAATTTTTGAAAAATAAAATACATCGTAGACTAAAAGATCTCCATTCACGATATTATGTCCAAAATAAAATACAAGTCAAACGGAGAGAACACAAAATGTGTTATTTATAGTCGGGACTGTAGGCGGCAGTGAGCACGATATGCTCGCTTGTTCAAATTAATACCACAACAGCGACTCATGTTATAACGGTATATTGGCTATGGATATATCCTACATTATTAGGTTGGCCCACTAAGTAAATTATCTTAGAATTTTGCACTCATCTCCGAGAAGTGTTTCCACATCTTAGAATTGAAAAGCGATGATGGTATAGAATGTTTTAAAAAACAAAAAGAAAATTGGAAACGAAAAATAGAATACCACCCGGTTGTATCGTGTACTCCTCAATTTGCGATCGCATTCAAATTCTAGAAATATTTTCTGTTTTTTATCTGCGATGATTAAGTAGTTATTGGTTGTTTTTTAAAAACACCCACGGTTTATTTATTTATGAGCGCTACGACAGACAAATTTCATTATGAGCAACAGAGGCAGCCGTTAAATTTAATTGCTCTGCACAGGTGCAGAAGAAAATTGAAAATTCCACCATATCTCGGATGCCACTCAAGTAATTAAATGATGCGCAGGATAAATTTTAATTGAAATTGCTCGAATTGTATATGGGGCTTTTCATTTTAATTTTTTTTTCTTATTTTTTTCTTGTTTTTTCTTACCCTTATCCCAGTTGACTCTTGGTTTGCCTTCTAGGGCGTATGGGGTTTCAATGAGCTGGAATCCATGCGATTTAATAATACCCTTAGCGGTTTCCACTAACTTGCCCTTGAGTTTGTCGTTGACACCCTTGTAGCGGTATGAGACTGAAATCTTCTTGTCCTCCACCCAGGCACCACTGCAGACGACCTGTGTGGTAATTAATCGTTCTAAGTGTGAAAGCTCATTGTAAAACACAAAAGAAATCCTTATCCTTACCTTTTCTCTTAACTCTTCAACAAGTTTCTTGTGCTTTTCAAGGAGTTCCTCTGGCATTTCGATTTTAAACTTCTTTCCGGATGGGTATTCAACTTCCAAGCCATGGTTACCGGCATAGGTTACATTTGGCAGCTTCAAATGGTTCTTGATGTCAGCCAACTCTCTACCGGAAAAAATACACAGGAAGATCTTTTCGTTTTGAGCCAATTTCTTAATGTTGATCTCGTTATCCTTGGGCATTGCAGACAATTCTTCGGTGAGTGGGGCCAGTGTACCATCATAATCCAAAAGAAGGGCAACCTGGTCCTCAGCTGGATTGATGAAGCTGGATAATACCAATATAAACAATCAATGAGACATTTTTTTTCTTTTAATTAACACCTATTTTAACCATACCCTTCGAGGTTCTTGACGAAGTCTTCCTCCTTCTTAAGGATCGGAGCTTTTTTTTGTTCTGCCATTCTACTTAATTTGTTTTTCTAGCTCAAAAGAAAAGTGCGCCCACCGACTGATACAGCACTACTGACAAAAATTCAGAATCATCTACGAAAAGCGAGCGTTTTCATCCAAAACTGCCCATCACCTATATCCACACACACCGATTCTTTCAAAGAATCTAAAATTAATATTCTTACTCTCAAGCGGTGGCAACGACGACGACGCTGACGGCTTTTTCATGTACACATAAATAATTATTTTCTTTTTCGAAAATAAAATGGGGGAAGGAAAGTTTATTGGTAGTGCCGCCCGAACATACTTTGCACTGTAAGTATGGGAAATCATTGTTGAAGAATTCATTAATCACCGCTCGCTGTGGTAGTTTAGAAAAACAATAATTTGTTTGAGTTTTTGGAAAAAAAAACTTAGAACGCAACGAGTTGTGTTGGCAAAGCGATTATTTAGACGATTAGTTTTTTAAGCAAGCAGGTGTGAGTTTTGGTAAGATTGAGAATTGAGAATGCGTTTTCAAAATTAAAAAATAAAATCTACCATATCTCTATCTCCTCTAAAAAGTTTTATTTCTGATTAGATTGAAATGACAATATTTAAGTGGACAGCCTTATTTTGTTAACGATCCTCAAAAAAAAATCAATAAAATAAATCTAATAAAATTTATTTATTGCTGGCTATATGCCAATTTTTTTCATTTGAGATCTTATTACGTATTTTAATTTTTTCTAAAAAGCTTAGATCTTAAAAAATACGATTAAAATTGCGTAAATCATAAATTCCAACCAACTGTACGGTTGTTGAATATTATTTGTTAATGACAAAATTCACTGCATGCGCTGTTGTTTGCATTTGTTGTGTAAATAAAATAAATTAATATTTTCTTCAATAATTTACTTGTTAAATTGAGAAAAAAAAAACATGAAATTTGGCGACATTTTATTGCTACTAATTTGTGTATAAGTGTTCTCAGACAAAAAAGAAAACAGATTCATAGTCATAAATCACTTCAACAAGAAAAGACAGTTAGATATTGTTATATGTACTAATTATTATATTCATTGCTCGAAAAACAATTTATGACTTTGAATTTTATTTATTTGATGACTTATAATAATGATATTGTGAGTAAATATTATTTGACACGTTTCCACTTAGTTTCCACGCCTTCTCATAAAGTTCGAATAGTTAAGGAAATATATTCTTGCATTGGTAGTATTCGTCATGTATGATTGATGGATATACAAAATTTTGTTGACCTAGTGTCTCTGTCTAGTCGTGTATCCGGCCGTCAACGCAGCAGTTGCTTGACTGGCTGATTGTTATAAATTGAGGCAATTTTATTTTTTAATTTTAGGAAATCATAAACATTGAACATTGTGATTTCTTTGATATGACATGTGGCTTCAGTCGTCTGGGTGGTTTTGAGAAAGAAAATCTTTCTTTATTTAAAATCATGTACACACACATTACATACTTTGAAATAAGAATATGTTTTGAAATAAGTTACAATTGGAAAATAAAAATTGTAAATTCAAGTGTTCAATAAAAGTGTTCGAATGTCCAAATTCCTTCTCCAAAAATTTTAAGAATGAAGTAGTAAATGATAAACTTAACGGAACTTGAAAGTCTTTGCCTGGAGCAGTCGGGAGAATTCATATCCGATTCTACTTTCATACCTATATTGGCATTTGGAAGCTGTATCAAAAATAGCATTCGAATGATTCGAAAGTAGAAGAGTTACATAGTTGGGCCCCAGAATTAAAATACAATTGAAACTTAGATATTCCTTTTTAGTGACAACCTAATTAGATTTTCAGACTGGACTATGAAGACGAACAGCTGGTAACAGCTGCTATTTATGACAGAATTTGAAACAGTATAACTAAAAATGTCGATTTCCTTTCACCCATTTGTAGTCGACTGCAGTCGCTACTAAATTCGATTCCTTTTTGAGTATTTAGGCTACCACAAAAAGAAAATTGATTTTTGCACCGACGACTTATGTAGAGGATGCAATGACGAAGATGAACATGAGGATACCACTCACTTCCAGAAATCTGCCAGAAATCTTCCAGAAACCAGGAAAAAATTTCTAGACAAATACTTCTTCTACTATCTAGAAGAATTATCAGACAATCCAAGAAAGAGCCTATTGAACTTCATTAAGACCACAAAATAGTTAAAAACTGACCATCCATAAACTCATAGGTTCTTGGGACGTTACAATACTACAGGGTATCACAATGGATCTACATTGATCTAAGTGTGGCGGAAATAAGAAAAATAAGGGTGAAGTATGTTCACCCAAATGAACAAGGAATATAAAGTAATGCGTTAACAACAATTGAAAAAGTATATATTGCGAAAAAAAAAACTTGAAAATTCAAAAAAGAATAAAAACAGAAAATTTATTTACTCATCCAAAACATCTGCAGCTACTGGTTCAATTTTAATTTGAATTTTTTTTCTAATTTTTGAAAACGAAAATTGTCAAAATACTATCTCGCATTATTAGCAAATCAATTAAAGAATGTTCCTGACGACAAACAGTCACATAAATAACCAATTAATGTTGTATACCTGTGTACAGACATCATTTCGATTGGTTGACAAATCACTTGCTAAATGCATTTGCCAGCGTAATTGAATGTGAACGTTACATTTGCCAAAATCTACCCTACACATGTAACACAAAAACAAAATTCAAATGAATAATTCAGCTCTTGCGTGTTTTTGGCAGCAAAAAAGAAGACTCAATCCTATTACCTATATACGCATATTTATTCATGTAAATCATTGAAAGAAATACAAGATTTTTGACAGAGAGGAAGTTAAATAATTTAAGGCAATGTAAGGAAATGTTGTACATTTCTATGACTGGCATGATTTATAGAGATATCGAATAAGGTCATGTATCAGCTCTTGTTTGGGCAGCCTAAAGTCGGCGTATGTCTGCATTTTGGGATCAGTCGCTACTCGAAATGAACGTCCAATGCCTTGAAGGGACTATGAAAGTAGAAAATGGAATAATTTAAGGAAATGGCATTGATTTCAATTAAAATGAATGCTTACTCTCATGGCATCCTCGTCTGTTGTGTCATCCCCAGCAAATATGACATTGGTTTTCTCAGACCAGTCATTACCGAACTTGTTTTTGAGAATGAGCAATGCAGCTTCTCCTGGCAATGCAAAAAGTATGAAGTGTTTTAAATTATTAAGAATTAATGACATAATTAGTTACCTTTATTCCAGTTAACTGGAGGTTTAGCCTCAACAGCCATATGAGCCTGGTTAGCCTTAAATCCATAACGTTGGACAATTTCTATGGCCTCTTGCTTTTGCTGTTCTATCAGCTCCGACGCGGTATCTCTGTAGTGATAGGTTAGTGAAACCCTTTTATCCTCAACCCATGCACCGTTCTTGTTCAGCTGAAATGAAAACAGAGTCAGTTTTTATAAAATATTATTGAAGAAAGCATGTTTTCTGCTTACTTTTTGGTTAAGCTCCGATACAAGACTTCTGTAGGAAGCCTGAATGTCTTGAGGCAATTGGTAATCTTTTCTACTTCCATCAGGATCTTGAATCTCGATACCGTGGTTACCGGCGTATGTGATATTTTTGATCCCAACTTTTCTTTCGACATCTTTTATACCTCTTCCGGATATCACTGCCATAAACACTTTTGGACTTTTGGCTAGCGCATGTAAGTTTTGTTCCAACTCTGGATCCATAACGGTTTTGTCTGGGTTTTCACAGAGCGGGGCCAAAGTACCATCATAGTCTAGCAGTATGGACAAAGTCTTATTTCCACTTAAGTAGCTATAAATAGAATTACGTTAGCCACAAGGTCAAACTATAAATATAGTCTTTAGAATTTTCACTCAGAAGACCATCATTATAAGCTTAGGCTTTTATTTTAATCTATTAATTTGGTCCTAATGTTTTCAAAAATACAGATAAACCTAGCGTGGTAGCTTTTCTCAATGTAATATTGAATACTTAACTGACACATTTTCTACTCTAATCAAACTGACATGTTTTGAAATTGTTGTATGAAAATACCATAGCCTGAAAACTTAATTACTGAGACACAATTCTACCAAGGAAATGGTGAGTACAATTCAAACACTTCGCCTAGTTTGCCCCACACCTAAACTTATTTTCAAAGAGTGGAAATAAAATGTCTAATAACTTTCCGGCTCATATTCGTTAGTCAGATTACAACTCGTATTAAATTCGATTTTTTACTCTTGCTCTCATGATAGAACCACAGCTGCTTTAGTTTTGGATATTCTCCAATAAGAGCATTTTACTATTTTAATATTTTCAAAAAATAAGCAAGAACAATTTTCTCATTCCGTATGTTAATATTTACACGGATTTTTTAGGTTCAATTGAAAAATCTTGTTATTTTGATACAAGCCATAAATTATCATTTTCAAAAAGAATATTGTGTGATTCTTGTTTGCTTGTTCGTATGCATGCGGTCAATGAACATCAGTTTCCAGAGAAAAGTATTTTATTTTTATCCGAATTATAATATTATATGAGATTTATGAGCAAAAGTGATGTTCACAAGAAAATCTACTTAAATTGGGGTAAACAAACAGTTTGAATAGATATTTGAAGGCAAATATACATAAATATTAAAAGAAAACTCAAAGCTATTTGATGACAGATTTGGTTATATTTTTTGCTAACTCTGGCGTATGCGTAACCTTTTTTTGTTCAACCAAATTGAAATGAAAACATGAGAGGGCTTGCCATAATTAGCAATTTTTGGCTTTTACACCGAACTGTAATCCTAACCTGAGTATGTAAGCAATTGCTATGAAAGCCATAAGGAGTCGCTACGAAATAATTAACTATCAAAATTTTGTATACATCACTTTGTTGAAATCGTTCTTTAAGCTTTGACCATATAGCAGTTTCCTTAGGGCTCGACATTGTTTAGGCATTCTGCTTCAGCTTCGGAAAAATGGTTGCATTTCACTTAAAAAAAAAATACCACTATTCTTGTAAAACTTTTAACGATGATTAAGCTTTATATTAAAAATCCATATATGTATTGAGTTTCCGTTAAAGGTATACAAAACGAACATTCGTCCTAAGATGGAGTACAACTCCCATATTTGGGTATTTGGGCAGGTGCTCCTTTAACTCAGTTGAATCTTTTGGACAGTGTTTAGAGAAGAGCCTTTATGGCTCTTTGAGCCCAAATTTGGACGTACTGTTAAATACAGAGATTTCCAGAGATTAGAATACAAAATGTTTGATAAAGGACCTCAAATAACTAAACCATTTAGAGCTTTCAGTAAAACGGGAGAGGTGAAGGGTATTTGCATTCATCAGATCACTTGGATCAACGAAGAAAAAATCTTCTAGACGTTCTTTCGTTCGAGGGAGAGTGCAGGAGATGAACAGAGAAGGTGTAAGGTTGTCTTTTCTTCCTCCCCGTCTAAACACAAGTCGTTTGATGGAGCCCCGAGTCTTGTGGCGTATCTGCGTATGAGGCAATGTCAGGTAACGACATCCTATAACGGAGCCAATATGCTTATGGATAGCAAATATTATTGCAAAGTTTCATTGAAATACATTCAGCAGTTTTTGTGTTGAAGAATAACAAACATCCACACAAGCTTTCAGTGATCGTTGATCTGTATGGTAACCCACTGCCAAACAAAGTAGTAGTCAAGTACCTCGGCATCTGGCTAGATCAATATCTATATTTTAACAAACATATGGATGCGGCTCTGGCCAGGGCTAGAGGAGCTTTTGCTCTGACAAGGCGACTGTTTCACAGCAGACAACTTGACAGCAGGGTGAAAGTGATTTGCTACATGGCCCTCATAAGGCCAATGATTGTCTATGGGTGCCCTGTGTGGTTCAATGTTACAGCGTCTCAAATGGAAAAGATTCGGGTGTTTGAGAGACAGTGTCTGCGCACCTGTCTTGGATTGCACAGAACACCAGAGTCGGAGTACAAAAAATATTATCCCAATGAGGTCCTTTACAACGGGGCCAAAATAAACAGGATCGACAACTTCATTATAAAACTGACTCGTGGTCACACTGCAAGAGCGATGACCTCGACCAATGGCCTGATATTTGGGGCTTATTACCCCAACACTGAATATATAGAGAAAACGCGCTTCAGTGGATTTGTCCCACCGGAGGCTTTCCTCTATTTTGATATGGTAGGGCTGATTCAGGATAGATTGGCGGTTCCGCTAATCTACCACGTCTGCCGTAAGTCCGTGGAACGACGGCTCCTTTACAACCGAGACGTCACCGCTGTAGGCGGAGACGTTGAAGAGCTCCTCCGGTTCAGTAGGGCGGTCTCAGATCGCGATCGTCGTGACGTTGTTAAAACGTCGAAAATGTTCTGGTGGTTGTCGGAGCAACAACATGAATTTGATATGGATAGCGAGTCGCCAATGGCTGGCTTACACAGGTTTAGCGTGTAAGTCTTAGGGTATGGGGGTGGGCACAGTGGCAAACAAAAAAAAATTACAAAAATCCAAAAAAAAAAAAAAAATTTACAAAATACAAAAAAAAAAAAAAAAATACAAAATACAAAAAACCCAACAAAAAAATTACAAAATACAAAAAAAAAAATTACAAAACACAAAAAACCCAAAAAAAAAAAAACCAAAAGCTACTGTGGCTGCTCTAGGTTTAAGTAGATTTAAGTAGTTTTAATTAGTTTTAAGAAAACAAAAAAAAAATGATCTTTTAAACTAAGTTTTTTAAAGAATTTTCTTAGTTGTAACTAGCTCTAGTTTTTGATTCATAAGTTATCTTAAGGCCGAAAGGCATTAGTAGTAAGATATTGAATAATTTAGAGTACCCGCCTAGGGTCAGTAAGTTAATTAAGTTATTATATAAGCTAGTTTTACACATTTTTGTTAGCATGTAAGTAGATATAAGAAAAAGTAAATAAAAATGAATTAAAAATGGAAAAAAAATGGAATTAACAATATTAACAAGGATATGACTGGATAGTTAGTTCAACAGGTAAAATTAAACCAATAAGGTTTTATTGAAATTCATGTAGGCAACGAAATTATAACACTTGTATTAATATTTTGAATTGACATCTGTCAGTTTTGTGAGAAAGTTGAAGTTTTTTTGGCGCTCTTGATATTTTATTAAAATTTAAGAAAGTTAAGCCTCATTAATTGAATTTTATAGTGACAACATATCTTTCGAATCATTTTTCATCCGTAAAGTATTTATTTTGATCAACCACAATTACAAGGTACGATTTCTGTAATTATAATTTTTGGTGGATATACAATATACATATCAACCAACAACAAATCGACTTTGAACGTACTGCACATGCAATCAAAACGAAATTTGCAAGACACTTCACCGGACCAGTTGCAAAGTAGTAAGAAAATTCAATTTGATTACCCCAGCGAGATGGCAGTGGGAAATATGTCAGTCGAACAACTTAAAATTCTTTTGGACGAATGTTTAACCCCGAAACTGAAAGACATCGCAACGAAGAAAGAAGTCTTAGCGGTTTCAAATGACATCCAGTCTCTACGGTCACAAAACGTCTACCTGTTGAACCGAATTGCTAACATGGAAAATTATTGCCAATTGTTGGAGAGCCAGCTAGAAACACTTTCGCGAAGAGAGAAGGAAAATTCTGTTGTTATGCACTTTCCGGCAGAAGGGAAAACCAATAAAGTTGAGTTTGCTAAACAAACTTGTAAAGGTCTTCTCCAGCTCCAAGAAAATGCGGAATTGCCTATTAAACAAACACAAGAATTCACAAATCGGAACACTAACAAAACCACAGTAATTATCAATTTTCTTCCCGGCGGCGACACTGCAAATAAACTAATAGAAGCTACTCCGAAATTGAGAAACACAGGAATTGTAATTCATCGCGAGCAATCAATCATAACACGGAAAAAAAGAAGTGCACTTTACCAAATCAAATCTAAGTTATTAGATATGGCTCCTGCAACAAAGATTGTTATAAGAGGTGTAAAGCTAAACATAAACAATCTTTCATTTGCATACAGCTTTTCGCGAGGTTTAGTTGTAAACAATGCGGATGAATTGACGTTTATAAAAAACACGTTTGGAGAAGGTGGATTGCAGTTCTTTGACATTGATAACATCAACAGCAACAACCGTCATAATATGCAGAACTATGCGGTGAGAGCGCCAGTTTCTCCACGAGGTGAAGGCAGCATGCAATACAGTCAACATCGAAATCAAAGTTAGGATAGGGTTGCCGTCTGCCATTTAAATCTAAAAATTTTATGTTATAATGTGTCTGGGCTAAGAAACAAATTATTAATCCCAGATTTTTTTAAATTTATTCTTACTTTTGACATTATTATTTTAATAGAAACATTTCTTGAAGAGAGTTGTGAAACACAATTTATAAAATATTTTAAAGAATTCTCAGTTAAATTTATTCCAGCTACTAGAGTTAATGTTTTTGGTAGAGCTAGCGGTGGCATTTTAATCGCATACAAATGTAATCTAAATAACTTTATAAAAATGAAGTCGATAAATAGGAAAACTGTTATAGAGTTAAAACTAAGGCATGACCCCTATTACATTATTCCAACCTATCTTAATTGTAATAATTGGATAAGTGATTTTAATGACTTAATAACCTTTTTTAATGAAAATGAGCTACAAAATGTTCTGGTACTTGGTGATCTAAATGGAAGAATCGGTAATTTTCAAAACCCAGTTTCTCTGATGGAAAATGTGTCGCATGTGTTTGAAAGTGTGAGAAACTCGATGGATAAGACTGTTAATAGGTGCGGAGTTCATCTTGTAGATTTTATTGAAGATTTCGGTTTTATGGTTCTAAACGGGACAACTAAAAGTGATAAAAGAGGGGAACTTACTTTCGTTTCGGGTCAAGGCACTTCAGTAATCGATTATTGCTTAGCGAGGGGTAATTGGATTGGAGCTATTGAAGATTTTGAAATTTTAGTTGCAAATTACTCTGGTCATTTACCAACTGTTACAACGCTTAAACTTGAAGATCTGTCGTTGACGCCCAGGAACGCAATTAATAAGTTAAAGTGGGTAGATAATCGTGCTGATGTGTTTAAACGAAGACTAGATGCGAAAATAATCTGCGTTCCTGCTCAAGAACATCGTAATTGTGACCAAACAGCTGAATTTATTACAAAATGTATTAGAGAATCTTGGATTACCAAAAATACTCACTCTGGGAATATGTTTGCTGCTGAGTGGTTTGACTGGGAATGTAGGAAATTGCGTAAAAAATCTTTTGCCTATCTGAACCTTTTCAGAAAGACTAATTCAAATTTTTTTAAAACCCTGTATTTAGATTCGAACAAGCTTTATAAAAATCTCTGTGTTCAAAAGCAGAAAAACTTTATTACCAATGTTGCTGTCACCCTTTCATTGTGTAAGAATCCAAAAGTTTTCTGGGCAAAGGTGAGACTGCTTGGTGGCTGTAAAGCTGTGTCATCTTCAGTTATTGAAGTTGAAAAACTCGCAGATCACTTTGAAGAGCTCCTAAACCCCGTTACATCTCACCTAGTATTCCAGTATGCGTTACCTCTAGTCTTAGTTCCTGAACTTGATGGGCCAATTACAGCAACAGAGTTACAAGTTACGCTCCAATCAATGAAAAATGATAAAGCAGCAGGGGTTGATGGCATTCCCGTTGAATTCTATAAGAATTCAACACCGAGTTTTTTGGAATTAATTAACTCTTTTTTTAACAGTCTTCTTGAAGGGGAAACAATCCCAAAATCGTTTTTAAAAGCTTGGATTTGCGCTATTTTTAAAAAAGGTAATGTAAGCCTTCCCAGTAATTATAGGGGTATATCGATCCTACCTTGTCTTAGAAAAATATTCACCCATCTTTTATACCATAGGTTGACGAGATGGGTTGAAGAGAACAAACTCCTTAGTGTTTTTCAAGCTGGTTTTAGAGCGGGACTATCCACGGTTGATCATATATATGCGCTAACAAGTGTAGTCAAAATGTTTTTGGACAAAAAGAAGAAAGTGTATGCTTTTTTTGTCGATTTTAGGGCAGCTTTTGACACTGTAAATAGAGCTTCTTTGATTTATAAGCTTTCAACCTTAGGTTTATCGACAAAGTTCCTCAATGTATATAAGCTACTTATAACCGATACTTCTGCGGCTATTTGGAATGGAATATCAATGTCCGATTTTTTTAATACTAAAGCCGGTGTTCCTCAAGGTTGTGGGTTAAGTCCGATTATGTTTGCTTTGTTTATTGATGATGTATCAAAAGATTTCCCGGGAGGAATTAAGTGTGGTGAAACTGTTATAAAGATGCTTCTATATGCGGACGATATAGTCATATTGGCAGATAATCCTATAACTTTACAACTTCAAATAAACAAACTGAAGCGATTTTGTGACTTATGGGAGCTTTCAATTAATGTCACAAAGTCCAAAATAATGATATTTGAAAGCTCTCAGCGTAGAAGACTTCCCCAAGAAAAGTGGTTTCTAGAGGGTGAAGCATTAGAAATTGTCAGCGAGTATAGATACTTAGGTTTCCTTATAACATACAATCTTGATCTTCAACCACATGTTAAAGATAAATGTGTTGCAGCAAAAACAGCAATTAATCTTATGTGGAAAAAGTTTTTTTGCAATAAATATGTTGATGGATCTACCAAGTTTAGAGTGTTTGAGGCAACCATAAGTACATGCCTTTGCTATGCAAATCAGGTATTTGGCTATCAAAATATTGAGGGTTTTGAAGTTATTCAACGTTTTTTTTTTAAACGCATTTTTAAGCTTCCCAGTACTACACCCAACTATGCTATCTACGTTGAATCCGGTATACCTCAAATATTCTTAAAGAATTTAAAATCAAATGCGGATTATTTAATAAGAGTAATGAATAGACACGACACAAACCTTCACAAACAAATTATGCAATACGCTCTCCGGAAACAGTTATCACCTTTCAAAGAATGGCAAGAGTTGGCTAATCGCCACTGCCTGAATCTTGATCTCTTGAATACACCCCTGACCAATTGGCAAGACGCATTCTATAGATGTATAGCTAAGGTGGATGACTCACTTTATCTTGAATGTTTGAATAGAGCTCAAACATCTACAACAAGATTAATTTACAAAGATTTAAACCACGTACTGTACCAAAATAATTATTTTAATGATAAGCTTTCATTTAACCAAATAAGTATCATGTTCAAAGCAAGAACTGAGATGCTCAATCTAAATTATAAACCACACAGAAGTGACCTTCACCCGTTATGTACTTTGTGCAACCTTAATGAAACTGAAAATACATACCACTTTATAGCTGTATGCCCAATATTACAAGAAATCCGCAGGCTTTATTTTTCGAAGAGCTTTCTTACACTTGAAGATACAAAACAGATTTTGAACGGGGATTTTGGTTGGAAAATGCTTTGTTTTTATATTAATCATGCCTTAGGGTATCGTAGCAGTTTCTTAGACTGATTAATGAGATCGTAAGTGTAGGCTCTGTATATTATGAAATTCAATTTTTTAATGTTATATATTTTTATTGTTTAAATGAATTCACGCAACAATCTATTTTTTATTCTAATTTTTCTAAAATTATGTTTTCTTTAACTTTAACTTTTTCCATTTTGTAACAAATCTCGAAATAAGTCAATCGAGGCAGACGGCAAATTTTGCCATGCAATCATTCTTAGAAAAATATAAAATCTTGTAAAATATCGAGAACTTTAATAAAGAATTTATAATAATAATATAATAATAATATTAATATTTTCGTTTTCATATATTTAATGTCTTATTTACTAGAAGTAGTAACTTAAGTTTTAAATAGTTCGCTAAAACAGAAGGTTCTGCTTGTTATTATTCTTTTTATGGTTTTGCTCTCCTGCTTCTTGTTCAGATCAATAGATAAACATGCCTTTGTCAATCCCATCAAAAACAATGCCTACGGATAGAAGTCAAATAAAATTTCATATCAATTTAATGTTACTCTTTATTAAATGCTCATTAGGAAGCTACTGAAACCGAAAGTTTTGGTCGTAAGATTTAGTATCGTATTGGTGTCTTCATGACTGCAATGTTTTTTTTTTCTACTTTGCGTATTTCGTATTCACTGCGAAATAATTGAGTATTGATTCAAGGATTTCCACGAACACGTAGCAATAAAAACTGAGATTTGGCATCAAATTCCAATGAATTCGAAAACAAAATCAGACTTTGTGCCCTTGCAAAGATACCTATATAAAAATTCATCAAAATTCGTATTCCTTCTTCTCTTGCTACGGGTAGGTATATGTTTTAATAAGAAATTTGGATGAGTCCTCGTCCATAGAATATTTAAAACAACAAATATGCAAACAATGAAGCTAAAAACTTATTTTCGAGTGTTTTGAAATCACTCTTATGCCCTATGAGTTGCATAATAATTTACACAAATCGTTCACATGTGTAGGGTTAAGGAAAAACAAGGGCTATGACATTGATTATCTAAAGATGGTTTCAAGTGACAATAAATAGCCGCTATCGGCAGAAAGACAAAAAAAAAACATACATAAAAACTTACCCCGATAGTTTCTGTTCGATTTCCTCGCCCTTATTTATCACTGGTGCCACTCGTTTCTCCGGCATATTCACGTTTTCCACTGAACAACTTACCACAGTCAAGGACAATAAAATAAAAAAACCACTGCAAAGCGTCACTGAAATGTATATACGGAAAATGTGTTGTTATCGATGTAAATAAGGTACAATCTTTTAACTCAAACCGATTTCACGACACGACTATCAAGCGGGACTGCAAATGAAAACTGTTCACTTCGAAACAGATTCTACTAGTCTATATAAATGCTCTCTTTCTATTTTCTACAGTTCAATCGAGGATGGTTTGCAAATCTCAACTACATGATAGTATTTTATAATTCAGTGATAGCTATGTAAGTAGGCACTTATAGCTTGAGAAAGCAAACACACTATTCTAATGGAGTGAACTCATAACAATGATAAGAACTTGAATGTTCAATGATAAGAGCCCATCAAAGTTCCACTCAAAGCACCCGAATAAACAAGGAACAGTCGGTCGAGACAAAATGATATCAAAATATACCAATTTCAATGGAATATATTTGCTGCTGGTCAAGGAAAAAATAGTCTTCTTCTGGTAATGATGATCCGTTTATCTGCAAAGAATTTCCACAGCAGCAACCCAACGAAACCTACAAAAACTACCCACTCATGAAATTATTTTGCCTTTGTAATTATCTTAACCATTATATATAATTAGTTTTTTTTATGATTTCGGAAGGAGCTCTCGAGCTATTTTTGGCCCTTGGCAGGACAAAGAACAAATATACGAGCAAAAAACAGAAATGGTTAAAACTACGTGAAAAAAAAGACTGAAGACAATTTCTTGATCATTGGGGTAGAGTATGATAACAAAAAAGAACGTGCACTTGAGCCCTTGATATCTCTCAACATCATTATTAATGTGACTAACAACACCAATCATTTGTATTAACTTTATCAATTGAATGTAAATATTTATCTACTTCGATGGTTCGCTTCAAGAGGTTGACTTTTTTGTTTGGAAATTTTTCAATGATTATCACGGAATAAATTTTCACCGAACAGCATTATTTCACGTGTGTTGCATGCATGTAAGACTTAACTGTGGTAAAAAGTGCACCCTAACTTACTTTTTTTAAATATGTTATTTTCAATTAAGATTCAATTGAACTATTAAAAGTATTCTTACTCTGTGATATGAAGATGAAAACTATTGTTTAGCTCCTAGTCAAGAATTGTTTTCAGCCAATATTTTTCATGCTACGTGCGTCACTCCATCATGATAAGGCTTTGACATTTACATAATCTATTGCAACCAGCCTATATCACACTACAGTTCAACAGCTTTCTTGTGTGATTAACTTCAAAACAAAAACAACAATTCCATTTGGCGAGTTGTTAGGTCTTGCGAAAAAGAAAGAAATGTTGGTTGGTCACATATATGTAAGAACTTTTCGCGATAGTTTTATTTCTAAAGTTCTTAAAAGTCCCTAGTAACTCTTGGCAATATGTTAAGCCTAATCGTATCTTAAACCCTTTTTAACTCAGGCTTATGAAGAATTTCAATTTGTTGTTTGTGTCACTAGCTGTGTTATGAATCTAAGATACAAGGTGTTTTATTTGTAGATGCAGTAAATTATTAAACGAGTCAAGTGACTCACAGAATTTTTTAAAATAAAAGACAAGTTAAAAGTTGAATTTTCTTTTTGTAAAAGGCAGAAAGTGCGATAAGAAAATAGAAACTCTCTTTTTTATGTTTTCCCTTTTGTTAAATTTTAAATAAAAATTATGAATCTTCTTTCCTATGACCAAGGTTGGTTATGACTGACTGCCCGAACTTCAGTGGTCTACCAGAGCTTTTTGGGAATGTCTCAGCGGACGAATTCGACTTACAGAATTAACGGTGGACTTCAATAGTCAAAAAAGCAGAATCCCTGAATGAGCTACTCCGACATATTTGGTTTAAAGGTCTTTCAAGATCTTTCAATACAAGAATAGGGTATTGACCTCCTGGCGAGCCAACGACAGCTCTCATACCCCTGCAGCAGGGTACTGCTTCCGGATTATTCAGCTCTTTAGAATGGGGGTTGTGCTTGGGGTTAACTACCCAACCACGGAAAAAAATGTTTCCGAAACAACCAACAGCCTCGAATGGCGTAAGATGCTGATTGAGGCTCAGGTTCAACCCGAACTGTAATGCCCACCTAAGTAAGTAAGTAAGTAAATAAGTTTGGTTATGACAACTCTTTGCATCTGTTATAAAAAAAATTAGTTTCTTGGTGTGAACAAAGTGGGTTAGGGGTATACAGAAAATACGCATGTACAAAAATATGACTGAGTAGGTCAGAATTATCAAAACAAAAAAAAAATACATCGCTTTTACACTCTGTCTTGATCAATCAATTTTGACATAATCTGGAAAACAGGCTATCTTATCAAAAATGCGTTATAAAAATCAGATTAAATAATCATCATTCATCAATCAAAATCGATTTGATTTTTATCAATCAGAGTTCATAAGGAACACATATGTCATCACGATAGTGGATATAATCTCTTCAAAGAACGCAATAAAATAAGAAATGTAAAAACCGTCCCTTGGTTTGGTTTTGATCTGACTGTTACGTGGTAGTTCCACAGGAATCGACTTTTGCGAGAATTTGGTCAGTTCTTTCTATAGAACAGTTTCGCTAGCCGTTTCCAATTAGCAGCCCTGCAATTTAAATAAATAAAATAAATAGGTGCTGCAACAGAGCCAGAAACCCCATAGCCTAGCCGCACTTCTTACAACCATGCCTTGTGAGGGATTTACAATTCTCTGGCGGTTCCGAACGGTGGTTAGCCGTAAGCGCTTTTCGTGGCAATGAATTCACTGACGGAGAACTCGCCAATTCCTCGCGAAAGGCGACACCCGTGCAAATATATTTTCGCCTCTGTTGAGATTCGAACCACGAACTTCTGGGTTAACAGGTAGACATGCAAACTATCACGCTACGGGCACCATAATAAAAAATGTAAAAAAAACCGTCCTTTGGTCTGGTCTTGATCTGACTGTTACATGGGAGTTCAAAGGTGTTATTCAAAAAATTTAACTGTTTTTCCACAGGTATCGACTTTTGCGAGGATTTGGTCAAGTCTTCCTATAGTAGTTTCACTACCACTAGCCATTCTGAATTGGCAGGCCTGCAACTTGGTTATAAAAAACATACGCTAGACCTCCCGAGTTTGCTGTGTCCACTTATTCATTTATGAATACAAAACATTTTTGAACACAAAACCACTCATTTGAGGAGTTTAAGGATTTAAATCTATAGCCACTAGTATGAATCCAGATTCCCTAGTAACGCGGTGAGGTACATATAGAAAACGAGCATAAAAACATCCAAGAACAAATTTTATGGCCGAAAAAAAAAAACAAAAACAAAAACCACTAAGTATTCAGACTTCTTTTTCTTTGACCGCGTTGTAATTTCAAAGGGATCACAACTATCTTCCTAATCGCATAGAAACTAGTGAACCTTCAGTGTGTTCAGTACGACATGTTAACCTCAAAAAGCGCCGACAAGACTCCCGATTTTAGATTATTTTATACCTGAGGCCAACTTTTTGCTTGTGATCTCGTAGCTAAGAGTTTTTGGATCTGCCTTTCATCTCTTCTTGTCGTCATGTGTCGGAACTATGTAAGAAAGTTTTTAATTGGGGTTTCCGGATCTTTGCTTTCAACGTGACAATACCAACTGAATCATTTGTATTCTATTTGCTGCAGATGTAAGTAATACTTATTGGTACTTCTAGTTTGATCAAGCTTTGTTACTCCTGCTATTTTACGAAGTACTTCGATTAGTCCTTTCGAAACACCCAAAGGCACTTCGAATGGTTATTGAACTGTTAGATTTCGATTCAAACTAATGACTGAAAAAAGCACTCTGGATCTAAAAACAAGCAACAAGAGTAATAGGGTACCTACTACGTCTATACCCATTGCGACAAGAGTGCTCGTTGAAGGGGTGAAAGATTCTCGCTTATGATGGAGCCTGAACGTGAAAATCACTATACAAAAAGACCCCCAGAGATTACGCAAAATACAGAACAACATTATACAACCAAGTGTCGATGCTGTTACGGAGGCTTCTTTAATTTTTATTCCACATAATATATTGAAAACAAGTTTAACGTAAACACAGTGCGTAAATAACTGAAACTCCCAAAGTCGTAAAAAGTCGTAAGCCCACGCACATGTCTTATCCAAGGCAGCACCAATTGTTTACATTTTTCACACCTCTTGTCTACATAACAAGCAAACACTTGTTGACACCTAATTTAAAAGGACACGACATGCAAGTATTATCATAATTGACAGGTAAACTAATGTGCGCATAAACACGAAGTACCTTTATTTTAGAGGACATTATTCTTTTCTAACTTAACTGTGTGTAAATATTTACCTTCACTCGATTTCTTTAATTTATATATGTAAGTACGTGCGAAACCCTTAAGACGATATAATATTTTTCCAAGAGCAATTACAAATAGCAAAACATATACCCCGGATTACAAAATATAATTTGATCATTTTATTCATCAATAACTTCAACAACGTAAGCCCAAGGACTTTGATTACTTGAGAAAACATTACAGTCAGTCGTATGATTTGCAGGCAAGAAATGTTTTTTCTTCATGTACACAGATTACTTTATGATTTTCTTATACCATACTCAATAGTTTGTTCACCACTTACTGGACTGTAAATATATTTTTCATAAGAGTATCCTGTTACTGTTCCTGGCTTAAATGGCATAACCACATTCAATTATATACACCATATTGCATTTATAGCTTATGATTGCGACGCAACAACTACACGAATTATGAAAATTATTATTATCCATTAAACGAAATGACAGCGGAACTTTACGTTAATCTGCATAAGCCTCATAATGGGGTCATTACACGGAAATAAACAAACTTTGTGTTATTATTTATTTTAATAAAACCTAAGTACCTCTCGTACAACTGAAAGGCAAACGAAGGGTACATATTTGAAGGATTTAGTTAAAGAGCGAGGATTGCTGCCATTAAAGAGGATATACCTGTGCAGTGCATTTCTATGAAACACATAAATTCATTGGTGTACTCTGATATTTTTATTCGAATAAACAAACAAATCAAAAATGTGGGAGTTTGATAAATAAAATGAAAATATATACGATTTCATATTTCCGGAAAACATTTGATTTTAATCAATGCGGTCTAGATTAGGTGTAATGACTTTCAATTATTCCTTTCTTCACGAAAGCACTCAAGGCTCGATAAAAGTTAAGTTCAAATGGGAAATGAAACTGATACGTAAGCCATTTTTGGCGCCAGATTTTCCCATGTCCAGCTCTGGACGTTTCAGGGTAAGCAAATTTGACAAGTTGAAGTGATTTCTCACGTTAACTCAAATAAGTATTCATTATTCAGTCAAATGAATAACCCACAAAATTAACATCATAGTTCAGCTACCAGCTCCTAAAAACAGCCGAATTTGACTAGGTAAGGGGTTGATAAAGCATTACACATCTCGACCTGCAATTGACGGCACAGACAGTCCTGCGCACCAAACCTAGGGACTTTGTTGCGGAACTTTCCTTTGATGTCTGATTCAGTTAGGTTCAGAGTGTAGGGTTTTATTGCAGCAACAAATTGATGCCAAGCAAGTTAACTTATCTCGGTGCAAATGTATGCTTCTATAACAGTTTTGGGAAACATTCTATTAGAATCTGTTCGTGGTATCAGTAGTTGTTGTCTTTCATTGAAGAAGCAGACTAAAATAAATTACAATTTGAATATTTACTCGCAATAGCGTACGTAGGTATAAAATGAGGAAGTGTATGAGTGCTAGAAATCAAACGTGTGTCGACTGTTAATCAAACTCGTTAAGCGCTAGTCACTACCGATTTCTTGTTTTAAAAAATTAATGTATTTTTTCATTTTAATAAAAGTTATAAAAGTGAATGACAAAATTTTTGTGAGTAAATTGCCTCACACTAAGTGGTTGACTTTTACTTGCCCGATAAGCAAATTTTAAGATGTTTAATTTGTGCGGTAATTCGCCTGGCGTGTGTGTATAACGAACTTTACCTTGCTCCATGAACTTTGAAATCCAATCAATTAATATAAATTCAAAATAATCTCGTTTCTGTCGCTAACAAAAGGTAAGGCAACCGTACAGTGTTGTACAGGTTGAAGGTTACGGTTGGTTATGTTAGAAGGGTGTCTGTACGTGTTGTTGATTTTGATGAAGCCATGTAGCAAATACATAACACGATGATCTATTGTACGATATGAATAAATTGTCATTGGCACTCCTTAAAGAAAAATGTTTTATTCAATAACAACAGTCTCCTAGCTATAAGCACAATTGAAATCAAAAAGGACGTCCTCCATCAAGGTAACACAGTGCGACTCTTATCCGTCGTGTTTGTGTACATTTGCGCGTCTGTGACAACTTCTGCGATGGCTATTAATTCTATCGTACACCTGTTTTTTACTTCATTATCGATTTGCGTTGCGGGAATCAAAACAAATAACAATTTACGGAATTAATTGCAAAGTAATTGCACAAGTGTACAACAACAAATAAAAGCTTGTGTTTTAGGGGTGCTATTAGAGTCGAGTGGCCCACCGCAGGAGTATGGAAATATTTTTCAATTGCGAGTAGGTATTTTATTACTTCCACGAATATTCATACCAAGACGTGGTGGGTTGATTAAATTTAAGAATTGTGGCAGTCTCGTGCTCGTAACGACTTTTTGAGATCTTAAGCTATCGGTATAATGTTCTAGCTAGGGTTTCATATTCAATTTAAAAACGGGATCTAAATGTTTATCTTTTACTTATGTCGCATATGAATAAATTTGCAATTTAAGTTTCACATTAATTTTTTGTTTAAAACCTTTTTAAATTGGAGCCGTTCTGGGATTCACTAACGAAAACTAAAATGTGGTTGGTTTAAGAGAACGAACCTAATAAATTGAAATAATTTGTCAAGAAATGATTTCATTCAAATCAAAAAAATAAGTGTTTTTAACTGTTGAAAATTATATTAATCTTTTTATTTATCAAATCTAAACAGTTATCATTGAATAGTGCTATAAATAAAGTGAGTTATGACAGAATTTAAATAAAAATTTAAAGTAACATTGAATTAGAGAACTAGAATCAAGTGATAAATTGATGATAAATTTTAAATAAACTCAACTTTTTCAAGTCTTGTGTGCAATATTAAATAAAATTGTCCGCAAGAAAAGATATATGAAGAAAGTACGTAAGAATTGTTTCATTTTGCATTAAATTTGTATGTCAAAATATTTGGATAACTTTCTGTGCAAGTGCTTTGATTTAAGTGATTCATGAATTGAATGTAAAGGGTTCTTTTAAAGGAATAGAACTTCGAATTGAAAAAAAATACAAGAA
Source organism: Melanostoma mellinum (assembly GCA_914767635.1). Classification (NCBI taxonomy): domain Eukaryota; kingdom Metazoa; phylum Arthropoda; class Insecta; order Diptera; family Syrphidae; genus Melanostoma; species Melanostoma mellinum. Next base: position 912,678 of record OU612060.1, on the reverse strand, counting down.
AATCGCTTTAATGTCCATCAATGTGGCTTTTTTGGAAGGATAATTTTATTCCGTTAATGTTTAAGTATGATTTTGGGCATGTGGCCGCCGCGGCTGGCTCGAATAAAGCCAAGTCTAGAGGTCCAATTTTCAACCACTTTTTCAAGCATTTGAGGCCGTATATGTCGGCAATAACGCCACGAATGTTGGCTTCCAAGCTCCCTAACGTTTCTGGTTTGTTGAAGTAGACAAGCGAATTCACATATCCCCAAAAAAAATAATCCAATGGTGTCAAATCACACGATCTTGGTGGCCAATTGACAGGACCATTTCGCGAAATTATGCGCTCATCGAATGTTTCCTTCAATTAATCTATTGTGATGTGCATTGTGTGGCATGTAGCGATGTCTTGTTGGAACCACATCTCATCCACATTCATGCCATCCAATTCGGGAGCCAAATAGTCGGTTATCATGGCTCTATGCCGGTCTCTATTAACGGTAGCTGGGTCATCAGCATCATTTCGGAAGAAGTATGGCACAATGACTCCACCAGCCCATAAAGCACATGAAACAGTCAGTTTGTGTGGATGTAATGGCGTCTTCAAATGTGGCAATTTTGATTGTTGACGTAACCATTCAACCAAAAATGAGCCTCATCACTGAAAATTTTGCGATGAAAATCTGCATCGAGATCAATCTCATTTTCGGCCCATACACCAAAATCACGATGCAGTGCATGGTCTCGCGGCTTAAATTCTTGCACAAGCTGAATCTTGTAGGGTCGAAAGCCAAGATCTTTGCACAAAGTTGCTGTGCACGGTGGCGAATTGGTTCATTCGGGTCCTCTTCAACACCTTGCTCTACAGCGGCAATTGTTTTTTTTTTTTTTTTTGTGCGCACTGTTCGACCCGACGTCTATGCGGATGCGTATTGCGTATTATCGCATTGAGTAAACGTAATGATCCATAGTTAACGCTCGATTATGTCGACCATAAAATACACGGAGCTTGCGGTAAGCTTCGCGAACTGAACCATTACTTTCGAAATAAAACTGCACGATTTGCAAGCGTTGTTCTTTTGTCAACTTGTTCATGATAAAACCAAACTGAACATAAATGACATTAGAGTTGGCCGATTTGACCACAAGATGTCAGTTTTATCCCTATTCGAAAAACCAACCACTAGAAAAACACCCGATATTAACTCAAGAACACTTAATACAATGCGCTTTGTACCATTGGGTTCAATTCCAAGTAAGATCCAAAAATGCTTTTCCGTATCAGTTTCGGCTCTCGTGAGATAATGGAAAGTTCTCTGAGACCAGTACTATCATGAATTAGACAATCTCAATTAGCCGTTCAGAGCCAGCAGGAATAATTCAAAGCAATACACTATGCCCTTCTGGCTCAACTCCCGCTGTCTATTTCATTTTTCATTGACACACTTATTACATCCTGGAAAAAAACGAAAGAAAAGCAAAACTGCTTCACTTTGAAAGGATATTTCTAAACTCATCACATCGTATTTTAAGGTCAACGTAACTCTACAGCACCTTTTTATATGCCTTTTTGTGTGCCGATCAATACTATTGTCGTTTTCAAACGTCAAACGGTCGTTGACAAGCTTAATTCACCGTTTGAGATAGGTAACTCAGCACAATTATATGCACCATCATGGCACCCATGCTATGGAAGTCATTTCAAACCTATCCAAGGTTCCATCTTCTTTTCAAATATTTAATTCCACGTGTTTCACTACAGCAAATTCCACAAATTGTAAAAAGAAGATTTACGTGGAATCATGTGTCAATGACCTTAGGGCGTTTGAATATGTACAATACATCTCCGTAAATATCATTGTCACCTTTTTCTACTTCTTAAAATTGAAAAGGAAGCCTTTTAAGTATTTTGATATCAGCAGCAGGTATATTGTTAGCAAAACACATTCAAAGGACTAAAATCAATAACTTTCCGCAGAACACTGCGTGTGGTCTTCATTATTTGTAAAAAAAAAAAAAAATTCTTTAGACTCGATGGATGATGCCTTCAAGGTATCAACTGTTGTTATCTGTAACCAAATAATTTGTCTTTGATATTCAGTCCACAAATTCTTTCCTTGTCTTCGTACTAGTTTGTATACAGCAAGTGTGACAAAAGATAACGAAAGCCTCTGGCCAACTGATTTCGAAAAAAAGCTATTTTAATAACTACGTTGATTTATGAAGATAAAAACTTCTTTTTGTCCAAAAATAGCTTTGAAAACTATGCAGGGGACCCATTCATATTTTTTTTACTTTAAGTCGTTGTTATGTGTGGGCTGTACAAATTTTTATAGACAAACAGTACAATTTGAATTAAATTTCTGATTTACAGATTATATTTTAACAATACTCCCTCAGAGTTTAACCCAGAGTTCGTATGATAACACTTTGCATATCTCAATATTGAAAAGGCCCTCATTGAAAGGTAATGCTTTATAATATTTCGAGTACAAAACAAAGTCCATGTACCTACTACGTAGTTTCCTTTTCTCTCTCACAACATTTGATTTGTTGAAAATAAATTTTGCGAGAATGCGTTATGACAGCATATTAAAATAACAAAGGGGAATGTTTTGTTTTTGATCTCAAAAAATAGATTATTAAAGAATAAAGACTCACAAAACAGATTAATGGCGAAAAAATGATAATTTACAATCCACAAACACCGACAGGGGGAATCATCAATATTTGTCTGACGAAGGAATAAAATGCGAATTGCGAAATCATTTGCGGATTTGGCACGTGACTTATACAAATGATTCCCTTCAAGACGACACTTTTAGTTTGAATATCTTTTTAAAAGCACACCCTTTGTATGAATAGAAATGGAGCCCCTTTTAACATGGTGGAGCTAAAACTGATATAGATAAGCCAATATTTGTCGTTTTATTCAATGTATGTTTCACATATAAGCATTTCCTTTTAGAACCAATAACTTCGATCGATTTCAGTCCTTTTCAAGTCATTCATTCAAGGTTTTTTTGTGAATCAACGGTTTGAGTACTCAAATGAAAAGCTTCGTGTCGAAAGTGCTACTTGTTCGATTGTTAAAAGAAAAAAAAACATTAACTAAATCATAGCAAATTGTAAGAATGGGTTGTTAAAATTAGATTTAACGTAGGTCCCTGGCTTAGTGTACTTTCCGAAAATCAAATAAAAGTAATTGAAAACATTTCTGATCAATAGAATTGACTGGGAAACATGGTTATAAACAATAATTTGTCATACCTAAAATTCCAAGTTAAAATACCCCACCCTATTTCATATTGTTTACCCAGAGGTACGTGATGGTTCGAATCCCAACAGAGGCAAAAATGTTTTCCCACGGGTATCGCTTTTCGCAAGGAATTGGCAAGTCCTCCGTTCGTAAATTCATTGCCATGAAAGCGCTTTCTCGATTGGCCGTTCGTAACCGGCAGAAATTGTAGGTCCCGTCCATTCCCTCATCTCACATGGGGCATTGTTGTAAGAAATGCGCTAGGCCCTGGGGCTCCTCGCTCTGTTGCGCTACCCTATTTGTTTTGTTTATTATTTTATTTATTATTTTATTTACTATTTTATTTATTATTTTATTTATTTATTATTATTATTTATAATTTAATTTATTATTTAATTTTATTTCATATTGTTGAAATGTACATTATTATTTAAAAAATGTGGTACGGGAACGTATTTATACATGTTGTTCTAGTATTTTTGTTTTCTATTTAGGAAACCTGGTAAAATGTAGTACCGAGGGGTTAACAAATTGATGAATCCCAACATTTTTGACGCCTTGAAAATGAATACAACTTCTCCTAAATCTTCATTGGCTAAACTTGGATTGACATCATCAAAAACAAAATCAATTAAAGTAATGGTTCTTGGACAAAGTGGTGTTGGAAAAACTGGTAAGTATCTAATCTAGTATCGATAGCTCTGTTTACTGGACGTTAATGTTAATGAAACTAATTGTTTATAAAGAAACATATATTTTTCGCGAAATTAGTGATATTGCGTTGACAAATTGGTCACATTCTTTCCAATTTATCTGTTTCACTCTATAGTTATCCCCGAGGAACACGACGACTAATTTGATTAGAATTCATTATTATGTTAAATATGCAGCTAGTTTCTATCTTAACCGTGCGAGATTTCACACCGGTTTCTCTAAAAAATATGTAGCAATGAATACTGCGCCATTTTATTTTTTTTTATTGAAATCGGTGAAAGCGACCTTTCCCGAGTAGAAGTAACTCCAATCTTTGGAAGCTCTAAAACAGTTTTCTGGTGAAAATACTGCCGCTCCAACTGTTTTAAAGATTATAGCGCATATTTATAGTCAGCGCCTTTTTAAAAGAAAGTGCCGGTTCTTGTTAACACCGCTCTGACTTTAAAATGGGTCAGTAAATACAAACGATTTATAAACACAACACCAACTAGTGACAGCTTAAAAATGAACCTGGCTTAAATAAATATGAACAGTACCAAATTTTTGATGGTTTACGCAAATGAAGTGAAATAACAGACTTAAAATGCAAAAATAAAATAAACTCAGGTGAAAAATAGCATGAATTTTGATTGCAAACGATTTGTAATGATTTGTAATGAAAGTTTTGTTTTTGTCTAGAAATACTTGGTTCAGAACAAATATTAGTTCGGAAATAAATCACATAAAATGTAAAGCAAATGAGAAACGTCAAATGAGTTAGAGAAGGGTTTTAAGGTTGTCTGATTTTAAATTTCGAAAGACTCTAAAAAATTGTGAAGTTAAAATCAATTATAAATAAATTGAAGTGTCATTTTAAGCTAGTGTGGCACTTAAGGCTCTTTTTAAATCGATTTTAAATGACTATAAATTTGCGTTTATGTATTTGCACCTTTTCGAAAGCGTTCAACTCTCATCTACTGCACAACTGCCGACTGGTTTTTGTAGCTGCTTGTTGAACTCCTATTTTTGTTTTCTGTACAGATTCTTGATATCATCATTGTCACAAAGCAGAGAATGTCCTAGTTAATTCGTTAAAAAAAGGAATGTTTTTGCGAATTTTTGTGAGGAACCAGTTCAAATTTCTTAATTAAAACCAGTTACACAATAAAATATTTCAAGAATGGTGTGTAAAATTTTTAAAAAGAAATATTGAAAAATACGTCAACGACTTGGTTCTCTAGGCCCTGCCTTTACAAGGCGCTACCAACATTTAAAATACACTTTGACAAGTTGTTATTCAGTTAATGTAAATAATTTTGTACCTTAGAATACAACCCTTCATTTGAGGTGTGACAAATCGTTGTTTAATCTCTAATCAATGATGAATGTAAAGAATTGTTCAATATTATTCGGGATATGCGATCCCGTTCATGATATTCAATCACTAGAAGATAAATATATATGTTTTTATATGTAGGATAGGTGTGTTAGGATAAACATACACACATTACTTATCCAATGAGTGTTTTTTCCCCCAAAATAAACATTTTAATCCCCTGGCAATGCATCAGCATTTCGTTTTGTCAAACAGGAGTACGGACGAGATTGAAGAAGAAGAAACAGAAGAGTTTTTTTTTCTTTCACAAGTGTTGAAAGATTTTCCTTTTCTTACCACGCGAATCTACACAGTTCAATTCAATTCAATTCAATTAAGTTCAATTCTCAGTAGGGTATGAACTTAATGTCATGCAATTATCTTAAGTGGCTCGCAACATTTTCCAGCATTGTGAGTGTTAGCCACTAAACATATTATAATTAAAGTAATAGATTTACTAAGCAATGTTCAAGGAAATCAATGAAATGTGTACGTAAGGATAATAATCTGTTCATGGTACGAGTATATTGTATATCCTTCAAATTCATTTGTTAAAGTCGGAAATAGGTCACATTGTCATTGCTTTTAACTTGTAATGAATAGTACACCAGTATAAATTCTAAATATGCCATCCTGCTATGAAGGAGCCTTGACACATTAAAAAGATTCCTTTATAAAGTTTTATCATTCGATTCATTTTCTATTTCAATGTGTTTACGATGCATTAACTTCAGTAAATTTAAAACGGTTATACATATATTGTTTCTCATATTGAAAACAGATCAAAACATGTTCCACCCTACCAGTTGGCGTAGGTGAAAAAAACCTAGGGGTGGGATATCGAGGCGCATTAAAAATCAGTTGCTATAGGGTGGAAAAGTTACAAAAAGTGACCGAATATTTATTGAAAAAGTATCTTGCCTGTTCCTACTTAAATCTACAGCTCACTACCTTCTCTTAGGGTTCTTGCTGTGTAAAAAGACAAACATACTTTTTGTGTTGAATAGGCTCTTTTCTAAAGCAACTCAAATGCCCAAAGAATTGTAACTTAAATATGTAAAACAGAAATCAGGAAGTAAAGTCACGTTTAATGTTCTTCACTATAGCACTTTTGTAGCACTACATTTACATACATTTCGTTATATGCTTCCTTTTATTGAAAATTGATTACTCAAATCAAATTCTTCAGTTTTTTTCGTTATATGCTTTCCTTTATTGAAAACTGTACACTCAAGACAAATGCTTTAGCTGTTTCTATCTACTATATTCATCATTTTCTTTGAGTACATTGATATGTACATGTTGTGTATGTAGACACATTAACAAAATTTATGAATATTGACCTCCATACATGGAGTATGAATTTTTGATTTTATCTACAGACACCTTTGCTTATCTTGACAGGCAGTGACTTTAATGAATATTGCCTGGATATCAGCTAATAGATATAAATTACTGAGTAGTAAACACTGTCTGATAAGCTAGACGCAGACAGAATGAATCAAAGTTCTTACCGGTTTACGTATACAATTTAACCACTCAAGCCCAAATCCAAATAAAAACAATTTCATCAAAATTCATTTTTGTGAACTCCTATTGAATCAAACAAGCTTAAGTAATACCTACATGTGTTTTTCTAAGATGGAAACGTGATGTCTTAGTGAAATTCGTCTAAAGCAGGTGTAGCCGCAACAATAAAGATTCCATTATGAGCTTAGTAGTCAATAGGGTTTCTAACCATAATCCGAATTCATTTTATAGTGCGAAAACCAGAAAAGAAACAGAGTACAACGCACAACCACAACAAGTACCTATAGGTAAAATCGATGGTTAATCGATTTTCATTCATAATTCCTTACTTGCAGATGAAGGTAATACAAATGCACACAACACTCTCATGTAATTATTCCTATCGTTAATCAATCATTGTCATTACTCATTACAATAAAATGGAAATATTATTTGTTCCTTGTGTAAATTTTCGTTTCTAGATCAAACCAATCAAGGCATTTAAGGAATATTTTGTATCGAAAATCATTGAGGGTAAAATAAGCAGATCAAAGTGTGAGATTATAAAAAATATAAATAATGGGTTATTAGGTTTGTGTGTAGAGGAACATTAGCAGTGAAGGTTAATTCAATTACTCTCAAAAGCATTAACTGTGATTTCACAAGGGACCCTTCTACTGCAAAACATACATTTTATTACAAAACCTCAAATCTGCACATACATCTGGGATTCATGGAAAATGAATGCTTGCTTTTTATGCCTCATTACACAATTATTATGGATACCTTGGAATGTACATTTAATGAAACTGAATTGTTTTATAAACGTATATAATACGTGTAAGCCTATTAACCTATTAGATCTTTCTTATATTGAACGTTTGAGAAGCAAAAATTGCAATAGTGCTCTGCCTTCTCGTTTTGAAGTTGCTTGTTTAATTATCGTTTTATAGCAAGTTAAGGTAAGGGTATCGTAACACTGACAATCAACTAAAGTAAAGAAATACACCAAAATCACATATCAAGTCGACGAATTTAACGCCGTTGAAAAGAACTCACGGTCTATTATGTTAAAGTTGTTAAGGACTTGAAAGTATAATAGAACTTAGGATATTACGACAGCCAAGAGGCATTCTATTTAAACAGCTATCATTAAGAACTTAAGGTAAGAATCAAAGAACTAAAGGTAAACATTCTTGATAATATCTTCCTTTATTTCATAACCTTGTTTCAAAGTTCTTAAGTTTAACTAACCAAAATAGTAGACATTCTTACAGTAAGCGAATAGCTCAACGATAAATTACAAAACCACTCAAGTAGGCATAAATTACAAAACCAAACACTTGTGTTCACATAAACTTCCCTAATAAACTGAATAGAAATTAATAGCTTCAACAGACATTCTGTGATTAGGTGATGATAATGAAACAAATAAATAGAAAGTGTATCCTGAAAATGAGCATTGAATACGGAAGTGTTGGCACACAATCTGAATAAAGAAGCGTTTAATTAAAGTAACAGCCTCTTTATGTAATTGTCACACTTAATGCAAGAATAAAATGGAAAGATTTACGAATTGAACGTAATTTGTATTCATCGTGTTCTTAATTTAAGGTACTTTCAAATTTAGGTTGTGCCATTTTTTATTTTTTTTTTTAATTTGATATCTAATAAAAGTAGATACGTGATCATCCAAATAACTCCTCTTTGAAAGTTTCAAATTAGTTTCAAACATTTTTGAGATCCTAAATTATTGTACAAATCGCATGCAAAATTTCTTTTACGAAACCATACCGCAATAAAGTAAATTGGGTGAAGCAGTGTCATAATCATCAGTGGGTTGTGAAATTTTCCTCTCGCAATTCCATAATAAAATATTTCCACGCTAGTCCTCTAAGAATAAACTTTTATTACTTTTACTATAAAAGTAAACTCTTTTATTTCACAGCTATGGTTGTTCGGTTCATTACAAGGCGTTTTATTGGCGAATACGACCCCAATTTGGAAAAAATCTACACATACACAACGACTGTTGACAACGAATCGGTGCAGTTTGATATTCTAGATGCTGCTGGTCAACCAAATGTATGAGCTCTATCCAATTTCAAAAGAATTCGGCAGTAATGTGTATTTATTAACCAATTTCGATACACAGGAAACAGAATTTGTAAGGTTGGAAACTAACATAAAATGGGCTGATGCATTTATACTGACCTATTCCGTTACCGACAAATGCAGCTTTGATGAATGCAACAGGCTGAGGTTTCTCATTAACTACAACAAACGACGTCGTAAATTTACTGCCAAGGTAAGATAATCAACTGCAAACAGACAGACGTTCTATTTTTTAAGTGTTTGGTTTGTGGTCCTATTTGCTCTTGAGTAGTTCTTTTCCTTTTCAGTTCGAAAAAAGTAAATGGCTTGAGGTAGAATATATCATAAAAAACAAAACAGTACAACTTTCCTGAAAGTGTAATTACAATTGCGCCAATTCAAATGCTGTACTGTGTCTCTTATTTAAGAGGTTAAGGGTAGTCAAATAAATAAAATAAATAGGGTGGCGCAACAGAGTGAGGAGCCCCTGGGCCTAGCTCATTTCTCACAACCATGCCTTGTGAGGGAATGGAAGGGCGCTACAATTTTCTGCCGGTTCCGAACGGCTAATCGAGAAAGCGCTTTTCATGGCAATGAATACTAACGGAGGAATTGCCAATTCCTCGCGAAAGGCGATACCCGTGGAAAAAGCATGTTTGCTTCTGTTGGGATTCGAACTCGAACCTCTGGATTAACAGGTGGACAAGCTATCCATCACACCACGGTACGGGTTAAGTGTAGTCAGGAGCGTGAAAAAATGCCATTTTTCAATAATTTTTTTTACTAGTAATAAAGTTTATTTCACATAAGTAAAAACATAGTATCATTTCATCATACTTTAACATTACTTTACTAAAATTTCAAAAAAAATTAATTTATTTTACAAGTTATGGAGGGGTAAGGCTGAACTGGTTTTAATAATGGGTCCTTGATGTGACTACTGTAACTCAAAACCGCTCGTTGGATTTGAATGAAAATCATATAGCTTTGAGACAAAATGGCGGCCTTATTTTCGGGAGAAAACCAACAATTAATTTTTTTATAAAAAATCGAAGTTTAAAAAAAAAATCCTTCACTGCCTGCCTTTATGCCTTTTTATGTATTCTAAAAGTGTATAAGTTTCATTCGAATCTATCGAGCCGTTTTTTATGTACAGTGGTCACCAGTTCAAAAAACATAGTTTTGAGGAAAACGCATTTAAAGTTTTACAGTCGATTTATGTACAGTAATGAAAGCTGAAAATAAAGCTGAATAACTCGAAAGATATTTGTCGGATTCACTTCAAACTTTCAGAAAATATAAGATACTAAACTTTAAGAAAATTCAAAAAAACAGAATTCGATTTTTTGAAAATTCTGACTAATTCTAAACCTTTAATAATGTTTTAATTTTTATTCCCTGGCGTAATGGTTAGCGTGTCTGCGTGTTAAGTGGGATTTTTGTGGTTCAAATCCCAGAAGCATCAAAGAAAAAAAATGTTATCCACAGGTATCACCTTCCGTAAGGAACTTACAGTTTCTTTGTTATTGAATTCATGCCATGGAAAGCACTTTCTCGATAAGCCGTTCAAAATCGGCCAAAAATTGTAGGCCCCTTCCATTGCCTCACAAGGTAAGGTTGAGAGAAATGCGCTGCCCCGCAACTCTCTGCCCTGTTACGCCACCCTAAATATGTTAATTTACTTTCTTACATACTTACTTATCCACTTATCATAAATGAAAAATAACTACACTCAGAGAAAAAAATACCATAAACTTTCAATGGTACGACCATTGATTTAAAAAGACGCTTTTTAATAAGATTTTACTATGAAATCAATAGTTTCTTGGTAAATTCAATGGTATTTGGGGTATTGATCCAATAGTTTTGAAATTATTAATGCTAATACGACGTATATAATTAATTTAATGGGAAATACTCCTGATTTAATAATATCCTACCATTAATAATTAATACCTCGTACTTTTATGTTAAAGGTCCAATACTATAAATTTCTAATAGTTTCGATACCATTAAGGAACATCGTAGTTAATAATTTGTCGAATTAGTTCAATGGGACGGCTCATGGATTGAATAGTATTTGACTATTAACTCAATAATGTTGACACTATTATCCAAGATAAAGTACTCATTTTGTTGAACCATTAAAAACTATTGATTGAATAAGATTTATCTTATTGATATTATTAATACGGACTATTGTTTCAATAGTCTCATGTAATCAAATAGTTATGAAACAAGATCAAAACATTAAATTAATAGTGTATCCCATAAGATCAATGTCTTCAATTTAAATATTTTCGAATATTCGAAATTATCGCTCGAAATGTAACACCCATTGTTAATTTAATAGGAAATACTATTATTATGACCAAAAAAATTAATAACACAAACTATTGCTTGAATAGTTTTATGTAGGCAATTTAATACTTATAAAAAAAACAAAAATAAATTAATAGATTATCCCATTAAAAAACAGAATAGTCAAATCAAATAATTTCGATAATATATAAGGACAAACTTTTATTATTTACAATTTTTTTTCGAGAACACGGAGTATTGTTTTTATAGTTTCATGTATCCTATTTAATATATATAAAGGTTCACTGACAAAATAAGTAAAGATTAGCATAGCCATAAGGTAAAACGAATTCCCAAAGCTAAATAAAAAAGAATTTGCATGTTTAAAGGTTCATATTTTATAATCTTTCGTAAGATCGGTTCCTTAACTTGAATTAAAATGGTTAAAAAATTTAAGTTTATGATTTTATTTTTCCCTGAAAAACGATGTGCCACGAAAAAGTTAATTTTGAACTCCGTGTAAGGAAAAAGTGATGCAACGCCGTATATTCTACGTATGAAACAAACAGGTACGTATATAATATTCATATTGTTATAGCAACTATTATCATAAATATTTAATTTAATGTACAATTTTAAAAGCAAATTTTCATTTTTATTTAAAACTTTTAAAATGATCAAAATGAACAATATTTCATTTTTTTCTAAGGTTTTTTCCCTATCCGCATAAATAAAATAATTTCTCAAATTTAAAAATACTACGCTACAATTTATTAAATAAAAGATGAAGTTAAAAATTCAACAGTAAAAACACTTTTTTTATGTTTCCTTAGATGATCATTTCGAAAGCAAGGATTTCGTCTTCACTGAAGATGACAGCTTTGCATTTTTGTTTTTACTGCTGAATTTTTAACTTTATCTTTTATTTATTAGATAAAAAACACGTGTATAATCTCAACTAGAAAATTTAGGTTATAGCTGTGAATTATTTGTTTTCTGTACCTACTCAAAAACAGCTCTCAGCTTTCTATCGAATTCTTTGAGATTCACCCTGTCATTAGAAGATTTGTCTACATTTTCTCGCATCCTATAACTTTAATAACTTTCCATCATTGAAATTATATGATTGCTACTATACTTATAGTAAGTATTTTTTTTTAATATGAAATACTATTGATTTAACAACTTTAACTATTAGCAATTATAGTAGGTATGCCCTTTTGCTCTTGTAGAACTAAAATAGTTTAACAATAGGGTGACCTGTATATTTCTTGTAAAATAAGAAAAGAAAATACTGAGTTTTCATTATTGCAAGTTGTATAGTTTGATTTTGCTCCAAAAATAACCTTATTTCCGATACATCCTTCGTCTTTTATTTAACATATAAGGCGTATGAGTAGGAATACTCTCCACGTGTTAATTAGTTCAAAACTACATAAGGTAAAGGCATACACAATAGTGTACGTGAGTGAAGCCACAAACTTGAAGAACAAAAAAAAAAAACAATTTGAGCTTCGTTTGCCAATTCGCTGGGATAAAAAAAAAGGATTCTATGAAAATAAATGTAAAAAAAATGCAGTGCTGCGTGAAATTTTGAAAAAACACAAGATAACATTGAGTTTACAAGTTTTTTGGCTTCACAGTTAAGTTTCGTGTAATAATACACTATCCTTTAATAGTTCAAAATTGATACTTTATGTAATTTTGAAATTAAAAAAGGCAAAATAGTTGAAAATAAAATATGAAAACTCAATTGACTTGATTTGGTTGAGCTTTATTTGTCAAATCAGAAATTTTTGGCCATGGGTGCATTAATTTTGTTAAAAAGTAAATTTTAAATTCTGTGAAAGTGAAAAGTGATGCAATGCCGTATATTTTGCGTATGAAACAAACAGGTACGTATATAATGTTTGTATTATTATAATAACTAATATCATTAATATTTAATTCAACGGACAGTTTTAAAAGCAAATATTCATTTTATTCAAAACCTTTAAAATGATCAAAATGAACAATATTTTATTTTTTTCTAAGGGCTCTCCTTACCCGCATAAATAAAATAATTTCGCAAAGTTAAGACCCCTACCTCTAAAAATGTACATACAAAAATTGGTTGTTTGAAATGTAATTTCCTACAACTTTGTATTTATTCTTACTAGGCCAATTGATACGATAGTAAACTTGTTTTAGAGACTTAAGTCAAAAAATAACAATCGTAGGCAAAAAGTTATAGCAAATTAAATTTTGAACAACTTTCATTATATAAGTTTTTTGTCGAAACATTAAAATAAGCGAGTTATTTAACAATTTAACAACCATTTTTCGAATTTTCTAAAATCAAATTCAGATAAAGCCATTCTCTAGAAGTCCCGTTAAATTTTAATAGTATTTATCCCATTACCTCAAAGCGATAATAGTATATCCCATTAAGGGGCACAGTTCTTTACGAAATTTATGGTATGTATCCCATTACTTTATTCCAATTAATAGTATATCCCATTGAAATAGTAAGGTTTCGCTAATTTAGGATGGAAAATATTTTGCCATTACAGTCGTTGCCATTATATAGGTAGTTGTCGTTTAGTTGTGCTGCTAATAGTGAAATAAAATATTTGTTCAAAAAATTAGTAAAAAAGACAAAAAACAAACGAAATTGAAAACTATTGAACTCAGGTATTTTCTATATAATTTATCTTGATAATAAATGTGTTTCATTGAGTGTTTTATTAACATTTTTCAAGTTCTCTAAAATCAAATTCAGATAAAGCCATTCTCTAAAAGTCCCGTTAAATTTTAATAGTATTTATCCCATTACCTCAAAACGATAATAGTATATCCCATTAAGGGGCACAGTTCTTTACGAAATTTATGGTATGTATCCCATTACTTTATTCCAATTAATAGTATATCCCATTGAAATAGTAAGGTTTCGCTAATTTAGGATGGAAAATATTTTGCCATTACAGTCGTTGCCATTATATAGGTAGTTGTCGTTTAGTTGTGCTGCTAATAGTGAAATAAAATATTTGTTCAAAAAATTAGTAAAAAAGACAAAAAACAAACGAAATTGAAAACTATTGAACTCAGGTATTTTCTATATAATTTATCTTGATAATAAATGTGTTTCATTGAGTGTTTTATTAACATTTTTCAAGTTCTCTAAAATCAAATTCAGATAAAGCCATTCTCTAAAAGTCCCGTTAAATTTTAATAGTATTTATCCCATTACCTCAAAACGATAATAGTATATCCCATTAAGGGGCACAGTTCTTTACGAAATTTATGGTATGTATCCCATTACTTTATTCCAATTAATAGTATATCCCATTGAAATAGTAAGGTTTCGCTAATTTAGGATGGAAAATATTTTGCCATTACAGTCGTTGCCATTATATAGGTAGTTGTCGTTTAGTTGTGCTGCTAATAGTGAAATAAAATATTTGTTCAAAAAATTAGTAAAAAAGACAAAAAACAAACGAAATTGAAAACTATTGAACTCAGGTATTTTCTATATAATTTATCTTGATAATAAATGTGTTTCATTGAGTGTTTTATTAACATTTTTCAAGTTCTCTAAAATCAAATTCAGATAAAGCCATTCTCTAAAAGTCCCGTTAAATTTTAATAGTATTTATCCCATTACCTCAAAACGATAATAGTATATCCCATTAAGGGGCACAGTTCTTTACGAAATTTATGGTATGTATACCATTACTTTATTCCAATTAATAGTATGTCCCATTAAAATAGTAAGGTAATGGCAGCAAGTCAATGTCCCTCAAAATTGGGTTTTTTCAATGAAACTTTGATTCACTTCATTTTAACAAAAAAGTTTAATTAATTTTTTTTAATTGATAAATGTGCTTGTGAAGAAGATATTATTTATTACTTAAAACAGTTTGAATAATATTCCTAGCAAAAATGGCAGAATCAATATCCCGTAAAATCAAAAACTTTGAAGGTTTTGAAAAAATCATTTTTTTGAAAATGTTGGAAGTGCTGCCATTCCTAAACTGTTTGTGCTAGGAATATGATTTGAACTGTTTTTAGTCAAAAATCTTACCCTCTTGACAGGCACATTGATTTCATTTATTAAAAAAATATTTAGTTGCAACAAGCTTTGCTTATGTATCTTTCCAAATGTATGTTTAAAACGTGTGGCACTATTTGAAATGCATTTTATCACAAACAGTCATGGATAAATGTAATATCGGAGATGTAATAGAGCTTGCTGCTCAGGATTTAATCATTGAGGATCAAACTTATTTAAGCAATGAAAATTCAGAAGAAATTCCAACCTTCGCGGAATCAATGGTTGTATTGGTTGAGAATGTCGAAGATCAAAACGAAATCAAAAGTTTAATTTGCAAGCAATTCGGATTTGAGGAAATGGTGTACAAGCGTGTGATTGGTATGACGATATACATATCACAATTATAAAGCAAACAATATTGTTCTTAAATATATTTTTATAGATAATGGGTTTGATATTGAAAGCCTTATGGTTGCAACTGAGTCAGAAATAAATGAGCTATTTCCTGCTCCCCTTTTGGGTACTAGAGCAAAATTCAAATTTCAT
The DNA here is from genome assembly GCA_914767635.1 of Melanostoma mellinum. NCBI lineage: Eukaryota > Metazoa > Arthropoda > Insecta > Diptera > Syrphidae > Melanostoma > Melanostoma mellinum. Next base: position 896,889 of record OU612060.1, on the reverse strand, counting down.
TTAAACGTGTGGAGAAAAAATGTAGGTTATTTAAACTTTAAAGTTCAATAGTCCTTTCAATCCTTAATTTTGTTTTTTCATTTTTATTGTTTTTTTTACTATAAGTTGCCGAAGAACGTTTCAGAGGCCTGTAGAGATTGGATCGAAAATAATTGTTCTATCAGTACTCCTACTCCACATACAAGTGGGGGATACAGTAACATAAGTTCACCCACATCTTCACATGCTTCTCTTGGTGATGAGACAAGCATTGTCAATGGTATCACCCTCGAAAATTTACTAAGAAAAACAGAAAAGGGACAGGGCGTGTTGGAATACTACGAACAAAAAAAAAACTTAGATGAAACAAATAAACAACTTTTAATATCCATTATTGTTGAGAGATATTTATTTAGCAAGAAAGGGATGACAATGCGAGATATTGAAAAAGCCACAAATGCTATTCATTGTCTTTTTCCATCTGAAAGCAAAGTGAGTTTTTTTACTTTAAACTAACACAAACTAAAAAAGTACAGAACTTTACATGATCATCGGTCATTTCAATTCATTTAATTTCATATTTTCATTTTGCTAAAGGAATATTATCTGCACAAAAGAGGTCGTGGGCTTAATCCAACCGGTAAGCTTCACGATAAGGCCGTTAATGCGCGGATAAAATTGAGAAGTTTAAAAAGACAACTAATAACCAAGGGGATCGAGGACGCAGGTAAAAAACAAAATCGGTTTTAACTTTTTCTTTTTGTAATTCTGTTTATTCCTATAGAAACTTTCGTATGTGATCCCCCAAATGATGAGATATTAGCTGAAGTTAACTCCGAAGAAGCTGAGCAAACCATTATTTGGCTGACGCACAATAATGAGCCATGGTCCGAAGTTCAGACAAAATGGACTACAGTATTCCAAAAGCGGAGCTTGGATATAAAAACTGAGGGGTTAAATGTCCTAACAAAATGGCCACTGTTTAAGCATTCTCTTGGGCATACGCTTGTAAGTCAATATGACATCTCTTTTTTTTATTTTACTTAAAAAAGGTTACAATCAGTCAGTTGTAACATATTTATGTATTTTTATATTATGTATTCCTTAAAAAAGACATGAAACATTGATCCAGTTAATTTTAACATTCTTAAAATTAATAATTGCAGGTTGAACTCGACTACGAAAAATTAAAGCCAACGAATAAATCCAACCTTTTCCAACTTTGGCCAGCATTCGTTCAAAAAATTATACCTATTTTGCAAAAGCAAATTAAACACAAGGCCTCATTGGAATTACTGAAACAACTTCAAGATACTGACACAAGTAAGATAAAAATTTTATTTATTTACGTATTATGTTTTTATCTATAAATATAAAGCAGAAAAACTTTTCGCACTGGTCTACAAGGCAAGTGCAATTCCAAATGAAATTCCAACCAGTTTTATTTGCATTACATGGAGAATCAATTTCCACTTCAGATACAGTCCACTGCGGATAGATTTTCTCAACAAAAGTCCTTTTTTTGGAAATGTTTGGAAACATTTGTACACAAAATAATTTAATAAGTTAATTAATACGATTTCAATATGTTATTATTTTTTCAGATTCACGCGATTTTTTAATTCTATCCTCTCTTCATGCTGTCTTGAAGCCATCAGTCATATCAATTGGAAGAAAGGATGCAAAAAAATCTAAATGGAAGCCATCAATTAAAGATGCCCAGGATTCCTGTTTTCTTTGCTGTTCTTCAGTGTCGGAATACAAAGAGAGGGTAGAATCGTTGAGGGAAAAATATTCAACAAAGGGACTTACACTGCAGCCATTAATAATTACAATAGGTAAAGATAAGCAAAATTTAGAAACGTTTTACACCTTTTATGATGGTATTTTGTATAAATTTTCAAATTTATTAAAATGTTTAGACATAACTTTTAAGCTTTACCACGTTATGAACTTCAAATACCCAAAAGAGGGTAAAAATTTTTACCTTTTTATTGAAAGCTTCTTCTACAATTTTGCTCGTCAACCAAACCCTAACATAAATAGCCTCATAAATTCATTGCGTGAATAAAAAATTAATCATCTATATACTAAATTGATTACCTATACTTAAAGTCAAAATGAAATGTTTTTTGTGTGTTAGAAATAATTTTTCGTCTGAAAGTCTAATATCTCATTTGAAATCCGATCACATCTTGAAAGGTTTGGATTTTTTTTTATGTTTAGAAAAAGATTGCTTTCAAAAATTTCAAAATATTTACACGTTTAAACGCCACTTACAAAGAGTTCACGAAAATAAAATTTATAAACCAAAAACATATCCCATTTCTAACGAAAGAGTTCAAAGTGAATTAATTCCGCACGAAAGTAATCCGAGTTCAAGTTCTTGTCCTTCTTATGTATATTTCAGAATCTCTTGATCAAACATGTACGCAGAATATACTATCTAAGCTTACAACAAGCTCTGATGACTTCGCAGTTGATTTAGCTGGACTTACTTTTGCCCTATCTTTACACAAAAATGATAATTTCAATAGAAAAAACGTTTCAGATATTATCAATCAAGTTCAAATGCATGTCATTGACCCCCTTTCAAAAGCTATTGTTTTGAAAATTCTCCCCTTTATTGAAACTGAAACAAATAGGGCTACTGCTATTCATTTACTAGATCAGTTTTTGCTTCCTTTCAAGTCTATCAATACAGAATATAAATTAATACAAGAATTAGAAAGGAAAGGTTTCTTTAAGAAACCTATGTATTACACCATAAATGAAGAAGTATGTGAAGTAATTGTTAACAATGCCCCCACATTAGATACTAATAAGGTTACAGGAGTAATCATGCCTTTAGAATTTCAAATTCAACAATTCTTTCAATCTAAAAATGTTTTATATGAATCATTGAAGAACACAAACTTGCTAAATAGTTGTGCACCTGGTTTCTACAACAGCTTAATAAATGGACAAGTTTGGAAGGAAAAGACAGAGAGTTTTGAAAATAAATTAACACTACCTTTTATTTTATTTTTTGATGATTTTTGTATAGACAATCCTCTCGGTTCACACGCAAAAGATCAATCGATCTGTGATGTTTACTATACTTTTCCAACCATTCCTAAGCATCATCTATCAAAGTTGAGAAACATTTTTGTTGCCGGTTTTTTCAAAACAAAAGATAGGTCATCGTTTGGTAATTCTTTTTCAATGAAACCATTTGTTGATCGTATAAAAACTCTTGAAAGTGTTGGTTTGGAGATAAATGTAAATAATAAGAGGTACCACATATATTTTATCTTAGCATTTGTTGTCGGGGATAACCTAGGTCGCAACACTTATTTAGGATTTTCAAGCAGCTTTAATTCAAACTTTTATTGTAGAGCCTGCAAAAGAAGCAAAAGTGATATGCAATCTGACGTAGTTGAGCATGCTTCATACCTACGTAATCTTGATAATTATCTAGCTGATCTTGAAATAAAGAACGACAAATTAACTGGTATTAAAGAAAATTGCGTTTTTAACGAAATTAAGTCCTTTCATGTGACGCAAAATTTTTACTTTGATATCATGCATGATATTTTCGAAGGCGTTTGCCGGTATGATATATCAAAAATCTTAGTGCACTTTATCGATTGCGCTAAATTTTTTTCTATTGAGGACCTTAACAATCGTAAGCAGTTGTTTAACTATGGAGAAACGGAAATAGGTAACATTTCGCCTCCATTTGTACTGTCGTTGTTAAGAGTTAACAATTTAAAAATGACTGCTCGCGAAACAATGACTTTTATACATTTTTTGCCTTTGATGATTGGAGATCTTGTACCAGCCAATAATAAGATATGGGAACTTCTTTTAACACTGGTTAAAATAATTGATTTAATACTCTTAACAAAAATAAATGAATCACAACTGAATTCCTTGGAAAACTTAATTACCAAACATAACTCTATGTTCATTAAGATATTCAAAGAACCACTGAAACCTAAGTTTCACTTTTTGGTGCATTATCCGTCTGCAATTCGAAAGTGCGGACCATTGAGAATCTTGTGGTGCATGCGTTTTGAAGCTTTACATAGACAAAACAAGCAGGCTGCAAAAGCTACAAACTCAAGGATCAATATTTCATATACTCTTGCTTTTAAAGCCGGACTAAAATTTTCTGACACGCTTGTTAAACAAAGTTTTTTTGATAGCGATTTTATTTTTGATGAGAAGTCAATTTATACGTGTAACTTAGATCTCCTCTATAAGAACATTAACTATGGCAAAACTAGCCTAGCTCTTTATGACGTGAATTGCATACTAAAATTGATTTTTAAGGGAAAACTATACAAAAAACATTTCTTTTTTACTAAAGCTGAAGAATCTTTATTGCTTTTTGAAATTCAAGAAATTTGTATACTTGAATCAAAGTTTTATTTTCTTTGTGAAGAGTGGAACGTAAAATATTTCAATGAACATCTGCAGGCATTTGTTATAGACAACCACCAAAAAACTTTTTCCTTGCACTCAGTTAATGATCTTGACAGCCCGCCAATTCACATTCATTATTTACACAATGGATTAAAAGTGTTTCGGGTAAAAAAAATTTAAAAACATTTGCTTAACATAAAAATAGGTATCTCAACATACAAAATTATTTTAAACTCATAACTTTAAATTTGTATCTTTATTACAGAAATTATGTTTAGTTAAGTTTTTTGTTAAATAAAACCTACATATTTAAAACACTTAAACTTAAGAGAAAATATAAATTGTAAAATATTTTAAAAAGTTTAAATAAATGTTAAAGTAAAATTGTAAAATGTTACTTGAATACTTGTTTTAATTTTTTTTGTAGATTTTTATTTAAACAGGTTATGGATAACTATCACTGAGTATAATGTAAAAGTGAGTATATTTTCAAAAGAACTTGGATCTAATCTGCAATAATGCTTTACCTTTTCAGCTTTTTATTTTTGGAACATAGTGGTACGTATTGTTTTTTTAATATCATATCTACCAATTTAATAGTACATAGCTCATAAAACGCAAAGCGTATGTTGTTACTATTAAATTGATATAGATATCACATTAAAACAATAATGCGTGGCATTAATTCTGAAAAATGTATACTATGAAAGTCATAACATAATACTATTAAAGCAAAAGTACTTAACTATTAAAACAATAGTGCAACCCTATTAAAAAATTAGTACTACACTATAAAATCAATAGTACCACACTTTTGAAACAAAAGTGCTACACTATTGAAATAATAATACTACACTATTAAAATAATAGTATAACACTATTAAAACACTGGTACTTGACTATTAAAACAATGGTACAACACTTTTAAAACAATAGTACTACACTATTCAATCAATAGTACTACCCTTTTGAAACAAAAGTGCTGCACTATTGAAATAATAGTACTACACTCTTGAAACAATAGTACTACACTATTAAAATAATAGTATTACAGTCTAAAATCAATAGTACTATCCTTTTGAAACAAAAGTACTACACTATTGAAATAATATTACAACACTATTGAAACAATAGTACTACACTTTTAAAACAATAGTACTACACTATTCAATCAATAGTACTACCCTTTTGAAACAAAAGTGCTGCACTATTGAAATAATAGTACTACACTCTTGAAACAATAGTACTACACTATTAAAATAATAGTATAACACTATTAAAACACTGGTACTTGACTATTCAATCAATAGTACTACCTTTTTGAAACAAAAGTGCTGCACTATTGAAATAATATTACAACACTATTGAAACAATAGTACTACACCATTAAAATAATAGTATTACACTACTAAAATACTAGTACTTGACGATTAAAATAATGGTGCATCACTTTTAAAACAATAGTACGAACAATAGTACAACACTTTTGTTTTAATTGTACTACATTTTTGTTTTAATACGGTTTTCCTATTATTTAAAGGCGATTTACCACAAGATCTTAATAGTTTATATACCATTGAATTAATAGGTATCGCATTGAAACAATAATGCGTACTATACACTTTTGAAAAACATACCATAGAAATTGTAAGATTATACTATTAAAGCAATAGTACAACACTATACATCCGTTTACCAATATATACATTCGAGTTCGAATTTCGAAACTAAGCAATGGTATTCCACTGTTGAATCAATAGTATTACCAGATTAATTTTCAATAGGACATTGCTTATTAATTTTAGTCTGTTATAGTACCAACCATTGATTATTAATAAGAGAGACTATTATTTCAAAACTATTTAACTTTTAAAACAATAATACAGACGTACCATTATAATAATAGTTCCAAAACTGTTACGGTAATGGTCTGTGTCCTATTGACCAATTTTAATCGTAAAAAATCATTGAAACAATGGGAATTCTTATTCAAAATATGGTTTTTTTCTCTGAGTGTATTAGAAAAAATTTCTTACTGAGTGCCTGCCATTAAAGGGTACAATGTTACATTAAATGCCTCTCTATTGGTTATTATAGAATCAACTTCTTATTACGAGGAAAATAGCAACATTTCGTTCGCAAGAAACCAGCTTATTGGACAAGTGGGTTTCTTGTGAACGAAATGTTGTATACATACAAGTGAAGTATATCCAAGTATTTCTTACAAATTAAATTCCTCACATTATGTTGCATTTCAGATGAAGGGGAAAATATATCAAGTCCATGGTGATGATATCCCTAAATACCGCAGACTTTATATAACCCATAAATTTCTTCCTTTTTGTTTTTACTGTCCCACTCCCACTTAAAGACATGACACTCTCTTTTACAACCTTTTTTTAGGATGGAATTGCAGATGTGCCTGTGATTCTCGTTGGCAACAAAACGGATCAATGGGGCGACAGGATGGTAAGTATCGAAGAAGGACAACGAAGATTCAGAGAAATTTCTTGTGTTTGTTTCCATGAAATATCTGTACGTGAAAGTGTTGATCAGGTAAGTTGCTCCTGAGATATGGGATTTATTTTAAATGAAAAGTTTCTTATCGTCTTGAAGGTGCAATCAGTGTTCCGTGATGTTTGTCGATTTTGGAGAGTCTTAAGCAAATTCCCAAAACTAAAACGTTCTACAAGTGATGTCCAAAATGGAACAACAATGGTTTTAAGTCCCGATTCAGGAGTTTCCTTCTATCAAACATCGTCTAGTGAGTATGACTGCAGAGAACGCCATTTTCCTTTGTTTAGGATTGTATTCAAGTTCAATGCATATTTTATCAATCACTTCAGATGCAATCCTGGATAAAACATGTATAGAAGAACGCAGCGACCATAACGAATTTAAAGATGGAATCGATTCGAACATATTGTGCAATTCACGGGGTGTAATGGAAACACCATTTCGTAGTCGTGCTTCCACCGATGGGACATTGTTGTCTCGACCAAGGCGATGGCGTTACCCCCCTCCTGGGTGTGATTTACCACATTCAAATCGTGTTGAACGTCGAATGAGTATTTCAGCTCGAGGCAGCAATGCCAGCTACTAGAGATAGAGATACTTTTAGTTGTTTTTTTTTATTTTTCTGGGTATCCGGAGAAATTTTATTGCGCTCATCGACTGAAGATAGCAGAATAAATATAATACGTTCAGACATTAATTTTATATTCATTAGATGTTTATTCCTATATGTGATCTCAAATTACATTTTGCTGCGGTTTCAAGCCATAACACGAACAAAAATTCAAGTGGAATTTTATCTCAGGTTTTCTACCTAAATAAATACCAAAACAAGGGGACAGAATACGTTTTTCGAATTATTTACTATACTTATTATACTATATACAATGAAAATTAAGCTTAAGTCGGAAATGTTTAAATGAAATATTTGAATTCATTATTGACTCAAAAGTAAATTACATTCTATAGAAAATTAATGTGTATGTACCTACTTTATATGTTGGGTGCATTGTGCTATTAACAAACAGTTTGAATTTTTTCTGTACAAATTATACAAATGTTGAAGAAAAATAAATTTGCTTTAAATAAAATACAGGTCATTTATTTAATTTAAGTAAAAGTGTTTGGGGTAGAAATTATTACATATTTTTGGTTGAAGCGGCGAAGAAGAGGCACTCTTCTTTGAAACCTCAAATTCATTCACTTTTCGTAGATAGTACATTTTCTCATCTCAATGAAACTTAAATGATTTTCAGATTTCAAAAATAAATGTCTAAATTCAAAAAGCTGGTAAAACAAATTTTTTCGTATGATCCAAACTCCAAACATTGAAACTACAAGTATTGAGTGTGTTTAACAACATCATCTACCAAAACAACAACAACTTTAGATAATAAAGATAAAAGAATTAATGCAAAAAGTACCAGCAGTGTTCGCGCAACTTTTATTCTATGCCAAAAACAAATTTAAACTCAAAGTCTTCAACATTTTCACTTACGAAAGCTTTCCTTTATCCAAGATTCAAACCGTATTTGTTTTAGTTCTACTAATTGATGATAAGACTGTGAGTCAAAAACTTTTTTGTAAGTGAGCAAATAAAAGTAAGGCAAGGAATGAGGCAGTACCTGCAGTGTTCGTACAACTTTTATTCTACGCACCAGCCAAAAACAATTAGAGTCAAAAAATTGTTTGTAAGCAGGAAAATAAGAAGAAAAATCTATTTTCTCGTTATTTTTATTTAGTGAGGTAAAACTACAGCCCGATCCGAACCATGTTTTTCTTACATCTGAAAACTAACCACCAAATGCTAAGTAACATTTCTTTAGTTCTATAATAAGATGTTTGTCCATTATCCGTTAAATTGAAAACGAAAAATTGCAATCAAAAATAAACCAACCCAAACTTAGGTTGGGTTATTGTGGCATGGCACAATACTTATCTTAAATGAGCTCAAAAAAGGTGTGGTGGCAAAAGAAATTAATTTAGAAAAAGAGGCTGACAAATTGAAAATGTTGTTAAAAAGTCTTTTGTTAATCGTTATGTTCCCTTAAAAGAATGGTTGTTATGAAATAAAACGAGAAGTTAATTTTGAGCATCACTTTACGAAAGGGCCATATAGTGCAGTCAATGAAGCGCAAAATAGGGCCTTACCTCCGAATTTTTTTACTGTGAACCGATTTGCATGAAATTTTGGAATTAGGCTCATCTTACCCTTAACTTCAAAAGTGAAAATGATTTGAACACCGCCACCACCCTGGGGGTGGTTGCCACCCCTTCTCGTGGGTGAATTTTTTTTTTTCTTCAAAATAACATCGGATATCGATACAAAGCCTAATTTTAAGCAAAAATACAAATATAAAGTTTTTTATTAAGTCCAATACTTTTCGAGTTATTGGCAATTTAAAATTCGCAATTTTTTCACGTTTTTCATCTATTTATTGCAAATATCTCCAAAACTATACGTTTTATCGAAAATTTTATAAAGAACAAAATTTTAGCAGGTAAAAAAATGAACAATTTGGTTTTTTAGAAAGTATTCTAAGAACAATATTAAGCTAGATATAAAAGATCAAAGCCATTTTTTATTTTGTCTGAAATTTAATCGTTGTGGTCAATGCCTTTTAGCGGCCGGCGAGCAGGTGCATTTTATGCATTCTAATACAAGAAGATGTTTTGAAGTGCTTAAAATAAGCTTTAAAAAGAGCACTATTAAAAGTCTTTTGCACGTAAAATAAGTGAGCTGTAGTGCAAATAAGGAGAGCATCTAATGTTTTTTTCTTTTAAATCAATGGGTTTCATAAGTGCCATTTCCACCAAAATTAAATTTAATCGTATTCCGCCTAAAATTAAGTTTGTTATAAAGATTTTGATAGATAGTATCAGTTTGGATGCTTCAGGACACATATTTTTCAAAAAAGTCACGATTAAAAAAAAAAACAACAAATTTTAAAATTTTTAAAAAACCCACTTTTTTTTATAATATCTCAAAAATGACGACAAATACGTATAAAAGTGTAAGAATAAAAAATTTTGGTATTTTTCTGACAAACAATTTGGTTTTTTAGTTTTTTCTGTCAGAAAAAAATTGACGGAGATATGATTGTTTAAAGAGCGCGTGGCCGCGCAATCGCAGCCTCTCTTAAGTCCTTTAACCCTTCACCGTTTTAGCAAAAGGTTGTTTACTACATATTGCAATAAAGCATGTTGTAGCTCTCTTTATTACCTTTACAATGGTTTTTTATAAGTTGTGATAGCATGAAAATTGAAGGAGTTATGGTCCAAAAACTTATTGATTTAAAAGAAAAAAACATTAGATGCTCTCCTTATTTGCACTACAGCTCACTACTTATTTTACGTGCAAAAGATTTTTAATAGTGCTCATTTTAAAGCTTATTTTAAGCACTACAAAACATCTTCTTGTATTAGAATGCATAAAATGCACCTGCTCGCCGGCCGCTAAAAGGCATTGACCACAACGATTAAATTTCAGACAAAATAAAAAATGGCTTTGATCTTTTATATCTAGCTTAATATTGTTCTTAGAATACTTTCTAAAAAACCAAATTGTTCATTTTTTTACCTGCTACAATTTTGTTCTTTATAAAATTTTCGATAAAACGTATAGTTTTGGAGATATTTGCAATAAATAGATGAAAAACGTGAAAAAATTGCGAATTTTAAATTGCCAATAACTCGAAAAGTATTGGACTTAATAAAAAACTTTATATTTGTATTTTTGTTTAAAATTAGGCTTTGTATCGATATCCGATGTTATTTTGAAGAAAAAAAAATTCACCCACGAGAAGGGGTGGCAACCACCCCCAGGGTGGTGGCGGTGTTCAAATCATTTTCACTTTTGAAGTTAAGGGTAAGATGAGCCTAATTCCAAAATTTCATGCAAATCGGTTCACAGTAAAAAAATTCGGACCTAAAATGCTTCATTGACTGCACCAATACTGTCTGCCGGTATACCAATTTTTTAATGTGTAGAATCGTATTCATCAGTTCAACCTAAATTGAATATTTTTTTAATAAAATACGATTTTTGTTTGACCCTTCAATAAAATTTACATCTGAGAACCCTGCAACAAAAAGCTTACAAAAAGCTTTCAAATGATAAACATTCGTCACAAAAAAAAATCTGACCGCAAACGAAAGAGCGTGAGTTGCAATTCTATTCTAATACCTCAGTATAAGATCAGTTTGGCTGGCCTAAGCTCAAAGAAGGTAATAGGTACTAACTAAGTTTCATTTCATGTTAGTTGAATAATTGTTTGTCATTTTATTACGATTGGATTTGTGTTTTTATGAAAGATAAAGAAACTGCAGTGTAAAGTATTTTTTATTTGAAACTGTCCTTTACATAAATGTTTGCCGGTGCATAAAACGTGTTGTTTTAACTTCATCTTCGCTCCGTTTTCATTATGACATGTGTTTGTTTTTTTTTGTGTTCAAAGTTTAAGAGGAACTTCAAACAGTAGAGTAGTAGTAGTAGTAGTAGCTGTTTCGTTTGTCCACCCTTTGTACCTCAAGATCTCAATAAATTAAATTATTTCTGAAAATGAGACAGGCTTACAAAAAAAAGAAACATGTTCATTATCAATAATTTATTGGGAGTGGAAGATCGCTTTAACGTAAAAAGAAGAAGAACTATGCATGTGATGGTCAATGTGATATGATCTGTCTACGAGTTATCAAGTTAATGTCATTTCATATATAGATACCATTTATCGGGGAAATACAGGCTTGCAGCACTCGCGTAAAGTTGACCTTGTCTTTGCGATGACAGTTTTAATCATTTATGGTGTTATGGTTTTTCTAATAGCTTTTTTGTAATCAATGCGTCAAATCTAATAAAAGATACCATTCAACTCCAATAGGTTCAAAAATTAACAATGAATATCCATTTTGTGGCCACAACACTATGCCTATTGAGTATAGTGCTTCCTTCAATACTGGGAGCAAAGATACTTGGCCTCTTTCCTTATCCCGGAAAAAGTCACTTTGATTTCTTTCGTCCACTCGTTTTGGGTCTAGCTGAAGTTGGACATGAAGTTACCGTCTTAAGCTACTTTCCCAACGAAAAACCTGTAGCCAACTACACGGACAAAGTCTTAGATGGTTTGCCTATTATCAGAGACTTTGTGAACTTGGAAGTAAGTTAGTACATAAAATTCAATAAGCAATCTAAATAAATGTATGTACATATTTTCAGGAAATAGAACTCGTTCACTCCTTGTTCAGAGAGGTAAAACTACCTGGATTTTATGTTCTCAATAAACTTGGAATGGAGGCTTGTGAAGCCGCATTCAAATCAAAAGCCCTTTTAGAAATTTTAGAGGCACGTGAAAAGTTTGATGTCATACTAGTTGAATATTTTGCAAACGATTGCATGTTAGCCGTCACCCACCAGCTGAACGCACCAGTGATTGGCCTAACAAGTCACGCCCTCATGCCCTGGCACTACAGTAGAATGGGAAGTCCATTTTTCTCGTCGTTTATGCCAAGTCATTTCTTAGGCTACTCAAATCAAATGGGATTTCTTCAACGTCTCAACAATCTTATTCACCAACGCATGTTTACTTTTCTGTACGAGTAAGGTTCTTCCACAATGAATTTAAATATTTAGACTTTAAATTTCAAACTTTTGCAGTACTTTTACTCAACGAGCCACAAATAATCTGATCCGAAAGCACTTTGGAGACAATATTCCACCAGTAGAAGCGCTAGTTAAAAATACGAGTCTGATGCTTATCAATCAACACTACTCATTGAACGGGCCAACACCATACGTCCCTGGAGTAGTTGAAGTAGGTGGATTACATATTGGAAAAGCAAAGCCACTCGACTCTGTAAGCCTATTATATCTCCCACCGTCATTATCACAACTATTTCATGGTTAAAATATTTTATTTGTAGGAACTTAAGGAACTACTTGATAATGCAAAAAAGGGGGCCATTTATGTTAGTTGGGGTTCCATGGTCCGACCAGAAACACTTTCACTCGAAAAGAAAAACGCTCTCATTAGAGCTCTATCTCGATTTGATCAACTAATTCTATTGAAATGGCCTAGTTCGGCAATACCGAATGCACCGAAAAACTTTTATTTACGCGAGTGGATGCCTCAGAGGGATATTTTGTGTCATCCGAATGTCAAAGTTTTCATGACTCATGGTGGTCTGCTTGGAAGCACTGAAGGCTGCTACTGTAGTGTAGCAATAGTTGCTACTCCATTTTTTGGTGATCAGTTTCTCAACTCTAAAGCAATCCAGTCTCGAAATGCTGGCGTCACCTTGCATTTCCTTGACTTGCAAGAGGAGAACATATTCCAGGCAGTGCAAACTGCCTTGAGTCCAAGGTATTTTTCGTGTTTAAAACATTTGAATAACTTTGACTATTTTTCATTGTAGTGTTCAACAGAGCACCAAGCTAATTTCGGAAGCATTTCGAAATAGGCCTCAAGAGCCCTTGGAACTTGCTGTTTGGTGGGTAGAAAACATAATACGAACGAAAGGTGCTCCGTTAGCTGTAAATGCTTCTTCAAGAATGAACTGGATTGCTTATAATAACCTGGACGTTTACACAGTTTTAATAACAGTGTTTTTATTGATACTCATGGGAGTCAAAGCCTTATTTAAAAAATGTTTCTTTTCATCTGCGACACCCGAAGGAATGTATAAAAGAAAAAAACAAGAGTAAATTTTAATTATCTAACATACCAACTCATAAGAAAAAAAATGATATTCAATTGATTAAAGGAAATTAATAACAGAAACCTGTTTGCATAATTTATACTCGAAAAGAGGGGGTGCATTTTGGTATCTATCAACATATCGATTAAGATATCGAAACATAGCAGATCCACTTTGGAGCTTCTACAGTAGGGCACAGGACTCCGTTTTTACTTATAGCGATTTTTCTTTGAAATTCGATAGATTTACTCTCTAATCGAGAAAACTACTCCTTTCAAAAAAACATGGAAAATGGAAAAGGAGTAAATCTTTTCGTCAATGAAAAACGCTATTGAACAAAAGCAACACCAGAACACTCATTTTGTATGTCGGCAAGTTGGGCCCGCACGGCATTGTTCGGGAAAAATTTACTATAAAATTTCAACATATTTAAATTTCCGATTGTCCTCAACAGTATCGTTTACCCAGTCCAAAAGAGCAAAAACTCATCCAACTGACTCCATAACTTCCAAAAAAATTTATTTAAATAGGTTAAGCAGTTTGTGGTACCCGCGGCGTGACGGTTAGCATGTCCGCCTGCTAATCCAGAGGTTCGTGGTTCGAATTCCAACAGAGGCAAACAAAATTTCCCACGGGTATCGCCTTTCGCGAGGAATGGACAAGTGTTCCGATAGTAAATTCATTGCCATGAAAAGCGCTTTTTCGATAAGCCGTTGGCGTAGAAACTTATCCGCCCGCTTTATTTGAGCATGGTATGTCATTATAGAAGCTGAAACTAAGAGCATAATTGCATTCCTCGAATCTGATTTTATAGTTCATATCACTCAGTATTTATTTGTATTTGGTAAAATGTTTGCAAAAAAGATGTTAATTTGCTCTCAGCTGCAGCTTCTGGCAAAAGTTTTCAAAGTCAAATCTAGAGGTTCTCAGGCTATCGGAACTTACTTACTGACTGGTTTTACTTCTTCTTTTACCACGCCAAGAGCATCGTGATACCAAACGGAACACAGCTGTTTCACTTATCTGCTTCACACTAGTAATAAACACCGGTGGGGTACCAGCATTGACCTCTTAAGGTGTGTTTGTTCTCAAGATGGTAATTTTAGAGTGAATGCTTCTTCCTTCGGTCATAAGAAACATATTTTTCTCAGTTTCTGCCAATCTACTCTCATACTTTTTGTACATTGTTTAGCATTGTTATGATTCAAATGTGGAGACAGGACGCCCAACGGCAGTATGTAGAGTCTTTTCCTCAACGTAGGAAGTAATTTTCTATCATTAAATATGGCGGACTTTTCCATACAACGCTTAATCTATAATAATAGATTTCGGCATCAGAAGTAGCTTCACTATTCATCATAGATGACATCGGCATCACAAGTTACTTCACTATTGATCATAGATCACATTTTCATTTCTGGAATAGAATTTGGATCAGAAAATTAGCATCACATTTACACAGTTTATTTCCTTTAGGTTAGGTTTAATCTCGGGAAAGTACTTTCGAAAAAAAACTATTCGTTTAATAGACTATCACAATACTGTCACCACCAGACCAGAGTTTTGCCGTCATCCACAAGATGCTGTCCTTGAACATCGTTTTACTTACATACTGACTGGTCATACTTATTACAAAGCTGAGCCTGAGTTGTATATTGTGAGCTTGAACATATTTTTAATGTATGCCAAATCTACTTTTATTCTCAAAATCTACAACTACTGGTCTGTCACGATAGCAATTATTTGCCTTCTCCACCTATTGAGACTGGGCAATTATCCCAACTTTGTTGCAATTTAACAAGAATTCTAATTTATTCAGATGCATAAATAGATTGTTACTCTAAATGAGCATGAAATCGTCTTTGAAGTTTTGTTTTTATAATTTATGATTTCGTAATTAGTTTTTTTATCAGAAAAAAATTATATGTTCTTCGAGGTTAACTTTGAAATTAAATTTTTTCTTCCAATTTTTAACACATACATACATGATACATCACTAAAGTCATTTTACTATCTACCTACATAATTATATGACACTAGTGCCAAGTCATTAATACCATTTACATCTGATGTGTTGAAAGTGAGTTTTAGCTATTAATTTATATCCATTCAACTGATTAATGCTGCAAAGTGAACTCAACAGATACAAGAAGCTAATAATGTTATATCACGTCAAAGGTTTTTCACAATGCATTTTTTGTGGTATCACAATGGGCCAACAGGCTGAACTGTGTAAGCCGAGCTAACACCAACTTTAACCTAAGCTAAACTATTCACTATATGAAGAAAAGTAGAAGACTAAATAAGAAAGAATAGAAATTAGGAAATTTTAACTTTAAACGTTTACTACCACCCTAAAAAGAAAAGGGTTGAATGTACATAACAATGATAAATTAAACCACGATATCCAATTAAAATTAGTATTCATAATGATGTAAAAAGAGAAACACGATGAACTATTGAGCCCAACTGAAATTCCGAATTCAAATAAAAAATACATCTTTAAATAAATCCGTCTAAAAAGGTGATGAAAAGAAGTGCATCTGCACTACAGAGCGAGTTGCCAATATGGCGGTTGAATTCATAACATTTCATTCAACATTCAAAAATAACATTTCGACATTCAACGCTACGTCTACTACATTTAACTAGATTAACTACATTGACTACATCAACTACCTCATTTGTGTAGCAGACGAAACAACTGTAGTTAATCAAAAAAGTTTGAATTTTTGCTCTCTGCTCACACCTGGCCTAACAATAAAACACGACTTTCTTTTGAAACAGTATCAAAGCTCTGATTCAAACTATAAAGGAATTATATTACGCATTAACTGATAATGGTTTTTCTTAAGCAACGTATAATATTATCAGTTCAGTTAATTCTCTCAGTCAGTAATTTTAGTTGGCAGCCCCTCCCCCGGTGGGGGAATGACAGTTGCAAACTAATAAACCTGACAGTATTATTAGCTCTCACAGTCTCTTGAACATAGTTTAACTTTTTTTATCTACAAAGTTACAACACACACCGAGTAGAACGAAATAACAAAAAGTAGACTGTTTTTAGGGAGGGCTGCAATTGATCGTTTTAAACATTGAAACATTTTAAACACCGAATTTCCAAAGTTGTTGCATAAAATGATGTTTTTTGTCTGCTTTTTAAAGGTCACTGGTCTTAATCCAATCGGGTATAATGAGTAGTTTTGGGGCTTAAACTTATCTGTGCATGCCAAGAAATAATAGCAATATGCTTTCTATTATTATGGAACTCGTATAGACTCACTAAAAACTAAATTTATATCCTTAATTGATGAGGAGAGTATAGTGTAATGACATGTTCCTAAAACCTACCGAATTATTTTCTGGCTTTGAGTATGTAAATAATTGTCTTTATTTTCAATGGAACCGTTCAACTTAAAAACTTTTTCTTACTCATTTTTATTGATGCAATCGGTTGGCTCTCAAACACAATTCACAAACGATTACACTTAAATTTAATATAACGACGAAACGTCTCAATCAAATATCCACTAATAAATCAATGAAGCGCTTAACTATCAAAATAATAAAACGAACGTCATAGAGCGTTAAAGAAACTTGCCGCCACAACCATTTACATTGCAATTTGAAATGTCAAATTGAGAATACATAAACAAAAATTTTTCCATACTACTGAAAAGTCATCCCCTGAAAAAAATAAAAAGTATTTACAACACTACCTTCAAAAGCTAAACAAAAGCCACCCCGTGTCTTAACCACAGAAATTCACCGCAACACTCTCCAATAAGCCGCACGTTGAACACACAACAATAGCACACTGAGCTAGTCATTCACTTTTAAACTTTCAGAACGATCGACCATCGTCAGCGGGCGACTCAGTCGATCTTGAGCAGCATTCGGCAGTAGAATGAAACAGCACTGACTGATCTGCCGGTTAATTTTGAAAAATAAATAAAAAAAATTCAAATTGAGGCGAATAAACTATCACCTTCAGCGATAAGGCTTGTTATCAAATCGGGATCTACGGTGTTTGTAAAAACAAATACTTGAGTTTTTTCCACAAAGATCATTCTTAGGTAATTAACCTACACCAACAACAACTTCCCGGTTGCGCAATCTTTTTCTTTATTTTTTCGTACATTTAATTTAAATGCATGTGTGCCTATAAATGAGTGAAATAAATATAAATTTTGTGCAATTACCATTAGTTCAAATTCTGCGCGCACTTGTGAACGAGTAAGAAACTTTGCATAAGCAAAATCTAGTGGAGCAAGGTTGCAACCTTTCGCTGCAATATGCTATCGTCCGAAGATTTAGAGTGTTTTTTTGTTTTTTCATTTATTTCAACAAAGCCATTTAAGGTAGCTTTAGTACGAGACACAATTGCATTTCAAAGAAGGACCGTAGCCGTACAACAACGCTTTGTAATTTAGATCGATCGTGCGAACGAACTGTAATGGCGACGCCAAAGACTACAGAGCTAGTGAAGTTCAAATCGTTATCGCGAATAAGTATCCATAGTCAGTTTAAATGGTTAAGCCTGCTATGGTTTGGTTGGATCGGCGAAGTTAAGTTTGATTGTGTTTAATTGCAGATGAAAAGACTATCAACAGAGTCAGTAACAGTATGACCAGAGTGGGCAGGTCTAGAACGGCATAATAGTTAACTCCACCGCCGCACCATATTAATCTTGAAATTGGATAGGTATAAGAAAAAAAGTTCTTTTTTTTTCATTTGAGTACAAAAAATAAAACTTCAGTGGTTATATCTATTAAATGCAATCTTATACGGCACTGAGATGCAAATGTTATTGAACCCAAACTGAATTTATTGGCTTTGAGTAATATAAGATAATTAGGTTGTATTAAAGTTAACAAGTGTTTCAAAACCAACCGGGGTTCGTTCGATTCAATTGTATAGGTATATCTTAGATCTGGGCGATTACTGGTGAATATATTTTTGTATATACAAAATGACATAAAGAACGAAAAAAAAAATCTTTTCGGGAAAACACAGCTGAGTATCACAGTATTCACATCGTGCGATGTGATCAACAAATATGAAAAATTAATTTTGTGTTGTTTGCCTAGCTGTTTTCATTTTCGCTTTAGTCACCGTAGTATTTAAATTAATTGTTGTTTACGCTTTATTTTTATATTTCTCAAATTTGTAAAAGGGGGTGTTTCGGTTGTGAGGTTCCGTGTTTATGCACCTCATCTGTGTGAAGCAATTATTAGCGCTCAATGTAATAGGTGCCTACGTATACGTGCTCGAATTGAATTTTGTAAGGTGGTGGGTAGCTTTTTGCGTATCGGTCCTGGATTTTTCATCATTTATAAATAAACCCTATCACGTCCAATAAATAAATCACGGATTCAATTTCATATACTTCATTCAGTTCCGGACAAAGATTTTTTTCTACCAATGCAAAAATGCCTTGAATGTTTGTTAATTGAATTTACACAATTAAAACAACAAGTGTCATTTGCTTATTGTTTATTCTGATTGAGTTAAATTCAAATTATCTGTTGACTCACAATATTTGGATTAAACACTTAAAATTGTGTGTGTTCCGGAGAACTTAAATCTGAACTATAGCAAATTAGCTTATGAAAATCAACAGTAATTTCAATCACAAATCCGTGCTCTTTAAGGGAAATGTTTTGAGTTGGCAGGTTTGCTAATCAAAGAGAAAGACAGACCAGTAAATCACAGGAATATATTAGGCCATCCTGATTATGTCATGGAAACAGGGATGTTAAATATTTGTAATACCTATCATATGTAGAAAAAAATAAAGATAATAATAATAATAATAATAATATAAAAAAAAAAAACAGGGAAATATATAGACGTCCGACAAAAGAACGGCAGTCTATTTAAGTACAGACAGGAAACTGAAGGTAGGGCTAGAAATGCACCCTTTTCTTATGCTTTTCGATATTTGCACCCCCATGCGAAGCAAAATTTCAAAATTCATTATAGGTACACAATACACATACATATATGCAACTAAATCAAACAAGTGTTTATGGTCTAGAACAATTTGCACACAAATATAGTGTATAAGGTGGCAAAAACATGTTTAAACTATGGCCATAAATTCAATTGGTTGACAACTATAACGTTTTTTTTACCAACTGATCTTAGCAGCAATTTAACGCAATTTACAATATTTCAGAAAAAATTATGAAAGTCGAAGCTTCAACATTGATCGTGGCCTTGCTCCATTGCACGATCTCGCTAACATATGGATCAAAGATACTTGCGCTTTTGCCACATCCCGGCAAGAGTCACTTTGACTTCTTTCGGCCGTTATTCAGAGGATTGGCTAAGACTGGCCACGATGTGACCGTGGTTAGCTATTTTCCAAATAAAGAACCAATTGCCAACTATACGGATGTCGTGTTGTCTGGCATGTCAATCATTGCGAATAATATAGATTTGAAGGTATGTATATGTTTGTTAAAGCTTTTTCAACTCAAACAGGAGCTTAAATAAAAATTGCAATCTCTAGGTCTTTGAAAACGAGCAAGACGTGTTCACTTTTAAGGTGCCAACATTTTTCATGATCAATTCATGGGGTCTAGAATCATGTGAAGCGGCCTTCAATTCAAAAGCCATTAAAGATATTCTCGAGAAAAAGGAGCACTATGACGTTGTCTTGATTGAGCAGTTTAACAACGACTGCATGATGGCAGTGGCGCATGTATTAAATGCACCTGTTGTGGCGCTTAGTAGTTGCGCAATAATGCCATGGCATTACAAACGAATGGGCAGTCCGTTTATTCCATCTTCAATGCCTGTCAACTTCCTACCGCATACTGATGAAATGGGATTCTTTGAACGAGTGAATAATTTTTTTCATTTCTACGCTATGAACTTTTTATATGAGTGAGTGTGGACATCATATTCAGGAAATAAATTTTTAATTACTATCTTTATAGTCAAATTACACAGACCACGTCTAATGAAATAATTAAGAAGCATTTAGGCAACACCATTCCCCCGATAGAAGAGCTTGTGCTGAACACAAGTGTTATGCTAATCAATCAGCATTACTCTTTGACGGGTTCAGTGCCTTATGCTCCGGGAATAGTAGAAATCGGTGGATTACATATTCAACAACCTTTGCAGCTTGATCCAGTGAATATCTTTATTTTTTTCTTTTGAAATACGAGTATATTCAGATAGTGTGTTTAAAATCATTTTAGGAATTGAAAACATTGCTAGATAGAGCTCAAAAAGGAGTTATCTACATAAGCTGGGGATCGATGATTCGTCCGGAAACTCTGCCTGTCGGTCGAAGGGAAGCATTGCTAAATGCCCTTTCCCAATTTGATGAAACTATTTTAATGAAATGGTCAAATGAAACACTACCAAACCGACCAAAGAACGTTCATCTTCGGCAGTGGATGCCTCAAAGGGAAATTTTGTGCCATCCCAATGTCAAGGTTTTCCTAACACATGGAGGCCTACTTGGTACATCTGAAGCATGCCATTGTGGGGTACCAATGGTGGTTACACCCATTTATGGAGATCAATTTCTTAATGCACAAGCAATTCAAAAACGCCAGATAGGAACCATTTTGGCGTACAAGGACATGAATGAGAATCAAATTGTCAAAGCCATCAAAAAAGCTTTGAGTCCAGAGTGAGTCTATTTAAATTTGTCATGACGTGTAACATCACTTATTTATTTTTTTGTTCTCAGAATGCAAAAAAATGCTAAGTTCATTGCTTATGCCTTTAATAACCGTCCAGAGACCCCACTAAAGTTAGCCATATGGTGGGTCGAACATGTTATTGAAAACAAGGGGTTCGAATTGGGTAGAAGTGAATCTTCGACTATGTCATTGATCATCTATCATTCATTGGATGTTTACGCATTTTTACTACTTTCTGTTCTCGTAATCGTATGGATAAATAAGAAGATTATAGGATACTTGATCGCTCGTTTTAGAAGCGACAAGAAAAAGCTCGAATAAAAAAAACAAATTAAAAAATGCTAAATGAGTATTTTTTTGATTACAAGGGTGGACATCTACTGTTTTTCTATCATATGTTATTTTGTCACTTTCAACTGCTTCCCGGAGAAAACCTTCACAGAAAGTCAGGAACAACATTTGGAAATAATGAAGTGTGTTTTTTGAAAAGAAGTTTTTGGCCCAAATGAAGCACGCAACGCGCCTTCTATACGCAAGTTTTTGCACAAAATTAGTGATACTACGGCATGCTAGTGGACAAAAGTCATCGTCTTTTTCTCACACAGTGGCTACTGTAGAATAGAGTGTGAGACTCAATCCACGAGAATCGTCGTCGATCTCAATAGCTCAAAATGTAATAGACTCGGGAATTGAAGTCGGATGACCATCCGTTTTATCTCTTCGCAGTTTGGGTAAAAAGAGCAGGTGGATTGGACAACGATTTTGAGAATCTTTTTCTACGACTACGATAAGAAACAAAATTGCAGCACCTATGGCTCGTAAAACCAGCACACAACGATTCTGCCGATTGTGGAGTGATGGCATCATAGGGTCATTTTTTTTAATGAAGCTAGGAACAACATTTCGATAACGATGGGGGCTGCAGAGCTATGTTAACCCACTTTAATCACTGAAATTGATTACATGGATTTGAAAAAAAAGCGCCATCCCACACAGCCCATGTCACACTCGATCTTTTGCTCGCCAAACTCCCAAATCGTGGGTTATCAGCCATCTTGGCGATTCAAATGGCCGCCTCGGAGCCGCAATATGACCCCTTTAGGCTTTGACTGCGGCAAACCGTAGAGTGCAGTTGCCAACAATCTAGTAACAATTAAAGCAATTAAGGTCAATAGCATCCAAGCAATTCGTGAGCTATAGCCCGAAACCATCAGAATGGTCTTGGAGAAACTCGAGTGATAAAATGCGCTAAGTAAATAAATAAATAGGGTGGCGCAACAAAGCGAGGAGCTCAAAAACCATAGCGCATTTCTCACAACCATGCCTTATTGAGGCATTGAAGGGCACCTACAATTTTCTGCCGGTTCCGAGCAGCTAATCGAAAAAGCGCTTTTAATCGCAATGAATTTTTTAACGGAAGGCTTTCCAAATCCTCGCGAAAGACAAAACTCGTGGAAAAACATTTTTGCTCTGTTGGGATTCGAACCACGAACCTCTGGGTCAGAGAACTGCATGAGTGCAATCATTTGCGCTTTCGAATCATCCCCCGAAAAACAAGCCGTACACAGTTTCACGCTCACAACGATGAAACAAGTGTGATGCTTGTGGAAAAAGTACACAACACTCTTGAATACATGCCTTTGCATTGCTTGTGCCCATGAACGATGAAAGAATGGACCATTCAAACTCAAACAGCTACATCATTCACTTCATTCGAAAAAAAAACCAAACATTCACGAATGATGAGGGATGACAACGAATATTTTTTCATGTTCTTGTTCATAGATGAAACTATTTTGTTTTTGCGAGATCGCACAGAAAGGCACACATTTTTTGACCTGACTTGGGCGTTATTTATATTGTTTGGGTTTTTTTTTTTTTGTTAACTATAGAAGTGATGGTTGCGTAGTCTTTTTTTGCTTTGTTAGTGCACATAGGTTATTTATTGTGTTCTATAAAGGATTTAAAACGTTCAAGATATGTATTTTATTGCGGTAATGGATGGATTGTAAATGAAGGAAAACCCGTTAATTGTGGAAATTGATGTATGGGGTAAGCAACTACCTACTTATGTTTCAACTAAACATTTTGTAAGCATAGAAAAATTAAGAGAAAAATAAATTGAAATACTTTTAAAATAATGTGTGATTATTTTAAGCTATACTATATACTCTTGATCTTCCGAAGAATATTTTCGCCAGAAGATTTTTCATAGTCCATAGATTGTACTCCGAGCACCAGTTCGTGAATTTGGATCGATGCTCGACCATCTTGCACAATTTGATTAATTTCTCCAGAAATTCTTATTTTTCTTTCTTGTGCAGCTTTGTTGATTTTCCGTGAAATGGTTGTTGGGTTTGGAAGAAGATCTTCGACGTCAATATTCTCACCATACTTAGCTCCGGTTCCGATGATGGTTTTGACCAGCTTTCGAAAACCACTACCAGCAACTGAGGAGAACGGTTTGCAGTCTTCCGAAATCCATTGGGAGCACGCATCCAACATACTATCTTTTTCGTCAGATCCCAGTTGTTTTAAGGGAACGTCTTTATTTCTGTCACTATAACACTTATGACGCACTAAATTGGATGTTTGTTTTCCATTATATTTAAATATTTTCCGGCAAGAATGGCAGAAAACGATATCCTTAATTATAACACCTTCATTATCTGAGACTTCTGAAAACGTGTCCCAAATCTTGCTCCTTCCTTTTCTTCTGGTAATCGTCGTAAAAACACCACTTGCAATTTTATTTATTGTATCGTCCATTTTAACTTGTTTTGTCTTCTTACAATTGAACTTCTTCACTGTTATACTTTCAAATAATGATAGGTAGTTTCAACCAGATCGCCTTTAAATACTTATTTCAAATCGTAAAAAACAAATTTGAATTCCTAATCCACTATAAAGGGAAAGTAGTGCAAAAACTTTAATAGCAGGTCGATTGCGAATGACATACCTGATTCTAAAAAGATGTGACGATTTTTACCTGCACCGGAAATGCATAAAAAAGTTGGAAGAAACACTTTAGTACCTGTTTTTAACATTATCAGTGGGTTTTTCTGGATTTAAAATTATATAGAGTGACCTCAACCCTACCCATAGATTAATTTATACCTCGGTTAAGAAAAACCAGATTAAGGGGTAAATAATAAAATATGTACGTAACGTACCTACTAAATTTTCTAAGAACCATGTTTTATCCCTAATAAAAATTTTATTTCAAAAAATCTAGATTTCAACAGCCGCACATCTAGCATCTAGGTACTCAATACATCCTCATTAGTGTTATTTACATATATTTCCCACACACTACGCCCTGCTAAAGGAAAAAAAAAATTATACTCTTCTTTCAGATATTTCAGTTTAACAGATGTATTCTTCATCACAGTATTGCACTGTCAAATATTCGTTGCCTTTTGAAATTATTCGTTGCCTTGTAGATTATTCGTTGCCATCAACACTATCCGCACAAGTTCATACGCATACTGTCTTTGCCTGCCATTGCTGCAGTTAAGTGAATGAGAATGACAACATGTTTTGTTGACTAAAAAGAGAGTGCAGTGTGTGTATTGCTTTGGATTAAGATGAATGGTGTCTGGATGATGTGGAAGGCAATGAATAAGTGAATGCATTCACAAAATGAGACATTCACTGCAGGTCCCTGCTCTGGGTTAACAGCAGACATGTTAACCATCACGCCACGGGTACTAGCTACTGTGAAACAGCCACTTGAACTACCGAAATTGTGTTTCATAATAATCAATAAAAATCAATGTAACTTTTTACTGATAAAGCCCAATACATGTTCATTTTATTGCACAAGGGGGTTTCATAATTCTTGAGATTAGCTAGAAAAATTCCATATCCATTTTATTGCACTTTAGAAAGAAACTTTTATCTGGCCCACGCTTTTTAGTGATAATAAAAATCAAATCGTATATCTTCATTTAGGCTAAAATTGCGTCAAACTGTCAAGGTGTGCAATATCGAATCAACTCCTGGTTATGCAATTCGGTTTTTCGTGTATAATTTTGTCATATTTCTTTGCAGGTTTTTAAATCTGCACTTTAAAAAAGTAACAAATTTTGAAAGATATATCTACACAACAAGCACCTTAAATATCAAGTTTGCTGAACCAACAGCTAATTCGAAATTACTTAACTTAGGATTTTCAATAATAAATTCAATTAAATGTGGATTTTGGAATACCTCTTGTTCCTATTGTATTTCACGCCTGACGCGATACGCACTTTTTTCGTATCTTATTTTAAATTTTATTTTCAGGGTGATCGTCACTGTCAATGAGAGCCGTCTTCAGCGTAGGCTGGAAGTCAAAACCTTTTAATCTCATTATCCATTTAAATAATTTACACAAATTCAATTCTCTACGTACATCTAAGAACATTTTTTAACCAGGAAACTATTTAAATTTTTACAAAACCGATTCGCTAATCAGAATCATTATAGGCACTTATAGACCAGGAACAGAACTACTGTAAATGTTTCGTTCCTGATCCACATTATTCACCATGGGGAAAATGAATTTGACATATTCAGAGTAGAAAAGTTCAAATATAAAAACAAATACAAAACAGACAAAAACCGAAGAAGGGAAGACATACTAAAAACAAAAACAAACAAAACATTTTCCTTCATACGAGTATGTTGCTTTTTATTTTTTTATTTTTTTCGAATTCTTCATTGTCATTCAGAATTTTGCCTTGCAATGCTGGTTCTAGTTTAGTATCAGTCTTGCTTGTGAGTTCATTGTATTATTTGTGAGGAAAGTGTTTGGACATAAAAGTGCAACAACGGGTAAAAAATTAAATGTTCCTTTAATAAAAATAGGAAAAGTTATAAATATTATATAAAAGGGTTATTGACTTTTTCGAAATATAATTTTGTCAAGAATTTGTTACGCAAACCGTCACAAATATTGACGTGAGTTTCTTTCTTCTCAAACGATTCAAAAAATTTTTTCAACCGCTAAATCAACACATATGTTGTTTAAAAAATTGTCGTTAGAACAAATGTGTTTCTGTTTGCGATAACGTCGTTATTTTTTTACTTAAATATTCGCATAAAAAGGCCTTATTGTTGTTGTACTATATTCAATTAATCCTTTGATGTCAAACTTTATACAGAGTCATACACAATACATACCGGCAAATCAATAGATTACACAATAGTTTGGTGCAATTTTCAAGGTCGCGTCTATATTGATGGTTAACTATGCTAAAGCTGCCAAACTATGTCTGACCCACGTTATACCTAAGAGACGATTTGTTAGAATTGATTCTTTTGGGTGAGACATCTTCTATTAATAAATTAAATTAAACTTCTTCGGTCATTACAAAAGTGTGTTTGTATTATTATTAGCGAAAGAAAGTTAATTCGGTTCAATTGACCTGATTGAGTGTAATTAAGGTAGCGGCCAAGTGCATTCGTGTGTACCACCTCTGCAGTCATGCAATGTATTTAGCGTGGTATTGTAGTCAATAGGGGCTTTGGAATAGTGTCATTTAAACAGAAAAATGAAAATGAAGTTTAAAAATCGAAAAAAAAAATCTTCTTGTGCTGAACCTCATTCCTCTTATGTACATATAAATTTGTTAAAAGAGTTGTCTGATTAGTATCACCATAAAAAAATTTCGTACTTACTGTTTACTAAAATTTTCTATCAATAATATTTGAATCAAAACTTGTTTAAAAGTGATGAGAGTAAAAAGGTTGTATCACGAAAAAGTTGACTTTCTTTCTTCTCAA
Source organism: Melanostoma mellinum (assembly GCA_914767635.1). Lineage (NCBI taxonomy): Eukaryota > Metazoa > Arthropoda > Insecta > Diptera > Syrphidae > Melanostoma > Melanostoma mellinum. The sequence goes on along the minus strand of OU612060.1, from coordinate 869,857 downwards.
ACGAATTCTAATTTTATTTTAACTGTTAAATCAACACATATGTTGCTTAATGTCGTTTTCCGAATTTAAAATCCGGAGTGGATTGGTGAGTTGGATTTGACAGGTAAAGTCTCCATTTCACTCCGAAAGGTTTTCCAAAAATCGATTTGGAGTGAATTTTGGGAGTGATTTGTTCACTCTCATTTCTGTTTAGGTGCAAAAGAGTGAAAGCCACTACATAAACAAACTTTCATCTGATTGCTTGTAAAAGCAAAATACAGTTTCTATTCACTTTTTGTCAGCTGCAAAAGCCTGCGATAGTCAATAAATTTTCTTTAAAAGACCATTAAATAATTTTTGAGATTCAAGTGAATGATTTTTAGTCTTGTTTTTAGCTTTAGCATGAAGAAATCTAACAAGTTTACCACTACAAACGCAATCACTCCAAATCTGTCAATTTTGCTTAAAACGAATTCCAAAATTCGACAAAAAAAAAAGGAGTGAAGAGAAAATGATTCTGGAAAAAGGCATTAAAAACTGTCGTTAGAACAAATGTGCTTCTGTTTGCGATAACGCTTCATTCTTACTCTTTAATCATTGATTTTGAGCTTCAATTTTGCAATTTTTTTGTTTGGAGTTAGTCTTTTTGACAGCTGTCACTTGATATACGATCAGTTTGGTTTGTCGTTCGATCATGAAAAAATTGAAGCCGCACGACCACTTGGCACTGCGTACATCCGGTAAATTGTCTCAAAACGAAATCGCTGATGATACAGATTTTTACATAGTTTCGAGATTTAAATCTGTGAGTAACATCCAATATCGGGCTATTTAACAGCGCTGGATTTTTGTTGGGTTATGTAAAATCGCTTGTCTACGCAAATAAGCCCGAGAAATTTGATGCCTTGGAAGAGAATATTCTGATCGTTATTTCTGACATACAAAGTGGTCGAAAATTGGTTGGAATTTATTCGAGCCAGCCACGGCGGCCAATTGCTAGGAATCATTTTGGAAGCATATGACATACATTTATAACAAAACTAGATTTTTCACTATAACATATATGAATTACACTGGCCAACAATGATTTCTCCACAAAGAAACTCAAAATTACTTTGTCATGTTAAGTTCTTGAGATTATAGCAGAATAAGAGAAATCTTGAAAAACATCTTATCTGATTTAAATTTCTTTTTGGGACTCTACCTAAGCCTCAAAATATCAAACACCTCAGAGATTTGATGTAATAGATACGTTTTGAGGCTAGATTTGGATTCAGCGACAACAATGTATGGGAAGAGCAATTGTTTATTTTAAGGTTAACTTTTTGCTTGTTAAATCAAAGGCTCAAAAACAACAAAAAACTATTATTTTTTTTACTTGGAAAATTCAATATCTCGAAAACGTGACGTGAAAGAGCAATTCTGACGCAACATTAGAATTCAGGATAAAAAAGACTTCAAAAAAATATAAATTGCTCTCCGGGGTATAAAACAACACAAATTTTGCAGACCAGTGCTATGTGCGTTTTATTTTTTCAAATAAGAAATAAATAAATAGGGTGGCGCAACAGAGCGAGGAGCCCCTGGGCCTAGCACATTTCTCACAACCATGCCTTGTGAGGGAATTGAGGGGACCTACAATTTTCTGCCGGTTCCGAACGGCTAATCGAGAAAGCGCTTTTCATGGCAATGAATACTAACGGAGGATTTGCCAATTCCTCGCGAAAGGCGATACCCGTGGAAAAAACATTTTTGCCTCTGTTGGGATTTTTTCAAATCCAGAGTCTCAAAAAACGGCCTTTATTTATTATAGATATCTACTTGATTGTGGTGATCCGTGACTAAGTGGGTGGACGATAGAGTTCAAAAAACGAGCGTGGAGGATAGATTTCTTTAATTAAAAATAAGAAATAGATAAACATACTGCAAAATATAATTATTTCCATACAAATATAAGCAAACCTATTTTTTTAATCATTGCTTACAATAAAACTTTTGACTCTCGTAATTTTACTCACATTTGTGTTTTATAAATTATCATCTTTGAAACCTGACCTTCTTGCAGATAATGAATGTTTTGATAATTTTTTTCACACTCTTGGGATGTATAAGCAGCATAAAGAGTTACAACATCCTTGGGTTGTTTCCACACCCAGGTGTAAGTCATTTTCATTTCTTCCATCCCATTATGCGAGCGTTGGCGGAAGCTGGGCATGAAGTAACAGTTATCAGTCATTTTCCTGATAAAAGTCCACCTGCTCATTACAAGGATTTAGTACTCACAGGTGTTGAAACATTGACAAACTCAGTGGATCTTCAGGTAAGCAAAAAATTGTTCTTATTTAGCCAATACCGCTTTTATTGACTTTTTGCAAGCACCCATAATGCTTTTCTATTTCTATTCTATTATTTTTGATTTCGGATAAGACTTAATACTGTGTTTCCAATATTCGCGTGTGAACGTATTTCTTTCCAGTTCTTTGAAAATCGACCGTTTTATAGCCATTTTTTGGAGTTCTTCCTACTTCATGAGTGGGGCAAGGAGGCCTGCAATCACACACTCAAGTCACCAGCTTTGGCTCAAGTTCTTAAACATAAGACTCGATATGACGTCATAATAATGGAACAGTTCAACACCGATTGTTTGATGGGTGTTGCTCATGTTTTAAAAGCCCCGGTTATTGCTCTGAGCAGCTGTGCCTTGATGCCATGGCACTACGAACGTATTGGAAATCCAATTATACCTTCCTATATTCCTGCTTTATTTATGGGTCAATCGGAACAAATGGACTTTATACAACGTTTGAGCAACTGGGTGTCTTTTCATGGCCTTAATTTTTTGTACAAGTAATATTTGTTTTTTATTTATAAATTTGTCTACAATTTTTGAATAAAATTTCATTTTTCATATTTTTTAGGAGATACTCACATAAAGTTGCAACAGAACTGATCCGTAGAAAGTTTGGTCATGATATGCCAGATACCGAAACATTGGCAAAAGAAACTTCATTGTTTTTTGTAAATCAACACTTTTCTCTGAGCGGTTCGAAGCCCTTGTCACCTGCAGTAATAGAGCTTGGTGGAATTCATATACAGAAAGCAAAACCACTCGATATTGTATAGGTTGGAATTTAAAGTTTAACTTAAATAAAAACCATATTTTTTAGGATATTCAACGCTACCTGGACAATGCTCCTGATGGAGTTGTCCTTGTCAGCTGGGGTTCAATGATCAAAGCCAATTCTTTACCAAAAGATAAACGCGATGGAATAGTAAAAGCATTTAAGCGTTTGAAACAAAAAGTTATTTGGAAGTGGGAAAACGATACTCTAACTCAACAGCCTCCAAACGTACTTGTTATGAAGTGGTTACCTCAAAGAGAGATCTTATGCCATCCAAATGTTAAAGTTTTTATGACTCATGCTGGTTTAATGGGTAGTACAGAAGCGGCATATTGTGGAGTTCCTGTTGTTGCCACACCAATGTATGGTGATCAATTTCTCAATGCAGCTGCGCTTGTTCACCGGGGAATGGGCACTCTATTAAACTATGAAGACATTACTGAGTCTAGTGTTGTTAAAGCTATTCGCCTGGTTCTTGAAAAGCCGTAAGTTTTACAATAATTGTACTCAAGCAGATTCAAAAACAATCAAGATTTTTGTACAGGTTTATGGAAAGTGCCAAAAAGGTTTCATATGCGTTTAGAAACCGACCCAGAACAGCTAAAGAAACAGCTGTATGGTGGGTAGAGCATGTAATGAAAACAAAGGGTGCCCCGTTGATTAAATCTGTGTCCAGGCAGATGACACCTTTTGTCTACCACTCCTTAGATGTTTACACATTCTTTGGATCCGTGGCTTTACTTATAATTTTGACATGTATTTGGCTCTTTAAAAAACTTGGTTCCTTGAAAAAACAAGGAAAAACAGTGAAAACTAGTTAAGAAGAAATATTTGATATATAAGACGATGTAGTCATGCCTAAGCACTTATAAACCAAAGAGTATAAGTTAGTAATATAAAGGCTGAATAATTCTTTTAAATTTGTTAAATAAATTTACAAAACAACACAATAAAATTCAATAAAATTTATGCAAGTAAGTCAATAAAAGAGTAATAACTAAAAATTATACGAAACTGTCAAAAATGTATTAATGTACACAACACCAAATTGAAATAAAATTAAATAATAAGATTTACTGTTAGCCTTGATTAATGTAAAGATTATTGTTAAAAAAAGTATGGTACTGAAGGTCTAAGAACAACTTACTATTCCTTTCAGGCTCATTTAGTTCAAAACTGTTCACTTATGCACAAAAATCGTATTAAAAATTCAAGAAAAAAATTGAGATTTAATTAGTGAAAAAACTTTTTCTAATTTTTAAATTAAAAATTGTTGATCATAATTTACTTTTTTACATTTTTACTTTTAATTTTTATTACGATTTTCGCGGTCTATGAGCTAACAAACTCAATAAAATAATATGATGACAAACATTGTTTGTGTTCGTTATTGAATTATGAACTAAATCATTCGTATTCGAATTTAAAATCGAAATTCCATTAAAACCTAGCCTCCGGAACGGGAAACTGGTCAAAAAGTACGTACTGTTTCTATTACTATAGTTGGGCCTGTAGGCTCACAAACATTAGGTAAACTTTTGTGACAACTCAGCAATCATATAATCTCAGCAATGGATTTTATCTCTAAACAGAAAAACAAATCGATACTTTTTTATAGCTAACATGCGCATCAAGGCAACTGGCTATTTCTCTAGAGTCTACATTTGTTTGTAGAAAAAGCGAGAAATGAGAATAAGAGAGACAGATAACGTTTCAACGATGCTCAATAGAACCGATCGATTCGACGATTGATTGTGCCCTATAAAGGAGGCGCAATGATGAGAATTATACTCCAGTTTTGGGCGGATGTAAAATAAATAAAAATAAATAGGGAGGCGCAACAGAGCGATGAGCCCCAGGGCCTAGCTCATTTCTCAGTGGAATGAAGGGGACCTACAATTTTCTGCCAGTCCCGAACGGCTAATCGAGAAAGCGCTTTTCATGGCAATGAATTTACTAACGGAGGACTTGACAATTCCACGGCGATACCCGTGGAAAAACATTTTTGTCTCAGTTGGAATTCGAACCACGAACCTGTGGGTTAACAGGAAGACATCACGCCACGGGCGGATGTAGCCTTTATAAATACATAGTAGCCATATCAGAGGCGATGAAGAATTTCCTACATCATCTCAAAAAACTTGAACATTTAGCAGCATTTTTGACGACTTCGCATGTGTGGTCATTCCAACGAAGATCTACGTTTACGCATATATACCAAATACTGACAGCTTTTCAGTTTCTTGGATGCAGGTACCATTCCTAGATAATGGCAATAAGGGATGTTAAATTTTAACAAGAGACAGAATTGAGTTTTCGAAGCATTGAATTCAACTCGGTTTTTATTAATCCATGTAACAATGCGGTCAAGGTCAGAATTCAATTATACTGAGCACTTTGAGCTCAGTGTTTTGATACAAGATATATCAAGGCGGATCAATAAGTCCGTGAATTTTTTAATTTTCCGCCTCTTAATTGAAATGGCAACACTGTTCCCGTCAACCGTCCTCTGGCAGTCAACTCTTGTCAACGCCCTCGTATGTACATTAGATTGATATCGTACTGTTCTGTGAACGCGAACAAAGTCCCGCATCGTGTTAAATAAAACACGAAACACATACGCACCTACATTCTTATTATTATTATTATTTCAACTTCCCCATAAAAACAAGTGGTTCGATTTTGAACTATCTATTTTATATTCGTTTAAAAATGTAGCCTTTTGAAAGAAATCAACTTGTTCTCAACATCTTAACATAAAGCTAGCTACCTGTTTAGAAAAACATTTAAAGAAATTTCAAACAATAATGACGATAATAAATTGTCTGTAAACACGTTCTGGGTCAGTAAAATTTTTCTTTTACGTGATATTGTGAATCTCAATAAAGAAAAATACCTGAATCTCCTGCTGATGTCAGTTTTACTTTTATCTTTTTTTAACAAGGGAATAAAAAAAATTCGAAACCAACAACAAATCAGTGACCCAAGTGTTTATATTGATAGTGGAAACCTTTGTGAACCTTTTTTTCATGCAATTCGATTTATGTTCCAAAATTTCTTCCAAAGATTATTTGCAAAAATCAAAGACTGAATTGAGTGAAAAATTCAAGATTGTCGAATACATAGCAAAAAAAAAACATTACAGCAAAGGAACTGTGTATTTTGTGTAAAATTAACTATAGTAACTTCTCAAACTCAAAAGTTAGAGTTTCCCAAAGCCAAACACTCCCAACATAAGTCATACTACTTATATGAACGCCTTATTTAAGTCAAAAATCAACACCGAGTAGAAAACAATAAACAATGCATCACTTGTTGTTCAGTGCCAACACAGACAAGCTCTTTTCAAATATTTAACTGCACCGAAATCTCCAAGTAGCAAACTAACAAATCACAGTACAATGTGTCATTTTTTTCATTCCTTCACTTGAGGTATTAGTCCAGAGTGATGGGTTAAAAAAATCGGTTTTTTTATTTTTTTTTTCGGAAGAACCAGAAAAATATGCCCTTAAATTTTCAGGTCGAAATTTAGAATTTTAGAAGTTATACCTCAGAACAAGAGAACAAAAAGTAGAGTGTATGAAAATGTGTTGACAATGCACGGATTTTAAGGACGTGGAAATTTGCAAAAGCCAACTGTAAAGAGGCCAGAACCTTATGCTTACTACCCCTTAAAGCTGCTGCAACTGACAATTTTGAGGAAACAAAGAGATTGGTCTATACACCGGGCATAAACTTTAAACACGTTTTCCAAACCATGTTATTGAAATTTCGGGGAATCACTCACTGACTCAAAACTATTCAACCGTTTTGGCTAAAGATTTAACCAGTTATTCTACATATACATTTATACATAGCTAGATACCTAACCTTTAAAACATTTCATTTTTTAACAATAAATAAATTTTTTAAACATTTTATCAACGAAAAAATTGTATTTTGAAAATTTTTTTTCAAAAGTTCGCCATTTTTTTTATAAATACTAGCCGTGTTTTATTGGGAATCTATACTCATAATCACGTTTGTAAAACATCGCACATGGGAAACAACGATTAGTGAACAACGATCAGTGAGCAACGAGCAACGACTAGTGAACAACGATTAGTGAACAAAAAAGTTTATTAGTGAGTACAACGTTTTATTGAACGTATTAGTGAAGATGACTTTAAAATTACCAATAAAACACGGCTATTGTTAGTTAGTTCATTAGAATAAAGTCTAAACAATAATAATCTCTTTGATTTTTGCATATCAGATGACTACGGAAGGCTGGGTGCTTCACTGAAACAGCTCACTATTCTTTAAAGGACTCCTCTTTGACATTACAAATTGTAAATAAATTAATGTAAAATTAAGTAAAAAAAATTTTATTTTGTATCATTAAAAGTATTAAAACAAACATGTAAAAGTTACAAAACGATCGCTTATTATTTTCTTGTTACAAAAAGGTCACGAAAAAACCTTGAAATTTCGGCTGTCACACTGGACTACTACGTTAAACTAGTATTTATAGAACTAAGAATATTATACCACTGGGGAAATAATTTTTTGAAGACAAAGATAACACCGCCGAAAGCGTGCTTCATTCTAGTAACTCAAACACTCATAAACCCATTTGTGAACACATCTTTAGCACGTGCTCTTGTTGTTTAACACAGCAAACTAGTTTGCTTTCTCATCTGGAATCTCGAATCAGAGAGTAATTTAGGAGCCAAGAGAAAACGTCAATCATTACAATAATAAAAAACAAAAACCAATCAGCAAATTGCATTTTTTGGTGTAAAAAGTGTGAAAAACACAAAAATGGAATTTCCACATAATAGTGAAGATCAAGAAATGTTTACCCTTTAGACCCCAAGTAGTGTTTAGCCTGCTAAAATTTTAATCACTCTAGTATGTCAGAAATTGCTTAGTTAATACCTTCCCTTTACTTATCAATCTAGCAAAGATAATGCATTCAAACGCTAATTAAATCAAGTCAAACACCTACCAAGAAATAAACATAGTACATACATTTACATTGACAACTCTAAAATAAACAAAAAAGGCATGCGTACATATATGTATGCTGGTGACTTACCTAAAAACTACTAACATACTCTAAAGTCTAGACACTTCGAGTCCATAAATTTGTTACGGTGTTTCGGGTGTCTTTTCTTGTCTCACTAATATTTGTTCTCGTAGCCTCACCACTGCCATAAAGACCACAAGGTTAAACTTTTGAAAAAATTCAAATTCTTGTTTGCAAAGAAACACGTTTAAGAAGATGCGCATTAACGTGATAGGAAGAACCGATTGCCGGGAGTTCTACTTATATTTAAAAGAAATTCAAAAAAAAAAATGTTATCAGCATGCGTCTCTGTTGGACTACCAAAAAAAAAACATCGTTCTCCACGCTTTCTTTTTTAACCACTAGTAATTTTTCTTCCTTTCGAGAACTCCTCTGTTCAAAGCGGTTCAGTTTAGTGGCGGACAGTACGGTGTAAAGACATGAAAAAATTCAACTTGTAGAAAAAAATTATTACAAATAAATTCAAACTCGTACTTTGCCAATGGTATAGTCAAACATTTTACGGCCTTGTGTTTTAAAGTTTTATTCAAGTGTAAGTCGTTATTCTAAAAATATGTTTGCGAGTTCTCTGATCTGCTGTAAAAACCAATTTCATAGTTGTTTAAAAAAAAAAAGAGCCTAAAAACTTACTAATCTTCAGAAACTTCTTTTATTTAAATCGAAGTTGCTTCTCAAGTCAGTCTAATTTGTTTGAAGTTCATATTTGTTTTATAAAGTGCACAGTTGTTGTCAATCGTGAAACAGATCCTTTGTGTAGTAACAGAAACTCGCATTTAAGCTAGATAGTAGTTCTTTTTACCAAGAAGAAGAGGCATCTAATCACAAGCTAAAATTAGTATTCGCCATTTTTGTTCTATTTTATACAACTATTTCGCAATGTTCGGCAATTCATAAATGTACAAATATTACATTTTAACAACAAAATTAGTAGACCCTAGCTTAATCCTTTTTGGACGGATGGTACACGTGTATACTAGCAAATTCAAACGTCCCTAAAATCTGTCTATTAAATATTTCCAAACACTTAGAAGTGATCTTCAACAAGGGAGATGAGAGGAATTAATATATGTATAGTGATATGCAACACATGTGCTCAGTTGCTTAGTTTGATTTGTCTTTTTTTTCACTAAACCATACTCAAGAGCCCAACGTCTTTCAACTTATGTTGTATACCGAGGCTCAGATTTTAGTGTGTAAAGTTCGCACCACAATGCATTGAGAACCTTTCACTCTTATCGTTAGGAGATAAGACAGTTTGCTACATTTTTCAAAGACATATGCTATCTGTATGAGCACGCGTAGTGCCTTGGCCCTACTGACAATCGTGTTTACAGATTAATAAAAATTAATTAATAATAGTCGTCTTGGATACAGTTCTCTGATGTTGTAATGAGTGTATATTTAATTTTCTTAAGATTTCAGTGAGCTACCAAGGGAAATACAATTTTCTCAGTTCTTTTTGATAACATGTAGATCCATAAATTTGTATACCTAGTATTTTCTTTCGAATAAACTCTACATATAAAACATGAGGACAGCAGAAAGCGAAGTTAAAGCGGAAGGGTGTATGCAGATCATGTGTGCCATCATCAAAAAGCAACGGTAACTTTAATATGTGCATATTCGAAATATTATAACAGGCACGAATTGATAAAAAATGTGTGATAATTTTTTTGCCTGCAAGCCACAACGAAACCGCCTAATCTGAGAACGATCAGTTCAGACGTTCCTTGCACTCCAGCTTTAAAAAAAAAAACAATTATAACGAAATGTGTTCTATTTCTTCCTCTCTCATTCAAGGAAGTGATATAGGCATAGAGACCGCTTTTACCCTTTATCAGTTTATTTTAATTCGATTTATTGGTGTCCGCGCTCAGTAATGCCACGATTAAAATTGTAAATCCAAGACAAAGCAGATCCGTAATAATGTAAGGTTAAAAAGTTGCTCAATTATTTTCGTATTGTACCTATCTTTACCTAGACTCCGTTATCAAATTTTTGATGAAGATAACAAGATAGGTGTATAAAAAAACAAAACCATCGTTAACTACTTTGGACTACTTACGATTCAAAATAAACAAAATAGTAGTTTTTATCTCAAAAATCGGTCTTTTCTTAAATCAGCCGATCGATGGTTTCTTTACTTTGAAATTAAAAATACCCAAGAAATCTGGCCATTAAATCTCCAACATGCTTTTATATATCACATTGAGTTCTTAAAAATATACCTTCTTTAATGATTTCTTTTACAGACAATGAAGTTGCTACTATTCTTCACACTTTTTGGAGTGTTATGGGAAGCCAAGGCTTACAATATTCTTGGACTTTTTCCTCATCCCGGTGTTAGTCACTTTCACTTTTTTCATCCAATTATGCGAGGGTTGGCAAAAGCTGGGCATAATGTCACAGTGATCAGTCACTTTCCTGATAAGAATCCTACACCTAACTATACAGACTTAGTGTTACCAGCTGTAGATTTATTTATTAACAATATTGATTTGAAGGTAACATAGTTTGTATTTACATATACTGGAGATATATTTTATTGATTTACATATCATACCAGGAATTGGAAAACCGTCGTTTCTACAATCCTGTTGAAGCGTTCTTCTCACTACACGAATGGGGTGAGAAAGCCTGCAAGAATACGTTTGAATCGGAAGCTTTGGAGCAAGTCCTGGAGGGAAATACTCTTTATGATGTGATTATAATGGAACAGTTCAACACAGATTGCCTTATGGGAATTGCGCATATACTTAAACTTCCAGTTGTGGCACTAAGTAGCTGCCCTCTAATGCCATGGCACTACGAACGAATGGGAAACCCAGTAATACCGTCCTATATCCCTGCTATATTTTTAGGGCAGTCAGAAAACATGGATTTTGTACACCGTGTTGGAAATTGGATGATTCATCACGGATTAAACTTTTTATACGAGTACGATACCATTTTCTAAAAACGATTTTTTAAAAAATAATGATTTTTTTTAGCCAATTCACTCATAGGGTTGCTACAAAATTGGTTCATCAGAGATTTGGGAAGCATATACCAGATACCAAAGAACTTGCCAAAGAAACCTCAATATTTTTCGTCAATCAACATTATTCTTTAAGTGGTGCTAAGCCATTGTCTCCAGCTGTTATAGAACTTGGCGGAGTTCATATTCAAAATCGAACCGAACTTATGGACAAGGTAAGTCAAAAGAAAAATTTGATCTTTTTGAATCTCTTTTCCTATGACTTGACTTGATTTTTTTAGCGCATCCGGGAATTTCTAGACAGTGCTGAGCATGGAGTAATAGTTTTTAGTTGGGGCTCCATTGTTAGGACAGAATCACTCTCCAATGAAAAGCTCAATGAACTACTAAAAGCGTTCAAGCGTTTAAAGCAAAAAATTATTTGGAAATGGGAGAATGAAACTATGCCTAATCAACCAGAGAACGTTTTTATAAGCAAATGGTTGCCTCAGGCTGATGTACTTTGCCATCCGAACGTTAAAGTGTTCATGACTCATGCTGGCTTGTTGAGTAGCACTGAAGCGGCCTATTGTGGAGTTCCAGTGGTTTCCACACCAATGTTTGCTGATCAGTTCTTAAATGCTGCTACTTTAGTTGAACGAGGAATGGGCACAATATTGCATTTTACAGACATTACGGAGGCAACAGTTTTGGGAGCAATTACAAAGGTCCTTGATAAAAAGTGAGAAAAAATAATTTCATTGATTGTGTCTCAGCTTGTTAATATAATTTCTTTAATTTATTCATTAGATACATGCACAATGCCAAAAGTGTTGCATATTCTTTTAAGAGTCGTCCCAGAAGTGCAATGGATACAGCTGTTTGGTGGGTTGAACATGTAATAGAAACGAAGGGAGCACCTCTGACCAAGTCGGTGTCTAGTCAAATGTCTCGATTTACCTATCATTCGTTGGATGTTTACGCATTTTTCGTTATGTTTATCTTCATAACAATCTCAGCTTGTCACTGGATGTTGAGTATAGGTCGAAATATAAAGAACCGTTCGCATAAAGTAAAATCTAGTTAGTTTAAGTTTATTGGCTTTTTATTGTAATCGTTATAATTTATTGTACATATTTATTGATGTGATGGTCCTTTGTAAATAAACTTTGCAGGGTTTGCCCCGAGCTTGCCTTAAAGTTAATTTGGGTTTATGTAGCAAACAAAGCTGACAAATACCAGAGTTTTACATCAAGTGATAAGTATATTTGTGGTTCAGAATTTTTAGAGTACCGAAAGCCAAAAGTTTTTTTCCAAAACTTATAAAGCTATTAAGGAACTTAAGTCAGCGCTTGGTAAAGTTCAACAAGCGAAGCTATTGGAAGCATTCAAAAAACACTCATACACACTCTTTTCGGCCTCTGGTTGGCCAGATATTTATGGCACTTTCCATTGGAGGAAAAGAACCGTCCAGGAGCATCCAGAAGCATTCTCAAACCGTTCCATTGGTGCAAAAAGATCGCTTCTCATGATTCTGAGGAGTGACAGCCGCTTCTCAATTTGAAGTGAGAATCGACTCAAGAAGCACTAACACTCAAATGTTACTCAAATGTCGAAAAGAAAATTTTCTTCAATATTCCTTTAGAGCCATAGGTGTTTCACTCACACAAAGGCAATCACGTTAAACTGAACAGAATTATTTTGGGCGTTCCATTGGTTTTTAAAATGAATGCTTCCTTGAGTGAAACCAATGGAAAGCGACATTAGGCGTTTTTCTTTTTTAGTTCCGAACAGAGAAGTGAAACGTCAAAAACGTAAGAGTATTTCTTTTTCAATTCAGCGACATCTGAACGCTCAAAATGCTTTTCTTTTTTATTCAGAACACTACGCGAGCGCGCTCTACGTGCTCGAAATAAAATGACGGGGCATCTAGAGCAAGAGTCTGAGCGCTGTTATTTTGACAGCTTTGAACACCCTCAGTTCAGAACACGTTCACGTTGTTCGTTCTCTGTTCAGTGCACTGTTCGGAACTAAAAAAGAAAAACGCCAATTAGTTTTTCGTTGAATATGTGACTTCTTACCAATCAGAGACCGAAAAAGGTTAGATTGTCGGACAAATTTTTTTATGATTTTGATGAATGCCCCAATGTCTGGAAAATTGTGTTTCACATTGAAATTTCTTGTTATCTATCCATATTCTTGCATCCATTAGTTTCACTCGGGGAAGCACTTGTTTTGAAAACCAATGGAACATCTAAAATTGTTTCTGCTCAATATAATGTGTTGTATTTGTGTGTGTGAAACACATAAAAAATATTTCCCGAGGAAACTTTTCTTTTTGACATTTGGGTAACATGTATTAGGTCTGTTCGTTGAAGCCCTGGGGTTGCACTAGTGTCTCCACAAAGCGTTTTTTGAGAAACCTTAATTCACCCTGAATGTCAAATTAAGTGTTTTTTGAGCCACAGGTTTGCCATAGGTTTTCCACAAACTCGCCCTAGCTTTTTGCTGTGGCGATTTGAGGGCTGTCAAATGGCATGTATTTTTTTTTAATGACAGGGATGTGTGGTGATTTGTGGTTTAGCGTTTTTTGAGGAGTGGAAAACCCAGATTTTTTTGACAACTCATAGGGTTGTCAAGAAAACCTGGGTCAACCCTGGGGAAAGTTCAACGAACAAACCTATTAGTGCTTTTCGAGTGGGATTCTCAGTTCAAATCAAGAAGTTGCTGTCACTTCTCAGAATCGATCTTTTTACGCCAATGGAACGGATTTAAGATAGTCCTCGACGCTCCTGGACGGTTCTTTTCGTCCAATGGAAAGCGACATTCAATTGAATGAACGACGCGACGTTTGACGGTCAAAACCATAAATCTTGCCCAATGTAAGTTAAACTAGGTTTCATTCCCGGATTCAAGTGTTCCCATATGAAAAAAGATTTGATTTGACCTTCATATTTGCCATTAGTTTATTGGACAACTATTCAGAAATGATTTTTATACATAACGTACGAGTATTTTTATGTGTTTTTCATCATTATATGCACTCGATCAATATTGTAAATACGATAGTTACAAAACAGGTTTACTGATGTGTGTCCCTAAACGTTTTCTTTTCTAGTTTTTTGCACATCCTTACCATCTGTCAAATGTCGATAGGCTGGAATGGAACGAATGAAGAACTGAACTGAAACACGTTACGTCACACACGTCAATTGTCATTTTTCTATTTTTCTAATCAAGAAAGTCAAGAATCAACATCGCAAATCATTTGTGTTTTGTGTTCTCCTTTGAAGTGGTCAAGAAAGTTTAAATCGGTGCAGTAGTGTTTTTTTTTTACTGCTATTAACAATATTTCAATTGAATACTTTTAATCATTACAGATTAACGTAAAATGGCTAAAACAAGAGTTTACGTTATTGGAGTCGGTATGACCAAGGTAAATTCAAACAAAATAATTTCCATCTAATTTTTTGGTCGAACTGTAGAGACTTTTTCAGAAAAAGTAAAAAGAAATCTTTACTTTAATTAATTGCAGCCATTAAAACTAAGATAAGCTTGTACTTTGAACTCATTTAATCCATTACCAAAGTAATCTTGTTAAAATTGGAATGCCCCCCAACAACATGGTTGGTCTTTCGATAATAATCAGGAAAAGATAGGCTAAAAACAACCTTTTGTTTTTTTGTACCCAATTATTGAACTATGGCCTCTTTATCATATATATTATCTTGTTTTCACTTGCATGTCACATAGCAAATATGGGTACATATTAGTTTTTTTATTTGTTCCCAAATTTCGCAAAAAATTTAAATGAATATAGGTACCTAAATTTCTTGGCTATGCATGAGAGGCTTGAGAGTTTTGGGCAATGACCTCGATCATTTTGAACGTTTTTCAACATAGATAACCTTTTTCTTTTTGTATTCTTGAAACATAGGTATTTTCAAAGCATTGTTTTGATGTTTTCATCAAAAAACTAAGCGCTTTTATGCATAAGTTATAGGGATATCAGTTTTGACATAATCAACTTTGTAAATCGAACGATTTTTTATGTTTGTAGTTTGAAAAGCCTGGTCGTCGAGCTGACGTCTGTTATCCTGACATGGCAAAAGAAGCTGTTACAAAAGCTTTGGCTGATGCAAAAATAAGCTACAATGAAGTACAACAGGCTTGTGTTGGTTATGTTTACGGTGATTCCACATCTGGCCAACGAGCTGTGTATGAAGTCGGCATGACTGGAATTCCCGTCTATAACGTCAACAACAATTGCTCAACTGGATCAAGTGCCCTCTTCTTAGCAAAACAAATTGTAGAAACTGGAAATGTCGACTGTGTGCTAGCGTTAGGTTTTGAAAAAATGGAGAGAGGTTCACTTTCATCTAAGGTAATTTGGTGATTTCTTTGTTTATAAATAAAAAACAAAAACTCAATTTGTTGTTGTTTCACAAAAAAGTTCTTTGACCGTGTGAATCCTATGGAAAAACATGTTGAATTGATGAGCGAACTTGTTGATATTGAAGCCTCTCCAATGGCAGCTCAAATATTCGGAAATGCAGGCTTAGAGCATATAAAATTGTATGGAACCAAACCGGAGCATTTTGCAAAAATCGCTTGGAAAAATCACAAGCACTCTGTAAACAATCCGTAAGTTAACTTTTTGAAATTGATCAGAGCTTATGAACCAAACATCTTTTTAGGTATTCCCAATTTCGTGACGAGTATACTTTAGATCAGATTTTGAAATCCCCTAAAGTACACGGTATCCTCACCAAGTTGCAATGCTGTCCTACTAGCGATGGCTCAGCTGCTGCTATCATAGCCTCAGAAGCATTCGTTCGACGGCACGGACTTGAATCCCAGGCTATTGAAATCGTTGGCATGGAAATGGCAACCGATCCCGAATCGACTTTTCAGGATAAGAGTCTGATGAAAATAGCCGGTTACGATATGACTCGACTCGCAGCAGAACGACTTTTTGCAAAAAGTCAATACAAACCACAAGACGTTGATGTCATAGAACTGCACGATTGTTTCTCAGCCAATGAGCTGATAACATATGAAGCTCTAGGTTTGTGTGCACCAGGAAAGGCCGGCGAAATGATAGACAAAGGTGATAACACATATGGAGGAAAATTCGTTATTAATCCAAGTGGTGGACTGATATCGAAGGGCCATCCATTGGGTGCTACTGGTTTGGCTCAGTGTTCTGAGATCGTTTGGCAACTACGCGGTCAGGCAGAAAAACGACAAGTACCAAACGCCAAAATTGGTTTGCAACACAATCTTGGATTAGGAGGAGCAGTTGTTTTAGGACTTTACAGACTGGGCTTCCCAAATGCAAATAAATCTGTGACAAGAAATTTAACAAGTGCCAACAGCATAGCCGAATCTCCAGAGGGATTCAAGGTTGCACCCTTGTTAAAAATTCTTGAGCAGGCTATGGTGGAAGATACAGACAATTTGATTGAAAAAGTACGTGCAATATATGGCTTCAAAGTGACTAATGGTCCTAACGGAAAAACAGGTTACTGGATAATTAATGCTAAAGAAGGCAAAGGAAAAATAATCTACAACGGAAAAGGTACGAGTACACAGTATATACAAAAATATGCAATTACATGTTTGAATTTGTGATCTTTTTATTACAGATAAGCCCGATATTACATTTATTGTGGCTGATGAAGATGTGACTGAACTCATTTCTGGCAAACTTCCTCCACAAAAAGCATTCTTTCAAGGCAAGGTAAAAATTCAAGGAAATATGGGCTTGGCTATGAAGCTCATGGATCTTCAAAGAAATGCCCAAAGTCGTATTGATGTCTTACGTTCAAAATTGTAAGCTGCTACTTCATTCGCATTTCCAAAACTGTATTGGGGGAACTGGTTCATATTATATTTGTTATTAAAGCTTTAAAGTAATAAGATAAAATCTTGATTGTCTGGTGTATTTGATTCGTATTTTTTTACTGTTGAACATATTGTATGTATTTTGATTATGAAAATAAAATGGTCTCAAAGATAAGTTTTACAAGCTCTTTATGTACTATTTCAATCTTGATTGTTTCAATCGCACCACGAGTGTGCTTAGCAAAAAAAAGGGAAGGTTGTGATCCCTTGAAGTTCGCAATTAGAAAAGGAATTAAAGAGGTAACCTGTGGCTCAGTTATGAAAACGAATCGCTTAATATGGCAGTTCTTACTGTTGCATTGATGCTCTCGCCATCGTATTTTCCTACAAATTCACCTCGTTATAAACATTGAAATGAAGTCCCTTTTTTCTCTATGTTTGATAACTTCAAAGCATTTTAGAAAAATTAAAGAACGTGAAATTGAAATGTTACAGATTGAGTTGAGTCGGAAAACAACATCAGTGGGGGGGGAGATCAAACGGAGAATAACTCTTCCCAACCGTTGCTTCTTTGGGTTAAGAAGGCAATTGAGAAACAAAATTCTCTCCAGAAAAACCAAGATAACCCTGTATAAGACCTTGATCATCCCAGTACTGCTTTACGGCGCGGAAGCATGGACTTTATCGAAAGTGGATGAGGAGACCCTTGGTCGTTTCGAAAGAAAAATTCTCCGAATGATCTTTGGTCCCGTATGCGAAGACAATGTGTGGAGAAGATACAACAACGAGCTGTATGAACTGTACCGCGACATGAGTGAGTACGCATCGCGAGATGGTTGTGTCATGTAGAGCGGATGGACCCGGCTCCGGCTCGACAGGTCTTCGAAAGCACATTGCAGGGAAATCGCGGAAGGAGAAGACCTCGTCTTAGGTGGGGCAATCAAGTGGAAGAAGACCTCAACCGACTTAGAGTGCTAAACTATAGAGAACTCGCCCGAAATCGAAGACGTTATATACTTTCGATTTTGAAAATAGGACGTACAAAAAAAAGAGTCCAGAGCGAATCTCAATTCGCCAACGAAAACGATTTGCCTCGAATTTTCTAATTACAACCACAGACTAGAACCAGAAAGTCAACTGCTGCAAGGTTGTGCTATCTTGTCCACAGACAAAATTAAACCGATCCGTGAATGAACTCTCAATAAACTAAAAGTAAACCTTCTGTAAATCACTTGCAGTAGATTGAATTGTTTTTAATAAAGGCTCCCAAATAAAACATTTCATACGCATTGTGGACGAATAAGTTTTTTTTTATTTTCTCTTTATAATATTTTTCGCTTAACAATATTAAGTAGCTACATATAAATATATATATGTGTGTATGTGTGTAATTGTAACTTTTATTTACATGTTTCATTTTATAACTTATGATTTTTGATTAGCTGATAGTGATTCTCTCGATAGACGCCACACGACTATACACATGGCAAAATTTTTGAAGTAGGATAGGATTTGGAGAGGGTGAAAAAATAAGTTAAACCAATAATGCATAATTATTTCCATTTGATAGTAATTAAGATTCAACTCAACTAGAAAGAGGACGATGATGTGATGTTGTTTCTCGCGCTTGTCGTTGTACTGTCCATGCTGGCCATGATCGAACTCAGGAGATCTTGTTTGGCCGGGCCATTACTTTTGTTAATTGACACATTTGCGGCTGTGGAGGAGGACAACACCTGAGACGTTCGATTTGTGGAAATTTTTGTCCGACTTTCGGCTAAGGCTACGACCGTATTATCCAACGAGGAAATATTTGTTGGTGCCGACGGAGGGGGAGGGGGAAGTGGAGGTGTTAGTGGTGCTAATGCAGGAGGCAATGGTGGAGGCGAAACTTTTGGTGGTGGTAACGGAGGCAAAGGAGGCGGAGATGATGTTTCGATAATAACCTCTTCTGAAACGACAACTTCTTCTTCATGGTCAACAATAAGTTGTGGTTGAACTCCAACGTACAAATTACTCTCATTTAAATCACTACCAACTTGTATTAAATCGGGGACAATAGTATTTTTGGAACTTCCATCGCTTGAGACAACGCAAACGGGGGGATGTATTTTTTCGTCAGAAATAATTTGTACTTGGATTTTTATTTCGGGTTGTTTTTGATTCAAGCTATTTAGGTACGCATTTTTGTCTGCAAAAGCCGACGGAGTGGGCAAAGGAGGCGGTTCTGGGATCTTGGGTGGGGTCCTCTTCGTGTCGACGATTACGGTCTTGGCATGGAAATTGGGAGCTGCCGTCGCTATTAGTTTTGTTAAGTTGCTTTGCTGGTGAGCTTTATCTGGGGTGTTTACTGTTTGAATTGTTGTAGTCAAAGGGTCCTTCTGTTCGCGATCGTTGTCTTTTTGCCTGTGTATACTGCTGCTTCTGCTGCTGCTCTTAGAAAGTCCGGACGAGGATGAAGTTTTTACTTTGCTCTTGCTTTTGCTTACGCTACTCTTACTATCATCTAAAGAATTACTCTTGCTACTACTGGATTTTTTGGATCTTTGGCCAGTGGCTATTGATCCAGAACTTGAACTGGATTTTTCCAAAATCTTGTGTTTGTGGGCAGTTGGTGTCACAGAAGACGTTGATTTTTTATGGATTTTTAAAGGATCAAGAACTAATTTTCGCATGTCAATCTTAGCCTCTTCTTTGGAAATCTTTTTCTTTGCGGAACTCTTCGGGGACATATTACCGTCGGCTTCTTTAACATTTAACTCCTCAGCTCCACTTTCGCTTGACCGTCGTTTGTCAAATTCTATAACTTTCTTATCAGTTGACTTCTTGGCCTTTCCATCATGGGTACGCTTACAAGGTGTCGACTTTTTTTCGTCAAAAAGTGACATTGGGTGCGGGAGTATTGTTTGTTTTTCCTTGTAATGGGGTGGTTCAGCTAGGATGGGGTTATTCTTCTCATTGATTACCTCTTGTCCGGGGTAATACTGTCGTAAGCGAAGATGCCAGGCTACAAAAACAAAAATATGTAATTTTTTTTTTCTTTTTTTTTTTTTTGTTCTAATGTGCGCTTTACGAACCTATGCTAGTTACAGCTGTTACCGTACGAAATTGATGAATAATATTTCGGGGTAGAAAATAAATGTCGTTATCACAAAGCTGTATTCTAGAATAGCGAATTCCTTCTCTTCGGAGTTGGTTGAGCTTAGCGTCTTCAATCCACTGGACGCACTGGGATATGGGAGGTTCATGCAAGTCTAATTGCAGCATTTCAACTAAATAATTGAAATCTTGTGCTGCAAATGCTACCACATCTTTTGTTACACGATTCTGTGTATATGGTTGACCGCAATGAACTGCTTTTAAAATTCCTATATTACACACAAAAAGTAGTACAAAAGTACAAAATTATAATGCAATGATCGTTGATTTCCGTCCGTCGAAACCTACCAACTGCGGCTGTTGTTATCCTCTCATGGCCATGACCGACATGATCAGCATGAGCCTTGGTACGGTCTTCTATCATAGTTTCTCTGGCTTCAGATAGTCTGGGCAAGTATTGGAGGTTCCTTAACTCATTTATTCGTGTTCTGTTAAAAATAGATTTTGTTTTTCAATGTTACAATGTTCTCCAAGGCATAATCTACGATTAGGTTGTGTTAGATTAGGTAAGGTAACAAGATTGATAAAGACAGTGATTGTCTAAGTACAGTTTAAGTCTTTGGGACAGAGCAGGACACAAACTGAGGATATCAGAGATAGTTGTCTCTACTTCGTAGTCTGTACAGTCACAGAAGTAACTTAAAAAGCAATAAGATTTCTGGCGTGTTTTCCTGTGTGGCAGAGTCTGATCATGACAACGTAATCAGTGTCTAAATTGCAATATGGTTAGAGTACATATACAAACATCTAGTGCGTTAAGTTCTGTTATGGATACATCTCTTTGGAAGCTCTAGCTAGTGATATTTTCCGCCTTATGTTCATTTTCCATATTCCACTTTGCCTTAGATTGAGTACAACTATTGGTATAACAATGTTCATTTTAATGGTTTAGCTTGGTATGGAAAGTTCCAATTAAGGCGAGTGCATCAGCTTTTTAGTTTCCAGAGATATCACTGTACCCGCACTTGCGAGCGGCTATTGAATTTGTGGACTTCTTTTGTCTACAGCGGTTTGAGAGACGGATACCAATTGGTATAACAATGTTCATTTTAATGGTTGATCTTGGTATGACAGTTCCACTAAAGGCGAGTTTATCAGTTTTTCAGTCCCCTGAGATATCTCTGTGCCCGCACTTGCGAGCGGGTATTGAAACGAATCATCCCTCAAAAATTCGTCTTCCAATGTGAAAGGTTGACAAAAACCTCATATAAGTGGTGTAGTTAGCCAGTGACTTGGGATCAAACCGAATGGATTTGATTGTATTGAGATATCCCGGCTTTTCTGTTTTTTTTTTATATATATATATATTGAATCTCTAGTTTAGCCAATTATCAAAAATAACACAAACATTTTAAGAAAGTTGAAGAAGTTCTAATTGATTGAAGGTTCAGGCTTAGAAGTTTTTTTATTCTCTTTTGAATAGAAAGATAACAGATTTTTTTCTGTCAGTTATAGCAGTTTGTTTATAGCAATTTGCATTTGTAAGAATTTTGGTCATGCTTCATGTTTCTATTGATTTTCGTTGCAATAAGCATTTTGTGATGGAGAGACAATATTTGCATGTCTTGCACTGTACAAATGGATATCACCAGTTCATCATCATTCCTTTTATTTGCACAAGCTTTGAGTATAAACACAACTTTGATTTCTCTCCATTGTAAGGGGATGTATTTCAAACGAATGCACCAGTTCACAATTACTTCGAGAACAGGCCTATTTATACCCGAGGACATTTGAAGTTCAGCCGGTGCTATGCCGGCAAGCCCAGTACATTATAATTAAAAATCAATAGTGTGGCGCAACAGAGCGATAAGCCCCAAAGCCTTGCACATGCCTTGTGAAGAAATGAATTGGACCTACAATCTTTTACCGGTTGCGAACCGCTAATCGAGAAAGCGCTTTTCATGGCAATGAATTTAATAACTGAGGACTTGCTAATACCTCGCGAAAAAAACATTTTTGCCTCTGTTGGGATTCGATCCACGAACCTCTGGGTTATCAGAGAGACATGCTAACCATTACGTCACGGGTCCCAGTAGATTGGTATGAGTAAATTAGACAAGAGCTGTTAGATGTTTTATGTAACTCGTTTCTACAAGAAAAGTGTTCAAATGCCTGAAATTCCTTCTCTATAATTCTTGAGGACGTATTAAATGGGAAACTTGAACGAAACTCGGAAGTTTTTGTCGAAAACAGTTGGAATAAGTAAAATCCAGCTTTGTTTTCATGCTTATTGGCATTTAAAAATTTAAACAAAAAAAAACTCGAATAATTCGAAATCAGAATAAAGTTACATTTTTGGACGCCTGGGGATTGTTGCATATTTTTAAGTAGAATGCTTGGAAGTTTCCTTATTTTACCACACAAGAATCAACTTATGCATGCTATTGAACAAATATTAACTTTTTTGTCTCAGATATAAAGAAAATCAAGATCAAAAATAAAAGCAAGTTGTTGTAAGGTAGGGATTCGCCAGTAATTGACTACTTTAAAAAAAATTTTCGAAGTTAATCTTTGCTTTTGAAAAACTGCTATAAATATGTTATTCCAATTCAATGTAGTCATTTTTATCAGAAGAAAGTAATTTTAATTTTGTCAAACATACCTCTGCCTCTTTAACGGGGTCTTGCTATTGAGTTCAGCCGTCGGCACTAGCTGCTCACCCGCTCGTATCCAAAGTATGGGCCCATCGTTTGATAATCTCGGATCCGACTGCAAAATTGAGCTGGGGCCCCATGGCATTGTCTATTAAATATTCTTTTTATTATTTGACAGACTTAATTTTACACAAAGTTATACGTACCCTTTTTAAGAATGGATTCTGTTCGATGCGTCCAAGCAGGTCAGGAAAATAGCCTCCAACTTCTTCATGTACCTTACCCACCAAACTTATTTGATGCAACGGACCATATCGAAATGTTCCCTGGGAATAATGCTTCACAACCTGAAAACATTGATATACACAAAAATTTAATAAAAACAAAAAAAGTTACTTTAGTAAATTTTGTTAAGTATACCTGCTCATTGTACTGACTCATGGTGCACGTCTCAATGTCTGAATTACGACCTAGCACACCAGCTTTTACTGTCAGTGTTGAATAATTATCCGCCATGTGTTCGAGTAAGTCAGGCAAATAAGCTGCAGAATCATGAACTATTCCCATTACATGGTGAGCGTATCCATCATCATCTTCTGCAAAGCAAACCCTAAAGAATTCTTCAACTAAATCTTCCATTTCGTCTGGTGCCAGCGAGTCTATATCACTTTGATACATATGAACAGCTGTTGCTCCTCCGTTAGGATGTACTTCAATACGAAAAAATCGACCGTATTTAAGATCCTCTAATCCCTTTCGAGTACAGTTGACCTCTCTATGCATAAGTGGAACTCTATCAACATTTGTGGCTGTCGGGGCTTGCTGCATGCATTGTGTGCCCACGCTCGTTCGTCTTATTTTTGACCGTTTATAGCACTTTGAACACTCTCTGCTGCTCGATGACGAGGAGTGCTTTCCTGATTTATGATGACTGCTGCTGCTACTGCTATTACTAGCTACACTATTTTTTCGAGGATGGGAGCTGCTGCTCTGTGATGAGTTCAATAAGGAATGGCTAGTTTTAGTCTCATGATTACCTTTTGATGTTACAGCTTCTACAGAAATACATGAAGGAATTTTATTTGTTTGCTGTTGCTGAAGTATTGGTTTGTTGCTCTCTGGCATTTTCATCATTAGATTGTTGTTGTGATTTACAGGCACTGGCACCTGCCGGAGAACTTCTTTAACGGCTGTTTGGGTATTTTTGTGATTAATACTTTGTTCTTCTGCAGTTTCTGCAGACGTAATACTCCCATTTCCACCACAAGTATCATTAAAATCTAAGATCCTCGTCACCTCTTCAAGAGTTTTGTCTGGTTTTTTTGAGCTAGGTGTTATTACACCTACTAATTTTGTCCCTGATACCTCACCCTTACTTAACGATGAAGTTCTTTTCTTTTCCTTTCTTTCATTACCTGTAGGTGTTGCTGTGATCCCACTGTTTTGCAGGGGAAGTGGCTCCGTGGCCATTAAATTTTCTGAAGAGGACGAAAAAGTATCTTTTTCGTTCTTTTCGATCACAGATAGAGAACTTACTTTTGGAATTGAAGAGTTATCGTCAATGGTAGACAGTTTAATCGGAGTTTTTGGTGAAGGCATTACTTCGACCCGCTCTTGACTTGGTCCAAGTTTTTCAGAGATACACAAAGACTTCGTAGCTTCTTCCGGTAAGATCCTTTCAGTTTCAAAACAAGTAAGAAGTTCATCTTTCGCTTTCTCTATTAATATTGAAGAAGGCTCAACAACATCCATCGTTTTAGGTTCAATTGGAGGGGGTGTATACGGGGTTAGAGCTTCCACTGCCTCTGATTTTAAAGAAACTATTTCCAGTTTCAAGCCAGGCTCTCTTTTTAATAGCGGTGTCTCTAATTTGAAGTTATTTTCAGAACTCAAGGGAATTATCTCCATCTCCATTGGTTCCAATTTTATTTCGCTGTTCTCTTTAAGTTCGTTCTTCAAAGGTTCTGGCTTCATTTCACTAAGAATAACCTTTTCTATTTCCTTATTTGAAATATCTCCTGCAATATGTGTTCCTTCAACTGCTTTCGAATTGGATTCTTGTTTTACAAATGCAGAGCTCATGTCTGATTTGATTTGAACTAAGTTTTCTTTATTATTTACCGACTCTGTAATTTCCATTTTAACTGGAATTTCTTCTGTCTTTGCAGATGTCCTGTCTATTTTAGTAACTTTATTCGGATTGTCAGTTTTGTCTAAAATTTGAGAGAGTTTTATCGAACTGCGTCTTCTTTCGGATGAATGTGGTTTTTTATTTGAAACCGAACTTGAAGATTTAGAAGAATGATTGCTGCGACTGCTTTCTGAACTTCTTCTTCTCTCCTACAGAATTCAAAACAATTTAAATAAGAAGAAATATTAAAATGCTGTTCCGATTAGAGTTTGAATCTATGATGCTCTTTCTATTGCTATTCAACTTAAAAGATTCCAAGATGCAGATGAATGTAGTTAACGTAATTTTTGAGAAACAAACGCCGTCTAACGTTAGTCTGGTAGCAAAAGGTGATAAAAAAGAGAAACTTATCAACATACTTCAACCTCAGATTTAAAATTACGTTATGTGAATAGTTGAGGAACTTACTACACATACTCAGAACGGCAATATGAAGGAATGTTTTGCTTATCGATGTCAAACAGCAAATAGTGCAATTTAGTTTGTGTGATAGAAAATTTTTCGGTAAGTTCCAAAGTAAAGAACCCCAGATGCCAAAGTAATGAGCTTTTGAATGTGAAGACCTTTGGGATAAATTATCAATTTTTCGGTGAGTTCGAAAATAAAGAAAGAAAAGACAACCAAGGGGCTTTTGAACATGAAATTGTTGCCACTTCCGAACGACTAGTTGTGAGAAAACGCTTTTCATGGCAGTTTAATTACTCACCGAGCACTCGCCAATTACTCGCGGAAGGTTTTCTGTTGAACCTCGAATACCAACAGGCAGACATGGTAACCATTAGGAAACAAGCACAACTGTTTAAACAACAATCTTTTTTTAGAAACATATTGGTCGCGATCAATAAGATTAAGGGGATGTATGTTATTATCTTCAGTTCGCCAAGTTCGGCTAGTTGCACACACACCGATTTAGACTGCCGATTTTATGCCGGTCGTCCAAATTCCAATAGTGAACCAAATGTGGGAATGGGACCTGGCACACACTCCAACCGCTGATAGGTGCCGGTAAAATTCCGGTGAGCAGCCGTCCACTGTCACTGTATCGCCGTCAGTACCGAGAAATGGCGTACGTGATTAAATACACGTTGGCACACGTAAGACTTTAGAAATATTTAAAGACAGGAATCTTACCAGGGATGCATGGAAAAAAGTTTGCTGCGCTCTGAAAAACGATTTTGAAGGATATGGAAGAAAATGCACCTAACAACTCGTTTAGGATTCATTATCATTCAATAACCTCTTGTCACGATCACGACAACAAAAGCAACTGATTGTTATACCAGTAAAAATGCGGTGAGTGTGCTAGCACCGTGCTAACGATAAAATGTCGGCCAATTTTATACTAGCCGTCCGAAATCGGTGTGTGTGCAGCTAGCCTTCAATTTTTTCTGGTGCATAGACGACGGCCTTCGCAGACAATGAAGAAGATTCAGAACAGAAAATAAAAATGACAATGATGATCATTAAATTTAGTCACAATTTTGCCATAAACAAAAATTGAAGGAAAAAACAATAAACTTGTAGATTCTCCATGTCTTGCAAATCCTCCATAGTCATTGGCGGTCTCAGACAATAAAAAAAGTCTGTTAACTAAAACCTTTAACTTTAAAACCTACCTTCTCTTGCTCTCTTGATGATGACGATTTATGCTTTGTGCTGCTACTTCGATCTTCGCGTCGGGATTTTTCTTTTTCGCTCGACCTTTTCTTTCCGTCATGGTGCTTGCTACGACTTCGATCTTTTCCGTGGCCATCACCCTTCTCTTTGCTATGATCTTTTTCGTTGTTTCTATGATTGTGGCGATCCAGTTCAATGTCTTTTTCTTTGATCCTATTACGATCACGATCGCGATACCGATCCTTTTCCTTCTTCTTCTTTTTATGACAACGCGATTTATTATCTGGAACTGAAAAATATGTTTACTACTTGCTGGAAACTTCAGGTTTATGTTAGTTACCTTCAGCACTACCACTCTCACTGGTCGCTACGCATTTTCCTAATTCTAATGCAGAATATTTCTTAGTCTCAGTGGGTGTTTGGAAGAGCTCAACTCTTGCACTTGCACCCACTTCGCGATTCTCGGCGCGCTCCTTTGACAGTTTTTCTTCACTGCCACCTACGTGATTCACCTCAGCAGCCATTTTGGCTCCAGAAGTGTTTGGTTTTCCCGCAACTACCGGACTAACGATTACTATAGCTTCAGCGCGCCCGTTTACTAAAACATTTTCCACTTCCAGAGATTCGTTTGCTTTGTTTTCGAAATTCTTCACTGTTTTCGATGTCGCAATATCTTCTTGTTTTGATGGCGATGAAAACGAAGACGCCATTGTTGTATGCAAATTCAACTCAATCAAAAGCACCGGAGTGACTACATATAGGCCAACAATAAATAAGTTAAAACAGCACTTTTCACACGAAATTCATCATATTTCACTAAAATTTCAACAGTTAATTATCTGAACTATGTTTTAAGAGTAATTGCGCTTTAATTACACATTTTAAATCAAATTTAATTATTAAAATATCATCGCACGCTCTCAAGCAACACCATTTTACGATTTTAGAAAAAAAAAGTTCTTCGGGGTACAATCGGGTCACGTACAATGGTGAATAAAATTGGAAAATTCATCAAACAATTCACCCATGACAATGCGTTCTTTTATACCTCGTTTCCACTTAGAATTGAATCACACTTCAATTCGAATTAGTGCCAGTGTATACCTAGATCGAATTGAAATAGGATTACCCGATCCGATACAGCTCTTGTAGCTGGATCGATTCAAAAGAGTGTTGTATACCTATATTACTCGATTCAGTGGGTAAGTAGATACCTGCATCGAAATATGAATCATAATCCGATCCGATTACCCGATTCTAAGTGGAAACGAGGTATTAGTGATTTCAATTGTTACGCTTTGTTCGAGTGTCAAAATAGTCGTTGTTGTTCGTTATGATAGACTTTTAGACATCAACTCAAGTCAATTGAAAGTTAAATTGAAATAAGCTAGAAAATGTAGGATTTTGATAGCTCAACATTGTATTATTGGAACCGACATTATTTCATTAATTATGATTTATTTGCATTTAGAATGTCAGCAAATAATGTTAACATTTGCGATGAAAAGAACACAATAAAAAAGAGCTGAATTCATTTCTGGTTCTTGTACGAGCTAAAAGTCAATTAAATACAAAAAGGCAGTGTGACCAGAACAGCAATTTGACATTATTGTATATAAAGCATAAAATATTTTCAAGAAATTACTTACATAAGTTGTTTCTTTTGTCATTTAATTTTATTATTATCTTTTATTTAATTCTCTCTTCAAATTCATCAAATTATCATTTCATGAAAATCTTAAGCTATCGCAATATATTTTTCTTCCACTTCATTATTTTCAAAATCATACTAAAGATTACACAGCATCGAAACTCCAGAAATTTTGTAGCTGCCAAAATGCAGCACGGCCTGCGATTGCGACCTGACCGATGCCAAAATGAAACACATGTTACCTTGTTGAATCGTACACACCTATGCGACCTGCGACACGTATAAAAAAGAAAACAAATCGCAATCGCAGGCTGCACAAGTCAAGCATTTCGGTCTACAAATGCAATGCAAAAGAAAGACTAAGGGCTACCTTCGCAATGACTATCTTGGTGGCAATACATTCAAGACGAGGGTGTCTATGATGCTTCCATTTTGGCGTTTGTAGTCCGTTACAGACCCTGTAATAGGTTCCATTATTCGGCGTACTGTTATTATATCCTATCCTACACTAAAAAGTGTCTACTTGCCTTTCTCCATTGCCCTATCGATTGTACATTCTTCCTTACCGCCATTAAAAGATGCACAGTTTAACATTTTATATTATTTCTTGTCGACTATATCCTTCCCAGGAAAAACACTTGTTATTAAGAGTGTTCTAGAACAGTTTCAGACAGAAAAGATCAGGCTTTTGGTGTTCAATGAGAAATTTTCTGTTCTTTTCTGATCTTTTCTGATCTTTTTTGTGTTCAATGAGCTGTTCTAGAACAGTTTAGCACAGCATTTTCTGCACCTCCTCTTGAGCAAGTGCAAGTTTGGTGAAAACTGTCAAAAGCAGCTGTTGACTTTTTGCTCGTAGTTTTTTAAGCGCATTGTAATTTTAATTTGCTGAGAAAAGTTCAAAACAATTTTTAAAAATCAGGAAAATAACACCTAACCTTGTGCTGAAAATAAAATTACTTGTTCGTGACGAAAATACTTTAAATTAAATTGATATCTGAAAAAGAAAAATTGGTGTTTTTTTTTTTTCGTTTTTGTTGTTGCTTTTTTTGACAAGTTTGCTTGTTCTAACTTGCCTGACGTTTTTCACTGCTTCTGTGCTGTGCTGTGCTGTTCTGATCTCAAAAAAAGCCATTGAACACATCTAATGTTTGATTCCCGCTCATACATACATGACCTATCAGATATCACTCTTTTAATGTAGTAGTAACAACTTCCTTGCCTTGTGGACCAACTTGAAAATTAACGAATCAACTTGGACTCTTATTATTGTTTCTTTAGCTCGGCCAATTCATCATATTTGTACCACCGTGTAGTATTCAATTCAAGATTTCATGTTTTTTCTTTATTATTATTAATTGGATCTATCGTATAATTTATTTTTAAATAAAAATTGTAATTATTTCTAACATAGTATGTTTATGACAGTTAATATCTAACAACATTTTTATTGTATTTGGAATAACAACGTTTAATATGCACTTGTTTCTTTTTCATTGAATATTTATATCATTTAAAACGTTAGTCAAATAATGATTAACGGTTATGTTCCATGGTTTTTTAGATATATCTATGTTTGAACCGTTTCCACGTAGTTGGCGGGATATAAACCAACTTTTCCGTTTTTTCTTCCTTTACACCACCCTTGTTCATCTTCGTCTTCCAGTTTTTCAAATACATCCCCTGTAATATAATGATTATTATGACTAGGTGTTTTTTCTATAATGTTCATGCTATATAGCAAAATGTCAAGTCCGTAGATTCATTGGTAAAAACCTCTAAAGAATACTTAAAGTAAATATATAGACCCAAACGTTGATTTAAAATGTTTATTCACCGAGGTCAAGGAAGGTTTTTAAAAATTTGTTGTTAATTTTTAATTAAGATAAAATTTCAAACAAAGCAAAAAAACCTACAGAGTTTTAAACTGCCTAGAATAGTAAACCGTTTGAAAGTTTAAAATAGTGAAAACAAGATACGCGCACTTGGTCAATTGAGTTCAATCGATTTAGTCTGGGTTTTAATTTTTAGATTAAATTTAAATTTGAAATTTGAAATGAGTAGAGTGCTGGCACCATTCGAATAAAAGGGACTCACTCCCTAATTTCGTCTTTACCACTGACCAAGAATTAAAACTATTTTACCAATAAATCTTCGTATTTGGATGTTTTGGTAACATCATTTTTGTAATGATCGAGTCTCTAAGCCTGTTTTTGCTAATGGATTACCTTGTTTAAAAGTGAGTTCATCGCTTTCTGCTCCTTCATAATCATATAAGGCTTTAACCGGAACACCAGGTTCGCCGTTATCAACCAAAACATTATCGACTTCAGCATCACCCTCATCCCATTCTTCTTCTTCAAATGGATTGACTTCCGATTTTCCATTGCTGTTTATTAAAAGAAAAATCGATTGCATTAAATACACTATTTTTAATTAGATTCGTTTTATCTTCTTTTTTGGATTTTTTCTAAACAAAATCATGGTTTTGCATATTTGCAGTTTTTTGGTTGAGCATTATTGTTTTATTCTATTACTGTTCAGACAAAAAATTGCAAAATTCCCACCTGGAGTTTAGACTTTTAAAATCTAAATAAAATTTTACTCACTTGGCTGTGGAATTCCGATTAGTTGGAGATGGACCCCGAGTATTGCTTTCTGATTTCGGTGACATATCATTGTTGTTGGAGTTAGGACTACTTGACATAGATTTAGAAATGCTTTTACTTGTTGAGTTAGCTGAAGTACGTTTAAGACTGTTTTTGGTCGACGAAGGTGGGTACTCCTAAATGATTCGCGATTTCATTAGTTGAATTTAAAAGCATGTCTTGTTCAATAATACATTTTAGGGACACAATTCAACCAAAAAAATTATCTCTCTCAAATAGAAACTAAAAATTATATTGAATATCTTTATGTTTTGAAAGCAATAATTAAATAAGTTGAATTGTGGATAAGGAGTAAAAACAAGAAAAGAAAGAAATAAATTAAAATAAAATCATACATGCAAATCTTCAGCAACCGGACGCTGATTTATAAGTGTAATTGGAGCTGCTGGTAAGGCTTCTTTTGATTTATTTCCTTTGGCAATATCTCGAAACTCTTCCGTATATTCCTATTTTAAAAACAAACATATTATAATTTTCTAGAAAAATGATAAAAGAAATTAAAAAAAGAAAGATATTTAACTTGACGAGGATTACGAAGCATGTGACGCATAAAATGTAAGGAAAAAATATAAAGTACTGTGTATAAAACAAATTGTTTCTTTTTTTCAGAATAGGCAAAAATTTAACATAACTGAAAAATTCATTTTATGATCAAGAAAAATTGAAAGTATTGATTACAAACAAAATCCGAAACAACATTTAAAAGACAAAGCTTAAATTATCCCATTATTTTTGTTCACATTTCATATTAAAATCAAAGGCGTCATACAATAAATCTTACATAAAAATTTTTTCACAAAATAAAACTTGAGAACAAATAAAACCACATAAAATAAAAAAATATGGACGGACCTTCTAAAGAAGAAAAGAAGAATTGAAAAATAAAAACTTGATGTTTTACCACAAAGGTCGGCCAGTTCATTGCCATGTTGACGCCGTGGTTATTAGACCACCACTTAAGATCCTTTTGGTGATCGGCGTTACTGATTGTGTGATAGAATTCTTCGTAAATCTGAGGAAGGCTGATTTAAAAAAAAAGGCATATGAGCAAATATTTTAGGTCTAAAGCTGATTTTTGTTTACCAGGGTATTTTAGTTATGTCAAGACATCCGTGAATAGAAAAGAGCACTTCTTTAAAGAACGTTAATCTGGTTCTCTCTATGAGTTGGCACTTTTCGAACACCGAAGACATATCTTCCATATAAACAGAGTTATATTTACTTATTTCCGCGATTGCCTGTTCATACTTCTCACGGCACTTTTGAACTTCATCTTTCGTTTTCTGTACACGATCGTGCATCTTTTTAACCTATAGAAACCTTTTTAGTTTAATATGGACTTCAATTTTTTTTTTTAAATGTAGAAAATACTTGGTCGGGAGAAAGTGAGCTGTCAGCTGAGGCGTTTCTTTCTTGATTTGAAGCTGATTTTTCTGTTTTACATGCGGAATGATAATCACCTTTTGCCTTTTCAACTTTTGATAAGAGTTTGGCCCAAGGCTTTTGCGCTTTTTTGAACAGGTCTTCCATATCTTTTCTCTCTTTTATTTGCATTAGTGTTTTATGATAATTGTCTTTTTGCCAAGTTTTAATTTGTGTGGTCACATCGATGCATAAATTTTCTTTAATTTTTAAGTGAACATCAGACAACCGTTCTGATTCGGTCAATACGCCTTTCCAGGCAGCTTCTGTTGTTCCATATTCGGGTCCTTGAAAATAATGAAAAGTGTTAAAGACGTTTGATTGTGCAGGTAACATTTAAGTCTTACCTTTCTCGATGAGTTCACCCCATTTTTTTGACCAAGTTCGTAAACTCTTAGCATATGCCTTTTCAATTTCGGCTCTTTCTTGAATAAGTTGTTGCAGATCTTGACACAGCCTTAATCAAAATATTTTTGAGTAAATAAAAAACAACAATTTATATATTTATATTACTTATATCCATCCTCAATACGTTTTGTGGTTCTTTTATAGTTGCCCGGCTCCCAGAAGGAATCACTCCCAGCCTGCAGCAGTTGGTCATCGCTATGATGTGACATCTTTGTTGCAATAAATTTTTCTCTTTTTAATGAACGCAGTTGATAAAGAATAATTTTTCAAAAGATATCATGCAGATTATCTGAAACGAAATTCCTTGAAAGATTTTTTTTTGCTCTAAGAAATAAAATCAAAATTTAAAGCCCCTTTAAAATCTCACTATGAAATAAATAAATAAATAGGTTGGCGCAACAGAGCAAGGAGTACCGGGGCCTAGCACATTTCTCAAAACCACGCATTTTGAATTTGCTTGGACTTGCTAATTCCTCGCGAAAGGCCATACGCGTGGAAAAGCATTTTTTTCTCTGTTGGGATTCGGACCACGAACCTCTGGTTTAACAGACAGACATGCTAACCATCACCCCACGGGTACCATCAAAAAAAAAAATTCACAATATCACTATTAAATGTTTCATTGTTAATTAGAATTTGATTTGCCTCCGCCATATGATGCCCACACACGCCAATAGCCATGTCTCTGTAGGCCTGTACTTCTAGCAACTATTTTGGTCGGAGTGCCTGATCGCTCCATTACTGAAGTATGTACTAAAGTCTTTCGGAAAGACCAATAGAATACGGTTAATATTTCGTTCGGTGTGCCCATAGCGTAATGGTAATATGTGTTACATGGGAATTCAAGATTTAAATTCCAAAAACGTTCATGGGAATTCTGGGAAAAAGTTCCCACAGAAGATTTCTGTTGAATCAACATTTTTGAATTTCCTATTGGAATTTTCATTTTCTTTAGAATTGATTTTAATATGAAACTAGTCACAGCCTCGCCTCCTTTCAAAGACTACTATTTGCACTGCAATCTGTTGATGAACCCATTTTTTATTTTATTATTTGTAGATGTTAGTAAGATAAGTAAGTGAGACAGACCCTAGTATACCAATTTGAGATTTGTCTCATGAAAAACACTTTTTTGTTCATTATCATTACTTTAAGGCTTAACTCTGTCACAGTCATAAGATTCAGCTTGTTCTTTTTTCATTACCACCCTTTTTTTCAGATAAAAAAAATTATACCTACATTATGTAACTGTACATACATTACACATGTATGTATCTTTTGGTTTTTATCTCTCAGAAAAAACAAACACTTGCGAAATTTCTGATAGAAATTTTAAAATAACTTGTCAGTTGGTCGACTGAAACAAGCCAGCTTCAAAAACCATTTTACTTTTTTTTTGGGACAAAGATATTGGAAGAGATAATGTTTCTTATTTGGTGAGATAGTAGTTTTTCTTATCATTTGATTTACTTTAGAGAACAAAAAATGCTTGTGCTTTTATTAATGATAGCAACAATTGGAGGATAGTTTTATTTATGTACGATCTGTTCATTGATGTTTCTTTTATTATTGCTTATTTATAAAGCTTGCGTAATAGACTCAAAAGATATAGCGATTGAGAAAAAGGCGTTGTATTGTTTTATGGTTTGGATATGTATTTCTTAATTACGAAAATAATGTCAACTAAAATCTAAATGCATTTTGCGTTTAGCGAAATAAAAATGGAGAAATTCCCATCTTTATAAATAAATACATATGTGGAATGCTTTGCCAGACTCTGTTTTTCCCCGGCATTACGAATCACAAAAGTTTAAAAGCAGAGTGCTTCGGTGTTTCCTATTAAATTCTCTCCTATTTCCCTAAAAGCTACACTATGTTTTAAAACATTGAAAGAATAGTCATAACCCCTGGTTGCGCGTTAATTATAAAAAAATGTTTTTGGTAGCTGGTAAACTATATTTTTTTGTTACTTTTTCAATGTACCTACATAAATACGTTTTACTTATTAAGCATACCTATCCATTCATTAAAACTTGCTCCTATTTAATGGGAATGTACCGACATCAATGCTACTTGCTACTAATTGACTTAAAAAAAATTTTTTTTTTGTTGCTCAATCGGTGTTTTTGCTCTTGCATTTTAAGTTCCGCGTATAGGTACAATGGGGGTGAATCGTGTGTATCTAGAGTAAAACGCTAAACCTATTATCATTACATGGGGTGTTTCGAAACTTTGGCGTCACTATCTGAAATTTAATACTTTGTTCTCAATAATATAAAAAAATATTCACTACAGTGCCAATACAACCAGGTTTAGTTGAATGGAATTAAAAACAAAATAATAAATGATACTTTGCAACAAACAAATAAAAATTAGACGCTTTGGGAAGCAGAGCTTTTTTTCTATGTAACGCTAATTCAATTAAATATCATTAAATGAAATTGGGAATTGGTTGAAATAAAAGCGAAAATACAGTAGGTATAGTTCAACATTTTTGTCATCAATCACAGAAACTAAACAATTCAGTTTCAATTATGACAGAATAATGGTTTTGTTATAACTATAAAGTGTTTGGCAGTCTTTAACTTTACTTTCTAAGGAATGAATTAGCAGTAGCCAGATGAATCTTCCTCCCCTTGATACGTACATCATGGGGTGTACTCTCAAGACCATTTCTCGTTTAAAGCGATGTGGTCTCTGGTACAATTCCCACTGAAGCTTTGATGAACTCGCAAGCAGCATATCTTTTGACTCACGTCTAATGGATATGACGTCTGAAACAAT
Source organism: Melanostoma mellinum (assembly GCA_914767635.1). Taxonomy (NCBI): domain Eukaryota; kingdom Metazoa; phylum Arthropoda; class Insecta; order Diptera; family Syrphidae; genus Melanostoma; species Melanostoma mellinum. Next base: position 834,387 of record OU612060.1, on the reverse strand, counting down.
AATCCCAATACTCAAATACTCTCAGTCAACTTCAACTTCTCAGGTTCCTTCCAGAATCTGAGCATGGAAAGAACTGTTATCGAATCTTCAGCGATGGTTCCAAAACCGACGGGGGTCTGGCGCTGGTGATTTTGTGGAGAACGACGATATACGACTGCACGCCTCTTTAAGAGCATACGCATCCGTTTTCCAAGCGGAGGCGTATGCTATCCTAATGGCTTTAAGCCATGTTACAAACAATAGATGGACGGGGATAAGTATCTGTGTTGCAGCGACAGCCAAGCTGTGCTTAAGGCTCTTCTCAACCCTCTAACTACTTCGAAAGTGATCCAAGAATGCAAGAGCTATCTTAATGCGGTCGGAATACTAAATTTCTTGAGTCTCATTTGGGTTCCAGGCCATCAAGACATAACTGGATATGAGATCGCCAATGAACTTGCTAGGCAAGGGTCACAGACAGCTTTCTCAGGACCTGAACCGTCGCTAGGTCCGCAGAGCACTTGCTCTGTGAATGTCTTGATTTTTCTCGCATGAGGCTACAGATACTTGGCGCAGACGTGGTGAGAGCTGGTAACTTAAGCTCCTTATCATGGCTGTGTCTTTTGGCTTTTCTTCGAACATCTGGAAAGCTAAAACAAATAGAAGGTTGCTAACTGGTACTAGAATGGACCGGTATTTAGGTCTGAGTGCTCCAGCTGGTATTTTAAAAACCTCTAACAGAAAAAAAATTTCTGTAGTTTGATGATCTGTAATCTGTAATGATCATGGATTAAAAAACGCTGCATCTTGGTTTTTGTTCCCTGAAAATTTGATAGCTTGAGCACGAGATTGAGTTTATTTGGTTCTTTGGGAATAATATAAATTGACCATTAAACGCAACACCGGTTGCTGAATGACAAATAGTGTTTTACTTTCTGTGGAATAAGGCAGTTTGGTGTTGAACTTGTTATTTAATCATCGGACTATGCTCATGATTTCATTTATGATTGTTTTGCGCGAGACTCTACTAGAAGTACATTCATTAAAACCAATCACAAAAGTCAATAGTTACGATGTTACATGCAAAATTATAGCTTCTCTTTACACAACAGCGAATTAATTAGGTAGCGATTATGAGTTTTGAAACACCTAAGCGATGATTCAATATGATTTTAATCTAAAACTACCAGAGCTTACTACCTATATGAATTCATTACTTTAAAGGCAATCCTGATTCTTATGCGAAATGTATACTTAAAGGCAGAAAATATTATTCAGTGTACAATATCTTCTATTCTCTCAAAAAATAAAAATGCCTCGTCTGCTTTAAATTCAGAAAATGAAATATGTTTGGTCTTAGGCACTATAAATATTTCCAAATATGTAGCTATGTAGGTAGTTAGGTATGTACGAGACGTAAAAATTTAAGGAAGGTCATCATTCAACAATACATACAAGCAACATTTTTTTTAAATAAAATCATACCAATGGGCAAATGGGCACTTGAAAAACACGATGAATACGGGCTTTTATACTATAAATTCATACAATAGGAAATCACCAACTAAAACCATCAGTTGAAGTAATACCGAATACACCGATACCTGTGAACAGAAAATGTTTACCTGAATGAAAAATAACATTTACAATTACATGTTTCTCTTTCGATTAGTAAGACCTTAGCAAATATTTGAAGTGAAAATAAAATTGATGAGTATTTTCACATAACTGGTCGGTCACTCGTCATATTTGTATGTATAGGAATTTAAAAAAAAAACTTTTCTATATACAATTAATGTGTTTACTTTTAATCACCATAAATTTTCAGTCTGTCGCGATATTGAATCATCTACGAAAAAAAAAATCACAAAATTGTCACTATTCTAACTTAAACTATTTCGGATAGTTTAAAAATGATAATACATTTATCTCATTTTATTTTTATTAATTTTTTTTATCTAGTAGGGAGCACCCATTTCACTGCTTCTAATTAGCAAAAACGAATGAGCGAGACACGAGCAAATAAGTCTCAATTTAGGTTAACACGTCATTTATATCTCTCTGCAGGTATTTTAAACTACATTTATTCGACTATTAGGTTCAAAATTTAATTAGTGGTTACCTTTATTAAAATATTAATATTTTAGAGCATTTAATTAAAAAATGCAACAAATTTTATTGAAAACGAAACTGCCGAAAACACGAAACGTCTGAATGAAAAAATAAGTGGTCAGAATGAGAGCATAAAAACATTTCAATTCGCCATTATCCGTTTGACAACCTGCAGCGGAACGCTTTCATATCTATGCATGAGTGCGTTTCATTGTGGTTATTGTATCAAAGTTATAGACCTTTCACACCAAATCTTAAGAAAGATTTCTCGCTGAACACATTAATGGGCCATATTCATGGATTTCATTATAGGTGAGTTTTTGTCGCAACTCATGCTATGTCCGCATCTGAAGATAAACTGGGTTTCATTCCAGGATGGTTTGAGTTAACCAAGTAGTGTTCGCATATGAAAAAAAGTTTTGGGTTTATCTTTTTGTCTAAAGTTGAAAAGAGACGGACATAAAGTGTGAGCAGAACGTCAACGACGTGTGAGGGAATTCATTCTCTCTCCACTCACTTCCACTCTCTTAAATGTCAAATTCAATGGAATATTGGAAATAATGCATTCAGTGCATTTGGCTTCGAGTATGTTATCACGAAACCCACTGACTAAAAAGGTTTCATTTTGTATGGCAAACCACTTGGTCATCATGTTGGTTTGGGATCGTTTTGAGTTAAACAAGATTAACTCTCAGATGCGGACAGAGCATAATGCTATGTCCGCACCTGAAGTTAACCTGGGTTTCGTTCCAGTTTGGTTTGAGTTAACCAAGTAGTGTCCGCATATGCCAAAAAGTTTTAAGTTTATCTTTTTGTCTTAAGTTAAAAAGAGACAGACATAAAGTGTGAGCAGAAGGTCAACGACGTATGAGAGAATTCATTCTCTCTCCACTCACTTCCACTCTCTTAAATGTCAAATTCAATGGAATGTTGGAAATAGTGCATTCAGCGCGCTTGGTTTCGAGTAGGTTATCACGAAACCCAGTGACTAAAAAGGTTTCGTTTTGTATGGCAAACCACTTGGTTATCATGTTGGTTTGGGATTGTTTTGAGTTAAACAAGTTTATCTCTCAGGTGCGGACATAGCATAAGAAGTAGATTTAACCACTGAGCACAAAAACAAATCAAAGCAAATTAATTTAAGCTGAGTACGCATTAAAGCGACGGATTTCCCATGCGTTTTAAAAGACTCTAATGTTGAAATAAATGCACACCAAAACAAAAAACCAACATGAAAAGAAACAAAAATAAAATTTCTATCAGCTTATCACTTGAATAGAAAGGTATACCAAAAATACTCGGATACCTTGAGATGTCTCTTTATTAGAAATGGGTTTGTGACTCTGCTAAACGTTTAACACGTAAACAACAACAAAAAGATATCCGGATACGGCTATTGAACGCCGCCATTGTAGAACTGTATGATATTTTGAAGTTTCGTTCAACATTAGTTTTCGATTTCCTTGCAACTATTTTTAGTTTTTTATACTTAGGAGATTCAAATAGAAGCAAATTTTTTATAAATGTGTGCAGTAGTCTATTAGTCAAAGACGCTAAATCCCTTTTTCATTGGTGTAGTTCCTCCAATCAAAACAAAGCTATCCTTACTAAGTTCTCAACTGAATTCATGTTATAAATGGAATTGCATTTACAATAAATGTTTTTCTGCATGGTGATTAACAAAAAAACACATCCTATATCACCAGCAGTTTGCTAAACATAACTTTTAAGATGATGCTGAACTTATCGAAGCTTCTGTTTTCATTCAAAATATGGTATTTCCAGTTCCGTAGAACATAAAGGTATGAAATTTTTTGCTTCACATTAAAAAATAACAAAAAATTGATATTGGGAAGGAGAAGACTGAATCTTTTTTATGTAACTATCAGATTGCTATTGGCAGGATTCTCTTTAAGTACACGCCCTTATAACACAGTGTTTGAACTTGGGAGTTTTTTTTTACTCTTACATCCCAATCTCTTTTCATATTTATTTTTAGTAGCTGTAGAGTTTTGTCTATAAAGGAATATTTCATTGATAGGGATATAGGGAACATACAATTTCGAACAGTAAAACTCATTTCAGTGTTGTTCTTTCCTTTGAGGAATATAGACGTTAGTTCGATTAAGAAAAATATGATAAATTCATACGGGAAAGGACTTTTCATACTAAAGCTTTTGTTTATGCACCAAGTGATGTGCCTTCCATTGAACAACGATACTCATTTAATTTACGATCAAAGACAAACTGGAAAATATAACATTCAAATCAGCTTAAGTGATGTTGCCATAATTAAAGTCGACCAAAATGATTTTTCTGATGTATAATATTTACATGAAATGTAATAGGCATAGATTAATTTTGATATTTTGTCCCAAGGACTCCGTCAGCGACGCTGATGAATACTATTACGATGATGCAGATTTAACAATAAACCCCATATCGAACTGGATTATTTCAAACACAACTAATAAAACGCCGCAAAAAAGCACTTCTCCAAAAAATGAATTAATCGACATAGAAGTTGAAGGAAATAATGATCCCGAATCGTTTTCCTTGACACATGTAAACACTTCAACCTTGGAATCAGTAAATGAAAGTTCAAACCTAAGTTCAAATACTTCTTTTCTATCTCACGTACACAAATCTATTATTGGAGAAACTCTTGCAAAGGAACCAGTTTTAGTGTCTAGTCAAAGGAAGACGCCAGCAAATAAAATTCGCTTGCTGACCACCATGCAGATGCAGAATGCCAGACATAAAACAAAAACAATGCCAAACGAGTTTCGAGGTCAGGGAGAAAAAATGCGGTTTAATTCAACCATTTTAAATGTTTTATCAGTCCCACCTGTACTGCTGAATAATGTTGGTATTTGCAGTCGTTCCCAAATCCGTGATGTTAATGGAAACTGTCGTAGAAAAAGACCTACTTTTTTGTAATATGAGTTTCAGATTTTTTTCCAACTACATTCTTTAATATGTGTCTATTCTTTTTTTTTAGAAAAAGGCTCCTTGGAATGCTGAACATTTAGAGCAGATAAACGATTTTTAATATTTACATGTAACTACATAAGTGCAAAAATACATTACAAATAAATAAAAAAAACTTATTTCATTGTTTTAAGTTGTTCATTATAAAATCTTTAGTAAAAGTGCAGTTCAAATATGGCCCTACGGATTTGTTTTCTATATATTCTATATACATATATGTAGAGTATGACAAAAATACCAACTGTATTTTGGTAGCCGTTTTAAAATCGGAATTCAAAGATTTCAATGACAGCAGTTCAACGATAACTATACCTGTCGCCTTAAATTAAAATTAACTCGAATTCTAATTGCGCAAACTCATAGTGAAGTGCAGTAGGATTTTACATGGACAGATGAGTTTTTCCTCTTCCGCGATTTCCAGGCAATATGCATCCGTTTAGATACATGGTCAATTTGGCTGAAGGTTCATAGACTTTTAAGTTGGGGTACCCCATATACCTTAATGAATTTTGAGATGTAGGAAACGTGTGCTTTTGTGTGGTTTTGTCATTAAAGGTATGATTACCGAAAGTATTTCCAAAGTTATCCTTCTTTCCTAATTTTGCGTTAAAATCGCCAAGGAAGATTTTCACGTCATGTCTAGGGCATTGTTCATATGATTCTTTGAGGAGCTCGTAGAAACAGTCTTTAGACTTATCGTCTTTCTCTTCTCTAGGGACATGGGCGAATGTGAGGCTAATATGGGACTTCTTGATTGTATTATAGTCTTGTTCTATTTTTCTTCGTCCTGGTACCACCCACTAAAACAAAAATTGATAAATAATGATTTATATTGGATTTTGTATTAAAACTTTTATTTATCCAAATTTGCTGTACAGATACTTAAATAACAACACATATGCATTAGTCCTCCAGTTAATGTTATTTTATTTTCAAAACGACAACTCGTCGGCTCATTTAATACATTTAAAATTTTGTTTTGGCGTAAACTGGTACACGTGATTTAGCAAGAACAGTACCAAGTCCTCATTCTTCCATTTGTTCATTGAGTTGAGCCAAAAGTGCTGCACGTTTTGTTTCTAATTCGCTTTCACTAAGAGCTTGCTCGTCACCATTTCTTGAAGATCCACCCGAAATAGGTTTGTCTGAAATATTGCTAGCTTGACTTAAAGATGGCGACCGTTGTTTTCGAATATCTTTGTCTTTGCGTTTCTTTTCTTTTTTCTTCTTTTTCAAATTAATTTCCGTCGGATCTGGAGAATCATCGGGCAACGACGCATGGTCGCTTTCATATGAAGACTAAATAAATAAATAAATATATAAATACATGTTTTTGGGAAGAGTTACTACTTATATAGAGTTATTTCGACCTACCCCTCTTGAAGATTTTCTGTGCTTCTTTTTCTTTTTCTTCTTTGACATTTTTTCGCTTTCAATGCTATCACTGCTTGATATGGATCGCTAAAAATTAACAACAACTATATTAACTATACGAAGACTCGGAATAAAACCAAAAAAACTTTGAGTTTTCGGGTTCGGGATTATGGCGACTCAGGATTGTGCAACGTTCTCACTTTAATTAGAATATAAAAAAGCTTTCAAGATCTATTTTATGGCGAGTTCATATATGTATACTTCAGGCTAAGACTTAAATTGAATTGAGGTTCAAGGAGAAAGCTTTTAAATTGAAACCAGCTCATGTTTCAAGGAACGAGAGTTCATAAAAATCAGATTTCCGAAAATGATTCCCATACTCTTCAGCCACCCTGATTGGTCAGCAAATTGAAATTTTAAGTTTAAACGGAAACGCTTTACATGACTGCCCATTCTCAAAAAAAAATTCAGTCAATTACTATTTCTTGAAGTTATTATGCTCCCTTCTAACCGATCCAGGAAACTAACAAACCGACTATATTCGGATGATGAAATTAATTTTGTTCGTTGTTTTCTTTGATGTCGGAGATATTCGGAAAAGAAACATTGTCTAAGTTAGGTAAGCTTAGGTTAGATGAGGTTAAAGTGGCTGTTAGCTCGGCTAACACACTTAGGCCTGTTGGGCCCATGGATCTAATGTATCCTTAACCTAATGCAACCATTTCGAGCTTACAATGAAGCGGGAGAGATGCAGGGCGTCGATGTGAGTAAGATCACTAGGGTCATCAGAGAAATACGATTTTAGGTGTACCCTAAGTTTGTGAGCTAAAGCTGGTCATGAACAGTGAAGGTGAGAAATAGTTTCCTCCTCTTCTTCATCCATACAGCTTCTGCAAAAATCTTTTGAGATGACTCCTAGCCTTCCAATTAGACAGTGTGATGTGATGACACTTGTCGTCGCACTAATGTGTTTTCTTTTGATAAATATCAAGCCGTTGGACCGCTTAACTTCTATCTTGGGCCAGATCTGTTTCGTTGCATTGTCTAACTAACATTTCAATTTCATTGGAATAACCTACGATTATTCAGTAAAAATGGTGACCATAATACAAATATCTTACAATTCGTACAAATCGGAGAAAACTTCTTTCCGATCGTTTACCATGATGGGGCAGATCAAACATTACGTCTTGATGTGTGCGCTTATTGAAAAGTGTGATATTAGTAAATTTTTAATACTAACGTTGTCGACAAACTTTTGTTTTGACCAAAAACAACTTGTTTTGACAAAAAAAAAAATATGATAAGAATGTTAAAAGTGTTCTCATGGTCGTTGGAATCCTTGCACACAATTTTTAAGGGAAAGCATGGTTGGGGTGGTAAATGACTTGTTCTAAACCACAATAAAATGCTGCACCTATGCAGCCCGAGCTTTAGTTAAACATTCCTTTACTTACCGTATGTGATCTGGATTTCTTTTTTCGTCCCTTTTCTGTTTCGAATTCAGACGCCTCGTTATCAACATCCTTTGAAATAAAAATTAAGTTAATTTATATAAAACAATTAAGATTTTTTATCTTACCGATTTCGAGCTTGATCGCGTTCGTTTTCGGTGTTTTTTGTTCTTTTTTGATTTCCTAGATCTGGAATGGTGATGACTGCATGCATCCTCACATTCTTTAACGAAATCTTCCCAAACTTTTTCCAAACTATAATCTTTTACGTAAACGATACACGCTTCGAGATGTTCAACCAATTTTTTAGCTGCCTCAAAAGAATCCGTTGCGGCAATATTTCCCTCAAGCCATTCGGCTTTGATTTCGCCCTCCAATTTTTTCAAACGTTTGTGTTCTTCTTTCAGTCGCTCTTTTTCGACAACTTCAGCCTAGTTTTTATATATTTTTAAATTACAAATAAAATAAAAATAAATAAGCGGTCTTACCTTTTCAAGCAAGGAATTGTATGTCAATTTCACATTGCCTGCATCTAAATTAGCAGATCGTTTATCCTCACACACAATGGTTGCAAAGTCCTCGAACGTTGTGTTAGCTTGAACTTGGAATTGTTTTTCTTTGAGGATTTCCCGAATAATTTTCTTTTCATCATGAAATCTAGCCTTCAAATCTTCTACGTAAAATTTAAACAGATCAAGAGGAGTGGAGCCAGACTGACCCAACATAGCTGAGAAACGCAAGTCAGCAGAGATAACTGGATACAGCTCGACCCATAGAGACATTGAGGTGAGTTTACCTTCCTCGTGTAAAGAATCTAATAACGTAAGAAAAGCATCCCGGTTCTTCCGGTGTTGTCGTTTAAGTCGTTTTTTCTCACGCTCCTTTTCGTCTTCTTCTTCTTTTTCGAGGCTTCTTATATGCTCCTCGAACACTATCAGGGCATCTTCTTTATCCATTCCTAGTAGATTAACATCATTTTTAAATGATGCATTTTCTAATAACATTACTTGTGCTTCGGACCACGTAGTTTGATAAGTTATGGACGCCATTGACTCAAGCAATTCACCGAGAACTTTCATGTTTCTTTTTTTCATTACACGAGACTCCTCTTTTTCGCGTTTAGACAAGTTGAAGATGCAGTCCTCAAAAATGTCTCGGCGATCTTGTTCTGGAACCACATTCCATATTTTATTTGAGGCAAAAATCTCGTCGCATTTATAGAACTTAATTTGTGAGTTCATTTTGTCAGAGGACATAAGAAACTTTTCTAAGTCTTCTTTAGCTTTTTTCGCTCTCAGTCGAGATTCCTCACGTTCATCTTTAAGTTTTTGAGTTTTGTATGCGTTAAATGTTTGCTTCTTTTCATTTAAGCCCTTAAATGAGTTGTAGCGAGCATCCTTAGAAATAATTTTGACACACTGATCCCAATTGGCGTTGGATGGTACATTCTTTTCCTTGAGAAGTTCTTTGAACGCCTCTATTGCTTCTTTTTTGTCTTTGAAGACTAACTTCACCTCTTCAACCGTGTTTTTCTGATTTTTATCTAAGATCCAATAAAACAAAGATGTTATTTTAACAAAAAGATTATTTAGATTATTTAGACGATAGTTAAATAAAAGTTAATAATAGTAAGTTAAAGAGTTACATGAAGCAATCTTTTGACAACATTGAAACCATCAAACGATTGGATGATTTATCTATGCATGAACGGTTGTTTTTGCAATTTTTTTTATTCACTATCTCAAAATTATGATACTTACTCTCTTTTTCCTCTTTAAATGTCGTTTGTGGAATCTCGATTGATGCAAGTGTTGCAGCCATAGCTTGGTCCAAGGCGGATGAAGAATTTTCATTGCTTCCAGGCGGAGTATCACACGCTGGAGAACTAATATCAGGAGTTGAAAGTTTTGAAGCAGCAGCCAATGTAGCTGGTAAGACTGATGCTATTGAAGGCGGAATAATCATCCCAGCCATAGAAGAAGACGTCAATGCTGCAACGGCCTTTGCAGTTGCTGCAGCTCTGAAAACACCAATTTATAAAACTAAGACATCATGTAGTTTATTTTCTCACTCTTCAGCTTTGACTTTAGACTGCATTTCTATATATTCAGCTGGAGGTTCCCATCTTGAATCTTTTGTATTTACGTTATGATAGTACACTTTTCCATTATCCGACCGATACTCCTTCCATGGACATGCTGCAATAATTTTTTCCACTGGTGTTTTCAACTCATCAGGTTTCTCCCATGAACTCTGTTTGGTTATGTTATTGTAGTAATATGGTCTACCATCTGGTGCCTTATGCTCACTCCACTCCGTCGATGTGGCTCCAAACGCAGCAGCTATTTCTGGTGGTGGCCCAAATCCAGGAGGTGGCATATTAAAAGTAGGCACCATCGGCGGATATCCCAATGTTGATGGTAAGCCGGCCATTGGAGGCACTGAGGGAGGAACATTCATACTAACTTCTTGTTTGTAGCTTGTTTCACATAACCTTAAATTAGATTTGCAAATCTCATAGCTTTTTCTATGAAGTACTTTCTTGCTGACTGTGGCAAAAAATTTATATTTGGAAACTTAAAATTCTGAACTAGAACTATATACGTATGGTATATATGATTTATCTTTACTTTTTTCAGATAACTATTTTATTTATTTCAATAGTGCAATGAAATACGTTTCCTTTTTCATAAAATTTGGGATGTCAACCAGCAATATAAAAAAGTCAAACGCAAGAAACAAGAGTGCAGTCAACGCCTAACCGAAAAGCAGCCAAATGAAAAACAAAACTAGACATGAATGCATTCAGGACCTTAACCTCAAACCAGACCAAAAGTTTTTCTAAAATCATGGAAGGAAATTTGCAGTCTGAAATCAACCTCCGTATTCTTGGCGGTATAACACGAATTTCGATTTTTATTTTGTGCATACAATTTGGAAAACATTTGGTAAAACTTGGAACACAACATCAATTCGAAACAAAACAAAAGTTGTTTTTCATTTGAAAATATTTCTTGATTCGTTTTGTTAATCCATATAGCTTATCCCTATGTTTGTTTTGTACAATTGGATTGTGAAATCTTTATTCTAACAATACACAATACAGCAGCGATGTAAGAAAGCCATTTATATATAGGTTTAGTTTAGTTTTAGTTGACTACCTATATATATATATATTCACGGGCGTACTTACAATCATGGAAAAATAAAACAATGAACACCTGAACGCAGAGGATATAGTTATTTTCAACTCTGTGCACCTGAACGCACCCTCAGTTATGGTTTGAAGTTTTCATTAATTTGTTGCTAATCAAATGTACAGCGGCTCATTGGTATCATGTTTTTTGCTTGAAAACTATCGTTTTCGATATCCCTGATCGTTTGACACCAAAAATTTCAAGTCTACATCAAATTTTAGATAGTTAATAACCTTTTGTTGGGACTTTCCAAATTGCGAATGTTGATTTTCAAATTTTTCCAAATGGCTTCCAAATTGTGTGTACAAAAAATAATCAAAATTCGTGTTAGAGCACTGCCAAGTCTACGGAGAGAGCGAAAATGGAAAAAAGTGATTCACCCCGAGAAACCCACTGTTTTGACTGCTGTTTGGTCTCCGGTGTGTTATGGTAGATTCACGTTTCGTCCACGGTTACGAAACGGTGCAAAAACTCGTTCACAACACAGTTTTTACGATTTATAACTATTGGTATGTGTTCGTGTTACATATTTTACAATGGTCTAATTTTGATGTTAGCTACTTTTTAGTTACATCTTTCAAGTTTTTATAAACTGCAATTTGAGAAATAGAAAATTTTGTATACTGATGCATAATTTGTTTTGATGGTCCAAATCTAGGGTAAGGACCATCAAAACTCAACAAAAAACAAACGCATGGGGGGTTCATAGGGATTGATTGGGTTGATACTGGTTGATACGCGAACCAAACACACCTTTTCTAACTGAATGCAACCCTTATTCGATAACTACATTTTACCTTTTATGGGCTGAAACCTGAAATGCCTAGATTTTAGATTATCAGTCATCGGCTCATCCCTCATCGCTGTCACTTGGATTGATAGTGTTGATTTGATGTACGAAAATTTAATTGCGTTTATTCGTTTATCTTTATTGTGCTCAAGTTAGAAATCCCTACTGGAAAATATTCACTAGTTGCTTTTTTGCGTTTATTGGCGCAAAACAATATTGCAACAATTTTTATATTTTTTTTCAAAAAATGTATATACTTTGACAGAAAATGAACACGAAATTCTAAAAAAGGCGATATCATAAGTATCTGATCAAAGTTCGATTTGAGTTAAGAAATTTAAGAATGTGATAACTTTAACTTTATCTACAATATCTTCAAAATTAAAGCAATGTAAGTTAATAAAAAGTATTGAGTTTAAACAAGTTGGCAACGAGAACCTACACTCAACACGACTATAGGCAAAGAATGTGAAAGCATAGCCTTAGCTTTTACTACGATTCTCGGGTTAAGTCCTCATTATGAATACTGACTAAGCGTTGTCGCGCTTTCCATGGAATACAAAAAAGAGCCCAGATCTTGTTTCCGTCATTTACTCAATGACAAAACGTTAAAACGAACGAAGAAGCAATTTCATCAGTAGTTTTTATTGTAACTAGCAGCCCGATTCTCAGCCACAATTCCAACCTGACTATCACCTCTATAAGATATTTAAAACTAATAATATTTTGGGACTCTTCTTTTCTTTTCAGATGTTTTTGACAATAAGCAGGTGTTTACACAAGGTCCAGCAAAATCGGTATAGATTTATGTTTCTTATTTTGTTATTCATCTCAGTACTAAGCCTGCTACTGAATATAAAGAAACAGGACGATGTGCGCAAATGTTTCACACACTCTAATAAACCAAGTGAATTGTTTAAATTCGAAGACATACTTTTAAGCAGTCGAAAACCCCAGCCAGGAAAAAGTATATTTTTTCACGAAACCTCTTGCTCAAATAACCCTGAAAATATCATAAACCTTAGTGCAAGACAAGCCTGTGCTATTGAATCAGCCGCTTTGACCAACCCACAATTTGATGTTTTCGTTATATTTGCAAGTCCAACATATTTTAAAAATGAAAGTTCTCAGCCTTTGATCGACGCTATACTTAGTTATCCAAACGTTTACATTCGAAACTTAGACCTATGGACATATGCAGCAGATACTCCAATTGACGATTGGTTTAAAAACGGTGAGCTGTTCTCATCGAAGTATGTTCTGTCCCACATATCTGACTTTCTTCGATATCTATCATTATGGCGATGGGGCGGAACATACCTCGACTTGGATGTAATTGTTAAAAAAAATCTGGAAAACGTTCCCTCAAACTATGCAGGTGCTGAATCAAGTACGTTTATTGCAGCAGGCGTAATGAATTTTGATGCCAAAGGCTTTGGACATGAAATTGCAGAGTTATGTTTAAGAGACTTTCAGATGCATTTCAATGGCAATGATTGGGGAAATAACGGTCCCGGAGTTATAACTCGTGTTCTCAAACAAGTTTGCAAAACTCAATCACCTTTGGTTATGACCAGAGACCGTTGTTTTGGGTTCCATGTTTATCCAAAAGAAGCATTTTATGCTGTGGACTGGAGGAATTGGAATCATTTTTTTGAAGAGAGCCACAAAGAAAGTACATTGCGAAAAACCAAAGATTCATATGTTGTCCATGTTTGGAACATGCATAGTAAAAATCGACTCGTAAAAGTGGGTTCAAATGTAGCGTACGGTAAAATAGCTGAACAATTTTGCCCAAAAGTTTATTCATCCAGTGGGGAATACTTTTAGATAACGAAATAGAAGTAGAACTTCCTATTAAATACCTTATCAGAGTGAAGGCCATCATATCATTTACTATTCCGGAATGCAGGCATTTAGTAGTTATTTAAGAAGAACAAAACCATTATTATGTACCTTTATAATTTAATTTTATTTAAATTATCTAAGCACAGAGCTTAATATCTGGAGTTGGAATTTTGTGTGCATGCATGTTAGTGTGTAAATTAGAATAGTTGTTTGCGTGCGCATTCTTTTTATTTATGTAATTCAAAAAATATTTGTTTTTACAATGCAAACCCAGATATAAAAGTTCTTATTAGTTATTGCGATCAAAAAATAGTCTTAAGATTGTAACTCGCAACATTGAAGCTAACGAAACAAGAGTTTAAAGACAAAACCTAAAATGTGTGCTTTTTTAAGCACTTTAGAACAAATACATATAATTTATATTCGAGTGCATTCCTTTAACAAGATCAAAGTTGTCATTTAAGACTGATATCAATCACAAAATTAAAAAAACCAAAAGTATTTCCTTTTGATCAAAAGTGTATGTGTTGTGTATATACAATGGCTGCGCATAATTATATATGAGTTGTTTCCAAAGATTGTAAACATATTAAAAAAATTGGCAACTAAAAATTAACTATGCCCTTATACTAACTTTATTATTGTTATATTCGTATAGAAATTCCAAAATCATATCATTTTGTAAATAGAAATGAATACAATAAAAGCAAGAGAACAATAAAATGATTTAATCAATTTTTGTTAATTTGATAATTGAGATGGGAAAGGGCCATCTCGTTTAACTCTGTCCAGTGACGAGTGCAATGGCAGAAAAATAAATCGATTTGGAAGTGTTTGTGTAGCCATCCGTCACGAGAAAAATGCAGCTGTTAAAAATCGATGAAAATATTTCATTTTGTCGTAAGATAAAAATAATCAACAACCGATAACTAATGAAAATAAATAAATACAATAGTTAAATACCTATATACTTTATGCACATGCGAATGTACTTTTCTAGCTGAACACAATGACGCCGTTACTGCTGCTACTTCTATTAGTAATATGTTTAGGTAAGTATGTATGTTAATACATAATGTATGTAAATACATAATATACTAGATGAAATGAACTTAAAATGGGATTGTTAAAGCTTTTGAATGTATTTTCCGGACTACTGCAGCCTAATTGAACCGCCGTACAAAGGGGAATATTTACTGGCCCCTATCACAAGGCCCGTCGTAACAATTTAGGAGTACGAATGCCAAAAAGGAAGCATCATAAACGCCCTTATAGTGAATGATTTGCTACGAAATTTGTCACTGTTGATAAAATGATTAAAAAAATTCTTAATATCTGTTTGCGAAACACTCATAACGAACATGTTTCGAGTCTATTCTATTTAACATTCGTAGTCCGAAAAGTTACGACGGGCCTTATGATAGGGGTGATTATAGTTTGCAAAAACATGAAATTACATATTTAGACTTCATAAAACTAAAATAAGACACTGCGCTGGGAAAATCATCAGTAGCACATTGATTTTTTCTGGAATTTAAAATTTGTAAAACTTTAAACACATTGTATTTGCTGGTAACGAATGCAAGCTCCTATGTTGTCTTCCGCGCTACCTTTCCCATCACCGTTACCAAAATTCACACCCAAATAGAACGGTGTGACTGTCGACTCAATGCGGCATGGCTTTGCTCCTGAGGCACAAAATCGGTTTCCACAATGAACTGGCTCACAACCTGGAAGTGGACCCATTCCGACTCCAACAAAATCTTCTACTATACAAGGCATGGTAATGCGATCATTACATGTAGTAAAAAACTGTCTTGTAGATTTAGCTAAACTTCTAAAACTAAAAGCACTCCGGAAAAGAGATAAAATATCCAAACCTCCACGCACTGGTTTTCGAGATGTTGTTACCGGAATTTGTAGAGCATCTTCACCAGAACCCTCAGCATCAGACATAACGGAACTGGCCATTGTAGTATCATTATTTTGGCTCTCCGTAGGGACGTTGATATTTGGTTGGTCTAAATAATAATATGTTAAAAGTCTCAAAGCATAAATTGAAATCAAAAACAAAGTACTTGATGTGGAGTTCTGTATTGATTGAATTGATTCGTCTGGGAGAGAATCGTTTAACATATTAATTTGAATATTCATATTTGTCCTTGTTGGACCTATTTTAAAAGACTGATCATCACAAGGTTCATATACAATCGAACACATTTTGCTTTCCTGTCTGATGCACGATCTGTAATGTTGGTTAGCTAAGTGTCGTCCATTATCAGCAAAATTAAATGTCTGTGAAAGAAAGTTTTGTTTTTTTTTCGTCTTAAGTACAATTGTATTCTCAATACTATTTGAAAAATATTTTAGCCCAAGAACTGTGTATTTAGCCCGATTTACTACCCCAATTTGTCAAAATAGGTTCGTTTACTGAGATCTGTAGTCGCTAAAAAGTGTGTTTTTAGAAAACATGTAAAGCCATGAATAATGTCTTGTTATTTCACTGGAAAACTGGCCAGTGACCATTACATAATCCGAGTAAAGCCGGATTAGTAGGTATATGCTTGTTAAATGTAAAACAACAACGTTAAAACTAATTTTTGGGTTGAGAGAGTTTACCAAACAATTTTCTAACGCTACGCTCTCACCTGAACGACTCCTTCAGTTCCAGTAAAATACTGCAAACATCGTGTAGGAGCTCTTTGACTAAATGGTATCTGTGCAATACGTATTTCCCAAAATCGAATAGGTGAAAAACGGTAAGAGAAATTCATAGTTACTTCAACAAATCCCTCATCACGAGTCGATATATTGCGTGCCGAATTTAGTTTGAGCCTCGATTGCTTTATTTTTTCGCTGGATATTTGATGGCCGCTCTTTAATCCATCGACATCATAATATACTTAGAAGTAAAATTAAAAAGAAAAAAATTAAATTTTCAAACCAAAGTTTAGAGTGACTATCCGTGTGTCGATTTTTTACGCTGCTGTCTCGTAGGCACCTGGAGTATGAATTGTGAAATCTTACGTCTTAAACATCGTCAAGTATCCACTAGTAATCTAATAATGTTTTTTCATACTCGTTTTTTTTTCTCTATTCACAACATCATTAAAAATCAGCACATAGACGAAAAGCACTTAATTAGATGAATTCTGTTATTACTATGTTGTCCACTATTTTGACCGCAAAGTGAAACGTTTCCAGATGTTCCTCCATTCACTATAAAAACATCTCCATCACATATCCCAGTCTTTCGATTTGGTTGCCCAAGTGAGAAATGTATAAAATCAACTCGAAGCTGACTAATGTTGGTGTCCATTATCTTTACTTTATATTTACATGAGGTTAAGTTTTGAGGCATCGCGCTTGGAAAATGTGGTGAAACCAGGTATGTGATATTGTTAGATATGGTCTGGTCACAGGATGCTATGACTATAAATTCACATTTTGAAAAATAATACTCAAATAGCTAGTTAAAATTTGTATGCATATGAGCCAATATCATCATTTTTATGTATGATATCCGACGTGAAGCACTTTAAATTGTACATAAAATCCTTACATATGCAACAAACTCCAAATCCCATTGAACATTCTCCTTGTGCGATTCCACCCTTTAGCCGACATTCGTATATGTTAAAACAAATTCCAGTTCTCCGACCATCATTTGAAAGACATTCTCCGTCCACAGGAACCGGAAATAAATGAAACACTAAACAAATACATAGAAAAGTTTTAAAAAAATATTAATACCTTTTGCTTTTTTCTTTTTGTTGTTCTTCTCAGTCTTCAAGGACACAAGATTTTTATTGATTTGCTCTTCCTTTTCAAAAGAACTTAAATGTTCTATTATATTGGGATTGGGAGCCATTACAATATTCCATATGTTGACATTCTTCATGACGGGCCATGATTTTTTCTCAATGTCAATATCTGCTAATGTAATGTAAGCGGCTAGTACACTGCATATTATACATAAGAACTTAAGCATTATTTGTTTTTCATATCTCAGTAATAATAAAAAGTAAATAGTGAATTTTATTAACAGATTTAAACAAACTAGAAACTCCTAAAAGAGTTTTATCACATTCGCAAAATTATGATCATATCTCCTTCACTTCTAAACTCTTAATGGTTATTCTTCTTGAGAGTTGCATTGCTAGTTGTTTTGAAGCTGATGATACCACTTTCACATACCAGTGTATGTACATGATCTAAGTGAAATTGATAACATAAACCAACCATTCATGGGCGTAGACACAGAGGGGACTCCTCAAATAGAAAAACTAAAAAAACAGTCATTTGATATTGTACATAATTATTGTAATACGTATGGGTAATAACTTGTACATACATATACATATGTATATCATACCAGTTTCGAATAAACCAATCTCTTAATCAAGGTCTTCAAATTTGAATAGTTAAAAATAAATACATAGGTTTTTTGACCAGTATAACTAATGTTTGCCCATTATAATAATGATGTTGAATAAAACTACTGCGCCACGTTTGAAATCTGTTAATTTTTATCTTATACTGCCATATAAAAGAATTTAGAAAGATTAAATTTTTTCGAAGCGTTTCCACAATTCAACACTTTAGGCAACCTTCACTAAAAATGTTGTGTCTACGCCATTGAGCTTGTCTAAGAACGGGCAAAGTAGCACAATGCTTTCTATGAAATGTCCAAGTCCTCATCATTTCTGGTTTAAGTTTGCTTTTTACCTTCGTAGACTATTCGATTTTTTTCTTTCATTTGTAGTATTTGTCGACTTTTCTCAATTTTAATTTTAGGTACGTTTGTTGTTGTTTTTGTAAAGCAATGATAACATAAAACACGAATGTAAAAAACACATTTTTTATTTAGCACACGGTTTTATTTAGCTTACCTTGTTTGTTTATCTATTTGTTCATTTGTTTAGGGTCAAATATAGAAATTGAAATTTGACCCCCTTCCTGTTGACAGATTGATCCGAAATTGGGTACGTACCGTTATATCTGATGACAATTAAATTTAATGCATTCGGTATCACTGTAAATTCAAAAATTGCCGCTTTTAAACGGTACATTACATATTTTTTTCACTACTTACTCAATAGGCATTTCAAATGAAAGCACTCGATTAGCAGATTAGCGTTCTCTCTAAAAATAAAATGGAAATCCAATATGGACGTCAGCAAAATTTTAGGTTTTTTTTTAAGTTTTTTTTCGTAAACAAGCCAATAAAATTGTACCTTTTTTTGGAGTATTTCTGAGTTGTCGCAGTAATTATCGCAACGACAAAATTAGTTGACAAACGGTTGAAATTAGAACTAATGTTATTTAACTTGCAGTGGTATTTTCCATATTAATACACACAGCAATACCTACAGGGTTTTCCAAAGTCACCAGGGCGGAAGAAAACCATGGTCATGTCATGTTTAGTCGAAAACTAAAGCGGTAATTTCAATCGACATTCTGTTGACAATGTATCGTCGATTGAGAACGTGAAATACAGAATGGAATTCAGATATGTATTTGTAAAAATATCATTTTCCAATGATGAAACAAGAATTAGTAAATCAGCAATCTATCTAGCGATTAGAAGAAAAGGAAGATCACAAAAAACAAGTTCGAAAACATTAGCAAAATTTGGCTTGTCAGGACATAAAAATTGAATACACTTTGGTAAGGTTCAATTAACTTTATGATCAACACTTATACTGACATATTTGTACAGAAACAATATGTTTGTCTGAATTAAATAAAAATTCGAGCTTATTGGCAAGAAAATGATAATAAATAATATATATAAAACGTAAAGCTTAGGACATTATTTTTAATTTGTGTTATTCAAATACTATTCCTCCATTGAGGGTCCATTTGGGCTTCCCTCTAGTTTTCTCCAAACAACGTTACACATTTCTCTTACAAGAGCTTTTTCTCCATCATCCATGGGTTCGATGGGCATTCCAGTCAAATTGCCAAAACGATCACGTTCTAGTTGTTCCCGTACTTCAAGAACTTGTAGAGCTCTTATTACTGCTTCCGGTCGTCCAGGGATAGGTTCCGGTGTTAACTGCGTTACATTCCCTGATCCAGATACGCGTTCTTCTTCTAACTGTTGAATTCGTCTTTCTAGCGACCGTACGTACTGAAGTGTCTGATCACTGAGAGTTGAACGCAAGTTATTATCCTTGGAATTGAATAAACATAAATGAAACCTTACTCAACAAACGAAAATAAACCTAAAAATGCATACCGGATATTGCCGCTCATAGTTTCGCAGAGCAGACATTGTTTCTTCTGCATTTGTACTAGAACTACTACCATCGCCATCATCACGTAATGCTCCGCGTATCGGAGTACTACAGTTGACACAGATCGAATTCGTGGCAATATGGGCCCGTTCTTCATCTAAATAAAGACAAAGTTCCTTGAGCTCCAGGTTATCTGTAATAAGCTCCTGTTGTTTGTCATCAAGCTGTCGAAGTTTATTCTAAAAAAAAAAAAAATTTCTTAAATACACTCTGCATCCCAAACACTAGTTTATAACAAAAAATAATTTTAATTCGGACGTTTAGTGCAGCGTAGAGAGGCAAGTATTAAGGAATTTCAAACTTATATCTATCTATCTATCTCATCTATCTATCCATCTGTATAATCAAAACGAAGCTGTAGACAGACAAATTTTAATTAACCTATTACCTGATAAGCCGAGACTTCCTGTCGCATCACACTGGCTGTGTATCTTCCAAAACGTTGCCATTCTCTTGCTAGTTTTCTTCCTTTTTGGCGATCGTCATCTAGAAAACAACAGAGGTCTCTTAGCTCCTGATTGTCGTCCACTAACCTTTGATTGGCTTCTTTCAGCGCTCTTAGTTCAGCAATTAAGGGCTTAGCAAAAAAAAAAAAAATTATAAAAACATGTTACAAATACATATACATAATTATTATGTATTTAAATAAGAATAATAACAAACCTGAAGCTGCCTGCTTTGTTCGGGGGTTAGCCTTGCAGTTGAAGGAATTGCTGTAGGTGCAACTGCTGGGTTGTTTGATTCTTGATCAGACTTTCTTACAAATTTTAGCATCTCTTGCTGCTGTTGTTGGTGACGTAGTAAATTTTCTGGGTCTTGTGGAGCAGAAAGAAGTAATTGACCTCTATGCAATGGTACAGACCGCTGTTGAACAAAACGTGATGGATTGCCTTGCGCTTTTACTGATTCTGGAACATACACCGACGATAGTTTGGGAATGTCTGGTGGATACTTAATGTTGAAATGCGATGTGCTCAGATCCGATGAAGTAGTAGGGTAATAAGTCGATTTTCCACCTGACAGGTGTTTCAAAATGCCGTTTGGAGGTTGTGGAGGTGGCTGATAGCGCGGAGGTATAGTATGTGCCGGTTCGATGCCGATGCCGCCCTTCAGTAATCTTTGTTGCTGATGAATTCGCTGTACACACTGATTACCTGTAGATTGCGTCACCAATGGAGATGGCTGGTGTACTGTAGCCAAAGTTTGAATTTGCGTTGAGCCGTTTGCTGCCGCCAGTTGGCTAAACGATTGAGAAGATGCTGCACTTTGTGGCTTTGCCACTTGCTGTTGACCTTGTTGATGCGCTTTTAGATGCTGCTGTTGGATCTTATTATTTCCCGTAGAAGATGCTGCAATGCTATTGTTTCCATTTATTAAATTTCCATTTAATTTATACGTGTGATTGTTTGTCCCAGACATCTTATTTAATGTGTATTATGTATAACTCGATTTATAGTCATTTACGTTTTGTTAAACATCTTCTCTAATGAATCTCTTTGTTATTGTTCATAGTTCCTGACGAAAGGCAAATCGCAAATAAAAATATTAATGCAAAGTTCAAAAATAATGTTAGTTGTTGACATAAGAGTATGAAAAGCATTTGAGTGCACAAAGCGTATAAAGCACAGCTTAATTGGATTGTACTTCATTACACTTAACTATTTCATAGCTACATAATGTATATGACAGTGATAATCACTCCACTAGTAATTTCATTTTAAAATGAAACCTTTAAGCTATTTCTATCCTAAATTTATTAAACATAATCAGTTTTTTCAAAGACAGAATTGGTACTCTACGCCAAGGCGATTGCATTTATTAAGTAGGTAGGTATTCGTTTTCTCCTTTTCAAAAAGAACTGAATATATTCGGATAGCCATAAATTACGTCCATTACTATTGAAGTAACTTCACCCTAGCTTTTTATTTACTTTTTTTTTAATAACAAAGCAAAGTGCACATTTGTAATTGAGTATCAATAAAAAGGAAATGCTTAAGACGAAACCATTTGATTGATTTAAGAAATTCGAGTCCTTCTTTATAAAGAGAACATTTTGCAAGACAAGAAGGATCGTTCAATCATTTCCGCACAAAAACAGCATAAATATCTGGTACTAATATTCGTTATTATCATTAATTCAAGTGAAACAATCCCAACTGCACAACAATGTTGATTAGATTACTGTTTGTTTCTAGAAAAATGTTGGTATTTGGGCACGTATGTATGTAGGGTGTATGTATTTATAATTTGAAAAGAAAGTTTCTCAACGACTACTATTGACAAAGATCTTCATTCACATTTTGTTATGCTATGCTACCAGCTTCACTTTCTATGCATTAAATGGCGACGGTAATAATAGGCAGACACGTAAGTATGTAAGCTTCAACTACGTTAAGGCCTTACTCGTTTGGCTATCTCCAAAAAATACCAAAAATCATTTGAACAATTAATTTAGAACATTAATATTCATATAATTAGTACTTAAATTTAAAAAAAAAGAAAATGTATTTGGTAAAAATAGCTCAATCTACTTGGCCACTTGTTGGATTTGTGCAAATTGAGTTTTTACAAATCCTATTTACATATTTACCAGAGACTATATGCGATACGTTCTTAACATGTTTATATTGAACAATAAATCCACGCTCACGAGATAAAAATTACTAAACAAAAACTATAAACAACCGTCTTTATACACTTTGAAAATATCCCGAAAGAAAATTTTAATGATTTCTTTACGTTTACACAGTTTACATGAAAATAAAACAAACTTGTGTTCCATATTCCCATATTCCGATCTTGAGTATTTCATTCCGCATCCCTTTTCCAAAAACGTTTGCATAAAAGTTCAGTGCTGACATTTTGTAAAATCTAACCGCCTGTTTCCATTAACAATTGAATCATACTTCAAATCGAATTAATATCAGTTGCTAGATCAAATCGAAACAGGATTTCTCGATTCAATACCCAGCTACAAGATCAAGATATGGCAAGCCATGGAATAATAATACATAATATTTCAAATTATTGTCCGTGTTTCGGATGTGACATAAGTGACTTTCAATTTGCCAAACAAATGGCTTTCAATCAATATTTTTATTATTTACAAACATATTTTCAAAATAGACCAAACGAAAATACATTAGATGTAATGTTTTTAGCAATCTTTTTGCTTTTGGAGCATTTTTTGTTTTCTTTCTTCATTTCTTTTTTAATGGTGTTTTGATGAAGTGGTCAATTGTTTTTCAGCTTGGAACATTCCATTGCAGTAGAATTTCAATTTCGAAAAATTATTAATTCTTTATATAAAAAAGTTCAATTGTATCGTAAATGGCTGGTAATATATGTGATTCGTGTAGCCCCAGGGATCGATACTGCTGTGCACCTGTGCGTTTCGAGGAAATCATATTAAATTTGTAAAACCTCGTTTCTGTTTTTGTCACTTGTTGCCGAACTTTTTCAGTAAGAGATCGAACAAAAACAAAGTAACGAAGTCATACCAAATTTGTATAAATTAGTTTCAGATTTTTACCGGTTGTCGCCGGACTTTATCGAGGTATAGGATCAGGTCGAAACACAAAAGAGGGATTAATTCACCAAATACTCGACCGGGTGTAGTAGAAAACTAAGCCCTTTTGTCTTCTATTTATCGCATTTACCCCGTTTCAACTTTTGGAAATCGAGTAATCAAATCGAATAGGAATGAAGCGGAATGAAATTTCTATTGCGGCGGATCGAGTGATCAGTGCATGATTTTCTGTATAAGTTTCCATTCGATCCCAGCTTGCGTAGACGATTCGTCTAATTGAGAAACAAATTTCAATTCGATCTAGGTATACACTAATTCGAAGTTCGAACACAAGTGTGATTCAATCCAGTGCCTCTGTTCTGTAACTATCGCATCGATAACATCGATTGAGAAACAGTGAAAACCGGAACAAAATTTATTGGGAATTTTATAAGCCGTGTTTCAGTGAGAATTTATATTCACTTCAGCAAAACGTCGCTCATGGAAAAACAACAACTCTAAAGTGGACAAAAAGAACTCACTCGCAGAAGTGAACAACAGGGATGGTTGATAAATGGAGTTTACGGAATAAAGTTGTATAAATGAGCACAGCGTTTTGAAGTGAATATAAAAATTTCCAATAAAACTCGGCTATACATGGCTGTTCTGATTTTCGTACGGATTCAAAACGGAAACCGAAATTGAATCCGTACGGATTTAATAAGTGTGTTCTTATTTCCGAACGGATTCACTACTGATTTTTTGTCACAAAAACGTGTTGGAAATTAAATTTTTGTGTTTATTGGAACTATTTACAGCTTTATTGCATGTTAGTGTTAATATAGTTTATTATTTTTCATTTCTAGCAATAAATAATGCTATACAGAACTAACTCATTAACCGGATTCAATTCCGCTAACAAAATGATAAGCGAATTGAAAACGTACGGATTCGGAATTGAGAACCGCAAAAATTCTAAAACGGGAGGATATGGTATCCGAACGAAAATCAGAACAGGGGTAATAGTCATCTTCACTAACGAGTCTCAAAAAACGCTGTCCTCAATGCAACTTTAATCCCACTTACCAGGCACCTCTTAGGCCGGCCACTGACGACACAATATAACTGTGCAAACTGGAGTTTGCGCAGTTATATTGTGTTGTGAATGGGGTTGTTTGTGCTGTTTGTGCAGTTAACTGTGTAAAAATCAAAACTATTTTGATTTTTGCTCAAGTCTACAAACTTGTGCAGTTATTTTGTGCGGTGAATGGCAAAAACTGTACAAACTGCTCAGTTGTAGTGTTTTTTCACAGAGTGTAC
This sequence comes from Melanostoma mellinum, assembly GCA_914767635.1. Classification (NCBI taxonomy): domain Eukaryota; kingdom Metazoa; phylum Arthropoda; class Insecta; order Diptera; family Syrphidae; genus Melanostoma; species Melanostoma mellinum. Next base: position 809,512 of record OU612060.1, on the reverse strand, counting down.
ATTGATATTTTGCGGAGTTTTTATAAATTATGTCGGAAGAACAAAGCTTTTGGAGTGAGTTTCTCGATGTTTATATGGAAAATCCGGCGCTATGGAAAATAAGTAGTCCGGATTATAGCAATTTTGTCTGTCCTAATTTTTGTCTCTTTAAAAAGATTATTTACACCACAGACGTTTTCTGTTTTTGATCATTTTTTCTTTTTTTTTCTTCAACGCATTAGCAAGTAGTATATAGAGAGCGTGTTTTTTACGCATGTTTACAGAGAGGAAACTTTTTTAGACTAAGAACTGTGCAGTTCACTTGTATCGTGTGTGGCGAAATTTGAATTGCGTAAAATGTCAGTTTGCGCAGTTATATTGTGTCGTCAGTGGCCGGCCTTATATATTTTGATATTTTGAGTTTTGACCGACTCGACTATTCAATCTGCTAGTGACACTAGTGACTAGGGGTAATCCCCGTTTCCACGGAGAATCGAATCACATTTGAATACCGATAACTTTCAACATATGCATACCGAATCAGGTAATCGAACAGAAACACTACTTGTCTGCAGAACTTTTGAATTCGAAAATTTCGCCAACGAATCTTTACATCGAAAAAGGTGCCGCGAGGCAATTATCAATTCAAACTTGATTCATAGGGTTTTCCATTTCTAAACTAGGATTTCTGTTAAAGAATTTATTTTTTTTCATAAAGTTGTTGATTTTAATAAATGATAAATAAAATAAAAAAGAAACTTGAAAATATTTTATTTATATTTATGTGGCATGGTTATGTGTTAATGTATAATACTTTTTATAACTTTTATGTTTTAATTCAGAGCGACGAGTTTCCGAACGATGTTCCTTCCATCTTCTTGGCGTATTTTCGGTAAAAACGGTTTTTACATAATAACTTCTCACTATAAGTGTAGCTGGTCAAAAAAATAGTAAATCAGTTTCCAGACCCCTAGAGACCAAATTATTCTAGTGCATCACAATTTCAATGTTGGATCAGGCATTTAAAATTATAACACAATTAATTTTATGTACAAAATCATTTGCATTTTTATTGAAAACTTTAGGTATAATTTATAATTTTCTTTTTTCAAAAGCGATATAGAAAACAATGTGTTGAACATTTGAAACAATCAAAAATATGTTATTATGCATTGGCAAACAATACTGTGTATATCTCAACAAAACGCTGTATATTAGTTATAAAATACTCATCGTAATTTTTTTATACTTTTCATATAAATCGTATATTGAATCGTCATTGTAAATATAAAATATCGGGTTTCGTTTTTTTTTTTTTATTAAAATGCAGAATTGTACTTTTAGTATCTATGTTTTCGATTGTTTTATTTTTTATATTGTGGTATGTTATTTTTTTCGTTCCAAAAGTTAATCCTTTTGTAATTTTTTAGGTGAAAATTTTTCATTACAATACTTTTTCAAACAAAAATTCATCAGATAAAAATATTTGTGTATTTAGAAGAAAAAAATCAATATTTGTTCCCTACTTATCAATGGAGTACATAAGTTATATTTTTGAAAAAATAAGCTCGTAAAGTCTGATATAATGATTAAAATTGTCAAAAATGTATAAAAAAAATAATAATATTTAAATAAATGAAGTTAAATGTTCCATTAAAACTGACTCTCTTCTCGAGTTGTTGTTTTCGTGGTTGTCATTTTATCAGATTGCCCATTAGTTTTCTCATGTGAAATGCTGGTTATAACGGATTTTATGACTACTGAACTGGTGCTTGTTTCTGTAGTATTGCTAGGATTTTATTTAATAGAAAGAAATTACTTAAAACACCATTTATTTATTGAAATCAATTACATTTACCTTAATGGTGCCAAATCCATAAGGTTCGGTATGTTGAAGTCTGTGATGTCCTTCATATTAACGTTTGTTGTAGTTTGACTTGTTTGAGAGCTTAAAACAGAAAGGCGACCTAATTGAGATTGATAAAAAACGTTAGTCGATCGATTTTTTCAAAAGTTAAATAAATAAATAATATTTAAACCCTTTTCCTTCTAAATAATAAAACTTTTGTAAAATCAAGTAAAATTGAAACAATAATTTAACAATTTTATATAGCTTTTTTTCCGTGGCTTATTTGCGTTCAACTGATTCAGTTTCAATTCAGGTACACCATTTTTAATTACTTTTGTCTATTAATTATAACTACCATTTCTTATTAATTGCATGTTTTTGCCTTTGATTAGTTACATTAGATTACTATTAGATTTGATAGTTTATTTTTCAAAATCTTTTAGTAAGGTTCTAATTCTAGAATTAAAGAAATTAAACTATGTATGTATACTTAGCATATCTATTATCTATACCTTAGAATTATCTTTTTGCTCATAAATAAAATAAAATACCGAAAACTAGGTTCAACATTTGCATTTGCAAATCAATTCTTACAAAATTTAAAAGAGTTAGCTTACAAAAACAAAGGACCGGAAGGTTGAGAAAACACATGTCTTCATATAAAAGGAGGTGCTTTGAAAGTGTCGTTTTTAAATATTATTTTCGGATAAGCTTCACTTGGAGGATTCCTAAAAAAAAATTATTTTTTGATAAAAAAAAAAGAAATCGAGCCATAGAAACAAATACAATGCGCATAATGGTTTGGTTTTGCACATTTACCGATGAAAGCCTTTAACCATGAACTCTAAATATTTATAAGCGACGGCACAGAACAGGGATACAAAACATCGCGAGAGAATGGTGAATGTTCTAAACTTTACTTTACTTACCAACTGTTTCTTCTGTTGTAGTGGAACAAAGAGTAGTTGTAGTAGTATTCAGATGATCTCGCACCGAATCAACTGTAATGTCACCCATTGAACTTGAAATTGTCTCATTGCCACGATTGGGTGAACCATCTATTCCGTTCGCCAATCCGTTCGAATCAATGCTTGCATGTTCTTTGTTAATTGGCTTGTTTAGACTTTCTGTGGAATCTTCGTCCAGAGTTTCCTGCTCGTTTGAACTATTGTCATCCACTTCCTTTCCTTCTAAGTGTTCGACATTTATTTTTCCTTTAGGAGTAACCACTTTTGATGTTGCAAGACTTATGCGTTGAAGTTCAGATGAAGACATCATGTAGAGAGCTTCTCCGAAATTTGTAAAGCATAATGACGAAATACCACTACAAAGAGTTTAATAAAAACGATTGAAAATTGATTTTTACTTAAACTTACTTTATGTCCTCTCGTCTTACAGCGGCAACATTTAACTGTCGCTTTAATTCGGGAATAGAAAGTACAAGAATGTCGCCCAAGTTTGTAAGACATAAAAGTCCAATTTCATGATAACTTCGAGTTTCGGGAGAAGTTTCCCCACCGTTCACATTTTCACGTTCAGATCCAGGTTCAGACTTAATAGATTTGGATGGACTTCCCTGTAAGTATTCCAGGGGCACTCTACACGTAAACGACGCAAATGCCAATCGTCTAACGCGTGCTCCTTCGTGTGCTGTCAATTTATATTTTGTAATTGGTTTCAATTGTGGAAGAGAAAACACTTTAAACTGCTCTTCCGATGCTATTAATACACGATGTGGAGGAGTTCCAGGCCCATTTAGTTCTACAGGTACTCCAGTTTGATCAAAAACAGCGATTCCAACCACTGGAGCTCGATGTTTCATTTGAATCTCTTTTGCCAATTGTGCTGAAACACGACGCGGCTGTGCAGCTGGTTGGTCACTGGTATTCTCAGTTTGAGGTGGTAAGTGCAGCAGAAAGACTGATACGCAACTGGCATTCGTTGCAGACCAAAGTGTTGCAGCAGTTGTGTGGACTGCAAAAAAAAATATTTTATTTATATCGAAATGATGGATTTCTAATCACAACAGATTACCATTGGTGATATATGTTTTTGCAAACACCAAACAACGAACCATCGATCCCATTCCATCATCAGGTGAGCGGGCTTCAACTTGTCTCTCCACAGGGCGTGCGTCCAGCTGTAAGAAGAATTCATTTCGATGAAATCCACACAATGTAATAAGAAATAATAATAAAGCAAAACTACCGTAGTTGCAGGCTGCGTTGGGTTGTTTCTCGTTGAACGTCCTTTTCGAAGTTTTCTAAACGACTCCCTTAGTGATTTCTTAAAAGATTTGCGCCTGGAAAGCTGTTCGCCTGCACCCGTTAAATCTGTTTAAAGATCAAAAGATTAATATTTAGCCTTGGATTCACGTTTGTAAACCGCCAACCATTGGGATTTAGCGTGCATCTATGAAATACAGGCAGGAAGTTCTTAAAGTCAAACAAAACTAAACCGTGAGCGGTTCCACCAGATACCAAATTCCAATCCGTTTGCAGAGCCAAACATGTAATGCTTGCTGGGGGCAATACTTGAAGTACTCCAACGATTTGAACACCAGGATCACCAAAAGTAGCTGCGTTTTCCTCCAACAAATTCGGACGAACGTTTAATTGGTCATGACCTTTCCATACAAAACCATCACGATCGCTAACCAAGTTCATGGTTGAAACTTTAAGTGGCATCTTTTCCGCAGGCTCATTTTGAAAATTAGCAAGTATAATTTGTCCAGCTGTGCCGCCAATAATAATTCTTCCCGTCGTAGGACACATTGAAAGTTTTTTCACAGCTAATCGAGGATCATCGGAATAGGGGTCGAATAGACCTGATTTACGAAATGGAGGCTCTGATTCATCCACTGACTCTGTCGATTCTAAATTAATTTCGTCCTGGTTTTCATGACTTTAAAGAAGACATTAATTATATGTTAAAAATATGGTATTTTATATGTACCCAAATAATATGGACGTTTTCAGGTGGTATAGCGGTGTCATAACCACTTCAGTGCAGTTCCAGAACTTCACGGAACCGTCTTCATGACCAGTCAGCATTATTTCATAGTTTTTATTTTCATCGTCTGGAACTGCATCATCTGGCAAAACTCCTCCAGTTATTGGCCACTCCATATTGCTGCATTCTGCGTCCTGTTCCGCCCCGGCTTTACAGATTTTCTCAAACACTTGTTGCGATACTTGTGAAATCAGTTGGTTGCATGTTACGGCAGAAGCATGCACTGAATGCAAATATGGTGCTTTGATAACCGGCACTTTAGGGTCCTTCAAATCATATGCACAAAGTTCTTCTTCTAAGAGGACCATGAGAACTTCAACTTCATCAGAATTATTTTCGTAGGTAACGAAAAAATCAATTACTTTCGAAGTAAAGTCAAGACAAATTTTATTCTCATTGTTAACATGTATCGAAACACAATTGTGATCACCATATGCTGAACGGGGCATCCCGCCAGAAAAAACCACTATATTTGCAGAGCTGCAATTTACAACACAAAAATTAAAATTAAAGGAACATTTTATTGAGTTATTTTAGTTACCCTCTTGTTCCCTTGTAGAGTCGATTTATACTCTTGCAGGGATCCGGCCCATAAGGCACATAATTTAAATTCTTCGGTGGATCTTCTTCGTTTAAATTCCAAGTTGCAAACGAACCGTCAGCATGATACCAAGTGAATTCAGTTCCTTCGGCATTTATAAACAAACCTACACTCTGTCCGTGACCTGGGGCAATGAAAGATTTAACTACAGATGAAGTTTCTATGTCCCATAGAACACAAAGACCACGATTATATGCAACGAGCAATTGATTCCAAGCACTTGGAACTTGTTTTATACACTCAATAGCTCCTGGATTCAATTTATATGTAGGTGGAACTTGTTCCAAAACAACGTCGTGATATATTGCGGGTTCTTTTACGTTGAAATCTTTTAAATCTAGTTGATATATATTACCACCTTCGGTCCCGATCCAAACAATATCTTTTGCTAATGAACAACATAAAGAAGATACTTTCTTTAATTTTCCATCAAATGACAGGGACTTGATTGCAACTAATGTGGATCCAACTGGTTCCCACAAAATCAACTGGTTTGCTGCCGTAAGTGAAAGAATGTTTCCTGTACCGTGAACCCATTCTAATAACTGAACGTTTAAGTCGGCTGCTGAATTAGATTGCATTGTATGATGACCATAAAATTCAATACCAGGTTGACCAAAAACTTTAATTGCCCCATTTTGAGTACCGATCGCCATTAGCTTACTCTTTGAATCAAAGGCAATAGCTGATGGTTTATGAGGAAAGCCATGCTGTGCTGTCTGAAAGAAACAAAAAAGGAAAAAAATGCTATTAATAGTTTTACACTTCAATTTGTAATCTACTGCATATGGATAATGATTAAATATAAATTATAAATTTCACTTTACTCGTTGTGATGGTGAAGCTATGGCTTTCGTTGTGTTCAAATTTATTGGGAGAGTAAAATGTTTTCTATACAAACTTATGGATTTTTGGAAAGAAATTATTTGTCAAAATGCTAAATTTTCCACTATTTATGTACGTTCCACTGACAAAAAAGAATTGATTTTTTTCGATCACGCAGCAGTATTGCAGATTTCGATTTTTAGACTGTCCTACGTTTCAATGCACCAACACAATTTTAATCTGTCAGTTTTTTATTTAAAATATCGTATTCATATGTACTGTTTAAGTATTAATAAAAAAGAAGACTTTCCTGTATGCGTTATACCAACAAATTGTTTTGATACAGTTGAAAAATGATCAAATCGATGAAAAACTATCACTGACACATGTTGAACATCATAATTTCATTTATTCTCATAGACACGGATCTTAAAAGTAAGAAAATCTGTGTCTGTACTCACCCACCCAACCGAAACGTTCCAAATAGTTTTTCTCTACTTTTTTCTGAAGTGGCAGAGTTTTCGAGTTTTCTCACTTCTCTTCCTGTAAGAATTTACTTAAGCAATTAGCTCGGACACTTTCTTGTCTCTAAATTCGGTTGTTTGTGACATTAGTAGATCAAAAAATTAAACGAAACAACCGTAAGCAAGATATCTCTTTGTTGTTTTGCTAAGCAAAGTAATGATAAGTGTGCAATATTGCTTTGAGAATATTTTAACACGCTTTTAAAGCAAAATTGTTTATACAGAATGTCTGACACGATGATCCCAAGGCTCAAACTGCCTCAAAAACACTCAGTCAATTTTCCTTCGGTCAGTACTGTCCACTCCAGAATCTGAGACTGGAAAGAACTGTTATCGTATCTTCACAGATGTCTCCAAAACCAACGAGAGATCTGGTGCTGGTGCCTTTGTGGAGAACGACGACATACGACTGCACGCCTCTTTAGGATCATAAGCATCCGTTTTCCAAGCGGAGGCTTTTATTTGGAGTTTTTTGGCTTTTCTAAGAACATATGGTAAGCTATAACAAAAAGAAGGTTGCCAACTGGTAGTACAATGGAGGGGTGTTTAGGTCTGAGTGCTCCAGCTGTTTTTTTTTTTTAAAACCTCCAACAGAATAAAAAAATATACAGAATGCATGGTAAAATACAATTACAAATACAACATCTAAAAACTAGAACCCTAACTTTTTCACGGCCTTTTTTACCCAGGCCAGAAAGTAAATAAACAAACTTATTATTTTTGCAAATTATTTACTTTTAATTGTCTAGCTTTTGTTCTTCAAAAATTTCAATAAGAGCTTTGGTTTGGCTATAATAAAAAAAAAATAAATGAATTAATGTGTACAACAGCACAGAAAAAAGGGGAACAACTATTTTCTGCCAATTTCTCGAAAACTTATACCTGAGAAAAAGTATTATAAATGTAATTGGGAGTCGAACGTTTACCTCAACACTAATAATTTTATTTTAAAATAAGTTTTGAAAACATTTTGTCCAAACACAGGTTCATTTAAGTGGAGTTCATTTGGAGTTACTTCAGTTCTTTTATTATGTTTCGTGTGAGTTTTAAAAGCTCACATTTTTAAACATAAAGTACTAGTTTGCGTTATTTCGTTATTTGTAATCTTATCCTACCAACAATTTTTACAACACACTTTACAAAAAATGGGTTTTCATCATAAATAGTAAGATATGACATATCAAATATGACACACGTTGGAAGTAACAGGAATGTGTGGCGTGGTCGCTTTTACCTACGACCAATCCCATTCAATGAACATATTGCAAAACAAGACGACGAAAAGTCCCCCATGATAAGATATGGACGATGATAAAAATATGTACATAACTTTTGTAATATTTCTTAGTTAATTTTCACTTGTTTGAAAATCATACAATTGTACACTTATTTTCAGATAAAACTCCAGAGCATTAACTGGTTTACTCCTCAAACTGTATATTTTAAAATTCAGGTAGTCTCTATAAACTAACATCAAGAAAATGCATTGCTGTATGTTTGGTCTTTAAAAAAGAATACCTTCATACAGGTGCAATATAATTAAAAACATTCGTCGCTAACAAAATGTTATACTTTGTACAATGTTATCATGAATGATGAAGTAATTGTGTTTTATCTGTCTGATAAGATTTTTTAAGCAAAACAAAGCGACGGTAACTTTGTTTTTTTTTTCTTCTTTTTTTCATTTTTTTTTATAATGACTAATTCTCATTCTGCTAGACTCATAATGGGTAGGTGCTGGGGCGGTTTCGTAATAATTAAGTGAGCCTCCTAGCAAAATAGTGAAAAGAAGACAAGAAACCAGCATGAATAGAAAAATATATGTTTGTATCGACAGAAATGATGTCATATACATTCATCATTAACAAGGGTATAGTATTTGTTTCTATTGCGTAAGTTCATTGTATCTTTCGGACTTTTCACCTAAGAAAATTTGTATAGAAAACATTTCTTTTGCGTGCGTAAAACAATCTAGAATTTTAATCAATAATGCCTAGCAAAAGTGTAACGTTTTAGTCATTTTCTAAGGTGGATAGTGGTTTTTTGCAAATACGCTGGCTATGTATATCTATGGGCAAACCTAGATATTTATTCAGAAAACACGACATTCTTTCTCATTTACATAATTATATCTAATAGCCGACAAGAAAACCTTTAAAATTGGATTGATTTGATTTTAGTTAGGAGAAGCTTCTGATTCATGTTTCGTTGTAATTTCTTTTACAGAAACAAATTTCGATTGAAGCCGGTTTGATTTAGTTCTTACTTTGACCCTTTGTTGGCCAAGTTAAAAAAAAGATTGAAAAAAAGGATTTTTGTTTAATAATACTTGATTTAAGGGTATTTTAAGCTGGATAACTCATTTAACATTTTCAAAGACATCTCACGACTAAAAGTGAGAGTGGTACTCAAAAGTACCGTTAGGGCTCGGGAATTTACAAGAAAATTGTAAAATTGTTTTGTACTAAGATTAAAACAAATATAGAGATTATTACATGATACTTAAAATTCTCTCTGGGTGACACTGTCACATTGAACTCATACGGAGGTTTTAATTGGAGTAACAAAGGGTTAAAAGGTTTTAATTTGTTTTTGTTAGATCCAAAAGTTTATTTTTAATATAAGAAAATCTGTTATGCACACCATAAATATATAAAAAAATTTGTTTTTTTTAGGAATAGATATCAGTTCATTGATTGAGCTTTCAAATTAATGGGATATGTTCGAAAATCACTGGTAAATTTAAGAAAGTGGTTAAATTAAAGGAAGATTCAAAGAAATTTACATTTTTTCGCTTATAACATTATCGAAACAAATATTGACCTATGTTTACTCTAATGAATAAAATGATGGTTAGGAATAAAGATATCTCAATAAGAAACAGTTTGTCCATAACATAAGGAAGTGACTTTGAACAAAAATTCGCAGTAGGACATGTTCGATCCGATCGACGTGCACTCACGGTGGCTAGTTAGTTCATTTATGACCAAATTTGGTCATTATTTTTTATTCGGTCTTTTTTTCAACGAAACAAAATAGAAAAACACTTCAGTTTAGGTTCTTAAAAAAGAAATCTCATAAAGCAGTTTTCTTATCGTATGAAAGTAAAAAGTGTGATTAATAAGTTCCTTCGTTCAAGATTTGCCATCAACTCGCAGTGAAGTAGAATTAGGGTTTTGCTGGGAAGAGTTCAGGCAACAAAAATTGATGTCAAATGACGTGTGTGGTCACTTCGTAATCAAATCTTTTTAACTCTTTCGGGACGCAACTCAGGTAATAAAGTAACAGAATTTTTACATTCGGGATTGAGTGAAAGAGTTTTTAGCTACAAATATTCAATAAAAAAAATCAGATTCTAGGAGTGTCTCCACTTTTCACTTTTGCTGGTACATATGGGTATCAACTGTCTTGAAAGGGTTGAGAACCGAGAAGCTAGGTTTTTTTTGGGAACTAGACATGACGTTGTACAGCTTGTTTCTTTCAATACTGTCATAAGCGGTTTTTTTTAAGACTTTCCGTGTGCTGTAAAAATGTGTTGACGTGGTATTTTCTGGCATTCACATAGACAATACAAGAGATGCGATGTTAAGGAGGCATATTCCACATAATTGGTGCATTTATAAAGTTGTCTATTTATTGAACATGAACATTATTCCTTCCGTTTAAATTATGCAGCTTGTGCATTCTCCTTTCAACCCAATCTCTAGCTGCCCTGATAATTTCGGAGTCGAGTCCAGCTAACGCACGAGTTTGGAAAGCCTAGCTTCTTCTGGCTCGAGAGTATGGCATTCTCGATCGCCGGCGCCGTCTAAGTTGAGTCAGCAAAAGTTAGTTTTCCAGATCCTACGAAGTGACAGTGGTTCTATCACTTTGTTTGCTTGGTGGTCATTACGGGCCTGATTGGCTTTCCACCCTGGAATGATTTTTTTAAACTTTTGGTACCAACAAATCAGAAGCTCATAACTATCATGACATTTTTATATTTAATCAAACAAGCGCTTCTAATGTTGCTTTTTCCGTTTGAGAATTTTAGGTTCTTCTGTTCCTTTCTCTTTCTTTATCAGAATCAACCACTACTTTGGTCATTTTAAGATATGTTTGGTCGTTCTTATTTTCATTTTTGGACACATCTTTTTTGGTAAGTGACAACCATGCAAGTACAAATGCATTAAATCAAAAAAAAAAGGGTCACATCAAATTGCTGTGTTGGAAAAGCATTTGGCAGATCTTTTGTAAACAGAGTATTGAAACACAGCTATTGACTGATAATAAAGATAAAATCAATCGAAGTCGAACGATAATGAAATTTGTTTTTGTAAAAGACAACTGGAGAACATAATTACCAAATTTTTATTTTAAAAACTATACGAATGTTTAAGTATCGTTAAAAACAAGTACCTATATAAATGTAGGTTGATACAAAATTGCATTATTTAAAATTACCTTTCTATAAGCAAACAATTCTTTTTGAAGTCGTTGACGTTCCGCCGATGGCTGTTGGCCTTTTCCTCGTATAAATTTAAGCATTTTTAAAAATTATTGTTTGAACTTCTCGTGGTTTAAAACGTGCTGTAAATAGTAAACAAAAGGTTTAAATAAATTAATGTTCAATATTACGATGTTTTTATAAGTTAGTCTCTTGTTTATATTTTACAAATGAAAAAAAGTTTTATTGAGGTAGAAATACCTGAGGGTCTCAATCCACAATGAAAATAAAGTTGCGAAATGTGTTCCTCAAAACAATAAAAAGATTACAACTGACTCGGTTACATATCTCATTTTAAGTTAGGGGCCAAATATAGCGATAAAGAAAAACCATCAGGAAAAATTCAGACATACCTCATTTTAAGTTAACGCGGTATTTTTCGTTTTGAAAATTGAAAAGTTCTTTATCGGACCAAAAAACTTTTTAACAGAGAAATAAACTATTTGGTGTGGCATTTAGCTGACAAACAATTTTGACATATGTGTGTATGTATTTATTAAAGCGCTAAATAGTAAGTGAATGTTATCAATTATCCAGGACAACTCCAGTGAAGGTTCAAATGTAAGAAAACGTAGAAACTTATGTAGAACTGGATTCACAGTAGCAATACCTCTTTAACATTTAAAAATTTTCAATAGGAGCGGGAGGGTCAATCATATTTATTTTTATTAATTTGCGCAAATTGTAGACAAGTCCCAGATCGAGTTTTTAGTTTTAATTAAAGCACGTTTCAGCAGATTTGTCAATTATTTTAAACATAGTAACAAAACTGTAAACATGTAACGATAGACTAGCTCCCACTACCCAAACTGTATTGGAGGTTGTTTGCCTACTTATAGGTTGTGTGCCTATGCCTACCCACAAAACGAAACCAGTTTTCCTTTCTGTAACTGAGATTAAAGCAAAGCCTTTACTACTCAAATATCGAGTAGTTCCAGCAGTTTACATACATATTTTTTTATATGTACATAGGCATACAAATAAAATAATAAGCCTCCAGAAATAGGTATGTCAATTTTCTTATTGGAAACATGGTCGTTTCGAAAAGTCCGAATAATTGTTTGTGAAGACCGAAGACCAATGACCATTTATTGCCTTAAACATTAGAGGAAATTTAAAATAAGAACAATGAGTAACCTGATAGTTATTTCAAACAGGAACACAGCAACAGGTGAACTTGATTGGACACCTACTTATTATTTTACTACAGAATTTTTATTAATTTTTCGTTTTTTTCTATAGTCAAGATAGACAACTTACCTTTGAACAATTTCACATTAAGAAAATGCTAAAGCTTGCGGAATAAAAGTATTAGCTTCTTTTAAAAGCCGCACCCTCACTCAATATAATAAAATATTTTTAGTAGGAGTTTCGCACACAAATAAGACTGACAAAACGCGTCCGGCGAAACGGCGACACGTCAAAAACACAGCCTAGGTTTCTTGTTGCCTACTTTGCTTGCAGTAGTTAAAAAAACCCACACCATCTGCAATTCTCTGAATAAGAAATTTTATATCGGCTGAATTCGGACACGTTCATGCACATAGAAACGGGGGCTTAACAAAACACAGGGGTATTTCACGTACAAAATGAAATGCTTTCACATAAAGTGCATCATGTAAAAAAAAACACAATGAAAGAACTTTTGTCACAGAAACCAAACAAGTACATCCGTAGAACTCTTTGATGTTGTTGCTGTTAAAACTAAATCGATGAAACTAATTAACGTTTAAGAGTTATTATTTCCAATGTCGTGAATTAACAAAAATAAAGAACTAAATAAAAGTTTCGTACGCGACAACGACGACGAAGACGACCAACACCTTTTTAGCCTTTCTAGCAAAACTCTCAACTCAACATAGTTTTTCATTGAGCCATTGAACTGTAACTTCTATTAATTTTTTTTATTGACTAGCTTTGATATATTTAGCTTGAACATGTAGAGAGCGCTTGAATAGCTTATTTTCATTTCCACCACCGAATTGTCATGATTGGGGCGGCTCCCACGAGCTCAGCACGTTTTGCAACACAATTTGGAAGAAATAACTGGTGCGCTTTTGTCGCAACTAAGCAATTTTATTATCAGCTCAGCACTGTATCTTACCAATAAACACTAGGTGCATTTTTATCGCACTGAGTGCTTTTAGATCAGTATTGATTTTTTTGTATTCTGTGGTAAAGTTCATTATAGAAATACTGATTTTTGACGAAAACGCACTTACTGTTAGTTCAGCTATACTGCTGAGCTGATTATATGACAGCTAAGTTGTAATAGCTTTTTTCATAGCATAAAATAAGGTAAAAAGTCCAAGTGCCCAGCAGTGCAGTGACATTTCCCTACTCCAAATTGTGCAATTACAATTTGACAGCTGAATTTGTCGCAGTCACAACTGAAAAATCGCTTTTGTTAGGTGAGACTTTGTTGTCAAGAGCTGTAGAAATGTTTGGAAATACCTAGTGCAACTTCAGGGTGAGTTGAGGACAAAATGCAGTATGCAGGGCTAAAAAAACCACTCAGTTTGACATTCAGGGTGAATTTATGTTTTTCAAAATACGCTTAGTGGTGACTACAGGGCAGCTCCTAGGCTTCAGCCACAGAGGAAATACAAGAAGAAGGTAAATTTAAATAAATTGGATTTGCAGGGCAAAAGAAGTAATAGTTTCCCCTCTTGTTCTAAACTATTCCCTACTGTTCTACAGCTATTCCTCCAAGGCTTCCACGAACACATCTTTCAGCCACTGTCATGTCTGACAGATAAAAAATCAAGACGTCAACATAAAAAAATTTCATGCAAAATTCAATTATTAAAGTGGGTATAAAATAGGATCATTGCTCATTGTTGTGCATTGCCTAGGTTTTTGTTAAGTCATTATTGTTGTTCAAAACTAGAAATAGAAGGGTCTAGAGTTTTCTAGGTTTGTTTCCAGAAAGTTTAATACAAAAACGAAAATATATTGAGTTTATTAATCGAAATGGAGTTTCCTCAACTTGGAAAGCATTGCTCGGAAGAGTCATGTCATAAACTGGGTAAGTATTTTATAAATTTAAATATGCTTTTCAAGACCACGACCCCATAAGACCAGTTTTTGTTATGTTTTTTTTTTTTTTTTTATCAGATTTTCTCCCAATGCAATGTGACTCATGTGATAAAGTGTTTTGTTCGGAGCACTTCAGTTATTTGAAGCATTCTTGTCCAGGAGCGTACAAAAAAGACTTTCAAGTTCCAGTGTGTCCATTGTGTGGAGAGCCTGTTCCTACTCCTCGGGGAGTTCCTCCTGATCAAACTGTTGGCCAGCATATGGACCAGTTTTGTAAATCAGAAACTAAGAAAATATTTACAAATCGTTGTTCATACAAAAATTGTAAAAAGAAAGAACTCATTCCAGTGACATGCACTATTTGCAAATACAATTTTTGTCTACGTCATCGTCATTCTGCTGACCATGAGTGCACGGGTACTGACAAACTTCAACGTAATCTTACAGCGTAAGAAAACTTTTTGTAAACTAAGTATCCTCCACTTAGTTATAATTTTTTTTAATTTTTTTAGGAATGCAGCTGAATACCGAAAAAACAACAAACCAACGACGCTTTTTACTGCAAATCTTAAGCCCAATGCAAGTAGTTTTCAAGCTACACATATTCAAGGAAACATGGTAAGATTTTGGAGTTATTTATTTATTAGTGTTTTTTATCAACGAAATTACTCTGTTATAGACTGAAGACGAGGCTTTGGCCCATGCTCTAGCACTTTCTATCATGGAATTGGATGAAACTGCTGACCGGAACAGGAGAACAACTCAACAGAGTCCAACAGTAACGGTTGGTGGCCAAAGAAACTCAAAGGAAAAGTGTTCATTATCATAGCAAAATATAGTAGTACTAATCTCGCTTAATTTCTTTTGCTTTCATGAAATTTTAAAAATTAAACAATTGCGCCATGTTATTGTAGACCAAATCGATTAAACTCGATGAGTAATAAAAAACGCACTTACTATTTAAACAGAAAACAAATTGAATAATATTGTCTGTAGATTGTATTCAAATTCAGCTTGCTATTATAAATAAACAACGTTAACTCTTTAATTTATGTTTTCTTCCTTAAGTTATGACGAAATATATTTTTGAATCGTGCCCTTTTTGCTGCAAAAAGTCTGTTTTTTGATTTGTTGATATATCAAGACAAAAAAAAATGAATGAAAAAAAGCATTTATTTCATACTGACTAAGTTGTAAAATGCTTACACGTTTTATTAAAATAATAAAAGGTTTTCACATTAACCTAGAATTCTAGACTTTTTAAATAGAATAGAAATTTAATATTTTAAAGTCTAAATCACCCATTCAAAGGCCTATATTCGACCCTATCGAGGTAATCGTCGGAGCGGAGTCTTCTCCGCAACGCATCCTTCGGATCTTCAATTTTTAGGAAATCGGAGAGAATTCCGGTCCGACGCTTACCTCGATAGGACAGAATTTGGAAAAGTGTAAACTCAACGTGAAAACCCTAAACGTTATAAAGCCCTTACATTTTAAGGCATTTGTAATTTGTTTTTTTTTTTTTTTCTAAGCTAGCTCAAATAGACTCGTTTTGTGAGACAACTTCTAATGTTTCAGGAACTTGTGTCATAACAGTAGCATTGTCAAAACTGACTTTTTTATCGATGCTTATTTTTCTCTGCACACCAAATCCTTCATTCGAAGATGTACTAATTTTTCGTGCTGCTGAAAAATTAACTATTCCTTCGGCAGCAAGAATGCTAGTGCTTGACAAAAGAATCGATACTTGATCTGCTGAGGGACAACTTGTTATTGTCATATCATCCTGAGTGTAACCGTTTGTTGAAAGTATTTGCTCCAGTTTCACGAAGGAGCTTATTATGTTGTTCTAAAATAAAAAAAATATGATTTGATTTTCTTTCCGATAGGCACCCGGATATGGCTAAATGCCATACTCACTCTAATAGGTCTGAAAATTATGAATTCCGTGTCACGATTACTAAGATAAAGTTGCATCGAACGCTGAAGGGTGCATAGTTTTGTTTTGATCAGCCTTTGCGTCTCCTGAATAATGCTGCTGATGTGCTGAGGACTAGCCCAAGAACTTTGACGAAGGCTGTAATTGATTTTGTTTGTTTGTCCTTTAGTTGATGCAACAGATGCTTGTGTTAGCAATGCCTGAGCTTTATCAATAAATACAAGCAGAGGTCCAATTAACATTTGAACTGCGTCTCTTATAAACAATTCGCAGGCCGATTTAAGCTGTTGATCAACTTCTTTTCTTGAGTCGAGGAGATGTTCTTTTATTTGCGGAGTGCCTTCCAGAAGAAATTCTAGTAATGCATTGTTACTACCCATTGAAAAAAGTTGTTTTCGTTTCTGCAGTAGACCAAAGGCGGCCGTTTTAACTTTGCTAAAATCAAGCGATGTCTCTTTGATTGTAAAGTCTACCCGGAAGGGCGCTATCTGCTCTCGAAGAATCAACAAATGTTTTATTTCAAAGAGTTCGCCATCAATTTGAGACTGGAAAGAAAATTGTTTATAGAACTCATTTTCATATGTAGTAAAAATTATTACTTTGGAACTGCTTATTTTCGCTGCAGCCTTAGAAATACTCTGTATGCACAATCGCAGAGCTTCCTGAGACAAGCCTTGAAATATTGGCCTATCTACACAACGATAAAGCCTGGACAAACAAACAAGAGTTCTGCGAACTGTCGGGTACCACATTCCATGCAAATCTGCTGGTGAATCTAAAAAAAAAAAATCATTTGAAGTACAAACATATAATTTATATTAAAAATGTATGTACTTAAACTTCTTGCCCTGTAGTTAGTATCTACGCTTTCTGTGTCAACTACGCTTGAAACATTTGATATAACCGATGTCCTAGACTCTGAGCGTTTTAATTGCGGCTCTTGCAGGGACAGTGCTATACTCTGAATTAAGAGTTATATATTATGAAGTTTGGCTGTTTAAACGTTTGTTAACTTACTTCCATCATTTCCAATTTATCTGGATAAGCAAGGTCTCCAGCCGAAGGATTATAATGCAGTATATCAGACTGCAAATATAAATGCGCACGGAAAACTAAGCGTTCTTGTACATCTTGAAGCATCTGGTTAGCTGTCCTCGCAAAAGCTTCTAACTGCTCAGCTTGAAAAGATTAGAAAAAATTATAATTGATTGTTATTTCGATCAAATCAAATGATGAAAAGAATAATTTAAGAGAATAAAGTTCTCTTAGGCTCATCTACTAAAAGGTTTTGTAAACACATGAGGCGACTCAATGCTGGGTTGCGCATAACCCTCCAAAATGTTTTTGATTTAAAATGAAATATAAACGGAAAAATTAAATGAAAACATTCATTGAATCGACTAAGTTCAAATAGCTTTTTATTGTGCTTACGGTTCTGCTGAACTTGCTCCTCTATCATTTCAATTCTCAATATGCTGCATATTTCAGCCAAAGTTTCTAAATGATTAATATGAATAATTATTGGCCTCATTGTATCATAAAGAACTGTACACAATCCTTCCAAGTAGTATCTGTAAAAAACAAAAACAAATCAAATTAAGAACATCCGAATTAATCACTATACAAGAAATTTAAACTTGATACCCACACTAATTGCTCACTTGGAAGGGAAAAATACTGGAAAAACAAACGGTGTTCATCTTGGCATACATGAACTAAAAATCCGCAAGCGCTTCGCATGAGCGAGCATTGATCTCCTTTGAAGCTTGCTTTTAAATCTTGAATAGCACTCTCAACAGCAGGGGACATAATGTTTGCGCGCTCTGATAAGTAGTTATTGTGAATTTCTATCAGAAGTTGTTCATATTCAGGACCGAAGGATATGCGATCTTCCACAAGTCGTGAAACACGTTTGATTCTGACCGCAGATGTTTGATACTTTCCGTAATAAAGAGCAAAGGCAGCTTCAGCTGTTGGCTTGCTGTCTTGAGATGTTAAATTTTTTGGAGCTAAAGTCTGATGCGTAGCTTGAGATATCACTGTCATTACATAATTCTTAATTAGAGTTGTTGCTTTCGAAAGAATATGTTTGTATTTTACAATAAAAGTAGCAGAGTCTTTGTATTTTGGCTAAAATCAAAAATTGAATGTTAATGGATAAGGTAAGTACCTACATGCCTTTTAAGCTTAAACTTACGTTTTTTTGAAGATACTCAAGACAATCGTCGATTTTGGTCAAACACTCTTTAAACGACTCACTGGCTACAGACAACGTTGGGCTTTGAATTCGTTGATACAAAAGTTCAACCTGGTTGAAATACTGCAATCGTCTGTGAATTTCTTCGCTGATTTCCTGCATTTTGTTTTGCTCGTCAATGAGTTGTTGACTTGATGAATTAAGAGAACTAGTTTTATTGGAAACAAAATCATATTCGGAGTTTAGGCGAACGAGCATGTGCATGGCTTTTTCAACCTGCTGCAGCATAGCTCCACATTCTTCACTACGTATTTTTAACTGCTGCAAGTATCTTTCGTATGCACTGTGTGCGTGGTCATGTATTTCACCTTTTACCCGGTCATAATAAAGGAGAAAATCATGAGTACTTTCGATGCCTGATGATTGCTGAAGGTCTTTATATGTTACACTCCAATCGTTTTTGCCTTCATCTGATAGACCAATAATTGAATTGTCTGCGTCTGGAACCTAAAAAAACAAAGCGTTTATAGCTCATATAAACTGATAACTGATTTTGAAAAAGCTTACATCGACTTGGTTATTATGTTTCCATTTGGAAGTCAGTTTTTCCATACATTCTTCCTGTAGGGGTGTGAGCTCAGCTGTAGGATTCTCTTTAGACTCCCATTGCAACAAACGTAAACGTATTTTCCTCAGATAATCATTTTCACTTTGAGCTGTTGCAACGTCACCCATTTTTTTCCGAGTTTTTGTTTGCAGAAACTTTTCAACAAATCTTTTTTTTATACACCTTTAAAAATATTTATGATTTTTTGACATTTAATAGCACTGTTTGCTTTATGTGCTTGGATTAGAAGAATTGTGCTTAGAGTTGCCAGTGTTCTCGTTTCATGCCGTCTTCTCTTCCTAGCTTAGTTCGCTTTCTTGTTGCTATGTAAGTAAGGAGGGCGTCATCCGTTCAACTACAACGATCTACTGAACGCTATTGGATACCACGTAAAATGTTTCATGACCCAATCAGAATGGATACCATGGTAAATTTTATTTACAGCTTTAAGGACCTCCAAGCGATGTATGAGAATACCCACACCAACGCGACAAAAAACGCTTATCATTTTCATTCCTTTGTATTGTTGCGACCGCAAAAACAAAGGATGACAACAACGTTTCTGCAGCATTCGCAACTCCAAAAACGCTTTTGTTTGGGAGAACCTTTACTTGCACCCCATTTCCACTAGCAGAATGAATAATCGAAGACAACATTCACATGGACATTCCGAATGCTGAGAAATGTTAATCGATTGTTTCACTTTCAACTTCGGTACTCCCAGCCTAAGCTTCATCTTCCAACCCAACCTCCTCACTGACCAAAACCTATACTAAAAGTTTCCTAACTTTATAAATTGGGAACTTGTTCCGCCAAAAGTCTTTTACTGAATTTATTTTTAATCATTTTTTTCTCTCTCATATGATTGTTACTTTATAGCTGTAGCCAAATCGAACGCACCTAAACCGTCATATATTTTTGACAAATAAGTAGAATGTGTTAAAAATTTAATCACAGGCCTAAAAACAATAATAAGATATTAAACTTAATTCTTTATTCAAGTACCTACTATCTAAAATCGAGGACTTAAGGAATTTTAATAGAAGCTTTTATTCATTATGGCCCCACAACCTGTTGTTACTGGACTTTCTCCCAAAGAAGGTCCTCCTGGAACAAGAGTAACAATTCGGGGTGAATTTTTGGGAGCAAGAGCAAATGATCTTATAGGTAAGGACTAATACAAAATCGTCGGTAAGTGCTCGGCCTACTTCCGATTGAAATTGTTTATTCAGAATACATTGTGCTTCTATTTCTGGTAGCAAATTTTAATGTAGAATTGTTAATTCTTTGTTTTGAAAAATACAATTACTTTAAAAAGGTCTTACAATTTGTGGTTCCGACTGCCTTCTCTCGGCGGAATGGAAAAGTGCAAACAAAATAATAGCTCGCTCTGGACCTGCCAAGGGCAAGGGTGATATCATTGTCACGACTCTTAGCGGTGGTGTTGGAACGTCTACCGTACAATTTAGAGCTTACCATGAAACCATTGGTCCACTCAAAGAATCGGCAGTTTGGATTGAAGAGTCACCCACCCAAACACTTTCTTGGGGGAGACGTACCTTAACCCAATCTGGCTACACACAGGAAGATCCCCTAGGACTTTCAATCGAGGGGAATGAACAAAAAGTTCCTGAAGATTTAAGAGAGCTTTTTCCAGATCAGAGTGGTGATTTATCTCAAGAAAACTTCTCCCCATCTTGGTTTTTATTAGAAAATCATCTCGCTACTTCTTTCGAGGACCTAAAAGCTGGGTTGTCGTATCTTAAACGTAAAGTTGAAAGCCAAAAAGAAGGTCAACTATCGTTTTTGAAATCGAATGCAGGATCTGTCATTGATCAGTTAGATACTCTTATGAACATCAGGGATAAATTTCAAGAGGATGTCAGACTATATGGGAATGAACCACTAAAAGTTCTGCATACGTCTATTGAAAGTAAGTTTGTTGCCTTACTTGATTTTGTGAAACTAAAAGTGTTGCGATTTAGGTTCAATTAGCGAGTCCAAAAATATTTTCAATGAAGTTTTGTTAAGAAAAGAAAAGGCTGATTCTACGAGAGCAGTCCTACTGGCTCTTTCGAGGCATAGGTAAAATAATTACTTCTTGAAAAAAAAAAAAAAAATATCAGGTTCCTAATGTGAATCGCTTTCAGATTTCTCTTTTCTTTGCCAAATTCTGTAGATCGAAGGGCTGCAGCTGGCGAATATGATATTCTTGTAAGTGATTACTCGAGAGCAAAAAATTTGTTTGGAAAAACAGACATACCCGTAAGTGGACAAAAAAAAAAAAAAAAAAAAAAAATACAAACGATAAACTAATGATATTTTAGATTTTTCGAAAAATCTTGGACGAAGTTGATCAGCGAGTGTTTAAGATCAGAAAAGAATTACTCGAGAAAGTCGTGAAAATGCCCCAAAGTGTTGAACAGCAAAAAAAGTTCATTAAGGCTCTAACTAACCTTGAGGTTGACTTTAATGAAATTCATTTATTCGTGTAATTTGATGGTGTTTTTTTAGTTGCAACAATCCGGATGTTCGATTAGCGAAAAACTTAGAGACAAAGATCCAGCTTGGGATGCCATAGATGCTCGGGCCAAATATTTAGAAACAACTTTCAGGCAAACCTTTGAACAATACACCTCTAAAGAGAGCGCACAAGAAAGTAAGGAATTACAGAAACTCATCGAAAATTTTGAATTTTATTTTGAATGTTTCACAATAGAATCCAAAAATCGTGACCCGAACCTTCCACCAAGCCGAGTTGCTTTTTGTGAAGAAATATGTGACATAGCTGCATCCCAACTTCCAGATCTGTGGCGACTTGGACAGTTATATTTTACTGGAGAGTTGCGTGGTCCCAATGATCCCAAACCTGGGGACTTTAAGGTTTAACATATTTGTGTTGACCTAAGCGTGTAATTTGTTCAATTCCATTTAACAAATCGTTTCAGCGCATGATTCTGACAGCAATTGAAAAGTTTTGCACATACCTGAGAGTTGCTATTCTTATAGCATCTGACTTGCGTTCGTTGCGACAAACTACAGGTGTTTCGTGGCCAATCGGATCAGCTTCAGCCACACATCAATTTCTGCCTTGGATTCAGCAATGCTTGCGTTTTATTCGCATAACTTATGCTACATTAATTCGTTTGGATTTGCCAAATAATGTCCTGGATATTATTCAAAAATTGATAAACGACGTACGTCTGTTTTGTTTTTCAATTATTTTCAAGCGGTCGAATGACAAAGTGAAAAAACTTGGGGCAAAAGAAAATTGGGTAACAGGAGTAGATGAATTCCCCGGAGCCACAATGTTACCATCTATGTTAGAAGAAATAATTGTTGAGACTCTAGAAGAAGGGCAGAACACTTGTATGAATCCAGAAATAAGGTAACTTAAAATTTTGTATTTTTTAAATACTCTCTTGGATTATTTATTGGTCATTGGATGCAGAGAAGGAAATCTTTTGGAACCGCAGTCTGATGGGCAGCGCGAAGTATCTCAGAGGTTACAAGAAATGCTTTCGACCTTCTGTGGAGTTATTGAAGAACTTGCATTCCAGACTCATGATGATGAAGCTAATACATCGACTATATCCCAGCTGTTAGGATTTCCTAACTCACAACAAAGTGGTCCAGATAGCAAAATGTGGGGTTCGGTGGTTTCGTGGGAACAACGAATGCTTTGTTGCTTAGCTAACTGTGCCTATTGCAATAAGAGCTTTTTTCCACATATCGGAACGGTTTTTGTTAAATATGGTTATCCCCTACCTAACCTAGCCATTGAAACTTCACGTTATTCTATAAACCAGCTTTTTACAAACTTGCTGGAAGCTTATGTTGAACACAAAGGAGATCCACTAGTGGGAACTATTGAACCATCGATGTATATTGGACGTTTTCAATGGGATAATGAAGTTGAAATTGGCAATTTACGCCCATATGCCCACGAATGTTGCGACAATTTGGTAGGAGTTTACTCTGAGATATATACAATCTGCCCTTCACTTCTCCGATCGATTCTTGAGCCACTTGTCCAAACGGTTGCTGAAGAACTGGCTCGCCTTATGAGTTGTGTTCAAAAATTTAGCTATACAGGCATAATACAAGCAAATGTGGATATAAAACTAATGAGAGACGCGCTCAAATTTTACAGCAACGAAACTGCAAAGTGAGTTTCTTTTTTATAGCATCAATTGAATTGTATACAATCATTGTGGTTTTAGGTCTTTCTTTGTAGAAGCACTCGATGCTATCAACCCACAGATGAATGCAGAGCAAAGTAAGAAAGCTGACGCGATTTTGCAGGAAGTAAAACAGCGTATGAAACTCCACTTTGCCTGCTTTTCAGTCCTGCACCCGTAAACACTCATAGTCATAAGCTATTGTTTACAATAAACTATATACAGTCACATCCCAATGTATTTAAACAATAAAAGGTTTATTTAAATAGACAACACAAATATTGTTACAGATTTATTTTTTTTAAAGGTATAGTTTACAATTATTAATTTTAAGTTACCTTCATTTTGCCGCCCATAGCCATTATTCTCAAGGTTTAAAATTTGAAATCAAACATAGAGCTGTTTTCCGCCCCCTGAAGTTTGTGGAAGTTTTCTTTTATAGCGTGTTCTACATCTATTTGATTAAACTTCTCTTGGATTCGCATTTTAATAGGGTTTTCTATTGCATCCATAATTTGGTACCGCAACATATTTGGCAAAACATTCACTAAAAATTCCATTATGTAATCAACGGTTCCAGCGCCATCACAACGTACTTGAATGTTGCCTAGATCTATTTGAAGATCATTTATTTGTGGTTTCTTGCGAGTATCCAAAGCTTGACTAACATTTACTGTTACTCTTATATGCTGGAGCATAAATTGAGCCCGACCAATACGCGATACCAATCCTATTCCAAATCCTACCTCCCATTGAGTAGCACCGTTAATCTTTTGTGTTCCCACTTGAAAACTGAGGGATACAGTGTTATTTTCCATCGAAACTATCATATCACCAACTCGATAAAAGGAAGATACACCAGTTATCCAAGTATTGACCATTTGCATTGAAAATACCCCAACTGTACGATTATAATCGGGTACATGATAAGGATCATAACCCATAGCTCGAACTTTCTTCCTTCCCTCTGCAATAGCCATGTCCAATGGAGAAATTGAATTTGGAAGCTGCTTGTCACCCATTAAATTTTTGATGTTATTGTTTATCTCTACTCGAAGCTGTGTATCAGCTTCTTTTAATAATAGTGGTTTCATAGCATCAAATACCAAATTAGGAGCAGAATTAATTATGCTCTGAAATACTGCACCTAAAAATCCGAGATTTTGAAAGTCCATAGTCATGTCCGAAAAAGTAAGGTCCATATTTATTTGTTCAGTTGTAAGGTGTCCATCGATTCGGACTTCCAAAGTGGAAACTGCCTTTGCCATTACGTTTTTTAAAACAACCGTAAAAGGTCCTTGCGCCGAAGAAAACAGTGAGCTTAAAGTATAAGATCCTTTGACTGTCATCGTGTCTAACTGAATTCCCGCGTCTACCTGCAATTGTTAAAAAAATACACCAAATTTGTATTTTGAACAATTTTTTTGATATTTTTAATTAAACAAGTCTGAATTGTATATCTGAGTTTTTGAAGTCTTGTCTTCTTTGGGGCCAGAAATATGATACACATAAGAATTGTTGGCAACCTTTAGCGCTCGCTTATATGATTCCAATAAATGGTGGCAATGGTACCCCAGGGAGTCCGAGGTTTGAATTGCAGAAACATACACTTGTTTTTTACGGGTATGGCATTTGCTAGTCTTATGAGAGTAGCTACACTGCCATAAAAAGCTCTTTCTCACTTAGACGTTCGGAATCGGTGAACAACTATTCCTATGAAGTCGTCATTAAGAGAAATGAAATCTTGAGCTTGATATACCCAAGCATTTATTTTATTTGCGAAGTACCAATCTTTTTGTGCTTGGGGTCTTAGTATTGAATAACATTTTATAACAATCACATTTTAAATCACTTTAAAATAGAAAAACAAAAACACTTGTTGTAACCAATAGACTCACCTTCATCTCCTTAAGATCAGCATTTATGTACTTGATTCTGAATTGAGAAAGACCATGTGCTTGGACATTCTTCATTTTCAAAGTAGCCATGCCTAAGCTCTTAACCATATCAGGTACATCCATAGGATCAGGAATAGGGACGTTCGGTAATCCAACAGGGTCTTCTTGTTTGTAGTGTTCAATAACTGCAAACAGTTGAGCTGCCAAACGATTCTCTGTTACATGGACATTGTGTTCGTCAAGACTTCCAGACGGTGATGAATAATCATCTTCACGAGAATCAACATTTTCGCCTGTTGAAAATGTTTATATTTTTATTATCAAGTCCATTAATATCAAGAGGAGTTATCCTCTTTACCATCGTCATAACTGCATGCAACATTTGCAACTATCAATAAGGCAACAATCCAACATAGTTTGTTAGCCATAATACAAAAACACAACCCTTAAACTCCAAAAATACTAGCCAAACGTTTTAAATAAAAATTATTAATTTATAAAAACGTTTGCACTGCCGTACCGAAAAACTGATAATGAACGTCGCGTCAATATTTTAGTGTCAAGGGTCGTATGACGATCACAACTGAACTACAATCTGTGAATGTTTTGCTCGAGAGATTAATTGCGTTTATTGTGCCCAAGTATAATGCTTTATCATTGATAGATGTGTAAGTGACCAAGGAAAAATGAAAAACTGAAAATAATAAATTGATAGCAATGCTGTAACAAAATACAAGTAAGAAAAACATTAAGCAAGAAATCGGCACTATTACGGTTTACGATTCGTTGTGTTGGGACGATAAATTAGTTAAAAGCCGAATTCAGAAAATAAACCCAACGATTTTGTGTCTCAAACAAATTTCAGAAAGATCTTCTCATACAAAGAAACACTGATCGACCGTAATTTATCGAGCCTCTTGGTGTGAATGACAGCGTGTACTTGATGTACGCTAATTAAATTAATACACAACATGCTTTTTGTAAAAAATTTTAATTAGATTTTTATTCATATTAACTGTTTTTTACTTAATCCTTAAATAGAACTTAAACCTTAAACCTATGCTAAACTAGAATCATAAGACGAAATTACAACTAACCTTAATTTAGTTTTGTTTTGCATTGTAAAATTTAGACATTTAAACAAGAAACTCTTAGACATTATTTGTATTTTGTCGAGCAATATGTTAACCAAAAATAAATTTAGCTATAAAATTCCAGTACAAAATTATCTAAGGCATTTAGTCTAGAATTATTTAAACTTATTAATGTTTTGAACAGTGTGTATAAGTTCAAAGAATGGGCAGGTAGGTGGGAAACCATTTACAATTCACTTGTATCAAGCACTTCAAGCAGTGGTGGATGTGCTAACGACAAAGGTGAACCACTTGAATTTGTCAAAAAGTCGTCATCTTGAAAAAGCTCGGATGTAAATGAGCTCGGTGAGGTGACTATTATTGGAGATAAGGTAAAAGTAGCAGGAGACGTTGAAATAGAAATTGAGTTTTTAGATTGAGTAACATTCTGTGGGGGAACTGTGTGAACTGTAATAACGTTATTGTGCTTTGAATACGTTGAAACTTGTGTGTTTGAAGTAATTGAAGCATTGTTTTTTGGCGGCAGTTGCTGTTGAGATTGTTGCTGCATAATTATTTGCGGCAATGTCGTACTGATTTCTGGAATCTGATGTATCGTCGTCGTTGAGATTTGTGAATTCGATTTGGGTACAATGAAAGTATTGCCACTGTTGTTTTGTTTGATTGAGTGGATTCTCTGTATGCCTTGTTGATTTTGATGTGATGTTGAGGTAAAAACATTGACAACTGAAATAAAATAAAACACTTTTATTTTAAATATATGTATAAATATTTTAACAAAAAATAATACGAGAATGGATCTTATCTAAATCGGACAATGAAACTCTTGGTCATTTCGAAAGAAAAATACTTCGAGTGATGTTTGATCGTACACGAAGAAATTTGTGTGTAGAAGAAGAAACTTGTAATCAGTGCTTCAGGATTTTTTATGAATATTTTTAATTTCTTCAAACAAATATAAAAATGTTATAATACAAAATTATAAGTCGACTGATGGCTAAGGGCTCCAAATAACACTTTTATGAAATTTAATCCTTAATTTCGGATTATCTTTCTTCTCTTTGCTTTCACTGGGTGCGTTTTTGTCTCAACTCAGCAATAGATTTTACCACTGAGCACAAAAACAAATCAATAGTGAGCACTTTTAGCTCGGTACCGATTTGTTTTTCTGCTCAGTTCATTTGTTGAGGTAATTAAAGGATTACATAATTGCGTGTTGCGTATTGCCTGTTAACCCAGAGTTTCGTGGATCGAATCCCACCCGAGGCAAAATTGTTTTTCCACGGGTATCGCCTTTCGCTAGGAATTGGCAAGTCCTCAGTTAGTAGCGCTTTCACAATTAGCCGTTCGGAGAAGGCAAAAAATTGTAGGTCCCCTCCATTCCCTCACAAGGCATGGTTTTCAAAAATGCGCTAGGTCCTTGGGCTCGTCGGCGTCGCTCTGTTGCGCCACCCTATTTATTTATTTATAATTGTGTATTATTATTATTATTATTAGCAGTTTCTTTATATCTTTTATTTTTAAAATTTTATTCGGCTTTTTTGTTTTGTTTTTAGTGCAATTCGCAGGGAGAAGAACTTCCATGAACCCACTCTTGTATCACGTTCACGACAGGAGGCTATATGTATATCGAAAATTGAAAATTGCAAGCAATCGGCGAAATAATACCAAAAGTTGTTTTTATAAGGCAGAAGAAGAGAATCGGGATGAAGAGAAGGCATGGGAATGAAAAAAGTGGAGTCAATGCTGCACCAACAAGTAAGTAAGTTTAGAATGATAGATACACGTTTTACCTTGATATTTTCCTTCTGGTGACTGAATCAAGAGCGATTCTTTTGAAAGATTTTCCAATTGGACTACCCCATGTTCTCTTTGTACTTTGGTGGTTGATGTAAAATTTTGGGATTGTTTAACACTTTGTTGCTGAGGCGCAAGTAATGATTGGTTTCGATGAGAAATGCTACCTGTATTCGACATGACAGGTGTAACTGTTATTCTAGAAGTCACTGGATAGTCATTCATTGGGTATTCTTTATGACTCTTAAAGCATGACGTAGGAGTTAAGGGGTTGTTCGCTGTTGTTATCAAATCTTTCGGCACTTGTAAATCTGCAGCAGGAGAACCTGTGGTATCATCAGCCATGTGTATCTCGTAGCAGGCAAGTTCGGGTATCACCGGTCTTACTTTTCCACCATCCGGCCGGTGTGGATTTCTGCAACCACGGCATTTGCATCCAATGCAAGATTTAGAATCTACGTAGCATGGACATCTTTGCCCACAGCATGTCAGTTTACCAGGTGTTGCTGTGGCATTTCCACAACGACAACCTCTGCGTTTATTGTTCTGTTTATTTACTTGGCGGAAAAGTGTGGGGGCTACCGTTTTCTAAAAAAAAATTTAAGTTATAAATATTTATGTTTAAAATATTCATAATAGATCTACGTACCCTTGAAGAGTTTTCTTCTTCAACGTCTGTTTTCCGCTTGATAGTTATTTTGTTGCCAATTCCCGTATACAAGACCGAATACATTGCTGTTCCATTAGAAACTGTTTTTATTGGAGGTGGGTTTCTAACTTGTGTTGCTAGAGAATCCACTGGTGGTATCATTATCGCCTTTGCTTCAGTCATTGAAGTTTTAATTAAATTTCGATGCTGAGTCACAAAACTTGGCGTGTTGTTGACTTGAGTTAGCTTCAAAGACGTGCTCATAACTGTCGGAGCACTTGTTGAAGTAGAGCTAATAACTGCTGAGTTGTTTAAAAATGATAACGATGAAGACGGTGCTTGGGAAACAACTATTGGAACTGATCGAGACATATCAATGAGTGGAAACTCTTGTTTTATTACTAATGGCAATTGTGGAGTTGATACTGTCAACATTGACGAAGGCTGGTTCGGAGCAGGCACTGGAGTTACTAAAGCTGGTATGACTTTTGTATATGATTTAGGCAACTCTGCAGCAAAAGCCATTAATATGTCTTCAAAGTTTGCTCCTTCTTCGATTAATTCGACTAAACTCAAATGTGGAATCATTATTCCACTTGCTACATTACTCGTCTGAATTGACTGTTTGCAAATAACACCATAAAGCCGCGTAGACATAATATGCTCACACATGCTTTTATAACATTGAATGAGAATCCGCATCTGTTTATTTTCTTCATAGTTTCTATAATCCTGACAGTCTTTACAAATATTACAAGCCGGTCTGATGTTTTTCTTTCCGCGAACACATAAACGGCATACATTGTGTTGGCATTTAGATTCTTTAGGTGCGAACGGATCTTTCAACAGTCGCCCGCAAACAGCACAGGACATGGCTTGTCTAAGATATGGAACCAATCGATAAAGATCTGCTAATTTCTGATCGGGAGCAATTGAATCATTGTGAAGGATAATCCTCGATGTTGAAACGTAAAGACTTATGGCATTCATTCTGTAGCAGACGTATTTTTTTTAAATTGGTAGTTATATTTTGCTTAGCATTTTAGCTGACAAAACATTTTGTTTACAACTAAACAACACTGAATATGCAAATATTTAAAGTTAGAAAGCAATCAGCTTTAAATAGTTTTCAAGTTTTATGTAAACTATACAAATCCTAAGCTTTATTTACAAGAAACAGAATTACAAACTAAAAATAAAGTGCGCGAAGTTGAAAATATTTTTTAAACGTTTTTTGGGCAGTTCAATCAAGAGTTTTATGAAAAGAGAACCAGATTTTGAAATATACGGATCGAACAAATAGTTTGTTTTATAAAAACAGTTAAAAACTGAATTTTTAGATGCAAATATCGAAAAACGATTCCGAATCCTAAACAACGTATATATTTTCGCCGATTTATTTTTGACGTTTCTCTTCAATATGTCATACTTGACAGTTGCCAATTCCTTTACGCTGTCTGGTTTGCTGTGGTTGGAAGACTTCAGCGATAAAACAAAAATGTTAAAAATGTTTGTTCTTAGCAGGTGAGTATATTTTCAAGCTCCCCAAATTCTTTACTTTCTTAAACTTCTGTTTGTTGAATAAAAAGTTTGAAGAATCGGTACTTCAATGATTTGTTTTTTATTCTACAACCTTCTCTCTTCAATTGGTCTATTATGATTTGCTTTTATTAGATGTGTTTCTTACACGCAGAAATATGCTTAAAATAAGAATTCTCAAAAAAATCGATCATATTTATACTAATAAAACTAGACGTCTTTACTCCACTTCCATATGACATTAGGGTTTTTGACTAGCAGCGCGACTCATGCGTGCATGACGAACTACGAATGGCATCAAAAAGAGAAATTTGAGCAATCGAGTTGCCTGAAAGAAATTACAAGGGGGAAAAGTATGGCATTTCTCGAAAAGTTGGGGCTAGATTCCTCATGGGTGAATGTGAGTTTTGACAGAAGACGTGTACACTATGCTTCAAATTTTCTCACTGTCTTTCAGAGCGTGAGGTTTCAGAGGTCCATGAGTGTGAGTTTCGCCTAAAACTTAGAAAGCCGTATTTGTTAGATTTCGCTAAAACATTCTTAAATCGCATAACAGTTGTAAATAAAAAATTCCTGTTTATAATCCTTTTTTTCACCATATGTCAAAATCATAAAGAAACTCTCTTCTTTTGGTTTCTTCTTTTGGTTGAAACTGATAATAGAAATTTGTTTTTGCTTATAGGTGTTTTCGTTGGGCCTGATTGTTCAAAAATGCAAAAATAGTTTAAAAAAATGAAAAACTCAAAAGAAAACGGACCCTGACTGAAAACTGGGATTCCTCAGATAAGGTACATATATGTATGTGTGTATTTCGTATTTACAATAGCTAGTTTTGTGAATATTTTCGGTATGTATAAAATTAATATAATTTGAGTATATTTCCAATTTATTCATTTTTAAAAATTACTTTTTTGTACTAAAACATGCTTAAAGCACGTATATTGGCTATTCATCCCTTATTCACTGATGAAAAATGATTATCAATACGATTTTTGCTTTAATCAATGAATAAGCGTGTTTTAACATTTCCCGGATTTTAAAATGCGATTATAAATACGGCTGAAAGTATACCTATTTGAAATCGTTTAGCTCCATTCCTAATTAAATTTCGAAATTTCTAACAACGTAACAAAGAATGTATTTCCTAAAACTAATTAGTGCATTAGCTTAGACACCTTGTACCGGCAAACGAAGAAGAAACTTTTTGAAAAACAAACCAATATTTGTTTGTATTTCCCAAATAACCAAAATTGTTTTTTTTTTTTTGTAAAGAATGATAGGATGTGAAGATCAGGAAATGTAGAGGTGTTTTTGTTTAGGGATTTTATTAATAAAGTAGTATCAGAGTAGAGAAATGTAAACATAAATATACGTGTATATGTTTATATACGAACATAGAAATAGAGAAAGAGAAAACCTATCAGTGAGTGTTTGCACAATTCGTGAGCATGTGCAATAAATTTCGAAAACTCAAAAACCGTTTTGAAAATTTCGAAAAGAAACTCGTTTTCTGGGTTCTTGCATTTATTTAATTCAAAGATTAGTTAGTGTTTCGTTCTCGTCGAGTGTTGTTCTCGTTTTCAAGAGGATCGTTTTATTCTATTCTTTTATTTTATATTCAAACCTTTGATCATCAAAAGCATTTTTCTGTAATGTTTTTAGTGTTTTAAGTTTTTCTGAAAAAGATTTATTCAATTGCAACGTAAAGTGTGAAAAGTCATTCCTTTCAAAAAGGTAGTGTTTAACAGTTAATAGTTTGAGAAAATCATATTTTCACAAGTAAAATTTCAATGTTACATAACTCGACACGCTTCTTCTATATCCTTCATACATATATAATCAATTAAAAAAAAAAAAATAAGTGAAATATAATTCAAACTAGTGCAAAAGTGTTGAATTTATAAAATTGAAATGTGTAACATATATTCAAAAAGGAAATAGTCATTCCATATTTTTTGTATGAGCAACAGATTTTTTCCAAGTTTAACGAACTGAGTTCATTTCTATTTTTGAAAACCTCGCCGGTACTCATACATATACAAGTGCATGCAATTCATATAATGAAAAGTCTGTGCGTGTAGTGGAGATACGTTTTTGGAAAAAGTGAATGGTTTCTTTTTTAACTTCAACTGAAAAAATATCGAACAAAAAATACTCTAGCTGTTACGCGGATATTTTAAACGGCTACGGCAGTGAATATAATGTGCAGTTTATAAGATCACATACTTATTTAACGTTTTGGTTTTTTTTTTTTGTAAACAGTGAGATAAATTCTATTTTTGGATAGAAATGAAAAAAGAATAATATATTTGTGGAGAAATTGTGGAATTAAAATATCGTGATGATGGGTTCATTCTACTTTCATGGATGACGATGCGTCTGAATTTTGTGCCAATATTTTTTTCTTGTCCAACTGATTCAAATTTTAAGAAAATCAATTAAGTATAATTTTCTTGGGTTTGGAAATAGCTTTCAAAGTTGATGTATACAAAATTTGAGCGTCATGATCGAATCTGGACCAAAAGATTTTAAACCTTACCACATGGTCGCAAATAAAACATACGTAGGAAGTTCTTCCTTTCTAGTCATCATTAATAATAACTTTTCGTAGGTAAAAATTTTATTTCACCAGAAAATGTAAAACTTCTTGTGGTCGTTTTTTATAAATCATGTACACATGCCATCTCGTTATGTATGTTTATTATTTATGTGTAGTGTATGACTTTTATTATACACATTTTTCACCTTCCTTTTGATTTCGATAGTTTTCTAAAGTGCACATAAAAAAATATTTCGTTAGGAGTAATTTTTCACCTTCATAATTGGCATCATAAACCATAACCTCAGGCAGATTTTTTGACAGAGATGATCCACCTTGGAAGTCCAATAAGTTATATTAGTACGGAGAGGAGAATGGTGATTGTAAATAGATTTGGTTTTTGCAATTATTTTCCTTCATTCCCTCGAGTAGGTCTTCTCTGAACTGTATTTGAAGGTCTTGTTTCAAAACATCTTCTTTCATAACCCGGTGCGGCGCTGTGAGTACCTATTGTGATTTCGCAGGAATCTAAACCTGGACTTGGGAAGTAAATCCAAAGCGGAAATCCAATATAAAAACTGAATTTTTTTGTCATCAATTGGCAGTTTTCTCGTTTTTCTACAAATTTTTAGTAGGGAATCACAAATGCATTCCTATTCCATATATGGCGTTCCTATGCTTCTATATTTTAGAAGTAAGAAAAAATAGTGCAGGAGCTTACAACGTTTGGAAAACAAGAATTGCAGGCCGACTGATTTTTCTTGCTCTTTTGGTTAGAGTCTGGGCTATCTGGCTGGCGGTAACCGTTGGGTTTATTTGTGCGCATCCTACCTGTACAGGTTTGAATTTTAAAAGCATTTTAGAAAGCATAGTTTTCAATTTTTTGTGGCGTGATGGTTAGCATGTCTGCCTGTCAACCCAGAGGTTCGTGGTTCGAATGCTAACAGAGCCGAAAATGTTTTTCCAGACGAGGAATTGGCAAGTCCTCCGTTAGTAAATTCATTGCCATGAAAAGCCCTTTCTCGATTAGCCGTTCGGAATCAGCAAAAAATTGTAGGTCCCCTCCATTCCCTCACAAGGCATGGTTGTGATAAATGCGCTAAATCCTGGAACTCTTAGCTCTGTTGCACCTTATTTATTTATTTATTTATTTATGTATTTATTTAGACGTTAAATATGTGCCATACGCATTTTTTTTTTATAAAAATTTTCAAGTGTTTTAATATTTCTGTTACATTGTCAAATTATTTAGAAATTAAAAGAACTGAAATTAGCTTGCCATCAGACGCTATCGATATATTGTTAAAATTTTAAATGAACATGACAAAATCATGAAAATTCAATGACAGTTGACACCTGGGGCCGAATTCTGTAACGTTTTAGATGACTATCGTCTGAATTTTAGGCATTAAGGAACGTGTTTGAGACCCTGAAAAAGTTGCCAAAATTTGTAAAATAGCAAGATTATATGAAACAATCTTTTGACGACGCAATCTACGATTGAACGATAATCGGCTGAAAAGTTGCGGAATCTAGGCCCTCTACAGGTAGAATGCGCACGCAACGGCTACCAAGAAAAACAACAAGACTAAATATTAGCCGATCTAAAATTCTCTTTCGAAAACGTTGCTTGCTCACTAAAAGGACTCTTAGCAGAAAGAACTTAAAATAGCTGTCTTGAACACAAAAGCTTCGTTCATTGAACTTCTTTCAGGGTTGACGACCTCATGTATTGTCCAAAAGAGTTTTCTCTTTTCGAATCTCAAAAACACTCGAGAAACACGAAACCATCACATACAGCAAGCAACTACTAGTACTTAATGGTTTACCCCAAAGCCCCGGATCGAAAAACACTCAGTAGGTTCAGAGGCTTTTCAATACACGCTTTGTGTCGACCACAAAGTAACTCAGAACTTCAAAGGACGAAACTAATAGCTTCGTTAATTGAACTTTACACAGGTTTCCTTGATAACCCGAAAGAATTTTTTGTGGTTCTAAAAAAAACTACCATGCCACTTGACTTGGACTCGACCCAGCAAACCCCTGGTGCTACTTTAAGATGTCATGTCTTACTGAGCAGGCCACAATGTTGTTACCTCTTGTCTACCGCTCGCGTATCTCAGAACAAAAGCCAGTTTTAAACAAAACCAAACAAAAATGTGACGTAAAAGTTACTATAGATTGATTTTTGTTTTTGGTACATGATTTACAATTGGTAGACTTTCGCAAAGTTTACATTTGGCAACTTGTTATTGAACACACACACTCAAAAGTACATGTAATTTCAATAACATTTTACAATATGTTCATCAGTTTTACCTTCAGCCCAACTTCGGACGTACAGTCAAGTAAAGAGATTTATTTTTTAGTCGTACTCCCCGAATGTGGAATGCTCTACCTGACCCTGTTTTTCCATTACATTATGATTCAAAAAAATTCAAAATTAACGTGCATCGGTGTCTTCTTTTAAATCCTCTCCTATTTTGTGTGTTATTGAACACACACGCTCAAAAGTACATGTAATTTCAATAACAAAAAAAAGTAACGTGCATCGGTGTCTTCTTTTAAATCCTCTCCTATTTTCCTAAATGCTCGCACTGTGTTCTATAACATTATAAGGGTAGTCATAACCCTTTGATTTGATTTGAGTAAATGAAGGAAAATACGAAAAAACGTACTTTGTTTAATTAAATAAGCTTTTCTATTTTCTGTTTAATTTGAAAAAAAAAAAAAATTCGTACATACGAGTATGTACATGTGTAATTCTATTTTTGTTTGTTTACTTTATGTTGTTCTAATTTACCACCTGTATAAGTAAGTGATAAAATTCGTTGGACATAGACCACTGACGTAGGTACCTTTCGAAATTTTCACATTAATGTGAGCGCATATATATGTATTATGTATAGTGAAAATAAACAGGGTTTTCTGTCGAAACCGAACTGCTTGTTATTCTAGTTCGCAGGGTTTACCAGTTCGTTGCTTTGAGATCTCAAAAATATTGCAGAAATCCTTATGTTCTCATTGCCAAGTCGAAAACGTACATAAATATTTGTTCAATGATGTATGCATGTGAATTGTAAGCTAAACACGCTACTGCTTTTGATTAATCTTTTTAAATCACACATTCAAAAAGGGGTTTTCTCAGTTATTTTTCCTTTCGTTTTATTTATAAAATCAAATCAGTTGGTGCTATAAATATAGCATATCATTGGTATTTCGTCTCGTTATTTGAGATATTTTAAAGGGGACATCCAGGGCAATGCAAAAAAAAAAATAAACAAAACAAAACAGCAGCCATACCGGGGATTAATTTAAATTTCAATTTGAACGCTTTTTGATGTTGTTTTAAAAATAGCGACATGGCGCCAACAAGAAGTTTTTGTGGCAATTGCATCGAACATAGGAGAAAAGACAACATCATCATATCCGAAAATAGCTAAGTAAAACAAGTCTGTTTTGGCAGGATTTTAAAGTTCATTTGGGTACATATGTAATTGATTTTTAATAGAATCTTAGTGATTAATCTTACGAAAGTTTGTGTTTGGGTAGGTATCTCATTTTCGAAAAAAGAATTGACTTTGGGACAAGGAAAAATTGGCACAGGAAAGATGAAACACTTAAGCAAATTAGTGCGCAATAT
This sequence comes from Melanostoma mellinum, assembly GCA_914767635.1. Lineage (NCBI taxonomy): Eukaryota > Metazoa > Arthropoda > Insecta > Diptera > Syrphidae > Melanostoma > Melanostoma mellinum. The sequence goes on along the minus strand of OU612060.1, from coordinate 773,114 downwards.
TCGCATCTAATGTGAAGATCGCGATGTGTTTTAAAAAATAGTTTTGGTCTAATATTCGGAAAGAAAATTATCATTTATCGATTTTGTTTGCCTTTTGTTAATTTTCCACTTCTCTTAGATATGTGTTAAAGTGTTAGCTTTGGTTCCGTTCTTTAATAAAGTTCCTGCTTAGAAGATAATAGAACAAATTTAAAAATCCAAAGTGAAGAAATATTTTCTCCATTCCCATAACGAAAACAATAAGCGAGCTTTAAAGTAAACGAAAAGAATAGTTTAAAACAACGAAAATGTCTGGTCATCAGCCACAGCCTCCATATGGAGCAGCTGGACGAGGAGGTTGGAATCCACGAGCCAGTAATCCCGCATCACCCTCCCCTTCGTTTATGTATCGGCCTCCATCGCCATGGACTCCAGTGGCACCATCACCACCACCTATTATTTCGGGCCCTAGAAGACTGTCCATGCAGTCTCCTGCTCAAATGATGAGTTCTCCAATGAGTCCTCCTATTGGAAGTATGCAGGCAATGTCTCCAGGACCACAGAGTGTTGGTGGTCTTCGCGGATCGCGTGGCGTCAATAGTATTCCGCATCCAAGACCTCAGATGCCTTATCGTATGCCGCAACAGTTTTCAAGAGATACGCAATCACCGCAGCCATATCAAACACCTTCGTACACAACATCACCCAGTTACTATCCCGCACCATCTTCCAAGGTCTGTCCATCGCCTCCAACGTTCGCAGGCGCTAATGGTCCACGACCATTTCGGCCAATGTATAATAATCCGACTCCAAATAGTCAAATGTATGATCATAGTCATGGTATAAGTTCGTTTCAATTGTCCCCAACACCTTCGCCAGTTGTTTGTCAGCCTTCTCCTCAGTTTATGTACAGCAACCAGCAGCCTCCTCCATCAATGTACGAACAGCATTCATCGAGATCTCAATTCGAATATGTGGGCGTACCTTTGGAGCCTCCGCAACCTAAATCGTACGTGATTTATGATGATGAGGAGGAACAAGGTCCGTCAACGGCCGAAATTATTGCTAATCAGTCCCAGGATTACATCGATGAGAAATTAGCGGAATATCAACTAACCATCCTCCAATTGCAGGGTAAGAAAAACATTGCATTTAATATTTTGTTTCTTTTCAAATATATTACTTTATTAAAAATATTTATAATTTTATACAAATTATTTTGCATGAGTAGTAAAAAAATGCTTGCGGGTGTGAAACTAGAAATATCCATATCCATAATCTTGTCATTGCATTGTCGGCAAATATTGAGAAATTTGTCATCTGCGTAATGCCTGGGCTTACAAGGTTGACAAATTTGTCAATATTTCATATTTACTTAAATGTGGATAGTTTTGACAATATTACTTACTTTACATCAAATTTCAGCCAAAAAGCTATGTCGGCAATAGCAGCCTGCCAAAAAAAAAAAGACAATTTTCATTCTTTTTGACAAAGTGTTCATATTTGTCAAATTGTGTCAGCACTTGCAGCATTTCGTAACTGATTCTATCAGTATTTGAAGGGTATCATTTACACAATTTGCCAAATATTGTTGAAATTTGAGACATATATTGACAATATGTTAATAAGACAGTACCATTCATAGAATCGAATGATTTCGATAAGAAAAGTAGACAATAAAATCGAGAAACAAATATATCCCGTATCCCAATGTCTCTAGGGCAACACATAATTGATCATTTTATCAGCTATCTGCTAGCGATTGAGAAAAATTCCGATCGGATTAATAACTATGTATTCTTTCGAATTGAATAACAAATGCTACACCAATCAATGGCAAACATCTCAAAGAATGTTTTTGAATGGAAAATGTTCAATATAACAATTTTTGGCGGTTGAAATTGTATATTTCTAATTTCCTGATGCAATTTCATTTTTCGTGTCAGCTGAATGCAATTACAGCCAAAAATTGAGCTAATCCTACCAACGATGTGGGTTCCATGTTCCATCTACCATGTATTACACTGGCAGCCACACACAGGCTGTCTTTCGTGTGCATCGCATAAGGAAAACAGGTGATAAGCTGTGTCTGTGAAGAGTTTAAGGTCAGGTAAATGACACATTTTTCATGTTCGCTATAAACGCTCATCAGGTACCAACTTTTCCTTATGGCTTTTCCTGATCGCTATAGGTGGCCCCCAACCCTAAGCCCAGAGCAACATCACAATGGAACGCCACGGCCAACGGGAGCATATTATTGGAAAGGAATAAATTTTCATTTGGCACATATTGGTAATCGCGTCCTGTCTAGGGCTCGCATTGTCACTGCATTATAAATTGGTTATATGATCCCAGAATTTTCTTTTAACTATAAAGTTTCCAAGATCTTGATTTGATGCTAAGGTAACTTGCAACATGTTTTAACTCACGTGTCTCAATTGGTTACGAAGATATACAGTGATGGTCATTAAAATAGAAACGGCACCCATATAGTAATATAAGTATGCATAACTTTCTTAAAAGACATTTCTTTAGGTTGAAAAGAGGTTTAATTTGTAGCCCATGAATAAGAGTACACATTAAAATATTAATACAAGAAAAAAGCTAGACAATATCAAATACAAAAAAATAAAAATGTATTTAATTCAAATTTTGTGTGGCCATAAAATTAGAAACAGAACATATAAAATGGTATTTCATTAAAAATCTTCAGCTGAACATAGAGTAAATATTAATATTTTGTAGGGAATCCATTTCTTTGTACAAAAACAGCCAATCTTCTTTCCATAATTTCAACCAAAGCGCGGCATCTTGATGGTGCTATACCGTCCTAGACTTCCTTAATGGTTTTGAAAAGCTCGTCCGAATTTTTAGATTTTTTGGACTTTAATGCTCTCTCGACGTCTGCCCATAAGTTCTCAATCGGATTCAGGTCCGGACTTTGCGTGGGTCAATCCAAAACACTGGTTTTTGTATCCGCAAACCACAGCTTTACAAGTATGCAGTATGTTTTGGGTCGCTGTCCTGCTGAAAAACATAACTGAGGGGCATGTGTGGGAATGAGAAAGGCTCTATGACATTCTCCAGTATGCTTTTATAAACGTGTTGATCCATTCCACCGTTTATCCTTACTACCCAACACCAACCAAAACCAACACCACTCCAAGAAAATGCACCCCAAACCATTATGTTTCCTCCTCCATGTTTCAAGGTCTTCAGCGTGTATTTTGGGTTTAATTCTTTTTTCTGAGGACGTCTAACGTACACTTTAACGTCTGACCCAAACAAATTGAATTTAGATTCTTCACTCCATACATAATGGTTTGGGGTGCATTTTCTTGGAGTGGTGTTGGTTTTGGTTGGTGTTGGGTAGTAAGGATAAACGGTGGAATGGATCAACACGTTTATAAAAGCATACTGGAGAATGTCATAGAGCCTTTCTCATTCCCACACATGCCCCTCAGTTATGTTTTTCAGCAGGACAGCGACCCAAAACATACTGCATACTTGTAAAGCTGTGGTTTGCGGATACAAAAACCAGTGTTTTGGATTGACCCACGCAAAGTCCGGACCTGAATCCGATTGAGAACTTATGGGCAGACGTCGAGAGAGCATTAAAGTCCAAAAAATCTAAAAATTCGGACGAGCTTTTCAAAACCATTAAGGAAGTCTAGGACGGTATAGCACCATCAAGATGCCGCGCTTTGGTTGAAATTATGGAAAGAAGATTGGCTGTTTTTGTACAAAGAAATGGATTCCCTACAAAATATTAATATTTACTCTATGTTCAGCTGAAGATTTTTAATGAAATACCATTTTATATGTTCTGTTTCTAATTTTATGGCCACACAAAATTTGAATTAAATACATTTTTATTTTTTTGTATTTGATATTGTCTAGCTTTTTTCTTGTATTAATATTTTAATGTGTACTCTTATTCATGGGCTACAAATTAAACCTCTTTTCAACCTAAAGAAATGTCTTTTAAGAAAGTTATGCATACTTATATTACTATATGGGTGCCGTTTCTATTTTAATGACCATCACTGTACGTAGACTTTGTTATGCCTGTAATGTAGAGACTTGACGGAGATACAATTTCCGTAAAACCACCATCATTTTTGTTATACCACAAGAGTTATTTTCATAACATCGCGATGATAATGTTTCGAGATATTTAAATACACGTTTCTTAGCGATATAACCTTTCTACAAGCAAAATTGAAACTAAAGAAAAAAAGAACGTCACCTAAATAAGCCGAAGCTACATGTTTGCATAACTTATAACAAATATCTTGCGGTTATTAAATTTATGTTTATTTGGAGACTCACGTGAAATAATTTCAACTCAGGTGTGCGCACTTGTTAGCCCGTAACTTTGGATGTTAAGTATCGTAAATGTTCTGTGGTTTTACTGACTAAATAGAAAGTATCGGCTTTCGCTTGTGCATCAAAAATTTGTCTTCAAACAATGAAAAAAGAACATTTAATATTTAGCGCTACCTCATCCAAAGTTTTATTTTTCCATAAGAACTGTATGGAAAGAAATACGTTTTTTAAGTTTTATTGTATCTAAGATTTGCGCAACTGAGATAACCTATCCGAAAGGATCTTGAACGCACCCTATAACATCACATTTTTGGAGAAAAATGAACAACTTTGAGCTCTTTTTGGAGAGGTCATGTCGTATAGTGTTATTTGTCAAACGAGCCTGCGAATATTGGGTAGCTATTGAATTTTTCCACTGCTTTGCTGTTTCGAAGTAAAAAGAACAGTGAACCTATTTAAATTTGATTCAGAACGACCAAGAGAGGCAGTGTGGTTAGTCTTGGAAGAGTTGCTGATTCCTTTCGAAAAGCAATGCGCATGAACAATTTTATGTTTCTAGGATTCAAACCTTGAACTTCTACATAACCTGGAGACATACTAACCATTACGCCACTGGCACGACCTGTTGTTGACTTAGTCGCGGCAGACCCTAGTTGGTCATCAGATAGTCTTATTATTTTTTGCCCTCTCAACGATCGAACGATAGCTATTTCAGCTTCGTTTATATCCCTTCTCTACACTGGAAGAAGAAAACGTTCCCTCCTTTTCCAATATAGACTTCACCTCCTATAAGCTAAGTTTCCTACCTTTTCAAAATTGATATGATAGCTTATCTGGACCACAACTTTTGTCTTTTTTTGGAAAACTGCCTGACTTAGTTCTTTGACTTTGATGTTGGATATTCCCGTTCAGTTGGGTTGAGGTGTTGGAAACCGGTTTCGTGGTCACCTGCGAAGAGTTTGGTCGGCATTCATAAGAATTTTTCCTTAAGGATTTTTAAAAAAACTTCGACGAACGAGTCTCCTAAATATTTCTGCTCTTTGAACGGATATTTCGAAAATGGTTATCGCTTTCTCCCTATTTGAGCGGCTATGGCTATATCGAAGTTGTTTACCGCTTATATAAACAAGTTGTTTAGTCATATACTTTGAAGAGCTTTGCATACCAGCAGTCTCGGCTGAAACTTCTCCTGATACATGCTTGCTCTTTTTCAAGTGCTGACTTCTTCTTTGTTTCTTTCTTAAAGTTCCTTTGTTTAACACCGAAGCTTGAAATCTTCTAACAATTGTTATAATGCTCTCTTGAAGTAAGTTTGCTATACAATCAATCCCACATGCTGTGTCTCCTGCATTGTGGATTATGTTGATGGTGTAACACAGATAACTATGTCCGTTCGAAAAGAATTCATCACATTTTCATTTGTGGAGATTACACTATTTGGTTCTCCTAGTGGCTCTTGTTTAATCGATTTTCATAAAAAATTTTTGTCACCAGAAGACGATATTGCTGTGCGGCGCTCTTGCCAGTATCACTTTGCAGTCTTGGTATGGTAATCAATATGATTTTATTTGCGATGGAAACGCTGTAAGAGACTATTGTTTGATGAAATGGTCGGTGTTCAGCACGATACGACTATGTGATTTGTCACATGTACTTAGCGATATCTTCATCAGGAAATTTTCTAGCATCGTATTCCATGGCAGAACACATTCTAACTATACAGACAAGTTATAGTAAATCATCTTCGGTTTATTTTTTTTGGAATTTAGTTATACTATTCCCTGCTAAACTAAGCGATCTTTTCTCTTCTCTGTCTCTTCTTTTGAAGTACCTTCATGTCTTCATGTCTAAAAGATATTTCTGAAAGTGAGGGAATTGCGAGTATGATTTTCTATATTGAGGTATTCAAATAGTAAAATACCCTATAGCCCGATGATGATTACATGCGATAGAAACGGTGCAGTGCATTAAGGCCCGCGGCTATAAGACCAGCGGGTCTTAATTCCTATGAGCTATGAATTCATATTCATTGACAGCTGAAATAAGTGCTTAAATTTTGGAGCATTGTTTTTCGGTACCTCAAAATGTTTTTACTCCAAATGAAAGGACTCTAGAATATATACATTTAGCGCATCCACTATGTTCTTAATCCTTTCTAAGAAGGAAAACTAATTTTAAGATCCCATGTGCATCACACTCATATAAATGCTGTTTCAAAATGGCAACAAAAGACATGGGTCTAAATTCTTTTCTTTGGTGGGTCTTATTGCCTCTTCAAAGTGGAAACAAAGCCCGTGGGTGTTATTTCCTTTTTTTTAGCAATAAGGGCCACGGGTCTTATGGCCGCGGGGTTTATTGCACTGCACCGATAGAAACTTATGAAAGTTTTTGCATTGCCTAAAAAAGTCCTGCACTCGATGCTTTAGGATTAATTGAATCGATACTAATATTGTGAAGAGGAATGATTGGCAATTTTGTATTCTTGCAACGCATAAAATCAAAAACTACTGGACCGATTTCAAAAGTTAGAACACTACATTATCTCATAAGTTAGTAACATAATCTATATTTATCCCCGTATTCCCACGGAAATTTGAACTCCGCGGGTGAAATCAAGCGATTCCGCTTTTAAAAACTATGTATATTCAATATTTCCAAAATAAAAAACAAATCGTTTTAAAGATTAGACCTGATTTATTTTAGTTTTACCAATGGACAGTTTGTATCTGACAGTTTTTTTTTTTAAGTTTACTACAATGTTCAAAAGACAGAGACTTACACCTTCACGTCACACGAAACACAGTTGCAATTTGAAAGCTCTTGAAAATTGTTGATGAACAGGTGAATGTTTTACTTCTGCGTTCTATCTATTTATATAAAACGTCACAAAACTAACTCGTGTTCTTATGCGTATGTTTATGCTATACATATACATGCTTACGAGTGTGTTTGATGACGTCATAAAAGTACACCATGTGTTTTCTAACAATTTATTGCTCTGCACACATTCAACATCTCAAAATTCCAACGTCTTCTGATAATATGCTAGTAACATACCAGCACAGCGCCAGCGCTTCTTTGAAAACATTAGTCGGTCAAAAGAAAAAACTGAGCTTTGGAACGACTCTAAAGAAGCTTTATGGTTAATGTTGAAAAGAGAGAAAAGAGTCAAGTAAATGTAGAGTGCGAAACATAGGAAGAATCGTTTTCTTTACTTTAAAGTGGAAGCACAACATTGCCCTTCAATGTCTTATGCAATTTCTTTAATCATATTTTTGTTTAGGAGTTGGTTAAGTAGGGAGCTAACGATATCAGCTTAATGCTAGAGACTAGAGTTGAGATTTGGAGAAAAAGCTTTACTTAAAGCTTTAAAAAGAGAAGTAAAACTTCTCTTAGAGCACACAGAAAGCTCTACTTAGCGCCGGCATTCGGCAATGGCAAAAGGCAAACACAAACTGCAAACAAGTATTATACACATCTCTTTTTTTGTATAAATTTAAAGTACGAGTAGGTATCTCAAATTCTCAATCTATGTCAATGGTTGCGGTCACACAACATCTCATAATGTTGAACTGGATTTTGCACTGCAATTGTGGACTAACAACTTAACTAAGTTAGTGGCAGTAGAAGCTCTCGTATGGAAAATATTTTAAAGCGAACTTTAGTATCGAACCGGCTTTCAACATAGACGGAATTGAATTCGGAAAAAATTGCCTTAAAAGCACTTCTTGTATACGCGGAGTGAATAAATATTGCGAGAGTGGTGGTTGTTAAAAAAAATAAAAAATATGTAAATTTCAAAGATATGGCAATATTTGTTTTAGAGATGTAGTTTCACCAGTTTTAGAATATCCTTTAGTTTGGAAAAAAAAAAAATTAATATAAGTTTGAAGAGAAGATTCATTATCTTTATGTGTTTGTGAGAGTAAAGACTCAGTAATCTGCAAGAGGTGGCGGAGAGAAGAGAAAACCCCTGTGTATTTGTGATTTTTGGCTTAAAATCCATTAAAAAAATTTATATATATATATTTACATATTCGTTCATGAAAAATTTAATTTAAACGATTTAATGCGCTGAATCAAACGGAAGTACTATAGTGGTTGACCTGCTAATTTTAAAATCTTCTAACACACATACTCGTATACCCACCTTCCTACAAATTAGACAAGACATTTAAAAAAATTTCCTTATGATTGAACGAAAAGTTTAAAAGTCAAAAGACAATAAATTAATCGATGAAATGGATAAAGAAAAGAAAAAAGATCAGAATCCTACAGCTCCGCATGAGTTGGTTGGAAAGGAAGGCAACATTATAACTGGTACTCGATCTAGGAGTGTCGTTGAGATTCAGGTTAGGGATTCAGAAACGTCTACAGAAGAAATAACACCCACACCCATTATTGTTCGAAGTAGTACTGAATTACGGAGTACTACTCCAACACTTTCTCCCACCCACCAGCGTTTGAGACAGAAAGTTGCTCTCTATGAAAAAGTTTGGTCATCTGGTAGTGGAATGAAACGGAATTCTGATGATTCCTCGGACAGTCCTACTTTCGAAGGCAAATTGGCTGAAGGTGATGATGACAGCGTATTTGGTATTGATGTGTCTGCATTTGAAAAACGTCTAAAGGAAGAACGTGATGAAAGAGGAGTAGAAAGTCCTACATTTGCTAATGTCAGACTGCGTTCAACACCTCGACCTTTGCCAAGAACATCGTTTGTGAGCGATAAAACCCCAACCAGTCCTTTTAATGTTACATTACGCCATACAAGCCGAACAAATCCTCATGAAGAAGGTGTAGACTATCTTGTGGAAACACCAGATGAATTTATTACTTATGAAAAGAAAACACTGCGAACAACTCGGGAGACAACTTCTTCTGATGGTGTGAAAACAATCGTAACCACCACAACAGATAGAAACGCAGCCGCACCTTCTCACAGCCATCACATTCATGATACAATTATTCGTCAGCAGAGATATCCTGGTGGTAGTGACCGTGAACGAGCTTCGTCCGAAGAACATGAATTTTATACCCGAAATTCGAGCCGATGTAGTTCCACCCCACCACGAACAATTGATTTGACCGCTGGAGGACAACAAATACTTATTAAGTTTGATGGGTCTAGCACAGACGAGACCGATGACATTAGACAGCTAACAACTGAAGGTAAAGGTCATAATGTTATGGAAACTTCAGAAAGTATTATTACCGTTGGCAACCGAGCTGGCTACCATGGACAACTACAGAAACAACCGTCTTCATATAAAAGTAAAACAAAAACGACGACAAGGATTATTTCCAGTTCATCCTATTCAACGCCGTTAATAGAAACAAAAACTAAAACCAGTTTGTGCGAGGGCGGTGACTTAGACGGTGATGTCAACCAGCCTATAGGTGCTTCTGGCAGTGGTATATCAATTACTTCTTCTTCAATTCATATTAGCGGTGATAAAAATCCTATTGGGAGAAGTTGTTTTGAAACGAAAGTGGGTTCAGCGGTGTCCGAACACCTACCAATTGCAACGAAAATAAGTGATTATAGTGAGACAAGAAGTGCAATCGAAGAGAGGCATCGCATTGCAACCGGCAGTTGCAGTAGCGGTAACCAAGTCGAATTCAGGGAATATCAATCTACAATGGCAGCGATGAACTTCGCTCGAAGCAATTCGCAATACGATAGTCATATCAAGGAAAAAAGAGGTAATAGATTCTTTGAAAAAATATGTTAACTACGTTATTTTTTGGCTTTTAAGAATTGTTCTACTGAAACAAAGTTGTGTAATCAATAATGTAAAGTCCTCCACTTTATATCACCCTTCTGTTCATTATCAAAAAATACCAATAGGTAGGTACGTTCTATTTTACAAAGAATGGTTTGTCAATCAACGTTTCCACGGGAGCTATTTTCCAACATACATATATACAAAAAAATGGGGAGCGCTATAAACAAGATACTCGTAGTTTTGTATTGAACAGTAGAAATGTTACACGCAACCAATAGAAGCAGTGGCAACAGTTAATACTATCCGAAAGTTTGAATGTTTTTCCGCTATTTCTATGCGGTGATGACTATTGATTTTTTGAAATGGAAGTAAGCGATACTTGGTTTGGTGAGTGGCATTGCTACTGAAAACCACAAGAATTGTTTTTATGTGTGTAGGTAACTACGAAAAGTAGATACCTACCCTGGCTGAATGTAATATTTCATTGCGTGTAGACATGTTCTAGCATTTTGTTCAGAAGCTCAGCTCCGTTTTAGAGTGATTTCAACTCTAAAACAGTCCTTTTGACTCATTCAGTTTTTTTCCTCTAATTTCACACCTGTTTTTAAAGGATGATCTAATTTGCACGTCTTTAACATTCGAGAAAATCTATCAACATGTAACTTAACATTAATCCTATGACGAAAAGACTTACTCCTTTTTGTAAAAAGAGTTTTCCGAAGAAAACAAAATACAAAACAGTATACTACGACACAATTTTAAAACACGCTTCATTGAAAAGAGTATTTTTCAGCTCTGAGTGTAAGTCTTTCGTATTTGAATGAAAAGAGCTATTATATTGGTACTTTAAAACGAAAAATGATGTCAGACAAATGACCACCTATAGACCTGCTGCAGCAGTTGTTATGTTAGAATAATTAAGTGCCGATGACGGATGTTAAAGCTTAAGTGGTGTTTAACGTTGCAGGTTTTTTGTGAAGATGATGATCACAATTATTTAATGCTTATAGCTGCCCGATTACAATAGTTCTCAAAGTTTATACATTATAGGTAGGTACGTAATTAGAAGGTTGAGAATTGAAAATAATTTCACTTTGAGTTTGTACTAATTAGAGTAGACATCTAGTATCTATGTTCCTAATCAATAAGGAAACTCAACAGAATGAGTTGTTAAGTCTCGATCGAGTGAACGATTTCAATTAAATAGTCAATGGTGACAACAAACAAAAGTTAGCATTCCTATAGCGAGGCGGGTGTTGCGGCTAAATTGTTTCAGGGGAGGAATGTGTCTGTCTATTTCACCAGAGTAGTTTTGGATGAGGAGCCTTTTTCACTTCTGTTTTATAAGAGCAGAATAGAATAGAGCAGCAGAAAAAACAGCTTTTGGTGTTTAATGACCATTTTCTGGTCCGAGCAAGTGTTAAAAACTGCTGTTGGCTTTTGCTTAGCAAATTTTTGGTAAATTTTTTTGTTTTGCAATCAATAATTATAAATCGAATTTTACATGGAATCAATTGAACTTACATAAAAGGTCTGTTTCTTTACTTTCTGGGTAAAGCTTGGGTAAAAGCCCGTGGAAAAGTTTGGGCTCGAGCTTTTTAATGTTGTTTTTGTATTCTCCATCCGAAAATGAAAAGTAAAGATACACGTTTTGGGATGTTTCTGGCTGAATGACATTCATAGTAGAGATAGCAAACAAACATACAAACAATTTTGTTTGAAAAACGTGTTAAAATGAACTCAAAGTAATATTGCATTGCATATTTAACATTATTTTGAATTTTCAAACCAATAAAGAGAGAATATGCTTTTCATTTATCATTTAATTTCAAAAATAAATTTGAATTCAATCGAATTTCGATCAGCTGATTTCACAAACAGCCGATTTGACAAGCAAGAAAGTGCACGAGCAAATTGTTCGGGTAAATTCTTGCTGGAGGGGAAGTGACAAAAAAGCAAAAGCTCTGCCACTTTTACGTCAAAAAAAAGTAAAGATACACGTTTCGGGATCCCACGGGATCCCGCGGGTGAGTAAAGATACAGACCTAAAGTTAAATTAGGTTGAACTTCAGTGGTTGCAAATATGTATTTTTACTCTGATAGATACTCTATATATTTTTTCCAAATTAGGTCACAAAATCTTTGTTGTCTTCTTTTTCTTTGAGTTAACTTTTGGTACCAGCTTACTTTGCTCTAAGCTGCCTGCCATTTTTCATATTTCTTTCTCTTCTATGAGCTGCTCTAGCTTTTTTTCTCATTTAAAATGGCTATTGTTTCCTTTCTTTGGAACAAAAAAAAAGCGTTCGAAATCATACAGGAACATCTTGAAACCGTTAAGTTAGCCCAAAGTGATCTGTTCTAATGATTCTGAGAAGAGAATTTCGCAACTCGATATTTTCTGCAAAGAATATTTTTGTGAACCAAAATGGTTTCACTCTCTCGAAAACACTTCCTTTAATTACATCATCATTTTAGTACAGTGGCAGCGCCATACCAAAGTGAAATGATTTCAGATTTCATCAACTTCGTCAGTATTTGATATAAACTTTTTTACTAATTTTCTAATTTCTATGTATTCATAGCAAAAGAATAAAAAAGAAACTTAGAAAGTACTGAACTTTTTCAAAAATTATTTCACCGTAAATGTGCTACATGACTCCCTAGTAGCATGGACTATTTCATCCTCATATTCCCAAGGGAACGGGAACGTAAGTAAAGTGGAACTTAATAACTGCTGAACAGATTTCCGAAACTCTTTCAACCTAATGTTGACGCTTGCATTCCTCAGTAACGTAGATTTTATTTCATTTAAATATTGCAAGTTTAGTCGATGCTATATACAATAGATCACTGTAGGACGTGAGCTACGACGGGCGAGGCAGCTAGTACTGAAAAAACGAAGATTCAAACAATATTGCTAAAGCTATAAAAATTTTGATTGAACCACAAAGTTATTAGCTATTTAAACACAAGATACATACCTAGTATGTTTGAGTAATGAAGTAATCTAGAAATTCTTTTATTAAGGCGAGGCGAGAATTGCAGTTATGGTTTATTTTTTAAATCATCCTGATGTCATTTCATTAGCGGTGTATTTTACCAAGCTATTAGCAAGTAAAGTATTTTATTGATAGTGCAATATTCTGTTTGATTGGCATAATAGAATTGATTTTTTTTATTTTGAATAACATATATGTAACCTGGTTTCGATTCAACTCAACACAGTCAGTGAAATGAGTCGAATCAGACCGATTTCTATTAATTTGGTTGTTCGATCATTGTGAATATATCGAAGGAAGGAAGGAGACATGTTTGTTTTGTTTTTTTTTTTTTTTTAATTTTAAGGCTCAGAGGCTTTCTGATGTGGCCGTAGTCAGTGGCACACCCCCTCCAGCCTCTGAGTTGATTTTCTTTAGTATTCCTTTGTTTACTTTAAATTTGGTTCTGTTTTTGTGTTGTATTTTATATAAACTTTTCAAAGAAGAATTCTACACAGTATGGATGGTTCTAATTTATATCTCATTTTGGTTTTATTTGATTTCATTTGGAAAAAAAACGCGTTCAACGTTAGCCGATGACAACAGAATCGAAAGTATCGAAAAAATATTTTTTTTAGGATATAAAAAACTTTATGTCCACCCTAACAATCCCAGAATCTGTCTCTAATTCTACAAAATGCAGATATACTGTATACCTTACGTAAAGGATGGATTTTTTTTTCAATATTTATTACAAAAAAAAGTTAAGCGAAATTTTGTAATTACAATTTAAAACAGTGGTATACCTAACCATATTTTGCTTTAAATGAAAGCAAAGATAGTACAACAGACCTTGTGGGCTTTTATGGTATATGATTCGTTCGGATAGGGAACATGTATCTCTAACTGGCGGGCAGATGAGCTGGTGGTTTCTTGGTTTCGTGTTTTTTGAAAACTGAGAAATTCGTTCATGAGGATGTCAATTGAACCTGGGCCAAACCTAGATAAAGTTTATCGAATGAAGCTTTAAGCCGAATAACTTTCGATTGCTGTTAGTTGTTGACTGATTTTTACATCCTTGAGACTGGCGGTTTGCTTTGGTTTACATTTCGACATAAAAAACGTTCAACGTTAGCCGATGACAACAGAATCGAAAGTATCGAAAAAATATTTTTTTTAGGATATAAAAAACTTTATGTCCACCCTAACAATCCCAGAATCTGTCTCTAATTCTACAAAATGCAGATATACTGTATACCTTACGTAAAGGATGGATTTTTTTTTCAATATTTATTACAAAAAAAAGTTAAGCGAAATTTTGTAATTACAATTTAAAACAGTGGTATACCTAACCATATTTTGCTTTAAATGAAAGCAAAGATAGTACAACAGACCTTGTGGGCTTTTATGGTATATGATTCGTTCGGATAGGGAACATGTATCTCTAACTGACGGGCAGATGAGGTGGTGGTTTCTTGGTTTCGTGTTTTTTGAAAACTGACAAATCCGTTCATAAGGATGTCAATTGAACCTGGGCCAAACCTAGATAAAGTTTATCGAATGAAGCTATAAACCGAATAACTTTCGATTGCTGTTAGTTGTTGACTGATTTTTACATCCTTGAGACTGGCGGTTTGCTTTGGTTTACATTTCTACATAAAAAAACGGCTTAACGCTATCCCTTTCAATTAGATGAATTTCATCAATGATTAGAGGTTGAAATGGGAAGTCACGTTCCAACGCTTAGCGTTGCTAAGTAAATGGCTTTAAATTCAATAAAAATATCTTGTTGTTGTGTTTATTATATTGCTCTGGAAGTAATAAGAATGGATTTTTTATAGCTGCCCGGATGCTGAATGAACTTTTGCCTTTGAAAATACCTCACTTTTCTGTACCTACATACTCGTATATTAAAAATAAAAAAACTACTTGCACATTTGTTTATTTTCCAAATAAGCGATCACTCCGATCAAGTCACGGTAGCAACTCATGTGTGATATCACAGTAGCTCAATATGATATGTACGTATATGAACAAGTATATACGATGCTCTCTGAATAAAGCAATATACAAGCAAGTGTCAATCTTCGGATACCGATCGAACATTTACTCTACTGCCTGACCGCATGGAATGCTGGCTGTCACCCATGTTTTATCAAAAGATTTTGTTTTTTATTTAATTAACTTACCTTATATGGGCTATTTTTAGACATATAGGTACAGTTGAGATATCTGATGAAAGGAAAGTGACGTAACCCATTGGTAATTCAATAATAATTATTTTCTTCTTAGCTAGTATAGGTACTCTCGTATTTCTTTGATGCTGGGTTGATAGGTAGGTACTTTTTAATGGATAGAATTTATGGTTAGTAAAATGTTAGTTCCTTAATTGAATTTCTGCGGTGTGCTTATTTGAGTGTTTTAAACGAATCTTTTCTGATATAGGTACATAGATAGTATGTGTTTGTGTTCGTGGTATTTGATTAGATCAATTAAAGTTGCAATTTAATATACACATTTGTATTTAAACGTTTAAAGCGCAAGCAATTGCTCCATGATTACGTCATTTGTTTTGAAAAAGTATTTTAAATTTGAATTTGAAAGAGTATGGGTTTCAGTCTCCCAAAAATTTAACTGGATTGGTACTCAATTTTGCATAAGTATTCTCTCTTTCAGATAGTTTCCATTTTTTCTATTAATGGTATGGGGTTTTAATTTAAATTTATTTCACTTCACCTAGTCTGGTCGTATGCCAAAAATTCGTTTAAAGAAATCTGTAGTATCAAGCATAAAACTATGTTCTTTCATTGACGTCATAGTGAAAGTTTTGAATTTTCATCACGAAGATCATCGCAACCAAATTATTCATTCTCTGAACACATATATGATATGCAACATTCAGGAGATTGTAAGAACTGACGATATTGTAAGGTATATTAATACTGTGACAGCTGTTTATAATCTAAATTTAAAATAAAATAATTAGATTTGGTGGCGCAACAGAGCGGGGAGCCCGGAAGGCTATCGCATTTCTCACTGAATGGAGTAGACCTAAAACTGTTTTGCCTATTCCGAGCGGCTAATCGAGAATCATGAGGAGGGCTACCGATTCCTCGAGAAAGGCGATACGTGTGGAAAATATTTTATGTTATTTGTTGGGATTCGAACGTCGAACCTCCTACGTAATAGGCATATATGCTAGCCAATTCATCACGATGACCACATAATCTAAATCTAATAATCGCTAAAGACATATTCCACAGGCGGATCGGTAATATCGAGCAGTCGAGTGTAAGGAATGCGATCCCTTTTTGAGTTTACAATGTTCAAAGCGCCCCGCGCTTAAGGGGCCAGTTATGGCGATCAGAAAAACAAATGAGGAAACATTCCCAAATATAAAAGTAACTGTTTTTGTTAGAACTGAATAACAAGTGCTAAACGAATCGATGGTAATTTTTTTGCCAAGAAAATGTTCAATTGAACTAAAATTTTCTGTTAAAATTTAATTTTTTCATTTTTTAATTTCCTTATATGCGATTTCATTTTCATTGTCAGCTGAAATGGAACAAATCTTTCGAATTATTTAGATTCCATTTTTCAATTATTTCACTGACAGATGCACAGCGGAAAATCAGTTGCTGGTTTGTGGCTGCAATAGGCTAAGAAAACTCAAGAGCCTGGCAACTGACATATTTTTTCTGTTCGCTATAAACGCTCTTTAGAAAAATTCATATTTCCATTTGCCTCAACTTTTCCTGATAGTTTTTCCTTAGTCGCTATAATTGGCATCAAGGGAAAACAATAAGAAGAAGATAAGTTAACAACACAAAATTAAAATTTTCGAAGCACAATCACGTCCATAATCGTGCAATAAGCCCTACGACATAGGAAGCAACGTTGGTTTTATTTCTCAAAAAAAGAAAACTACATCCACCAAATTTTGAAGAAGCAATAAGACTCACCAAAGGATAGAATTTAGTTGAGATACCACAAAATCGATTACCGAAACCATTTAGAAGATATTTGTATTCGAATTTTAATAAATCTAAAATATTTATAAAAAAAGAAAATTAATTTATCAACTAGCTATGCAATCTAGGAATAAGAAAATAAAATCTTGACATCTGATATCTTCTTAACGGTAAGAGTTATGAAAATATGCTTTTTAAATTATCGATCAATTCTGTGTAAAAACAGAGTACAAAGTGTTCCGACATTTTGCAAGATTTTGTTTTATGTCGAAGTCGATGTGTTCTGTCTTTTTTTCTTTAATCAAACCAAATGCTAATTTTCATCTTCTTCCACGCTTTTTCTTTAATCTTAAATTTATACCTTTAGTTCGATGGTCAAAAACTGATAGTGTGTACCTATAAAAAGAAATGCAAGAATGGTTTTTTGTATAAAATTTTATGCTCTTTCGAATGAATATGGTTCTTTTCATGCATGACCCATTCTTCATGAGATACAGACAAAAACTTCAAGTAATCCATTCTTTCTCATACTATTTTTATGGAAAACAAAAACCTTTGATAAGCCACAAATGAAAAATAAATATACTATAGATACTTTCGTCCCATTTTTACCCTGGATACCTCGTTGATAAAAACTCTTGCAGTTACGAAAAGTTAGCAAAAGGTCTATTAATGAAATGTCTTGAAGAACTTAAGCTTCTTAATGACCGACCGATATGGTACTGCCTAGTAACCAAAGATTCACTAGGTGATTTGTTTATTTGAAAATTGAAATATGAAATACATATCCCTCCGAATGGAACCCATCGTCACACTGTTTTCGACAAAATGAAATTATGTCTCTTTATATTTCTAAAGCATTTGATTTGATAGTATTTTTTTATATCACAAATGCTATGTACGAACTACGAGTCGCTTCTTCAATCGATTGAAAACTAAGGAACTTTCAGTGCAAGTTGTGCTGGACAGTTTGATTTGATATTCACGTTATAAATTACGATTCCTCGACAGGATTTAAAACTGAGTCTTAATTTAAGGATGATATACATACCTGTTTCGCTTTTTTTGACAAGTGAGATAACCAGTAGAAGTCTCCTCTTAAAAACTGTGCCACAATGCTTTCCCCTGCGGAAATACTGATTATTTTTGCGCTGAACCCGATTTCGGAAGTGAAGTTAAGTAAAGAGAATATACCTACATATGTTATATCTCTAGCCGATCAACCCAAATGAAATTTTCTATTTGACCCAGTTTTCCCCTCATTACAATTTACAAAGATTTATATTCAATGCGTATCAGTGTCGCCGTCTTACTTTTCTCCTCTTTTCATTAATGCTCACACTGTTTTGCGACACTATAAAGGTATTCTTTACCTTTTGCGTATATTAAAAAAAAAGCAAATGAGAAAATCAACAGCAATCGCAATTTACGAATTGCTTTTTCATAAGCACAACTCGTTCCTCACCGTCGTCATCTTCCCTTAAATCTAATTGCTAATGCGATTGAAAAATCACTGAGTAGACATGTACTTACAAGTAACAACACAAGAATCAGGTTTGTTTTGCTATTGAAACAATTTTAACAAGCGACTGTAAATGGTGAGGGAAAATTATGAATAAAGTGTGTTTTCTTTCCGCTTCATTACCTTTTATAATAAAATAGTTAAATTTTTTTCATCGATCAGTTTATTTACACATAAATCACGGTTGATATCAACAGATCTCTCATGTATTTCTTTTTTTTTTTTTTGTTTTTACAGAGGAGCAGGAACGAGTACAGAAGAAAACGTTCACTAACTGGATTAATTCATACCTCTCAAAGGTGAGTCATATATTCCTATTCGATTTGTCTTTGTTATATAATATAATCTACCTAATTGATAATTGTCTTCATAATTAATGAGTTTTTATCCAAATCTCATACGAGGTAGTTTGCATAAGATAAGCTGGAAAAAATGTGTTGACATGGGGGCGGGTGTGGTTTGTTTTTCTTCGTTCAGGTGGGAAGAAGATTAAAAAATAAATTCAAGAAAAAATTGTTAAAAATGAACGTCATCACCTTAACTCAATTAAGCTAACGTTTATCGAACGTGATTTCGCTCTTAATTAGTAATAAATGTGCTCGCCATTTCGATAACAGTTAAACACTTAACTTGTATGAGTTGAGTTTATGAGTTAAAATAAAATACATTCAAAAATTAAAAACAATTTTTATCTTTTTGAAATCGTATTAAGACTTCTAGCCAACAAAACTTATTTAGAATTATCAGTTCGGCTATAAATTTTTACTTGTTGTAAGTTGTTTCTTTTCACAACTTTAAAAGAACAACCATTGCAATTAGTCGGAACTTAGAACTAATTTGATTTTTCACATTTTGATATTAAAACCAAAAATCTGACTAACACAATGCTCTAGTCATAAACAACAAAAACTGTAATCAAAATTCACTTTCAATTTTTATAGAATCGCAAAACACCAGTTTTGCTTTTATTTATTGTATCTGTTCCCTTTATGGAAAGCAATCAGTGGCTTGAGTTGAGAACAACGTAAATTATATCACCAGCAAGGTAAATAACGTAGAGTTCGCATAAACAACCCATCTTTGCCAAAAAAAAGAACAGGTATACGCTCAATATGTTAATTTTTTCCAAGCGTTGGTTTTTTTTAAAACATGTTATTGTGTGTGGTTTTCAAGGTTAACTACAATAAAAGAATAACTTTATTCTGTGCAATACATTGATAACTTTGCTCGTTGATAATCTCAAATGACAGTAAAAATGATTAGATGAATCGCGTTGAGTTGAAAACGAAATTTTGTTTAGAATGAATAGCTGAGCAGATCATGTCACTATAATTAGATTGTTTAGGTTTTAAATGTGTTTTTTTTTGGCTGACTCAAAGACAGATTGAATCAATAGAATAAATATATTTTTGAAACCGTTAGTATGTCAAATAACAAAAATTAAAAGGACATGAATACGCAATTCTGTTTTGTCATCGACCAACAGGTTCCAAAAAAATATTTGAATACGATCAATCTGAAGATCGGGTGTAAAGAGTACGAGAACTGAAATAACTTCCCGGGTTAGGTATTTATATTGTATCCACACATGTGTATCTTGTTAATTGTATCGCCGCAAGTGAGGGAACATTTTGTGGTGTGGAACTACTCACTAAAAGTAACAATTAACTTTTTCTACAATAACAGCCGTTACATTGAAAACGACTTTCGCCAATACAAAAGCATTATGGAAAACAATTTGATTAACCTTTTTCTAATATTGTAATGTCTAAGAAAAGTATAGTTTCAAAGTGGTGTTGTTTGTTTTATTGCGTATCGATGGTTGTATGAACCGAGTTCATAGATGGCCACAATGTACAATAGATGCACAATATCCCTCCTATTTTTCCCAAAGTATGAGCACTTTCAAATGCATTTTCAATACATTTTCGGTTTTCAAAAAGATTCTTTCCATTTTTACTTGCGATTTTATAAGAAAAGTTGTGCATTTGTCAAGAACAAAAAAGTTTGAAGTAGTTAAACAAAGCATTACGACGAAAGAGAAATTTTAAAAATAAGTTTCACAATTAGTAAAATCCCTTCTTCTTTTTCATTTCCGGCGTTACGAGTAGTGATCTTGAAGCGATCACAACTCTCCCACTTTTCCGCTTCACACTAGTGATCCGCCTGTGGGGTACGCCGCGTTGACCTCAGAAAGCGTCGGCAAGCCTCCCGGTTTTGGATTGTTCCATGTCTGAGGCCAACCAAATGCTGCTGTTTTTGCATTTGCTTGTACCAGGTGTGTTTTGGCCTGCCTTTTCTTCTTCGTCGCGAATTTGTTGAAACGTTGTACGATATTGCCTTTTGGACGGGGTTCTGCGGATCTCTCCTTTGAACATGACAATACCAACTGAGCCGGTCGTGCTGAATTTTGTCCAAGATGGTACTTTTGACATGAAGGCTTCCACGGATCTTAGTACTTCCAATTCGATCAAGCTTTGTTACTCCTGCTGTCATCCGAAGCATCTTCATTTCGGCTGCCGTCAATTTGCTCTCATACTTTTTGTACATTGTCCAACATTGTGAACCGTATGTCAGAGCTGGACGGACAACTGCTGTGTAGAGTCTTCCCTTTAACTTAGGGGGCATGAGGAATATTTAAGTATTCTAATGTTGAAAGAATTTTGGGAATATGCTCAGCAAATTTGTAGTTCCACTTTACGTTCCCGTTCCCTTTAGAATATTAGGATCAAATGTAGCCCAATGGTTTTCGAACAACCGTTCCCGTTCTTGTGGGAATATGCGGGCGAAGTATAATCTATGTTACTCGGGAATGATGCAGCACTCTATTATCTAAGTTCCCGTATATAGCCTATATCATTTTCCAGGCTCTAGACCATCTCTGTTCAAAATATTATCCAGTTGTAGCTCAGTAGTTTTATAGCAAAACAAACTCTAAGCTATTGTTTACGTTGCTGTTTTCGTTTCCGAAGGAATATGGGGGCCTATGTCATTCCCTAAGTCTTAGACCATCTCTGCTCCAAATTTCATTCATATCGGCCCAGTAGTTTTGAAGCCTATTCAATACAAACAAACAAATAAAATTATCTTTCTTCTTTATATAAAACGTAAAAATAAAGATGGAGCACAAAGTCATCAACTATTCTTTGTTGACGATGGAGTAATCATAAGTGAGGATCCTACATCCCTGCAAGAAGTGCTTAATGTGCAATTTGGATTCCCAATAATGTAGCTAATAACTCGTGGAATTTGACATGAGTCTTTTCTAAAAAGAACCCTCTTCCACACTTTTTCCTACACACATATAAATGAACTGCGATATGCAGTAAAGATTTTCATATTTGTCGTAAAGAGTACGAAAATCACTTTATTTACATAACTACTCTAACTTTGAATAAACACGAAAATTATTTCAAACTTTCAACTTAACTTTTCTTATAGCGCATTCCACCGCTTCGAGTAGATGACTTAATTAACGATTTACGCGATGGCACTAAACTTATCGCATTATTGGAAGTTCTATCAGGCGAACGATTACCCGTGGAGAAAGGACGAGTTTTACGACGACCACATTTCCTTAGCAACGCCAATACTGCCTTACAATTCTTAGCTAGTAAAAGAATCAAATTGGTTAATATTAACCCAGCTGATTTGGTGGATGGGAGACCACCGGTCGTTTTGGGCTTAATTTGGACAATCATATTGTACTTCCAGGTAAGTTGTTAGTTAAGGTTATAAAATACTTAATAATTTTTGAGTGGCACCTTTCTTTTTGGGTAAAAAACAAAACATACAAAGTATTTTAATACACTTTTTTCTTGTGCGTGTTTTGCACTTTATGCATAATAATTTATAATTTGAAATAAAGCTTTGTATCGCTGCCATTATCCAAAGCGGAGTTGAACTCAGCTAGTGTGCTTAAATATATTGCTCACCATTATTAAAAGTTGAGTAATTAATAAGTTGGTGTTTAATGTTTCTTCTTCCCTATGCAAGCTTCGTAAAAAGAGGCGGAAAAGAATTGTAGTAATTAGTTACAAAGTAAAGGTAGGTTGCTAACCTTTAGTTCGAAATTTGTCATTAGTTACCTGAACAAAAAGTTAATTTATATGAGTTGCAAAGTTTTAAGTTATTTTGTTTTATGTTTGTTTCACCAAAATAAGAGTTGCAACCACAATTTTGCAATTGTAATTTAAAGTTTAAAATTTGTAATTTTTTGTGTCACCATCCACCAACCCAAATTCTTAATTCACAAACAATTCAAAGCGGAAAAATTAGTAGAAAGGTTCAGCAGTAATCTAAGACTGTTCAGCTCAATGAACACCGTAACTTGAATTCGGGTTCCAGGTCATCGTGACATAAATGGTAATGAAATGACGGACAAGCTGTCTAAAATCGGATCAGCACTAGAATCCAGCGAAACGAACACCTCAGTTCTCAAGCCACTAGAGCAAGAAAAAAAAATGGGATCCAATGAAACTTTCTAAAAACTGCCATCTTTAGAAGTATGCCGGGTTATCAAATATCTATGACCAGATATCTCCAAGAAAAAATCGAAATTCTGCTCCAGCTAAACAGTTTGTGACTCTATCTGTTGATTCTCACCGGTCACAATTCATTGCGTACCAACAAAATGAGACTGGGCTTCAGTATATCGGATTTATGTGGAGGATGCTGAGACAAAGAGGCAGAGGAGTTAGTGAGTGCCCTAGCTTGGCCCACACAAGAAAAAAGCTCTCTCTAGTCTGCTACTGAACAGCATCTTTATGTTCATTCAGGGCTTAAAATGATTCAGTTCCTA
Source organism: Melanostoma mellinum (assembly GCA_914767635.1). Classification (NCBI taxonomy): domain Eukaryota; kingdom Metazoa; phylum Arthropoda; class Insecta; order Diptera; family Syrphidae; genus Melanostoma; species Melanostoma mellinum. The sequence goes on along the minus strand of OU612060.1, from coordinate 749,805 downwards.
ATTCCAATAATCCAGTTACCAAACCAATCCTCTGCTATTCATCCCTGCCCATCCTCCCTTCTACCTACTCATCTTCTGTTATCTGGGGAGCACAATGGCTCCTTGAGATCTGGTGAGGAGTGAGTCGCTTGCTGCTGCACCCCCAACCAACCTATAGTAAGGCGCACAAAATTGTAGAAACAGATATTGTAGATCACAAGTAATCGAAATTCGCGTTGCACCAGAATCAAAAATAGTTTATAATTTACAACTGTTAACTACAAGCTACAAAAATATCATCACCTTGGCTGCTATCGCTGATGTTATAAAAGTGAAGCAGAAGCGTATCTATTTTGTGTGTAAAATCGAAATTCACAATTACTTTTATTTTGTTGTTTAATCTAGTTTGTTACTTTTAAAATATGTGTAACTTAATTTTTGTGTTGGTGAAACAGAAAAACAAAATTCTCCCACATATTTCCCTTTGTAAAATACAAACAACATTATTAAAAAAAAAAAATCACAAGCTTTGTTACGAAATAGGCCACTTATGGGTTTTATATATTTTACTATGCGGAACTTCACCTGAAAAAAAAAAAAAAAAAAACTACTCACTATCAGTTTTTATTGATATAGCTATTTCCAGACCCAAATATACAAAAATTCATAATATGGTGATGATAAAAGATAATTAATGGTTTTTTTCATTTCTAAATTTATCACAAAAACAACAGCTAATCGTTTTGGTTTGTTTTGTTTACGTTATTTTCACTTTCATAGTTTTGACTTTAAAAATGAAAACGTAATATTTTAAGAACACTTTCTTATGTATGTATGTGTATCGCATTTAGTTGTTCGTTTATTTATTTATTTTTATCAAACACAAATAAATATTCTTTCATCATATCACTTTTAGTAACCACTTCATATTAATTCAACCACTGTTTACAACTTTGGCTATGAAGTGATGAAGAGCTCACTTAGATCTTTGTTGCGGCTTTTGTTTTATTGAATCAAATGAAAAGCAATGTGACTCCGATAAATTATTATTATTTTGAACTGTGGATTAAATGTCGTTTTCCATCTGCCGAAACATCAATCTTTTTCTATTTTAAATTGGCTTCTATTTCCCAAACAGTTAATTTTCTTATTTGATTTTTGTCTAATTTTTTGAATCTCAAGAAGTAGTCACGCACACCAACATAAAACACGTTTGGCGTGTGCAATGAGATAAATGTGAAAATTGATTGAAAAAACATTTGCAGTTTTTTAAAATAAAATTTAATTTTTTGTTGCTTATTCGCAAATGTTATTTTATTTTGTTAGAAATATTTTAGTTTGCAACGAAACAGAAAACAATTTTGTTTTTACCTTCGCAGCATTATGTATATACGCATGTGTACCTGGGGCCGAATTACCGCACACGTGATCGAGTAATACGTGATTGAATTATGCGTCTTAAGCCTTTCTTCTCACTTAACGTTTGAGCTACACTTCGCACAAAAATTAAGGGAGCAGGAAAAAAATTTTTTGGGGGATTTTCAACAGGCTGTGACTTTTACAAAAATGGTCGTACAGCAAAAAAAAAAGAAGAAGTAGCTCTAAGTGTCTAGTTTTCAAATCTGAGTTTGAAATTTTTTTCCTTTAAATATTTTTCGAGTAACACAAGAAAACCACCGAAAAAAAAAATGTTCGAAATTTTTTTTAATTTTTTTTTTAATCTACGGACGTTGACAAAATTTTTTCGGACTTGGATAGCTTGTTTATTCAGCTACAATTTGGTTTTTTAAAAATTGCGAGTACGAACATTTCTCGCTGAGATATCGGTATTTGAATGGAAAAAGATCATTTTGTCTTTGATTACCAATATCTCAGCAGCCAATGATCGCACAGAAATTTTGAGGTTGGTTTCAAAAATTTGAATAAATTCTCTACAAGAATTGGCAATCGAATTTAAAATAAAAAAATTTTTTTCAATCATTACATGAATTTGAAAAAGCAACCAAAAAATGGCCTTTTGTGGTTTTTTGGAAAATCAAGCGCCCAATCAAAAATATTGCGGAAACCACTTGCTGTACGACCATTTTTGTAAAAGTTACAGCCTGTTGAATATCCCCCAAAAATTTGGATTTTTTTCCTGCTCCCTTAATTTGCTGCGAAGTGTAGTTGACGTCGATAGATGAACAGCAACTTATGTTGAATATAGAACGAATTTTGAAAGAAAAAAGTACTCGATCGAGTGAGTCGAGCACTGATGCGGTAATTCGGCCCCTGTTGGATTTTAAAATAAATTTTGTAATGGTCAACGGAACACGATATTATTCTATCTTAGTTACCATTATCATTAATAGATCTTTGCTTTTTATAAAAGTACAATCATTGCTTTTAATATTCCTTTTTGTTACTGTCCCTATATAGTTGAAAACTGCATATTATGTTTTATTAACACACTTTTATTTACTTATTATTTTTCGATTAGATCGAAGAAAATAGCCGTGCCTTGGAATATTTAGGCCATGGTATGAGCGGATCTGTTAGTTCCTTGGACAGTGTTGGCAAAACAGTGAGCGACACGAAAGCTGAGAAATGGAAGCAAGGTGCAAGAAAGACACTTCTAAACTGGGTTACCAACGCTTTGCCAAAGTAAGTACAAAAAAGAGTATCATATTCATTTAGAATTTTGTTTTAAGAGAACGTCTTAATTTCAAAACAGTTTGAAAATAACTAGCAACAACACAATCATATTATTAAGTAGATATGTATGCGTGCTTTGTTAAATCAGTCAATACATCAAAAAGTCTGGCCGATCCTTAGCTAACAAGTTGTTAGAGTTTAGAATCTAGTTCTCGTTACGCTGCGCCATAAAAAATGAGAAAAAAAAATCATGTGCTTAAAGAGCTATTAACCGAGTCATACCTATCAATTCTATATTTAGAATATCTACTAAATACAATTGACTTCATTAATGCCATTCGGTTTATTTTTGAAGAGACGCATTTTGGACGAGTGTGCTAAATACTGGTGGAAGAGTACGATGCATCAATCACTCCAACTTCGAAAATAGTACGAATAAAAAGAAAAGGAAAAACAAAATCGATAGCTCGACAAAGAGAAATAATGCACTCCTTCTTTTTGCACAATCATCTCATCGGCATTCGACACTGAAAATAGTTCAATACAATCGCTGCATTGTCTGGGGGCTTGACTGAAAAACTGAACGATTTTCTTTTATAAATTGGTTCAATAACAAAGGAGACACTTTTTTGCCTATTGAAATGAAATGACTCACATCCTTAAATATCCCGTTGAGGCCAAATGGTTTTTTGCGTAAATTTTTTTGGCTTGTTCTGTAATTTTTTATTTTTTATTATTATTTAGTTTGTCACTAAAAATATATTGAGTTTTGAAAGTCAAAAATTTCACTTGAACGACAAGGTCCAGTTTTGTGACAGCAGACTTTTAAAAGCATAAAACAAAATCCAATTTATGGATGGATGTTTGTATGTACACACAAGTAGTGCTTTCAGCACTAGTTTAAATTAAAATTACTGTCATGTAAATTTTTTGTCTTGCCGGACCGACACTTAGCAATTTAAATGTAATTTGTTCATATTCTTTGACATATGTTTACATATTTCACAAAAATGCGTGACAGGTTTTGTTTTTTTTACCCAACTGATCAATTGAAAAAGTTCTTAATTTTCTATTGATTTTTTGCAAGAATTTAAATATAACCTTACATCCGAATGGCTGGATTTAAAACCATACCGATTAACACTCCAAAACTATATTGCTGCCAAACAAAACTGGCAAATCTAATCAGTTATTCAAAAAGCCTAGAAATGTATGCAAATATGTATGTACGTAAAAAGAAAAACTCAATTATTTGTATTTTTGCAAATGTAGAAGCAAATTTGAATTTAAGTTAGTCGGAGGGTATTTTTTTCTTCAACAAAAAACTGTCCCAATTTTAGCGCACGCAAGGGCTCATGCCAGTGCCAGACCTAGCGAATACACAGAATGTCTGTAACCATAATGGAGCACAGCTTCGCTCATTAAAGTTTAGTTCAGTTTTCAAATCGTAGATATTCGCGCCTAGTTTCTTGAACATCTTTTGCGCATGTCCGTCGTAAGAATTACTTTTCTCTTTTGACCAAGGTATACAAAATGTAGGAATTGGGATACACAGATATCAGTTTTGGGCAGTGTTTAGTTTTCACTCATTTCTAAAAAAGTGTGTTGCTTGAGGCTGGTCTCTCGGATTTCAAATTTACTCAATTTTATTTAAAACTCTAGAGAAAATAGATCTCCGATCTCTGTTGCGATCCGGGGCCCAGCGCAGTCTCTCAACCAATCCTTGGTAAATGACAGATTGGACCTTCAAACTTTTGTCGATTTTGAACAGCTAGTGTATTTACTTGTCAGTTGCTCCTTAAATGTTTTGCCCGTGAAAAACAATTGGGCTTCTCTGAAAGTCGAATTTCACACTCCCACGTAACAGTCAGACATGAATCATTACGATACGTGCACTACGAAACACATTGTATTAAAGTTTTATTTCTGAAAAAGCCATAATATTTAAGATCAGCTACTCAATTCGTGACACGTTCTTTTTACCCCGATAACCTTGAATAGCATGCTACTAGGTTCGTTCGGTCAACTTTACCCAGGGTTGACCCAGGTTTTCTTGACAACCCTATGAGTTATGAAAAAAACTGGATTTTCCAGTCCTTAAAAAACATTAAACCACAAAATCACACACATCCTGTCATTTGAATAAAAACACATGCAATTTGGGAAAACCAGCTCAACCCTAGAGCTCAAAAAACACTTAGTTTGACATTCAGGGCGACTCAAAGTGTCTCAAAAAAAAAAAACGCTTTGTGGCGACCCCAGGGCGACCCCTAAGAACCTACTATACAGGTTAACATAAGATTTAATAAATCCAATCCATTTTCAGAGACATCGGTGTAGAAGTGCGTGACTTTGGCGCTAGTTGGAGAGATGGTGTCGCATTCCTTGCTCTCATCGATGCAATCAAAGCAAACTTGATTAATTTGGCAGAATTGAAGAAGGCTACCAACCGCCAGCGATTGCAAACTGCCTTTGATGTGGCGGAGACGAAGCTTGGCATTGCTAAACTTCTGGACGCTGAGGATGTGGACGTCCCGAAACCCGACGAAAAGAGTATAATGACATACGTGGCGCAATTTTTGCACAAGTATCCCGAACCAAAGGTAATTTTTAATTTAATTGTAAAAGTATAAAAATAGCAATTTAAAATTTTGTTTTTTTAGGGCGCTGGACAAGGTTCTTCAGACATTCAACTGGAGGCCGACGAGTTGAGACATTGGTTAATGCAGAAAACACAGGAATACCAACCAATGGTGTTACAAAACTCTTTTCCAAGGGATTTTGGCGAGTATCTTATCGCCAGATCAGAAATTGATGCCCACTATTCGATATATCATAGAATTCAAAACCTAGTCGAGACCCAAAGTGGGTTCTTGCAAGTGTCTAAACAATCCTGGGAAGAAATCCACAGACTGTGGCAATTAGTGCAATATCAAATAATGTATTGGCTGTGGCTTTTAGATTCCGAACTTCCCGGTGACTTAGGCACAGTTGGAAAGTGGTTAGCTGAAGCTGAAAAATTATTGTTAGATAATGAAATTTCAAGTGTAATGAACGAAGAGACGGCATCCGTAATAAGTAGAAAGCTCGAGGAGCATAAACTATTTTTTGCACAATTACCTAAAATTGAGGCCTTATTCGAAAATGCAAAACGATCTCCATATGCACAAAATGTGCCTTTGGAGCAGCTTAGAAATATAGAAATTCGATTGCAAGAAATCGGACCAAAATCAACAGAAAGGAGGATTAAACTTAAGTTCCTAGAACATAAATGTTGCCTTATAGCTTTCCTTAATTTAGTCGAAAATAAAATGAAAGGATGGACTGGAAAGTATGGGTCAGAAGATAAAGTCCAACAACAATTGGAGCAATACAAAAACTTTGTATCTCGAAATAAAATTTTCCAAGAGTTTCAGAAGGCTTTCATCGATATGCAGCAAGTCGTTGACGAATATAAGCGGGATGGTAACGTGACTCGCAAGGAAACTTCCAACATCGACCAGTTCATGTTTGAGACAGAAGAGCGTTGGAAGCGTGTCTCAATGGAGTTGAAATGCTGTCAAAATTCTTTAGAAGAAGTGGTAAATTGTTGGAAGACCTGGAACTCACTGAGTCCAGTGTGCGAAGATTGGCTCAATCAAGCCGAGAGAAAAATTGGTGAAACTGAGGATGACCGCCTAGAATTTTTCCAAGACATTGGTGTCTGGAAGGAGAAATTTCAATCGTTGTCAAGTTCCGTTACATATCTTATTGCTTCCTGTCAAGATCCTATTGCTTCTGATCTAAGAAATAAGCACATGATGTTGTCAGAAAGATTTGAAAGACTCTTTGCAAACACCAAACAGTACATGCACGCTGGTGATATCATACGTTCCAGACAAGAGTATAAGTCCGGCATTGAAAAGTTAAGCAGTTGGCTGCGAGATGCAGAGAACAAATTAAAGCAAAAACATTCTCTTGGTAATATCGAGGAAATTAAAAGCTACGCCGATGATTTACAGCGTTTAGCCAGCGAAATCGATGATAATGAAGAACTTTTCAAAACAATAAGTCGTAATTTCCAGGGCTTAATTCAAGATCTTTCTCGAGAAGAAGTCGATAAAACAATGAAAATTCTCAAACAGGAGAAAGAAAGCTTAGTACGAATTCGTGCACGAATTCCCAGCAAACTTCATCTGATTCATCAGTTGTTACTTCAACAGGAATCCTTAGAAGCAGGCCAGAAGGAAATAAGTCAATGGTTAAATGAAGCTGAAAACTTATTGAGTAAGAACACACTTGTTGGTGGAAGGGAAAGCGTTTACGAAGAACAAAACAAAGTCAAAAGCTTCTTTTCACGTACTGTATACTACCGGTCGATGTTGGAGAGCAAAAACAAAGTATTCCAGAACCTTTTGAAGTCTATATCTGAAGATGATGCCATTGACACAACAAACGCTCGTCAAGAAATGCAACATCTTAACGACAGATTCAACTATGTTATTCAAAATGCAAACCAGTTGGAAAAGAAACTGAATGATACCGTTCATTGTTGGAACAATTTTAAGGACAGTGAGCATGTGGTAAGTGAATGGTTATCGCAAGCTGAGATGGCTCTATCTGAAAAGCACATTGAATCAAAAACAACTATAGAAAGTCAAAAGTACTTCTTCGAACATGTAAACGAAGCATGGATGAATAATTTAGTTCAGTCCGCTCAGGAGCTATCAAGAAATCTGCCTGAAAGTGAACAAGTCCCGGTTTTAGATGCTGTAGAAAAACTCCAAGCCAGATGGCAAGATGTCCTTTCACAGGCTCCATTGCATTTGCTAAAATTAGAGTTTCGACTCGATGAAAATGTTTTCCATCAGTATATTAAGGAAATTGAAAAAGAGATTCACTTGGAGCAGCAAGCACTTAACAGAAACGAAGACGTTGAATCGATTTTAAACCGGAATAGACACTTCTTTAGCACACAGGGAGCTGTTCCCCGAATCGAGAGATGCCTCGACACTATGAAGAGATTGAGCCAGGCCTATTCCAATCAAATGCCCAATGATAGTACTTTGAAGTCAAGTTACAACACAGCTGAGCAACAATGGAAAGATGTTGCAAATAGAGTTGATGATCTCGTTCAAACTCTGCAACAGATTCCTGCACAATGGGAGAACTATCATCGAAAGTTTAATGAAATGGTGATTTGGATGAATTCTGTAGACAGGAGCTTGAAGAACATTGTCAATGAAGTAAACAGCATGGAGGAGTTCGAAAAGGAAAAAGTTGTTTTCCAGGTAAAAAAAAAAATAGAAAAAAAATCTTTTAAAAAACCCGAATTAATCTCCACTTTCTCTTACTAACATGCAGCTTAGGGAACTTGTGGTAAAGTTCAAAGTTTATTTTTTCCACTACACAAAAAAAAACACACCCTACCTTTAAAAATACAGATTTGTACATACATATATATTCATAACCTTATTTCTTTTGCAGAAAATTTGTCAGGAGGCAGATATGAAACGCGAGGATATGAAGTGGCTTGTTAAGACACTGGATTCCCTATTGAGCTATGCAACGGAAAATGAAGCAAATGTAGAACAAAAGAAACTGGAGGACTTGATTGCCCGCTATAAGAACTTGATTCCAACCATTGAAGTTACCATGGTGAAGACCGAAGTCTTTTCAAAATGTTTCACATACCGTCGGGAGGTCCATGAAGTAGTGTGCCTGTTGTCCAAGGTCAAAGAACAAACGGCGAATGCCTCAGCTCCAGACAGCCTTGAGAAGGTGAATAAAATGATTCAAGAGCAGCAATATGCCATAAGTCAGTTGGATCATCAAAGACCACATATAATGTCAATGCTACAACGTGGTAGAGACCTGAGTAAAGACGTACATGCTCCATCATTTGTAGTAAATGAAGTTAAAAATCTTGAAACAGGCTGGAATGAAGCCTACACAGAGACAGTGGATAAGCTTCAAACATTGAAGGGCACACAAAATGTGTGGAGTGAGTTTGTTGACCAAAAGAATGATATTTTCTCACTTCTCCAGACAGCCGAAACCGAGCTAAGAGCTCTTACTCCACTGCAAACCGATCCTAAAAACGTAAGCCAAGATTTGAAAGCGAAACGAGATTTGAACGTTTCTCTACAGCAGGCCTCCCATCAACTTATACCCAAGTTACACGCATTAAGAGGGCAATTAGCTCCATTAGCAGCTATGGAAAAGCGTCCGGTTCTTGAAAAAGAAGTCGCTGAAGTTGAGAAGATGTTCTTCAACACAATGGAACATGTAAAAGATCGCGTTGGCTATCTAGAAGACTACAGCGCTAAATGGAATAACTATAAATTACGTCTCACCGAACTTCAAGAGTGGGCTAACAGAGTTGCACCCAAGATTATAGAAGCATTGCAATCCGAAGATTTGACCCCAGAAGAACGTGTTTCTAAAGTAAACTCACTCAAAGGCATTCTCAGCGAGAAGATGAAGCAACTTGATATTCTTGCAGCTGATGCTTCTGAACTCGCTCCAAAAGAAGGTAACGTGTCTGAAGCTAAACGTCTTAAAGGTGAAATAGTTAAACTTCAAGAAGTATTCAGTGCCATCAATCGTAATGTAAGTCACCAAGCTCAGGCAGTTCAAGAAGATCTTGTTAACTGGCAACGTTATCAAGCCGGCATCCAACAAATCAAGCCGTTGATAGAGGATTCCGAAATTAAGGTAAATACAATAATCCCCAAACCCCTTACCTTGCAAGAAGCGGTTCAATTACAACAGAACGCTAACCAGTTTGAAGCACAATGCCAAGAGCAATTGGACAGACTCCAAGGCATATCAAACATAAGTCATCAAATGTTATGCAAAACAAATGCTCCAGATGAATTAGATGCCATGCACTCCCGTTGGACCGCTATTCATGAGAATGCCAAGCAAACGAATAACAAGCTACAAAAACTAGTTTCTACTTGGCAATCTTTTGATGCGGATGCTGCTAAATTAGAAGCCTGGGTCGAAGATGGAGAGAGGGCGATGGCCAAAAGACCCTCGGTCTTAAATTCTTCACATGTGGACAAACTTGAAAAGGAGTTAGTAAAACTGAAGTCTTTTAACAATGAGATTTCTGAACAGCAAGCTAGGCTAGTCGCTCTAGGTCAGTTAAGTGATCAAATTGGTCTTCATTTGGGTTCAGAAGGTGCTGTCGCTATTAAAGATCGTGTGACTGCCATGAAAGCTAAATTGGTAAAACTATCTGAAACAACACGAGGAAAAATAAACGAGGTTTCAGATGCTATTATAGCCCGCCAAGATTTTAACGCTAAAATGGCCAATTTCTCAACTTGGATGGATCAATTGCGAAACCAAGTAGCTCAAGTTGAAGAGATTAGTCCAGAATCGGTTGAAACCAGCCTTCAAGTGATCCATGCTCTTATGCAGGAACATGCTGATAAGAAGCCAAGTTTCAATGCCATATACGATGAAGTGAAACAACTCTCCTTAAGTTCATTGCCCGAAGATGCAAATGCTTTAAATGATTCGTACACATCTTTGGTTGTAAACTTCCAAAACTTGGAAACCAATATGCAACAGAAGAAAACACTCCTTGAAAAGTGGACTGAGCTTTTGGGTTGGAAAAATGAAACTGAAAGCCATCTGAATTATTTGAAGCATCAACTCGAAAAACCTGATAACCCAAGCCAACCAGAGCTTGCAAAGATCGTCTACGAAATTGAAGAAATTGCCAAACCGTTTAAGTACTGGAAAAACCAGGCTAGAGAAATCGACGAAAATCCGGTCATTCAATTGAAAGAACCAATCAGCAGACACCCAATCGTTGCCACCAAGGTCGTCAATGATTTAGAAAACAAATTAGATAACTTGAAAATTCGTTCGCAGAACCAAAAACTGCAGCAAGAACAACTTGTCCAACGAAAGACCAAATTTGAAAGTTTGGAAAACACTTTCGAAAATAATCTCGAAGCTAGTCGTGGGAAGCTTGAAAATATATTGAAAATCCATCCAAATTTGGAAAACATTGACCAAATCATAGCCGATTTGGTAGCGTTGAATGATGCATTGAAGCCACAAGAAGCATTAAAACACAAAATTCACGACGAGGGTTCCATACTCATGAAAGAAGATATTGGTAGTATGCCTGCAATTCAGGAGAAACTTCTTGTAATGGACAAAAATTATGACGTTCTTCAAAATGATATTCAAGACCGCATTCAAAAGTACACACTTATTAGTCAGGGATTGAAGGAATATGCCGAAGCTAAAGACAAGTTCGAAAAAGAAATGAGAAAAGCAACTGATTTATATCGTTCTGTTCCAACTGAACCTCACGATGAAATCGAACTGCAACAAGCCGCCGAGAAGACGAGAAAATCACTTGAGCAAATAAGAAAATGTAAGAACAGCTTAGATGATTTGGAACGCAAAGGCAACAATGTGGGAAAGCTTTTTGTCAATATTGGAGAAGTTGTTCCGAAAGACATTGCTTCAGACTTTGCCAAATCTAAGCAACAATGGCAAGATTTGCATGATAAGGCAACTAAAAACGCTCATCAATACGAAACAGAAACTGTTATCTGGAGCCAGATCGAGGACGCTAAAAGAGATATTTTACCATGGTTGTTAGAGACAAACCAGGGACTATGTGATGCAGCTGACAATACTATTGAGATTGAATTTGCACCCATGAGGTTAAACAAATACCGAGCGGATCTTCCTTCGTATTTGATTCTGAAGGACAATATTGCAGACAAATCTCAGGAGCTCCTTAAGGTGAACAATGGTGTTGCAATACCGGCCCTTACAGCTCTCAATAACCTTCTGTCAGATCAATTCCAAGAAGTTGAGAACAATGCCAATCGGTTGGAGTCCATAACAACATCATTTAATGAAAAGGAACAATCAATAAGAAAAAGCATTAAGACGGCAGGTGAAGAATTGACTAAAATTCGGGAGGCCCTAGTCAAGTGTGATGACATGTCAGGTGACAATTGCAAGATCATGGAACGCCTTCAGCTCTGTAAATCATACCGAGCCCAGTTAGATGACAACGGCAATGACATCGATAGCTTGAAAATGCGCGTCGATGAGTTACGTGCAACATATCCAACTTTCAGTGAATCAATAATTCCAAAAGAGCTTAACAATGTCCAAAAACGTTTTGAAAATGTTGACCTCTATTCCAAGAAAATCGAAAAGTCCTTACTTCAGTTCCTCAAGAAGTTCCATGCCGATAAAGTAGGAATGTTAAAGCGAATGATACAAACGCAACAAGAAAAGGTTGCGTGGTGTCAGCCTGAGTCCTCCAGCGACAAATACAATCTTGATGTGAAAAAGTCTTCTCTTCAAGAAGTCAAAAAAGCAATATCCGAGTGCCAGCTACGACATGCTGAAATATTGAATTCACTAGAATTCTTAAGCCTTGTTGATAGTCCTGACAATGTAACCGAACTAAAAAGAGAAGTAAATGTTCTTAGTGACGAAATGAAGGTTTTGCAAAACAGTTTTGATAAAATCAAAGAGATTCTCGATAAGAACTTTGACCTATGGAGTCAATATGAAGTGGCAAACGAAGAAATATCTTCATGGTTACGAGACATTGAAGGCCGTGCTAAGGTCGAAACTAGTAACCAAATAAGTTTACCAGATGTAAAATCCAAACTCAAAGATCTAACTGCTTTCCAAAACGATGTGCAAAACCACGAACCTGCCATGGCTAATCTGGAGAAAATATCACAACTACTTGTCGAACAAAATCCAGAAGCACGAACTGGACAGTTTGTTAATCATTTGGTACAGCGATATCAGACTGTTGCTAAGAGCTTAGCAACCTATATAAACCGTGTGCAAAATGCCGAAAAAAATAACGACAACTTCCAGAAAGCAAAAAGTGAATTTATCGAATGGTTTGAAGATTCTAAAATTGAATTCCAAGAACTAGCACGTATGGGCTCTCCGGGATCATCTTCGGCTACAGCTCAACAACTACAAACTGTTAAAAACTACCTTAAGACCTTCGAAAACGGACAAATCCTTCTCAATAATGCTGTGGATGTTGGGGAAGTACTTTATCCATTAGTTACTCCTCAAAACAGAGAAGTAATTCGTGCTGATTTAAGAAACCTTCGGGAAAACTACGACTATCTGAGGGATGAAGCTAATGCCTTAATGCAACAAGTAGAAGCTGTACTCATTCAAAAAACGTCTATTGAAGAAAGTTGCACTCAAGTCTCTAATTGGTTAAGTGAATCAAAGAATAAACTTTCGGATTCACACGAACTGTACCCAACGCTTGTAGCAAAGAAAGCAGCTCTGCAAAACTACAAGGTCCTGTTGCAAGAAATTACATTACATAAAAATGCACTCAAGCAACTACACGACAAAGCCGTTAATTTGTGTGATGATGAATCAGAACGAAAAACGGAAGATTCGATTCAGGAGTACGATGATATGTCGAAGAAAATCATTGAACGTATTGCAGTTGTGAGTGACCAAGTTCTAAAACATGAAGCATATGATCAGGTACTCGAAAAGGCTCAGGATTGGCTGAACACAATTAAATCTGAAGCAATTGACATTCTAAATGAAACAACTTTTGAGAAAGAAGGTGCCGAAGAAAAACTTATTGTGGTAGAAAATTTAATCCAACAGAAACCGGAAGGAGACTCGATTTTCGAAACTTGTCATAAGATTCTCCAGACCGTACTGACCCAAACACATCCTTCAGGGCATCCACTATTGATCAAAAGTTTCGAGGAGCCCAAAAGAGGTTGGCAAGAATTTATGTTGCTTTGTGAAGATTCGTTGGTCAAACTGAAACAACTCTGTAGTAAATGGGATGAGTTTGAAGGTTTGATTGATGGAATAGATACTTGGATGAAAAATGTAGAAAGCGTTGTAAAAAATCCAAGTCTCAAGAGCACCGCAGAAGCGAAGAAAGTGTATCTAAAACAGCTTGAAGGCATTTATCGTGACATTCAAGAACGTGCTCCAGCCATAAATGATCTAATGGATCAGGGTCGTGAAATAGAAGGAGAGACGGACCTTAATATTAAATTGTCTCGTCTGAACACACGCTACCAAACTCTGAAGAATCTTTGCAAAGAAAATGCTTCGAAGTATACCAACTACGTCAAGGATCACGAAACATTCAACAAAGACTATGAAGCTTTTAAAGACAAACTGCAGAAGTGTGTGGCCGAGCTTGCTAATAACAATGAAGTTGTTGGAGATTTTAACATTTTGCAAGACAGACAAAATAAAATCCGTGAAATGTCTGACGATAGAATAAATGATTCTACACCTTTCGAGGCACTCATTGACAGTGGTGAGAAGCTTTATAGCCATACAAGCCCCGACGGTCGCGAAATAGTCCGCCAACAACTCCGAACTTTGCGGACAATGTGGGATAACTACACTGACGATATCAACTCATCTGCTCAAAGAATTGATCACTGCCTTCAACAGTTCAATGAGTTTACAATATCTCAAGAACAACTAACCAAATGGCTGAAGGACGTTGACAAGGCCATGCAGAGTCATACTGAGCTGAAGACAACCCTCCAAGAAAAGCGTGCTCAGTTGCAAAATCATAAACTGTTGCATCAAGAAATAACAACACATAATGTGTTGGTAGATAACGTCTGTGATAAAGCCCAAATGCTTGTCGATCAAATCAAAGACAACTCCCTGAATGTTTATTTGCAATCAATTAAGCAACTATTCAGCAATATCGTTACTAAATCGGAAGATATATTGACGAACCTGGAGTCGTGCGCTGAATCTCATGGTGATCTCAATAACATGATTTCCACAGGAAAAACGTGGATTTCAAGTGAAAAGGAAAAGCTGTTGGACTGCGATGATTCTTATGGGGAAAAGGCTGATATTAAAAGAAAGATTGATATCTTAGCTCGACTCGCTGAGGCTAAAACGCAGGGAGAGCAAATAATAAGTGATGTTCGTAGTCAGTTGGGGAAAGTAAAGACAACAACCTCAGTTAAAGGAAATGAAATATTAGAAAAAGAAATTGAAGATCTCGAAACAACAATAAAAAGTCATTTCCAGGACATCGAGGGCATTACAGGAAAACAAAACGACCTACTTAACCAATGGAATAATTTCGAAAAGAATCTGGATGTTCTGACGAAATGGTGTCGCGCTGCTGAAAGCGTTTTCCGTGACCAGCAATTAAAATCAACCCTCGAAGAAAAGGTCGATCAACTTGAAAAATATAAAACTCAAAGAGACCTAATAATGCAAAAGGAAAAAGAGATCGATGCTTTTGCTGATGCTGCACATTCTTTGCTGAGTAACTGCGGCACTGATCGTCTGAAGAGCCTAACCTCGCAAATAACAAATCGTTATCATTTGCTTCAAGTCCTAAGCAAAGAAGTAGTGAATCGTTGGCAGAATATTGTAGACGATCATCAGATATACAAGGATAAATTAAACGAAATCAATCTTTGGCTAGCGCCCATTGAGAAACAACTTGAGAAAGCACTAAAAGACGAACCATCGCAAACTGGAAACGTTTTACAAGTTCTTCTTTCTGAAAAGGAACAAGCTGACAATCTGTTATCTTCACTTAACGTTGTTGGAGAAAAAGCTCTGCCTGAAACATCAACACAAGGAAGAGAGCAAATTCGCCAACAACTGCGAGATGTTCGTGACCGTTGGGACAAACTCGACGAAGGAATCCGAAATTTACAAAAGTTGCAAGAAGCCCAGACAGTTCAACTGTCTAGTTATCAAGACATTTACGGTCAGACTTTGAACTGGCTCGATTCCGTTGAAAAAACATTGAAGAACGAGAACCCCAACACTTGGACATCAGGGCAAGAAATTCGTTCCAAGGTTTTTAAATATAAAGCAACAACTCAAGATATAAATTCCCACAAGCGGATCATTGAAGGCGTCAATGAAAAAGCTGCAACTCTTATAGAATCTTCTGTTCCTGCCAATGCAAATGAGATCAAAGCAGCTATATCCGGTATTAACAACCGATATGATAAAGTTGTTCACGACTGTGCAGAACTATTGAGTGATCTCGAGAAGGCTTTTGATGTCTATCAACAATTTAGTGACTTGCAGAAATCTCAACAAGATTACCAAAAGAATCTTTGGGATCGCCTCACTGGTTACTCTGACTATTCAGGCAATAAAGTGGCGCTTCAAGCTCGTTTGAACAAGGTTATGGAAATCCAAGATGCCCTTCCCGAAGGTGTTATTAAGCTTCAAGTACTGTCCAGTCATATTGAAAATCATACAACAATGCTACCAGCACGTTCCAAAGAAGCAATGGCTCGTGATTTAGCAAACCTAAATGCAGATTTTGCAAAATTCAGTGGTTCCTTAAGCGATGTGAGAAGTAGTTTGGAAAACCGACTTCAACAATGGAATGAATACGAAATAAACTTAGATAGACTGATCAACTGGCTTGGCGAGGCCGAAAATAGCCTTAAAAATTACAATCCTAAGTCTTCACTCGAAGAAAAGATAGAACAGCTAAACCGGTTCCAATCACTCATTCAAAGTCTTCGACGCAACGAAGTTGAATTTGAAAAAATAAAAGATGATTCATCTGAACTTATTCAAAGTAGTGGCGAAACAAGAATTTCGGTTAACGTTCAACAAGTTACATCCAGGTTCCAATCTATTCAAGCGACTGCCAAGGAGATTTTGAAGAAATGCGAGCAATCTGTAAATGATCATCAATCGTTTGATGAGAAATACAAAAATTGTTCCGAATGGATTGCTAATGCTCAAGCCAAATATGATGACTGCAGCAGCCTTTCCCAAGTGGGTTCTAGAGATGATCTGCTTAAAAAGCAGATTGCTGTTCAAGAACTTCTAGCCCAGCAATCCAGCGTTACACTATTGCTTAACGGCACCGTAGAATCTGGAGAAAAATGCTACCCATCTTCGGCATCTGAGGGAAGAGAAGCAATACGCTCTCAGTTAGATGAGTTGCAGCAAGCCTTCGATCAGTTGTTTGACAATATTAGTGTCACTGCTCGAAAAATTCAAGATAAAATGTCCAAGTGGTCTGGATTCGACGATACAGCCGAAAAGCTACAAAATTGGCTGAACGAAGTAGAGAAACAACTTTCAAACGAAATCGAGCTGAAAACTACACTAGATGAAAAACGAGCCAAGTTGCAATCATACAGAGACATAATGAATGACATTAACAACCACAAAGTTGAGTTAGGAAATTTGCAAGAAATTTCGTCGAATCTCCCTGAAAAAACCGAACACGTAGAAGCTATAACCAAGAAAATTAGTGACCAATTTGCAACTTTACGTAACAGGTGCGATAAATTTGTAGAGCTGTACGAAAACATCGTAAGTGATCATCAGCAGTATTGCAAGGCTGTCATGGATGCTCAAGAATTCATGGAAGCTACTGGCAATACCGTCAATTTATGGGGCGATCTGGAATTAGAACAAGTTTCCCTGCACACGAATTTAGATCGTTTGAAGAATCTAAAGGGAAATCTTGCCGATGAATTCCCCCGGGTGGATCAAGTTCGTGCTTTAGGAGAGAAGGTCATACCGGGAACAATTGATGTTGGCCAGGTCAACATCAAGTCACAGATAGACAATACTCAACAAGAGTGGGAAAGCCTTATTGCTTCTATAGATTCTACAATTGAAGCAATTGAGAATCGTCTTCAGCAATGGTCGGAATACGAACAACTTAAAAATCAATGCTTAACCTGGATCAGAGACTCTGACAACAAACTCCATGCTATTGACCTCAAAGAAACGTTGAATGAAAAGAAAGCACAGCTTGATGAACTTAAGGCTCTTCAAGGTGAAGTCCGCGCAAAGGAACTTGAGATAGATAATGTCTCCGAGAAGGGCCAGCTTTTGCTTAAGGGTCACTCGAGTGTCAGGAGCTTACAAGGCCCTGAACTTGTAACTAAATATCAGCAAATATTCCACAAAGTCAAAGAATTGAACAATCGTTGGCAGCAATATGTAACTTCCCATCAAGAGTTCGACAACCAAATTTCCGATTGCAACAACTGGATGGACTCAATCAAAGACAAACTGGACTATTGCTCAGACACAAGTTCAATGAACCAGGCGGAATTGGAGAAGAAGTTATCTGCAATCCAAGATGTTATTTTACTCAAAGATGAAGGCTCAGCGAAGATCCAAGGGTTGTTCGAAATAGCACAAAATGTCTTAGCTAATACAGCACCATTGGGCCACGAGCAAATAAACAAGTCATTGGCGCAAATACAAGAAGCTTGGTCTGCAATTGCCCTTCGAATGATTGACGTAAGAGCCAATTTAGATGATTCAATCAGTCAATGGAGTGGTTTTCTCGAGCAAGTGCAAAATGTTCGTAAGGTTAACGATTGGCTTGAAAATATTCTAAAAGAACTCTCCGAATTCCAAACAACGATGACGGAAAAGCGTGCCCAGCTTGACAGAATAAAGAGCGCAGAAGAAAAAGTGCGTATGGAGAAAATTGATGTTGACGCATTGAAAGCACAGATTCCAGAAATGCTAGGATCTGGACAGCAAAGTCAACAAGCATTCCAAGCTCAAAAAGTGCTTGACAAATTTGATGAATTGGCAGCGAAAACTCAGAAGTTGCTTTCTTCACGGAATGATCAGTACAGAGATCACCGACTGTACAAAGAGGCTTACGATGACCTTGTGAGCTGGATAAGTCGAGCTAGGGAGAAGTTCCCTTCACTAAAACAAAGCAGTTTGAGTGATAAACTTGCTATCGAGAATGCTGTACAGTCAACTGAAGCTCTAATAAACAAACAAGCTCAAGGTGAACTTTTGGTAGAGCACTTGGTGCATACTGGAGAGGTGGTACTCGCTAGTACTTCAAGTCAAGGCCAGGAAATCATTCGTAACGATATTCGAGCCCTTCGCGATAGCTTTGAGGGTCTGTTCCGCGAAATAATTCAACAAAAGGAAGGTCTTGAAGCAACCATGGTTCAGTGGAGATCTTACAAGGAAGAATACGAACGATTGATGGAATGGTTACAACAGATTGATATACTTGTAAAGAATCACAAGCTTAATCTTTTGCCTAGCGTTGACGATAAGAAGAAACAAGTTGACGACATGCATAGTATTATGAGCCGTCTAGAAAATGGAAAGTCTGACATTGAAAAGTTTAATCAATCAGCTGCAGGCCTTCTCAAATCACATTTGGATACCTACGTAAACAACCAGTTGAGACATCTGAATTCAATGTATCAAGTTCAAGTAAATCTCGCGAAAGATGTGATGAAAAAAGTTGAAACGAACTATGAACAACACAAAGGTTACATTGAAAACATGAAGAACGCCCAAGACTGGATAGCAAATGCTAAGGAAGTTATTCGTAGTTGCAGTGAATCGTCAAGTGCCAACTCCAAAGAAGTACTACAACAACGACTGGCTCAGATTCAAGATTTGATTCGAAGACGAGAAGAAGGCCAAAACTTGGTTCACTCAGCTATAAACAATGGTGAAAAGGTGGTCCGAAATACTCGGTCCGATGGCCGAGATTCCATTAATTCTGAAATAAGAGATCTTCAAAACGACTGGGATCGTCTGGTAAAGAAAATGTCGACGGCAAAGGTTCATTTAGAGACAAGTCTTCTTCAATGGGCTGACTACAGCTCAAGCTATTCACAGCTACAACAATGGATATCAGACAGAGAAGCTAAACTGCAACAGGCTTGTGAGCAGAAGATAGTGAAATCAAAAACAGGTCAGCCTGGTCTAAGCTCGGGACTGAGCGAAAAGAAAGCTTACCTCCGACAAACTAATAACATCGTTCAAGACATTGTTTCATTTGAGCCAATGATTCAGTCAGTTGCATCAAAGGCCTCGGATCTGCAACAAGGTGCACCTGCTACAGAAATATCTAACAAATATGAAACACTTACGAAGCAAGCACGTGACTTATACGAAAAGCAACGAAATGCTATCGAGCAATATCAAGCACTTATTGATGCAGGTAATGAGTTCGCACAATGGCTTCGTAACGCAAAGGAGAGGTTAAGTAAGTGTTCCGAACCTACAGGAGATAAGCAAGCTTTGGCAGAGAAAACTCATCAACTAAAGATTCTCCAAAGCGAAGTGCCAGAGGGTCAGAAAAAATTAGACCTGGCTTTGGAGCAAGGTGAAATCGCTTGCAAGACAGCAGAGCCAGCTGATCGTGAGATAATTGAGGAAGAAGTCGCTCTTCTACAAGAAGAATTTGATAGTTATGTTGATGCACTGAAGAAAGCCAAGGAATACCTTGAAGTTGGCATTGTAAAATGGACCGACTACCAAGATCAATACACAGAAGCTCTGGAATGGCTTACCAAGACAGAAGCACTTGTCCAATCTTACAACAAACTTCAAGATAGCTTGGGCCAAAAGAAGGTCGTCCTTGAAGAGTTCCAGGGTCATTTGCAAACACTATTCGATTGGCAAAAGGAGCTAGACCGGCTGAATATGAAAGCCCAAATGCTTCTTGAAACTTGCTCTGACACCAGGGTAAGTAATGCCATAACGCAGTTGACGACTAAGTATAACGCTTTGCTGACATTGGCTAAAGAAGTCATGCGAAGACTGGAAATGCACTATCAAGAGCATCAGCAACATCATACTCTTTATGAAGAATGCCAGTCTTGGATTGAAAAAACACGCGAGAAGTTGAATGAATGTGAAATTATTCCTGGCAATCTTAAAGATGTGCAAGCTAAGCTAAATATTGTAAAGAACCTCAGGCAGGGCTTCGAAACTGGACAAAATAAACTACGATATCTGTTAGAATTAAAAGAAAAGGTAATAATGAACACAGAGCAAAATGGTGCAGCAAAAATACAAGAGGATACCGAAGAGTTAAAACACGACTTTGAAAAACTCCTTGTTGATCTCAACGACATAAAACAAAGACTGATGAATCGTGCTAATCAATTAGAAGAAGTAAGCAAAGTTTATAAAATTTTACTTGAGTGGATGGAAGAAATCGAGCCCAGTATCAAACCGAGTGATGAGTTCTTTAATGACCTGAGTGAAAAACGTGCTGCTCTTGAGAAATATCGTGCCATTCATCGTGATATAAATGGCCACAGTGATCTCATTGAAAAAATCAACAATCGCCTTGAGGAAGATAAAAGCTTAGATCGAAATGACTTTATTGAAGGTCTTCAAAAGTTCGAACAAATTCAAGAAAATGTTGGTAAAATTATTGAAAATCTTGAAAACCAAGTCAACAACCATGATAAATACAAGCAAGCTGTCAAAGAAACCCAAGACTGGCTTCGAAAAACTCGTGTTGCTATTGAACAGTCCTCCGATTGTCACGGAGAAAAGGATCTGGTTGAAGAACGATTGAACAAACTAGGAGACATTGGAATCTCTATGACAGAGGGCAACTCATTGCTCGACGCTACCGTAGATCTTAGTCAAAACGTTGTTTCTAGCAGCGGAAGTGAAGGCCAGGATGCAATAACCCAAGAAATCAAACACTTGACGACTGAATGGGAGGCACTTCAGGCACTGTCTAGAGATGCTCGCACTGGTCTCGAGGAGTGTCTTTCTTCCTGGACTAGTTTCCTAAACAAATTCAACAAAATTAACAAATGGATAGCTGACATTTCCGCTTCAGTGAGCCAAGCTAATGAAACAGAAAATAAAACTCCCAATGACCTTGTTACTGCTAAGGTAAGTCTTTTCACAATATCATTTTGAATTGTTTGTCTTAAAGTTCACTGATCCTCAAATCTAGTCTTCAGTTTGTTACCTACTGCATGCTTTTCAAAAGTTAGAGTTTTTTCTTGTTCCTTAATTACTTAGTTATTTTTTTCATAGAAAATTTTGGAAGAAGTCCTTAACGAGAGGGAAACTGTTGACGATCTCAATGATGCTTGCGAGATATTAATGGAACATAGCGCATGCTCAAGAGTCAGAGATCAAACTGTAGAAACACAAGCCAACTATACGAAATTGCTTACAGCAGCTCAAGGCAAGTTATTGTTTTCTATTTGTATTTTATTTTTTGGAAGTCCTGGACAGATTGTACCTAAATTGTATTTTTGTTTTACCAAATAGGTCTTGTAGCTAAAATTGAAAAGAGCCTCTCGGACCACACGGAGTTCCTCAACTATAAGAATGAAATGGAGGCATGGACTTCAAAGGCAAATGATATATTGAGCGAATGTACAGAAGCAGGCGATGCAAATGCAATCCTTGAGCAATTGGAAACTGTAAATGTATGTAGCTTTTCAAATATTTCTATTTGGTTAAGAGCAATTTCGTTTTTGAAAACTAAAAGTCTGATCTTGATTTTAATATCAAATTCCTATCTTTCTTTTACTTAAAGTCACTGAATTCGCGTCTACCTGAAGGACAACATTTGCTCAATATGGTTCAAGAAGCTTATAACAAAGCCAGTAACATTACTCCAGAAGAACAACAAGAAAAGCTCCGCGATATTATGACCAAAGTTCGAGAGGACTGGGATAGTTTGGGTTTGAAGGTCAAAGAAAAACTCAACCGTCTTAATCAAGCAAAGACAAGGTGGAACGACTTCTCGGCCAACAAAGAGAAACTCATCAAATGGTTGGAAAGCATTGAGGACACACTTAAGCCAATACCCGATACTAAGGGCGAACTTAGCGAAATGAAAACTATCTTGGAAAGATTCAAAGCTCTACAAAACGATATTAAGCAAAAGAATCCAGATTTTGAAAATTTAACAGCTGAAGCCAGCGAACTAGGTACAGAAGTAGATGAAGTCAAAAGCCTAGTTGCCCGCTTTGATAAGGCAAAGAATGACTGTTCCAACCGCATCAAGAGCTTGGAGTCAGAAATCATTGATTACAATGCTTATCACCAGTCTTTGCAAGACGTCGAAAAATGGCTTTTGCAAATTTCTTTCCAATTAATGGCACACAACTCCCTATTCATATCCAACCGCGAGCAAACCCAAGAGCAAATAAATCAACATGAAGCCTTGCTGGATGAAATTCAAAAGTACTTGGGAACCCTTGACGACCTTAATGCTAAAGGACAAGGACAAATAAAACGTTATGAATCAACAACACCTGCTATACGAGGAGTCGTTGAAGAGCAGCTTAACAACATTCAAGACAGCTACAACTCATTGTTGCATACTTCGGTTCAGATTAAAAATCGCTTGCATGAGTCTTTAGCTAAATTCCAAGACTATGAAGATACCTTGAGTAGCATCATGGCTAATCTAAATGAATACGAACCCATCATTCAAACAGAGTTAGATGTTCCAGCTACCAATTTGGAAATGGCCAAGAAACAACTTCAAAATGCACAGACCCTACACAATAAATTGCAGCAGGAGAAATCGCGACTTGCATTGGCTGTACAAGCATGTGAAGCGGCTACCGCATCTATTAGTCGCCCAAGTTCACCATTGGAGACGGCAATGCATCCTATTCCAGAAAAAGAGTTGATTGTTAGAGCTAAGCTGGAGGATCTTCTCGATCAGGTAAATATTTATTTAAGACAAGTTTTTAGTAGCGAGTTTCTAAATTTGCAAAATTTTAACGTGCACATGAGCGTGCATATGTATGTTCTAATCAAAAACCAAACCTAATTTTGTTTTACCAAATTATTAATAAAAACCAAAGGGCCTACCTGCAAGTTCTTATCCTGGTAAGGATTTCGTTACCTTGGATTCAGAAGCCTGCGTTCGTAAACTAGCCCAAAGCAAGCATTTAAGTATGTTACATGCACTAGACACTAAGGTGAGTAAGGAAAGGTTATTAAAAAAACATCAACTTGCACGGTGCTTTTACATGCGGCTTTGGTATTTCATAAAACTCTTCTCCATTGAAATTGAATCCTTTCCGTTCGATTCGACGATGTTATGACTTCTTTTGATTGCGTCATTTTCTAAACATACATCTTCTTCGTTTAACAAACCTTTTCGAGAGCGATATTCTAAAAATTATGGCTTTTCGTTTTAGATTCAATCCAATCTAACCGGATTAACACAATCAGTTAGTGAACTAGAGCAGCAGCAAAAACAGAGAGCAGAACTTCAAGATTGGATTAAGAAGCAAGAGAATTCAGTATCGGATTGGTTGTCTCGCCCATGCAAGCTCCGTCCGGAGGCAGCTAAGCAAGAATTGGCTGCTATGAATGATCTTCTTAATACTATTGAAAATAAACGTTCTCAACTCATGACAGACATGACAGGATCCTGTAAGACATAATAACATTTATACATATAGAACTTTTCTCATTGCTTCGTTTTTATTATTTTTTAGTTGCCGATGATGATACAACAGATCTGGAAGATCAGCTAGACAAATTGGAAGGTGAACTAATGACTGCTATTGCCAAGAAACAAAGCGGACAAAACATAATCGATGACTATCGTCAAGCAATGCAGCAGATGCAAACATGGTTTGACTCGCTTATCAAGCGTATGGATGTTCTTGATAAAGGAAGTGGCTTAAACTGCGGTCAAAAAATGGCTGCTATTTCCGAGCTTAAAAATGAATTCGAAAATACTGGGCCTTTGAAGCTCCAAGATCTTAAGGCTAAGTCTGTAGCTATTGGAGAAGTGATAAGTAACCTTGATGGACAGCAAGTGGAGGAACAAATGAAGTCATTGGAACGAAGATATAACGATTTGGGCAAGCGAATCGATCGCAAGGTTCAGCTTCTGGATGTGACAAACAAAAACGTTGAAGCAGCCAAAGCAGAAATCGATCAGTTGCAAAACTGGGTAAAGGAAAAAATTCTCGAACTGCAATCTCCACTTCCCATTGGCCATACTGTAAAATCAGCTGAAGCTCGACAACAACAGCTAAAGGGAATCATGAAGGATGCAGAGGCTAAGCAGTCCCTGGCAGAGTCGCTTGAAAAACGCACGTCAAACTTGCAACCAGAACTCGAGCCTGTAGAATACACACAACTTGTTTCAGCTCTTCGAAATGTCGCATCCGATCACAAAAATTTGTCGACATTGTTAAAGAATGAAATGGATAGAGCATTGGAAGCTGCCAAGAACAGACGAGAGCTAGAGTTAGATTTAGAAAAGGCTCGGGCATGGTTGAAATCTAAGCTTGCTGAAATTCGCAAACAACCAGGACATCATCCATTATCGTCAGCTAACGTTGAAAAGGAAATACAGGTTAACAAAAAGCACGATGATGACATTAAAGACTTCACCGAAGGTCTTCTTAATGATGTTGCACGCCAACATCACAACGTCATGAAGGATTGCACTGAACCTGAAAAGGCTGAGCTTCAAAAAACATTGAATGAGATCGAAAATGAAACTCAAGTACTAAAGGATGAAAACTCGAAACGTATGAAAGTTCTTGTGGATCTTTTACAAAATAGAAGGAATCTAGAAGATGGTATGAAGAAGATTGGTGACTGGTTAAATGAAGCAGAAACAACCGTTTCTATTCAGATTCGAATGTTGAGCTTGCCCATTCTTGAAGAACAGTTAGTCAACTACAACAAACTGGAAGGAAACGCTTCCGAAATGGGCGATTTCCTGAACAGTGTTGTGGAACAAGGAAAGGGAATTTCTCCAACCTTAAGCAATCCGGACAAGCTAAAATTGAATGATGAATTAAAGAATTTGAAAGACCGTTATGCGAAAATCAAGCAAACAATACATGACCGCGTGAACGATTTGAATGACAGTATCAAAAAATACAAGGATGCTAAGTCAAGATTAGCTGAGTGCATGCAGTTCCTCAGCAGTGTTCAGCAGCGTCTTCGTGATTTGAATAAGCCCATAGGCAGTAGAATTGAAGATGTTCAAGATCTTTTGGGATCTTATGAAGGCTTACTCAAAGAACTGAAGGATAGCAAACACAATATGGGTGACTTGCAGTTCGATGATCTGCCAGATTTGCAGAGCATTCTCTCCCAACAAGATGACATGATCAAATTAATCGAAGACCAGTTGGCACATCTCAGGCAGCTGTTAATGCTCCGTGAACAGTTTATCGCTCTCATAAATCAAATCATAACATTTATTATGAAGTATACTGAAGTTATTACTGACATTGAAAATTCACCTATCGACCTGGAAGAAAAAATCAACAAGTACGATGATGTCATCGTCAAGATTCAGGAATGCGAAGCGCTTTTAGCTGCTGCCAACGATAAGGGACAAAAAATTGCATCAGAAGGAACGGCTGCTGATAGAAACAGCATCACTGAGCAGCTACAGTCTCTCAAGAAACAACTGCAAAATCTACGCAAGGCTGTAGAGACACAGAGACATAAGCACCAGAACCAGCTGGAGCATCACAGGAAAATGGCCGCAGATCTTTCAGAGCTTTTGGATTGGTTACATGGTATTGAAGGCGAAGCTAAGTCTAGACCTCTCTTAGATAGAGATCCAGGATCTGTTGAGCATGAAATTCAAAAACATCACAATTTGTCAAAGGACATCAAGCAACACTTGGACAAGCTAACGGGTATTACTAATCAGGTTCTATCTGAGATTGGAATGCCCAGTTCATTGCTGGAAATGTTGTCAGAGGCACGTTCCTTGGTGGCTATATTCCCGAACGAACTAGATGAACGCTTGAAATATCTCACGAACAACAAAGACAGCCGAATCGAGTATATGAAATTGATTTCTAAGTTCAACGCCTGGGTTCATGAAGCTGAAACTCGGTTACAGAACGTGCAGCACGGAATTGACTATGAAAATCTGTTGCGGGATTTGGAGGAACACAAGATGTTCTTTGGGAACGAATCTTCAGCTAGGAATCTTGTACACAAAGAAATTCAGGAGGCAGCAGACAAAATTTGGCCATCGTTGAGTACTTTTGAACAAACTGAATTGTCCAGGGAATTGCAAGAATACCAACAGACACTGCAAAATACCCTCGCTAAAGCTAAAGCCCAACAAAATGAACTTGAAATGGAATCTGAACGTTGGAAACTATACAAGCAGAGTTGCGAGAAAATGCGAGCTTATATTGAGCGTACTACGTTTATGGATGAGCCTGTCAGCAACTTGGCTGGCGTTCAATTCAACATCCAAAAATTGGCACATGTAATTGCAAATGTTGAGGTGAGTGAAAATTTGATAATAATTTCAAGTCCTTTGACTAATGGGATCATGTTTTTTTTTCAAATGCCTTTTATTTTAAAATAAATATGTCCTACTTATTGTACCGGCATCCAAGGTTTAGCAAATAGGCAAAGAAAAAATATATCTCTTCAAGTTTTTTTATGTTCGAATTTCACCAAGTGATAGAGAATGAATTAGCTTGAATGTCAGAATACCAGCTTTTGTTTTTTAAACTTGTGTCCCACTATAGTAAGACAAAAGTGCACCTTCTTTTTATATCACATAGATCCAAATTTCTTTTTTTTAGTGTTTAAAATTTAGTGCCATACTCAATCTGAGTTGAATCGTTTCAGTTATTTTCAATTCAAAGAAAATCTTGTGAAATCCAAAAAGGCCACTTAAAACGGTTTTAAGTATATTACATTACTTATAGATGAAAATTCAAACCTAGAGTGAATAATATGACTGAGTAGAAATACCACAAAAATGCTTGTAAAAAAAAAAAAAATAGTGCGCATACGCCACAGTGAATTTTTTTTTCCAAAAGCAGATTAAAATTGGTAATTGAGAAAAAAAGCTCTTGCTAGCTTACACCTCTCTTATATTCGAATGGAAACGACGACAATAGTCGCATGCAATCTCATAATTCAAGAAAATGAAAATGGCATGAAATATAATGAAAGGTTTTTTCAAAGACTCATTAATTACTTTTCGAGGGAGAATGAATATCAATACTACCCTAACATTAAAGAAAATATTTAAAGGTTGTAGTACTTCTTTGATTACTTCTAATGAAACTCTTAATTTTCCACTTACTTTTCATGAAACTAGGAACCAAACTAATTAGCAAATACCACCGGTATTCGTAAATCTATCTTGTAAATAACAAAAATTACAGAAACAACATAAATGAAAAATGTTAGAAAATTTAACTGCTCTGAGAAAAAAACAAGGTAACAACTAGAATTAAAGTGCGATTTTAAGAGAATTCGGTGACAAAAGTATGGTAATCTCAAAAAACCTTAAACCAAACAGAATAGTCTCATTCTTATCTCGTTATTATTAAGCTTGGTATTCTTATTTCAACACCGTTTCCGTACTTTTTAACGAATATAATTCTTTTGTTAAGAAAATTACAATCTCAGGCTAAGCTCGAAAAATCTGGAAATGAGAATAAACCAAATTTAAAATAAGAAGGTAATTCTTGAAACAAGCTCATTTTAAGAACGCTAGAGCTTAAACTTAAATTAGGCTCGCAAAATCTGAAGAGAACAATAAAGCAGACCTTAAATAAGAAGGAAATTCTCTCAGCAAAAAAATCTAATTGTGAGATTGTTGTTAGTCAGATTAAAGTTCTTGTTTCAATACTGTTCCGCGCTTTTCAGATAATACAAAGCAGATAATAAAAAAAAGTGATACAAAACATATCGTAAAAGCTCTTTTCTGAAAGTTAATGCAAAACAGTATTGAAAAAAGGCACGAAATCTGACAAACAACTATCTCAAAATTAGATTAGAAATCCAAAAACTCGCAAAAGTGCAAGAAAAGTGGTAAAAAATAAAGGGTCCGCCATCTAACGTTTTTTTTTTTAACTAGTGCATATTTCGTGAATGGTAACACTTAGCTCATGTCTGATTTTACAGATAATTAGTTTTATCCTTCCGCTGAACGAATATGTTAGATGGCGTACCCTTTAAATTTTTTCCAGACAGTCGTTATTTTGTGAAAAATGTTTGCTTCAGCTTTTACGTAGTTTCGACCACAGCGACATTATTAGCGGAGCTCACACTATACAATTAGTTGGACAGACTTCGTTTGATGGATGTTGGATGGTCGGATGTAGTTTGCGTTCAGACTTATCAAACTTGTCGTCCAACTTTATGTCATGTAATCCTCCGCTCCGTCCAACTTCAAAATTATCAAAAATATTTGAAAATCATTCAACAAGTTGGCCAAGCGGTCGTATGAGGGTTCACATTATCAAACATAGGTTGTTCAAGCCAAAGTCTGTCCAACTAATTGTACAGTGTGAACTCCGCTATTCATGATTAATAACCTTTTTTGTTTTTTTGTTTCCGATTGCTGGAATGGAATCGTGACAATGGTAACCTCCCAATTTTTTGAGACTCCCAACTTTATCAGCTGCTAATGTTTTTGATTTTTAACTTTATACTCTCTTTTGTATTCTTTAAATGTTAATTAATAACTTTAAAAAAAGAAATGAGTAACATAATAATATTGCTTACAACATTTCAAAAAACACATGAAATTCATGTCTCTAGACCAGAATGCCCCTTTAAGAACTCCATCAAGTTCAAATATCCTACTACTATTATAAACGTGAAAGCTTGTATGTGTGGATGGATGTTTGTTACTCTTTCACGCAAAAACTACTGAATGGATTTCAATTAAACTTTCCAATAATATAGCTTATACATCAGAATAACACATTAGGACATTGTGTGAGCTGTCCTAAATATGATATTAAGTGTAATGGGTCGGGAAAAGGAAAGCGAACCGTGACGGGAACGGGAACTCTAAAACTATCACTATCCCTTTTATATTTCATGGCCATATTCCTACGGAAACGGGAAACTAGAACTTTTCAGGCATTCTTATACTTAGTCTTCTTTGTTTTCGTTTTTTGACAGTTTTGTGTGAACATCGCTTAAAATAAGTTAGACCCGAGCAACGCCAGGTGGGTCAGCTAGTATTCCATATATCGTAAAATACACATAGACTTTTTTTTTCTTCAAATCTCTTCAGTTCAGAGGTATTTTATGGTACAATGTTTATCGATTGTGCAATTTCTTCAGAATTGAATGCTCTGCCAAAGGTCCATTGAAGCTAAATCATAATAATAATTCTAATATAGTTACAAAAAACAAAAATTCAATGAAAAATGTGACTTATTGTTCGAGTTACGACTACGCACGCCGCAATGACCACTTTAGAACATTCAATTCTAAAGAAATCCTACTATCGACAAATATTGTACCATAAAACACTTTGTCTCTTAGCTTTTCAATCGCTTTATATGAAATTAAATTGTTTCTGACTAAAATAGCAACTCATTTGATGTTTAAATTACTATTTGATGATTTGAAGTAAAGAAGAAAGCAAATGGAAACATTTTTTCAAGTTGATTCTGAACATTTTTGAAAGAAAATTACACAAGGCTTTTTTTTCTTTCAAAAATACTCATTACCCAGCACAATATTAAAACTGTTGCTCTTTTTCGTAATACGTTTAAAGGCTTTAAACTCAAATATGAGTTAAGCATCGCCAATGTCACTATCGCGAATATCACCAGGCATTTGCTTAAGATGAATTTGACATTGAGGAATTGTTTTCTTTTATTTGAAAATTTATTTCGATGTACCTACTTTTTTTTTTGAATATGTTAAACTGCTTATGCATGCCCCCTCCCTCTTCTGCCTTTAAATTTAAAGTTCATGACAGTTGAAAATGTTGTATCGTACTGGGAAGTTATGAGGGACGTAAGGATCAAAAAGTTGTTTCATGAGAATAAAAATGGGGTGCTGTGACACACGGGACTGACATGTTAACATGTCTATGACATCCAATATGTACCTATGTACGTCTATGTAGGTACTCAACCAAAATTAAAGCATCTCTACTTTCCTTATTGCATCTATTGCTTACAAAGCCCACTTCATTCTCTTCAATAAAAAATTGAATTATAAAATTACACTGCTTAAGTCATTTGTTGTTTTACTCAGATTGATAAAACAAGGTGTGGCGATGTTTGTCTAGACAAATACATACACAAGAAACCGATTGCCGGTTTTGATGACATACCTAGTTCAGAAATCTTAGGGTCAGCTGACTATCAAAACGAAAATAAATGAAATACCTAGTCACTACGTAACAACATTACTGTGAAAGTAAGTACCTTGGTATGTGTTTGGATATCTGGCATTGATCAAAGAAAATCTCTCTGACCTAATTCAAGCATTAAAAAACACGTCACAGGTCTCGTCAATGCTTTACAATTAGTAAGGTATTGCTGCGTACCGACTTCTAACCCATTTTAAATTTACAAATCTATGTATCTATCTACACCTATTTCCATATGAAGCCGTTCGTTATTTCCCTTAAAAAAAAACTTTAATGAAGTTAGTACCTATTTCCTCTGACAGTATTTTTCACCTACTGAGCTATGAACCTAGGTTCATAGTTAAATAGGTAGGTACACTAAATTTTATTTGGTGAATATGGAACTCCAGCATTTTCTCTTCTTTAACAACTTTATTGTGGCTGCTCAGGAAAAATGACATCACCCATTCTCACATGTACAGATAACTGCTTCTACAATTAAGCTCAAAGTTTTGAATGTGTGAGCCGTGAGACGAAATATTAACAGTGCACATGTCATAAATAATTTCGTAGGTACGTACAAACGTCAGATAAGAAAATCTGCCTTGAAACACATTCATCTCAAATCTCACGCACATATAAGTTGAATAAAATATACAACTTTAATAACATTTTCAATACTCGGCAGACGTACTTTCGCCTTTGATACTGGTTGTTTGAGGTTGGAGCAAACAGAAAATGTTTTTATTATTAGCAAAAGCTAAAGAGAAGAGACACCGAGACTTTGCTGTAACGTATCTGATCTGAGACTTGTATCTGCGGTGCGAAGCAAAGGCTCTCTATCTGAGCACGTGCTTTGCACTTGTTTTGGTGCGCGAGATACAGCTGTTTATTTTTTAGTTTTTTGCTCCACACGCATACATTTAAGGCCGGCATTTGAAAATGTATGTATATAGACATTTGGTGTTTACACCGCATCGCTAGTGAGTGAAAGCCGGTGCCGTGCCGGTACAACCCATACAAATCGAAGTGTTTGAATTTTTTTTGTTGATGGTGACGACATTCTCTCGTTCGGCTTTAAAAGCTTTTCCCTTCTTCATATACATATTCGAGTTCTTGTGCATGTACACTTTATTTAAAGTCGAGAATGTATCTATAGTAGTTTTGTTCCTTTTTGGGAAGATACCGGTTTGGTCTGGTGTTGGTGTACGCTTCTTAGTATATAGCTTTAGAAAAGTAATGGGCTGGTCAGAGTATAAATTTTGAAGGAACACCACATTTAAAGTTGAGACGTTCGATAGATTAAACTCGTTTTTCGTTTTAATTGAATGAGAAACTTCCTTGAATATAGCCACTCGTCCCCAAAAAAATATTTGAACACTTCAACATTATATTAATCTATTCCGTTTTAACTTTGCCTCCTCAGTATTTATACCTGTGAATAGGAATAAAAAATTATAATAATCAATTTTGGTGAATCAACCATATTGTCGAGTTTGTGTGATATTAAGATAATAAACAGCAATATTGTTTTTTTTTGTTTAATATATTCAGAGTCAAAGTAACGACATCGTTCAAATAAATCAACAAGCTCAGGCTTTAATAAGACAAGCAGATTCCCAAAACCGAAAAGCTATTGAAAGTGATAATTTGGAATTAAATCGCCTTTGGTCGGACTTAGTAAAAGGTTTGGAAAATCGTCGGGACGTATTGCAATCGGCCGCCGAGAAGTGGGAGGACTTTGAGAACAAGTTCCATTCGTTGGAAAAATCAATTGTTCGATTGGAGGAAAAGTTCCGAAATGTCGACCCAGTGGTAAGGTCCAGGCGGCATTTGGAAGAGACAAAGAATGCAATCCAGGTGAGTTTACTTAAGAACTATTATTAATTATTATCAACTTACTAAAAACAAGAAACCAATTAGCTTTTTTTTTAAATATGCCCAGGTACACATGCATATTCAATTTAATTTTATTAAGTCTGGTTTTGTAGCCTGATAAAAGCAAATACATACATACATACACGTTGTCATTCATTTATTTATTTATTCAAAATTGCTGGCTGAGCTCGAGCGACAGATTTGAAATCATTTAAGAGGTGGCCTTGAACTTGAGCATTTTAAATTTTTATATCGCCTCGCACATAAAACCAACCTACTTACATGTAAAAACATAACATTTCTATTTTGATACGGCGTGCGTTTTGATAAAGATTGTTTTTTTTTTATTGAGTTTTTTCATGGACCACTAAGTAAGTCATTAATTCAATGGAAAACGTAGTCGCTCTTGCTCGTAGTAGATATACCAACACTATCAAAACTAATAAAGTTCGTTAAGGCATTTCCGAACGAATTATGTCATCGTTCGACTGTAAATGTTTTCAATATGTTATAGCTCACCCGAAATACAAACTTGGATTTCAATGACAGTAAAAAAAAAAAAAACAATTTAAGCATAAGCAAGTGCTTTGAATTTATATGCCTTGTTCTATCGATTAAGAAATCTCTATTTTTAAATTACATTTTTATTTGTTTATTTATGGAGTTTGCATATTTGCTTTTTTCGTACAGGAAATTCTCAGTGAGTCCGAAGAACTTAAACCATCACACAAAGAGATTGAAACCCTCTCAAAATCCATCGTCTCATTCCTTGGGAAAGTACACAAACCCTCGGCGGAGGCCATTCAGGCCAAAGTGGATAACATAGTCAGTCAGAATTCAAAGTGAGTAAACAATACCTATTAGATTTACGGATGCTTTGTTTTTTTATAAGTAATGTACAAAAAACTTTTTATATAGAAGCTAGGCTAAGGTTGCTAGATTTGTTGTTAAAACAGAAAACAGGTTGCCATTTGCGTAATAATACTTAAATAGGCGAATGCCGCAGTCGTTGTGCGGTGAAGTTTTGTTTTGCTTTTTTTCATTAGGTAGATAGGCAAAGGTATAAAATATACGTTTCAGTTTAAGCTACGAAATGAAAAGGAATGTGTTTCATCTCAGCTTAAAAGTTGTTGATCAATTTTATTATTTCGATTTGAAAACTTGAATTGAAACTGTCAAATAGCATTTCCAGGGTGGACCAAATACAAGTTTCTTTTTAAAAATGCAATAACTTCCATGTACTACAGCTTTTTTGAAAGATCAAACATTCCCATTGCCTCGGCTGGTTTCGCAGTAAGGCATTATTTCGCTATTATTTTCCAAGCCCTTGTTTGTTTCGGGCTATTGCTCACGGATTGCTTGTAAGATGTTGGCCTTGAGTACTTGAATCGTTTCCGGACTGTGACTGGCACATAACATCGGTTTTCCACGGTTCCGCACAAAAAATAGTACAAAGAGGTCGAATCACAGCTACGAGGTGGCAAACTGACATCGACAAGACCACTAACAACACGATTTGGGAGTTTGGTTTCCAAAAGATCGGTGTTATGGCTTGAGGTGTGTGGCATGGCACGCCCTTCTGTCTAAACCAGAGATCGTCGAAATTCATATCACAAATTTGAGTAAAAAAAAGTCGCTTAAGTTTGTAAGGACCACCGTTGACTGAAACGTTGTTGCCTGACTCTTTTTCGAATAAAAATGGTAAAATGATTCAGCAACTCCACATGCGCACCACACTGTCACTGTCTGTGGATGCAGTGACTTTGCGGCAATAACGTGAGGGTTTCCGAGCTCTGTAGATGCGTCCAACTTTGTTTGTTAACGATGAAAATTTGGGTCTTCAGAAATGATGTTTTTTCGCCCAAAATCGTTCTCTATTTCGATCTGCTCTATGGTTGAAACTGCGGAGGGAAAAGGAAGCGGATGGTCATGCGCCATCAATTTCTGAGTTGATTGGTCATTATAAGCGAATATTCTGAGATCTTTGTGCAAATTTCTCCCCATGTGCGTGGTGTGTGAAATGTTGAGCTGTTGATATGAATGGCAATGTTGATGTTCGTGAGTGAAGTCTCACACTCTCGGCTACAGCAGTCTCATTTGTGCGCACCATTAGTGTTATTCAATACCATGCAAGTCTCACGAACTTTTTGAATAAACTTGCGCACAGCTGATGGTTCAATGCATTTTCAAAAAGTGATGTGCTGGAAACAACTTACTTTGGAAATATGTTTTCAATATTTAAGAACGTCGTGTAATACTGACTTTCGGTCAAGGCCTACAAGAAATTTACGTGCAATAATTACGAACAGTAATTCAAATTTGGATATTGCTTGCGCTGGTAATATTTAACCAATAACTAAATCCAATGAGCCCATTAATGAGGTTGTCAGTTTGTTGAGACTTTCCGAAAGCAAAACCAATGCGATTTTTCAAGTTTCGCATACCGCGTTGGGTTGGCCATTTAGACTCCTTAAGTTTGTTTTTTGACGTGTAAAACTTATATGTTTCTCTTTATCCCCAAAGAAAAAAATTAATTAATTAAGTGATGGAGTCAAATCTCAGATTTAATTGCGTTTATACACGATGCCCAGTTCATTGTTTCACTTACAGTACTCAAGCCAATTTTCAGCCCAATAAACTGACTGAATTTTGGCAAAAAATGCAAATACAATAGAATGCGATCTTACCTGCTGCGTAGAATATGCCAATCACCTTCACAAAGAAATTGATAAAATGCCACAGAATGTAGTAGTGAGGTAGTATGTTGGCTGCAGCCCAGAAAACTTATCAATGAAAATGAATTAATTTGCAGTCGATAGTCCCAAAAAACTTTAACCTGTCTACCTTTGCTCCTTTTTAAAATATTTCAAAGACGATGAAAAGCAAATTTAAATTTAAAAGAATTTGCAAACTTGAAAAAGAGGAAATAAAAGTGATCGTTGAGGGCCAAAAGTAGACAAGGTGGCGCCACAGAGCGGGGAGTCCTGGGGGCTAGAGCATTTTTTTTCAATCATACCTTGTGATGGAATAGAAGGCACCAGTTTTGCCGATTCTGAACGGCTGAGGTAGATAGCGCTTTTCTTGGCATGAAATTACTATCAGAGAAATCGCCAATTCCTCGCAAAAGCAATACTTGTGACAAATCATTTTTTTTCTCTGATGTTTCTGGGTATACTAGTGTGAAGCAGACAAGTGCAAGGAAAATTGTGATCTCTTCGAGATGACAATGATGGTAGCCCTGTAAATGGAAAGAATAAATAGCAGATGTTATAACGCCTATTCTTTACAATAGTTTTTTTTGGTTTTTCTTGTCTGACGTCAATCAAAACTTTTAATGCTTTATATTTAAAAAAAAGTTCCAAGATAATGTCACATGAAAAAAAGAATTACCAATGTGAAATTGATATCTTTTGTGTGTAGCTTTGCTTGGACTTAATTGCCCACCTGAGGTATATTAACACAATGTTTACAGCATCGAGCTACATTTACCGCAGTGAGACTCTATTACAGTTGTGTTACTTACTCTGAAATGAATATGGTTTTGACGCAATAAGCGACAAAAGAAAAATGCAAACGATATTTTTACTCTTTATGAAGAAGAATAAATTAATTAAATGCGCGAGTGACACATACAGGTGACACTTTCTAAGTAAGAATTCTTCTTCTTCTTCACTTTCGACGTTACCAGCATCGTGATCTCGAAGGGATCAAAGCTATCCTACTGAACTGTTTCACACTAGTGATCCGCTCGTAGGGTGCTTTCTAAGTAAACATTTAAAAGAATTGTTCAAAAACTTTAATAATTCTTAAAAAAATCATTGAATTTTTCATATGTTATCAATTTGAAACGAAATTGCTTTGTGGTTAGTTAGAGCTCAACCTATTATTAAACACGAGCGCGCACAGATTTATGTACTATTGAAATAAAATTCAAACTTTTTGAGCTTTCACTTATACCCAAAACCAGCAGTGTGCTAGTGACCTATAAAAAAATTTGAATTATATGAACTATCTGTAATGATTCTCGAAGGTAGGCCTTCAATGCAGGAAAGTAAACGGAATCTAGTGATAGAACCGAACGAAACGTTGCTTCTTAACATCCGTCAAAGCAAAACTTCTTCTTTTAACTTGAAAGTAATAAATCTTAAATTAAAAAATTGATTGCTTTAAGCAAATCGACTTTTGTTCAGAAGTAAAACTGCAAGTATAGTAACCTTGTCTAAAACTTACTTGTCGAAGCTTGACGAAACTTTAAGACCTCAAGTGGCATGTCCCACAGCCGGATTACTGACATTGGTGTAAAACAGACCATCGATCGGGGAGTTTTGAAACCTCCACAAACTTAAAAGTAAGAAGAAATCACAATCGAAAATAAAGGAATATTTTTAGGAAATTTTAAATTGAGGCTCTTTCAATCACTCGAACGAATTCGGATATGACTACGTAGCTTCGGAATTTTTATTTCCAACTTCAGAAGTATTTTTTTCAATTCTCAACTATGGAGTTTATCGACTGTATATTTTTTGTTCACTCCTCAAGATGCTGGAAGTTCAGCCGGGAGTTTTGAGAGTTCATTCATAGTTCTTGTTGTTGCTCGAGAATACACGTCAAAATCTTTCATATATTAAACGAAGTCGTGTTTTTTTCAAAAATGTTTAACTCGGGAACGGCTTGACCGATTTTTATATCTCTCGATTTGTTGTATTTGTCTTCGTCTAGAACTGCAAAGTAAACCTTAAAGATATCGCATATGAAAGCGGTAACGGGAAACTAAGAACTTTCAAAGAATCTTAAGCTTAGCCCAGAAGGTGAATATGAAATAATTAATAGGGTGGTGCAACAAAGGTATGAAAATCTCGATGCTTAACACATTTCAGGTACTTACAACCTTACGCCGATTCCCAACGGGAAAGTAATAACTTTTGAAGGACTTTATAATTGCTTGCGATAGGTGATACCGGTGAAAAACATTTTTATTCTTAATGTCTCCAAAATTTCAACCAAAAACCTCATAAGTTAGAGGTGTGCCTGCTAACCAGTGCCGGACGGACACCACAGCGGGTGTTGCTGACGGTTTTGCTTATTTTATTAATTTTGTGTGAACAACGCTTTGAATAAATTAGACCAGAGCAACATTGGGCATGTAATCTAGTAAAAAATATTCACCCTTAAATATCCCAATTATAATTTTTAACTGGGAGTGTTTGGTGAAAAACTACGAAATGCAAGAAACGACATCATTGATTGCGACAGTGAAAAGTTAAGGACTAAGGTGACAGTGGCCCCAATTTACTCTACGTCTCAAACTAGAGTATAATTCCCATGTTTGGGCAGGTTCTCCTCAAACATCATTGTGCCTGCGTGACAGGGTTCAAAATACAGCAATCAAATTGCTAGGTGACAATTTGATTGTATGTTTAATTAATTCTCTGGAAAATCGTCGTAACGATTCATGTCTCTCTCTCTCTCTTTATTATCGCTATTTTTACAGACACTGCTTTGGTGAAATAGCCAATTGCATTCTTCTCCTTATACAATTTAGTCGCAATAGCCGCCTCGCAGGGAATGCGCATCAGTTCTCCCTTGAGCCCAACTTCGGTCGTACAGTTAAGTAGGTACAGAAATTCTATCCTCTCAACCCGGATGTGAAATGCTTTCCCGAACTCAATTTTCCCACGCATCACGATGCAAAGGAATTCAAGAATAATGTGCATCGACATCTCCTTTCTTATCCTTTCCTTATTTTCTAACACCCGCACTGTGTTTTCCAACAACACCTTGAAGTACGAGTGAATTATAAAAAAGAAGTAATTTTAGTGTGAAAACAAAATGTCTTAGGTTTGCATAATGCAGGGTGTTCTGTAATTCGTGTAACATACTTTGGGATGTGATTATTGGTCATATTCTAAGAAAAAAAATATTCTACAGTAAAATCCGTTTCTCAACTTTAACATCACTTTTTGACAATTTAAAAAAGGTTAACTTTGGTGTACCCTGACCTGTATTAAATTCGATATCTCTGTCAATACAGATGATAGAGACCTAATCTTAGACTTAATTTTTTGTAGAAATAACAACCTTTAAGACTGTATTTGAGTTGAGCTTCCATAGGTTTAGGGCTGCCAGATTTTCAAATTTAAATAGTGTTCAAATTTTCTTCCCGAAACAAAGTTTTGACTTTGAAGTCATTTTTTTTTTCAGAAAATGCCTGGTAAACATAGAGTTTCTTTATTTATTACAGATGAACAAAACTCGTAAATAAGTGCACTCAAAAACCCATACATTTTATGATGCTTGAAAAAATACAAAAGTTGAATTCATACCCATATTCAAGACAGTTAAATCATTTATGATAGAAAGATAGCAGGTTATTTCTTGTTGATATTCTTTGGATAAAGCAATATTGCTGATTGCAGATAACGTTTTTGAATAAAATGAGAAACTGTCATAAAAATTTTGCACGCGAATCTCGTCACGCTATTCGTTTCTAATGAATGTATTTTAGGGTCTCTTTCAGGTTCGAAATTCTTCTTACCCGTGTAAGTGGTTCAATAAAAACTTTTTTATTAATTATAAAAGTTAAAGATTAATTAAGTACAAATTTTTTAATTTTCATTGTAAACCTTCAGTTAGAATTTTTGAGCCAATAATTCGCATAGCTGTTTCAACAAAACAACAAAATATCAACATATTCAGAAAACAACCAAAAACAGCAGTAAACCGAAACAAGAGATTCGATTAAAATTATGTCATACAAACGTAGGTATGCATCGGTTTGTAACATGAAATGATGACATCATGTTTGGTGTGCTTGCTTCAGTCTGAGCTACTCTCCACTACTTCATGCTTATAAAAACAGACAACAGACATTCATTCGATTTCAATCAAAATGTATAACGTCAACACTCAAAAGCCGGTTGGTTAGTTATGTAAATAAGTGTTGTTTTTGCATTTAAATGCGCTATAATTTGAAATACTTGTACCAATTCAAAAAGAATTGTCTCTTTACTCTAATCTTATTTACGTTCCTTCAAATTATTTTAAAACATTCTCTCATACCAAAAATACTAATAGCAAAAATGACATCACAAAGCTAACGAGAGCTCATCGTGGAATTATTATGAATTTAATAAACCAAAAGCAGAATAACAACGACGACGGAACGAAGTAAACAATAAATAAGCTTGCAAAGCTGAAGCTCTCTCTTAAAAATATATCACCATTCACAAAAGCTATCGTGAAGAGTAGGTTCGTTTAGAGGCGCATGGCGCACTGCTCAGTGCCAGCAGTGCTCGTCGTCATCTGTCAAATAAATGTAAGCCGTCTCTATACTTAACTACCTACAAGCTACTACAACTCTACAACATACAACCTACGTTACAATTTGTTGCGTTAGCTACCGCACGATGTCTAGAAAACAAATCTATTTTTGAATTCGACAAAATGTGCAAGGCAATACGCATAGAGCATAGACTGACTGCTTCGACATGAAGAACCTCTTTTTTGGGTGACGATAAATTGTGCTTTTGGCTTTTTTGCGCTCTCGAATTGTTTCTCAATCTGTAAAAGTAGACATGACTATGGCAATGGCACGGCGACAGTATAGTGTTTGTCGAGAAAAAATCCAAAATCAATTTACTACATACACTTATTCCTAAATTTGTATTTAGGATATGCCTTCCCCTTCTGCCTCCATAAAATAGGTATATTTCAAGTTCACTTCTGCTTTGCTAGCATTCAACTTTAATCTTTTTCTTGTCATGCTATTGCTATGGCATTTTCTGTATTTTATATTATATACACTTTGGTTGTCGTAGTCTCGTTTCTCGTAGTCACACAACTTTGGGGGTTGGCCTTCTCGTTTAATAGGCAAACTTTTTGGGAATTCTTGAAGAAGCGGCCAACGATGTTCTCAGTTTATTTTATAATTTAGTTATAAGCAGACGTGAAAGACTGGATGGCTGGAAACCATTGCATTAGAATTATATCAGAGCGCATATTAAGTAATATAAAAATTACCAAGGAATTAAAAGTGGATTATTAAAAGGAATCATACACTCGTACACATTTGAAGGAAGAAAAGAATTCAAACACCTTCATAGAAAAGAAAAAGGAACAGTTGATCGGATAACTTGCTTTTTTTTCTTATTTGAAAGGGTACAAAACGACAGTCAGTGTCACAGAAAGGTTTGTTTGCCGGTTTTTTGGTATTTAATTAATTTCGTTTTCGTTTCGATTAGGTCATCGGTAAAATTACGCATGCAAGGTCGTTCGAAATTAAAATGAAAAATTCATTTATTTTGCGCTCACGAGGTTTCGTCTATTGAAATCAGAATTACATACTTATTCATTGGCAAGTTGTAAGAACGAGCGACCTATAGAAACGAAGCTGAAAGGCGAAATCGAATGCGAACATTTTTAATGTTTATAAATATAAACTACATCAACGGATCTGCGTAGTGTTTTCTTCTTGATTGTATTTTTATCCAAAAAATGTTCGATTCAAATTGTTGTTCCTATTGTTAAAAAAAAGCAAATTGGCAACCATCCAAGCATGATTGTCCGGCAACTGCAAGAAAGAAGGAAGAGATCTCTACAACAGTGATTTGTCGGAATGTTACGCAGTTAGCAGGAATTGCTCTATTTATATAACATTTTTACATTACTTTTTTAAAAGGAAATGAACAATAACGAGATAAGATATAAGACTCAGCTGAATAGTTAAGTACGTTGAACATTTGCATTTTGCCCTGACTTATCGTCCTTTATAATTCATTTTCGAAAGATGCGGTTTCCTGTCTAGCTTTCGTACATCACATTTTCTGAGACCTACTGATGGTTGTCAAAAACGAAAACAGACTTTTGCTTTATTGAACTCATTCGCTCATCAACACAGTCTCGAGTGGAATAGTTTTTTTTTTTTCAAATTTGGTGTTAAATTGGGCATTGCTTTTAAAAAGAACAGAAAATAAATAACCATTTATTTATACACAAACTTTCTTACATGTACACAAATCGTTTTCAAGGTAATGGACCTATACCTATATGCAAATGGGAGAATGGAAACAAGAAACGTTAAGACAAAAATAAATTTCCTTGTGGCAAAATGAATACGTTTCGCACTGTTGTGAAAAGTATAGAATAAAAAGCTTTTATTTCGAAAATTTTTGGGTACGCCGTAGAAAAACGCGGACTTTAAATTTAGTTGAGATTTTTATCCATACTGTTTCGATTTTACTGTCCGTCGTGCTTTATATTTTCAAACTTATATGTATATTAAAATTACTTTAAATAGCGTATGTCCTATTTATTCTTAAGTGATTTTTACCTAAACACATTATTCTTTATCCCTTAGATTGACTGACACCCTTAAAAATAAAGACCGAGAGGTTAGCAAGGACTTGGAAGATATAGAAAACATCTTCCATCGTATATCTGAACTACAAGATAAATTCAACGTACTTTTGGAGAAAATAAGCGAAATACATGTATTTGATGCTAATGTTATAAAAACAGAAGAAGATTTGAACAAACTACAGACGATTGTCAATCAAACTATAGAAGAAGGAAAGAAATTAATCAAATCCACACAAGAATTGTATCTGAAGAAACAGAATTTAGTTCCAGCAGACATAGCGCAAGAGTTCACTGCTTTAGAGCTACTCTCTGAGAGAGTACAAGGAGACATGGATACCAAACAGAGAGAATTTAAGCGTGCCAAAACCGTACGCACAGAATATTTAACCGGAGTAGATGAAATTCAAACATGGCTCCAAAAAGCTGAAGTCCAAATTCAAGATCGCTCTTTAGAACCGGCTCAGTTGAAAGAAGTACTCCTGAGGATTAATCAAGAAATAGGTGGAATTTATGAGAAGTTTACCTTGGTGAAGAACAATGGTGGAGCAATTATTGAAAATTGCCGAAACAGCGAAGAAAAAGTCTTGGTACAGAATACAATTGATCAGCTGTCTCAACAATTGGGTCAAGTGCGATCATGGTTGGACGAAAAGAAGCAACAAGTTGGTGACAGTTTGGATGCATGGACCAGGTTTATGAATTTGTATCAAATCGTGATGACGTGGGTTGCTGAAAAGAGAGCGTTTATCGAGGAGCCTCTGGATTTGAAAACGCTCCACGAAACACGTC
The DNA here is from genome assembly GCA_914767635.1 of Melanostoma mellinum. NCBI lineage: Eukaryota > Metazoa > Arthropoda > Insecta > Diptera > Syrphidae > Melanostoma > Melanostoma mellinum. The sequence goes on along the minus strand of OU612060.1, from coordinate 707,288 downwards.
AGAAATTGAATGATTATTCGACTGCAGTTAAAAGTATTAAGCCAATTGCGAAGAATTTGAGTGAAATGGACAAAGAACTAGAACATATCGGTCAGGTAACAACAGTTGGCGATCTAAAGGACAAATTGCAGGAGGCAGAAGAAGCTAAAGTTGGAGTTGAAGCAATTTTACTTGAAAGGGTACAATATTTAATATAAGACTTTCTTTCTTATCAGAAACATGGTTTTTTGTTTCAACTTTCTATTTTCGTAGAATGCCTTGCTGCAAGAAACCAGCGAGGAATGGGATCAATGCGAGCGCAAAATCAAGGATATTCGTACTTGGATTGAAAAGGCGAAAGGTTCTCTTGATTCGAATCAGCAAAAGAAAAAGCCACTTCGTGATCAATTAGGCTTTTGCGAAAAGACTGTAGCGGACATTAATGTGCAAAAGACTAAACTCAGGCTTTCGATAGAAAAATTAGAAGTAATTCGCTAACCGAACTTTTAGGCGATCTTTTCCCCTACAATGTGTATTATGTTCTTTTCTTTTAGGTGCATTTCCGTTCTGGCATTGGTGGTGATCCCCGGCTGAGCGAAAATGTTGACGATCTCCTAAATGTTCTCTCTGAGCTTAATGATTTTGTTAAAAACAGATCAACTAGCCTGGAAGAGACACTTAGTCAAATCGATGTGTATCAACACCAGATGCAATCGTTAAGGCAAAAAATCATTCAAGAAGAGCAGCAACTTCGCCTCGTAATGGCACCAACTTACCTTCCTCATGACCGAGAGCAAGCATTAGTTGAGCAACAGGTACGTACCTTAAAAAAAACATATCCAGTTTATTGTTAGGATTTTCCATTGAGAAAACAGATTTCTATAGGTTTTTTGTTTAATAGGATTATAGGTTTCGAATAATTGTGTCTAACTAGGGGAAATGTGATAATTTTGATGTTAAGTTTTAGACAAATGCCGTCAGACGCGACTTCTGTACAGATTTAAGTTGGCTTTTTTGTTTGTCATTTCATCCGTTTTTCATTATTTTTCTCATCTGTGCACAATTTGTCTATTCATGCCATCGAAAGACACGTTTGCTTCATCATATAATAGCTGTCACGTGTGTGAGAAATGTATTTTGAATTGTTCAAATATTAATTATACGAAAAACAGCGCAATAGGCGCATTCTTTTATGATGTCATTATTGAGCAGGTCTACGATTCTATAATTAGATGAAAAAATCACAACTCTCCAAAGAGAGAGCGGTCTGTGCTGAGTCATTATCCATAGACAAATGAAAATATCGACAGCTTTTGTTGAGAAAAACACTTCTACAAAAAGAAAAGAAAATGTACATATGAGTATTTTGTGTGTGTACAATTCACGCAACCAAAAACCAATTGTAGTTTCCACACATTTGACAGTTATACAAACATTTTTCCTGATGAACTGACAATATTATTCATTTATCGTGCCAATATCATAGTTACGTTTAATTATGTTAGTCCGCCATCATACAGTTGTAACAATCGGTGATGATTCGTGTTTATTCTGGGAAAATGATTTAATCACCAGGGCTACTGCATTCGATAGTCCATTATCAGGTTCAAAAGCTCTTAAAGAATTTATACAGGAAGGAATAAAAAGAGTGATCTCACAAAACACTTTTTTCATCACATAATCAAGTTTGCTCGTAAGATGTAAAATAAAGTACCAATTTGTTAAATAGCACTTGTTCCGCGTGAAATTTTTTATAACTATCGTAGCTGCTAATATGGTGATGGGACTTATTGTAGCTAGAATATCTTCAGTAATTTATTTCTGTCACATTTACTCATTTCATCTCATCATCATCATCTCTAAGAATCACCAAACCACACACATTTATATTTTATGATGCTTTTTGATAATAATTTATTAAATATTTACATAGTTTGATTTGTATTTAAGTCATTTATTTCATTATATAATTTTGTTTACCTTTATTCTTTTCCTCTTTTATTTTCATTAAATTCTGGTGTTGTGTTCTTCTTATGAAAAAAACATTACGTTCAAAACATTCGTTGAACATGAAACAAAAAAACTCTCTACAATACCCTGCTCTGCTTGTAAAAATTTAATGTTTGCATCAACTAACCACTCTTTTTTTTTAACCTTTACTCCATTAATATAAAAATTAACAAAACACTTAACATAATATCTTTTTAAATATCTTCGATTTAAATTGCATTACTTACCATGTAACAATGACTTCTTCTTTGGTATCTGGGTGCTTATTGACAAAAAAATATGACTTCTGTCCTTTAAAAAAATCATTATTGCTTCAAAAGGCATGTCGGGAACGCGTCAAGAACCTTCATTCTAAAATAACAGCCCGCAATGAGCGCATCAAATTACTCATACATCGTGGCACCCCGGATGATGCGATCCTACAATTAGATAAATAAATAGTTAAACATAGTTATAACTTTAAATTTTAATTACTTCTATATTTACATATCAATAAATCTCCTATTACTGTACTTAAAAAAACCAAAGATATATTTCGTGCAATCCTAGATCCTTATGGCAACTTGTTTGCTTCTAAATATGCATACATTTAGTTGGCACAATTTTGGAGTAGTTTATCTCCCAGACAATTTCAAAAGAAGCCCTTTAATGCGAAATTCATTAATGTATGTTTACCCTTAAATATAACACTTCTATATTATCCAATTAAGTTTAAAATCAAATAAAATCAAAAATATAAATGAAAAAAAAAATAAGTAGAACTTTTATTCCATGAAAAGATGTGTAGGTAGCGAGTGTAGGATTTTGAATTTAAAACACATATATTATTTTGACGATCTTACTTAACCAATTTGGCACATTCTTCAATTCCATTTTCCACGCGCAGGCTTTACGAACAACAATCGAAGACATGAAACAAAAATACGATGTGGTTGCTGCCTTATCGTACGCCCTGGATCCATATTCAGTGGTGACAACATCATCTGCCGTATCAATGCTGCTAAAACCATCCAAAATAGGGTTTACCTACGCTGAAGTTTTATCGGGCAGATCAAGCCCATTGCAGTTTGCAGTAGTAGATCAACCAAAAGATCTTACTGCTAAACCCAAGAAAACTGTCATAAGTTATAATTTGCCAGTAACAGAGCAGCAACAGCAATTTGAACTTTCACCACAAACAGAACAATCTTCACTACAGTTGCAAGAGAAAGTACTTTCATATACAGTGGAGCTCACTAAATCCGAAATTGAACAACTTGATCAGCCGAGAGTTCATGAAGTTGTGAGTGATGCACCGCATGTCCCATTGCGAGAGAAAACATCTCGTGCTGAACATTTTATTGCTCATGAAAAATTGTCTCAAGGTCAAGATAGACCTAGAAAAGAAACTAGACGAGCGAGATCTCCTCGGAGAAAATATTCTCCGAAACAAAAATCCGAAGAGACCATAAACTTACCATTAACCTCGGAAATTTCTATGCTTCACGTTCCGGCTGAAACTAGAGCTCGGTCAAGAAGTCCTATTTGGGTGCCAGGATCGACATCATACGCAGAAGTACTCCGTGGAGCGGAGCTCGAAAGACAGAAACAAGTAATGCTCCTTCAACAATTGAGTGGACTAGATGATCTACAAAATGTTATAGAAAATAGACCCTCGAGCTATGATAAAGAAGAGATACAACAACCTCAAGAAGTGCCTTCATCGGAATACATTAGTGCAAAACAAGAGGGAGTTGAAAGCTTCCCTCCTGAACATGAACTACCTACCTATACCAACGTGACTACATACGAAGAAGAACCCTTCGAAGTATACCAACAACCCCAATCGGTGCAAACAACTGAAGAAACTAGTCAACTCTCATGGCAGTATCCTTCGCAGCAGGTCCAACCAAATTATTACGAACAAATTTTACAGTACCAGCCTTTACAACCTTCGGCACAGTCAACCTTCAGCCTGGCACAATACCAGCCGGGTTATCAGATTATTGGTCAGTCTATGACAGGATTCTATCAACAGCCTAATATTGATGGATATACTTATCAGACTTCAGGTCCAAATATTCTTTATTCCGACCAAACACAGTTATATTACCCTCAAGTTGAAGCCCTTCCTGTAGACTTACTAACTAGAAACCAGCAACCCGAACAGGCACCAATCATGTCCGTTCCTTCTGAGGAGTTCAAGGATCAAAATTATCAATATGAAAACATTCTCTCAGCGACGGAGGCAGATTCGACCAGAATGCCTTCAATTATACAAAATATTGAGAGGCCCTTTTCTAGTGAGAGTGATCATTTTTACCAACGAGAAATTCCTAGCGGCTCTTTTATAGAGCCAGAACAACGACCCGATATAACCTTTGGACAATTTGGAATGAACGAAATAGATGTAGATATCATGAAAGACTCGAGTCCTACACGGATTGAAGAGCAATCGCCAATACAAGAGATGTCTTATGAACAGCTTCCACCAGTAGAACCTGTAGAAAACAAATCGATAGATAGGCCTTCAATTTCTAATTTACAATCCTCATCTACGGTCAATGTTGAAACAGTTGAGACGAAACCAATTTCCACATATGGCAACACTTACGCAGAAGTATTGTTCGGCATGATGAACAGTAATACGAATCAAACTTTCCAGTCATCCAGCAGTCAAAAAATACGACAGACATCGTTTACAACTACTGCAACAAAGAGAGAAGAACCAGCAGTAGTCCCAAAAAAAGGAAAATACGAAACAAAGGTTTCATATAACTCGCCAAAATATGTTCGAGACGAATTATTGCAACACCCTGCACATACGAATACGGCCTGGCAACGAACTAAGTCTCCTTCTATGGACTTTAGAGAAGTTCAGAGAAGAGAGGACACAACCGCTCCAATACCCAAACCAAGGTCACGTTCAAAAAAGCAACCAGATGAAAGACAAACGACCTCATCAAATACGAAAAACATACAACAAGCGAAGCAAAGTAAGCTCGTAGAGCCGGTTGTTTCTGAAGAAACTACCGCTGCTACAGTATCAACTTCGAGTATAAACGTTGCAACAAAAAGTAGTACTCAAGTAAAACCATCTGCTCTAAAGGCTCAGCCAAATCAAAAGGGGAGAGCTCAGCCTGCAGAAGATGGAGCACCAATTGGTATAAGGTATCCTAAAGAAGAAGCCCAAGCCACAGAAATGTTGCCGAGTCCAAATCCTCACGATATAAATACGACGAGCAGAGAAAAGCAATTAAAGAAGAAAACACATAAGCTTTCACAGAAGCAGAGCGAAATTCCCAAAGTTGATAAGCCTTATGAAGTCCCATCACTGGATAGCTCAGCTGTTTCAACAACCGACTCAAAATTGATGGAGCCTCCAAAAAGATCAAAGAAGAACAATAAATCTGCGGCCGAAATCAAGGAATTGACAACACAACTCATAGAGTTGGGAGTTGATAAGCCTTATGAAGTCCCATCACTGGATAGCTCAGCTGTTTCAACAACCGACTCAAAACTGATGGAGCCTCCAAAAAGATCCAAGAAGAACAATAAATCGGCGGCCGAAATTAAGGAGTTAACAACACAACTCATAGAAGCAGAGAAGCCTGAAACTACAAAATTGCAAAAGAGCAAGGTTAATAAAAAACAACAATCTCTGGAAAGTTCCGTCCCAACATCAAGTACAGTTACGTCAACTCTAATAATAGAACCTCAAACTGTTCAAATAAGAGAAGTTATAGAAGACATCACTGTGCCATCAAATAAAAAGTCTGCTGTAAACAAAAAACCACAGAACACTTCCTCTGATGAAGCAACGAGTAGCATTACGCAAACATGCAAAACAAAAAAAATTATAAACACTGATAGCTCGCAAAAAGAACAAATATCCAAAAATGCGTCAGATGAAACATCTTCTTTAGATAAATTGCCAGATATAATTTCAGAAACGAGTGAACAGTTGAGTACTCAAACTTTGCCTTCCACAGGAGGTGTCGTTAGTAAAGTGACTAAAACGACAAGAACTATAAAAACAATCAATTCACAAGGCGAAGAAAGCGTTGTTGATTGTGAACCTCATGTTGACATTTCAATCATATCTAGTTCAGCAATAAGCGAAACAGAACCCAAAGACGTTGAATCATCCCAAATGGTACAAGATGGTGGTGTTGTGAAAACAACTACAACAAAGACAACCAGAATCATTCGTAAGACAACTCAATCTCAAGGGGAAAAGGTTATTACAAGTGACCCTCAAACACAAGTCGAAGAAATTGTAGTTGATTCTGAACCCGATGTTGACATTTCATACGTTTCTAGCTCAGAAATAAGAGAAACCGAGCCCATAGTTGTTGAATCATCCCAAACGGTAGAAGATGGTGGGGTAGTTAAAACAACAACAACAAAGACAACCAAAACCAGTCGTAAGACAACTCAATCTCAAGATGAAAAGGAACCCAAAGTTGTTGAACCAAGTGAACAAGAAGGAGGTGTTGTTAAAACACAAACTACAAAGACAACTTATGAGACAATTCAATCTCCATTGGAAACGGTTATGATAAGCGAACCTCACACAGAAGTCGAAGAAATTATAACCGATTATGAACCCCATGCTGAAACTTCATTCGTATCTAGTTCTACAATAAGCGAAACAGGGCCAAGAGTTGTGGAATCATCCCAAACAGTACAAGAAGGTGGTGTTATCAAAACAAAATCCACAAAAACAACCAGAATCACTCGTAAAACAACACAATCTAAAGGAGAAACGGTTATAACAAGTGAACCTCAAACACAAGTCGAAGAATTTGTGGTTGAATGTGAACCCGATGTTGACATTTCATACGTTTCTAGTTCGGCAATAAACAAGACGGAGCCCAAAGTTGTTGAACCATCCCAAACGGTCCAAGAAGGAGGTGTTGTTAAAACACAAACTACAAAGACAACTTATAAGACAATTCAATCTCCGGGAGGAAAGGTTATTATGAGCGAACCTCAGGTACAAGTCGAAGAAGTTATAGTCGATCGTGAACCCCATGTTGAAACTTCATTCGTATCCAGTTCAGCAATAACGGAAATCGAGCCCAGAATTGTAGAGTCATTTCAAACGGTACAAGAAGGTGGTGTTATCAAAACAACAACTACAAAAACAACCAGAATCACTCGTAAGACAACTCAAACTCAAGGTGAAAAGGTTATAACAAGTGAACCTCAAACACAAGTCGAAGAAATTGAAGTTGTTTGTGAACCTGATGTTGACATTTCATACGTTTCTAGTTCAGCAATAAAGGAAACAGAGCCCAAAGCTGTTGAACCATCTCAAAGTGAAAATGAAGGAGGTGTTGTCAAAAGGAAAACTACAAAGACAACTAATAAGACAATTCAATCTCCGGGAGGAAAGGTTATTATGAGCGAACCTCAGGTACAAGTCGAAGAAGTTATAGTCGATCGTGAACCCCATGTTGATACTTCGTTCGAATCTAGCTCTACCACAAGCGAAACAGGGCCAAGAGTTGTTGAATCATCCCAAACGGTACAAGAAGGTGGTGTTATCAAAACAACAACAACGAAAACAACCAGAATCACTCGTAAGACAAAACAATCTAATGGAGAAACGGTTATAACAAGTGAACCTCAAACACAAGTCGAAGAAATAGTGGTTGAATGTGAACCCGATGTTGACATTTCATTCGTTTCTAGTTCAGCAATAAACGAAACAGAGCCCAAAGTTGTTGAACCATCCCAAACGGTCCAAGAAGGAGATGTTGTTAAAACACAAACTACAAAGACAACTCATACGACAGTTCAATCTCCAGTTGAAAAGGTTGTGATAAGCGAACCTCAGACAAAAGTCGAAGAAATTATAACCGATTATGAACCCCATGTTGAAACTTCATTCGTATCTAGTTCTGCCACAAGCGAAACAGGGCCAAGAGTTGTGGAATCATCCCAAACGGTACAAGAAGGTGGTGTTAAAACAACAACAACAAAAACAACCAAAATCACTCGGAAGACAACTCAATCTGAAGGGGAAAAGGTTATTACAAACAAACCTGAAACGAAAACAATCGTAACTCGTAAGGATGTCAGTGAACCGGAAGACACGGAGAAAGTCGTTTCCAAAAATTTAATTGAAACTTTAGAAAATGTTGGTTTAGAAAATGAACCTATGACAACTACAATCATCACAACAGAAACTTTTATTTCGGAAGGCGAAGCGCATCCACGAGAGGACTCAAAAACGCAAAACTTTCCACTTAATGATGGAAAACAATCAGAAACAGCTTTTGAACCAGCTTTTGATGAACCAATCAAAATAATGGATACAGAAATAATACCTGCAACTGGAATCGCAAAGCCTGAAACTTTTACAATACCGCAATTTACAAGAGAAGAGGTAGTTGTCCCTTCAACAGAGTCCCAGGATGTTAGAATTCATCCTACAGAGCAGACAGAGGTTATTGGCGGATTAGTTTATTCAACGCAGCAACCAGATTTCACTTCAGTTTCTACAAAAACCATCGAAGGAGGTATTATTAAGACAACAACCTTAAAGACGAGAAAAATCGTAACAATAACTTCAGATGGCAAGGAAATAATCCAAAGTGTCATTGAAGATGAACCACAAGTTGAAACAGAAGCGATTGAAATAAGTCCAACGATGTCAGTGACAAGAAGTGAAGACCTCTTCTACACACCAGTTGCTTCATCAGAAACTTCACATGGTACTAGAACCTTTGTAAACCCAGAGCAACAGAGCTTCACTTCAGTTTCTTCAACGACTACTCACGGAAGCATTATCAGGACTACCACTGTAAGAACCAGAAGAACCATAAAAAGAATCACAGCAAGTGGTGAAGAAGTCATTGAAAGTGTCATTGAAGATGAGCCGCAAATTGAAACATCAGTATCAGAGTTATCTCCAACGTGCACTGTTATAAGTGATGAAAAAGTGGAGGTTTCAAGCTCTTACCCCGATATTACACAATCTCAATTGACAACAGTGACAACAACCGTCAGCGATCAAAGTACAAATAAAATATTGGTTGGTGGAGTAGTACCCGAAATAGTGAATACATCAACCAACTCAATTCAAACAACTGTGCCTGAAGAAATGATTAAGAAAGATAGCAGCGTTGACAAAGAAACTCCTCTTGACAACGCAAACAAAGATGATGTTCAAGTTGTTGATTCGCCTGAGGCAAAGAATGAATTTACGTCAATTGATGATGAAGAAGATAAAAGTATTTCCAGCGAGAATAACAGCTACATTCAAGGCGTGAACAAGCATACGACTCGGACAAGAACCACGACACAATACACTACTGTATCGACGAAAACTTCACAGGTCAAAGACACTAATCAGGTAGTTTTAGTTAGTGAAGAAGAAAAAAATTTACTTTCACCTCAATCCCGAACACAAAAGATATCCTTGATTACTCACGAAGAAAAACTTAAAAATCCACTTGTTCAAATGCATATGCAACTACCAGACGTAACCATTAAAATAAGAAACACAACAACTGAAAACGTGACTTCTGAACAGGAAAAACCTAATGATTCAGTTACTAAATTAGAGGAAACTGACTCAAATAATTCTGTAGAAGATAAGTCCTCATTAGTTGAGTCAGGGCAAGATAAGGCCAATGTTGTTTTAGCAATGAAACCAGAAACAGAGAAACCCCAACTGAAGCCACGCGAGGCCTCAAAGCCTAGTCAAAAGTCTAGTATGCCCGATGACTTGACCTCTGAAGAACAGCAACTGTTTGAAGATATTAAAAAGAAACTTTCCAAAAAAGACAAAAAGAAACGACCCAGTATTCCTGAAGAGTTCCGTAGGCATAGTGTAGAACATGAACCTGAGGTAGTTAAAGAACCAGGCCAAAGTAAGGTTAGATTAGAAGATCAAAGCGCGAACGTAGACTTTAGGAATAAAGAACAATATGACATAGAAACAACAACGCATTTTCTAACAGAATTACAAAATCAAGAATCGCACCATGTTTCGGTATTGAAAACAATCGAGAGTAGGGAAACGCAATTGGCTTCTCAATCTAAGAAAGAATTCCCAGAAGTCCAAGAAGAAGTACAAGCTAACTCAGTTGATGTTCCTACTAAATCCCTCACAGATATTGACTCAAAAATCCCTATTAACAATACTGATCACATTACACCGACACAAAAAATAATACTACTTGAAAGTGATAGGAGCGTACTCGATGAAGAATTAAGTAGCAATAGCAGTAATATATTAACATCAGCTAATATTGCACCTAGGCTAGCAATAACTCATGCCATTAATTGTTTTGAAGTGCCACGTTATGATTTAATGCTTTTCAATAGAGCAGAAGCCGGTTATTACAGGGTTTGTGGTAGAAAGGTAACGTCTGACTATTTAGATGATAAAATTGATTGTGAGAACCAGCCAAACTCATCTTCAAACCAGTTGATCATGGCGGAGACACTAGAGGTAAGCGATATTCCATTGGATTCTAAAACATCACCGAATTATTTCAGTTTCGAAGTGCCTTTATACGACACTTCTCTATTAACCAAGGCTGAACGCCATTACGTAACTTTACTAACACGCGAGAATGAAAAAACAGAAGATCGATTAGATTCTGCGACAGAAGTGAAGGTGGCTAGTGATAGTGAAACGATTTTGCTCAAAGAAGAAGAACAATTAATTCCAAAGGAAGTAATAAAAGCAGAAGAAATTAAATCACCGATTTTAGTCAGAGAAACCGAAGAGGAGCCAGTGGTGCCGATATCTTTGGAAGAAGTGGTTGCATCAAAGGAAACATTTGATGAAATTGGGACTGATGCTGTCGAAAATGTCCTGCTGGAGTCTGACCAATTTACAGAAATTGAAGAACAAGTGCAAACAGTTGTCGTAAAACCAAATGTACTAGAAGAACAAAAACCTGTAGAACAGCCATCAGTTGAGAAACCTAAAAAAATCGACTACGTTGGCCTTCCGATTGACGATACATCAAGTACTTGGATGGAGGTGCTCGATGAGCCAATGGTATTTTCTTCCGATGAAGATGAATCCCCTGAAAAACCAATTCCAGTTAAAGAAGAAGCCAAACCAAAATTGGTCAAAGAAAAAGTGGTTGAACCAAAACCAGTTGAGGAACTCAAACCAAAACCTGTTGAGGAAGTGACCAGTGTTGATGTTAAGGATCACGTTGTGAAAACTGATTCAAGTGATCTTGTGGTAGTGACAGAAACAAAAGAGGTATTGCAAACTGATATTGTGAAGGAAGTTAAGCCAGAAGAACAAAAGACTGTCGAGGAACCAGCAAAACCCAAGAAAATCGACTACGTTGGCCTTCCGATTGATGATACATCAAGTACGTGGATGGAGGTGCTCGATGAGCCGATGGTATTTTCTTCAGATGAAGGTGAATCCTATGAAAAACCAATTCAAGTTAAAGAAGAAGCCAAACCAAAATTGGTCAAAGAAAAAGTGGTTGAACCAAAACAAGTTGAGGAACTCAAGCCAAAACCTGTTGAGATCGTATCGGAAGTGACTAATGTTGATGTGAAGGATCACGTTATGAAAACTGATTCAAGTGATCTTGTGGTAGTGATTGAAACAAAAGAGGTACTGCAAACTGATATTGTGAAGGAAGTCAAACCAGAAGAACAAAAGACTGTCGAGGAACCAGAGAAACCCAAGAAAATCGACTACGTTGGCCTTCCGATTGATGATACATCAAGTACTTGGATGGAGGTGCTCGATGAGCCGATGGTATTTTCTTCAGATGAAGATGAATCCCCTGAAAAACCAATTCCAGTTAAGGAAGAAGCCAAACCAAAATTGGTCAATGAAAAAGTGGTTGAACCAAAACCAGTTGCGGAACTCAAGCCAAAACCTGTTGAGATCGTATCGGAAGTGACTAATGTTGATGTGAAGGATCACGTTGTGAAAACTGATTTAAGTGATCTTGTGGTAGTGACTGAAACAAAAGAGGTATTGCAAACTGATATTGTGAAGGAAGTTAAACCAGAAGAACAAAAGACTGTCGAGGAACCAGAGAAACCCAAGAAAATCGACTACGTTGGCCTTCCGATTGATGATACATCAAGTACTTGGATGGAGGTGCTCGATGAGCCGATGGTATTTTCTTCAGATGAAGATGAATCCCCTGAAAAACCAATTCCAGTTAAAGAAGAAGCCAAACCAAAATTGGTCAAAGAAAAAGTGGTTGAACCAAAACCAGTTGAGGAACTCAAGCCAAAACCTGTTGAGATCGTATCGGAAGTGACCAGTGTTGATGTGAATGATCACGTTGTGAAAACTGATTTAAGTGATCTTGTGGTAGTGACTGAAACAAAAGAGGTATTGCAAACTGATTTTGTGAAGGAAGTTAAACCAGAAGAACAAAAGACTGTCGAGGAACCAGAGAAACCCAAGAAAATCGACTACGTTGGCCTTCCGATTGATGATACATCAAGTACTTGGATGGAGGTGCTCGATGAGCCGATGGTATTTTCTTCAGATGAAGATGAATCCTATGAAAAACCAATTCCAATTCCAGTTAAAGAAGAAGCCAAACCAAAATTGGTCAAAGAAAAAGTGGTTGAACCAAAACCAGTTGAGGAACTCAAACCGAAACCTGATGAGATGGTAACTGAAGTGACCAGTGTTGATGTTAAGGATCACGTTGTGGAAACTGATTCAAGTGATCTTGTGGTAGTGACAGAAGCAAAAGAGGTACTGCAAACTAATATTGTGAAGGAAGTTAAACCAGAAGAACAAAAGACTGTCAAGGAAACAGACAAACCCAAGAAAACCAATGAAGATGAATCCCCTGAAAAACCAATTCCAGTTAATGAAGAAGCCAAACCAAAATTAGTCAAAGAAAAAGTGGTTGAACCAAAACCAGTTGAGGAACTCAAACCAAAACCTGTTGAGATGGTAACTGAAGTGACCAGTGTTGATGTTAAGGATCACGTTGTGAAATCTGATTCAAGTGATCTTGTGGTAGTGACTGAAACAAAAGAGGTATTGCAAACTAATGTTGTGAAGGAAGTTAAACCAGAAGAACAAAAGACTGTCGAGGAACCAGCAAAACCCAAGAAAATCGACTACGTTGGCCTTCCGATTGATGATACATCAAGTACTTGGATGGAGGTGCTCGATGAGCCGATGGTATTCTCTTCCGTTGAAGATGAATCCCCTGAAAAACCAATTCCAGTTAAAGAAGAAGCCAAACCAAAATTGGTCAAAGAAAAAGTGGTTGAACCAAAACCAGTTGAGGAACTCAAACCGAAACCTGTTAAGAAGGTAACTGAAGTGACCAGTGTTGATGTTAAGGATCACGTTGTGAAAACTGATTCAAGTGATCTTGTGGTAGTGACTGAAACAAAAGAGGTATTGCAAACTAATGTTGTGAAGGAAGTTAAACCAGAAGAACAAAAGACTGTCGAGGAACCAGCAAAACCCAAGAAAATCGACTACGTTGGCCTTCCGATTGATGATACATCAAGTACTTGGATGGAGGTGCTCGATGAGCCGATGGTATTCTCTTCCGATGAAGATGAATCCCCCGAAAAACCAATTCCAGTTAAAGAAGAAGCCAAACCAAAATTGGTCAAAGAAAAAGTGGTTGAACCAAAACCAGTTGAGGAACTCAAACCGAAACCTGATGAGATGGTAACTGAAGTGACCAGTGTTGATGTTAAGGATCACGTTGTGAAAACTGATTTGAGTGATCTTGTGGTAGTGACTGAAATAAAAGAGGTATTGCAAACTGATATTGTGAAGGAAGTTAAACCAGAAGAACAAAAGACTGTCGAGGAACCAGAGAAACCCAAGAAAATCGACTACGTTGGCCTTCCGATTGATGATACATCAAGTACTTGGATGGAGGTGCTCGATGAGCCGATGGTATTTTCTTCAGATGAAGATGAATCCCCTGAAAAACCAATTCCAGTTCAAGAAGAAGCCAAACCAAAATTGGTCAAAGAAAAAGTGGTTGAACCAAAACCAGTTGAGGAAGTCAAACCGAAACCTGTTGAGATGGTAACTGAAGTGACCAGTGTTGATGTTAAGGATCACGTTGTTAAAACTGATTCAAGTGATCTTGTGGTAGTGACGGAAACAAAAGAGGTATTGCAAACTAATATTGCGAAGGAAGTTAAACCAGAAGAACAAAAGGCTGTCGAGGAACCAGCAAAACCCAAGAAAACCGATGAAGATGAATCCCTTGAAAAACCAATTCCAGTTAAAGAAGAAGCCAAACCAAAATTGGTCAAAGAAAAAGTGGTTGAACCAAAACCAGTTGAGGAACTCAAGCCAAAACCTGTTGAGGAAGTGACCAGTGTTGATGTGAAGGATCACGTTGTGAAAACTGATTCAAGTGATCTTGTGGTAGTGACAGAAACAAAAGAGGTACTTCAAACTGATATTGTGAAGGAAGTTAAACCAGAAGAACAAAAGACTGTCGAGGAACCAGAAAAACCCAAGAAAATCGACTACGTTGGCCTTCCGATTGATGATACATCAAGTACTTGGATGGAGGTGCTCGATGAGCCGATGGTATTTTCTTCAGATGAAGATGAATCCTATGAAAAACCAATTCCAGTTAAAGAAGAAGCCAAACCCAAATTGGTCAAAGAAAAAGTGGTTGAACCAAAACCAGTTGAGGAACTCAAGCCAAAACCTGTTGAGGAAGTGACCAGTGTTGATGTGAAGGATCACGTTGTGAAAACTGATTCAAGTGATCTTGTGGTAGTGACTGAAACAAAAGAGGTACTGCAAACTGATTTTGTGAAGGAAGTTAAACCAGAAGAACAAAAGACTGTCGAGGAACCAGAAAAACCCAAGAAAATCGACTACGTTGGCCTTCCGATTGATGATACATCAAGTACTTGGATGGAGGTGCTCGATGAGCCGATGGTATTTTCTTCAGATGAAGATGAATCCTATGAAAAACCAATTCCAGTTAAAGAAGAAGCCAAACCAAAATTGGTTAAAGAAAAAGTGGTTGAACCAAAAACAGTTGCGGAAATCAAACCAAAACCTGTTGAGATGGTATCTGAAGTGACCAGTGTTGATGTGAAGGATAACGTTGTGAAAACTGATTCAAGTGATCTTGTGGTAGTGACTGAAACAAAAGAGGTATTGCAAACTAATGTTGTGAAGGAAGTTAAACCAGAAGAACAAAAGACGACTGTCGTAAAAGTAGAATCTGCGAATATTGACTTCGTTAGCGGTCCATCTGATAATACGTCAAGTTCTTGGGTAAGATCCACCGATGATTCGCTTGTTGTAGCTGATAACAAAGACATCAACGATAAACCCGCTGTTACACTTGAAACCCGTAATATTGTAATGGAAAATGATCAAGGTCAACCTATTTACGAATTTAAAATGCCTCAAAAGCCACAAAAACTTACTGAATTTAGTCAACCTCTACAGGATGAAAAACTAGTCATCGATACATGGTCAAGTATTCTTGAGGACTCTATTCCAGCAAATATTCCTTCGTTTTCGAGACTATCAGCAGATGCTCCTGAGTTCACTCCCGCTTTTATGCGGAACCAACACTTAAAGGAAACAGATGATTTCCTCTCATCTGAAAGAAACGCCAGCACTCCTACTTTACTACCAAGAAGTGAAAACTCTCGATCCGAAGAATCGAAATCACATGAAATTAGAAGCCAGCCTACAAGTTCCATTAGAAAAGCTGTCACTCCTGCTGAAATTAGTGAACAGCCTTTGGTTTCACTGAAACAACCTCTTCCAATATCTTCGCAAGATGGCAAGAGCTATGCAGATATTCTTTTTGGTGAGTACACAGAACCTCAGCCACCCACAAGTAAAATTGTATTAAAACATGAAGATACTGAAGCAGTCGACCATCCTAAGGTAAAAAGTAGTGAAGAAAACAAGACCAAAACTAAACCGGAACAAAAACCTAGAAAACAGTTGGAAGAAACCAAACGTGAAGCAAAGGATCAAAGCCATACCGCCTCTGAAAAGAAAACTGAAAGAAAATCAAAGCAAAAACATAAAACCATCGTTCCTAAAGAGGAGGCAATAACTGTTGCCAAGGAAGAAACACCTGAAACTGTGCAGCCTACCAAAACAGTAAACAAGGAAGAAATTTCTAAAAATGAGCAACCAGTCAAAATTGTGGAAGTTGAAAATATAACCAATGCCCCCCAAGATCCATTTTCTTGGGCATCGATAGTTAGCCGTCCTGGAGAATGGGTTGATGAAATTCCTCAGAAGAAACTTAAGGAAATTCCAGAAAAGAAAACACATACTGATAATACGAAAAAATCTACGAAGAGAAAACATTCTGAACCAAAACACAAAGCTAAAGAATTGAAGGAGAGCTCCGAAGTTGTAGACTGGAAAGAACCTAACGTAGAAGTCAAAGCCACAAGTGATATTGATATAACTGTTTTAGATACTTTAATATCAGATAAAACCATAATTACTTCTGTAACAACTACAGATGAAGTTGTTGAAAATCTTCCTATCGTCCAACACCCCGAAGAAGTAACACAAACAGAAAAGTTCACTTGGGCGTCACTAGTTCGACAGCCAGGTGAATGGCAAGATAACACTATTATCAACCCTGCTGAATTGTCTAAGGAAAAGCCAAATAAACATGACTCAAAGCGAGATAAGCGCCCTAAGACAAAAGCACCTGCTGACAATCCCAGTGATAGTGATGAGATTCAAAAACCGATAAGTAGTGAATATGTACAAGATGTAAGAACCCACCGTGAACAAAAGCCTAAGAAAAAGCCTAATCACCAGAAAACTAAACGCGAAAAAATTCATTTAGAGACCACTCAAGTTCCAGAAAGTACTCTTCCTTTGTCGAGCGATAGCGATGAGACTCAGCAAAACACAGCAGCGGATCAGAGTACTCATGCAATAGAAACTGTGAAGCCACAGCAAAAAGAAGCAATTCCTTCTGAAGGATTAACATGGGCTAAAGTTGCAAGCCAGATTGACACTTGGACTGAAATCGATCATCAAAAACAAGGGCCCAAGTCAGTTAAAAGCGAAGACAAACCTGGAACCAAACCAGTTCAAAGGGAAGACAAATCTGGAACCAAGTCAGTGCAAAAAGTAGACAAGCCTGTTAAGGATACAGTTAAAAAGCAGAATAAGTCAAAGAAAATCGTTGCGTCAAGGGTAGAAACCAGTATAACTTCAGAAGATAAGCCTTTGGTGACAACCGAAAAAACAATTGTATCCACAGAAAAACCTGTGGAAAAAGTAATCGAAACTCCGTTCCAAGTATCTGGGCCAACATGGGCATCTGTTGTTAGCACAAAATCAACCGTAACTGATTCTGTTCTGAATCGAACCCAGGAAGTCAAACCACAGAAACCCATACAAGTAAACAAAGAAAGTTCAACTAAAGAAGTAAAGTCTGTTCAAGTTCCAAAAGCTTTGGCTAAACAAGTTCAGAAGGATGTAAAGGAAAATAAACCAAAGCAAAAGACAAAGGTTTTAGAAACAAATCTAGGTCAGAAGCCGGTTGCTGAAGATATAAAGCATTTTGAACCTGAGATTTTTGAAGCAGTAGAAGAACATCAGCCATATGAAGTCGACGAAAGCCAAGGTGAAGCTAGTGTGAAGTCATGGCGAGAACTTTTAGAAGATGAATTTGATGATGACGTGGAAATACCACTTCTTTCTGAGCGGCCCGATGAAGCTAATATTGCGACAGTAATTAAGACCACGGAAGTATTTGTAAAATCTCCGAAAGAAACAAAGCTAGAGGAGAAAATTGTTGCCACAAATCAGAAAGAGGAAGTTGTGTCGCAAGATTTTGAGGAAGAGTCTTCAGTTGAAGATAAGAACGCAGTTGCTCTAAAAGAAGCTGTTAAAAACGATAAATCAACACCATTTGAAGAGAAGACTGTTGCAACCAATGAATTCAACATAGAGGAGGGACCAAAGGGTGTTATAGAAGCACCTAAGCCTACATCGACCAGCATTATTTTTGAAACTATGCAATTTATTGAAAGCGAGCAAAACCAAGCTAATAGTGAGCCTACCGATAACCAAAACATCGATAAAAGTTTAAAAGAAGTTAAAGTTGAAGTCACTTTTAAAGAAGATTTGAACCTCAAGCCTCAAGCAACAGGAGAGCAGAATCAAAAATTATTACCACGGTCTGTCCTTTCTCCTACTGATCCCGACTTTGATAACTTTATGTTTTGGAAGAACGCTCCTGAAGAAATATCTGATATGGAGCCAGTTCCTAAAAAGGAACGTAAAGTCTCATGGTCAACTAATCTTATTCAGGTTATTGAGCAAAAAAGAGATGAGAGTCCTATTGAAGACGAAATGTCCTCTATCGTTCAGGTGGAGCTACCAACTTTGACTGAAGATGTAAGGACCGACTATGTTTTGAAGGAAGAGAAGGATATTCCAAATACTGTGATGGAAGAAAAGACAGAATGTGAATCTAAAGTTGCTGTTGAAGATGATTTTTCATTGAAACCGCTGCAAAAAGAAACTTTAAGCGAGCCTGAACCTTCAGTAAAACTTAATGATGAAATCACCGACGTTTGCAGCACCATAGCTCAGAACACGGAGCTTATACAAAATATATCAACGGAACAAGATAAATCTTCAGAACCGAAACCTGTCCAAGCAACGAGAGAAGAAATGGTCCCTGAAGCAGTAAAAATAGTGACCACTGTAACACCTGTCTGCGATTTCGAACCCAAAATGACAGAAGAGGAACCAATTCCAAGTCTTAACATTGAAACTGTGAAAACATTGGAGACAGTAACAGATGAAGATACCAGTGATAAAAATTTAATTGTGGAAGAACTTAAAGAAAACCGTCCTAAAATCATGGAGGAAACTTCTCATTTGGCAAGCACATCCACATCAACTGTGATAACAGATACTTCTCAATTTATTGTAGCAGAACAATCGTTTTCCCAAATCATTGAAACAGCTCAAAAACCTAAGGTGATACCTGTTTCAACTGAAGTAATTGAATACAAAATAAGCGAGGATACGAGTACAAGCAAACCCGACGACAGTGTAAAGACAGAAAAGACAACAACAGAAACATCTATGGAACCAATTGAATTATCTGAAAGTAGTGCTGCTCCAGTAGAAGTTTCATTCGTCGATCAAACAGAAAAACAACCTCAAGCTTCTGAAGAAAATGCAACTTCCTTACCTGATGTGATTAAGAATAAAACCGATGTCAAGAAATCTAAAGTAAAGAAACCCAAATCTCAGACGACACCATTGTCTACAGAGGAAAGTATGCTTAAAGAAACTGTGTCTGATGATAGAGACCAAGACGTTATAGAATCTAAGACATCCGAGGTCCTACCAGTGAATACTTCATGGACAATAACAACCACTGAAACTACTAAGGTTATTTCTTCTGAGGAGCCAAAACTAGATGAGAAAAATTCTGCAAGTGCAACCAAAAAAGAGGTTGCTGAGAGTTCCCCTTCAGACCAAGAACCCGAGGTGAAAAAAGTAAAATCAAAAGTTAAACCAGAAAAGAACAAAAAGACGAAGTCGAATGTTGTGGAAGAAGCAAAGATTTTATTGAAGTCTGAAACCTCATCAGAGGACAATACCACCAGTGAAAAAGAAACGCTTCCTGAACAACCGAATATTCTGAAAACTGCATGGTCAGCAATTGTCAAGACAGCTCATGACCTCATACCAATGGAAAAATCCAAAGCTGATGAAGTCAAAAGTGCTGTCGAGGAACATATCGATGTTACTCCTTCACAACCAGCAGATGTAGAACAACATACAATTGCCACAAGTACAATATCGTGGTCTGATCTAGTTGAAGAAGATGTCGGTTATGATCGACCTATTCATTCCGATGGTGTAATATCGGCTGAAGATGAAACAGTTGTAGTTTCAACAGTAACTAAAGATACCAGCGATGAAAACATAGCTATTTCTCCTAAAGGCTATCAAACTGTTCCGAAAGATAAGAGTGTAAAAGAACCCGAAACGCAAATTCAAAAGCACGCCGCAAAACCGGAGATAAAAAAATCCAACAAAGGCAAACCCAAAAAGAACGTTGAAATTTTGACAGAGAAAGAAGAAAAGAAACAAATTGCAGACGAAAAGCCTACCGCCTTTAAGTTAACTGAACCAAAGCCTCAAGAAAAAGCAACACAAGAGATTCCTCTGCCTTCTTCACAGACCAGTTGGTCTTCAATAGTAAAGACACACACCGAATTTGTTGATGCTGAGCAATCGAAACCGTTTGTTGCAAATGTCACAGTGAAAGAACACAAGAAGGATATTCTTTCTACTAAAGAGCCAAAAGAACCCCTAATGGCAGAGAAACAGCAACCTATTGTAACTGGAACGGTGATAGAAGATAAACCACAAACCAAAGTTCACGAGAAAGCAAACAAGAAAAAATCTAAGAAGAGGAAGCCATTCGTGATTGAAGAAAAAGACGGAGAGATTCTAATTGAAAGTGAAGAACCTTCTTCCGTTAGTAACGTGACGAAATCAAAACCTATTGAAACCTTATCTGAAGAAATGCTTCCATCGACTCAAACTCCTTGGCCAGCAATTCTAAAATCAACGTCCGAATTTATTTCTCAAGAGCAGTCAACAATTTCGATGGAAAAAAGGCCTCGGGAGGTATTGGGAGACAATCAAGCTGACAAAGATGAAATCGTTTCTAGATTAGATGATTCACTTCAAGGACCTCTGTCACCCGAAGTACCTACTGAACGGGGAGAGCCTATAATCAAACATGATATAGTGAAGTCATTGGTTGATGTTGCCACTACTGATACGAAAAACATTGAAACTAAACCAAAAGTTGTTGAGGTATTGCCTAAAGTCGCTTCCTGGTCTTCCATAGTAAAGACTCCTGAAACCATTACCACAGAAAAGTCAAAACCTACAGAAATAGTTTCAGCTGTAACAGAAATTGAAAATAATACTAAAGCTTTGACGACGCCTTCAGAATATGTGAAAGAGACAGTAATCGATACTGTGAGCTCACATCTCACAGAAGATAATAAGGCCACAGTGCAAAGCTTAATCGCAGAGCCAATCGAAGACAATGGCTTACCCGTTGCCGAAACAAAGAGAGGAAGCAAACCCAAATCTCAAAGAAAGAAGCACAAGAAGCCTTTTGAAGAAGACAAGAAGCCTTTTGAAGAAGACAAGAAGCCTTTTGAAGAAGACAAGAAACCTTTTGAAGAAGTCAAGAAGTCTACTCAAGAAACTAGAGCTGCTGATGAGGAAAGAACAGAATCGGAAGTATCTGAAGAACCAGTTCAAGATGTTGTCGATATTACTACCGATGGAGTCAGTGCTGTTGATCGAAATGTTGAAACTGTTTGTCAGTTCGATATCATTAAAACCGCCGATGAACCAGCTGATCCCTATACTATTTCGTCGGAAATAAAGGAGGTTTTGAATCTGCCTAAAGTCACTTCGTGGTCTTCCATAGTAAAGACTCCTGATACCATTACCACAGAAAAGTCAAAACCTACAGAAATAGTTTCAACTGTAACAGAAATTGAAAATAATACTAAAGCTTTGACGACGCCTTCAGAATATGTGAAAGAGACAGTAATCGATGCTGTGAGCTCACATCTCACAGAAGATAATAAGGCCACAGTGCAAAGCTTAATCGCAGAGCCAATCGAAGACAATGGCTTACCCGTTGCCGAAACAAAGAGAGGAAGCAAACCCAAATCTCAAAGAAAGAAGCACAAGAAGCCTTTTGAAGAAGACAAGAAGCCTTTTGAAGAAGACAAGAAGCCTTTTGAAGAAGTCAAGAAGCCTACTCAAGAAACTAGAGCTGTTGATGAGGAAAGAACAGAATTGGAAGTATCTGAAGAACCAGTTCAAGATGTAGTCGATATTATTACCGGTGGCGTCAGTGCTGTTGATCTTAGTGTTGAGACTGTTTGTCAGTTCGATACCATTAAAACCGTCGATGAGCCAGCTGATTCCAATACTATTTCTTCGGAAATAAAAGAAAGTCAAAGCAATAAGGAAGTGATTCCAGTTTCTGAACAAACGCAACCTGTTGTTGAATCCCCAATCGAATATATAACTACTTTAAAGGAAACTTCCTGGTCCGATATGGTCGATGAGGAGGATGTTGACGTGAAACCATCCTTTACTAATGTGTCCGAAATTAATTTTGAAAAGCCTCAAACTGATGTTCGCATACAAAAACCGACTAAGTCAACTTCTAAAAAGAAGAAACCATTTGTTTCAAGTTTGGAACACACATTGAGCCTTAGCACGGATACACAGGAATCAAAGAAATCGAATCTTCCTAAAACATCTTCTGATCAAGTAATCAACGAAAAAGAAGAAGTTCCCGATGCTAAAGTGGGACACCAGAGTCTGCCAGCGCCTAAATTGCCGTCGAATGCAATGTCTTGGTCGTCAATTGTTCAACAAAATACCACTGCCCCAATTACTATTTATAGTTCAACGAAAGAGAAGGAAATTGAAAGCAAACCTGATGATTCTCAGAATTTAGAAGAAACCAAACCTGCGCAATCCACTCCCTTGCCATCTTCAGGAGCTATCCACAAAACAACTAGAAGTAAAGGAAAGGGAAGAGAAGAACGTCATGCCTCTGGTTCCAAACCAAAAGAGACCAAGCAGATAAAAGAACAACCCAAAAAGCACAATAAACCAGCACAAGTAATTTCGGAGCAAATAAAACAAGTTGTTACAGTCCTGGAACCGAAGGAAATTAGAGAACCAACATCTGCGATTTCCTGGTCTAATATTGTAAGGCAAACAACAGACAGCGTGGACCAAGGTCAGAAAGAAGCCGAGACTGTCGATGATAACATTACACAACACGAAGTTATTCAAACGTCTACAGTTATAGAGGAGAAAATCGCTCCAAAATGTAAACCCGAGCCTAAAGAACACAAATCTAAGACAGAAATGTTAATTGAAGTAAGAGAACGTTCTCCCCAAGAGTTCCTCGGAATTCAAGAAAAGCTACTGCCTGTCGACTTGGAGGCTCCACTCGTTGATCGTAATTTACATTCGCATGCCACTTTAATTGATCAAACGTCAAATTTCATAGAATTCGAAAAACAACGAAACTCGGAAAAGGCTCCTATTGAATACATTCCAGATAAACTCAAATTTGAACAAAAAGATCCAAATAGAGAGAATACCTCGCTTGGTTTTGTTGAAAGCCTTTCGCTGCCACAAACCGAGGAACCATCCAAAGAGACAGAAGAAAATATAATCGAACCAAAGGATCTTGATAACCAACAGCAAAATGATCTAAAAACTGATAAAAAGCTGTTGGAAGATGTCAGCTATACAGTTCCGGATACTTTGGTGAAGCACGAAAAGAAATCAAAGCCAGAAAACTGGAAGAGGGAAAAGAAAGCTAAAAAGTTAATTCCCAATGAGCCTAATACAATCAGAGAACCTACTTCACTAAAGTCATCAAATATCCAAACCGAACCAAGCGTATGGAATCTTAGTGAAACGTATGCGGAAATTGTTAGGAAATCGGGAATGGACACCGAGCCTATTGTTTACGAAACACAAACAGAATATGTTGTCGTTGATAAGGAAGAGGAACTACACAAACCTCAGCAAGATGTTGAGCCTAAAGTGTCTATAGTGCCCAAAGAAACGAAGGAAGATGAGGCAATTGAGGTGGAAATTGAGTCTACAACAATTGAAACTGAAGCAGCATATAACACCCCTGAAGACTCAGTGAAGTATGTCACACAACAAATTGAAATTGTACCAGACAGTTCACTTGGCATCGCAGTTCAACAAATCGAAGAAATCGTACCAGACAGTTCACTTGGCATTGCAGTTCAACAAATCGAAGAAATCGTTGAAAACATTCCGCCTTGGACAGAAATTGCAGATGAAGATGAGACTTTGCTTGAATCGTGGGCGTCTGTTGTCAAACATAATGTTCCTGAACAAGAGTTTAAGACAACAACTTTGTCGTCGGATGTATCTGAGCCTTTGGAAAGAAAATCTCGATCTTCAAACCGCCCTATTATTCAAGTAACAGAAGTTTCCGACTCCCACCAAGAAACTCCTGAACTTTTGGATTCCGATGGATTTTTGCATTGCATATCCAAAAAAGAAAAGCAACGCAGAAGATCACGGTCCAGATCCCAACAGCCAATAGAGGAAGTAATTGAACCAGTGATGGAAGAGACTAAATCCAAACCCAAAAAGAAGAAATCCAAAAAGCATAGTAAGAAAGATGACGGAAACGAAAAAACTACATCGGAGACAAAAGAAGCCATAACTCCTGAAACTGTGCCAACTGGAACAGATGCACAAAACCAAGGTATAAAGTTGTCTTGGTCATCAGTTGTTTTGCAAGCTGAAGAAGAAGAACTTTCGCAAAATGATTTTACTAGTCCATTAGAAATAAAACCACAAGACGTTGAGACATCTAAAGCAAAGAAAAAGCTTGAAAAAACTCTAGAAGAAGGTGATCAGACCGAGCCACATATTCCGGAAGTGAGTGAAAAAGTAGCAAAAGCAAAGTCAAAGGAGAAAAAAAACAAAAAGACTTCAGAAAAAGTAACCGAAAGTGTCAAAAATATTCCCCATGAAGAAACTCCAGCAGGGAAGCAGCCAATAAAATCCATTGATTCAAAGGAAAAACATGCCCCTTCCAAGCCCAAAAAGGGTAAATCACCAGTTCGTAAACAATCAATAGAAGTTGATGTAATTAAATCAGTTCCAGCCGAAGAAGTACAAACTCACACAGAAGACATTAAGACCTCGGAGAAAAGTAAGCCAAAACATTCAGAGCGTTCTCATGAGGTGATTTCGCAAGCTACGGAAGTTCCAAAAACTGAAATATCTTATTCTGAGACAGTAACGCAGACGACGAGTTTCATTGAGCCAAAGATAGAACCATTTGAAAAACCAGCAGCGCAGCAACCAATTCTGACAGCAGAAGAAACTCACATTCGAGAACAAGTCGAACTTGTCAAAAGACCTGAAGCATCAGATGATAAACAATCTGATAGGATTGCTTCCAGCATCAAAGACACTAAAGCTCTTTTGGACAGTGAAGCATTACCAAAAGAAGAGCCGGTGACTTCCAGAGCCGTAATTTCTAAATCACCAGAACTTAAACATTCTATAGAAATTGAGGATGTAAAGGTAGTTCCAGAAATTAAAGAAGTACCGAAAGAAACTGAAAATAGCGAGCCTAAATCTTCAGAAAGTTCTCATGAGGTGATAGTGCAAACCACGGAAGTTCCAAAGGTTAAAGAGTCTTATTCTCAAATAGTGACTCAAACGACTACTTTCATTGAGCCAACTCAAGAACATGTTGCTTTCTCACCAAAAACCGAGCAATCTGATATACCAATAGCACAGGAACCAGCTCTGTCAGCAGAAGAAATCCACATTAGAGAATTAGTTGAAATTATCAAAAGACCTGTAGCACCAGATGAAAAAAAATCTGAAAGCATTGCTTCCACCATCAAAGACACTAAAGCTCTCTTGGACAGTGAAGCCTTACCAGTGAAAGAAGTAAACAGTGTCATTAATTCAAAAGAAGAACCTGCTACTTCCAGACCCGAAATTCCTAAATCACCAGAGGATGTAAAGACAGTTCCAGAAATTAAAGAAGTACAAAGAGATACTGAAGACAGCGAGCCAAAATCTTCAGAAAGTTCTCCTGAGGTGATAGTGCGAACTTCCGAAGTTCCAAAGGTTAAGGAATCTTATTCTCAAATAGTGACTCAAACGACTACTTTCATTGAGCCAACAGAAGAACATGTTGCTTTCCCACCAAAGACCGAGCAACCTGATATATCAGCAGAAGACATTCATATTCGAAATCTAGTCGAAATTGTCAAAAGACCTGAAGTATCAGATGATAAACAAACGGAAAGCATCAAAGACACTAAAGCTCTTTTGGACATTGAATCATTACCAAAAGAGGAACCTGCGGCTTCCAGACCCGAAATTTCTAAATCACCAGAACTGAAAGATTCTTTGGAAATTGACGATGTAAAAACAGTTCCAGAAATCAAAGAAGTAGATAGAGATACTGAAGAAAGCGAGCCAAAATCTTCAGAAAGTTCTCATGAGGTGATAGTGCAAACCAAGGCAGTTCCAAAGGTTGAAGAGTTTTATTCTCAACAAGTGACTCAAACAACTAGTTTCATTGAGCCAACTCAAGAACATGTTTCTTTCTCACCAAAAACTGAGCAATCTGATATATCAGTAGCACAGCAGCCAGCTCTATCAGCAGAAGACATTCACATTCGAAAACTAGTCGAAATTGTCAAAAGACCTGAAGTATCAGATGATAAACAAACTGAAAGCATTGCTTTCACCATCAAAGACACAAAAGCTCTTTTGGACAGTGAAGCCTTACCAGTGAAGGAAGTAACCAGTGTCATTTATTCAAAAGAAGAGCCTGCCACTTCCAAATCCGAAATTTCTAAATCACCCGAACTTAAACACTCATTAGAAATTGAGGATGTAAAGACAGTTCCAGAAATTAAGGAAGTACAGAGAGATACTGAAGACAGCGAGCCAAAATCTTCAGAAAGTTCTCCTGAGGTGATAGTGCGAACTTCCGAAGTTCCAAAGGTTAAGGAATCTTATTCTCAAATAGTGACTCAAACGACTACTTTCATTGAGCCAACAGAAGAACATGTTGCTTTCCCACCAAAGACCGAGCAACCTGATATATCAGCAGAAGACATTCATATTCGAAATCTAGTCGAAATTGTCAAAAGACCTGAAGTATCAGATGATAAACAAACGGAAAGCATCAAAGACACTAAAGCTCTTTTGGACATTGAATCATTACCAAAAGAGGAACCTGCGGCTTCCAGACCCGAAATTTCTAAATCACCAGAACTGAAAGATTCTTTGGAAATTGACGATGTAAAAACAGTTCCAGAAATCAAAGAAGTAGATAGAGATACTGAAGAAAGCGAGCCAAAATCTTCAGAAAGTTCTCATGAGGTGATAGTGCAAACCAAGGCAGTTCCAAAGGTTGAAGAGTTTTATTCTCAACAAGTGACTCAAACAACTAGTTTCATTGAGCCAACTCAAGAACATGTTTCTTTCTCACCAAAAACTGAGCAATCTGATATATCAGTAGCACAGCAGCCAGCTCTATCAGCAGAAGACATTCACATTCGAAAACTAGTCGAAATTGTCAAAAGACCTGAAGTATCAGATGATAAACAAACTGAAAGCATTGCTTTCACCATCAAAGACACAAAAGCTCTTTTGGACAGTGAAGCCTTACCAGTGAAGGAAGTAACCAGTGTCATTTATTCAAAAGAAGAGCCTGCCACTTCCAAATCCGAAATTTCTAAATCACCCGAACTTAAACACTCATTAGAAATTGAGGATGTAAAGACAGTTCCAGAAATTAAGGAAGTACAGAGAGATACTGAAGACAGCGAGCCAAAATCTTCAGAAAGTTCTCCTGAGGTGATAGTGCGAACTTCCGAAGTTCCAAAGTTTAAGGAATCTTATTCTCAAATAGTGACTCAAACGACTACTTTCATTGAGCCAACAGAAGAACATGTTGCTTTCCCACCAAAGACCGAGCAACCTGATATATCAGCAGAAGACATTCATATTCGAAATCTAGTCGAAATTGTCAAAAGACCTGAAGTATCAGATGATAAACAAACGGAAAGCATCAAAGACACTAAAGCTCTTTTGGACAGTGAAGCATTACCAAAAGAAGAGCCGGTGACTTCCAGACCCAAAATTTCTAAATCACCAGAACTTAAACATTCATTAGAAATTGAAGATGTAAAGACGGTTCGAGAAATTAAAAAAGAACAGAATGATACCGAAGACAGCAAGCCAAAATCTTCAGAAAGTTCTCACGAGGTGATAGTGCAAACCACGGAAGTTCCAAAGGTTAAGGAATCTTATTCTCAAATAGTGACTCAAACAACTACTTTCATTGAGCCAACACAAGAACATGTTGCTTTCCCACCAAAGACCGAGCAACCTGATATATCAGCAGAAGACATTCATATTCGAAATCTAGTCGAAATTGTCAAAAGACCTGAATTATCAGATGATAAACAAACGGAAAGCATCAAAGACACTAAAGCTCTTTTGGACAGTGAAGCATTACCAAAAGAAGAGCCGGTGACTTCCAGACCCAAAATTTCTAAATCACCCGAACTTAAACATTCATTAGAAATTGAAGATGTAAAGACGGTTCGAGAAATTAAAAAAGAACAGAAAGATACCGAAGACAGCAAGCCAAAATCTTCAGAAAGTTCTCACGAGGTGATAGTGCAAACCACGGAAGTTCCAAAGGTTAAGGAATCTTACTCTCAAATAGTGACTCAAACGACTAGTTTCATTGAGCCAACAGAAGAACATGTTGCTTTCCCACCAGAGGACCAAATTAAACAAGTGGATCGAGAGCCCATTCATGAGCCCGAAGTCGTATCGGTTGCTGAGGCACCTAAAGATTTAACTGACGTTGCTGATAAATCTGATGAAATAGTTAATACCTCTAAAGCAACGTCCTCTCAAGACAACACTGCTCTACCGACAGCCAAATTTGATGCTGAAGTATTGTTTACTAACAACGAAACAAGAGTCATCATTACAAAAACCATAACAGTAGATTCAACTGTTCATGAGAGGCCAACAGAGAACTTGCAACCCGTCGAAACGACAGAATTGCAGTCTGTAAAAGAAGCTGAGAGTCATGCCGACACAAAAACTTCAGACAACATTGAAACAAGCCCACCAAAAGCTCTGTTTGATAAAAATATGCAACAGGAAACTTCACCTATCTCGTATTCTGAAATTCCGAGTGCACCTCCAATTGAATCATTGGATAATATTTTTGAACCGTTCTCAACAACACCAATTGACAAAGATGAGTACTCTCGAACCTCCTTTACAAACGTCCCAGAAAATACCTGGTCAAGCACTGTTACTTACGTGACTGAATCAAAAATAGATGATTCGTACATACCACATCCGATGTCAGATGTAAGAGACAACATTTCTCCCACGCCGACTTCTGCACCAGCTGAAAGAACACCACAATATTGGTCGGCAACTATCCAATCATCAAGCAAGACTATCACTTCTTCTCCAGAGCC
The DNA here is from genome assembly GCA_914767635.1 of Melanostoma mellinum. NCBI lineage: Eukaryota > Metazoa > Arthropoda > Insecta > Diptera > Syrphidae > Melanostoma > Melanostoma mellinum. The sequence goes on along the minus strand of OU612060.1, from coordinate 678,206 downwards.
CATTGTTGAAAGCGATGCTCTGAAAAAGATCACGGAAGCAATCGCTAGAACAACAGAAATATTGCAAAAGCCTTTGAACGAAGTAGAATTGGAATCTAAGAATTCCAAAACTGTCGCTCCTGAAATCGATTTGAGTCTTGAAAGCAAGTCTTTCGTTTTAGATAATCCAATTTATAGTAGCAAAACTGAAACTAAGAATAGGGAAAACAATCAAATAGAGTTCCAAAATGTAAGCCTTAAGCAAGAGGAACAAGAACCTGACCAACTTCTGTTTAACTTCTATCGTGACTCTTTCCGAACGACCTACCTCAACCCAGCTTATTATGAAGCTTCTTGGGCACTATTAATGCAAAGACAAAATATCCCCACTGTGACTGAAAAGACTGAGCATTCTGAACAAGTACTCAAGACTGATACCAAACAGACCCAACAAATCACTCTCAAGTCCGACAACGATTTAACGAGAACACAATTTTGTAACGATTTGTACTTAGACAAACTTCTTACACCAGAACATTCCCATTTGAAAGCACTTGAAGCAGAGTGTCGTGTCCGCCTGACTAGCCAAACTGTGACAGACAAAGACAACGACGAAGACAAAGACGAAGACAAAGTCGAAGAGGAAGAAAACCAAGAAACAACCACAGCTATTAATATTTTCAAGAAAAAAGACTATGACGATGATGATCATAGTCCTGGAAGCAATGGTTCAAGTGGTACTATAACGCCTACCTCGAAAACCCAAACGAACATGAGTTGTGCTTCACAGAGTATGTCAGCCGATCTTCCGGGTGGTATCGCCAATTGGCGTGAACAAAGCACTTATATTGCATTGTCACTAGAAGAACCAAAGCAAAATGAACCGCATATTTTTGAAAGTTCCAAAATAACAACTGCAACTGAAAACAAACCCGCAAATCTAAAAAGTGTACTCCCAATTCCTATAACCATTCCCATTCCCGTGCCTAACCCAGTAATCATTTCAAAGATAACATCTGAAGCGAATGAAACTGAAACAAGTGTTGAACAATTAACAAAGCTGCCCAGCACTAAACCTACCACTATGGCTGTGGTCGCCACAAGCCCGCCTACAGTCACTACCACTACAACAACCAAAACAAAAACAGTCTTACCCGAAAACATGCACCCAGAACATAAAACTATAACCAAAACCCAGACAACGACAACTACAATCACTGATGAGCTCCTAGCGCCAGAAATTTCTTCAAGTACGAGACCTAAAATCATAAAAAGGACGACCCAGACAACGACTTCAACGTTGACTGCACCCCAAGGGGAGCAGTCATCAATGGCGCTAACAAGTATCCCAGCCAGAAGTGATGTCGTCCTCGAGTACAACCATCAACAGAAGGTGATATTGATGAGTCTCCGTTTGTTTGTAGCTATTATATTTGCTGTTTTTTTGTTTGGTTTTGGTTTTTGTTTTTGGCTTTTAGGTAGTTTGAACTTTTGTAATTGGTAAAATTCAAAAAAATGAATCATTTATTTAGAAATATAATACTAAAAGAAAAACAACATGTACTTAAGTTTTCCAAAATATGTAAGCACTTTTATATGATCTTAAACTTTTTCTATCTTTTAACTAAACTCATTTTTCATCAATGTACGACCCATGCCTTCTAATTCGTACGACGTACATTTTTTCACGTTTACGTTTGTTTATATCTATATATATTTTTTTGTTGTTGTTGATTTAACTTTTAAGTTATGAATTGTTTATGAAATAAAGTAACTTTGCATGGTTATTTTTATATTTTTAATAACATTGTTAAAAAGAAAACAAATATACATACTAATTTTTAACAACAGTAGTTTTGATTTGCACACTAATATTATAACGTAGTTAAGAACTTGCACATCAGTAAAAGGTATCAAGGTATTTTTTATAACATCCATGGTCTTCGAATTCCAGTAATATGAAAGCAAATTTTGCGTTCTTCGTTTTTCCGCGACGTGCGATACATAGGAAGATTGAAATAAATTGAAATAAGCACAAGAAACAGGTAGAAAAAGAACGTCGCGTTTTCGGTCCAAGAAAATAGTTTGATACTGTAGAGAGAAAGGTGAAATTGAATATTTCTTTGTAAGACTTCATTTTTATCTAACGTCAAAGCATACAATTTTCGCAGGTGAATTGAGAACTGATCGAAAATAAGCACACCTACTATTTTCAATTGCTTTTTTATTCAAAAGAAGAAAATTTTGCCCAGCAACTGCGTGTTTTGATTTTTTAAGTTTAGACATTTGTTTTCACATTGTGTGCCTGCACTTAACTCTATAGAACGAGATGATGAGCTTTTTCTTGATATCTATTCGTATACAAAATCTATCGAAACATCAAATAAGACACAGAAACGTCTGAACACATTTTATGTGAATGCCCTGCCATAGGCAGCTCCAGGCTAAAGATAATCAGTAAAGGATTCACTAGTCCCCTTGATATAAGAAACACACCTTCTTCGAATATTCTTGGGCATTGGGCTCTTACATGGCCTCCACTTCGAATGAACAACTCCACACTTTACGGGTTTAAACCTAAGGGAATAGCGCAAAAGATCTTTCAGATCTACGTTCTAGTAAAGGTGTTTTGCCTTCGCCCTATTCAATTAAAAAATATTTTCAAATAAAGTCTATGTTCTGCTTGGCAGATTTCTTTTTTTCGTTATGATGTTCGAAAATGTTTCCTATCCTAAGGTTTTGAACACTTTTTTCAAGAATAAATTATATGGCTGCGTATCAATCACTACTCTTTCCATAAGATGGTAAATAGAGAAATTTCAGTCACCATCTTCTAAATTTGTATTTAAAATTTAAATGCAATATCGTGAGACTGCAATAAAATCTGATTTATTTTCATGTGAAAAATCCAATCTTACAACTCCTTTGCTATGAATTAAAATCATACCAAAAAATTTTCACTGTTGTATTGATGTTGCGTCGTAGGACGTGTAGAAAACGAGATATTCTAGAGCTTACCATCCTTTTCTCACAAGAAGCTTTTAATTTGAAGATCTTAGTCTTACACAAAACCATAAAAAGGAAAAAACACCGTTAAAGGAGATCAGCCCCGCATTCACAGAACCTCATTCGCTTGTTTCTGTCTATAAATAATGACAAATTTTTTTAAGGTTATCCAAATGGAAAAAAACTCAAAGTATGTCCTCGGAGAACACATATTCCACTTTAGAAATTTTTCTTTGTTCAAAAACGGATAAAAACGTATTAGTGGTTCATTTTTTCAGCTCACATCAATGAATGTGTTCTTTTTATTTTGGAGCACTCTATTCGCTAAAAAAAACTGAGATAGAAGCTGAAATTAGCAAATTGAATACGTTGTAAATAAAGTCTCGAATGAGGTTTGTTTTCGGAACTTTAAAGTTAAACCGCTCTTGACTAGTCTGCTCTATTGTTCTATAAAAGCTAACATTGAAATGGAGTAGCTTTGAAAAATGGTGGTGCCCATGGCATAATGGTAAGCGTGTCTGTCAGTTACGGGGAAGGATCGAAGTTTGGATCCCAAAATTTCTCCGATAGTAAGTTCATGCCATGAAAAGCGCTTTCTTGACTAGCCATTCAGAATCGGGAACAAATTTAAGACACCTTCCATTGCCTCACAAGTCACAACGTATAGTTGACATAAATTCACTTGGCCCTTGGGTTTCCTTCCCACTCTGTTGTGGGACCCAATTTATATTTATTTTTGAAGCTTAAAAAGTACTTGTTATACAATTTTACAGCACGACTTTTTCAATCCCAAGACTTCAAATCGATGAACATTAATTAATAAAAACTAAGTTTAAGACCAGTAGAAAGGTTGGGCTGTAATTTTTTTGTGTTCTTATTTATAGGACACAAACAGTAAAAACAAGTATTCAAGTGCAGCTACATTAAAGCGTTGATTAAAGTTGATGATGTCACTGATTTCAGGCATTAAAATTGAACTTGATAATATGAACCACTTTAGTACACATTTCTTACCGAACAACATCAATAAACTTATTCTTATTTTTGTAGAAGAAGTTTATTGTTCCTGTTGTGTTTTCGTGACACGAAGTTATGGAACATTGTTTGCTTTAGGTGTGTGAACACAACGCAAAAACACGATCTTACGTCAAAGACATACATACGTAAGAAACAAAAGAGCACTACGAAGACGTACAATACGTTCGTAATGCTAAACATTCGTGTTGAAAGATTGTTTTCTCCAGCAACAACCGTCAACTATGGTTGCTTGCTAATCTAAAGCACGGTTAGCCTTCATGCTTGGGATCAAATTATAAATTCTTCGACTTTCTGGATTACCATGGGTCCTTTATTTTTGAAAATGAGTGTGCACTCTAGGTTCAGTTTAACTCTCAATCTGCTTACTATCAGAAATTTTATCACTACTCAGCAACATGTGTGTCGATTATTGTGACTGGAACACGCTTAGATTAGAGCTTGTCTTGGTATATGCTTTGTGAAAACGACCCTTTCACTTATTTAACCCTCTGGGACAATATCTCTAACTAAAGAAATATGGTTCTATTGATTTGTGAAAGCGATTGCTACAAATCTATTCAAACGTGAAGACACTGTTGTGGACCGTGAATCATGATCTTAGATTGCTAAGATTTAAATAGATCACTTACTTTTAATAATTTATCTATACGCATCGAAGAACCATAAAGCTACTTGATTCTTGAGTGGATGATCGAATAGTGAACAAAATGGATCGTATCATGAATAAAATTTAGTTGGAAACATTTCCAGTATTCCGAAATTGGTATCAGCAATGATGCTCAAAACTTCCTTGCGGAATTTTAAGCTATTGTCTCGCAACTCGTTCTGTAGGAATTTTTAGTGGCGTATAGACTGTTCAAAAGATATACATATAAGCAGCCACGATTTTGAAAATGGTGGCCTGTTGCCATTGTGCCATTTTTACTCCGAATAAAGGTACCCGTGGCGTGATGATTAGCATGTCTACTTGTTAACCGGGAGGTTCGTGCTTCGAGTCCCAACAGATGCAAAAATGTTTTTTCATCAGATGCTTCTCGCCTTTCGCGAGGGGTTGGCAAGTCCTCCGATACTAAACTCATTGCCATAAAAAACGCTTTCTCGACTAGTCGCTCAGGAACGGCATGCAGGCTCCTTCCATTGCCTCACAAGGCAACGGTGGTGAGGAAAGTGCTAGGACCCGGGGCTCCTCGCTCAACCTTTTTATTTATTTAAGCGAGTAGAGTTAAAATGTGGAGTATTCTTAGTCACCCACTAAAGACCACCGGCAGAGCTTCCTATTTGATTAAAAAATACTGCTACTAAAAATACATCCTTAAAAAGAACAATTTGGGAGTTTATCAAAAACTTATGAATTTTTTTTTTTTATGAAAAGTTGAATCTGTTTTGAGCTTGGAATTATATCAAGACGGTCGTCTACCTAACACCCGATATAAAATTAGGTTCTTACTTGTTGCAATCATAGTTGCAGCTAATATTAATGACAAAATTGATACCTTTTACTGTTTAGATAAATGTAGATTGTCTGTACTGTATAAAGCCATAAAATGAGCAACGAACACACATGTGTGTTAGACGTTAGAGCATTTAAACTTTGAATGCATACAAATTTCTTCTCAAAATAATCATTAAGTTCAATGTCTTCAATTGCCCCGTCCGCCGTCCAACGTTTGCTTGTTTTTGCACTCATGACGTAAATAGACGCATCCATAGTTCTTTTTAAACTGGCAGCGCCAGCAATAAGTCGACGACTATATATGTGAAATAGAGCATGGACACTAAAACGGTCTGTTTTTTAATTAAATTCGTACTTTTAAAATAATAATTAAAAAAGTACCATGAAAATATTTCTTGTTTTTTTAACAATATTCCCCTGCCTCAGCAATGTTTTGAATATCTATTTTGTATTCATGTTTGTCTGTTTCTTATCTTGAAGTCCAATCGTTGTTCTTGAAATCCGTAATCGTAATCATCGACGTCCAGTTTGAAGCCATTGAACTTTTAGTAATTTATTCAAAATAAATAGCTTACCCTTTTTAAGACATTTATAACCCAGATATATTAGTGCAAATCAAAGTGTTTTATTTAGTGAAAAAACCAATCAGAAAAAATGCCCACTGTTGTGTTGCGCTTTAAATTAACAAAAAAAAATGTATCCGAAAACAACTATTGTACTGAATTAGAAGCTTGCTTACGAAAACAATAATTTACATTTTAATCAATTTTATTGCAAAATAAGCAAAGAGCATAGAGTAAAATAATATAAACCGACAAAAAAAAAAACAGTAAATAAATTTAAAATAGTAAATAATAAGAAAGCCATGATTCGTTTTTGCATCTTTTTGAAAAAATAACGTTAATTAATTTGATTTTGTTGTCGATTGTATTAATGTCATGAAATGGAGTCTAATATATTTTTCTTTTTTTTCTTTTTCCACAATGTTACCATCATTTTTTTTATTTTTATTTAAAAAAAAAAAAAATTATGTATGTAGGAGTTAATCTCTCAAGAAATAGATGAACTACTTCAATCGCTTTCTACTATTGAAGATGGAATCGGCAATTTGCCAAACGAAAACCTTGAAAACATGCTACATGGTTTAAAGGTAAGTTTGTTTTTTTTTGTTTGATTAATGAATGCATGTGATTAACACAAGCATATCATATCATAAGTCATTCACTGTTCATCCTCAAACAGTTTTATTTTAATGAACATTGGACTTTTCAGTGTCCTATAGTTTGTACTGACGAGGACGATTAGCATTTAATTTTTAGTTTGAAGTTTTTGTCGATGAATCTATAACATACACTTAATCATTTCAGTTAATCCGTCAGAATTTGGAATCGTATATGCAAGAAGCGGAACGTATTAAGGAAGCAAGCCAGTCTTTTCCTACAGATCCTCAAAATGAAAGAGTTCTCCATGAAATTAAGGATCGAATTGACTTTTTGACTTTAAGGTCGCAACAAGGAATCACAATGATCGAGGTGAAATTGCGGTTTGGTATTTTTCTAGAATTTTGTTTTTATTCTATTTTCCAAATTTAGAGCGCCTTGCAAGAACAACAAAAACGAAGGCAAGAACTCGAAGATTACCAACGTCATTTGGCAGAAATCGAAGAGTGGTGTAAGGCTACGTTCACTGAAATAAAGGACTTTGAAGCAGTTCCAATTGAAAAACAAATTGTTGAGCATGAAAATCTTGTCAAAAATTTGAGAGAAAAAGAACTATCTCTTCTTCAGCTTGTTGATAAATCAAAGGACCTTCAGCAACATGGTGACATATCTGACCTAGCAAAGGACTTAACGAAACAGTTAATGGTGGTCATTACTATGATTCGAGAACAGATTGTGGTTATAACTGAACGAATAACTGTGATTGAGACTCAAACTAGAGAGAAAATCAACAAGCAGAAAGAAAATGAGCTCAAAAAAGCAGAGGAACCGGTTGTGGAATTGAGTATTAAAGAAGTAGTTGGCAAAGAAAATGTGTCAAAAGATAAGGAAAAATTCCCAGAACAAACATTGGTTGCCACCAAAACAAGTGACAAAGAACCGGAAGATGTTCAGATGGATTCGTTAGTAGATGAGAACACAATTGACTCCGCTGCTTCTATGCCTGAAGAGGAAATGAAACCAATTGAGCAATTTGAAGTTGAAACACAAACATCTGACAGTCTCTTACCGCAAGTTAGTGTAGTTGCTCGCAATGAGGCAGATGCGCAAACAAGTTTCCCCATAATTGAAACTGTTGAAACTTCTATGCAAACGCAGATAGAAAGAAAACCTACCGAAAACATCTTTGTAACTCAGAAAGTTCTCGGAAATAGGGAGACTATCCAAATTGACACTGTGCCGAATAAAGATGTACCAGATATACCAGATAACATTCTCGTTGAGGCTCGATACCATCAAAAACCGCAATACAACGTTGATCGTGCTACTGAGCTCATAATGCAAAATGTTCCGACATCATTTGAAACAACTTTTGTTGAACCGGACGAAACAGTAACCGAAGTTGTCGTAGGCGCTGATGGTACAAAACATGTGATTGTCAAGAAGATTATGCGAACCATTCATAAGACTCAAATGACAACCGTTACTGGTGCACCTGGCACTGAACAAATACCAGCCATTTCTTCAACATCGGATGCTAGTAGTGAAGATGTGAAGGATGTTATCATTGAGAAGCCTTCAAATGAAGCTTTAGTACCCTCAGAATTTAAAATTGTGCAGCAAACTGAAGATGCTCCCATTACCGCAATCCAGTCTTCGAGTGTTCGTGCAGTAGTTCAACAGGTTACTCGGAAAACTATTCGCAAAACTCGAAAGATAGTAAAGAGGGTGGTAACCATTGATGGAAAAGAGTGCATCACAGAAGAGGTGATTGAGGAGCCAGAAGAAATTGAAATTACTGAAGAAGAACTACCACCGAAGGTTCAAGTGAAAATTGTACGTACAGTCAACGGAAAAGTCGTGACCGAAGAAGAATTTGAGAGTTTCAAGTCACAAACCGGGCTTGTCATAGAAGAACAAGAAGAGATGCATTCCCCAACCGTAGAAACAACAACGGTAACACCACAGGTATTTGAATTAGACCAAGCACCAGTAGAATTGAAAATATTTGATACAGCACCCGTAGTAGAGATGATAAGCGAAATACCTACTATCACTAACGTTACAGCCAGCAAAATAGAAAGTTCAGTTCAAATTGAACCGCAGACAACAACACCAAATACACCGGTGTCGCCAACAAGAACACAAGTTATGTCTGCCGAAAGTATCACTCAACCAGTTATTGAAAACATCAGTGAAATTTGGCCAGCTCAACATCATTTAATATGTTCCTCAATTGAGGTCTCACGTCGCGATGAACCAGTTCATGATATAATAGAAATTAAGGAAGATGAAATAGAACCGCCTTTAGAAGGTGTCGTTGAGCTCAAAGAAATTTGGCCAGTGGATGAGTTGACTGGACATGTAGTAGTCTTGGATCCCTTACGTTCCGAACTGAAAGTGAAAACAATTGACGAACCAACAGAGCCAGATACTATTTTGTGTCTAAAACAAGATCAACCCGCCGATGAAAATACTTCAAACAAAGACACGCCTTTATCTCCATCTGTCTCTGCTATTCAAGAAGAAATTCTGGATACTGAAGACACAAATAAGACTGAAAACGCCGGAAATGATAAACCTAACTACGAAATAAAGAAAGTTACAGAAATGTTCATTTCTGGTGAGGCTTCTTCTGCACTTGGACCAAAACTTGTTTTGAAACCAAAGACAGAAGAAAATGTGTCCGTTGAAGAAATTCAGAAAATAACAACTGAACTTGAACAAATGCCATTGACACAGGAGCCAGAGTTGTCAGAGAAATCTACAGAGGTATTCGAAAACTTAGAAAAACCTCAACAAAAAGAATCACCTGAAACTGACAAATCATCCTCAATTGAAAAACCTGAAATTGGAGAAGGAACCTCGACTCTTGTTTCTCAAAAACCAGACACAGCTGAAGAAGAAGAGCCTGTCAAGACTGTAGAAACTGAAAAACTAGAAGTGAGTCCCACAGAAGAAGTTGAAGATACATCAGATGTGAGAATCACAGAAACTGTTCTTCAAATAGTTACACCTGAAATTATTCTGAAACCTGAAGACACAAGTGAATTGAAAATCGATGATTTAAAGCCGTCAACAACTAGTCTCGAAGTGAAGCAAGCCACACTAATGTTCATTTCTGGAGAGACAGCTTCATCAGAGTCGCCCAGAAAAGTGATCAAAATGACATCTCCAACTCTGGATAACACTGGTGAAAGTGTTCTTAAGCTTTCAATGGACGCCAACGATACCTTGACACCATCTCCAAAAGTCAGCTTAAGTATAATCGAAACAAGTGTTACTGAAACTGACGTTGGAGATCCAACGTGCACCGATGTTGCAGATGCTAAGCGAAATCGAAAGAAAAAGAAAAGAAAAGATAAAGAACCTTCTGAAAAAATTGAACCTGAGCCAGTAATTGCGATAGAAGAAGTACAAACTATGCCTTTGACAGAATCAGAGCCAGAAACAGCTCCAGAACAGGGATATGAAGAAGAAGATGTAAGTTATAGCAAAGAAGAAGGAATTCCTGAGAAAGGAGATGATAAGAAAAGGAGTAAGAAAAAGAAGAGGCAGTTGCTGAAAACAAAAGAAGACGAAGATTCGTATGTCCCACAGTCTACAGAAGATGGTACTGACCAGGAATCTGTAAGCATTGAGTCCGAGGGCAAAATTTTAATCGAGACTATTGAAGAAATAAGTCCAGACAGTGAAATTTCCAGTATTAGTGAAGAAAAGTCTGTGAAAATAGTTGAAGAATCGTTGATATCACCCACTTCAGAATCACCACGACAATACGAAACATCTGTTGTCATTCCCACAGAGATAATTGAAGTGACTTACGTTCAGGATGGAGAGCAGCAAACAAGTCCCAGAGAAGAGCCTGAAAAGGAGGATAAAGATTCTTCTAAGGCAAAGATAGCTGAACCAACTGAAGTGAAATCCTCGCAAACCTCACCCGTACATCGAGTGTTGGTCGAACTCGGACAGCAGACAAGTATAGATCCTGAAATTGATATAAGAGAAGCGGAATCACAGACCGTCGTTATAGAACTAGCTGATACAGAGGTACAAACTATTCCTGCAGTTGAAGAATCTGTTGAAGTATTGAAAACAGAAACTTCTACCGAAGGGGTACAAACTGACGAAATCTTGCCAGCGGAAGTTCCCTTACCACCCGAAACCTCTGAAATTTCAAGTCAAACTTACATAATAACTACAACAGAAAAGGAATTACAAACTACACCTAAAGATTCCCCAAGGCACTCATCAAGAGAAGAGAGTTTTACTGCATCTGAAATTGTAATTCCAGTGTTGGATGACCTCATTTCAGATCTTGATCTTCCAAAAGACAAAGTTCAATCTCAAGACCAGGGCGTTTCAACCGACATTCAGCAAACTGCTGACATTTCCCTTCAAACTGTTGAACTGGAAAGTTTGGAGGAAATAAAGCCAAAAATTGAGACAAGGGACACAGCGTCTTCACCTTCCCCAATGGAAATCGCAACAATTGAAATAAAACCAACTTCCGAGGCAGAGGTTCAGACACATTCTATCGAGCCCCAGAGTGATTTGGAAGACTCCTCTATTACAATTTCTTCAACCTCAGAGCCTTACAATGTTGAGGTGCGTACAGTTATTGCCATACCACCAGACACTGATGCATCAGAATCCGAACCGATTTTGTTTGAATACAACCAAACATTGGAGCTACCGAAGAAACCTAAAGCTAAATCTCCAGAAGACTCAAATTCGGTTCCGGAAATTAATGTTTTCGTTGAAATTGATAAAAATCGTGATTCGTCTTCGATGCAGGTTAGTTCAGAACCAACGGAAAATGTTAGACCTAAATTGCAGATCAGTACATCAAGTTTAACTACTGAATCCGTTGACGAGCCTCGTGATCAAGATAAGGTGACAGTCACTGCGAAACGATCCCGTCCTACATCACTTGTCAAGATAGAAGAAGTCATGTCTCCTACGGAGATCATAGATGTACCAATTACACCCGGTCCTGATATTGCAACTGATGAATCAAATGTTTGGTCAACAGCTGCCAGTTCAATAGTGCAGAGTCCAAAAGACGCCACACAGAAGATGCTGATGTCAGAGAGTCTTATCCATTATCCCGGAGAAATGAAAACAACAATATGGACTGAAACCAAAGACGCTATAGGAGGACGAATTCGCCACTTAAAAGAGCGCCCCTTCAAACAGCAAACTCCTTTGAGTAATGTCTTGCATTTGGCTACACTAAGTGAACAAATAAAAGATGAACCAGTGGAAAGTCGAATCAAAGACGTTAACGACTGCTTAGAGACTTTAGAGCATGTAATTGAGCAGGCTGATACCACAGTTATACAAACTACTGTAATAACGATTATAGAAAAAGTTTCCACATGGCTTGAAACGATTGAATATAGAGTTTATTTAATTCGACAACAATCCAATGAGGGACCCAGCGAAGAAAAGGTTGACGGGTATAATCAATTGAGCAATGAATTGGGTTCGATCAAACAGAGTGTCAATACGCTCGAAGCGAAAGTTGGTAAGGCAGGGCTTGTGACTGATCCCGAATCTCAGACCCAAATGTCACAATGTGTGGAAACACTCAAAGAACACATTAGTGCAGTAGAAGACGTTACCAAGGGCAATAAAGAACAGGACACGAAGGATCTAGAAAAATGGAATAACTTCCAAGTTCACGTAAACCAAATGACCACGTATATGGAAAGCCTACATGAACGCTTCGAGACTATTATATCTGAAGATACAACTCCTGCCGTAAGGCTCGCAAACCTGGACGATCTTGAGAATCTAAATAGCGAATCATTGAGTCAGATATCACAACTTATAAATACAGCACGATCATTCCAAAGGGATTTCCCAGGAAAACAAGTCCCAGAAGATGTCTACACATCATTTGAAGAGGCTAAGAACTTGGAGAACAGTATTGTTCAAGAAAGAGATCGCCTTCTTCAACTGCAACTACTGGCCGAAGATTATGAAGATACACTTAAAGAATTTGCCAAAATCACGATTATAGCCAATAAGCTTGTTGAAAGCCCAATTGTAGCCAGTAACCTTGACCAACTTAATATAGAAGTTCAAAATCATCGAAAGTTCTTTGTGAATCTAAGCCATTGCCGTGCTATTCTAGAATCCCTCGAAGAAAACATCGATTCGGAAACCCGACAAAAGCACTACGAATTGCATAAAGACCTTTATGAACAAGCAACAGTCTTGTTAGACAAGGCTTCTGATCGGGCATCCAAACTGGCACAGGCAGCTTCTCGTTGGACTGTGTTGGAAAAGGGAATGAAGGACGAAAGACAGTGGCTTCAAGTGGCTACACAAAGAGTTCCCGACTTGTCTACAGTGACTTCCGCAGATTTTGATCAGTACACAACGCTTTATCAGTCTCTTAACACCGATATATCTTATCATTATGTTAAAATGACTCAACTTTCAAATATTTCGAATAAGCTGCAAGACCTCGTTCGGTCACCAAATCTCGTAGAAGAAAGTAACGAAGGCCTCATAACTCTTCTAAAGCTTCGCGAAGAAGTCGCTACCTATCTCCATCGCTTACTTATATTCAAAGAAATTTGGACACAATACGAGCTCCAAACTGATAAAATGGAGACCTTTGTACGGGACGCTGAAAAAGAGCTAAGTCAAATTCACATTCCTGATGACCCGCGTGAGCAGCCTATTGAACATATGCGACAGTTCTGGGAAGTTAAGGCTTACTTCGAAATGCACAATAACATACGCCATGATGCCGGTGTCACATTTGAAAAAGCATTATCTGTTATTCCTCTGGCCGACGAAATGCTCCAAAGACAGTTCCACGCCCAATTAGAAGATCGGTGGAGAGAAGTGTCTGAAAAAATTGAAGGCATACAAAATTCAATTTTGAATAGTATGTCATCAGAAAGCGTCCCAGAGGAGGATAGACTAAAGCTTTTAGAGAGAGAGCTGCAAGAAATCTATTTAACTATGACCAGTATTAAAGGTGTCATAAAGAATGAAGAAGAACTTAGTTTATACATTGAACGCATTCAAGTTCTTAACACGCGTGTCGGATTCATTGGCAATGAGCTGGGACGTATTGGCTTGCAGTCAGCAGCTGAGCCCGAAAAAATTGGCCAACTGTTCTCGCTTTCACATAAAATAACCAATCAAATAGGTGAAGAACTTGAAGGAGCTACAATTCTGAAAGAACGTCTTTTATCGATCCAGGATGGTATTAACAATTTGCGAAAAAATCAAACAAAGTTCTCTGTTATTTTGGACGAGTGTGAGAATGCAGAGAAACTTGGCAGTGATGCAATCGAAAAGGCCGTAGTTGACTGCCAGGCAGTTGGAGAAGATCTTATATCTAACTGGCAGGAAATTATGAGACTACGACAGCTGTTGCATACACTTCCAATGCATTTGAAAATGTCCGTTTCGCCCATTAAACTTGAACGGGAAATATCTTTACTACAAGACGAACATGCATTTTTGGAATCTCGGTGTGCGAACATCATGACAATACTGAGAAATCGCCTCGCACTCTGGTTGCGTTATGAGGGACAGTTAGATATGGTTCGCAATTCAGTTCAAGAGACAGCATTTATGATTGAACTTCTGAAGGTGCATGGCCAAGTTGACTATGAGCGACTTAAGAAGGCAACGGAACGTCTCGAGGTAAGTTTTAACATTTTTAATTTTCTTCCTTTCTGTTCATAGGTATTTTAGTACATGCGGAAAATATTGTTTAGGTTAGTTTCTCAGTAACTGAACTCGATGTCATTATATCAAGAAAGTGTTTCAAAATTAGAAATGAAAACAGCAAAAGTCCCGGCGCGCCTGTCGAAAATGTTAGTTTTTTGCATTAAGTTCTTTCATCCGTTCTCTGCTGTTTCCATGCTTTCTAGAGTTTTTGGTGTGTAATGTTGCCCACATCGTCAAGTCTTTGCTTAATGTAGCTTAGCGCTATTTTTCTATCGTTTAAAACTCGTTTTTAATAGCCAGATTTTAAACGAAGATTGTCATAAAAATTGCGTGTTGATTTCCCTTTTCTTGCTATAGTTTTTATTCAAAGAATTGACAACTAACCAAATTTGCTAAAGTATTCAATAAGAGCACTTCTTCGGGATCAAATAAAAATTAATATTTAAGCACAAGAGCTTGCGTGGAATGGAGGAGATCCAAAACTGTTTGCTCATGCCTTCCATGCCGATGCCAGTGAAATTAATCTTCCTCGCGAAAAACGATCGCTGTGAAAAAACAGTTTTATGAATTTTAAATTCGAACTTTGAATTTCCTAGCAATGGGATGCTGTATTACCCTAACGAAAGCTGAAAATTTTTTTGCAACTGCTGCAAAACGGACAAGTTCGGAACCCAAGCCTCTTACCATCACCAAACTTTTCAAATTTTGATAATTTGTTTACTAAAAATCCAAGAAAAAGGAGAGCCCTTCGCTAGAAAAGGCAAAATAGGAACGTTAACAAACCCCACTTGTGGATTTAACTACTAGAATAAAGTTTTGAAAAGATGATATGGTGTACAACTCTTTTAGAATTTGCTAAAAGGTCGCAAACAAGTCTTCAAATTTGGTTAAAAATTTAAAACAAAGGCAGTTTTTTCTACTAAATCGATCCATTTGAAATCCAACCAACTTTCTAGTAAAAAAATTTAGCCCAGAACACTTTAAAGGATTTGATGTGAGGTGCTATTTTGTTTCCTTAACTTTTGTATTTGAATCCAAGGCAAGAGCGTAGCTTGATATTTATCCAAATTGAATCCACCAGCAGCATCACGTATCTGTCTGTGGTGTTACTAAGTGGTTGGCATGAATGCCTGTTACTTGGGAGTTTCGAGGTTCGAGTCGAAGAAACATAAAATAGTTTTTCCCATGGTATCGCCTTTCAAGAAAAATTGGCAAATCCTCCGAGAGTAGTTATCCTGTCATCCTGCTTTTAATATATGTAGCTTCCGAATAGGCATTAAATTGTAAGCCCCTGAAATGCGCTAGGCCCCAAACTCCTTGAGCTGTGTCCTTTAGTATTCACAAACAAAAAGGTAACTTTTAGTTTTCACCAAAACACTAAGATAACATTTACTAAGCATTTGATTTTCCTGACACTCACTTCGTGCATTTTCGTAGAAAACGACGTATTTGAATAATGACAACACTTTTACATCGAACTTTCTACTCCAAGAAACTTTTGATGTACAACTAATTCAATCCCTTATGCATTCAATTCCGTTACACTTTCTAATAGCACACTATATACATATACACAATTTGTATTGGCTTATATGTGCTTAACCTAGTTATTAGATGCAGGCGATCCTAAAACTGCTTCACAAATTGTTCGAAAGCCAAAAAGCATTCATTTGAGTTCTGCTTATTTGGGTATTTAAAAAGAAACAGGGAAAAACTCCTCAACCCTTTACCAACCAGCAACCACCTTCTTCAATTAAAACCCACAACACCTACACCTACATACACGTACAACGTACATACACCAAACAGATTTGGTGCGTCGAAATGATTATCACTTCCATAGCAAAACATTGATTTTAAACGCTCCCAAGGTCTTGTTATTGTAATTCTTTTCAAAACTTTCATTCTCACTCGTAATTTGGTTTTATTGCTATGTTTTCGATTTGCAAGTGTTACTACTACCAGCAAGAAACATCAAAACGACAATTTTTTAAAAAGTGAGAGAACATGTAATGAGACATTTTCGACTATTTAGTTTGGTTCGGGCTGTAGTGCAGTGTAGACGTTGATATACTAGAACTATTGATTTACTTGTTTGGTTTATAAATTTACGTTTTACGCTTTGCTGTGTTATTGCCACTTAGGGATTGTCTGACGACCTTCAGAATCGTGAAGAACTACTTGGAGAGCTAAAGACGACAGCGAAGCCTTTAATCGAAACTTGTGATGGTCAAATCGCGGAACAAATCGAAGCAGCCGTTCAAGAAGCAGTTGTAGCGTGGAATGATACGTCTGGAAATCTTCTGGACCTTTGCACCCGCTACCAACGTGCTGTTGAACTTTGGGAAAAGTATCGCAAGGCATCGGCCGTTGTAAAGACTTTTATTGAACAAGAAATGGACACTGTAAAGACCTTGGAGCAACCCTTGGATTTGAAGCAGCATGCCAAGGTAAGTCAACATGATGTTTCGTTAAGTGTGTGTGTGTTTATTCTTTGGGATGATATGTACATTCAAAGTAGTTCATAAAACAAACTAAAAAGAAAAACAAAAAAAAAACGAATTTTATGTTCAGTATTTTGAAAACTTTTTCGTGCATAAAAGTTTACTAGTGTAGAGGTTTTTTCAGAAGCCACACTAATGTAATCGTATAACAGTGCATTAAACTTCCACATAATTCTTATCAATTTTTTTTTTAAATAATCCAATTTAATGTGATAAGAGTAAAACAAAGTACTTTTAGCATCCATACACTCGGCATATTTGTTCATCTTATGCTGAGATTTTAGAAACAATGAAATGGTGTGTACCGTGATAGAGCGGTATCTAAATTTGAAATTCGTTTCAAACGCTGCCTGTGGGATTTTAGTCTAGATACAAAATTAGCTCTTCGCTGATCAGATCTAGAAAAATGTGAACAAAAATAGAATTTGTATTACAAAAAGTTACATTTTCTATCTTCGCATTCCTAACATAATGTTGTTTGTTTGTTTTTTTCGTGAATGATTCCGCTGTTGTGTGTGGTTGAGAACAATTTGCAAATAAAGTATCTTTTCGAGATTTATTCTTACGAGTCACTAAATTCGTGTCTTTTTGTTGCAGGTATCCCAAGAAGGTTTGGTCGTACAGAATGATAAATTAAATGAACTTCGAGATATGGTTACGAGAATTTCAGCGGATGTTGGTTTGGATATCTCCAGTTTATTGCAAGGAGAGTTAAATGCCTTGGGTCAAAAGTTACAGGAGGTAAAAGAAAGTATTACAACTTTGGCTAACGTTGCTGAATCTAAGGATAATGAAAAGCGGGGAATCGATGAGAATATCAGCCAAGCCCGTGTTTACCTCAACAACGTTCAACAGGTAAGCAAAACTATTTCAAAACGTTATCAGGTTATAATATAGGAAATAGGTCATTTCAAATTGATCTTCACTTTTAATTTCTCTGTGATGATTTTATTCGTTGTTTTTGCAAGCGAATACTTTTTATGAGCGGTATTGGTTATGTTATTGAACGGTTTTTTTGAGATATACAAAAAAGAAAGCTAAAAACATGTTTTTGTTTTTCATACAAATAAACCTGAGCCCTTTTTCTCTTGTACATGTTTGCTAATTAGTCATGACCTTATCTTATGACTCACCAATATTTGTTTTTATGTTGGTGTTATTGTTCATAGGCACCTACCTGTGTATGCGGATGATAATGTTATGAGCGGTATTGTTGTTCCACAACCATGTTTCTATCTTAATCGAGTAGACAAACATTGTTTATGTCTTGTTTACTTATGAATTCTGTTTTTGCTGTGAATGTAGATAGTTTATGAATTTCTATCTTTTAAAATAAGGACAAATATTTTTTACCTTGACACACCAATACACCAACATTTATGTTAGTCTATCGGTTATCAACAGGTTCATAAATTGGTGCTGTCGTTACCATATTCTAAAACATTTGATCACTTTTCAATTTTGTTCGAGTTTGTGTTGTCATTTATTTGTTATTACCTTAGTCAAATTTTACTGCACTATAAAATGTATATGGAGCCAAGGATAAAAGTAAAATAATTATAATGGAATATTGTAGAACCATGTCAATTTCTAGCTGGATAGCTCGAGTGTAAACCGATACTGAGTTTTAATTTTTTACTCTGTTACTGACCCAGCTTTTGCTTCTCTTAGAATTCGACACAAAGCAAAGCACAAGGTTTGCTCTAAAAAATCAAACTCTATATTTTCTCAGCCTCATGCCTCGAACTTTAGCTAAAATTTCTAAAGCTTTTAACCCTTTATAACTCAGCATCGTATAAGAACAGTATAAAAATGAAAAAAAGGGGAATGTGACATGTTACATTGCCACAAACTGTTCATTTAAGATGTACGGAAGGCCTTATAACAATTATAATGTTTATTGTAGCATAACGCTACGCCACAATTCTCACACATGTTTTGTGTTACGGCAGTACATTTAAATTTTCAATGTTCACCTCACCCACTTATGACTTTTAAAAGTTGACAGCAAACGAACTTCGAACCAACTTTGATAAAAATAATGCCATCTGTTTGTTACCATTGTAGCGAAGTGATTTAAAATGGAATAATACAGCAACTTTAAATTTTTCAGTAGTTTTTTGGTTTGTTACAGTTATGGGATATTATGGAACGAATTAGACTACCGAATCTTAGTAGTATGTAATTTTCTTAGTTTTATCGCGTCGTGATATAATTGGCAATGAAATGGGGGATATTCGGATCATCACTCGAATCCAACGGAACCAGAACCTCAGTGCTAAAGCCATTAGAAAAAAAAAAAAAACAGATTCCGCCAGAACTCCCAAAGAAAGGTGGTCCAGACATTTCCATGAAGAAAACATAATTTTTACTCCAGCTTAGTAGGGTTTTCCATTGGTATTGTCATGGCTCACAACATTGGTTAGCCACCTGATTGGAATGGACATCGAATTTATGTACAGGATGCCAGGTGGAAGAGACAAATGAATAGTCATTTCACTTCGATTGTGAGTGCCCAGGCTTGACCTACACTACGGAAAAGCTCTTATTTATCCTGTGTTTCATAGAGGCATCTCCTTTAAGTGACCATTTTTATTTAGTCTATTTTAATTCCGTATTCTCTTCAAAATTTTCTTTTCTTTTTCTCCAATGCCTGTCAAACGACTTAAAGTAACATTCTCCGCCTACACACTATTCTCTCACAACAAAGGATTAAACTTTTGAAGTTTGATTTTAGTTTCTGCAGAGTTTTTGTTATAGTTTATACAATCTTCACACTGTCTCTTTAATAAAAAAAAAAACTTTTTTAAACCATTTCAGGACACGTCTCGTCCTTCAACAAATGTAAAGGAAAGCGAAGATCAGTTGATTGCCTTACGCAACCATCTTCAAACACTTACCAAGACTGAAGAACAACTTAAACAAATACACGATCGCAGTATTGATAGCAACAACTCCGATTCCTCGATCATCGATGTTTTAGATTTATGGCAAAGAGTGTTCCAAGAGACATTCCAAGAGTACCATCGCTTGTCATCCCGATTGGTTCGAAGTCAAAACAGTGCAGAAGCTCTGAAACTCTGGCGCCAATACTTACAACACGTGCAATCCTTCTTGTCGTGCTCGATTCCAGATGATTACAATAGTTTGAGTGAACAACGCCATCTTTGTGAGATACATCAAAATCTTCTTGTCAGTCAGCAGTCTGTTCAATCAATTCACACTGATACCAACAAAATCGATGATGCTGAAATTGTTGAACAGTTCAAGGTCCTGACAAACGTACACAATGATACCATCCTAAGAATAATACAGAGAAACTCTGAAATCGAGAGTAGGATAAATGCATGGAATGTCTACCGAACAGAGCTGAATGCGCTATTCGAATGGCTAAAAGAAAGAGAAAAAGATAGGTCAATGCTGCAATTGAGATACATTCATTTGAAACGAGTTCCAAGACTAAAACAGAAAATAAATGGTCTTATTGATCAAATGCCTGAGGGTGAAGCTATGGCCGAAAAACTTAAAGAACAACAAAAACTTCTTTTGGCTTTTAGTGATGATGCCTTGGCTACGTCAATAAGAATGGAACATGCATCAGTAAATCAAAGAATACAAAACCTACGAGCCGCTCTTGAAACGTGGATGAACTTCTTGCAAAAAATAAATCAGCTTTCTGATGGTTATGAAACTCGAGTCAACAGTTTGAGGTCTAATTTCAGACAAGTGCATGAACTGATTGAAGACGCATCTACAAACCTTCCCACTGATCCCAACAGAATTCATGAACGACTAAGTGCCTTAAGAAATGAAAGAATAAAACTTGCGAATTCAGTTCAAGAACTTGAAAATTTGAACGTTAACCAGGAGGAATTGAAGGAATGCATCAGTCCACATGACATGAAATCCATTCGACAATCAATTTGGATTTTGTGGCAGCAGCACAGTGATTTGGATTACCAATTATCAAACCTTATAAATACTATCGAAGATCGATTGTCTCTACTCTCCATTTTCAACGCTCGCTACGATCGAATCCTTACGTGGGTCGGTGAGCTTGAATCCCGAATCGAAATGGATTCTGACAATAGTTCACTGAACAATTCAGAGGATTCAGCCAAGAAATTAGAAAAACAGATAAAATCTGAGTTGCTGCTGCGTCAAAAAGATCGAGAGTGGTTATTGTCATCAAGCAGAGAACTACTCTCTCTATACAGTGATGGCCCAGACGCGGAAACTATTTGTGCTGATGTCCAACAAAAAACCGACAATATTATTGACCGTTGGGAAAGACTAAAGTATCTTTGTATACAGAGGTCAAACAAAATTGAAGATCTCAAGACAACGATACTGCGACTAGAAGAGCGAATAGCTCTTATTCGTCAATGGATGCTTCAAATCGAAACAGACCTAGCCGTTCCATTGAGTTTCGAATCACATATGCCTCCTGTAATGGAATCTCTACTAAGCAATCACGATAAAATCCAGCGTTCTATAGAAAACCAAAGTAGTAATGTAGGCGAAGTTCTAAATCTGGTGGAAGTGCTTCTCAGCGACTCCGATACATGGAAAGTTCACCTTAACACAAGTAATCTCCAATCAAGTGCAAATAATCTGGAAAAACGTTGGAAGAATGTCTGCAAATATTCAGCGGAAAGAAAGTCAAAGATTGTGAAAATCTGGAGTTTATTGCAACATCTGGTGCAACTAACCACAGAAAACAAAGTGTGGGTAAGTAAACAGGAAACGGATATATCAGCGTTAGAGAAGGACTTGAGTAGTCTGACAAGAGATGAAATTGCCGAAAGACAGAGAAATGTTGAATCAGTTATCGATCACGTTAAATCTCAAGGTAACAAGCTTGTAGAGTTAGAGCAATCCTATGCCAAACTAGTGATGGAGCAAGGAATTGATTTGGAAAACATTCAAAAACTCACTACGCCTACAAAAATTTTGATCACCAAGTGGAAAGCCCTTCTTCCAAGATGCTATAGTATTCTGGATACCATTAACAAAGAAGCCAAGATCTACAGGGATTTCATGATTTCTCAAGAAAAAATTGTATCAAGCCTTGCAAATATAAACTCTCAGATTGATGATGTTGAAAGTACAGACGCTCAAACAAGTCTCAAAAACCTCGAACGTTTGGAGCGAAGTCTTCAACAAACAGATGCTGTTGTAAAGCAGGCGAATGTTCTTGGCGACCAAGCTAAAAAATTGAAGCCAACAGACTCAACTCAAATTATCACACTCATGACACAATACATCACGCTGTGGCAACAAATTCAGCTCAAGATTATGACGGCCAAGAAAACATTATTGAGCAAAGTTTCTGCAATGGAAGTTCCTGTGACTGCAGCTAAGGTACTTGAAAGCCATGCAGGTGTTCAAGTTGACACCCTTTCCAAAAAGAACCAACTCCATCGCATGACATCGATTACACCCAAAGATGCTTACATCATGGAACTAGAAACCGCTGTGAAAGAATGCAAGACTAATCTTGACGAACTTCAGCGGACCATAACCGACAAAACTCGTAAGCCAGGTCCTCAGCATATTTCCAAACTAATGGCCAATGCTCAGTCATCCACCGAACTTATGAAACATTTGAGCACAATTCTCATCACCGAATGCGCGGCCAGTAACGCCGAAGCTAACACTGAAATAGTCAATGAATTGATTTTACGTTTTGAGACCCTACAATCGCAATGGAAGGCTCGCCAGCAACACGAAGAAAGTGCAAGGTATGTAAACAAATTTTTGTTTTGTGTTTTGTGTTTTGGTTTGGTTTTTTTAGTTCTAAAGCTTGGGAAATTTTTTCTAAAAACAAATACATTGGAAATAGTTTATTTCAACCATTCAAAATTCATTAAATTTATCAGAAGTTCAGTTTGGGTGCGCAGTTCTATCCGAACCTTAACTATTTTTTTTAATTCTTACACATTTTCTCTCTATTAATGCTGCTCACTTTTACCATAAAACCTGACATAAATTGTGTGTACAGATCTAAAATTCCTGCTGCTTATAATCTCACATGTCCACAGTAAGTACAAGAGTTTAACATACTAATCAAACCTTATAAACTAAAAAAATTAATCGATGCAAGTTCATGTTCAAGCAAACTTTTGTGATATTTTTTTTTTAATCTCATCCACATGGTTTACGAGGTTTATATTACTTTAATTTGTCCCTCTGTAATAAACAAGTTAAAATAAAATATTTTTTTTTTTCTTATCGTAGTGATGTTGGCCGATTGACATGCCCTCTATGTACTCAGCGCAATTGGCAGCAAATCGACAACGATCTGTGGCGTCTCGAACAGTGGTTACAATTTGCTGAAGGCACACAACGTTCACAAACTACTCCACCAAGTAATATTGAGATTTTAGAAGATATAGTTCAAGACCATCGAGAGTTTCTGTTGGACTTGGAGAGTCACAAAATAATTATAACTTCATTGAATGTCGTTGGTGATCATTTGGCTACCCATACATTGGATACCGAGAAGGCCCAAGAGTTAAGAGCACGACTCGATTCTGACAATTCACGATGGAATACTGTTTGTATCAATGCAACCAAATGGCAAGGTCTTTTGCAGACAGAGCTGATGGGTAACAATGAGTTCCATCAGATAATAGATGAGCTTTGCACATGGCTGCAACAGACTGAACAAAATATCAGGGCTTCAGAACCTGTTGATTTGACAGAAGATCGCAAAATTTTGGAATCGAAGTTCCGAAAATTCAAAGAACTGCGAGCTGAATTGGAACGATGTGAACCAAGAGTGGTTAGCTTGCAAGATGCCGCCGACCAGCTGTTAAAGACAGTGGACGATAGCGAGAGCTCTTCATTGACTTATACAAGGTAAGTGTAATGTAACATTTGATTGGGCGGAAGGAATCTAAGATTATGAGCACTGTTGGATACAAAGTTGTATTTCACATACGAGCTAACGTTGATTCTTACTAAAATTCATGCTATTTTAGCGTGACAGCTCGGCCTGAGCTACAGGATAAGTGCATTTATCTCTATGTGTACAAGAGACTTGAAGGACTTCATACTTATTGTGAATGTCCTTCAACTAAACTCGCTCAGCAAAATGAAAAACCTCTCCTGCCCAATGATTTCTTTTGCCAAACTCTTAACTCAGTAGGGAGCATTTTAGTCGACACTTATTTTATGTTACTTATGTGTTCGTCCGCCCATTGTAACATGTTTTCAATTTGGATTTACAAAAGATCATATGACATCTAAATTTATCTATAGAACTCTTTCTAGGTTGACGGACTTAAGGCTTCGATTGCAATCCCTTCGCCGACTATCCGGGATTTATATTGTAAAACTGGGCGCTGTGCTTGGATACGATGGAGAAAATCTGGGTGTTTCTTTACACATGCTTTCAAATGAGGTAAAAAAAAGAAGAATTTTCGATGTCATTAAAACAAGTAGATTTTATTTAAATTTAAAATGAATTTTGCACCGAGTTTTTACAAATTGCTTTCAAAAAATATTTTTTTAATTTATTTTATTACCAAAGTATTGTTGAAGTTGATTTTAATACTTTTAAGTTTTTGGTTTTTGTGTGTTTTACAAACTTTTTTTTTCTTTGTTTTTTTTTGTTAAGCAGCTTCTGGAATCAAGGATTCAACCTTCTTCTTCTATTCAGGCATCATCGCACAACACAGAAATTGCAAAGTAAATATTAGAACTATCGTTATAATTTTGTTTTTATTTTTTTATCCCCCCTACAAGAGTTTAATTTATATTAAGAGTGTTCAAATTAGTTTGTTTGTTCTAGCTTACATTTTATAGTGCTTGTCCTCTGTTATAAGAACGCTTGCAAAAAGAAATTCAGTAAAATAGAGAAATTTTCAGATACAATTGAAGGTTTCTGGTGAGGATAGGTCGCAATGAAAAAAAGCTTTGAAAAAAAAAGCAGTTTATCAGACAGATACTCTCCAGAATCTTTCATTCACACACTATTTTAACTGTTTTGCTATTTGCGTTGATTGTTAATCTTCGGAATTTTTGCCCAAAAAAAATATCTTTGAGTGTTTAATTGTGATAAAATTTTCAGCTTAATATTTTCACAATCGTCACAATGTTCCTGATATATTTTTAATATCACTTTTTAGCCTCGAAGATGCTGCCGACGGAGATGTTATCAACACCACTGTTCTTGCGCGCGGTTATCGATTCTTAGGTCGAGTGGTTCGTGCCTCGCTACCCATACAAGCGCTCATGTTGCTATTACTGGGTGTTGCCACCCTTGTGCCCCACGGTGAAGACTACACTTGTATGTTCTCAAACACATTCGCTCGAAGTCTGGAGCCGATGTTATCATATCCCAATGGACCCCCTCCAACCTAAATCCCAACTCTTCCCAATACTAGCAATAAATAAGTGAAAGCAAACATATTGTTTTTATATTACAAATATACGAAAAATGAAATAAAAACTCATGCAACAAGAAAATGCGCACATAATCTCTTTAAAAATAAAAAAAGGGTGAAAAACATTTTCGAAAAAATATTTTTACATTACTCTCACCAAGGAACTTAACTAAAAGCTATAAAGTGCATTATAATGAAACCTATTCAAATCATTTTTCTTTTTTATTGATAAATGATAAATGAAAAGCGAAATCTTTTTTTCTTTGTTTAAAATGAATCTCCCCTTTTTTAAACTAAGGAAAAAAAGAATAGCATAATTATAATCAATAATGTTTAAAGCTATGAAGTTCCCTTTGTGATAAAGTCATCCATAAAAAATAGAAACGAACTACATTTGTATCCTATACCGGTGCTACATCCCAAACATACAACTTTTTTATTTCACTAAATTTACCTAATAGTTAAGAATTTTTTTGAAAATCGAGAATATTGAAACAATCCATCCAATTTTTCTTATTTAAAAGATTGTTATATTTTTAATTTACGTTGAAACCATATTGTATCGTATTTTATCATATTTTTTTTGGGAAAATAAAATAGCTTGCGAATTTGTATAGAAAATGTAACAGATAAAATAAAAAATAATAATGTTTTTATAATAAATTTGTTATTTTAATTAAACGAATATAAAAATTTAGACATAAGTATTAATAAAACATTGTACCTATTACACTTAAATATAATCAAAATAAAATAATAATTAAAACATATTGGTATATAGTTCTTTTTCGAGTGGGAAATAGTCTATAAAAGATATCTCGTTTTCAAACTGAAAGTGAGTGAGTATGTAATCCGAGACGTAAGCTTACACAAATGTCAACAAAAACAGCAACAGTAAGACGATTGACGAACCACTTATTCATTAACAAATGATTTTCAAAAACATTTTTACCCAAAATGTAAGCATAAAACAATGTATAAATAGTAAGTACCCTTTGTTTTATATGAAGTATGAGCTTCTTTTTTCTGCAGCAGATCAGTAGTATCGAGTAGACAAGTGGAAGAGTTGTGATGTGAAGAAGATGAAAAAGGCAATGTTAATGTCTAGCAACAAACATAATCTCTTTAACCACATTCAACAGTGGCAGTGTGAAAAACAAGAAAGAAAATAGTACCTGCAATTCCAATTTTAAAATCATTTGAAAGTGATTGTGAGTGAAGAATTAACATGAAAAAATAATGTTCACAGGAAAAAAAGATTTGGTGATCAATGAGAAATGTGTTTTTATCTTAACTCTGTTCAGTAAGGTGCCGAGAGCTGGAAGGAAAATACTACCGGTAAATTTTACTTGGGAGAAGAAAGATGGATCTATTTTTCATTTTTACTATCATAAAAAGTCTAAGCCCTGGCAGAGTGGCAGCTAAGCTAATGCTGAAAAGTACTGTAATTTAAGAGAGAGAGTAAGAAAGAGAAAGAGAGCGACAAAAGAAAGCATTTTATGATTCTCAACAATCGGCATCTCCTTTGGAGATTGGAGGAAGAAAGATCAGTTTGATGAGAACTGTCAATGGCAGCAGTAGCAGGTGACTTTTAGTGCGTAGTTTTTCTCAAGGGAATGTAATTTTATTTTGTTGTGAATGTTTAAAAATTTGAAGAAAATAGTGAAGTGGAATAAAAAAGTATTTTGTGTTGAACTAAAAGTTAAAATAATTTATTTATAAGAAAAATATACAGAATTGAGACGAAATCAGAAATTGGGAATAGTAGTTGTTTTTTTTTGTTGCTGACATGTGACTCGCATGTTCTTTCCCCTCTGTAATACTTTAGTGTCAATTTTAATATTATCAGCTCTCAACTTAATTTTAAAGTGTTACTACAGTCGATTCTCGATAATTTGAAACTTGAGGAACTCTTGAAATATTTTTGCTATGAATTAAAGGATAAAATGCGTTTTTTATTGTGAAAACAACAGTGTTATAAATAAAAATGCCACAATTTGTTTGATTTGCTGTAACTCTCAAAACAAATGTGAAATTTTGTGCAGTTGAGATTATGTTGGGCCAAATAGTCCTCTACAGCCATTGGGAGATGAGCGTATTTTTATTATGTGAGCTGGGAACGCTGATTTATCGCTTTCAAAAGGTATGTACTAACAAACTTTGGATTGTTTTTAAATAAGGTTTAGTAGTGATAGCATTGCCTTGCAGACGAATGTCGGGCATTGTCTTTTTTTTCTTTCATAAAATGTGTCCTGTGATAAGCAGGTGAGCGTACATATCTGTTAAATTGCGTTTAGACCCTTAGAGCTTTTATTTCGTTTTGATTTCTAATCAACGATATCTACTTTTGTACTTCATGTAAAGCTACTGCTGCATTAATAAGACAACTACTGTGTTACTTTTTGTCTTTCATTGGAAATGTAAAAATTCAACAGCTAAACTATAACTATTTTGCAGTAAATACTTAGAAAGTATTGATTTGAATTTAAACTTATTTTAAAAAACACTATTTCAATGACACATCAAAAAGTTTTTTGGCCAGCAATCTACACAAAGAAGGTGATAAAAGCGTCAAGAGATCGAAAGAAAAAAATAACATGTAAAAATCGGAAATTCCTATACGAAGTGGTGGGCCAACATGGCTTGACTACCAAGTGATCAACTTGTTAGTCCAGGCTCGATTAGAGGGGTGATGAACTCTCTAATCCCCTAAATGGAGACCAGTGGGTAAATAAATTTTTAACAAACCACTACTCCCTAGCGCTTCATTTTCTTATATTTCATGGAAGGGAAAAATAAATAAATAAATATGTTGGCGCAACAAAGCGATGAGCCTCGTTGCCTAGCACATTTCTTACAACTATGCCTTGTGAGGAATGGAATTTTTTGCCAATTTCGACCTGTTAATCGAGAAAGTGCTTTTCATGGAAATGAGATTAGTATTGGAGGTCTTTCGAATTCTTCGCGAAAGGCGATATCCAGGGAAAAATATATTTTGCATAAATGGAAACGAATACTAAAAAAAAAAAACTGATATTCTGGAAACACTGCTAAGTCGAACGGTCTTATTCTTTGAAGTCTGTGAATTAAGTCAAGGCTCAAATTCGTTTACAACGAAAAGTACAGTTGCTTTTTTTGGGAAATCAATTAGGTTTCAGAAACACCAGTCACCACAGAGCATTCACAGTTTTTCCAACAGCTTGTTCTTACAACTCACTCAAGTCTTTTCTTTGCATTTTTTCGATTTTCGTTTGACTGCGTCCATAGAAGAAACAACCGCCCGCTAAGATTCATATTGAGACAAAACTTTTTGTTTTTTTTTTTTGTTTTAAATTAAAAATTATAAAATAAAAATTCATAAAATATAAAACCATAATATTTTTGTACGTAGTCAGCTTAAATCTAGTGGACAAATAAACAACTTCTTCCCTCTTTAGCAGTAGTTACATTTGCTGTTAGGCATCCGCTACATTTATAAATATGGCTGCGTTCTTCTTCTTGTTCAATGATTGTATCAAAATTATTTCCATCTGAAAGCGTTATGCATCGAACGTTGTGGGGATATTTCTAATAAAAATTTGAAGTTAGTTCTTAAGAGTTTTTTTCTCCATTTTATTTACCACTAAAACGACTGGCCGTTCATCATTATATTCCAAGCAACTATCCATACAGAAGATTATTTTATTCGAATTTGAAATTTTAATCAAAAGGGTTAGAAGTAGCTTGTTGGAAAAGAAAAATATATCAATTCTGCAGAGCTAAAAAATTATACAAAATCGGCTGTTCGTCACATCTAACGCGTTTTAACTTCGTGCTAGCCGTGACGACTGCCTGACAGTCGAAATAGACATAGATATCTTTTCCGATTATTATTGTTACCACCAAACAAATACGATCGGAATTTTCATCCAATCGTTTACAACAACATAGTGGTTACTTTGACTTTCATTTACCTGTAAAATGCAAATAGCAAGCCATATGCTCAATATATGGCTATGAAATCGCGACAAAAGAAACTTAAGTTTGGGCAAGCATCCATTGGTATTAATGTCGCTAGTGTTTTGGTATAGATTTGCATAGGTTTTTGAAAATGGAACAAAGTTTTGAAAACAAGATGTTGCTAAGCGCTTGCAACATGCGTACGGTACCAAAACCATCGACATACTTGCTCCATATCTGCATTAAAATTCTTTTTTGACAAAATATAAATTGTACACTATATTTACATACGCAGATTGGTCCGTCTCTTGGTCTTCATTTACCCAAGCAGCTTCCTTCCAATCCTTGAAACTGAAAACCCCACAACAGTCGTTATGAAATTGTATTTCGTCCCATATTAATTTCCACTCAGGATCAAAGAAATACAGGTCCATGCCTTGAAATAAAGACTCAGCAGCTGCTTTTTGTAAGTATTCAGAGCTGCTACTAAAAAACCATACAATAAGCGATCCACAGATGTAAATAAACACACAAAATCCCATCCAAAAATATATCAATCTCGTATCTTCTGGAAGTGCTCTTGTTTTCCAAATGAATCGCAACACGAAGAACCCAATGGAGCAGCATACTATCACTTCAACACCCAAAAGATATATTGTAGTTAAATGATTGAGGATTGTTCCAAGTTCAGATTTTGCTAAATACTTGGCTGACATGAAATGATAGTAGCCTGTAACAGCCAAAAACATTACTCCGACCAGTATTTGTAGAAGAAGTAAAAGGTTGACAACACATTTGAGCTTTAAATTTTCACGCATTTGATTGTTACTGCCATGTTTTGAAATTGTAATAATTCAAATTTAAATTTTACGAACAGTATTTTAAGTTCTCATTTGGTAAACCCAAAAGAATGAAACAAGTTCTGAAAGGTTTCCAGGATGTCAACTGATAACGAACCCACCAAAGAACTGTTGTTTGTTGGGCATAAACAAAAACATTTTTCGCTGCTATGTTACTAAAGTGTTGGTTCAATGTTGCCTTGTTTATTCTATTCGAACACAAGTCTTAATTGAGTTTTTTGTCAGTTGGGAAAGATATCTCGTAATTTATTACAAAATAAAAATAAATAGTAATTCTGACCAAAATGGCTAAAAGCGACCATGTTAGTGTAATGAGTAGCGTAAGCGAATCGGAACAAGAGGGTAAGAAATGGGAAATCTTTGAAACTCCATCTTTTTAGAACCTTATACTTTCTTCGCAGACGATGAAGTCAAAGAACAAATCCAGGTCGTCCCAGAAACTCCAGTGCCCGTCTATTCGGCGGAAGATTTAGCACAGTTAGTAAAGTTTGTCCAGCGCATGACTTTTATATACGGGTTAGATCACCGGGATTGGACTGAAAACGCAATTTCTGTGATTCGTAGTTGGTTTCTCGATGTCAATGAACTCGCATTAACAATATTCTATGACGACAACAAACTCACTGCGTGTTTGGGGTTTCCAACAATTCCAACAGAGGGATTAACCTATTTCATGCGCAACCCGAAAGAAATATTTGAAGTTGACACTTTCCATGATGAAGTCAACCACGGAACATTACATAGAGACATTGACAAAGATTTCTTGAGAACCGTCAATATAATCTACGCCCCATATTTCCAAAACCACACAGATTGGAGTAAAACTGTAAAATCTCGATTTTTAAAATCATTGGATAAGGTTTTGGCAAACGTTACTGGGTTGCATTATAAAATGGCGGGTATAACCATGCTGTTTGTTCCCAATATAAGAGAAAAAATCAAAAACGGTGTTCCTGCAAAAGACCGTGACCTTGTTAAAAATCTTGAGGACCTTGCTGTGCATTGGGTGAGTCAAATAAGAGAGTGTCTCACGGACAATGTGCTAGTGACTCCACACAAACTAGTTTGCCCTATCGAAGAATACGAATTCTGGGAGTACCGACGTAAGATAAATAATTTTTACCATTGGAAAGATTTGTATGTATCAGAGGTTTGATTTCAGATGAGGTCCTTCAATGTTTAAAATTGCAGCTTCATACTGAAGATATTCAAAATATCGTTCAAGTACTACGAAGTGCTCAATCTGTGTACATAAAACAGATTGAGGAATTGATTGACGAATGCGACCAACAATTTATTGAAGCCAAATCGAATGTTCGTTTCTTACAACTGTTGGTCAAGTCTTCTGAGGCATTGTATGAGGCGAAAAACCCAGCTGAGTTAGTATCAATGCTACCTCGGTTCATTCATGTGATTCGTTATATTTGGCTTCGTTCAGAATATTATAACACTGAGAAACTCATCACAGTGTTATTTCGTAACTTGTCTAACCAAATAATTGAAATATGCACATCGAAAGTCGACATTGATAAAATTCTAAGCGGTCATCCAAGATTTGGAATACTTATGTGCAACATGTCTATAGAGTGCTGTTTGTCTTATAAGGCAATATTCAATGAAATTATGGAGCAATATAAGAAAACCGATGAAAATTTCAAGTGTCAGCTTGACACACCAATAATTTTTAACCATATTAATGCATTCGAAGAGCGTTTGAATGACCTGATTGATATTTGCCAGTCGATGATAGTGTTTGGGAGACTGGATGAGTTGGAAGAAATTCCTAAACCTCTCTTTGGAGGATCACGAGGGCTCTGCTTTGAAAAGAAGTCCGAGAATGTGGAAGTAAAGTTCAAAAAAACTCTTGAATCGTTAATAAAAAACTCCAAGGATCTTATATTGGATGTGTATGACAATGAGTGGTAAGAGTTTTGATGATTATAATATGAAAAAGAACATAAGCCTATGCAATACTAATTTGTTAGTTAAATCCTTGGGTTGCTCTGAGGTTGTCACAAAACTTTAATTGAAAAACCTAAATCGAGCTGAATGCAAAGTTTTTGAGTTCTAGGTTTCTCCTCAACTTGCTCTAAGTAGGACTAGGCTGGGGCGAGTTCAGGTTATGAACAGGGTTGTCAAAAGGCAGGGATGTGTGGTGATTGTGCGTTTTTTTTTTGAGAACGGAAAACTTAGCTTTCTTTTGACAACTCATAGGGCTGTCACGAAAACCCGGGTCAAACCCCAAAGTAACAATACACAAGTTGCAACTTTTAATTTGATGGACATTTTATTATACTTGGAGTATTTTCGAAAAATAATTAGATTTGGATTCTTTGTATCCGAAACAGCTAGGCTGGTATTCAAAAACCATGTCGGGCGAAAGTTAATTACTTCTAGAAATGTCGATGTATTACTTAATAAGACCACGTCAATAAGTTTCGTTTTATTCGTTTTTATAAAGACAAAAAGCGTGTGTTTGAAATATTAATAGAATAGATTTTAAATAGTTTTGGAAAAATGTAAGTGTAAAAAAACACTATTCAACGGCTTTCACTAATGTAAAAAGCCCAGGATTGTTGCCCAGCGGATTGTTGCCCAAGCTTAGTCGCTGCAATGAAAATATTTTGTTTTCAATTTAAGGGCTTCACCAGTCCAACCCATGAAAAACTAGGCGATTTTCGAAAATTTTTTTAAAAAGAAAGTACTCGATAAAATGTTTTAAAGTTTTTATTAGGTACATTTTTAGCTATAATGTACTTTAAATTTTTAATATTGAAAAATAACGGAATTATACGCTGTCTTCAAAGGTGCTTATAAAAAAGTTTTTCAACTGCTGACATGATTCCGGCCAAATGAGTAGCTGAAACAAAAAAAAAAAAAAAATTAAAAAAGGTTATTAAAGTTGAAGGTATTACCTTTACAATGAAATACGATTTTTGAAAAATATTAAAACTACCGAAATGGCGTAACTCTGAAAGGAAGTGTATCTTTTGTTTTTTAATACCAAATTTACAATTTTCAACCACTGAAAGAGATCGCAGGTCATTGTAAAGTAAGCTTCAATTTGAAGTCAAAATAATGTCAGCAATATTGAAAAATGTCGTTTCGAGAAAACAGGTTTCAGGTACCCCGACTTACACTTGCGAGCGGTCGCCCTTTCAAACGCTGCCATTCAAAAACTAATCAAGACACGACCTTTCCGGTTCCATAGTAGTAGCTTATTTTCGCCCTTGACTTTAGAAAGTCTTGAAAGACTTTTGAATGACGCTGATTCCTATATGTATGTGTGAGCCAACAAATTATTCGGCAGAAAAATCCAAACAGTTAAATAGATTCGTTTGTTGAAGCACTGGAGTCGCCTTGTAATCGCCACAGAGCGTTTTTTGAAAAACCGAAGTTCGTCCTGATTTTCAAATTAAATGTTTTTTTGAGCCCTGGGTTTTCCTTCTACTCGTTTTTGATGGGCAAGTTTAGGTAATGAACAGGGCTGTCAATGGCATGTATTTATGTTCAAATGACAGGGATGTGTGGTGATTTTGTGGTTTAGTGTTTTTTGAGGACTAGAAAACCAAGGGTTTTTTGACAACTCATAACGTTGTCAAGGAAACCTGGCCCAGCCTTTGGTAAGGTTCAACGAACGAACCTAATAATTTGCGTCTTTTTGATGTTTATTTCGTATTTGTACTTCGCAAATGTTTGTACAAAAAAAGTTATGTCGGGATTTGCTACAAATTGCAAAAATTATATAATCTTCCGGACCGGTAGGATGACAACTGTTGTGAGTGTCTTTAAATTATGAAGACACATGTTTTACTATCAATCTGAAGAGTGTCTTAATTTAACACATTAGAAATGAGATATACAGCTATGGACAAAGAAATAGCACACTCATTCATTTTCTTATGAAAACTGCATTTATTTTATCCTTTTGAACTTAAATAGTTTGTTTCCTATTTTATGACATGAAGTGACTTCTAAGGATTAATAATAATTAGTAATAGGGAATTATTTCTTTACAATTCAATTTTTAAAAATATATTTTGCAGTGATCATCAAATTTCTTGTGGACAAGAAAATAGCACACCTACCTATAATCGTAAAAAAAATTATTTTTAGTGAAAATATTTATTGTTTCATAAATTTTGGTATTACCAAGTTAGTTCTTAGTTGGTTGACCACGATTTTTTAAAGTTGCTTGGCACCTCCTTGGTAAGCTTTCAACTAACGCCCTGCATCTACTTTGCGGGATAGAGTACCAAGCTTCTTTGATTCCGGCCCAAAGATCGTTTGAGTTTTGAAATTTTGTCTGCCCAATTTTGACTTTTACATCATTCCATAGGTGTTCTATGGGATTAAAATCGGGACTTTGAGCTGGCCAGGTTAGGACATCGATTTGTTCATCCACGAGCCAAGCTTTTACTATATTTGATGCGTGTTTGGGGTCATTGTCATGCATGAATATCCACTTAATTGGCATGAACTCAAAGGAATATGGTTCCATTGCATTCTTCAGTATTGCAAGCTAAGCGAATTTATCCATTTTGACATCAATCCTCACCAATGCAATGGTCCCACCCCATGCCAGGAAAACCACCCAGACCATTAAATTTTCCACTCCATGTTTCACCGTCTTTAAAGCATACTTAGGATTGTACGCTTCGCACTTAGGACGATTCAAAAATTGCGGTACTTTTTAGGCTTGATAGACTGCATTTGTTTATCAAATCTACATACCCGAAGAAAGAGAAACATCACAACCATTTCACATAACGGAAATTTTGAATTTATGATTTTTCTTAATAGTGTGCTATTTCTTTGTCCATAGCTGTATGTATACCCAATTGTTAGCTGAAAAACGCTTTAAAACCCCAAAAAATTTATGTAAATTACAGGAATACAGAAGTTATTAGCTACCGCAAAATAATTCGTAGTCTCGAAGAAATAGTACAGCGTTTGATGTCTAATGTTTTTCAAAGCATATGCAATGTCGAAGAAGGCTTAGAAGTTTTAGCGACGTTAAATTTTTATTCGTTTCGTGATACCTTGCGAAGAACCTATCTAGGACAAGTTACCCAAGTGTGGTCAATGTTTATGTCTGACATGTCAAACACGAATGAAAAAATCAAGGAACAATCTCAAGTACACGAGTCATGGGTTCCAAGGCATGCGTCGAAATCAATGATATATGCAACCAATTTAGAACGCTTGACATGGATTAATGACCGTTTTGAACGTTCTGAGTGGCTACCGGAGGTAGCCCTCGCCAAAGTTGCACAAGAAAAATTCATTGAGTGCAGCGAAGATTATCGGAAGGAAATTCAAAAATCTTTCAAAGCATGGACCAAAGTCAGTGATGTAGACTTCTCTCCTAAGTTAAATCGGACGCTCTTGGTACGAAGTAAAATTAAAAGAGGACTTCTAGAATGTAATATTGACCGATCACTTCTTCAAATTTGCGATGAAGCTCGGTTTTTTACACAAATGAGGTTTCAATTACCACCAAATGTCAACAAATTGTACTCTAAATTTTCTACTATAAAATTTGTGTACAACAGTGTTTTGACTGTTTGTCTGGATTACAATCGTATGATGGCCTCTCTATCAACAGGGGAAAGGAAACTTTTTTCGGTGCTTATTCAAATATGCGATAAGAAAATTGCTCCGGGTATTTTTAAGCTTAGTTGGGATGGTGAACTTAGCGACGAGTATATTGTTGACTGTGCAAAACACACCGGACGGCTTCAAAATACAGTTGATGTGTATAAACGAGCCAACTTCAATATTTCCAGAGCATGCGAGAAAATCTGCAATCTGACTTTCTTTTCCATTGTATGCGAAGATCAAACTTTGGAAATCTTGGAGCAAAATCTTGAAAGTCAATGCAAAGCAGCTGCTAGGACACTGTTAAAGCTGTATTCTTACATATTGGACCTTATTTTGGCGGTTTTAAAAGAATTCCAAGCAGCTTACAATGAGGTTGTCAATACTGAATTTTTGAATATGAACTGTTGTAATGGCATTTGGTTTCAGATGATATCTGAGTGGACGTACTACATAAACCGTTTAGACGACATGTTGGAGGCAGCTTTTCTCACTTGTGTTAAAAATTCTCTCAAGAATGTCTGTGATGTTCTACGAGTGGATGGAATTCTAGGACCCACGCAGGTTTTATTGATCGAAGTAGATATTAAAGATCAAAAGGTGTGTACATTTTGAATATAATGCAAAAATACTTGCTTTACGTTTTACTTTCTGTTCAGATTGTTTTCTTGCCTGAATTGGAAGCTATACAGGCAATTTTTAAAGGCTTACTGCCTCGTATTGCGAATACCTTCAGAGGTTTTCCTCGTCTTTGGCAAAAGTTTAAACTTTCAGCCTATTCGGTTTCAATAAGTGAAATCACTAAGACTGACGCAGATTGCTTAGAAATCGAAAAAAATATAATGCTCGAAGTTGAGTACAATGTCTCGGAACTCAACGCATTTCTTATCAATTGGAAAAAGTTCCAACATATATGGGAAATGCAGGAACTCACCTTTCTCAAAAATTGGGAAGATCGCGAACAAACAGCAGAAGCTTTTAATGAGAGCATAGTCAATTATTCAAGTCTAGCAAATGAGGTTGCTCTTCAAGAAACAATCTCATTTATCAATTTTATAACAATTGATTCGAGTAGACTTAAAAATTCTATTCTTGATTCCATTGAGCATTGGCAGGAACTCAATGTAAAACTGTTAAAGAAGAGAGCTTCAGCCAGAATCAAAGGTAGGCAAATAAATTCCGTCATTATGACACACCAATTTTCAAATGTTTTTGTAGGTGTGTACAAGTATATGAGCTACAACATTGAAAAAGTGTCCATTATCCCGCGCACCCTCCAAGAAATAAAACAATCAACGGAATTTTATGAGCGCCTTGTGAACGAATTAGCAGAAAAGGCTGATGAATTTCCATCCATTCTAGCCCTTTTCAAAGTTCTGGACAACTACAGAATAGAGTATCCCTCCGACACGCGGCAATTGATCCTAGACCTGGATACTGAATGGCAGAATTATATCCAGAAACTACAAGAAGCTGATGAGATGTTAGGAAACACAAAAG
This sequence comes from Melanostoma mellinum, assembly GCA_914767635.1. Classification (NCBI taxonomy): domain Eukaryota; kingdom Metazoa; phylum Arthropoda; class Insecta; order Diptera; family Syrphidae; genus Melanostoma; species Melanostoma mellinum. The sequence continues at coordinate 641,069 of OU612060.1, read as the reverse complement.
AAGAAACTCGAACAGTATTGCTTGAGCAAGCAGAAAAATTCAAAACTGCTATTAAAACGCTCATGAACGAGTTTCTGCTTAAAGTCCCGACATCATCCCATATGTAATTCTTCTTTTCACCTTAATCCGTAACCAAAGTTCCTTAAACCCTTTCCCTCCCCTTCCCTAGACCCCCCAAAATCGCTCTGAAATACTTGGATATTATTGATAACAAAATTGAATCTTTCTATCATTTTGAAAAGAACCATAACGCCGATCTAAATGTATTTGGTATAAAACATCCGGAAAATCTGGAATTGATGAAGATTGAAAACGAAGTAAAAATCTTGCGAAGCATTTGGGTGTTAGCCTTAGAATGGACTTCCTCTTGGAACAAATGGAAGACTGAAATTTTTTGGAAAATAAACATCGAATCAATCGAAGATACTGTGATTTCACTCTTTTCTCAATTTAATGAATTTCACAAAAAATACAGTGAAAGAAACTGGGAAGTATTGGAAACTATGCGAAAGGCTGTTGATGATTTTCGTAAGACTTTGCCGTTGATAATGTCTTTGAAGAATCAATCCCTGCGACCTCGTCATTGGGATGAAGTTCGAGCACTGGTCAAAATGTAATGATGTGATTTCGAATTATGATTCGGTTAATATTGAATTACTTTCCAGACAATTCGATGAGCACTCTAAAGAATTTACACTGGGCAAAATGATTGCGATGAACTTCCAAGCGTTTTCCGAAGAGATTCAAGATATTTCCAACTCGGCAACAATGGAGCTTCAAATTGAAAACGGTATAAGGAACATAGGTGCAGTTTGGAAGGATCTGAAATTTGAGGTTATTCCCTACAAAGACCAAGTCTATAAAATCAGAAATGTTGATGACTGTGTTCAGCTTTTGGAAGAGCATCTTATGCAAATATCTACAATGAAATCTTCAAGATTCGTCGCTCCTTTCAAAACCGTCGTTGACCGTTGGGAAAAAACTCTAGCTAACTTGTCGGAGACTCTTGAAAAGGCACTCTCTGTTCAGCGCCAGTGGTTGTATTTTGAAAACATTTTTGATGGCGAAGATATTAGCAAACAACTGCCAAATGAGACTAAACGATTCCAAGAATTGACAGACAAGTGGGGTGCAATAAGTAAAAAAATGTTTGATGCCAAATCAGCTGTGAAAGCTTTTCAGCATAAAGAATATGGTCATGATCTTGCTCTGTGCACGAAAATAGAAAACGAACTGGATCAAATCCAAAAAGCTCTCGAGATGTATTTAGAATCAAAGAGACAGACTTTTCCCAGATTTTATTTCATTTCGAACGATGACCTATTGGAAATTTTGGGAAATGCAAAAAAGCCCGACTTGGTGCAGACGCATTTGAAAAAACTGTTCGATAACCTATACAAGTTGGAGCTTAAGAAGAGTGTGGGAAAACAAACTCGTTGGCAGGTGTTAGGAATGTATGCAAACGATGGAGAGTATGTAGATTTTGGAAATGTTATGTACATAGAAGGAACCTCAGAGAAATGGCTGGCAAGTGTTGAAAAAAATATGCTTACGGTGCTTAAAAATAAACTTAGACTCACCAGGAGCTCCTTAAAACAGATGGGTGCAAATTTGGAAAAGTGGTTAAACTCTTGGCCAGGCCAGCTTTGTTTGACGATAGCTTTGATGCGATGGACCAGTGAATGTACACGCAGTTTGGTACATTGTAAGATGCTCGATAGTAAAAAGCCACTTCGTAAATTGAAGCGTAAGCAAAACAAGGTTCTCACCGCACTCTCTGAACTTAGCAGAAAAGAGTTGCCAACTCTTCTACGACTGAAAGTCAACACTTTGATTACAATTGAAATTCATGGAAGAGATGTTATCGAACGCATGTACAAACTTAACTGCAAGGATTTGACTCATTTTGAGTGGTTTTCGCAACTTCGATTCTATTGGGAAAGAGATCTTGAAACATGCACGATAAGGCAGACCAATACCCAATTTATGTATGGGTATGAATACACAGGGAACTCTGGTAGACTAGTAATCACTCCGCTGACTGATCGATGTTATATAACGCTGACAACTGCTTTGCACCTACATCGAGGAGGAAGTCCAAAGGGGCCGGCGGGAACTGGCAAAACAGAAACTGTGAAAGATCTAGGAAAGGCGCTTGGAATGTGGGTCGTAGTAACAAATTGCTCTGAAGGACTTGACTACAAAAGTATAGGCAAGAATTTTTCAGGGCTGGCTCAAACTGGAGCTTGGGGATGCTTTGACGAGTTCAATCGCATTAACATTGAGGTTTTGTCTGTGGTTGGCCAGCAAATTTTATCAATTATGTCCGCACTTTCAGCAAATTTGTCAACATTTAACTTTGAGGGTCAAATGATAAAGATCAAGCCAACTGTAGGGTTGTTTATAACCATGAACCCGGGATACGCAGGTCGAACTGAGCTCCCGGACAATCTGAAGTCTATGTTTAGACCCATAGCCATGATGGTGCCCGATAATATGATTATAGCTGAGAATCTGCTCTTTTCAGATGGTTTTCAAAATTCAAGAAACTTAGCCCGAAAAGTGTTTACACTTTATGAACTTGCCAAACAACAGTTGTCCAAACAAAGCCACTATGACTTTGGTCTTCGTTCAATGGTTGCCCTGTTGAGATACTCAGGCAAAAAGCGGCGACAGCTGCCAGGAACCAATGAAGACGAAATAGTTTACCTGTCTATGCGAGACATGAATGTCGCAAGACTAACTGCCGAAGATCTGCCTCTTTTCAATGGAATCATGGAAGACATATTTCCTGGATTAGTCATCCCTATTGTGGACTATAGCGAATTAGAAGAAGCTATATCAGCGGAGTTTCAGGCAAATGGACTGCAGCTGGTTCCTATCGCCATCAAGAAAGTAATTGAGGTATATGAAACTAAAAACTCACGCCATTCTGTTATGATAATTGGAGATACAGGCACAGCCAAGAGTGTCACCTGGAAGGCTCTCCAAGGAGCGAGTAATCGATTAAATGCTTCAAAAAAAGTCGGTTGGGAGAACGTTACGGTTTATCCAATGAACCCTAAAGCGCTAAACTTAGCAGAGCTATATGGGGAGTATAACTTAGCTACCGGTGAGTGGCTGGATGGTGTTCTGAGTCTTATCATGAGAACGGTTTGCTCCGATGAAACTACATCACAAAAGTGGATATTGTTTGATGGGCCTGTCGATGCGGTTTGGATCGAAAACATGAATTCTGTTATGGATGATAATAAAGTGTTGACCTTGGTAAACAGTGAAAGGATTACCATGCCTCCAAATGTATCTCTTTTGTTTGAAGCCGCAGATTTGGATGTAGCATCTCCGGCAACAGTTTCACGTTGTGGAATTGTTTACAACGACTACAACGATTGGGGCTGGCGTCCATATGTTCAATCATGGCTGAAACGGCAAAATCTTGATGAGTACGTCGAGACGTTGAGGGGTCTCTTTGATGAATACATCGATAATATTTTGGAATTCAAAAAATCACAATGTCGAGAAACAGTTGCCACAAATGAGTTGAATGTAGTTATTTCTATGTGTAAGTTACTAGAACTGGTAGGTACAAAAGCAAACGGAATCATTCCTGCAAACCGTGAAAACCTTTCTTTTATGACAAAGCTTTGGTTTCTGTTCTGTATGATTTGGTCAATATGTGCGACTGTAGACGAAGACAGCCGGCTTAAGATAGATTCTATGATACGAGAAAGAGAAAACTGTTTTCCCAGCCAAGGAACAGTCTACGATTACTTCGTTGATCCTAACCTCAAAACATTCTTGCCATGGGAAAGCATGCTATTGGAAAATTGGCAATATGACTCAAGGTGAGACAGATTTATAAAATAAGTATCTATTTTTAAACTAACTAACGCATATTGCAGCTTGCCGTTTCATAAAATCATTGTTCCAACCGTAGACACAATACGATATGAGTATTTGGTGTCGAAATTACAAGTATCTGAGAGTCCAGTAATGCTCGTGGGAAAAGTTGGTACGGGAAAAACTTCGACAGCAATAAGTGTTACTAATTCGGCAAACCGAGAGACGTATTCCGTTCTCTCAATTAACATATCGGCGTTGGTAAGACCATTTAAGAGATTTGATTTTTAAAGGACAAATGACCCATAAAACTTGACTCTGCTTCACAATGTCCAAACAACGTTCTAATTTTTAAGTTTTGACTTTAGATACCTGCCAGATAAATTAACTAAAACTAGGTCCGTTCGTTGAACCCTTGGCGTTTGCCCTAAGGGTTCCAACTTTGTGTTCTCTCAAAAACTTCAAACGAATGCCAAACTGAGTGTTTTTTGGTCTGCGACTTTGCCGTCAACTAGCCTTGGAGTATTAGGTTTTTTACTAGGGCGAGTTCAAATGTAGCGGTTTTGATTTGATGATTAGAATGTCTGCCTTTAACGTGGGAGTTCGAGGTTCGAATCCCAGAAACATCTAATTGTTTTCCACGGTATTGTTTTTCGCAAAATTTGGAGATTCCTCCGCCAGTTATAACACTGCCATAAAAATCGCTTTCTCACTAAGCATTTCTCAGTCGTCAAAAATGTGTGGGTCCCCTCTATTCCTTAGCAAGGTATGGTTAGTAGAAATGCGCTGGGTAACATACATAGATGATTTGTAGAACTTTAATGAAACTTTCATCTTGCAAATGGGTTCCAAGTAGGCCAACAATAAATTTAACTGGATATTGTGAAACAGGTACTTAGGATTCAAAATTAGGATTCAAGTGTTCTAACTGCTTCACAGACTTCTTCAGCTGGACTCCAGGAATCTATAGAAAACCGCACTGAAAAGCGAACAAAAGTAACATATGCACCAATTGGAGGTAAGAAGATGATATGTTTTATGGATGACTTCAACATGCCCGCTAAAGACGCCTATGGTTCTCAACCTCCACTTGAACTAATAAGACAGTGGATTGATTATAAATTCTGGTTTGATCGGAAAACACAGCAAAGGATATATGTTCAAAATACAACTTTGATCGCCGCTATGGGACCACCAGGTGGGGGACGACAAGAAATATCTAAGAGAATTTTAAGTCGATTTTTTGTCATCAATATGGCATTCCCAACTGAAGCTATTACAGCTCACATTTTTGGCACTCTGTTGAGGCAGAAGCTAGGCGATCACGAAGCAGATGTCATGTCAATGTGGAAACCAATAACCTTAGCCACAATTGACCTATTTGATGCTATCGCTAAAAAAATGCTTCCAACTCCCGTCAAAACCCACTACTTGTTTAATTTGCGTGACATATCAAAGGTCTTCCAGGGTCTTTTACGGAGTGATGCAAGGTGTACCACCAAAGCAACCACCATTCAACGACTGTGGATTCATGAGTGCTTCAGAGTGTTTAGTGATCGCCTGGTAGATGAATCGGATCAGTTATGGTTTATTTCGGAAATCAACAGCACAATTGGGAGACACATGGACACAAATTTACAGAGCTTGTGTCCAAACAAAACAAATCCGATCTTTTGTGATTTCCTTAGCTCGCAGGGCTGTTATGAAGATGTTATCAATATGGAGGAACTTCGGAATTTCATGATAAACCAGCAGCAAGAATACAATTTGGTTCCAGGAATAACGCAATTGAATATAGTTTTCTTTAGGGAAGCTATAGAACATGTAACGAGGATAGTGAGAGTTATATCTCAGCCGAAGGGTCATATGCTTCATATTGGCATAGGAGGTTCCGGGCGGCAAATTTTAGCAAAACTTGCAATTTTCATTTGTGACTTCGGAACTTTTCAAATTCAAGTTACCAGACGGTACAGAACTCCAGAGTTTCGAGAGAATCTTAAAGCTCTTTACAAGACGACTGGTATCAAGAACAGACCCTGCGTTTTTCTCTTCAGTGGTGACCAAATCATGGAAAATGCTTTTCTAGAAATTATCAACAACATTTTAAGCACTGGAGAAGCTAATCTTTTTAAAGCAGCTGAATTTGAAGAACTCAAACCAGACCTAGAAAGACAAGCTAAGAAAATGGGTGTTCCAACAACGACCGAAGCTTTTTATAACCTCTTCATGCAAAACGTATGCAACAACTTACATGTGATTATCTGTTTGAGTCCAATAGGCGAAGATTTTCGCCTCTTTTTACGACAGTATCCAGGTCTGGTTAATGCAACAACTTCGAACTTTTTTAGAATGTGGCCTCAAGAGGCCCTAGTAGAAGTAGCCAAAAAGTACTTATCAGATGTACAGATTAATGCTCCAATGCCGGGGCTTACCCAATCGAGCAGCAAACACAGTATGAACCTTGTTCCTGAGGAAAACTTGCAGGAGGGGCTTGTTAGTGTATTCTCTGTTATTCACTCAAGTGTTGCTGAAGTTTCTAACCAAATGTTTCTCGAAACGCAACGTCGTAACTATGTAACATCGATTAATTACCTTGAGTTGGTGGCTGGCTTCAAGGAACTCTTGCAGAAGAAAAGACTTGAAGTGTCATCTAATTCTAATAAACTTCGAAATGGACTTTCAAAGATCGAGGAAACGCAAGAAAAAATTAATGCAATGTCAGTAGAGCTTAAAGCAAGTCAGGAACTGGTCGCCGAGTTGACCAACCAGTGTGAAATTTTCTTGGGAGAAATTGAAACCCAGAGCAAAGAAGCCGAAGAGCAAAAAGAAAAGGTTGATGAAGAGAGTAAAATTATTTCCGAAGAAGAGGTAATCTGTTTAGAACTAGCAGCTGTTGCTCAACAAGATTTGGATGCTGTAATGCCAATGATTGACGATGCAGTGAGAGCTCTAGACGCTTTAAATAAAAAAGATCTATCAGAAGTTAAGTCATATGGGAAGCCACCACCGAAAATTGAAAAGGTAATGGAAGCTGTTATGATTCTTTTGGGTAAGGAGCCCACTTGGGAAATGGCAAAAAAGATGCTAGGTGAACAGAGCTTTCTTAATGATTTGCGCAACTATGACCGGGATCATATATCGGATAAAGTGTTGAAGCGTATTGCTTTGTACACCCAAAATCCAGAGTTAGAACCAGAAAAGGTAGCCGCCGTTTCATCTGCTTGTAAATCCTTGATGCTTTGGATAATAGCTATTGAAAATTATGGGAAAGTCTACCGAATAGTTGCTCCGAAAAAGGCAAAACTTGACCGAGCTATGCAATCATTGGCTGAAAAACAGATGCTGCTAGCAGCGGCACGACAAAAACTGGAAGAGTTAAATGCAAAACTGGAGAGATTAAAGAAACAATTTAAGGAAAAATCAGATCAATTGGAGGAGTTGAAAAACAGGGCCGATTTACTCAAGTAAGTTTTAGTTTTTGTAAATATTGTTTTTGTTAATATTTGAACCACAATACAATTACTACTTTCATTTAAAAGTTAAATTTTTTGCATCACTTATATTTTTCGCATTGCTCCGAATATGCCATTCCACATGGCAAAATGGTGTGTTGGCAAGCTCGAAGGAGTTCAACAATTTTTTGAAAACTCCACACAATCAAAAACGACATTTTTCACACCATATTTGCCAACCCAAACTTTCATATCCCACTCTCTTCTTACCACCGAAATGTATGTAGTAACATTTCGATAGGTTTAACATTTTATACAGGGTGTTGCATTCGGTGTGACAAATGCTCGGGACGGATAGGTTGAGCCAAGACATGAAAAAAATCGTATCCATTTTGGATACTGCCAAATACTATTGTGTTTTTAAAATCTAATGCTTTTTTCTTTAATTAATAAATTAAGATTTAAGTTTAAGTTTATTCAGTAATTCTAGATAACAAGTTTCTTTGGTGGCTTAGGCTCTGTCAGTCCTCTGGCAATGTAAGGGAGCCTTTAGTAAGATATGGGGTCTATCCCTTTGGATCTACACGGCTATGATAAGACCAATCGTCTTTTATACGTCGCTTGTTTGGTGGACCAAGCTCTAACGTAAATAGGTTATTGCCTTTTTTGCCAAATTTTAAAGAACCATAAATCTTGGCGGTACTTGGGCTTTCCGCAGCACTCCAGGGGTTGCTCTCAACTCACTGCTGAATTTTCTTCGCCTTGATACCAATATCACATCATGAGCTGTACTCTCAAGAACATTTCCCATTTATAAAGATGTGGGACGTGCGTGTAACACAAGGCTTCAAATACAAATCCACTTGTAGGATTATGTCTATTACACTTGTAAAAGATCGAGCCAACTCGCTTTTCGTTACAGAAATTTCTTACACTTGTCATCATTAACTTGTATCATAAGTACTTGTAGGTTTGTGTTAGAGAGCCGTGGTTTCTGTCATAATTTTCACTGGAGATTTGATGAACTTGTTAGCAGCATATCTTTTAACTCGTGTCTAGTGGATATGCCAACATGATGATCCCAAGGCTTAGGATTGGTCCACTCCAGAATCTGAACCAGAAAAAAATTGCTATCGGATCCTCACACATAGTTACAAAACCGATGATGAATATACAGAGCTGGTACCTTTGTGGAGAGCGATTGTATATGACTGAACGCTCCATTAGGCAAATACGCATCCGTCTATAAGCTGCTTTACGAAGAATGAGATCGCCGATGAGCTAGCGAGAATAGAATTTCAGACAGCTTTCTTAGGACTTGATCCGGTGCTTAGTCTGTCGGGTTAGTCAGGGCTTTAATCAATAATTGAATGTGCCACAACCATAGATGGCATGCCTCCGTTGGATGCAGACAGACTGAACGTATGCTTCCCAACGTTAATAAGAAAACTACAACATTTTTTCTATTCCGTAGCAGAAAAGATTGTAGAAATGTTATTGCCACCAGGTTTTTCTTTTTGATTAAGCATTTCAACGTGTAAGGCCTAAATAATATCACACTCTGCGATTCCTTTTTAGTGTACGACGACACCGTGAAGCACTTCCTCTGTCAATGTCCTACATTTTCCGGTATTTTATGGTGAGAGCTGGTAAACTAGCCTCCTCATCATGGCAAAGTCTTTTGGCTTCGGATACTATGGATGCTATCTGTTTTGTACAATGGATCGGAATTCGGGTCTAGTATTTCAAAAACCTCCAACAAAAAAAGGCAAGATAAAAATTCACTCTTTGGCGTAGTTGTTAAAACTAGTTTCCGTGTCGAGAAATGAGATTTGAAATCTTCTATTTGACGATAAAATTTAAAAAGCCCAAACAGGGTATAGGAAAAGGCCAAAAATTGTTTTTCTTATGTATTCAAGGCTCATACTTTCTCATATATAAAAAACTTGAAAAAAATCTTTAATAGGTTTGTGTGAATAATTCATAAATGCATGCTCTTCGAAACAGACATTTTTCAAACTTAAAATATTAACACTATTCGTTTGCTCTTTTCAGAAAACAACTCAATCGAGCAATAATTTTAGTAGAGTCATTATCAGGAGAACGGCAGCGCTGGATGGAAACGGTCGCACACTTAGACACTTGTTTTGAAAATCTACCAGGTGACTGTATTATTGCAATAGCTTTCACTTCCTACCTTGGCCCCTTTGATTCGAAATACAGAGATGCACTTTTGGAGTTATGGCACAGTAAAATTCAAGAACATAAACTTCCTCATACGGATGAGTTCAAAATCATTCCGTTTCTTAGCGACCCCATTACTATAAGAGAATGGAATTTACAAGGGTTGCCATTGGATGATTTCAGTACTGAAAATGGTATCATAGCAACTCAGGGTCGTCGGTGGCCGCTTATAATTGATCCTCAAAATCAGGCTAATAGCTGGATTCGAAAACTTGAAAACCGAGATCTTAAAACCATTGACTTCAATCAATCGGATTATCTGCGAACTTTGGAAAGAGCATTGCAATTTGGTTTTCCAGTTCTGTTACAGAATGTTACTGAGAATTTAGATCCCGCAATCAACCCTATTTTAAGATCAACTTTTACAATGCAGGGTGGACAAAAGTTTATACAGTTTAATGACAAATTCATACCCTTTAAGGACACGTTTAGACTGTACATAACAACAAAAATAAGCAATCCTCATTTTCCACCCGAAACGTCGTCGAAGACTACCATCATTAATTTTGCTGCTAAGCAAAGTGCGCTAGTGGCTCAACTACTCGGCATAATAGTTCGCAAGGAGAAGCCAGTTTTAGAACAGAAAAAAGATGAGATGGTAATGACCATCGCTAGAAATAAACGTATACTAAAGGACTTGGATGATCAAATTCTTCGACTGTTAAACGAAAGTAGAGGTTCGCTTTTAGAAGATGAGGAACTATTCCAAACACTGCAAAAATCACGCCAAACGTCGGTTATAGTGAAAGAGTCTCTGAGCGTAGCTGAAATTACAGAAATAGAAATTGATGTTGCTCGGCAGGCTTATCAGCCTGCTGCCGAACGAGCAGCCATCCTCTTTTTTGTTTTAATTGATTTGGCAAAAATTGATCCGATGTATCAGTTTTCGTTAAGTGCATACATTCTTATGTTTGTGAAGTCCATTGAAAAGAGCTCGAAACACCAAGTGGTAGAAGAGCGGATTTCAAATATCAATGAGTACCACACTTACTCCGTTTACAGGAATACTTGCCGGGGATTATTTGAAAAACATAAGCTACTTTTGTCTATAAGCATGTGTGCGGAAATTTTAAAAGCAGCATGCAAACTAGCAGAAGCTGAGTACAGCTTTATACTCAGTGGTGGAACAGTCGTTGACCGACATGACCAAGCTCTCAATCCTAGTCCAAGTAAGTATCTATCAACTTTTGAAAGTGTATGATATTTATCAGAATACCCTATGATAATCTTTAGGAGCTTGTTTCTAAAATTCTAGTTTTGGCCTATGTTAACATTCTTTCTTTCATTTAAGGTTGGATTACGGAAGAAATGTGGGACAGTGTTACGGAGCTCGATAAAATTTCCGGTTTTCATGGAATAGTCAGCTCGTTTGAAGAATACCCGAAACAATGGAACGGTACTGAAGATATTCAATTTTTTTCCTCACAAATTTTTTGTTTCTTTGCTTAGAATGGTACACCAGAAACGCCCCTGAAGATGAAGCTCTGATAGGTGAATGGAATGAGAAACTAACTGATTTTCAAAAGTTTTGTGTTGTTCGATGCCTCCGTCTAGACAGAATGACATTTTGCCTTTCGCAATTTACTGCTTCCATTCTCGGACCGAAATTTATTGAAGTTCCAATGCTTGATTTAAGCTCAGCTTTTGAGGAGTCTTCGACAGAAACACCTTTGATTTTTCTTTTATCACCAGGAGTAGATCCGTCTAGTGGTCTAAGTAATCTTGCGGAACAGCTGAACATGAAATCGAAGCTCTTCTCGCTTAGCCTTGGACAAGGACAAGCTCCTCTTGCCACGAAACTTATCATGGATGGTGCAAAGAACGGTTACTGGGTATTCCTTGCCAACTGCCATTTATCTCTAAGTTGGCTTCCAGCTTTGGATAAAATAATTCAAATAATACAAGCTACAAAGGTTCACAAGAAATTCCGTTTATGGCTGAGCTCTTACCCCCATAGAGATTTTCCTGTTTCAATTATTCAAACTGCCATCAAAATGACCACAGAACCGCCTAGGGGAATCAAGGCCAATATGAAGCGTTTGTATAACAACGTATCTGAAACAAATTTTGAGAAATCCAACAACCCGGGAACGTACAAGAAACTTATTTTTGCTCTCTGTTTCTTTCACTCTGTTCTTATCGAGCGCAGAAAATTCCAAGATCTTGGTTGGAATGTTGTATACAGTTTCAATGACTCAGACTTTGAAGTTTCTGAAATTTTGCTTTTTTTGTACATCAACGAATATGAGGAGACTCAATGGGAAGCTCTTAAGTATCTCATAGCTGGAGTTAACTATGGAGGCCATGTGACCGATGAATGGGACCGACGTTTGTTAACAACGTACATAAATCATTTTTTCATCCAAGACGCATTGACAGTCCCAAGTTACAAGTAAAAATAACTGTGGGGTTCTATTTTTCAGCTACTAATTACAGTTCCTTTCCTTTAGGCTATCAACTCTCCGAACATATACAATACCCTCGGATGGAGATCTTCAATCCTACAAAGACCACATTGAACTCTTGCCGAATCTCGATAGGCCAGAAGCTTTTGGTCAACATCCAAATGCAGATATTGCATCTCTTCTTGGTGAAACTAGGGAACTTCTTAAAACTCTGCTATCTATTGAGGTCAAGTCAACCACTGCAGCAGGAGAAACTATGGAGTCTCAGGTCCTGCGTTTATCACAAGATGTCGAAGCATATATTCCTGAAGAAATGAACTATGAACAAGCTGCGAATGCACTGGGACTTAATCGCACACCTTTGGAGGTAGTGTTGCTGCAAGAAATGTCTAGGTATAATGCGCTCTTGACCAATATAAAAACATGCTTGAGAGATCTGCAGAGGGGAATACAGGGTTTGGTACTGATGGATAGTAGTCTGGAAGATGTCCTACTTGCTGTATACAATGGAAGAGTGCCCTTAAGTTGGCTTAAAAGTAAGAAAACACTATTCGTTTAGAGTTCAAATTTAAAAGAAATCATCTTAATTGGTAGCTTATCCATCTGAAAAACCATTGGCGTCATGGACTTCTGATTTGGTTCTTCGAGTGGATCACTTTAAAATGTGGTCGAAGACTTTACAACCTCCTTCGCTCTTTTGGCTTTCGGCGTACACTTTTCCAACAGGATTTCTCACTGCCGTTCTTCAAACTAAGGCAAGGTCTTCTAAAATCCCAATCGATGAGCTTTCTTGGGAGTTCTCAGTTTTTGTGGAAGAAGAATCAACCGTGGCTAGGATTATTCAAACTGAAGGCGTTTTTATTCGTGGATTATTTCTTGAAAGTGCTGGCTGGAATAGAAAAGGTCGCTGCTTACAGGATCCTCAGCCTATGGAATTGGTTTATCCAATGCCAGTTATTCATTTTAAGCCTGTGGAAAATACTAAAAGGAAAACGAAGGGGGTGTATCAGTGCCCTGTCTACTATTATTCAAAAAGATCTGGATCTTACATTTCTACCGTTGACTTAAACTCTGGAGATGAAAACTCTGCTTATTGGATAAAACGAGCAACTGCTCTTTTGTTGAATTTGAATGTTTAATATTTACAATTAAACTTATATTATTTTTGCCACTTCTTTTTAATTTTCAGAAAGTTGGTGTTGGTAAGTTCAATTTTCAAGTGTTACTTTTATAAAGCTGTTATTTTCTTAATGTTAAACACAGAAAACAACTATTGTCAACATGGTGAGAGTTTACGTTTCTGTGTCTAGTGAAATTATCAACATGTATCTTGTCTAATGATGTATCTGGTATAATATGTCTAAACATTATGTACTTATAAAGCAGAAATAACAGAATCAAATTGAACGTTTTGTTGAATTTGATTGTGTTAAAAATTTGCCCATTTTTTTAACAGAATCAAATTGAACGTTTTGTTCGATTTGATTCTGTTAAAAATTTGCCTGGGAAGTAGTATGCACTTTTTACAAAAAAAAGAACAAAAATTAGTGTTGGTTGCGGGTCCCTACTGAGGTTACTGCTAGCCTGGTACCTCACCTGAAAAATTTCTTTGAAAATCGTAATTTTTGTGCACAAGAAAATGCCACGATCTTTTATGTGCCTGGGAAGTAGAAATTTTTAGGTGAGATAAAACTTTTGTTCTTTTTCTTGTTAGAAGTGCATACTACTTCACAGGCATATAAAAGATCGTGGCGTGTGTGTGTGAATGGATGAACAACTCTTCGGTAGTACCGATGAAGTTCCAAGAAAAAGGAGTAGAAAAAGAATCGTGAGCATAGTGATAGAAAATTAAAAAAATAAAATTTTAAATTATCAGCGCTATCATCAAAAATATGAACGCCTGCCAAATCTGAAACTTCAGTAGTAAATTTTCCAGCGTTATCAACTGGACAAACAGCTCGAATAACCTAAATATAGAAAATAATGAAACTCTGAAAAGTAATTAAGTAAAATAAATAAGCAAAACAGAAAGTATAAAAAAATAAAGGTAATTAAAACACAAACTATTCAAAGTATAATATCATTTAATGCTACAAGGATGCACACACACTCGAATATCAATGATTTGACAATACGCAAAATAACTGAAAAAATAAACTTTGTACAGATTTGTAAAATTTTATTTTTTATTTTAAACAATAAAGAGAGAAACCGATGAAACTATAATGAGATCAAGTGAGAGCAGCTTTACTTGTCGCTCCTTATTAAATTGTGGTAGAAATACTGCGAGAAATAGTTAGCATATCTTAAGATTGAAGAACGCAATGACATTCATTGGGGTAAGTAATAGCGATAAAGTTGGAAAATGTATTTATTTTTTCTATTTTCAAATTCAAGACTCTGTAATAAAAAATACAAAGGTACAAAATACAAAAGGGCAATGGAAATGTTATCATTTAAAGAAACTAAGTTTCAGGTTTGCATTTAACGTCATCGCATTATAATTTATATACGAAACTGTTTTTATTGTTTTCTTAGGCTAAAAGCAATTACTTTGAAACATTCAACTAAGTTGGAGTAATTTTCTGGCCGTGCCATCAAATCATATTTTCCATGTTTCAAGTGGTTTCGGTTCGTTCTTCGATTTGATGTAAAATTTACTTTTGGTAAGGTCACAGAAACTGTACCATTCGAATGGCGAAAGAATTTTTGAAATCGGTCCAGTGAATAGTCCTGTGGGAGAAAACGGGATGAAATCTATCCCGTGCTGATCAGGGACACTGTAGATTTGAATGGCGAAAGAATTTTTGAAATCGGTTCAGTGGCAACTTGTACTAGCTATGAATATAGCATACAGACGTTCGATATCGGTATTGTAGTCACTTATCAACGGAGGTGCTTGTATTTGGCTATTGAAAGACAACACTACCAACATCGGAATTACAGTCTATCGGTAACATAGTCTGCAAATAGTCATTTCTTAATATTGCAGTCTGCCGGTAATGTAGTCTGTTAAGAGTGAGTCCCGTCGGCATTAAAGTACGTCGGTAAGGTAGTCCGAAAAGCGTTAATCCGGCCAGCAATACAGTGCGTCGGTAAGGTAGTTTTAAATGTGTTAATCCGGCCAGCAATTCAATGCGTCGGTAAGGTAGTTTTAAATGTGTTAATCCGGTCGGTAATACAGTGCGTCGATAAGGCAGTTCGAAATGTGTTAATCCGGTCGGTAATGCAGTGCGTCGGTAAAGCAGTTTTAGCCGGATTAACGCTTTTCCGAACTACCTTATCGGCGCACTGCATTACCGACCGGATTAACACATTTCGAACTGCCTTACCGACGCACTGTATTACCGACCGGATTAACACATTTAAAACTACCTTACCGACGCATTGAATTGCTGGCCGGATTAACACATTTAAAACTACCTTACCGACGCACTGTATTGCTGGCCGGATTAACGCTTTTCGGACTACCTTACCGACGTACTTTAATGCCGACGGGACTCACTCTTAACAGACTACATTACCGGCAGACTGCAATATTAAGAAATGACTATTTGCAGACTATGTTACCGATAGACTGTAATTCCGATGTTGGTAGTGTTGTCTTTCAATAGCCAAATACAAGCACCTCCGTTGATAAGTGACTACAATACCGATATCGAACGTCTGTATGCTATATTCATAGCTAGTACAAGTTGCCACTGAACCGATTTCAAAAATTCTTTCGCCATTCAAATCTACAGTGTCCCTGGTCAGCACCGAATAAATTTCATCCCGTTTTCTCCCACAGAGCTAAAAACAAACATGCCACGACGATCTTTTATGTGCCTGGGAAGTAGTATGCACTTCTTACAAGGAAAAGAACAAAAGTGAGTGTTGGTTGCGGGTCCCTACTGAGGTTACTGCTAGCCTCACCTGAAAAATTTCTTTGAAAATCGCAATTTTTGTGCACAAGAAAATGCCACGATCTTTTATGTTCCTGGGAAGTAGAAATTTTCAGGTGAGGTAATAGGCTAGCAGTAACCTAATTTTTGTGCACAAAAACACACACGCCATGACCTTTTATATGCCTGTGAAGTAAGTAGTATGCACTTCTAACAAGAAAAAGAACAAAAGTTTGTTCTGGTTGGAGGGAGTACCTACTGAGGTTTCTGCTTGCCTGGTATCTCACCTGAAAATTTCTATGAAAATCGTAATTTTTGTGCAAACACACACACCACGACCTTTTATATGCCTGTGGATAGCATGATGACCTCGCATGCACGTTGGTGTTGATTTCAAATTTAAAGAAAATAACGCCAAAATAATGAAAACTGGGCTCCTGGAGAAACTCGATACCAGGCGCGCATAAATTCAGTAGGTATACCCAAATTTCTATGGAACAGCAGCGCGCCAAATGATCTTTTCTCTTGTTTTCCTTCTTCTCATTTGTAGTTAAAGAAAAACAAACACATCTGCATTTGCTAGAGACACCACATGTATTAGTAGTCATGCTCCCATTTTCTCCTAGTTTTTATTTGTCTCATTAGTAGTAAAGCAAAAACAAACTATCGGCATTTGCTTCAGACACATACACTACAGCAAGCTTACTCCTCTAAATCTCTAACAAGAGATGGTGATCTTATACTGTACTGTAAATACATATGAAATTTATGAAAGAAAACAAGAAAGAGAAGATTTGGCGCGTAATTGCCTATTGCTCCATAGAAATGATGGTTTGCCTTCTGATTTCATGCGCGCCTGGGACTGTGTGAAGCAAAAAGCCAGTTTTGGCACTAATAAAAAAAAGGAGAAAGAGCATGAACTCACATGCACGTTGGTGTTGCTTTTCAATTTCCAGAAAATGCTGCAAAAATAATGAAAACTGGGCTTCTGGCAAAAGACGACACCAGGCGGGCAGAAAATCAGTAGGTATACCCAAATTTCTGTGGAATAATAGCAAAAGCGCGCCAAATGATATTTCTCTTGTTTTACTTGTTCTTCATAGTAAGAGAAAAACACATCTGTATTAGAGAGTTGAGAGTTGAGACACATGTATCAGCAGATAAACTCCCGTTTTCTCCTCTTTTCATTCGTCTCTTTTGTAGTAAAACAAAAACAAACATATCGGTATTTGCTTCAGATACATGCATTATCAAGTTTACTGCTGTAAATCTCTAATAAGAGATGGTGATCTTATATTTGTATTGTAAACACATACATATAAATGTTATGAACGAAAACCTATTGCTCCATAGAAAGGTTGGTTTACCTTCTGATTTCCTGCTCGCCTGGTATTATGTTAAACTAAAGATCCAGTTTGGCACTATTTTTGCTGCTGAAAAGGACGGGAGGAAAGAGCATGAACAAATTCTAGTACTATGTGCTATGAATCGTAAGTTCAGATTTGTTTGAAAAGAAACCTGTTGACATTTTTCTTCTTTTCGATGTATGCTGATTTATTATTTTGTCAAACTCAAATGTTGACTAGAATTTCGCTTTAACCGATTGCTACAAAACCTCACAATCGCTTTCTTTCATCCTTACTTTATTGTTCTGAATTATGTTTGGCATATTTTTCAAGGAAATGGCCAAAAACTGCTCTTAGGCGAGTCGCATCCAAAGTTGTTACCGCAATGTTGTCACTTTGACTAGCTTTATTTTGTTTCACTATTATTTGTTTTTGATTATTTAATACAAAAAAAAACTTAAACGTGTATACATCTTACATGAAACACAATAGTTATGTGCTTTTAAATAGCTTGTAAAAAGATTCATAGAAAATTCACAAAAAGAAACAAGCAAACATCAAAATGTTTGCGATGGACAATGAACAATCAATACGACACATCATAATATTTAAGTACCTTCTAAGTTTCCAAATAAATACAAAATTAATAAAAATGCTTCACTTAAATTTAAAACTTCTCAAACGATGATGTTTTGTTCCAACAGCTGTATTGGCTACCTGTAATTGTGTCGAGAACGAGGTATCGCTGTTCTGAGTCTTGGGCAACGTCCATTGTGTGTACTGTACTCACCATACTCACACGTCGGCTTTTGGCACTTTTTATTTGAGATGCATCTAAAAAATTGTTAAAGTGTCGATGTTTGATCTCAATTCTCGGACTCTTGATGATTTTCTAGATATGAACTTACATTCGATCTTCGTGCGAAAAGCCATCTTGGCCTTCTTTGAGGTCCCGACAAGCTTGGTTCCATTTGAAGCAATCACACCGACATTGACCTCTTCCTCCCAGGACATTTCGAAAGTTCCTAGGGCATTGGCAGTTTTCAGTATCGTCCAGAATGTTGGGAGCTCTAGCCACATTATGCCGACGAAGCCTGTTTGACAAGGAACTTACTTGTCTTTTATCCACGCAATGGCATTCGGTGTGATTATCAAACTTCCGTAATTCGATGCTTGGTTTCGAATGGTTATCTATCGGAATGACCTGTGAAGTAAAATAAAAACAATGCCATAGTAGAATTTTAGGTCTCATCAAGCAGTGTACGTGTAAAAATTTGAACGTAATCGAATCTATTTGAAAATAAGGATTAAATTTGTAGAGATGTCTTCGACATTTTCAGTACTAAAGCGAACATTTTTCTACGTCCAGTAACACAATTTGATTATACTTTATAACTTACGTAAAAATACAAATCCACAGAGGTTTTATGTTTTGCTATACACGTTTTTTTGTCATCGTCACAGCATCCAGTGTCGTCCGCACAACGATTTAAAATAGTGCAATGTGGTATGAACCGATTCGAAGCATCTATGAGCGGTATAACTTTTGGATGTGGCCAGCGGCATTTGCCTTCCTCTTTGATGCGGTGAATATGAGCGTCAACTTTACTTTGTGCTGTAAATAAGTTGAATGTTATTTCATAACTTTTATTTGAGTTGCTAGTTAAAGGGTTAAGCTTTTCAGTAAGTTAGTAAGGGTAAAATTGCACTAAATATTTTTTGATTTTAAATTTATTAAAGCTGATCAATTGACTGGAGGTAAATTTGTATAATTATATGTTTGCATTTAACTACATATGAACGTACTAAACTTTGCTTCCTGGTTCAATGAATCGAAAATAGAAAGTAACCTAAGTGACAAATCTGAGGTGACCTGCTTAGAAAGAAGTGAAATTGGAGATCTTAGCCGCCATAATACAATATTTTGTACCCTATAATTTTAGAAGACATGTTGTTTGCGTAGAGTATATCTTGTATGTACCTACCAGATATTTCGACCACCCGAAATAAGAAGTAGGTACCTCAAGCTATTATCGATCGTAAAATTATAACGCGGGGCGTGAACAGATGTCGTCGGCAGATAGAGGGAAGAAACTATACTTGTAGGTACAATGGTACAAACATATTTCATCCGCAAGAGCCATAATTTTCATATTATCCGCATGATTAACCGAGCCAGTCAATTGCATCTCAGTACACGCAGCAGACAGATTAATATATGTAAATAACGGGGCTTGGAAGCTAATGGGTGGTGACTGGTGAATCGATCGGATGTTTTGGCGCGGTATGTCTCGACTCGGAAGGCGAAATCGGTAGCCAGAAAGATACCACGAAAAGTGAGTTATTAGCTGTTGTAATTAAATGAAGACATTTCAATGTTGGCCACAAGGCCTTCTTTTATATTAAGACAACACACATGTGTATGTTGAGTGCTTGCTTGCTGCTTGCACATTACTTGCCCATTTTGTACGTTGCTGATTTCGCATTTGGTGAATGGATGGATGCACAAAGCTAAGAAATCACAGGCAATTATTGATCAATGCAGTGATCTTTTGGAGCGGATTAATTCATGTCCATTAGCATTTTTGTGTTAAGCTGTAGCCACTTAAATTTTATTATGAACCAAATTTTTTTTACGCTCTCATTTACTATAAAACTTGTTAAAGCACCACATACATAAATGTATGTCACTCCTTGTAATAAAAGACAATTTTCGCCCAATCATTCCAACACTTTAAAAATTGGACTCTAAAAACAAATCTTACAGACATACAGGAAAACGAATTAGTGTAGAAATGTTAATGCACTCCAATCCGAATTTATACGATATTATGAGTCACTAATGTCGTTTTTTCAAAAATAAAATTCGGAAATGGAGGGTTGGAGAGACAGATTTGACAGACAAACTCTTCAATCCGCTCCAAAACGTTTTCCAAAAATCGATTCGGAATTAAGTTCGGGGTGGTTTTTTCACTTCCATTTCTATTTAGGGGCAAAGCAGTGAACACCAATACATAAACAAACTTTCATCTGACTGCAAGCCGCAGTTTCTTTTTAATTTTGTCTCAGCTTCAAAAGTTCGTGATAGTTAATAAATTTTTTTTTCGAACACCACAAAATATTTTTTTAAATTGAAATGGACGATTTTTAGTCTCGCTTTAAGTGTTTAAATGAAACAAGCAACTTAACCACTACAAACGCAATCACTCCAAATCTGTCAAATTCGCTTAGATGAATTCTAAAAGTCGATGAAAAAAGACTGAAGGAGTGAAAATAATTTTGGAAAACGAAATGATAGAAAGATAACTTGAATCCAAAGAAAAATGTATGTGTAGTTAAAAGTTGAGATTTAAAAGGGACTCTCCAGTGGTTCTGTAAATTATATAGGTTTGGGTCAGAGTAAGTGCTATAGTTTGGTTTTGAGTGAGAAGGCAATCGACACTACCATATCGATGCAATCATAAATTCTCTGCCCACACACTGTTCAATAATCGAATGCGACGTCAAGTTAGTACGAAGTACGATTGTTAGTACAACAATTGCATCATGTACTTTATGCTTCACAGTAAAACTTAGTTATATTTAGAATAGAATAAGAGCAAGAGTTAGAGACAGAGTCAGAGTTAGAGTTTGAGTTTGAGTTGAAGGTAGAGCTAGAGTAAGAGCTAGAATTAGAGTGACAAAGACTACTACAGCCGTACAACTTCATAAAGTATGTATTAAAAAAAATATTAAAAATAAACTTACGTGAAATTAAGTATTGCTGTCGGGATCTCGCGACTGCTGCTGCTGAGCCATAATTATTCCATTTGGCTTCAGTTAAACTTATGTTTAGATTTTGTTCTTCGTTGGATGGATTCGGTTCATCGTCTACATAGTCCTGGATATAACAATTAGTTATAATCTTATGTAGAAATATTTAAGAAAAAAATCATTTTAGATTTCAATTCAGTGTTGTCAGACCCTTCACCAGTTCAAATGTATTATCAAAACTATTTACTCAAAAATAAAATTTTATTTCATATACAGCTTCCAAATAAAGCATTCGATAAGTCAAAGGCTTAATTGGTCAAAAGATCGGGTTTCTTATAATATATATAAAAAGCTTTTTTAATTGTTAAAAATTTACTAATCTTTCATTCATTTATCAAAAAGCACGTGGAAAATCTCAACTATAAGACTCATTGAATTATTTTATAATTACATCTGAATATTAACCCGCACGCTTATATTTGTATCGAAAGACCAGGGCAATACTCAGCTTTTTACTGCTTTATGAAACAAAGTTAGGTTTAAGGACCTCCCAAACCAAAAGGTTTTTGCAGTAGCGGCAGCGGTAGTTGCAGTTGTCAAAATCTAAACAGCTATACAGTGACATATAAGAAAACCTTCACCGACGCGACGCAATAGAAAAAACGTAGCATTTTCAAACTAAACTAAAAAGCATTTCTGCAAGCTGCCGAAACTGCAAAAACATTTTGGTTTGTGATAACCTTTATAAATAACTTAAGTTTGATTAATTTTTGGTAGCATTAAATATTCAATTTACTTAGTTATTTTCATACTTATGTGATAAGTGATAACTGTCCCCGATCAAGATTATTTTAGGGTAATTTTATGAATAAAAGCAAATAAAATAATTGTAGAAAGTCAAAAGCTCTGAATCAAAACCTCAAAAAAAAAAAAAATTTATTTTAGTTGCATTACCGCTATATAAAATCAGAAATGTCTGGTCTGCAATTCGATATACAAATAATGTTTGCAGCTCGGTTGTTATATTGTTAACTACATAAGATCCACATGTCGGATGCGAATAAACAAAACTCAAACGTGTTATAATGGGGCATGACTATTGACTACGTGCCAATGCCCGAACAAAAACCATGCTTCGCAGACAACAAGACATATTTATTGAGATTTCAACACTGTTAGGAATTTTGTTTCTTGGCTTTAGTTACTTATGGAAGTCTAAAGTGTGCCTCTTTAAGCCTTAAAAGTAATTTGAATATTTGCAATTTGAATACCAAATAGCAAACACCCAACTATTGCTGCATTATGCTATGCTGAATATTCAATCCGAAGATAACAAAGCATTGCCAATGGGTTGGTGTAATAATTGTCCCAACCAATTAGAGCTCTAATCACTTGAATCAGTTCGCACTTAACAATTGGTTTCGCACCTCGTGTTAGATATTTATTGTTATAATCGTCTGCAAAT
Source organism: Melanostoma mellinum (assembly GCA_914767635.1). Classification (NCBI taxonomy): domain Eukaryota; kingdom Metazoa; phylum Arthropoda; class Insecta; order Diptera; family Syrphidae; genus Melanostoma; species Melanostoma mellinum. Next base: position 618,680 of record OU612060.1, on the reverse strand, counting down.
CGCAATGTAAATGTGAATAACTTAAATGCAAGAAGCTATTCCACGCTAACATATTTGTGTTATAGGAAAGGAATGATTGATCGCAAAGCAAACAGAAGCTGTTAAGTATGTGTATGTTTTTGATTCGGTAAACTTACATGCGAACCAAACATGGAGCTCTGAAATGAAAATAGTTGTTTTATTTTACCGCTGATCACTTGAAGTTACCGTACATGTTCACTTCAGTACACAGCTTGCACGTGTGGCATAAAATAAAGTTTCGACTTTCAACTTGCAGCAGATGTTTCACTTATGTTAAATTAGTAGTGCACGGAATGAATACCTGTGATAAAGACTTCGTCGAAAAAAGTACTTTGATGCACCGACTACCGATACCGAGTACCTAAACATAATTATCACCAATACAGGTGAATGAACTTCAATTATTCAGTATTTTTTTCAAATATTTGGTAAGCGGGTAAGTAGTTTGGATAATTTAAGGGCCGCTGGGTCTTACAGCCTGTTCGATTTGAGCGAAAACCTTCTGAGTAGTCTAGGTTCACGATCCAATTCACTTGGTTCTGCGTACCAACTCAGATTAATTGTAGTCAAATAATCCGTATGCATTCAAACCTTCTATTTTTTCATACTTTTAGACTTTTTGTCTCCACCAAAAATTGCATACAAATGTAGGTACTCCAAACCATCAATACCGTAGACGAGAAAGATAAGTTGGAAATCGAACTTGGCCCTGGATTCCGTAACGTTTAAGACAATTATCGTCTAAATTTAAAACAATAAAAAAAAAATTAAAAAGCTACAAAAATTGTTAGAATATCGGCCCTTTCGTGGTGAAGTCTCTCCGATTTTCTACGATGACATCTACTCCGAAAAAGGATGCGATGCAGAGAAAACTCCGCTCCGACGGTTACCTCGATAGGTCCGTATATCAAAACAGCTATCCTGCAATCGCTGAATGCATGAATCAATCTTTTGACGAACTAATCGGCGATAGACAATTGAACGAAATCGTCGAAAAAGTTGCGGAATCTTTACCCTCTTCAATAATAATACCATGTTTGAGTGTTTACAGAGCCCTTTATGGTTCTAAATCTGGCTCCGTTATTCTAGGACCTTCCCGTAAAAGCCTTTAAAGAGTACTATTGCAAAATAAGCAACATAAATATTCTTTTGTCAACAAATAAACTTCGTTACGAATGTTTCGGATAATATAAATGATACACATTGAAACTAAGCTTAGAGGCCGAAATGATTTTTACTTTCCAAAGTGTGTAAATCAGACTTCACAATTGTATCAACAGTTAGACGAAAGGAGTTGACTTTTGGGAAAACGCAAAGACATGAATAAGTTCTATAATTTAATGTGTTCAGATATTAAACCTTTAGATGTGCAAAAGTAATAAAATCCACCATGCTTCTTCTAGTCGAATGATCAACATATTTTTTCATTGTATAGGCCAGATAAACTATTCAACATGTATTGTGCTTCTTTCCTTCTTCAAATGAATTAGAATTTCAAATATAGGAACTCATATCCTATGCAAACATTTCGGATTTCGCTTATGAGTTCTGACACACGTGTGAATAAAAGCTCTTTCTCCATACACTACGTCAACTGTCTCGACAATAAACCAGGTTTGTACTGTATGTTGTTATGGCTTCAGTTCTCCATCTCCTTTAAATGGATGCTTCCGGTCTCAACCAAACCAACCATCTTCTCGACACACTTCACAAACATATTAGAAAGAATCGGATATTTACAAAATATTTTGTATTCATTCAAACAAATGTTTAAAACAAACAACATTGAAACACACTATACAAACAGCCAAAACAGACGTGTGACCGACAAGAAAATATTCATATATAGGTATCCATTTGTGGAGCTACGCGACAGTGGGCGGTTTGAACAGTGTAAGAACCCTATGAATTAAATGAAAAAAAAAATGTAGGTACATACCAAGCAGCAAACGGTAATTCGTAAAAGCGGCAAAGAACTGAGCTTGTTTGTATTTCAAGACAAGCTTTAGGTTGAAGAAAATGGTGTTTGAGGAGGAGATGTGGTAGAGTTTAAAAATTTTTGTTTTCATTTTTTTTAAATGATTGCATTGTCTCTAGAATGTGTCGAAAAATTTCTCTAGAATGTGTCAAAATTTCAAGTTGAATGGAGGAAAACTGACTAATATCTCTATACCTTGTCCATCTGAGCGTTCTATTGGTACCTGACAGCCTAAAAGCGTTTTGATGGTGCCTCTCATAACTTCAAAGCTAGACACTACTTCTGTACATGAATTATGAAAAGAAGAATCGGCAAACTCCTCCGATACTAAATTCATTACCATGAAAAGTGCTTTCTCGATTAGCCGTTCGGAAATGGCAAAAAATTGTAGATTCTTTCAAAAGGCGTGGTTGTGAAAATGGCCCCGGGGCACCCTTCTATGTTGCACCACTCTATTTATTTTATTTATGCATCGCTGTCCTCGCGCAATATTTATTTAACAATATTAACAAGCTTTTTATATTATATTTTTAGTTACTAAGTTTGAGTTGCAAATTTTACAAACCAAATATTTCATAAAATTTGGTCAAGAAATCTTTTGATCTAATCACCCGAAAGCACCCAACAAAAACATGAACACATGTTCTACTACTTTTAAGATCTTGCTTGAAATGCATTCACGAAGCAAAATAATGCATGTGACTTTAACATGTTGCAAGATGCCGAGTCCAGTTGTATTTGAATGAGCAGCAGTTGATCAATACACAGATGTTCAATCAATCAATCACTTAAACCAAATAAAACCTAATTAAGGTCAAAAATTGATTTCCCACAGCCAAACACTATGGGTAGGTACCTACCAAAATCACAATATTATTTCACAATACAAAAAGTCTTACCTCGTACCTTTTAACTCTTAACTTTCTTTTACATTTATTGTGACATGTTTGGATGCTCAAGATTAAGAGCCACGTTTGTGGAAACTTGGCATGAAGATGCATAAACATAAGCAACTAATCAACTGTCCTCTTTTTTGTTATTATAATTCAGAAGAAGGTTGAGTCTGACATCAACAAGCATTTAAGCAGCTGTTGTTGATTACGTATTAAAAAACTTAATTAAAAAAGCTCGTTCTACAAACATATTTTAAAACATAAAAATTGTTGAAAGAATCCCTGTCTTTAGAAATTTGACAGAATTCATACCTACTCATGTAGTTTCAAAAATATGCAACATAAAGTGATGGTATTTTGAATTCAATTATTCTCAAATTTGCTGCCTAATTTTTCTTCCGAGTATATACAGGGTGGTACAAAATGAAACGTAGTAACTTTTTTTCTGTGAGAGCAATCGACTTGTTTTTATAATTTTTTTTTTGTTTTGCAGGGTACTATTCACATTTATTAAAATAAATACCTAAAATACTGAAAAAAGAATTTGGTCGTTTCCGTCAAAAGAGACCCCGGGACGATTATGAGGCTGGTGAACATAATATGTATAGTGAAACTGGAAGCATGTCATCCACTGAACTGTCGCAGTCCATTAAGACAATAATTGAGGCGATCTCAACTTCAGCACTTCAGACCGCATATCAGATGCCACATTTGCGTGTGTGTACTTAGAAGTCATTCGCATTGAATTTTCTATGCATTAAAAAAATCAAAATGAAATACATCGATTCGAAAAAGAGTTATTGAAATTTCTTATTGAAGGGCAAGCACAATTGATGCGCCACCCTGTAGTAAATTAAGGACGAATTGAAGATCAGATTTGAAGAAAAAATCGTGCAATTTTACAGCCACTTGAAGTTGCCCAGCAAAAACCTAGGGCTACTTTAGGGTAAGTTGAGGGCAAACACACGACTCAAAAAAACACCACTTTTGACATTCAGGTTGTGTTGAGAATTTTCAGAAAACGCTTTGTGGCGACCAAAGGGCAAACAGAGCGCTTTACCGAACTATTTTCAAAATCGTTAATGAAAATATAAAATTCTTTCGGAAAGAAGTTCTGCTATGTATGTTGTCTTACATAAAAAACTCTAAGCTAAGCAAAAGTTGCTACGGTATTCTACAACCTTCCCCAACAAAAAATCACTTTTGGTTGTGATTTTGAACGATCTCAGCATCCATTCTTTTTCTTTGTAATCGAGTGCGGAAAGTATTTGCTTATGATCTAATTACAATGATCAAATAGGTATAGGTATAAAAGAAACGCACTTACGGAATTATAATCATCATCCATCTGTTGTCCGTCTAGTTTGTCGGCAATCCTATATCTAGCTGCCTCCTCGACCTCAACATACTCCTCAAGCTCTTTTCTTCCTTTAGCCTTATCCTCGACAGCAATCTGTGCAGCTTCATTGTCTCCCTTTTGACTCCTCCGTTCTTCAATTTTATTTTCTGACAAGCCCTGCCCATTTGCATCCTCGTCTTCGTAATAATAATCTTCATCATAATCATCGTGGTAATCCGTTTTGCTTTTGAGCTGCTGATCCTCGTGGCTTATCTTGCCGGGATCGGGATCGTTGTCATCCGATCTAGACGTTTTTCCTAGCAATGTTCTATGACTTTCCTGGAGTTGTGATGAATTTCGATCATCTTGCTTTTGTATTGAACGGCTCTTATTGTGAAACCAAGAAGATCTCTGTTTGTGTTCTGTTTTAGTTGTGCTCGTTGGTTCAACGTCATCACTGTTAATTTTCACTTGGTACGGCCCAATATAAATCTGTTTGTTATTCGCACTCCATTGTTGCCTTTCGCCATTGGCAAGTTTGTGTTTGAATAAATCTGTAACACCAACACTGGTTTCATTGCCACCTTCTGGGTTTATGTGTGTCAATTCGGGTGATTTCAGTTTAGGTACACTTCGAGAGCTCCATTTCCACGATAAAGTAGTTGGAACTACTGTCGTTGTAAATACCTTTGTGGCCGGTCGATAATCTCTGTCACGGTAAAAATGCGAGTGCTGCGATTTTATGTGCATCTCACGATCACTTTGGTGCATGTATTCGTGATGGTGCCGATGCGGGTGAGGAAGCGAGAGTGTATGTTGTTCGGGTTGTGGATGCTTATGAATGGACTTTTGATGCTGATGATATTGCTGATTTAGTCCACTGGACAATCTCGGTCCATATCCATCTTGATACGTACCGGCAATGTGTCTGATAAAGATCAGTACAAGTACTATGCCGGAGAGGATAATTTTTTTGTCCCATTTGCGGGCCATATTCACGTAAGCGCTAAGTCAATACACGAGTGCGCCGTATGTTGAAGGAAAAAAATTAAATGGTAAATTCTTGCTGTCTTATTCACAAAAATGGCGAAAACGCAAAACTTCAAGGTCGCAAAGAAGACCAAAACCCGATTCGATCATAATAAGGGCGTTTCCAGACTTATCATTTCGCTTGAACGTCAGGTATTTAGTTTATCTATCTTTCTGGGCAACTTGGAATAGGTATCTACAACTCAAACACTCATTTGCAATGCAGTTATACTGTTAAAAAAAATTTGTTACTACTTCGAGTATAGGCACGCTAGCACTATCACATTAAAAAGAGATAACACCACAATTGCTCATACAAATTGTTGAATATAAGTTTGCGAATTCACACAAAACAGATACACCGTGTTTATGTGTTAACAACTTCATTAATCACAATTATACACAAACAGCCCCCGCGAAATTATAATTGACTCAAATTATCTGCTTAACACCCACGCAGAGACGCCCCTAACTGGGTGTATATTCCGAAATAGCCTAAGGACACTCATTTACACTTCGGATCTCGCGATGCTGCTAGACATAAAGACACGCGTTCGTATATGTCGGCAATTAAATTTTATAAATAAAACGCGAATTATTTTGCGAATTTCTGCCTGTCGCAAGTGAGTCACAAATTGAAAGCGAGACAGCGCTTCAAAAATATAAAACACACAATTGCTCACGCTTTGTGAGGACACTAATAAATAAAAGCCATATTCTGGTATCTTCGCAACTGTTGATAAGATTGTCGGATGCAACACATAAAAACGACTGAAGAGATGTATCTATTTGTCCACACGATAACTTACAATTGCACGCAAGTGCTTTAGAGGCTAAAGGTTGGTTCGCGAGCGGATCGGTGCGGCGCCGACGACGGTAATAAATCTGATGCTGACGCGATCAACGTTCTCGACTTTCTGCGAGTAAAATTCTCTCTCAATAAAAAGAAGACTCCCGATTCCATCTGGTTTCCTTTATAAATTTATTCTCGTTTGTTTTTCGTTAATTATTGCCGATAGGGAGAATTCATACTCGTACAATGAAAAAGAGAAAACTGTTTATTGGCATTGCTCCCACAACGCTTTTCTTTCTCTTAGTCGCTATACGATGTAGAGTAGAAGTCTTGGTATCGTTACACTGTGTAGTATTTAATTTTTATGCAGGGCAAAGACGGTCTTCACTCTTCAGTCTTCACGCAACAACTTATCACCATCAACTGATGTTTTCCGAGTCCGATCTCCGATGCATTCGCGTGGAATCGGACAGACTCAACGAATCGATCCAAGTCGAAAAGGGTCATAAGAAACATGCTGCTATGCAAGTTCGTAATGCTGCTGCAACATTCTGACATCTGAGATCCATCAATAATGCAGTGTGCTCAAAAATAAAAACAAAAATTTTAACAAGACATTCATGTATCGAACGAGCAGTCAATGATGCGTCTTGCTTGTATTGCGCGATCTTATGAATATAAATTCGGCTGTTGATGGGCGGTGGCTGGAGAAGCAATAGATCTTCCAGTAGTATTTTCCTTAAGCTTATTTTGAAATCAAAAAGTGTAAAGAAAGCACGTTTAGCATTCACTTCTGGTTCGTACCGTGTTTGTTTAGGTGTTTGCTTTTAAAATGTCGGTGCACTGCACAACTGCACACAAGAAGTACCTTACGTGGAAGTGAATAATTAGGCATCAATGTTTAAACAATGCAGTACCAGAACATGAAAGGCGTACTTTCCGGAATGACATTTTTTTGTCAATATTTTGTCATTGGACAAGCTATGCATTCACAGTAGATATAGAACTGCTTCCACTTTAATGCCTTGGTATGTATCGAACAAAATATTCATTTCTGTTATGTTAACACAAATCAACTTCGAAAAACCTTCATCTACATTATTTGATAACCCAGCATCATGAAGGAAAGTTATAGCCTTTGCAGCAGTCTTACGAATCTATTCTGCAGATTAAAAAAAGCTCAAGTCGTAATATGTTTTTATTCATTCATACCTAGCGTTCCGATATACTTTTCACATTGATGTCCACTAAATGTGCAACCACTGACTGTTCTTAAACATTTTCTCTTTAAATACTAAAATTGGGTTTAAAAACATAGCTGATAAGCAAAACAATGGCTCTTGAGACATTCCTTGTTTGATGTTCAGCTTGCCCTTGGATATAGCCTCTAATGTAGGCATAATCTTTGAATTCTGAGAAATAAATAGGAATATACCCGCTGTGTGATCCCGATTTAATTTATATAAGCGTTTTGATTTGTTTTCAAAGGCATGTATGCCTGCCTATTGGCAAGAATAACACAACATAAGCCTCAAGTCAAACTCACAAAATAAACAAATTTTTAAAGATCATTTAAACGAGATAACTTGCGGTTCATATAAATATTTGAGCAAGGAAGGTGTGCCTCAGTCCCTCCATCCGTATGAACATTCCAACCAAACCAATGTAAAAGGAAAGAATAAATGCGGAAAACAAACAGTCGCAAAGGAATAAGTGAGTTCACCTTCTGAGCAGGATCATACTGTATTATTAACTTTGGGTGATCTGATGATCAGGTCACGGAGATGCCGGCTTTGAAAAGAAAAAGAGGAATTAATACCAAAAATGTGATTATTGTGGCATGCATAACGTTGAATGTGAATAAGGTATGCATATAACGTTAAGAAAGACTCGGAGAAGAGCATGTTGTGTAACAAGTTGTGCGGCAACTTTTCAGATGATCATCAATCAAACACAATCGGCTTCTTGAACTCGCCTTGAAACCAGTAAATATGAAGTTCACATAACCAAGGAAAATCAATTAAATTTTATACTTTAAAATATTTCTTCTGAAAAACCGAAATGTGTTTGTTCTGAAACTGATTTTAATCGGTACCATCTTTGATGTATTACTCCCTTAAAAAAAAACATGTTAGTGAGTACTGACGCAGTCATTTAAATGATTGAGTTGATGATACTTATTAAAAAAATTGCAGCGACATAAGTTTTATTTATTATAGTCTTGACAAATTTCGAAGGGAAATTTCCTTCCTCGTATTTGATTCTTCCAGGGAACCTATTCAACAGTATGTGATCCAAATTGAAGGAGATATAAAGCTGTGCACATTGAAAAAAATCAAAGAATATAAGGGGAGGGGTAGGGCTTACAGTTTTTTTTACTTGCGGCTATAAGTACTATCAGGCAAGTTTTGCAATAGTGCAGAAAAAAAATTTTGAGATAACAACTAAACATAACATTACGATGATGGAGAATACGAAAAAAAGTGGGTCCTGCAATTCTGTCTGTCTGTCAGGTAATAGCAATAGCCTGACCCGCATCACCTACTTTCGTCAAAATTTGCAGTTAGGGTCAGTAAGACAGCCTACAATAGGGTTTTTAAAATTGGGTTTCCAGGTCTGGAAATAACTGTATTAGTAAAAAAACTTATATTATAATACCTGTTTTACTCACGAACAGCTCTAACAATTTCGATTGAATTTTGTTAGAGATATTCACCCTTATTATGGTAGGCGTTTTGCTTGAACGACAACTTTCATTTAGGGATATCGGTATTATGAAAGTCACTATGTAGTCGTTTAACCTAGCGTTACGCCATTTGACATTTAGCGTTCAGTGGAATGTAATTTTTTTTAACGACACCCTGTCATTCTTTGATATTGCAGGTGCCGTTTTATTTCAGTTAAACGCTATTTTTTTCCATCGATATGCTCCTGATTTGCTTTTTTCACCCTAAATTCAGTCCAATAAAAGTTATTTAAGAAATAAGAATAAACCAACTACAACTTACATTTTTATTCAAGTAAAATAATCTTGGCGTTTGCAACAAATTTTCGACGGGGTGTCTCTTAAACGGAGGACAAAAAAAAGAATGAATAGCAGTTAGCGGTTAGAACTGAAAGAGAATGGCAAAAGTTAAAATAATTGAGAAACGAAATCTTTTCATGCCGTATTTTTCATGTGTGTATATTTTAAAAGGTTTGGTTCGATTCAAAATTTTAAGTTTAACAGAATTAAACAGATTCTGTTCAATAAAAAGCAAATGGAAGCCACTGTAGTTGTAGTTGTACAGGATTCTTCTTTCTCTTATCAGATTATTTTTTTTTTGTTTCTTAAATCCTCTGCCCTTCGTTGTCTTCGCTACACCACTATTTCTCATTGCAATTAACAGAGGAAAACTATTCACTTTCATTTGTTATTCAAAAACAATTTAAATTTCAAGACAAAACCAGAATTTCTATTCAAATCCCAATCTGTCATGATCAGCTGATCATGTTGAAGGCGTTTGGATTGTAAGTAAGTGGCGTTCAAGGAACGTTATACCGACAGTTAAACGCCTAAAAGTGACTCGACAAATAAAGTGACTATTGTCACTCAAGTGTAACGCCTTTCATAAAAGGGGTGATTAGTAGGTTTGTTTCTTTACAGAAAATTATCACGACATGCACCGCAATTCACCGAAAGTCAGTTTATTCCTATTTCAGCACAGCGATTTTTCGTAAATAAAAAATAAATAGGGTGGCGCAGTAGAGCGAGGAGCCCCTGGGCCTAGCGCATATCTCACAACCATGCCTTGTGAGGGAATGGAAGGGACCTACAATTTTCTGCCGGTTCCGAACGGCTAATAGAGAAAGCGCTTTTCATGGCAATGAATACTAACGGAAGACTTGCCAGTTCCTTGCAAAAGGCGATACCCGTGGAAAAAATATTTTTGTCTCTGTTGGGATCTGAACTCGAACCTCTGGATTAACAGGCGGACTTGCTATCCATCACCCCACGGGTACCGATTTTTCGTAATTGTGCACAAAAGAGAGTGCTCACGAAAGAGTAATAAATTTTTGTACACAAAGTAAGGACTTAGATTTAAGATGGTTTTTTATGATGTAAAAAAATTATATAGGTACGTTGCTCGCCATAGTACCGTTAATTTCAAAACTGACTTTCACTTTAATAGCTAACACGATTTTGACGAAATTTTATATTTAAAATATGCTATATTGCTTAAGAAAGGCTGTGTATCAACATTTGAAAAATTGTATTTTTTGAAATATTTTTACTAATTTAAAAAAAAAGATAGATTTTTTGAATATTTTCAAAACAGTATCTTAAATTTTGATTTTTCAAAATCGTGTTTAAAAAAAGAGAAAAACAAAAACAGGTTTCAGGATTTTGATCAAAAGTTTGCAGCGTTTAGCAACTCCAAAATATTTTCATATCTTCTTGGAAAACTCTTAGAGTAATTTATTTAGTTTTTTTCAATATTTAATGTGGTTATATTCAACTTTCATAATGAAAATGTAGTTGGCAATCCTGAACCACCAAATATAATATAATGAAGAGCTAGTACTGAAGCCTTGTACTCAACCTAAAGATTTTGATGTCATACTCAAGTTCTTGCGACCGAATCGTTCCCATTTTTTTTCTTTAATTAACTCATATAATTTAACTCAGACACATACACATATATTTTCCTAATAAAGTTTGAACTCTGCAAATTGTTGTTAATCTTAGACCATCCAACATGTTACGAGTTATAGCTTCGATCTCTGCGATTATACCATTGCGAGGAAGCAAAAATTGACCATTTAGGAATGAAAACAATCAATTCCAGGTCATCTGAATCAAAAATAAAGTTCGTGTGTGGCAGTGGTCTCCTTATTAATTCCCTTGCGAGTTGCGAACTACTTTCACACTCGTCAATCAAGTTAATTAATAAAACCTATCACTGGGAATCCTCTAACGACAGCTTGAAATGAAAACACGCGTCTATCATTTTCATTCACATAAAAAGGACTAACAGAAAAGTCAGTTTTGATGAAATGAAGAAGATATATTGCAGATACAGATCGTTTAATGTCAACGTTATTTATTGAACTTGATTCAAATCTGCGTAAATAATTTATGTTACCAAGCTTCTCTTTCGCTTCGATCTTTTCAAAATCTATTCATCAAAAACTCCACCTCCTTAATGGCTCGACTGTGGGTCAAATTCCATACGAATTGGCGACAATTCCTTTCACTCGTACTTACGAAGCCGTAGTTCTCATTTCAATTCTAAAATTAAGACTTTTATATTCTTAGAATACAGAACGACTGTGTGTCAGTAATAAAACAACATCAATAAGAATGAGACAAACAGTCTGGCTGCGGTTGTGGCGTGCCAAATCTAATGTGCAATTTTAACGTGCAATTTCTCTGCCGAATATCTGACCCACTGCCAAATATTTGCTGCCACCACCATCTACCTATCAATGGAAAACTATTTGACTTAGCAGAGAAAACTCGGGATAAAAAACATCCACATTTTATTTTTTTATTAGGTAGGATTCAACATTGTAAAATACTACCATAAACATTTCAGTTATCATCCGGTGTATGGAAGTGGAAAAAAAATTTACTTGGCAACGTAGATGCCGATGAAGCCATAAAGTCCTAGATAACAAGCGGTTGATAACACTATCCTTGTATACTCGTACAACATCCAAAGTAACTACGCTTGTTTCTCGTCCATATCCATTAGTTTAATGGAAAGTGAAAACGTCTAATTACTCGCACATTGTAAAATAATTCTGGCGGAAATAAGTTTGCCTTTTACTAATTGGAAGCAACCATCTGGCTCTTGTTGAAAGATAATGTGGTAACTTGTTGGGATAGTACTCGTATACTGTATACATACTGTGTAATGCTTTTGCTTATTTTTTCAATTGAAAGTGAAATTCAACAGCTATTCCCTGTCCATTTATCAAACACAAGACACTCGAAAGCATATTCCTAGGGAAAGTTTGTGTTTTTGAATAGTTTGGCGAAGTTGGTTGAATAATTACAAATTTATGAGCGAATATGAGCTGTCTGGTTTTTGAATTGGAGTCAGTATTCGAATATTGTTTCACTATATGAGAGAGCTCGCTCAAACGTTCGCTGCTTATAATATTAGCCTCAAGAACAGTTTGAGTCTGGAACTATTCGACCCTTGTCGGGACTAGATGTTTCTATTTTTTTTTTTTTTTTGTTTTTTTGAATTTATAAAAGTCTTTTTCCTTTGGGAAAGAAGATTAAACAAAGGAATAATAATTATTGGCTTTACCTAGACAAAATTAAAACCAAAAATATCAAAAATTTACACTATCGTAAAGTAAGCACAGTCACACACTGAGCGGCGAAACAAGAAACAAACTTAAAGTTGAGCGGCCTGCCGCTTTGTGCGTGGAAAAGTGGGAGAATGTTGTGGTTCAAATAACACCGAGTTGTATTTGATCTTACATCAATAAATTCAATGCAATTGTTACTCATTAATAACTGTGCTTATAGCATCCTTCGGCAATTTCGGATCTAGTTTGTTTAGTGACGAGACGAGTATAGCACTCATTGAAAAACTGATCGCACCATCAGTCATCAGCTGTCAATAAAACGTTTATTTTGAAATTTAATATGAGTTGTGAGTAAACGATATGATAGGTTCACCTTTGCGCCCTTTGAAATAAGCTTTTATAGCAATTTTCGCTTACTAACTTTGTCCAGAAAGTATATGAGACTGATGCTAATGAAGAAATGAAAGTACAATGAAGGCTTATTATATTTTTTTTTATTATTACTTGAAGCTATTCACAGCACAGCATAAGCGACTAGGTTTTCGAACGGATGACGAAACGATGTTTAATTTTTTTTGTTTTCAACTTGCTAAAAAAGTTGTTTAGGAACATTTTTATTGATTCTTTGGATATCTCAGGAATGAATTTAAGCAACAAAAAAAAATTAATTCTGTGACTTTTCCAAGCAGTGTTCTTCCCAGAAGTATTTTCTTACGCTAAATGAATTCGTGATTCTTTAGTTCCAAACTAAAGAACTACCCAGTTACGCGAAAATGCGGTCAATGTTTGGATGTTTAATACAAAACGAACAAACAAAAGTAAATGTCGCTGGTCATGGGGCTTTCAATTTTGCTTTTCTTCATTGGTAACACTATAAAAAAGTTTTATGAATGAGTGGAGAACGGGTTATGCATTAAGCAATAAAAATTAATTAATTCTCTGAAAAACCCGTCGAAGTTAGAAAAACTTAATAACTTTAACTATGTCATCCAATGTGAATTAAATTTTTTTACGCATTAAATTTATTATTTCAGATAGTCACAAACATGATTTTCCTCACTCGCAGTTTACTCTCAACTTGGTAACTATTTTTTTAACTTAACTTATTAATTTTCTTCACTGGGAGTAAGGAGTCATTTCATCTTTTAAGCTCCTATTTTTACTCTCCTTCTTCTTGAATCAATTCTATAACTTGTATCTGCCTGTGGGGTCAACAGACCAATAGGGACAGCTGTTTGGTCTGATGGAATTCCTTGAAAATTGTTTCGAAAGTTGCATTGGAAATGCACGCACATATAGAATTTTAAAATATTCAAAATTCTACTTCAGAAGTCAAGCAGAATTTTAAAAATACTTAAACTTCCAATGCAATGTTCGGAACAAACTAACAACGTTTAAAACCCATGCCCTGATTTTGTATTATGAGTAGATGCAACTACAAACATGAAAGAACTTAAAAACAGGAAAAATATCCGTCTAATAATGCAAGTTAAGCCTGTACGCATAGCTACTGTGTTAAGCTTACAAACAAAAACTCCTTGTCTCCACCTTTATTGGACGTTGTTTTATTTTGCGGCAAGTCACTATATTCTTCAAAGCCTTTCTTTATAATTTCAACTCTAAAAATATCTTACCTACCTTGTAGCACAATTCACATAATCCCTTTTGACATTTTCGCTCATAAGGAACTCATTGACAAAACTATTCATTCAATATATTCCAACAGAAAGATTCTTGTGCTGCCCACAAAGTTTGAGATGGTTTCAACATGAATATGCAAATTAAAAACTGCTCTTAGCAGCGGATGCCTGCATTTCACCTTTCACTTGCTCAAGATGTGAATTCATATTCACCAACGTAGCAAATCCTGCCTAACCTTTCGCCGCCGCCATCAGCATTGTGTGTCATGCGGAGCAATGTGTTAAAAATATAGAAAATTATAAGTATCTGACGAAATTGACAAATCGGTGTTAGTAAACTTTTCAATAAGACACCGACTTGCAAGACACAACCATGTCTTGCGAACTCACTTGATTCCGGGATCTCGCTCTCGTTCACCCTGAGTCTTTAGTCTTCTTACCCGATGCGATACTTACAAAGTACGTATCCCCAAAGGCGGAGAATGTTTACAAGACGTTTTCTTTTCTATTAACATTATTGTTGCTTTTCTACGTTGTTTATTATTCAAACCACGAAATGAGGAACTAGGGTCTCGCTGGGCTCTCTCAGTATGCACGGTTGAAAGAAAAGTAATTGTACGGGCATTTGAATGTTTTAGCTCGGGCAGTTTTGCATGCACTTATGCAAAACAAAACCGAGCACTTGGCACCGAATTTCCAATTGTCGACCTACTACAACAATAATAATTGTGTTTAATTGTTTCGCCAACGCAAACTCATTTTGGTGCTTTACGAATGCACCATGAACACAAAGAGCTAAAAGTTGAATAAAAAAAAGAAAACAGAGAAGCACGATAGAAATTGTATTTGAAGACTTGCACTCTTGTGCGTAATTGAGTCTTGAAATTATGTGGGATGTTTGTATTGCAGAGGAAATTCAAGAGAGTTATTCGCAAACGCAATGCAACAATTCAAATTAATAAAAGTGACACTTTAAGAGGTTTCTTTTGTCGAAAGGGTGGTCGTTCAATACTGCTGCACCTACCACAACGATACATAAATTCAATTTAATGTTGAGGGGGCTAGCGAAATTATGAGAGAAATTTAAATACGAACTGCAAACTTTGTTATTCCGTTAAAGTTTTTAAATTGGATTTGAATTTGGGTTGCTGTGTTCGAGGGTTTGGTGGTAATATTTTATAAAAACAATCGTTTTCTTTTTGAGATCAGGAAATCGGCTGGTAAATGAAAGTTGGGATTTAAAATGCGAGAATGGAAAAGATGATCGAAAAAAATACAACGCCCCAGGAAATCACTAAAGGTTTGTTCGTTGAAGCCCTAGGGTCGCCCTGGGGTTGCCACAAAACGTTTTTTGAGAAACCTAAAGTCGCCCGGAATGTCAAACTAAGTGTTTTTTGAGCCATGGAACCGTAAACTTGGTTTGCAACATTACATTCGTGGTGGTGGTGGAAATGCAAAGTACCTCTTGCTACAGCAGCCGTGTTCTTGGATGTTCGACGTGGCACCATCCATTCCAATCCATACCAAACCAATGTATTGATGGGGTTTGAAACCATATTGTGAGGCTTATAATAAATTAGAGTTTAATTTGCATAGTAAATATAAGTGTTTTACTTAAAATTATGATTGTTTTTAAGCTTCTTTCCTTTTACTTTGAAGAAGAAAATAGAAAGAGAGCACGACCGTTGGTATGTAGTTGGCATTGTCATGATTATCAAAGGAGGGATCCAGAGAATCCATCAAAGTAACAAAGTTCTGATATGACCATGAAGAAAGATCAAAAAGGCAGAAAAAAACAATAGTGGTAGATATAGACAAATGCAACTTAATGCTTATGAAATGCTCAAGCACGGGTCACACAGTGCTGGTTGCCAGCGAGTCGAGTAGGCGCTACTTCCAGTCATTAATTAGCTTTGTGTAAACACGAAACTTATTCCACTCGCTGCCAGCCGGCGAGTATTTAGCAGCAGCTGGCAAAGCTTTTTCTTCAAAATTTGTTGTTAATATTTTGAATAGGTTTAAAAATTAAAAATAAAGTTCAAGAGCTAATTTTTTACAGTTTTCTGCAGCTGATTTTGCCGCTGGCGTTTAGCCGCCGGTAGTGTGACGGGGCTACCGGCCGCTGTTTGCTTCTGCTATTGACAGCCGCTGGTAAGAAGCGGTTGCCAAGCAGCCCGTTTAACCAGTTCTTTAGAAAACATAAAATCGTAAATTACATTCAACAACTTTGTCGCAAAATATTTTCTCAAATTCATCCAAGAACCTCTTAATGACCAATTCCTCGAGTTCAATAAATAAAAGGCGGAAGTTTCTTTTTAAATTAATTGATTCAACAATTATTTTTCCATATTTTTCCTTCAAAATAAACTTCCCAGCTAAAATGCAGTTCAACGAAAAATGTATGTCTCAGTAGTAAGATAAATTGAACTTATCATATCTCTGTACACTGTGCAGTGACAACTTGTCAAAAATGGAATTTTATATGGAAGAAATAAATATATATGTGTTTTTGAGCCCTGGGTTATCCCTCAACTCCCCCTAGAGCAGCTTGGGGATTTTGCTGGGGTCAGTACTGTCAAATGGCATGTATATTTTCTTCAAATGCCAATGAATGGACTGTCAAGCAAACCTGGGTCAACCCAGGGTAAAGTTCACTCACAAATGCGCAAAAAAATTATGTTGAATAAGTTTAATTATATTTTTAGGGAATAAGTTAATAAGAAAGAATTCTATTATTTACTGAAGAAAGCAAAAGACAATCTATATTAATATGATAAATTGATAATACTATGTGTGAACATCATTTTGCCACCAATAGAACTAAGAAACTTAAAATTTTTCATTGAAGGAAAGTTTTCGCGTATATGAATAAGTTTTTCGAGTTTTGTTAACAAACGCTATAGTTTAGACATATATATAAATAAAAGCACCACCGATAAAAATGAAGGTAGTACAAGTTTTTCGTTAAAGTTAGACGCAGCCATTTGATGAGGATACATCAAATCCACCGTGGTGCAACAATGGGCTAAACGGGCCTAAGTGTGTCAGTCGAGCTGGCAACCACTTTAACCTTACCTAACCTAACCTAACCTAACCTAACCTAACCTAACCTAACCTACCCTAACCTAACCTAACCTAGACGCTGTTAATATGTACACAACACAACACTGTTGATTGAGTTTCTTATGGAAATTTTGGGTAGTAGTAATCATTAGAGATAAATAAAATTTTAATGGTAGAACTGTACTCACTATTATTTGATTCACGGCACCCGAAGAACTGGACACACACACAATAACTCACATCTCCGTTTAGTTGTAGAACAGGTGTTCGACTTCTCAAATAAAACTATTCTTAATATTTTTCACTTTTGCATAAAACTAGTCCACTGGATTATTTCTGTTTGATTCTTAAAAAAAAAAAAACAGTTCGTTTACTTTTTCGTATGCCTAACTTCACAGATTAAACTCCAAACAAATATCAAATATATATTTCATTTCATTTCAAAATTAAAATTTACAAAACAGAAAACTATCAACCTGTGTTGCTGAAAGCACTGGCAAAATAAAACTATCCTCTACGCAGCACGTTGTTCAATGCACCGAATTTTTTCGCTCAATAGAAGCTTTTACGGCAAATCCTCTCCAGCTTGTTTGCTCTTCTCTGCTGTTCCTGTTATTCGTCTCTCAGTGGTCAGTCGTCGTCAGTGTATCAAAATGAATTCCGTTCATGAAAAGGTAAGAGTGAGGACTAAGGAGTCTTCGAAATGAACCACATGTGGTGCATGTAAGCTATATTCTTTAGAGCCATTGTGTTTTGTCTGTTTTTCTTATGCAACAAAACTAGCGAGTGAATTTTTTGTTGATTTTACACACCTTCAGTAAATCACATCTCACACACTTGATTTCCTTACAGCAATAAAATATGACTATAGAAAGAAAAGTATAACTTTGTAATAATATCTTTTATTTTCAATTTTTCTTAAGTTTAATTTTAATTTCAATAAAAATCGTACCTACAATATCAAACCCGAAAGTCGTGTTTTGAATTCAATGTATGTATTGTATATGTATGTATATAATTTCTTTTTAATAAGATTTTAAGACCAACAATGCATAAGATAGTGATAGATCAACTAAGTTTGTTGTTTTCAATGTCATATTTCAGTTTATATTAAATAATTAAAAATATATTGTACTAAATGCATTATTTTCATTTAAAATAGTATTCAACAAAACAAAAACTATTGAATAAAAAAGCTAAAATAGTTTCAACTTATTAATCCACATAAATACGAAATATCAAGCTGAAATCTCGAGACAGAAAGGTAATTGAACTTCTTTGCCAAATGTAGTGTAATCAATAAATAAATACTCTAAGAAAAATGTACATTCTTAATTTGTAACATTAATGGTTTGTCAAAAACACGATAATAATTATTTTCTACTTATTGATTATAGTAAATATTTTAACAATTTCTCTTACAAACTATTTAGTCTTAAAAATAAAAAAAAATATATTAATATATAACAACATAATCATAATTATAGTCAATATTTTTGAATACGAATGGTTTATTTGAGCTCTGCTGGAAAAAACTACTCATATTTCTTTCGCGAATTTTACTTGTGTTCTAAATTGTACAGAGTATTTTCTGAATGCATTGCAAGAATTGGAGCTTGAAACTTACAGCTTTCTACACAATCTAATAAGCTGAAGAAATAATCGTGTTTTGTATAAAATGAAGTATAAACGTGTAGTAATTTAAAAATAGTACATTTAACTAACGAAACCGATTCCGAATACTTAAGTGAAAAGGCAAATTTAGTATAAAAAAATAAATTGAAACCAATATTGTTTTTTGAGTCCTAATACATTTTCCTGCAAAGCTCTGAATTTTGTGTTATGAAACTAATTTTTACTTATTAAATTTAATTCTAACAATAAACAAGGAGTAAATGCATTTTATTGCTTATTAACGTCTGGTTTTATCAAACTAGGCATCAAATGTTATTGTAGAAAGTTTATTGTTCCTACAAAGTTCACTTGCTTAACAAATGGACACAGTCTCGTCTTCACAAGTTAAATCACATAAATACACATAAATAACATTTTCCTGTCTTAATGTAAAAGGGAAAGGCAGTGGGACTTTATTTTATTTTTATGGTGGATATGATACTTTAGTTTCAAGTTTTAACTTTATTTGTGACAACATAATTAATATGTAATTTATTACTATTCATGTTCGTCTCATTACATTCAAAATCTTCGCCTTTAATACAAGGTTTTTATATAAGAAAATATTCAAGCAATTAGTAAAATTGACTAGAGTTTTGCATGAAAGATGACTCTCTTTGTAAATAACGTAGATGTTCAAACAAAGACAGTTTCAAAACATATACATAACTATGCACTTCTTTAAAATAGAAGTTAAATAAAGCTACAAAGTCATTGGAATCATTGGATCGATATATTAAAAAATACGAAATTCATAAAGTAACCTTTCTTTTTAATTGAGGTTCTTCTTGCTCCCTTAAAATTCTAAAATGAATTTTAAAAATATTTTTCATAAATATACTATATTTGTAACTAATGATTTTTTTGTTTTTACTATAGCTATGAGATGCAAACTCTTTAGTTGTAACTCCAGGAAAGAGGGGGTTGCTGCACCACCTCGCCTCCTCGCTGACATCGTCCATGCTTTTTCATGTAACTGCCAAATTCACATGTGGGAGGTTTGCAACGGCCTTCAATGATACATCTTTTCAAAAGAAAATTTTTATTTTATCGTATTTAATAAATTTTGATTTAATCCAAACTTACTTTCTGTCTATCATTGAAAAGTGCTCCATTCCACGTTTAAGGTAGTTACATCCCATATTGCCAGACGAACAGTCACATCTACAGATTCCATCTTCTTGAAGGATTTTTTCGAATAATTTCGGACAATTGCAGTCAAGAACAGTTGCTTTTCGCATTATAGGTGCTACATCGGTAAAGGAATGCATATAATGTTTTGACTTATCAACGCAATGGCACTCGGTGTGATTAATGAATGTGTGTCGTTCGATTGAACCTTGTTTGGAGTTGAAGCTTTTGACCTGAGAAATATAAGAAATCTAATACTCAATGTGTCTGAATCAGATATGCAATTGAAATGAAAAGTTTTTAAAAAATTAAATGAAGGTTATTATATATATCGGATATAAGAAACTTACATTAGAGCCATTGACAAGATTTCAAGGCTTTTCGGAAAAAAACTCTTCAACATTTCTAGTTCTACAAAATTTATTTGTGCTACTTACATGAGCAAAGCTATTTTATAAAAACTAAAATCCAAGATAGTGGCCGAAACGTGAATTTTGCAAGGACGAAAACTCTTATTTGTAATATTCAACAAACATTCTTTTATACAAACAAATAACAACTAGGTGTGTAAAAATTTCTTGGCCAGACTTTGCACAGTGGAATATTTTTTTTTTTTAATTACATCAGTATTCAGTCAAAATAGTCACTATTCACACTGCTGTTAAATTTATTCATACACAAAAAAAGACAAAGCAAAATATTTTAAGAGTTAAAAGTTCTTCAGGTTGGTTTCACTGGTTGGTAATGGCGTCGAAACATCATCAGTCAAAGTAAAAATGTTCAGTATTGTCTGCCATTTTTTTCATCATGGAAAGACTAACAAACGAGCAACGATTGCAAATTGTTGAAATTTATTAACAAAATTCGTGCTCTGTGAAAAATGTGCATCGTCTGTTACGACCATGCTATGGTCGCCATAATCGACCTATTGAATCAACAATTTGTGCTGCTATCACCAAATCTTGCATCTCAGGTGGAACTAGACCACCGACACGCATGTGTATGTGTACAGTGCGTCCCGAAGAGAATTTTGCAGTCGTAGTCTCCAGGTTGTTAATGAGGATCGTGAAATATCAATTCGTCACCGTCTTCAGCAATTAGGAATGTGTTACTCAAGAACATGGAAAAGTTTACGCGTCAAATTGGGTTTGAAAGCCTATAAAATTCAATTTCTACAAGAATTTAAACCAAATGACCTACCATAACGTCTAATTTTTGGTGAATGGAATGAAATGGAACAGCTCCAAGAAAATCCGCTGTTTTATCGAAAAATTGTGTTCTGCAATGAGGCTCAATTCTGCCTCAAAGGATACTTAAATAAGCAAAACTGACGGATCTGGTCTAATAAACAGACACATACCATACAAGTATTACCGGTGCATCCCGAAAAACTGACAGTTTTGTGTGGTTTATGGACTGGTGGCATCATTTGACCCTTTGAAACTTTACTTTCAACGGCGAATGATATCGAGTTATTGGCTGAATTGAACTTGGCTGGTATGTGATTTCATTAAAACGGGGCTAATTGCCAAACAGCTCGTGAAACAATGGACACGTTGAAGTATGAATTTGGTGAGCAGCTTATCTCTCCAAATGTCCCGAGGAGTTGGCCGCCAAGATCATGCAACTAAACGCCTCTTGATTAGTTCTTGTGGGGTTATGTAAAGTCGGTAGTCTATGTGGACAGGCCTTGTTGAATAACATAAATTAAAATATTTAGGGTGACGTAACAAAGCGAGGAGCCCCGCGGCCTAGAACATTTCTCACAACCATGCCTTGTGAGGGAATGCATCGAGACAGGGCTTTTCTACGCTTAAAAATCACCCTTTAGTTAAGTGACAATAACAACCACTATCTACCTCAAAAAAGAAGATGATACTGGTTTTTTTGTCAAGTAAACCAAACCATTCTTCAATAAGTTCAATTAGCCAAGATGATACATATTTTGAGTAAGCCAAATAATAAAGGAATTTTTCTGCAGAACAGGTTGAGTTTCGCTTTCAAAATGTGAATGAAATTCCAAATTTCGAAGTCACGCATTTTGCTTGGCTGCACCACACAAAAATAAATCAACGGAATAATTGATAATTCTCTTACTTTCACCTGCAGTTTACAGAGCAATAGAAAAGTTAGCAAGTGAAAACTGAATCCTATTTGGCTATCCTATATACAGATATTTTTAGCCTAACAAAATACAGCATTTGCATATTAAATAAGTACATATATACAGTAGTAAACACTATGTTTAATGAGAAGGCATGGAAGGATTACATAAATCTGAATTATTCTATAAAAAATGTATGGCTTTTCAAGAGTCCTTATAAAATGATACGAGTATGAACATGGCTGCACATTATTACTTAGTCCTATGCGTTCCAACAGGGAGTAAACATGCTATTGTTGCAAAGTTCACTTTACATTCATTAATATTAAAGCACTTAATTCACAGACCAGCAATGAATATAGACAGGCATATTACAAAGATACTTTTTAATTATAAATGAAAAGTGTTGTATACCTTCGTGTGCGGTGTGCAAAACCAACCAACTGAGAGGAGTTGAAGGCAAATATGTAATTATCAAATGGGGTTAGAGATTGAAATCTATTGAAATCAGTTACTTTAAATACATGCCTTTGTTTGCGTAACACAAACTTGAATTAAAATTTATTCTGCGATTCTTGCACATTTTAAAAGGAAAAAAAAGCAATCCATTTAATGAAATGAAAGAAAGGTTTAGCTTGGAGTACATCCTTGTAAAGCCTTTGAAATATAAAAAGCCTTCCAACCCAAAACGGTTACGATCTAAATCTTTCTCAAGGCCCCCGTCATGTCAGCGGCATTTAACAAAAAAAAGTGCACGGAATTAGGTAGTTAATTTTTAATTTACATGACTTGTGAACAAGTTTTGTATGGTTTCATATTAAAAAAAAGACCAATCAGAATCTTTGTGTGGCTCACCAAAATGAACTACTTACTGTCCGATTATACTCCATAATATACGAGGATGTAGAGAATTTTTTTAGACGTGTGGTTTTCAATTCTGGTGCTAGGTGAAGTTGCTTATCTACGCCGATAAGCCCAAGATTTTTGACACCTTGTAAGAGAATATTAAGCCCGTAATTGCTGACATATGATCCCAAACGCTGCTAAAAGTCTTCGAAAATTGGGCCCCTCGGCTGAAATTTGTTCGATCCAGTCACTTTACATGGCGGCAATCTTTTAATTTTATAATAAAGCTAAAAACTTGACCATAACATTAAATTAATTATATGCGTTTTAATTCTTCTTGAAAACCACGCTTAAAAAACACACTTTACTTGAACTTCCAATAAATGAAATGGGCTTATTCCTAACAAAATTGTAACACCATAATTGTGGTAGGAGAGGCACTCACATTTATTTTTTAATTTAAAAAAAAATTTTTTTCCGTTTTTTAATTCATTGTTTTTGTGAATATTTTTCTGTACATTTTAACATTCTCCTGTTTACTGTAGTGAAAATGTGAAAATCAAAAGCAAGTATCGCGCGGTTTCAAAGACGGTTTAGCCTCGTTTAAGTTTAAGTTAAATTGGAGGAGCGTGCAACTGCAGGCAGCAGAACCTCAACCAGAGAGATAGGTGAAGAAGAACATCTTCAGATTTAAGGGAGAAAAGGAATATACAACATTTGAGTGGGAGTAAGATGTGGACTATTTCACTGAGGTGGTCCTCATGCCGTAATGGTTAGCATATCTGCCTGTTACGCGGGAGATTCATGGTTCGAATTCCAACAGGAACTAAAAAATGTTTTTCTACGAGTATCATCTTTTGCGAGGAATTGGCAAGTCCTCCGATGGTAAAATCATTGCCATGAAAAGCGCTTTCTCGATTAACCGTTCGGAACCGGTAGAAAATTGTATATCCCCTCCATTCCCTCAGAAGGCAGAGTTGTGAGAAATGCCCATAATTTATTATTATGCTGCGCCGCTTTTCGTATGTATGTATTACCTCCCTGAACCATATAAAGTTTTGAATAAATTTCGAATAAATTTCAGGATGTTGAAGTTACCCAGGTCGCCTAAAAGGTATTCTCACAAGGCTGCTTATCGGGTATTTGTGAAGTTAGGACACTCACAGATATAGTGAAAGCATCCTCCTTCTGCTTTTTCCTGGGAGGAGGGAGTGGAATGGCCTTTCATCTTACCTATCGTCTTGAAAACATTTAACAGACTTAAGAGTACCCAATTGCATCAGACGGATACTCACTGAGTTGTGGCCAGTGGGGTATTGTTGTATTGCTCTGATTCCAATTTTTTTTTAAATTTCTATATTACTCTCGACACAGTTCATAGTCTGCTTGCTTTATGGTTTAATCTCTTATTAAGTCTAATCTATTATTTTAGATACAATTCATCTAAAATATGGTATATTAAAAGCAGTTAAAAAAGTGGGATTCCTCATAGTATGGAAAAAAACTTATCTGTCTCTCCGGTTTCATAATAAAAAAAAAACCGACTGCAGCTATTATCTTTAATCTTAGGATGAATTGCCTTAAGTTTTTTCTTTCGATGGGTTAAATAAAGAGACTTTAGCTTTGCCTCATCAGATAAACTACTATACAGATAAGTTCATCGAATAAGCGTGATATCATCTGTTCTTTATTTTGTAGTTGAAGGGCACGTTTCAATAACCTTTTCTTTGTTTGCTTCGAGCCGTACGTAGCAGACGAAGTTCAATAGT
Source organism: Melanostoma mellinum (assembly GCA_914767635.1). NCBI lineage: Eukaryota > Metazoa > Arthropoda > Insecta > Diptera > Syrphidae > Melanostoma > Melanostoma mellinum. The sequence continues at coordinate 594,094 of OU612060.1, read as the reverse complement.
TTTTTTTTTGCGAGCCAAGTCGGTGCATTTAGTCAAACGAAATCATTGAAGATGCAGTCTCTATTTGCAAAATTACGTTGCAGATTATCTGCATAGAATTAATGTTAGCTGCTAATTGAATTTTGATTACAAACTGAAACATAGAATAGCTATCTACATACGTACGTTTATGTACATTAAGATAAGGTATTTATCATAAAAATAATTGTTGTGACTCAAAATTCAACTTCTTGTTGTTCTTCTTTTTTTTAGTGTTACAAGCACCGTGATCTCGAATGAATCACAGGCACAGCTCTCCCACTTATCTGCTTTACTCGTCACATTAGTGATCCGCGCTCAAAATTCATTTGACTTTGGTAAAAGCTTCGTGGTCATGAAATAAATATCAGTTTCCACAATATTAGCACTCTATCTATCATTTGTTACATCAAAAGAATGGAAGTGTCTATATTTATCCAAAAGAGGCCATGTTGGCTAGTGGTGGTTCGTTTGAAACACCACATTTTGAGTAAAGAAAAGGTCGTGCAGTCTTCGTCATTGCCTTATTGCACCCGTCACATAGACACTTCCCAAAAGAATAGCTTTTCATGACAAAATAAATCTTGTACCCAATCGACAGCTCTTCTATATGAGATATGAGTATGAGCGCGTCTGAAAAGCTAGTGAAGATTTCTTTTTAATTCGGTAATCGTCCTTATATGTACTCAAATAACATTCAAAAATAACCCATCTGGACATAATTTCAGTCAAATGGGATTGTCTTTAATGGCTTTCTGGCACTAAATGCAAAAAAATACTTGAATATTTAAAGAAAAACAACCACCATCATGCGTTATCATCATGTCGCATTGCAATTGTGATGAAATCATCCTGTACCCGCATTAAGGCATGGACTCCGTTGTGCCCATACGTTAACACTCAACAGCTATTAGCTGCGGAGACGGTAAGGTTATGCAACAAATGATCAAACTCCCCCTACCTTGCCCGTAGCGTGGTGTGTCATACTCGTACCTTTAAACCTCTACATTCTACATATCTACATTTATAAAAAAGAAATAAAAAATAAACATTTCACTTCAACTTACAAAAAAGTATAGGTCCACACTTTGCGTTCTCTTGGGTGCGCAAGTTTGTCGGTCCGTCTTGCAGCATCCGGTGTCGTCCCCACATCTGTGCAGAATTGTACAGTGCGGCACGTACATTTTCGATGGATCCTTTTGAATGCGCTCTACTCTTTGCTGAGGCAGACGGCAGTTAGCCTCGCTATATATTCTCGATGCGTGTGCATTAGCCAAAGCTGAAAAAATGTGAAAGCAAAACATTAATTCTTAATTATTTCATTTGTTTGTGCGGTTTAATCAATGAAATAGGTTTACAACGAATACTCATAAGCTAATTCGAAATTCACGGACAGCCGTCTCAGTTCAAGAAGTAGAACTACATAACCTATGTTCATTATTTTTGTTTACCTTTGTTTTGCATATGATTCGTGATATGGCTCTTTCGTGACTGTTTAACGGCGTCATGTGTTCCTAATTCTTCAAACTTTTGCTGCGTCAGTGTGCCTGGAATGTTGTATTGCGAGTAAATACTTTCAGCATCCTGAAAAAGAAAATAAATTTTTATTGAAACTGTAGACATTTTTTTGCATGCAAATATATAATTTGTAAAAAAAAACAACTATTAAATGCAGGCGTTGGTTTAACACTTTGATGTGGCGGCGGTGGCGGTGATGGCGACCTCTTAGCTTTGGCATGCTATCATAGTATTGAGTATTTCAGTTCAGAACTGGATTAACTATTCCATTCTGAGGCATAATTAATTGAGATTTTGTTCAAAGTAAATCATGTTAGTGGCCAAAGTGGCCAAAGTGAAGTATTTTATGTCGGCAGACACTTTGCGATAACAAGGTGACGTTAACATTTATTTAAAGAGTTCAGTGTAAAGTCAACAAATCGAAACTAAAACCAGTTTCATGTTCCATTGCGAACAAATGTAATCAGGCTAATAAATATTATTTGGTAAAGGCAAGTGATTTCTTTTTCATTCGAACGAAAGATGTTTGTTACGTCCATCGTTAGTTGAAAAACAGCCTTTTTATTGAAAACTCTCTTTTGGCTTTTTTGCCTGTGCCTTTTTACCGATGTGCTCCTCAAACATAGTCATGTGTTTTAAGAGCAACTGAGGAAACTTATCTGAGTACCCCAGTTTCTGTTAGAAAATGAACTGCGAAAAAGGTTTTTTCATTCAAAGTATGCTGCTAAATACGACACCCATTACCCTTTAAAACGCATCTACCCGTACGTTCTGCTTGTTGCTGCAATGTAAGAAGCTCATATTTGAGCAGAGGATTCCAAACGCTTCCTTGGTGTATATCTACTGTGACCTGGAATTCTATAGTCATTTCCAATTCCAATAGTTATAAGATTGATCGAATGGTAATTATCACAGCTTCGTGTTTCTCCTTTGTCATTGTACATTGCCAAAAGGAAACTTTCCCTTCGAGTATAACCTCCTGAAAGCTTTAAGATGAGAATAGTGAATTTAACCCGATGTCATTCATCTTTTTCCAAAAATTAAATGACATCTCTTCTGACTCAGAAGCTTTGCTTTTTTTGGAGGTCTTAACAGCCTAACTCGCTCCTTCGAACTTCGACTGCAATGTCGGGCACTTCAGCTGCTGTTGAGTTCTTTGGAGGATCGTGATCCACTGCTAACATATATTTTGAATGCAAAAATTAAATATGTACATAGAGACCGTCATATCCTGTTACTGTAAAATTTAATGCATCTTTAGAGGCGAGTAGCTTAAGCTTTTGAAGGCACCATAGGTAAATACAGTCCGCAGTTTTCCTTGGAATTACAAACATGTATTTACTATACAAATTTTGTATGACATAAAATGACTAGTTGGTATTTCAATCTGCTAATTACATTGATCGCGCTTAAAATATAGGGATGAATAATCCAGTTTACCATATTACATATTTGCGGTTAACTGAGCCGATGTCGAAATTAGGTGGCTGTCTGTTAGCCACATCATTTACTACAATATGGGCGTAACTCTCTTGATATGCTCCGGCGATGACAAACTGTCCCTTTAATTCCAGCAATTATCAATTTACAACTTGGTGTTCTATTTGCCTGCTGCTTTGATCGGCACTTTATCTGATTGCCTTTCAAAACGAGCTTTCCGTCTCTTTACTAATTCATTAAACATTTATGAGCGTGACGAGGCAATAACGATGCTGCGCTGATGCAATTGCTATGGCCACATGCAAGCCAGCTTCAGCATATGAAAATGATTTGAAACCACAGGCATATATGGGGAAGGAGATGAATCATTGAAGAAAGATCAGGGTATGGTTAAAAAAAAAACAAACACAAAATTCAACTACTTCTTCTTACTCTAGACTTTTGCGTCACGAACATTGCTTATAGTACTTTAATTGTAATTTAAATTTGAACGCGAATAAAATGGAATTGAAAATTATTCCACTTCCTGCACCAGTTGTCCATTTTACCATTGCTCCTTCGGTGAACGAGGTTTCATAAATTTAATTCGTTAACGACGATTTAAAAGAAAATTGACTGAGCAAATTAGTCAAAAATCTTGATAACTACAAATCAATGAATGAAGACTCATCTGCTTTCAATTTAAAAACTCATCACATCCAGTTGGCGTTGGCACCCAATTATTATATTATTATTTTTTTTTTTTTTTGTGATATCATTCAACTATGTATTATAGCATACCTAGCTTCGTTTGCTTACGTGGATACTTTTTCTATCGTGTCACTTTTCCCAGACTTAGTGGGTTCTCGTAGAATTATCTGATGCAAATGTGATGATGTGTGCTCATTTATGTGGAAGAGGAGCTTTCAACAGGGGGACACAAAAGAGGATTTGTATATCGCAATGCAGTTTTAGACGATGACACTGCACGAAGTAAAAGAGATATATCTCCTTTGCATCGAGCCTCATGTATGAGTGGAATCTTAAGTGTCAATGACACATTGGAATGACGACAACGTTGCTCCTCTCAAGTTGAGGTAGGAGCTAGTAGCAGTAGCATTTTAAAGGGTGGCTTTCTGTTTTGCATTCCATACGAAAGGTGAAGAGTGGTATTTATGTGTAAAGTTCGTGACAGTGTCAGCGCACTATGACGGAACGCAAACATTTTAAAAAAGATACGTCATATTCAGTAACAACAATGCAATACTAAACATAAACGTTTCAAGGACGGGCGTCGTTTTCGTCTTTTGTCTATTTTCTTACAAAAATCACCGGAGAATGCAGATGACAGAAAAAGGTAGGTAGGTGTGTATTTGTTGAGACTGAACTTGCCTACTAGGAAGCTCATTCAACTCTCCGCTTTTAAAGTGGGCACGTCAGGCAACACGAAAGTGTGGAATTTTCATACATCAGGTATGTAGATAAAGGCAATAAGGAAAATATTTTAAATTATGTGATGTCCCTCTGAATTCTATAAGTTAAATTCTGAAAGTAGATGCGATATTATATTTACAATAGGTGTATCAGAAGGTACAATATACGATGATGTCACTACGAATCAAGGCGGGTATTCATATCACAGCATCTATAAAAAAGGGAACCAAAGGAGTTTGTTCAATGGCACGGGTATACGAATGTCTCCAGGTTGTGTGTAGCTTTACATATTCGAGTAAAAAAGAACTTTGCTCAGTATAAAAAATCATTTTTTCCAATCCCATTATGATACAAAGTAGGTAGTTATGTAGATTGTAGACTACAGCTATTCTGTTTTTGAAATTTTTTTCAATTTGTAAAATTTTAATATAGGTATGTACAAGTGCTGAGTTTATTTCAAATATCCTTGCCTCACAACCTTCTGAGACAAGGGTAAAAAAAGATTTTTTGTATGAATTGACTCATGTGAACAATCATGTTAACATATTAACACACAAAAAGTAGTTTATTTTGAATAGTTGAGAGCCAACTTTTTGCTGGGGGAAACAAAAAAGTTAAAATGCACTTGTTAGAGGAGGGAGATGTTTCTCGAGGAAACGATAGGAGGATTTTTTTTCTTTGATTTTCCGATTTTTCGTAGCACTTGTTATTTATTTAATTTGTTGCTAAAAAATTAGTAGTTATTAAAAAAAAGGTAAATTATGTCAAGAAGTACTGCCAAATTTTAAAGCGATTGGTCCAGTAGATTTTGAGTTATCGTGCACAGGACTTCAAATATGACATTTCTCCGAGAAATGGTTTGAAAAACGCAGAAAAGTTTCGTCGTTCAGCAGCATACAGAGGTCAACTGGTGTACAGACTAATATACACCATGCCTCAAATATAAATTACAAGATCGGAACTGGCCCTTTTATGAAGGAATTTATTCGGGGCCAAAAAATTAAAATAGCGCGCTGGGCAGCTGCCGCCCAGGCATAAAACCCGGTATGGAGCAATAGCCACTCAAGTACTCATGACTTCGTCAATTTTACTCCGATCTACTTTAAATTTTAACACAATATTCTTGAAATATGCATTCATTTAAAAAATTAAAGAAACAAAATTTAAATACTTTACCCCCTTCCCCCTCCTAAACAGCATTTGTTTGTTCCAGGAGTTTATTTGTCTTCCTTTTTTCTCGCAGCCATCGTGTCGGAACTTTCTGTAATAATGTCTTTGTGAAGGAATTTTAAGGATTTCTTGTTTTAACGTTACATTTTCTATTAGGTCGACCGTGTTATGTTTTCTACACCTCAAGCAAGTGAGAACGATTTTACACAGGCTATAAATCAACGACATGGCCCACTTTACAGGACACAAAAACACACACTTCTCAGCCTAATAATGAAAATTTCTTATGTAGGTACTAATACGAATACTGAAGTAATCTCTTATTTCACCCCCTCCTTTTAATCTTTTTTTCGGTAAGGTAGCAAAGCACTTCAAGGGCACTAAAAGCCAGTTTGAGGTTAAGATAACTGTAAAGCCTCCATCTCAAAGACCTTGTAAATCAAAATGTGTTTTGTGAGTGGAGAGCCCTAGAGTGTATTTTTCGCGCAGGTAATGTAATGTCAAAGTTGAAAAGTTTTCGTGTTGTGTGCAAACTAAAAGCTTACTTAAGTAGAAGAAGTCTGCGATATGCATTTATTCACCAAATAAAGTCTCCAGCTAAGTGTGCTCATTACTTACAAATACATGCTCTTCGGTCGGAAATTAAACACAGATGTTCTTTGATTCAATGATATCTATTTGTTTTTATTGAATCGACCCCAAATGAGGCATGGTTTATATTCTTTGCATGATAAATTGTTGAAAAGCCCACTAGTCACTCAGCACGTGTTAGAAATTTCAGAAGAAAAACACATGCCAACTTGAGACATCATCTGCCTTCAGACAATTCTTTTCAAATTGATATGCTAGTTTGTATTTTGGGTCATTGTCATTACACAATCAATTAGGCAATCGGGAAACAAGATACGAGCTTAAGGAATTCATATAATACTAAAGGCACTTTAAGCCTACACCATTGGCATCCCGCTGGAATAGCCAAATTTAGTGAATGGCTTTCAAAGAAACTCATTACTCTTTTGACACAATCTGTGGGACACATTTATCAAGACAAAACAAAATGTCATTTCGACTTATACTTCATCACAGCAAGTCGTTGCAGTGAATGCATAATAACAAATAGCACAATAATGCAACTCGCCATAGAGAGACACCGATAAGCACTAACCATTAAATCACTCCTTTATGTTAAATTAGAATTGCTGACTTCAACCGAAATGAAACTACTTAAGAGTCAGCTCTTGTAGTCTTCGTAGGCAAAACAAATAACGAAACAATTATGATTTACGACGAAAAATTCGCATCGCGAAGCCTCGACGCTGCCTAATGACAAACCATTTATAATTACTATACTAAGCGTTGTTCAATTATAGCTAAATGCCGATTTGCCAATCAATCAGCCCACCTTGAGGTAAAATGGCAAAAGGTGAAAAGTTTGAACTGAAGTCATAATCCTTGGCCTGGATTTGGTTCCATGATAGATCGAATCGTTCAAGACTTTCTTGTCATATTTTTAATACGTGTCTTAAAATGAAAGGAAAAACAACAAATGGTCAACACAATGTGACCATAAACTATATTTTTTTAAATTTCTGTGACATGGCATTTCTAAAATTACCATCTATTAACTTAATCTTAATCTTTGAAATTAAACCTGTTTAAAATAAAAAAAAAGTATTTATATAGACAAAAGCATGTGATACAAAATGAAACTTTTTAATCTTTAAATGTTTTTTAGAGCTCGGATCTTTCAGTGCAAAATCTTTGCACATGCTGAAAACGGAGTCAATTCCTGTTTGTCTAGCTTGTTTCTTATATATTTTCCATCCTTCAGTACTGAAGTTATTATATTGTAAAAACCTCTTTCTAGAATTCTTACATAGGGTTTTAAATCTATGAGAAAGAAGACGTACATTAATCGCTTTTGAACAATTATACAACTAATACCATGACTGACATTTCTGTGAGCTCTGCTATTCTTATGAGCTCATCTTAATGAAAGTTTTTAAAAGATGAAGCTATAATCAACAAAAGGAGCATAAAAACAATAAAAGTTTATTTCTTCTTGGTCTAGATCTAGAAGAAGGAACATCTTTACGACAAAAGAAATAAAAACTATCAACAAATCACACAATCATTTCTACAAATAGGTTCGTTAATAATTTCTTGCCTCGCAGATATAAAAAAAGTGGGAAATAGCATCAGCGTGACTCATTTACGCGTTGTATGTCGTTTAAAATACGATGCAGTTGCATTGTCAGCCAATTTGTAAACAATGTCCGTTGTCCGCTGCAGTTTGTTGATATATACGCTTGTACATAATTTGCGTGCGTAGACACATTCTCTGAGCATTCCCCACAAATTGAACAAACATTTGAGGTTAAGCTACAAATTAAGTTCCCCACTGAAATAACACTTTTGATTATTTGTGCACGCACACAATAGATGCTGTTTAAGCATACTCAAAGGAATGCATCATGATTGAATTGTTTCAATTTAAATACAACTCGAAACGTACTTTCTACAACTTCACTTGGTTTGCAAAATTGAAGTGAAGCAAATGATTTATTTATCGAAATATGGACTGGGAGATCCTAGAAGGAACTGAGACAATGATAAATACTCTTTCTTTTGGTACATTCTTCTAATTACTCAAGCCAGTTAAGTCATTATCTGATTTCATTAAATTAATTAAAGAAGTTCCACCTAATTGTATGTAATGAAAGTTTTCCTTTGTGGATGTGTAGGTACATTACAATAAACTGTATAGAACTCGATAGAACTACGAGCGATGATTTAGTTGCAGACTTAGTGTCAGACTTGCAACGATGTAATTAAAAGTTTATACTGAGCGTAGTAAGTTTTGAATAAACTGAACTTGAGCTCCTGCCTAGTTAAGTTCATGGTCTGGAAAGACAGTAACTGAAAACGAAATCTATTAACTAAAGTGTTTGACTTTCATCCCAGTTCAGTTAATAATTTACTAGCGCGATTTCAAACTATGCAAACAGTCTGACTGAGACTGAGTGTATCGATTGCTCACAATCAAAACGACGAGAACACTTGTTTCGAATTTGTTAAAGTCACTAGATTATTTTCAAAAATCTTTTAAACGTGTCAATAAATAAAAAAGTAAATAAAGAGGGTGGCGCACCAGAGCGAGGAGCCCAGGGGTCTAGGGTATTTCTCACAACCAGCTTTCTGAGAACTTGCCGAATTCTTGCCAAAGGCGATATTAGTGAAAAAATGTTTAATAGAATTCTCAAAATACATGAAATCACTGTTCTGCTTTAATATTCTTACCGCACGCCTTCTTTGGTGCAATATTCAATAAGCAACAGGGAAGGTGGTGTCCTCTTCATTTCTCATTTTTCCAATCAGTAAACTTAAAAGGATTTTCACGAAACCCATTTTGCTGTTTATACGTGCAATCTGGTTATGAAAGCAGTTAGAACTGATGGAAACAAAATAAATGTTTTTAGTAGCATGTGTAGATATTAAGCCTTAACCCAAACTGTAGAAGTTATGAATTCATTTTGATAGCAAACAAAAGTTTTAATATTAAAAAATATGCCATCTAGGGATATATGCTGCTTTGAAAGAACTTCAACCAATTACATATTTTCTTTTCCGTACAACTGACGCAATAAAATGAGCCAAATTGTTACACAACCAAATAATGAATACGAAACAGAGACAAATGAGCCCTCATTAAGTTCCAACTTTAAGAGAGTTCTTAATTCAAAAGCACGTCAACCATTCGTATTCGGATGCTAGCTTTAGGTCTTGCCCAACGACATGACACTCGCCGCTCCTTAAAGTACGTAAAGGCTAATAGATATTGGCTATGTAGAAAACTGGCTATGGCCACCGCGGCGTGTGCTTCAAGGTACCGTCAATAGGTTGCCTGCCTTACATGCTTATCTTTTATTTTTATACTTACCTACATAAGTTATATAGAAGATAAAAACAGAAAATGTTAATGTAGCGTGTTCGTTGACGGAGTAAAACCATAAGCCGCCTACACTTTACCACAAAATCCAGCATGAGTATTTATTGTACAATGTACATATACCTACTTGAATCCGTAGAAGCAAACCTCTTCATACAAATCAGAAAATTGCTGCAAGAGCTAGAAGATACTTTATATTCCTAATCTTTGAATGTATGTACCGGGTAAGTTTGTTTTAGAAAAATAAAGAAAATAATATATGAAGGTAAAATGAGTGTTGCAAAATAAGAGGTGCCCAATCAGATTTTACTTAATTTGTAAATTTCAATATGCAACAATTTATGCACGTTATACCAAAAAAAAAGTTAAATTGTGTTTTGATTACTTAATTTATTAATGTCAAAGCTCCTTTACTCTCGGATCTACACGGTTCACAATAGTGATCCGACTGTGGGGTGTGGGGTATGCTGCGTAGGCCTCAGAAAGCGTTGGGATGTCTCCCGTTTTTGGATTGTTGCATGTCCAATGCCAACCAAAAGCAGATTTAGTTGCATTTGTCTGTACCAGGAGTGTTTCGGACTGCCTTTCTTTTTGTATCTTCGCAATAGTTAATTGATATTTAGTTGAAAGGTGATTGACAACTAGTTTCAAAGTGGTTGGTAACTAGTAAACGATATTTTTGTTTTTGGTTTAATGATAACACTGCAAATGTATGACATAAGATCCACAACCTGAATCACAGCCAGAATCAATACCGATAATGGCATACATATTGCCCATAATCCACGATTGCTCGAAAGAAAACTTTTTTAAAACAAGGTTAGATCCGTGTCACATTTCATGTCTTTCTAGTACTAACCTGGAATCAGGATCCGTTTTACTCAATCTGAATCTCAGTCTTAACTTAACTTCCTGATATCTGTCACAGGACAGTGAAGTGTTTCTAAATTGTATGTACACTGCTGTTCACTTAATTAGACGCACAAATTTTTTTTTACATAACCCTAATTTTTTTGTAAGTGTGGGTAGCAATTGTCAAACAATTGCATTTATTTGAAAGCTTATTAAATTCTCAACAAAATAACACTAACAAGTCCAAGGTGAGTGGAAGTAAAGGGACATTTTTTCTCTCTTTTGTCTATGCTCCAAGAAAAAGTACACTTTTTTTTGTTCACATGATTAGACGCACCTGTAAAATTAGTCAGTTGGCCGCGATCTGTTACTTGGATTAGAGTCAGCTGCAAAGTTTAAGCAATAAAATAGTGTTTGCCACAGATTTCAGTCCAAAATGCTGGAAAAAAAAGGTTTAGCTGCAGAAGAAAAAGGGAAAATTGACGTGCTGCAATCCGAAGAGTTTTCAATGAGGAGAATTGCAACAAAAATAGGCCGAAGTGACCATGTTGTGAGCAATTTTATTAAAAACAGTGATTCCTACGATAAAAACTCCAAAGGAAGGACAAAAGCGGCTTTAACTCCTCAGGATAAGAGAAAAACTTAAAAAAATGCATCAAATTCAGCTCTCTGCACCAGTAAAATAAAGGTAAAAGCGGGGGTAACAGCCAGCACATTAACTGTTCGTCGAGCAATTTTAAGTGCAGACCATCTTCAATTAAAATAGGAACAAAAAAACGCCTCCACTAAACGCCATAAGAGAGAACAGCGGTTGGAGTTCGCACGCGTTCACATGACCTGGGATACTAACTTTGGAAATAAGCAAAATTGGCAAAATGCGGTTTTTTCTGTCCAAAAAAATTTAACCTAGATGGTCCTGAAGGATATAACCACTATTTCCATGATTATTTTTTCGTCAGAAAAAACTGCATTTTGACAATTTAGCTCATTTCCAAAGTTAGTATCCCAGGTCATGTGAACGCGTGCGAACTCCAACCGCTGTTCTCTCTTATGGCGTTTAGTGGAGGCGTTTTTTTGTTCCTATTTTAATTGAAGATGGTCTGCACTTAAAATTGCTCGACGAACAGTTAATGTGCTGGCTGTTACCCCCGCTTTTACCTTTATTTTACTGGTGCAGAGAGCTGAATTTGATGCATTTTTTTAAGTTTTTCTCTTATCCTGAGGAGTTAAAGCCGCTTTTGTCCTTCCTTTGGAGTTTTTATCGTAGGAATCACTGTTTTTAATAAAATTCCTTACAACATGGTCACTTCGGCCTATTTTTGTTGCGATTCTCCTCATTGAAAACTCTTCGGATTGCAACACGTCAATTTTCCCTTTTTCTTCTGCAGCTAAAACTTTTTTTTCCAACATTTTGGACTGAAATCTGTGGCAAACACTTTTTTATTGCTTAAACTTTGCAGCTGACTCTTATCCACGTAACAGATCGCGGCCAACTAACTAATTTTACAGGTGCGTCTAATCATGTGAACAAAAAAAAGTGTACTTTTTCTTGGAGCATAGACAAAAGAGGGAAAAAATGTCCGTTTACTTCCACTCACCTTGGACTTGTTAGTGTTATTTTGTTGAGAATTTAATAAGCTTTCAAATAAATGCAATTGTTTGACAATTGCTACCCACACTTACAAAAAAATTAGGGTTATGTAAAAAAAAATTTGTGCGTCTAATTAAGTGAACAGCAGTGTATTTAATGACCCCATTCTAAAGTTAGAGTGATGTTAACTAGACCCGGCACTTTCTCTTAAAAACGCACTGACTATAAATGTTCGCTGTTGCATTTTACTGTGTAAGTTATGAACTAAATAAATTACTATTTATAAAGCCAAAGAACACAATTATCGGGTGGACTATTTTTCTTTTATATTTCGATCGAAGATATTAGTGGCATTACAGAGTGCACACAAGATATCTATACCTACCGCGTCGTTGCTTCGCAAGAGCGTGTTTATTGGTTTAAACAAAAAGAATTTCACCAGTATTATTTTGCTAATTCAAACCAATTTAAAAATCTTTAGAGACGATTGAATTAAACTGAGTCACAAGTTTATATACGCCAACGCCTTTTGAAATAGATATGCTTTGCTATTAATGCTTTTTTCAATTAAGAATGCATTTATAGTCCCTATGAGTGAACAATACTTAATGCTTAATGAAAAAACCTCAAATCAAATCTAATTTGATCTGAATTCAGTGCATATTCTCGACACACGACTGTGGTTTCGGTTTGAGTATTGAATTTCACTTTTGGTTTCCTGAAACTTGGTCGGTGGTAAGACTGCAATCAAAGCATAAGGGGGGGCCCTTATTATATTCTGAAATATAAATATAGGATTCGTTTAGAACCCATTCTTAAAAATAAAAGTGTCAAGCGTTTCAGCCAATAAATCTCATAGATGCTCATGATCTAAAAATGCAGGGACGATAGGATGATAAGGGCTGCAGCCGAAAATTAATTTGAGTTTCATATTACTACTAGCGTTCCAATGCAAACAAGAGTAATTTATATGACAAAACTGGAACTTAATGAATAGCAAAATTGATCGTCAGCTGCTCTATTCGCAAACGCTTTGACAACTTTAAAATCCGCAGACTGGAATGCAATAAGAAAAAATCGCCCAAATGAATGCGTATGTACTTATCCGAATTTTACTCGTTTTGCAATTAGAATTGAATTAGAAGCATATGACCATTCGATTGGAGAACCACATTATTTTTAGCTTTGTTTGAGTTTCGCCTAATATCTACTGTTCCGGCAAAAGTTTAGCAGACCTGTTAATTGTTCAAAGCCTACACACATTTCCTCAACATTAATCTGAAAGTAGAAATGCTAAACCTCTGCCAGAAATAATGTTTTTAAGTGTTAACGATTTAAAGATTGCCAACGTTGGTTTTGGGGACATCTGTGATAATATATGCGTGCCGCCGGAATGTGACAATGAATTTGACTTAATTAGGCCAAAATAAAACGAAAATATTAAATTACATATTTCGATATCTCGCTTCGTTTTTGAGACATTGAAATTTTTATTTTTTTATTTTATGTATCGATATAGCAAAAACGAAGCGAGATATTGAAAAATTTTATCTAACATTTTCGTTTTATTCATTCATTATTGTGGCGTTTAAAAGTCAACAATTTTTTTTTGCTACATACATCATCTTGAAAACTAAGTGAGCTATGGACAATTTTTTTTTAACATTTTCGTTTTACTTTTCGCTTACAAATCCAAGTTAATTGTCAGATTGCGAGCCACGGATATTGTCCTATCCCAAAACATGAAATAACGATTTTCTTGGTTTAAACACATAAGTTTATTTGTAAACAACTCCGCAAACTCATCTTTTCTCAAAACAAAAGTAAATCTAAATTTATTTTTACTTTTATATAAGGCTTTAAAATAAAAAGAATTATTCTAAGCTGATCAAAATAAGTTATCGGTTATCGCACAAAAACTACTACTTCTGCCCCACTGTGCGAAGCATGTCCATTGTCCATATAACAGCACTGCGCACTTTCTAAAAAAAACTGAGAATTTTAAAAAAGGCACTGATTTCTATCATTTCACTAAGAATATTTAGAGCACTTTAACTAAGAAATTTAAGTAATTTGGAACAAACAGACGTTTAATTACGACTCTGGTCAACAAATGAGTTGATACACAGAGCCCAATAGAATTCGCATGTAAAACTTTACTTTGTTCACATATGTTTTCAGCGCCATTGGAATCTTCTTCTTTATCTCTTTATAAAGATGCACCCACCCAAGGTAAAAATGACTCATTTTTGGAGCTCATCAAATTACAAAAATAAATGTTCCTTTTTGTTATAAGTCCAGAAACTTCGTTTGTCGGTGAATGTATAGGTACCTAGTTTCCAACTAAGAAACTACCCAAGGATTTATTACTTACAACACGACCAGAGTAATTTTTTTTTTGTTCGTTTTGTTCATAACTCGAATAAAAGTCGAGACCAACAATAAAAAATCACCCTTTAGGAGGTACAAGATCCTTCATTTAATTAAAAACTGGCATGATGGGAAAATGTACATTTAGTTAAATGAAAAATGCACTGCAATCTGCAATATGCTATATAGCTACCCAACGCCTACCCCTCTGATACCTTTGTCCGTGGCGACTGTGCTCTGAAGCGAAAGGATCTAATTAGTGAAAAATACCTGCAAATGAAACCACTACTATTTATAAAATCCTTTCGGGGAGGAGGCTTCGTTAATCTAGAAATTCATTAAGAACAGTGCAGGAAAAAATTTGCCAAGAGAATTTAATCTTTAAAATGCATCCCTTACTTGGGTTGGTTGGATGACGATATTTTTTGCAAGTGTCTCACGAAAAGATACGACACACCACACCGTCATACTTTCATTGGTAGGTAGGTATAACAGTAAGATGTCCGTATTTCATTATAACTTTTTTGTGTGTCATTGTTCTTCCTTCTAACTTACGAGTGGAACTGAAAGGGAAATAGTGCCAGAATATAGGGCATTTTTGATTGATGGTAGGTTTCAGATAAAGTGTGGGTATAAGAAAATAATTTTCCAAAGTGTTTATCAGATATTTTTGTAAATAAAGTTTAGGTGAGATTTCTCATTGTAGGCTTAGCTTCTAGAAAAAGAGTAGTGGGTGGTATGTATGTATGTGTTTTTATTTGCCTACTACATTGATGACATTAGACATAATGTCTTCTTTTGGACGGGCAGTGGGATTGCATTCCGGTTTTGATATCTTTCTTTTAAATTACATCACTGCTTAAGATTTAAAACTTAACTTTTACTAAGCGAAATCTCTCAAACCAAAAAAATTCATTCACTCATCTTTTTATAACTGGTTTGTTGAGCTCAGAGGCTGAAGGTTTTCAATTTATGTTGTAGTAGTTTTTCTAACCATGAGTTTAAAATTTTTTATGATAGATTTACCAAATATATACACATGTGTAGATAAGCATTGGTATAGGTTATGTAGATTTACAAATATTTATGGCCGCATTAACCCATAAAAATATAATTATCTGCAATAAATCTTGAAAATCGTGTACATCTCACGCCTGATGGTCCCACTAGATAGAAAAATTTGTAGTTTGATCAACAAATATTTCCATATTTAATTTTGCAGATGTAAGTGTGTCATTGAGTATTTCACAAAGTTTGTATGTTTGCTATCAATGTTTTTAACTTACTGTGTCTGTTGTTCGGGGTATTGCTCATCATTTTACAATCCCATTAGAGAAATGATGTCGTTCTTACGACGACTGTTCGTCCGATAACATTATCTTACCAAAAACATTATATTGGGATCTCTTTATCTTAGATTATAATTCCTCTGATAAGGAACGTAAGGTGTCTACCTATACCTATTCACATAGGAATTCTAAACCATATTCTTAGCTATCAAGATCTAGTGTTGTTTTGAGAAGAGGTTAACTTTGTACCTACATACGTGATAGCGAATGATGTTAAGAAGGTAAAACACCCTTTCGGAAGGTAAAACACTTTTTCGACTAACATCACTGCTGGTTATACCTTTTGTTGATACCGCAATGCACAAGGCGCAAGAGCCTCAACATCAAATCGTAAGCTTTTATTCAAAGTCAGATACCTACTCCATAAAAAACACACACACGCACACACAAACGATTCAAATTCATGTTAAACATGGAAAAAATCTTAGAATAATTTGCAGGCTGCCATTATGTAGGACAATAACGTAATGTCTAGATGTTTTTAAATTTGTTATCAACATAAGCTTGATACAATGAAAGAAGCGGCGTTATGCAACACCGACTAAATGCACATACAACATTTAACGATGGGCGCCCCATTAACCCCACAGCCAATCGTTAGCCCCAACTGCCTCACAACAGAATGCTTAGGTTATTTGGAGATGACATCACGGCTGTCGCGGTGGAGTATTTATTGCTTGCCTTCCAAAGTGGACCAAAGAGAACTTGTCATTGCCATTCGTGTATAGTATAAGCACATATACACAAATTTACCGCGAGCATTACCGGTCGCACACACGTCGAAGCCCCTCAAACCTGATTGGGTGGGCAGTGATATTGTTAAAACTGTTATTATAATTAGATTGCAGCCAGAGCCATTGGAACAGAAGCAAATGATTTACACGTATCTCATCACCTTTGTATTCAACTTTTAACATACACTTTGAAAGCAATTCAAAATATAACCATATAGTCACAACAAACAATTATACGACCTATAGTTAGCTTTTAGCTACGATGTTAAGTGTGGCGAAAGAGTAAAGCGTAGGACGGACGTGAACTTCAGTAGCTTTGTGGGTTTATGCTTTTGTGTTCTTTCATTGGTATAAAATAGTGTTACCGCTTTTGATTTTAAGATATTCATTATAACCATATTCTAGTGTTGGGTGGTTTAACACGCCGATGATCTAACTACATGCTACATCCGCTCAAGATTCATGAAACATTTTCACAAAGATTAGACATTTTTAGGGCTTTAATTTTCAAACTAAGTGTGGCTTCGCTTGGCTAAGTCGTATTTAATTTGCTGGAAGAAGACCTCAACCGACTTGGAGTGCGAAACTGGAGAGAGCTCGCCCGAAATAGAAGTCGTTATCGAAGGATGTTGGTTGAGGCCCAGGTTCACCCCGAACTGTAATGCCCACCTAAGTAAGTATTTTAATTTGCTTGCAACAGAGTACTGAACTATCACCAAAAACCACGAAAGTAAGTTTAAGACTCTGTTTTTTTTTTTATGAAAAAACACTTAAAATTTCTGCCAAACCAAAGCTTTCGAAGCTTGAAAAGAAATACACTACATAAATACATTTCTGAGCCAAAAACATAATTTTGAATTTAAAAAGTTTACATTGAGTGAGGAAATATTTAAAATCGTACCCGTGGCGTGAGGGTTAGCATGTCTACCTGTTTACTCGAAGGTTCGTAGTTCGAATCTCAACAGAAACCGAAAATGTTTTTCCACGGGTATCGAATTTAACGAGGAATTGGCCATTCCTAATGTAGTAACTTAAGTGCCATTAAAAGCGTTTCCTCAATTGGTCGTTCCGAATAGGCAGAAAATTGTAGGTCCCCTCCATTCCCTCAGAAAGGCAATGGTTGTGAGAAATGCACTACACCACTGGGCTCCTCGCTCTGTTGTTTTGTATTAATTTTAAATATACGCAGGTACCACACTAATCCTTAATCCTCACAGATTTTCTTTCCAGAATCAACAAAAAATGTATGGTGAATGTACTTCTAAAAGCTAAGACAATCATTTGAAAATTGGTCACAAAAAAGGAAATATTAGGAATTCAAAAGATGGACTCCCTTAATATGAATTCATCGCAATCGTACTTTTTGCATATGAATGATTTAATATTATTTCTTAGGGTACATATTTTATTTATATACCGAGAATCTCTCTCTCTTTTCCTTTCTCTATCTCTTCTCATTTTCTCTCTTCCTCTCTGTTTCCTGCTCTCCATTCTCCTTCCTCACGCTTTCTTCTTCTCTAACTTTCCACTCTCCAACTCTCTTTCTTGTTATATTGTTCTTCTTGTGATATTTTTTTGAAAATTTGCAAACTAATTAACAATACTAACAACTTTTGCTCAATTTAAGAAAATACTACTACTAATATTTCTACCGTTCAACTTTTTCTTAGACGTTTCGAATAATTGTGAAGGGCAACACTGTTGAATATGTCGGTATAAATCGTAATGACCACACATAAAGTAGAACTTCCATTCCAACAAGGAAAACTCTGCTTACCAGAAGTCCCGAACACATCCCAGTTGCTATTGCGGCTTGATACCATAATCCCACATGATGGATGCTCCTGGCATTTGACGGCCGCCTATCTCGACCATCAACACGCAATCAGATGAAATTAGAACCATTTTAGTTTGAAAACTCTTTGATTGAGTGATGGTCCTTAGATTGTTTGGATTTTAAATTGAAATCGGCATCTAGACCTGTCCAACCGCTTCCTTGATAATGTACTTGATCATCATCAATCATAGCTGAGTAGACTCCTCGAATTCCCAGCTGTCGTCGAAATGGACCTCGCATTCTTACAAGACTGCCGCATACATCTTGTTACATAATTAGAAGGTACTCATAAAATTCAAACACATAGCTATTATACACAACACACAGTCATAACAGTCTTGAACTATTGTGCTTTAACCTTAATAAAATGGTAATGCTGAGTGTAGACTCTAATTGGGTGGTTTCGAATTCAAATCTTTTTTTTAACGATTTAATAAACAAAGAAGTTATTAAACACCTCGCGGCATTGAAGTGGCAGGGGTCATGCCACTGCCAAGCACCAACTAAAAATTTAAATAAACACCTTTGGGGCCAAAAGAGTTTTCGGTGTCCGATTCAATGAACGAAAAATACACAAATGCCTCATGCACCGTGATTTGGCATCAGACACTGTCTCACAATGTTTCAGTATTTCACCAGCAGTGGTGTACGAGTATCTCTACTAGTTTGTCGATCAATTACGCGTTCTGACACCCAGTGAATGTATCCAAACATTTCTATTTTTTGTTTAGGAGAGACACATAAATGCTGGTACTTGAGGAATAGGCAATAGGCATGTTGTTGAACTAGTTCAAAACATTATTGAGAAAACACTGGTTTGAGATTTTCAATGTTTGATATCATTAAAGTACACATTCTTGTCGTGAAATTAATAAAAAATAATTGATACTCTGTTTAAAGACTATGTATATTGGATAGGTACAGACCATCTTACGAGACGAAAATTAAATTAGGCGTTTCGAATCGCCCGCTAATGGATGTAAATAAAATAAATGTACAAACTAATCAATAATTCATCATGAACAGTTAACAATGAATACTTTGCTGGAGGGACTATTTCTATTTTAGGTACGAAGCTGTAAGGTACTTTAGCCCTAGAAAAAAAAAGGAAGAACCGGGTTTTAAGTGACTAAGGCAGCGATAAAAATAAATGAAAAAATTGTGGCAAATGAGCAGCTTTATCAACATTTAATTTAACATTTTCATTTTACGCAAATTTTTATTTGATTTTAAAAATAAATTTGTTTTCGTGCAAATTCAAAATTATTGCTCGTCTGCTTTAACTTCGGTAAGTATCTTTGCAGGTTTAACCAAGCAAGTACCCTACCTACCTTAACTACAAACTAATCATTTTTGAATTAAAGCTAACGGATCAAGATTTGCACTTGAATTTTTATTTGGCATGAATGAATTTTAAGGACGCGTCACTAAAACATCACTAGATTTCCGATGGTAAACAAATACTTATAAAACAGCCTATAGTGCATGTTTTAACAGACACTTGTGCAAATCATTTATGCGGTCGATGCATGCATAATGATGATAGGAACTAGTTTATTTTTAATAGTCAATGCGTGGAGAGCATTTTCATATAGGTACACAGAGAAAAATAAGCCACCTTAAAATCATATTAGAAATTTCTTTAAATTGTAACTGGTTCAAAAAATATGATTTCTTTTTGATTCCAACTGTTGATTTAGGGAAACGCGAACATTTTCTTAAAAGCAAGACTTTCGATCACAAATAAATGTTTCTTCGAAGAAACTAAGGTGGAATTCGTTACTCAATGGTATAGGTTCTATTCCTAGAAATGTCAAGTCTAGCAAGAGCAATTAAATTCCCTTCCATCACTAATTCGTTAGTAGACAAGAATTTTTAACAAAGTGCGCGCTATTAAGAGAAATGTACTTAACAAATATGGCGCAGATATTGAGATGAATCTCCACTTTGTTTTAAAATGGCAGTCCACTTAGCAAAAAGCATGCAAAAACCCGCTTAAATAAGAATTCTGTTTCATTTTAAGGCGTTTTTTTTTTTCTCCGTGTAAGTGACTCATATCATAAGCAAACTAACCCACATCATATCGAAATCTAAAATCTCGTGTGTGTGTTTATCTGGCAGTTGAAATTATGCGGATTGCATAGCATTCCGATCGGGTTCATTGGAGTCAATTTCCAAGTCACATTCCCATTCCATTGATTTCTAATTGAAATTAATTACGTCTATGTGAGCACATATGCAATGCACACATACTCGTATATAATTTGAATGCAGGAGCGAGCATTTAAGTCTGTGCTTTCAATCAGAGTTCCTTTATTGCCTGCATTCGAGTAACGACTAACGAGTAGTCATTAAGACATAAGGTAGCGAACGTTTGTGATATACAAATATACAATGTATAGGTACTTGATTGTACATCTGTTCTGAAGCACATTTTAATCTACACTTGCTATTTGCAACTATTGCAGTTGCAATAAAAGATACATACCTACGGGTATGACCCATTCATATGCGATGGCGTAAAAAGAAAGGTTAATAAATAGAAATATGTTATAGGAAAAAAAAAAAACAAAAGAGATATGAAATTAAAACCCGAGCATCATTAAAAGGAAGGATCATAGTTACAGGGACAGTATTAAAACACAGAGCTCACCGGACCTTAATTAACCTTTGCACTGAGTCGTCATTCGCAACCCACAAAGCAAATATAAACAAAGAATTATCCATCCAATGCTTCTATATCATACTCTTGTCTATTCTATTTGGTTAGCGAACTGTAATGAAATTGATTGCAATCCTAGAGTCCATATCAATACGCTGTTTTCCGATGCGTGGTTGGAAAGAATGGCTAAAAGAAGCACGTTTTACTTAAGGCTCCTACAACTTTAGAAATTTGTCAATAAAACATGTTGTAAAGCAATGTTTTTACTACAAAATTCATTGAAAATGCTTTAAAAAAATAACCGGGTTGTTGTAATGAATATAAAATAAATAAAATAGCTATAGAAAAATTATAAATTTAGAATAATCTAATTTTACTATATACTATACTAGATACGCTTAATTCTTTATCAAAGACTGACGGCACTTTCAGATCTAGGACCAGCTTTTTAGCGGTTACAGTTTACCCTGATATGTACTTATAGCTTCGAGTAAAAACTTATTTTTATAAGTTTTTATAGTTTTCGAGTAAAAACTTATTTTTTGTGGTCGAAATTTGAAAGGAAAGGTAAAAACTCTAAATATACTAAATAAAAAATGGCGCATTTCACACATCCAGTTTTTTGACAAAACACACATTAATCTAGAAAAAAAATTTCATCTGAATTTTATTACTTGCTTTTTTAATCTTCTTCATAAAAATTATAGACAATTCAATGTTCCACAACTTCTGTAAATCAGTATGTAGTAAGACATCCTGCCCTTTCACTGACCCTGAAAATTGATCGGCTACAACTGATGATGGCGAATTAAGAATCAAAACAACTGTTATGTTCCTTATGCAATTAAAAAGTAAAACAATAGAACAACAGACACAAACAAATAATAGTAAGTAGAATATCGAGTTCTCTGCTATTTTTAGTCCTTCTAATGCAATACACAAAAAAAAACTTTTATCCTGTCCAAAACTCAAGGCTTGTCAAAATTTTGAACCATTTCCATGGACTACCATCATGGTGTTTTTAGCTCAAAAGGAGGTACAAAAAACGCTTTGCCGAAATGTTCTTAAACAGCTCATTGAACACTTAAAAGATCAGAGAAGAACAACAAGGAACAGAAGATTTGTCTTATTGAACACCAAAAGCTGATCTTTTATGTCTGAGCAGAAACTGTTGCAGAACAGCTCATCGAACACTACACTAGTGATAAACGAACTTAGCATATAGATAATAAATATATAAATATAGACCACTACTGCTAATGATAGTATTTATATATGCCATATGCCATTCTACGTTTTAGAATTGGGATGCGTTCTAAAATTGCATGTATTTTAATACTTCAATGGCTTCGTTCTAAAAACTTCAATGAAAGAATTTTACGTTTTAGTAAAAATTAGGAAAAATGATTAAAAAAAACAATACTATACCGATTTGAAGAATACAAATCGCCAAATTTAAAAAATATCGCCATTTACCTGCTAAACGAAACTACCATTTGGTGACAAATGGTTACATCTGACAAGCATATTTAAGAATAGCTTTACAGCTATCACTAGTTGATGACAACTCAGAAATAGACTTGGTTAAAAAAATGTGAAAAAAAAAAAAATAAAAAAATATATATATATACGTTAGCAATAATACTATCAGTCTTGTGCCCTTGCTCGTGAGGCCAATAGCAATGGGTGAATTTTAATTATTTGTATGCGAAACAAGCTCTCCCAAAACTTAAAAACAGTGAACATGCTACTTTATTACCACTTTCATATATGTACAGAAAAAGAATGTGTTCCCTTATAAATTTTAACTGTGCGAGCTCAAAACCCGAAAATGCAAAAATCGCATTCGAATACTAATTGTTCGTGCATCAAAACTCAAAATCTACATTCAATTCAATTGTTTTCACTTGAAAAATTAATTGAGTGCTAATTGGAAGAAATATTCGAATACTCAACCATTGCATACGAGTATACCACCCATGAAATGAAGTGAAGGTAAGCGAAAAAGTGAAAACACAAACTAAGGTTCTGCTACAGCGCTATTGTAAGCACGACTGTGCATTGCAGAGTGCAGCTACTTGACTCAAAACTCTTACGTTCGTCTGTAGTTTTGTGAATAGCTACCAACCAAATTTTCTGTTTGCAAATAACTCCACGTCTTCGAGGAGCTGGTTGAAATTCGCAGAACAAAATATAAGACGGATTTATTTGTTGGAATTTGTAGATGCATGACCATTACCTAGACTTTAATCATATGCAGAATCTATATTAGTGAGTCACACAAGACAGTTTACCCTAGTGATATTATTTGGATATTTGAAAAGCTCTTATACAAATAGTGGCACACCGGAGTTCAAGGAGACCTGGGGTATCTTAACCATAACTTGATAAAAAAATAGGAAGGGCCTATACAATTTTTGTCGACTGCTAACGGCAAAAGTGAGAAAGCGCTTTTCATGGCATGGTTAATACTCCCGAAAGACTTGCCAGATCCTTTTTATGTCTCTGGAATTCGAATCTCGAACAAGCAAACACATTGACCATTATGCCACGGGAACCAGCATTTATATTCCTGCACCGAAATTACAAGCATCTTAAAAACTTTATAGTCAATTGAAAAACCTAACTAAGAATCTCTGTTTACGATTTGCACGAGAAAAGATTAAAAATATATATTTATTTCAATACTTACAAGACTTCGAAAAGTTAGAAATTATGAAAGTATATAAACATTAATACCAAAACTTCATAATATGTATACGTAAGTAGATGTGATACATTTGAAAATATCTAATGAAACTTTTTAATAAAGTCCACCGTCGAAAATACTTTTACCTTAGATTACCACTGAAGAATTTGAAATTATATTTTTAACCCACCCATGGAAGTGTGTCGATCGAAATCACAAAATAAACAAGTGTAATTCCTATAAGTGCATCCACCACCTGAATGCATATGGATGGGTACATGCCACCTACCCAACTCTTAGAATTTATCTGATTTCATATATCGTAAAACTGCACTTTATGTTAGACTCTTTTTATTTTCTTTACAGATTTGAGATTTGGAGATGGCATTGTAATAGCCATAGCTTCTCTCCCTACAAACGTAAACAGTTGGTTGCTGCCAAGGAAGTAACGCTCAAGCAAACAAACAATAAATCTTCCTTGGAAATAGAACGCTTATGTTATTTAAAAATTTGTATAGCATTAATTTTAAGGGATGGGTTGTCTAATATAAGTCCAAAAATATCGAAAGTTTTTTTTTATTTTTATCACTTTATATTGGTAATCTGTTGCGTTTAGCTTGCCCAATTGTATGCATGTAGTACATGTGTGTGCACGTTTTCGATTGGACGCTATTTGTTTGTGGCTCTTGACATATTACTCACTCAAGGTAAGATGGAATGACCAGCATAACTAATTGAAAATTTGTACAGTTTGAGCTCGAACTACTATAAAACCTTTCCGCATGCTTCAAATTGACTCAGTCTAAAGTAATCTGTGATTAAACAGCATGAATCATTTCAGCAAATGCGACTAGTCAAGCGCAATGGCTAGTGTGATTTATTTTATTGGAACTGTGTATCTGTGTCTTCAAAATTTTTAACAAAAAAGCGTGAACAGCAAACATAATGTTTGCAACTGCGCGCTGGATACAAAAGATTGATTATCGAAGCTTAACAAAAAAAATTTTTTTTAAATAAATAGCCAGTCACTGCTTTCAAGCAACGGCTTTTGATTTTAAAAATTATGTATGCCAATATGTATATTGATTGTCTGACGTATTGCCGAACGCAAGGTGACAACGTTCTCACATAACAGTTGTCAACCATCCTAAGTAGGTATTTGAATCACGACTTTAAGTTGGAATGCAAGTACTTGCGACCTGGTGGGTCCACGTTAATTATGCTTTCTACTATGAAAAGTGTGGGTCTGATGATTATTGGAAATTTATTCGAATTTTATGTTAAAACGGTAATGGAACGTAATCGAATTGATTTATGAATAATCGTCACGGTGTAGGAAATGTAAGCAATAAAGCAAACTAGCTATTTGAAAAATAATAGTTTAACCATTAGACCAGCTGATAAAGAAGTTTATGAACCTCTGGTGGCTATCTAAAGGAGTTATAGTTCATAAACCGAGAGAAGGAATGTTTGTCTGTCTATTTTCAATTTACTTTTTTCAAAATATGTGGTAGTCTGTAGTCTCTTCGATTTTATTACAAGAAATTTTTGCATCGGGGAAAAGGTCAGTCGGCGAGCGTTGGCGGTTACTTTTACTCTGTAACAGAAAACCGAGCAGATTTTCCATTTTCTTGGAATTGGTTATTGAATCACTCAAGAGTATACAATCAAAAAAAGCCTACAAGCCCTACAAGAATATTACCAAAGAGCTTTTAGTTAGAAAAACTTTTCATTGATTGTAGATGAGTAAATTTTAAGTAGGAGCGCTGAAAAATGTACTACTTTATTTTTCATTTAAATTTAGCACCTATTTTCAACAGATAGCATGTTAGACTTCTAATTACAACGACTTTCAAATATGTATTAACGTCTGCATAAAAATGAAGTAAGTAAAATAAATAAAAATAAATAGAATGGCGAAACAGAGCGAGGAGCCCTTGGACCTAGCGCATTTCTTACAACCATGGCTTGTGAGAGAATAAAGGGGACCTATAATTTCCTGCCGGTTCCGAACGGCTAATCGAGAAAGCGCTTTTCATATTTCATGGCAATGAATTTACCATTCGATAACTTGCCAATTCCTCGCGAAAGGCGATACCTGTGGAAAAACATTTTTGCCTCTAGTGTGATTCGAACCATGAACCTCTGGGTTAACAGGCAGACATGTTCTTCTTCTTTTTCATTTCCGGCGTTACGAGTAGTGATCTTGAAGCGATCACAACAAGTGATCCGCCTGTGGGGTACGCCGCGTTGACCTCAGAAAGCGTCGGCAAGCCTCCCGGTTTTGGATTGTTCCATGTCTGAGGCCAACCAAATGCTGCTGTTTTTGCATTTGCTTGTACCAGGTGTGTTTTGGCCTGCCTTTTAACAGGCAGACATGTTAATCATCATAAAGTAGGCGTTGAAGAATTCGTTATTGAAAGAATCTGTAATAGATGTTTGGTTGGATTGGATATTCAACAAAATGCGTTCATCATAATGGTAGCTTTGGCAAACACTCATCACAGTCTTTTTTTATGCTAAAGCATGGAGCGCCTGAGCCAATTAATAACCGAAATAGGAGCACAAAAACAGTTTAGGATTACTACTGCAGTTCCCCACAGTACACTCGAAATCAAAAAGGGAATCATAAGCTAATGACTATTGCTATTTATGAACAAAGTTTTAAATTTTCGAAAGATTGCGAACGTTGTTGGAAGCTAAAATTGTTCAAAAATACCAAGCTGATTGGTAATGCAATTCGCAATTTGCAATATTCAGTTACTCTTTTTTAGATAAAGTATACAGACACTCCACCTAAAAAGGAGCAATTGAATATTGCAAAATTTTGTCAAATGATAAAAACACAAAAAAGTGTTAAATACATTTTCTATCTCAAACAAAAAGCATTAAATTTTCCACAACTGTTTTAATCCACAAAATAATAGTCGGATCCGGATGTTATACCAACATCATCTCTGAGTTTCAAAACTGGAAGCAAAAACTTTTGCCATTATCGAACAGGAACCGGTTGTTGTGTGTTGTTGTTGCCGCTGTTGATGTTCAAACAACTTATCCTCATTCCTCCACCAGCTCAGTATAGCCTCAACAAAAAAATAAGGAAAATAATTGGCGGAAGGTAAATACATACCAGTGTATCTGCTCTGTTGTATATTTTTCTTTCTATCCAATAAATTTGGGTCAAATGAAAAAGCTCATCCGAGCTAATATCCTTTGCAATGGCTAGGCGAAAAAAGTTGATGGTTTGAATAACCCCTACAAAACTTTTTTATGTTTACCCATTTTCAATATTGTATGGAAGAAAAAATTTGGTTATTTAGCCCATGGAAAGATAGGCAAAGGATAAGAAAGCGAATAGAGGTGTGCGGCGGGCGCGTTCAAAATAGTTTGCTTTAGAAAGATGATTTATTATGAAAAAAGTCATATGTATAAATGGAAGTTTTGTATTGAGCCTTTTAGGCACTGGAAACTAAAACAACGAAGCTGAATAATTTTTCTTTACAATAAAAAATCTATAAAAGGCTACTGCAAACGCTGGCGTATACCAACTTCTAGGTATATTACTTCTGTTTTGTGTACCTACTCTCAATATGATTGCCAGGTACAGGCAATTTTTTTTTTTATTACAAAACAACGGCGCGGCGGCGCGGGCGTAACAAATGAAATATACTCTTTCAGCGCTATTTGCTCTAAAGTGTTTACTTAACGTCTTCTTGATGTTTTTAGATTTGAAGCAATTTTTTTATTTTATATTCATTTCTGAACAAACAGAAACATGGCAACAATATGTGAAAATATAACCACAGACCATAGCGTAATACAGTTGTTGCAGTGGCATGTAAGCACAGACATCCTTTGTTTACTGCCCCAAGCCAGCATATTCTTACCAGAGTGAAGAGGCGGTCCAGGTTTTTTGATAAAATATTCTGTAACATTATTTCTCCTGTTTAATTCATGTTGCTTCTCAAAGCGAATGTACATTCGAAAGGAGTTTTACGACTCAGAAAATCCATGGCTGCAGAGTAAGCCGTAAAGAAAGTATACTGAAAAGCGAAGAGGTTAAGTCCTTTACATGCAACGTGAACAGGTGGTGATGGTGGCATATTGTACTCGCATATGCTTCATGGTACCTACCTACCTATATATGCTCTTTCGAAATAAACCTCAATACCGCAAAGAGGGTCTCTTGATGGTTTTGTTATTTACAGCCAACTCGTTTTGTGCCGGTACATTCTTTTATGGAACTTAATGTTTTAAAGCAGGGCTGGAATGGGTAGGCCTTTACAATACTTTGGACGATTGTAATGTGCAGCGAGGTGTTTTCTTATTTTTATTCTTGATTCAAAAAACAAAAAGAAAATACTTATTTTTGTTAAACAGACTGATTTAGATGTGATAAAAAAAATGAGAGTCAACATCGAGAGAAGGACTGGGAAAAACTCCGAGAACCAATTTAAAATAAAATTAAAATTATTTGATTTCGAATTAAATCGTGAGAGCGACGAAAAAAGTTGTAAAGTGAAATACAAGCTTTTTATTTTTTACCAAATTCAATTTAAAAGGCCTTATTTTCAATGAAAAAAAATTATTATTTAAATAAGGTAATTTTCTTGTGGATAAAGACAAAATCCTCCACAAAAGGCGGCTAAATTGTGATGGCCTATTGAATGAACAAGTTCCTTCCGAGAATTGATGCAAAACCCAATTTTGTTAAGAGTTCCAGGTCATAGGAGGCATCATATAAGTTTTCGAAAAAAGATGTGTGAGGTTCACGATTATCGTCTCCCAGCTTATAGGATATGATACACTGCCTTGGAGCGAAACTTAAATTCTATGGAAAATTAAAGAAAGATACACGAAATTGTGATACATAACTATCGCTCGATCAACCTGATGTTCAAAGCTTTGACCGATTGTAAAAAAAAATAATCATTAGCATACTGTTCTAATTGACTTCGAACTAGAATTCGATTGCCAAACACGAGATTCAATATGGCTGGCCTTCAAACAACGAAAAGTTCCAAAAGCCATGATCACGCATAGGCATGAAGGAGCAGTGACGAAGATCACAGTAGATAGATGTACTTGTACATATATGAAGCGTCTTGAGTCTTTTGCTCCTGGATTACATGAGAGAAGATAAAGTCCGCACATCAAATATTCTCTTCGGCGGATAGAGCCATCATTAGCTGAAATCCGACATCCCTGCAACCAGGGTCGACCCCAGCTGAGCTAGAGCCCTATGCAAGATTTTTCAGAAAATACCCTTTTTCTAGTCTAGTCCTATTCCTAAGTTTTTTTCATTTTGCGTTATTTTGAACTATGTTCTTTTTGAATTTGCAACATTGCAAGTAATGTCAGTTAATATGCACATAATAACTCGACACAGGTGTGATGAATGTTGCTGATTTGGAATTTCTTGAATAAATTTTTTGTTTTAAATGCAAATTGCAGTACTTTTCGCACAAAAAAAAGTTAATTTTTCCTTAGACCGATCGATGCTTAATTGGTGATAGTACCACCACGCCTCCAAAACTTGGCGTTCTATGGATTTGCACATCTTTTTGGCCCAGCTCTAGGTACCGCATTGGTCAAAAAACCACAGGGTACTTCTGTTGCTTCACACTTGGAAATGAGCTTTCCAAGTGTGAAAAGGAATGCATGACCAATAGTAAAGCAACTTGTAATGACGATATCTAACACCAGTGGGTTAAATGACGAGGAAATTGCCCCTTCTTCTGTGATAAAAAAATGCCCTCAAGATGTAGGAAAGAATTTACACTGTGTACCAGAACCTACATAAGGTTCACAAAGCTAAACAATATACAAAAGTAAAAGAGTAAGTTAACGACAGCTAATGTGGAGTGTGAAGATGCTTCGCTTCGTATGATAGCTGGAATAAGAGAATCTGATCATACAAGATTTTATTACTAGTGAAAAAATAAAGAAGTGTTATGTAATTCCTTGACATGTCTCGGTAATCCTCCATGAAATTTACCAGATGCTTTTGCGTTGCAAAAAATTTGGATTTGAAAAAAAAAAATCCAATTGGAATTTGCCATTTTTAGACAGAAATGTCTTCCTTAGTACCATCTTTAATGAAACAATAAGTTTTGTTGAAAACCTTTGATGACACATTTTTAACTATAGACGAGACTATAGACCAACACGAAAGTAAAGTTACGGAAAGCACCGTTTGTGTGAAAGTTACGGAATGACCCCCAGAATCCGTAAAAGCCTTCACTTCAGAAATACCATCTGGCAAAAAACACATAACATCCGGCTCCGTCTTTGTCATGTTTAAATGAGGGATCCAGAAAACCAAACAAAACATGGCTAACAAAATAGAAAAACAAGCACTCAATGCATCCCAATATGTAATGCCACTCTACAATTTAAAGAATATTTTTATATTTTTTGTGAATAGTCGAAAGCTTTCAAAAGTCAGATATTCTTTTGGGTAAAAGTGATCGCAAATAAAAGTTATTCGACAAGTCGAATGAAGTTACAGTTTTCAAAATCAATCTGAAAAGTGTGTGGCAACATTTCATCTGACTATAAAACTATTACAACTAAGCACTCTGAGTATGGTATATTTAATATTTCACAGATTTGACCTAAAACTTAACGATAGTTTATTTATAGGGCTCACAACAAGTCACAATGTGTTCAAAACATCCAGCAGTAAATTTTTTTTTTGTTTTTAATTCCTCACAACGATTTTAACTCGTTTGTGTTGTGCGTTGCAGCTATAAAACTATTTTAAAATAATGATTTCTTTGTTGAAAGTGTTGCCATAATTTAATGCATTCAACTTTTTGTTGTGGTTTTAGAGAAGAAAAGCGTGAATAAATATTTCAATTTGATATTCTACAGGAAAGAAAAGTAGGCAGTTAATAAAAACCCATTATTCAATCGGATATCAAGACAATGTTCACAATCTGGCTCTAAAAAAGGAAAGCTTCAATAAAAGTCAATCCGATTATAGGTGAAATATGTGGTGTCTTAAGACGCATGGTATTAGTCTTCACATAACAAATCAACACTGAAGCACAAAGATGTTGAAGTGAAAATTATGAAAGTTGTCAACCGATCGCACGTCAAGATTGATTTTCATACAAGTTCAAATGATTTATCAAATAAAAAAAAAATTTAATTAAAAACCAATGACAGACAATGTGCAAGGGTTTTTTCCTTTTTTTTTTAATTTCAACATTCTGAAGAAAAGGAAAGTATAAATATTTATTAATAACATAATAAATGTTTAAATTTGAAATATAACCAGGCCTTTAAAAGCTTTCCGAATTAAGTTGACAGTTTGTATCTCTAAGTATATAGTGCTTATCACACCGTCCGTCGCGTCGGTCAGTTCTTTTAGATATTTCTGCAGGTAATTCTTGTACAAGACTATAAACGTAAGAAATTATGTAACACTGCTTACGTTTTAGTAAAGTCAAAACTACATCCAACAAAATAAATAACCAAAAAAGGACCAATAATCTTGATCAAATCAACCAAATCCCGAGGTTGCGCCATTCTTAAAACAGAGGCACGTTCGCCGTTATCTTTCATAAATTAGTAACACACTAAAAGCAAGATACACAATTGCGAGTTTGCCTACAACTTGAAACACCGAGTTCTTTCAGGGCTCATGTTTTGTATAAAAATACACATTTGTCAACTTTTCCTTATCTGTGAAGTACATGCCGCCACTTTGACCTATTTGTTTATATATATTTTTATTATAATCCACCCCCTCAATATATGTAAACGCAAACCTTTTTGAGAGCACGTACTACCTATCAGTACTCTGCTATTATACTCCCTAGGACATTTCGAAGACATATTTCATAACATGTACATAGGTACTTACTCATAGTGAAAACGAAAAATTCAACAGCAACACGGACTGTTGACAGAGATTTCAAATGCCTAAACCACCACTAATCGCATTCAATTGTATAAAAGTGATTTATTTAATGCATTTGGTTATTAAAATGTTAAATACCTAAGCATAATATGTTACTGCACGATGAATTTGTTTGAATTTGAATTCAATTGAAGTACAAGAGGGAGAAAACTGGGTCAGGGAGTGCCCACCACCAAATCGGAAATGGTGATGAAATATTATTATTCTGATGCTTAAGTTTATTGTGGGTGCGACGACGACCATGAAATTCTTCAGTTGCCTATACTTGTTAAGATTTTATAATTAATCATGCGTTTCGAAAATTATGAATTTTTAAGTTGGTCCAGAGGGATAGTTGGGAAATCGCGGTAAAGGCAATTAAGAGTAAAAAAAAAACTTTTCACGTGAAAATAAAGACACAAACTAAAGAAAAGACGGAGTTATTCGCTTGAACCTTAAAGTCACTACGAGTTTTTGACTTACAGAGGAATACTTTTGACTCCGCTAAAAGGGGACAGGAAAAAATAGGCTTTTTTCATGAATATTTTTCAACGGTATAAATCATAAATATAAAAGGTTTTAAACTTGGAAAAAACACTCTCATTAAAATACAGAAGGAACGTTTTTTAGTCAGTTTTTGTACAAAAGACAGAGGGAGAACACTGGTCCGAAAAAGGATGGCTGTGCGCTGTTGATGAAATATCTGGAATGGATGATCAGAATCCTACCATCAGAATCCTACAATAGGTTATTAAGGACTATAACTATAGCGTATATCATATGATTTTTGTCTCCTTTCTCTTCAAAAATTACAAAATGGCAGCCAATTTTCTAAAAACCGCGAATAAACACATTTTTTCATCGTTTTCTAAAAAAAAAAAAATTGTTCGAAATTCGTATGATATCGCGCCCTTCCCCCCATTTTATCCTAAGCGACAAAAAGAAAGTTTTACATACAGTAAGACGTTTTAATTAATCATAAGCATTCAAACAAAAGGAAGCTAAAGTCAATCGCATACGATAAAATTCATTTTCGCTGTAACTTTTCGAAAAACAGTTGTGATGTTAAACTAAAAATGCAGAAAAATACGAAACAATGTTGATTTTTGAGTTTTATAAAACAAAACAAAAATATTTTGTTAAAAATGTCGCTTATGATGACTTTATGGGAAGGGCTCGATATGCGCTGTGGCTTTAGTCCTAAGGAACATGCGGATAAATTTTGATAAGGTTTCGGAAATGTTATGAAGAATCCGTCAAAAAACGTCATTCCGAGAAAAACGGCACGTTGAAAGTTCTTAAACGAAAAACGTCATATTTGGAAGCCCAAGTAGCTTCGTAAGCGTCACCCAAAAGTACAGTTAGACTACCCGAATCTTTGTAAAATTTTAGAATAATACTAGAAGTATTAGTAAAAATGCAAAAAAAAAACATTTTTTTTCTTCAAAATTTCAAAGAGAAAAGTGCCCTTAAAGAAGTAATACGCCCGTAAGTCATAAGGCCTTATAGAGTTTTCAAAAGTTACATCGTCAGAGGAGCATATTTATAATTTTGGCAGGCATTCTTGTTTTCATTTATTTTTCATTTCGTAAATTATTGCGAAATATGATGAGCGTACCACACGAGAGTTAAAAAAGATAGCTATGACCTATGACCCTTTTGAGGTTATGATGCTCATAACGTCAAAAAGAAAGAAGAACATCATCATAGAAAATAATAACAAATTTCAGTTCTTGTGGTGCACGTGCTGTAATGGTTAGCATGTCTGCCTGTTACGCGGGAGGTTCGTGGTTCGAATTCCAATGGAAACCAAAATTGTTTTTCCAAGGTATCGCCTTTCGCGAGGAATTGTCAAGTCCTCCGATAGTAAAATTCATTGCCATGAAAAGCGCTTTCTCGATTAGCCGTTCGGAGCCGTCAGAAAATTGTAGGTTCCCTCCATTCCCAGAAATATGATTAGCTCCGAGGCTCTTGCTCTGTTTCGCCACCCAATTTATTTTGGACTAGATTCACAAACATATTACATTTTACACCCTTAAAAGCGACCATACCAATATGCACAAAACTACGAATTGGTTGTATTACCAAATTTTTTAAAGATCATTTGTAACTCATAAATGCTATTAACCCAAACTCAAGGAACGTTGCTCATTTTATTCATAAATAAACTAATAATCTGGTACATTAGAAACATTGATTTTCTTATCGTACTTTAGCGGCAACACTCTAAGCTCCTCAAGTAAAAAGTTTTCGTTTGATTTCTGATTTCATATTTACGAAATCGTCTATAGTCTCTCAAACAATTCAGGCGATAATTTTTTTAATAAAAAAAATTTATTGTTTATTCGACACTACTGTAACGCTGTTCTACTCTATATTTTCCATTTTCAAAACACGTGTATTATGACAGTAAGCCGTTGTACACATGACACCAAATATTTACATTCGAAGTCTGCAAAAAAACATCCGGTGATGCAAGAAAATTTAAAATCTTTAAACTTGTAAGCATTACTATGTATCAATAGTTTCTAGAAGCTAAGCAAATAAAAGAAAATGTAGTGGTCTTATCTTCTACATGAACCCGCTTACTGTCAATTTAATTTTTGAGGTCAAACTACTTACTTTTAGAAGGACAGAGATGATGTACTTCCATTAAGGAACGGATCAACTAAAAGGCAAATAAAAAAGGAAATTTCCCAGCGACATCATTTCTTGATATACTTGAATCTTTCCTCCTTCTAAGAATAATTTGACCTTAATTAAAAAATTCTCCATCCCAATTGGAAAACGGGTAAACCTAGCTCAACTGGACAAGATTTAACGTATAAACGTGGTACTATGTGTTGAAAAAAACTCATCAACTAATTAATGCAATTAAAGCATCGACTTTCATTACTTCTATCTTCGATAGCACAGTTAGTTGTAACAGAAATATTGCATAAAATTAGCAATAACATGAAACAATCAGCAAGAAAACATTGAGAACAGATATTATTTTTACATTAGGGACAAGAGCGTTGCTGCAATCAGCTGAAATTAAATTTCTCCGTCACAATGTAGAGCCTATAAAAGCAATCAAACTAATACCCGGGGAATTGTAATTAATTCAGTTGACAGTTTACTAGGTCGGCCTCGGCACTTAATATTCTGAAAAGCTGAGAGAAACTAAAAGTAAACAAGACGTTATCAAATATCGGCCGGCTGAATGTAACAGCTTTTACTTCATGAATCATGATTGTTCAAATTGTACTCATTCTCATAGTGCAATGATGAATTTGTATGAGTAACGCATACGCAGCACCCATCAACAGCAACACTCATGCGACTTGAAATACTCGTAGTGGTACTTAATCGAGTAACTTTTTTGTCACTAACTCAAATTAGGGCTGCAGTAATTGGTACCTACTCTGTTTCTAAGAAGATTGTGATTGTGATAAAAAAATGTAGCTACAATTTCATTCATTTTCACCAACCTATTCACATTCAAAATAAACTGTAAGAAGTGCACTACTGATTATAGATAAGGAAAAAAAGCTCAAAATACATCATAGGTACATACAAATTACCTACATATCGAACAACTTTGTATGTGCTTCGCTGGGTGGTGTCTGATCTTCAAAAGTTTTTTTTTCGTAACGGTATGCTGTTGCATAATGACAAACATGAACAAGCGTAATAATTTGTTAGCATTATAATTAATAACATTTCAGAAACACATCGTGACATCTAATTGCACTTGCGCAAACACAGTCTTAGAGAACTTGAAGTAAGTCTACAAATACAAACTACATACAAGCGTAAACTGAATGGGATCATAGAATTTTGTTTTCAATATTGGAGTCTCTTGCAGTTTTGTTTCGCTTGTCATTTGCGTTCTTTCTTGGTTTTCCTTTGTCTGTCTCAAGGTATTAATCAATCAATGAAATTACTAATTTGGATCATTAAAATAAATGCGACAGAAATTGAAAGAATTACAATAAAAGTTACTCAAAAATGTGTGACAAATTGTTACTGGACACAAAAATAAAAGGATACAAAAGCAAAGTTTCGAATTGGTTCTCTGAAAAAATTGGGCATAGGGGTCTAAAATTCAATACACAATTAAAGACCTGAATTCTCTGCTGATAGTGACAAATAATTGGCAAAGTTTTTTTTTTAAACATGCAGAAGGAACACGGGTTCCTATAATTTTTATTCATAGATCACCATCAACCTTCGGCAAACGAGGGAATAATTACAATCCTCCATAACTTTAGTTGGCAGTTTTCAATCAAGTGCAAGTCAGAAAGAGCCGAATGAATTGCTACTGTAAACATTTTTTCGAATAAAACTCTGGAATGCACTCCACAAGATAAATCAAATTGAAACGTGATCATGCGTGGGCGTTATAAATACACCAAGTAACAAAGAAGTCAAAGGCGAAGAAATCGTGGAATGTATGGACGTCCAATTCATTCACACAAAGAATTGATGACAGCAAGCCTTCCGCAGAGACTGCTGAATCTAATAGCTCTGCGGGTCTTATTTCTTATTCTTATTGCTGCGAGTTGTTATGTAACAAAGCCTGTATCTATTATGTCTTCTGCTATACATATGTACATGTAGGTAATAGGAATATAAAGTGAATTAAACAAACATTAAATGAAAGGGACACCGGAGAAAATCACCTCAACATTACCCTGCAAATGTGGCACTTAAAATTTAATTACTTTATTGGTAGGTACTCACATCATTGATGCTTGTCCAAGGCTTTCCAGATGGATGATGTTCCCTTCTATTCCTTTGATCCAAACTTTCGATATTATTCCATTTTTCCTTGTCCAGAACTGGCTCTTCGTTCTGCTCGTCCTCGTCACCACTTTCGTATTGATAATCATCATCATCATCCTCATCGTAGTCTTCTCCGGAAAACAGATGCATTGCTGCATTGTTTTTGTCGGAGTACTTTTTTGAATGTTCCGTGTGCGGTTCATCGTTGAATCGATTGTCATCACCATAAGCTCTATCACTGGAGCCTGCTGCAAGAATGTGACTCCCATAATTGTGCCTCGATTTCGGACCGGTCGTGGTCCTTGTTCTAGGCATTGTATAAAGACTGTCGCGATCGAATAGACGACTGTGCAGAGTGTTTGTTAAGTTGAGTTTAAGCGGTCTCATGGTGGTTGTCTTCGCAGGCGACACCGCTGCTTGGTGTTGTTGACCCATCGAATGAAACACTCGATTCTCCCATGAATCATGGTGACGGTTATGATGTCGCAAATGATGTGCCATTTCAGAGGGCGGTGGCGATGGTGTCGAAGTAAAACTGACTTTATGATGATGTCTCAGATAAATCTGATGTATCGTAGAAGAACTGTTCTTGGTACTATTTGGAGGCGGGATTTTCAATGATTTCTTTTTTGCGTCTTTTTTTATATCATGCTCGGTACGATAATTGTAGTGTTCTTGATGTCGTAACGAATGTGGAAATTCATTCTCCATTGAAGAGGAGGATAGCACATCCTCTGCACTCTGGCCACCACTTACATCCAGATAACCCAGAGTGACCGGCAACAAACCGAAGCACACAAGCACCGAGACAAACAGCCAAATTGCCTTAAGCCCCGGCATGGCGGTCGCTCTTCTTGTTTTGCTGTCAATTGAGATGAAACAACGATTTTAGTTTCTCTTGCCTTTTTTTAAAATCCAATTTTGTATTTCACTAGGGTTAACTGAACTTATTTTACATGAGCACGTTCCTACGCGGATGCACATTAAATTCTGTTTGTAAAGGAACCTAAGTTATATTCATTTTCGCATATCTACTCCTTTTTAACACTGTTTAAATTAACCTTTATGATATTCAAACAAATATACAGGTATAATATAATGCCTTTTTAATTTAGGACACACACTTTTTTGAATTTGCACACACGCGCCCACGAACAAAATCGGTGAATCGGCAATAATTAGCAGGATGCAAATTCATTTCACGGAGCACAATAGAAAAATGCACGAAAAAGAACAAACCAACTATTTCTTCCAATGCGAATTGGTTGTGAAGCACAAGAAGTTTAATACACTTCACTAAAAGAACTCATGTGTACATTCTTCGAATACAAAATACACACAACACAAAATCTACATGCAAAATCAAAACTATAAATTCAGAACAGCGAAATCAACTCGAAACACTAACCGAACAACTCGACGTTAAGATAACAACTAACAACTGATTGGATCGGATGCATTTGTTCAAGCAACAAAAAAATGATGCTAAACAAAACAAAACACTCAGAATACAGCCAGCAGCCAGCACCAGCAGTCCAGCAGAGCAAACGTTCATACGAGTGTGTGGGTGAGCCCAGAGTGCAATATAGCGGTAATGCAGTCACACACAGGGAAAAGGTTCAATGCGCAGCGCAAGCAATGCCACTGGGGCCTGGTCTGGGGATATTGTTGGATGTAAACATAACACTATCGAGTCTCAAGCTCTCAAGTCTCAACTCTCAGTCAGCGTGTATGTACGAAAACGAATACGAAATACGAAACGAACTGCGAGTGCGAGATGCGCCTGAAAATGAAAACTAAAAGCCAAGAAGGAAGGCCCTTCTGCGCCGTCTCTGCATCATGTTGCAACTGCGATGGAAAATGTTGTGTTAGTTTGTTGCCCAAAAAGTTACACTGTTGCCGCAAAGTGGATGTTGCAAACTAACTGCAACGTTCATAAACAGTACCTAAAATAGTTATAGCTTAGGTCAAAGTTTGTCGAGCATTTTTCCGTGTTTTAAAAAATTGTTTTGCAAAAATCGATTTGAAAACATAAAAAAAATAAGTTATCAGATATTTCTTGCCCAAACTCGGTTAGTCTATAGTTCACATTATATGTTCATGTTATACATGCGTTCTTAAATAAATAAAAATATATGTATATAAAAAACGGCATTAACCAATTTTGACATCGTAATGATTAGCCAATTAGTAGCTAAGCCTAATAAAAAAAAAATTTAGAGTTAAAAAAAAACCAACCCATCAAATAGACTTGGATAGACTTTTAACTCCCTCAATAATTATTGGCTTAAGAAATCTTGTTATTTGTAATTTTTCTTCATCTTACCTGCACAGAAAATATACGCCGTGTTAGTTCAACTTCAGATATTAGCAACAGCATTTTGGTACCTTTTGCTTTTGCTCATCGTTGATGTAAAAGTTTATTTGACAATTTCATCACTTTCCAGGGAAATTGTAAGCGGGAAGCTAACCGTCATTATTCTGAAAAAGATATTGATACATTTTAGCTTGTCTGTTATGAGCTTCATTTTCTTCTACTTTTCTACTCAAAAGAAAAATTTAAACACAACACAATTGCTTTCATAAATAAATATATAAAAAGGATGGCTAAACAGAGCGGCGAGTCTTGCGCATTTTTTACAACCATGCCTTGCCAGAGAAAGGAGGGGATCTACAATTTTCTACCTATTCCGAACGGCTTGGCAATGAATTTACTATCGGAGGGCTCGCCAATCCCTCGCGAGAGGCGACACCTGTGGAAAATAATTTTTTGTTTTCTGTTGGGATTCGAATCACGAGCCTCCCGCGTACCAGGCAGATATGCTAACCATTACGCAACGGGCAATACACAGTTGATTTCACATCAAATCAAATTTAAGTTATGATTTCTATAGGAAGATTTGTTTGCGCCATTTGCGTCAACCCAACAATCATTGACATCTTTGCTTAGTAATTGGATCATTGACTATCATGTCAATATTTAGGTAAAATTTCGTAGTATTCATTTTTGTAAAAAAAATTCGGTGTTAAGGAACCTCACCACGTTAAAAACATCTGGTTTACGTAAAGCTTTTCTTACGTCTCTTAAGCTTCACTTTTCGTATATAACAAGAACCTTATCTCTTCCAAATGGTAGATCACCCAAAATTTTATCAGAAGCCATTATAACGAAAAAAAACCTTCTGGGCTAAGGAATGGTTGAATGTCTTTCATGGAGCGTCGATTGATTTTTCTTTCGACATAAGTTTGCTTGATTGGCATGGACTGCACATATTCTTCTATCAAAGGTAGAGGTTTAGAGAAAAACACTAGATTTAATTTACCACCAGCGCCACAGTCTCAATTCCATGATGAATACTGCAGCCTGCTTTACTCCGAAGTACCAAACTATTTTGATGACTCCAACCATCGTGACATGATTTGAATCATCGTTAAAACACGTTGTGGGCTTCTTAAACTCAATAGAAGATATTCCAGAGAGATACTATACTGATGATATAATATGTACATTTGGCAACACGGATTCATCGGAAAATATTTTCTATTCCAGGGCAGCGACGCCGACGTGCCCTCCTACTCTCAACTTCTCAATTTCTTGAATGGCAACTGCTACTTATACAATTTTTTAAAAACTGAAGTTGAGTATCACAACGTAACTTTAAATGAATTTTCGTCATAATGAAATTAAATCTGCTCACGAAATTTAATTTTCAATTAAAAGTTATTGTCTTAATACTGCTGTCATAAACTGCTTTTGCCAAACCTTTTGAAACAAAATTTGAAAAAATATATATCTATCTATCATAACATCTATGGTCTATAACGCTGCGATCTTATCAAGAGGAAGTCACAAGGTACGGAAGTTGAGCTTCTTGCCAAAATCACACTTGCTTGGAATGTTTTTTGAGTTTCATTTATTCTCTGTTATCAATATATTCAATATTATAAAAATTTGTGATATTTCTTTAAAAGAAACAGTTAAAATTTGTTATAAGAAAACTACAAGTTAAATGTTTCTATGTATGTATGTCTATTCTGGACGATCAGAGAATACGTTTTGAACTCCTTTTGATTCAAAAACTAAACAACTTTTTATCAGACACCCATCAAGTGAATAAGTGGGTAATTAATTGTTTTCACATCTTGAAAAGATTTTAATAATGATCTCACTTCTACTTGAAAGCAGTGAAAATCAATTGCTACTACAAATCTCCATCTCAACCACATGCGGCACTTTGCTTTTAAAGCATTTATCGTCATCTTTCAAAGACTGACCGAATAAACCGCATGCAGCGCATCAATATCAAACGGACTACAGTACCGCTGCAGTGCTACGTTCTCGTATCGATTTTAATAGAAAAATGCATATAAATACACCATCATAAATTAGAACGCGTCTATTATTATGATGATGGGTGGTATTGAAGATCTAAACGCGTCACTCTTCTGTTATTAATAAAGTTGAAAGCTGTGATAGAAGATCCGAGACAGAGATCTTAAGGTAAATATATGTATTTACGGTGTTATGAAAAGTAAACGTTAGCTACTTCAACAAACGCAACCTTTCTTCTGTGCAATAGAGATCGCCGATGTGAGAGCATCACGGAATTTTTTCATGACCGTGGCCAGCGCTCGAAATGCCTTGGAATGGAGATGTAGAAGTCCAGCTTACTAAACTTTTATTTATGCCCACGCAAGGTACATATTTAAAAGTAGAAAACCCAAAAATGTTTATCAGATAGATTAACTGAATTAAGACATTTATGTTGTTGCTACACTTATCATCAAATATAATAAACTACAAATATTACTCCATTATGAAGCAGTATGCTGTTTTACCACTCGTCGCAAATCAATTTTCTGACTATCCTTACGAAATTATTGTTTTTTTCACGGATAAAGCAAGAAGCAACCCAACTCACTGCCTCTGGAAGCAACGATGAATATACCGTTTATTAAATAGTATGTATAGAAATTACTTACAGAAGCTGAAAGAGCTGCATACCAGCATACCTCATGAAAGACGAATAAAGGCGAATGAGCCTCCTTCTAGTGTAAGTTAAGTATACCTACAATATGTACGTTTATGTCCTTAGAAGACAAACACTCACCGCTCAGCAATTTAAAAAACCGCACACGATAGTTGCCTCTGGCCGAGCGCCAATCGTGTTGGTATAGTTTGAGTAGGTAATCTGCCCAAGGAATACAGCTGCTAACAATGGAGCGCGTCCATCAGTAGCAGTAGTAAGGAATTGGTTTACTGCACGTCTTTCATTGTTACCAAAACACATAAAATAACGGCGAGATGATGCTGTAATGTATAAAACGGCATGGCAATTAATCTACGTCCAAATGGCTGGTTGTAGACATTTTCAGAAAAACGCAGACTCTTATAACCAAGTAAAATTGCGAAAGTTGTTTGCCATCCGACCGACACAACCAACGTTCTGAGAGCATTTTTAAAAACTCTATTCGTGAAGTCTATTTTGGTGCAGTATATCGCTTTGATCTTTCTCTCCCTCTTCCTCCACTGGCACTGTGCGTGTCACTCCAAATGGTTTCCAAATTTCTATTACAAAAGATAAAAACAGCCTCCTTTAGAGCTATAAGTGTTGTAGGCGACCGAAAATTCCTGAAAATAGATCAGGTGGATAAAGGTCAAGGGCTACAAACGATGTGGTGGCTGGTGGACCTTTTACTCCAGCAATTACCCTTAGTGATTCTGTGGCAATTGCTTCTGTGTAGGTACGGTGGTTCTTCGTCCCTCAGGAAAGTGTCTGTCCCAAATCGTAAATGAAAACCAATTAAATTAGAAGTGCTTTGGATGAGTATTGTGTTCTCTGAATAAAGTCAGATTGTGTGGTATGGTAACCTACCTACTTTCATAAAGACAAGCGTCATGTCGATGCCATCGTTCTCGCATATGTTGTGTGGGATTTCAGCAAAGTGCATCGACTCTGGTGATAGTGTAGTCATAGCCAAACACTTCGTCATCAGCATCTGTTGTTGTTGTCGTAGGTCCATTTCGTTTATTTTGGGAACGTTTAGTATGTAGGCGGATTTCTTGGGCACGCCGCGGCGCGGCGATAGTGTGAATCTGCTGTCATTCTCTTTCATTCACAAAGAAGTCACAACAACACGGGGTATACCTACCCACGGATTCTCGATAATACTCTGTTATTTAGAGATTTGCGATTGCGACTCTTGAGCATTACTACCTATGTAGATTCCACTCGTCTGCCGATGACTTAATTTCGATTTTCGATGCAAGCATATTGAAGTATTTTCGTTTATTTTCCATCTGGTGTTTCCTTGGAGTATTTTCGTTGCTTTCATATTGGCTTGGTAGCAAATCCGACATTTTTGTATGGTTTTTGTAGAATTTCTAGTTTTTTTTTTAAGTGTTTGGTTGACATAAATTTTAAAATTTGAGTCTACGCTAGTGGC
This sequence comes from Melanostoma mellinum, assembly GCA_914767635.1. Taxonomy (NCBI): domain Eukaryota; kingdom Metazoa; phylum Arthropoda; class Insecta; order Diptera; family Syrphidae; genus Melanostoma; species Melanostoma mellinum. The sequence continues at coordinate 551,376 of OU612060.1, read as the reverse complement.
GGTTTTTATTGAGTGTACATGATAATTGGCAGATTATTTTTAAATTTTGATATAGATGCAGAAAAACGTGTCTTTCAAACATAGGTATAGACATATAAACAACTTGCAACAGATATGACGCCATGTTGATGACCTAGATTTGGGTCAGTCTTGATGTTTTATGTTAATTATTGAGTTGGAGGATTGATATTAATTCTGCTATAAGTAGGTTTTTATTTGAAACAAAATTAATAGCTTATGTACTTTCTGAAAATATCAGCATGGTTATTTAGTCACTTTTTTAAAGCATTCACGTAGGTATCATCAAGGCATATGAATGTCATTTCAAACTAGGCAGATGGTGGGTTTGCGTTTTCAATATGACTTAGGTTTTATAGAAAACTATTCGTGTTTCCTAAATACATGCACATGTGTACATATGTACATACAGCTGCGGTCAAAATAATAGTAGTATAGAGCTTAAGAAACAGCAAAATTGAAAAAAACTTATCCGTCAATTCTAATTCAAGAAACCAATAACGTGATTTTCAAAGTGGGGTTTTAAGCTTTTATTTACAAAAAAAAAACATTATTTTAATATTACTATCCGATAGTTGCAAGTTTATTGAACAGATGTTGAATTTCAGCGGTCAAAAAATAGTAGTGGTAGGAAAATCTACCTTGAAATGTATCGAAATCAAAAAATTAGGTCAAAATTTTTATTACAATATGTGGCTGAGTGTTCGTACCTTTAATTAGTATTTAGTCGCATGTCCCTTTTTAGCTATAACAGCAGTACAAAGACGTTAAATAGAGTTTATCAGGTTTCCACACCTTCCTGTGCTTATCGAGCTCCATGATTGCTGTAACTCTTCGCAAAGGACTGTGTTGTTGCTTGATTTACATCTAGAAGGTTTTCAATGGGATTAAAGTCCGAAGACTGTGCGGGCCACTCCATCACATCTACTTTACTTTCCTGGAACCATTGCTTCTTGCTGAAAGACCCATTTCAGCAAGAAGCAACTTCATTTACGGTAGCATTCAACTTCAGTATACGGTAGTAGCATTACTTCCTGCTTTATCCTAACATAGAGATGCTGATCCATAATGCCTTCAATCCACATTATGGGTCCAACTCCGTAGAAGAAAAAACATGCCCATACCATTATGATTGTAAAGTGTGGATTATATTCGGTATTTGGAGGTCTTCTTACATATTGACGAGATCCTTTTCCACCCCTTAAAACAATTAAAAAGTAACGGGTTTTAACAATCAACGCAATGCAAAGTGGAAAAATACCAATCTGTGGAATGCTTTTACTCACACTACTATTATTTTGACCGCAACTGTATGTTTAGAAAATATATGATCCGGAACAATTTTAGTGGGTTTTTTTATGTATGTGTTACAAGCGAAAAACAACAGGCACATATATATTTACTTGTATCCTTGTATGAGAATTTTAATAAGTTCAGTTCTAACAGCTTTTTAGGTGAAATCTGCTAGTGTTTGTTTACCTATTGTATCCAAAAGCTAAATGTATCTATATTTTTCAACATGTTCTATTTTTTGCTGAATCATGCTTCTTTTTTAAATTTTAAATTGGCTTTTTATGAACATCGAGTCCAAGACAAGACATCCCACGTAGGCTTTATGAACGAATACCTTGTGACTACGAATATTCCTTAATTTCTTAATTAACATAACAAAGCACAAAAAAAAAATTAAAATTACCCGGTTCTTCTCAAAATCACAATTTGCAAAGTTGTGATATGCTGAGAAACATAATGAGTATTGAGTGAAAAGTTGTGATTTCATGCATTAACAATTTGATTAATATTTGGGAAGAATCGGTCTTTAAATCTGATTCCAATTTTTCCATTTGACATGTGATTTGTTTTATAACTTAGCGGAATATTTTTCAATCCTAGACGAAGTAACTAAAACTTCTTCTTCAAAAGCACTTAATCCTTAGACTATTATGTAATATGTGTAATATGTGTTTATATTTAACTTCAATTTCGATTTGTTTTACAATAATTCACAATAGAAAGCATTGGCTTATGCCGTCAGCCCCTAGACTATTATAAAGAGCAAATATTTTTTTTGTTGGTTTGTATTGCAAAGGTTCCAAAACTATTTAGCCGATTTGAATGCAACTTGGAACAGAGATGTTCTAAAGCCTAGAAAGTGATACATATACATATATACGATTAGCTCATATTTCAAACCCATAATCCTTCGAGAACGGAAACGTAAAAAAGTACTTAGAGATGGTTGGTGTAGTGCCTGACAATTGGCATAGGCTATTTTTTATTCCTATATTATTACGGGAAAGGGACGGGAACAGGAACATAACCGGGAACTATTCTGACGGTAACGGAAACGTAAAGCGGGACTTGAATAGATTTCCAAAATTATATTTGCTGCATTCTTCCTCAGTAACACAGATTTATTTTAATGCAAATATGAAAGCAGAGTGGATTCTCTGTACTACATCAGCAAATAGGTCCCGAGCTATTACGCAGAGCTGGTCAGCTAGTTATAAAATAAGGCATAGATATTTGTATATCTATGCATAGATATTTGTTTATCTATGCCTATGCCAGAGCGTGGAGCTCCGGGGCCTAGCCAATTTCTGTCAACCATACCTTGTGAGGGATTGTAGGCCCCACATTGATTCCGAACGGCTTATGGAGAAAGCACTTTTCATGGCATGAACTTATTATCGGAGAGATAACCAACCCCCTAGAAAAACGTTTTTTATGTTTCTGGAAATCAAACAAGCTAGGAAGTGCTTTTCCAACGTTCGCGTAAATTGAGGAACTTTAATCTATTAAATGTCTTTCACATCTGTGCGGAGGTATTTCTACAAAGAATCTTTTCTAAAGGACCTTACTTGCAGTATAGTGCTCTGGGAAAACTAACTTCACATAGTCAATCCACATGCTTAACACTAAAACAATCATTTTATATCTATAGCTTGGTATCCCTGTGCAAGTCGAATTCTCCTAATCAATTCAGCTTTGCAGACGGTATCTGTATCTCCACTTTTGTACTTAAATCCTTAATTAACTCCCTTCAACTAATTCATGATTCATATTCAATAAAACCCATTCACACGGATTTAAGGTTCACTATCAATGGAAAGCTTTAAAACACCTAGTTGAGTAGTAAAATAATAGGCTTTGCTTTGTCAAAGGGTAATTTGTATTTTTTTCTGTAAACCTACCTCAGCACGATGCTCTACGAAGGTATAAAGATGGAAGTAAGAAGATTATATGTATAAATATGAACATTAGTTTGTTTGTTTGTTTAAGAAATAAGAAGATTCAATGTTTTCATTGTTCTATGTTTCTCCACATGCAACTTCGTTCTAAAGAATCAAATCAAAACATAATCTTATTATAGAAAACAAAGTATATCCGCCCTAACAAGAATCCACCTTGCTGTGGACAGCTCCCCTTTTTTATTTCCTTCTGTATAGGTACTATGTCGGTTTTCCATCTGACGCGACGCGACGGTAGGAGTAGGACCTAACCTACCCAAATATTAACTTTTTCTTATTTTAAGACAAGAAAATCTTCTTGTAAAGGCGTAGGTCGGTAGGTTAGGTACACGGTGGCTTAGAGTGCAGATAATTTCAATGTGATTCTTTATTGAAGATATTTACCTTGAAACAGAAGTTGAAGACCTATCTCATGTTGCTCTAAACGATGACCTCATAAATTTTCTGATTATGTGAACGATTATAATCTCCATTTACAAGATTTTTCAGTATAAAATGCTATGGAACCAAGCCTGTATCTTAGTAAAAAAAAAAAAATTATTAATTACATTCATACTCATCGTGTCTTGCGTATGTTTTAATGTGGGAGGCTTTTGTGTGTATACCAGGTTGTTGCTAGAAGGCATGGAAGTGGAAGTTATTTAATGTTTGTCTTTTAGTTTTAACATTCTGTTGACATTTATTTGAGATTTAATGGTTCCGCCGCGCCCGCCGGCAGGGGATGTAAGAAAACTTTTTATAATTTGTATGGTAGCGATTTATTTTATCTCAAAGTAAAATTCAGTGCATGAATAAATATTTTTCATGCTTCTTTGTACTGTCGAGAAAAAATGTATCGAAGTGCTGTTGGTATACGTATACCTAATTAATACCCTTAGTAATTATAAGGTTCGTTAGTTGAATTTTTGCCTAGGGTTGACTCAGGTCTCCTTGAAAACCTGGATTATCAGTTCTCAAAAATCGACAAAATACAGAACCACCACAAATCCATGTTATTTGAAGAAAAAAGTTTATTATCTGCAGTTGCCCCAGTAGAAACATAGGGCTACTTCACTTATTTTGTTCTAAATTATTCAGTGTGGGCCAACCAAATGACAAGCAAATACTAGGTATTAAGAAATAATTATAAAGACAATTAACTTATCATTTTAATTAATTCGGTGTGAAGCAACCTATTGTGTTGATGAATAAATATGTGAATCAACCTTAAATGATCAGCATCACTCTTAACAGATTGAACACAGAAAAAAGCCAATGTATGCTTTGCTTACGATGTCGCAATAAATGTTATCTAACATTTACATCATACACTAAGTATATTGCATGGCATATTGTTGAGAGATGATTGAAGAATGTAACACAAAAAAAAATGGAGTCTCACCGCCTTTCCAATTCCTTATTTAAAATAAAAACTGAAAACTATAAGTGGTATTAAGTTAACAAACATAAGAAAATATTACAATTTCGAGGCAAAGTTAGACGATAAACGATTGCATTTACGAGTAGTGATTTCTTACACTCGATGTGCCAAATGACACAAAATAAATCTTTATCAATGTATTTTCTTTATAATTAAAATAACTTTAAGACAATCCAATTTCTTTTTTAAGTCCTATTTTCATTCTTGTACTTTGGTTAAAATTCAAAAGTTCTAATATTCAGCGATGTTCACGCAGAGACTAGTTTTCTTTTTCAATGGCAAACATTAAAATTTTTATCATATTTATGTGTTCATATTTACCAATGTGATTCACGGTGTACTTTACAACCATTTCTCACTACTGAACATGGATGCAAAAGAGACGAAAGAGATATACGAGCATGTTATGTACCTAAGCATTTTTAGAACAATCTTAATTGCTTTCAAGTGAAAGGGAATTATCATTTAATCAGTCAAGCGACCCTCAAACGCTTTATGAATTTGCTTTAATGTTGTCTTTGAATTCTTTGATAGGGACTCGTACAATGTTCTTTAAACATCTTTGTTGATAGAAGTTCTCACGAATTAGAACGTAAAAAAAAACAACTAATCAACTGAATAATCTTGAATTTCCAAAACCCTTTATCAATTACAACTCAGACATGTCAACAATGCGAATACAGTTTTATTTGAAAGGATAGATAGAGACGTTTTGGAAACTTGAAAACACAACAAAGACTACATGAGTAGAACATTATAGAACAGTGATTCTCAACCACTATGCCGCGAGATTCTAAAAATGTGCTACCAATTTTAAATTTGTACGCATATAATGATATTAAAATTAGTAAATAATATGACGAAAGGAAAAGTCCAATTGAAATCTATAAAAAAAGGTTTAAATTATTTCAATATTTATTTTATGAATCGTCCTTTCTTAGAATGATAAACTGATTTTTACATTTGCCACTAGTTTGGACAAAAAAGGTTACTTTGATTACAGTATATACATATATATTACCGTTCACAGTAAATCAAAGTCATAGCAAAGCAAAGCAATCCATCTCAATTTCAATCGTTTTCAAAGAACGACGCTAATTGCAACCGATTCAATTTTAGTGTTTTCCTACTGTATGATTCGACCGAGACTGAAACCAATCACTAAGCGAACGAAGGAAACTGAAACCAATTAGTAATCGCACTTCAACGAAAAGAATGCCCGAGATTGGAACCAATTAATTGACCGAGACCCGACACGATCGACCAAAACAGAAACCAATTATTTGAAAAAAGTTTTATAGAATGAATGCAACAGTGCTCTGTCTTACTTGGTACAGTCTAAGTTGAGGCAAAAACATAAGCAACATTTCATATCTGATGAGATAGGCTGTCTATTAAGACATCCTTACAAACAGCAATTTACGTTTATTTTATATTTTCAGAGAGAATACCTTTTGGAATTTGGAGAACAATTTTCCGTTTTGCTTCAAAATAAGGACTATAAAAGCGTTATAATCAATCAAATCCCTCGGGAAAAATGGTAATGGGTTGTGAATTTGTCAAGCAACATTACTTCTTCAGAAAAAAGTAACAACAGGCTCATAAGTTGAAGTCAACGCAGGGTTGACCTAGGTTTCCTTGGCTTGCCTATGAGTTGTCAAAAAATCTGGGTTCTTAGTCCTCGAAAAATGCTAAAAACACAGAATCACCGCACATCCCTGTCATTCGAAGAAATAAACATGCCATTTCAAAATCCTGTTCTTTACCTCAACTCGATCCAGCAAAAGTCTAGGGCATACTTCAGGGCGAGTTGAGGGCGAACGCAGGGCTCAAAAAACACTCAGTTTGACGAGTTGAGGTATTCCAAAAGATTATATTTCTTCGAAATAAGTTAGGAGCAGCTTTAAGCAACTAACAGAGACAATTTTTGTTTTTTTTTTGTCATTTAATTTGGAAAAATTCGAATTTTCAGCACTAACCCACCCTCACAAGAGTTTTACAATTCATACAAGAAACCCGTATCGATCGAAAGCTAGATGGAACTAAAAGAAAATATTAAGATTGCTAAATGCCTAATCCAATTTAAGAGTAGTATAGAAGCATTTTCTTCTCAGGGACCTAATATAAATGAAATTATCAAAAGACACCAAGCTTAAATTTTCATTAAAACCATTCTTATTATTGACTTGTTTAATATCATTTACACAACAGTATTTAAATATACCTCCACCATATCTATCAACACAGCAGAAACCCATCTTCATTTAATCAACTCAATAATTCACATACAAAACCCAGGAATGAACTCATATTATGACCTTCTCTAATCTATGCACATCTATACTTTCTCTCAAATACGAAACATGTATGTAGGTACGAGTATTTAAGCAGTTGATTGCAACATAGTGATACATTACTGGATTCCAAGCACGTAGAGTTGTCAATAATCCTTTTAATCGAGTTGATTGATTATTTGGATGAGGAACAAGAGTGACAACACACAAGACTATCGGGGATGCACAATCGCAGCACAAAACTGTGGAGAAATTCACTTCATATATGTTTGACCAATACGAATATACCGAAAGCCAATTATAGTCATACTGTCACTGTCACTGTGAGCCGCGAGGAGTTTATTTTTAACAGTAATTTTTTTTTTAAATAAATAAATTATGAATTATTATGAATTATTGTCTAAAAACAATCAATGTTGATAAGCCCAAAGCGGTGTCGATTTAACGAAATTACTTATTTGAATGTATTTAAAGTAAGGCTTTAATTTGAACTAACTTTCGTTTTTTATTTTTGCAAGAACACAAAAAAAGGCAAAAATTGTTTTGATAATAGTTTCAATAAAAACGTTATCCAAATATAAGAAGTTGTAGTGCTTTTAAAAACTGTTAACTGCTGCTCCTGTTTTAAATAAAAAAAGAATTAATTCCACTTTGCAAAAGTTAACACAAGTCAAAGAAGAAACGAGACCGTCTGAAGCGTTTTAAAGAGAAAAGTAAGGCGAAAAAGAAAAAATCACATTTCAACTTGTTTGATTTAAACAACTCCAGAAACTCGAAATTTTCGTCTTTGGTATATGGGACCACAGAGATTACCTAACAGCAAAAAAATATGAATTTCTAGCTTGCCCTCTTGTGTTATAAAATTCGATAACTAAAATAAAATAACAAATCTTTTGTACAAGTAAAAAATACATTTCCCACAAGAATTACCAATATATCGGAAGCACCCTGTAAGTATACTGGACATCAGGGCACATTAAAAAGGCATATCCTTTTAGAAACAATACAATGCCATAAATCATTTGGTATTTCAGACATACACATTCGATAATCTGCTTACCTATCCTTTATTTTTGAAATTTCAATGATCTTATTGAACTTATGCCTATCCATTTCAGAAGACGATCAAAAAAAGGCAGTATAATTATAATGTTTATAGGTTTAGGTATACGATACCTCTTCTTATGTAGAATTATATTTGTAAGATTAAGTAGGATTTCTCTTTTTTCACCTATAATCTCCATACTAAAGGAAATTCGTTTGCAAAGTCCTTAGCTCTCCTAGTTCTAGTTGTGCGTCAGAAACTGATATAATATTTGCTGCGTTTTGAGACCAAGCGTATATTAAACCAAGTTGTATTGGAAATCGAATGGAGAGAAGTATAATAGAATTTGAAACAAGATCGTTATCGTTTCGTTACTATGCCATGTCTATTCTTTAAAGGTTATCCAAGTACAATACGGATGTATGTATTTGTAGGTTAGGTACTTAATGCTGAAAAACTAACACCGAAATAAAAACCATACCAAAATAATAAATTACCTACATTAAGATCAAATGTTGCCTTGACATTACTCTTAAAGTAATTTATTGAAGGCAATGTAAGTGGATTAAACAATAAAACAATAGTTTCATTGTTTTTCCTACAGCAAATGTTTCTTCACTGAAAACACGCGGAGATATAATTTCATTTGGATTCAACTAGTAATAATTGAAACGTTCATCTCGGAGACGAATGGCTGAAATAGCTTTGGTTTTCTCGACAAGCTTCAACTGCTACTCTGCATAGTATATTAACAAAATAGTTTCTAGTAGAATCACCATGGTAGACACTCAAGAGTATCGTAAAACCTAACACAGACCACATCAGATTATATCTCTGTGGCCTTTCAGTCGGTGTCGGTGGCAGTATGAGGCGCATGACCATAGTTGGATCCTCTGAAAGCAACAGCTTGCACGCCAATGAATTATTAATTTTCTGGCTCCATGAACTTCGATATTGCTCGAGGAAAGCGCCAGCATCTGAACACGAAAATGTTATGTAGCTCGTTTTTACACATTTGTAACAATTCTGCTAGCACATTCATAGGTACACAAATACTTTGCTGAAGTCATAGCGTAGTAGCGATCAGAAACTTAACGGCAGGATGCACAAATTGTTTAAGTATAGCTTCCGCATTGCTGTTGTGGGTGGGCATTGTGCGACTGAAATGCTCCAAGAAGAGGTTGGCTATCATGACCTCTAGTCAACAACTTCAAAGCAGTTGGTGTGAATAAAATAGAGCACGCGCGTTATACTGTGACTTTCTTCATGAGCAGTGTATACGAATCTTGCTAAAATGGTCGCAATTTGAACGTCAAAACAAAATCCAAAGTTTAATTGACGCCATCAGGTTGATGGACTCTCATTGGCATTCACAGTTCAAAGAAATGAATATGGCTTCAGACCAGCTGGGAAAAACCTACATAGTTCTAACAGACCAATTGGCAAAATATTGCACACAATTGAATACGGACAGACACAAGTTCTTTCATTCACTAAAAAGTCATCTGATATGAATATTAACTAAGTATTATTAACCAACTCGGGTGCGGTGGAAATGTCTTTTTGAATGACATAGTAACATTTTTTTTTTTTTTTTTTTTTTTTTTTGATAGATGCAAACCTCCTTGCACACGCCTTTTTTATAACACAAATCATGGGCTTTTGACTTGCCATCAATTGATGGTCTCGTTCTAGCAGATGTTTGTGCCATGAATGTAGAATAGAAAATAAGCATTGGTAATAGACATCGATGTATTAAGACCCATTGACCTTTTTTGAATGCAAATCTTTGTCACTCCTGTTTGAGTTTGACGCACTAGCTAGCGGATTATCGAGGCTGGTCTCCCTGTTTAACCCAACCATCGTTTATATTACGCGTGGAACGTTCGTTATGAACATTACCAGTATCTACCGAAACTAATAGTTGATAGCTTCACTTTATAAACTTTAACTAAACTATAATACGAATGGAATATTTAGGTCAACGTTTCGTGTTAGAACATTGCTAATAATGTCTGTTGCTACTATCAAGAAGTCAAAAGGTGTCCTTGCCTTTAATTTCATAGCTATAGGAACGATTAAAGTCAGTGTTTCACATATGGAACTGGGCACCCAGACATGGTTAAGTCCTTCTTTTTTCTTGTTTTATTTATTTATTTCATCTAAGCGTAGAGAATACTAACAGCAAAGAGTTAAAGATAAACACAAATGCAACTCTAACTATCCAAACCAAACATTCCTATTAAACCATTTCCGAACTTTGTACCTACTCTACTACTACTCATTACTCTATGAGCACAATACCAGAAAAAAAAGTATATTGGATCTTACTGGGAATCTTACCCGTGGTTTTTAGATCTCAGATCCTAAAACGTATAATGCATCATGCGTGATGCGTCTTATTGCTTTCCCTTCATAGATTACCAGGTTCAGGCAACAACTATGCTTTCAAACATGCAACGTCCTCTTTTTATTAAACGTACCTCATTTGTCGTTGAAAAGGAGATACATGATGCAGTTGTTGTGTGCCTGTCCTAAATGAATATGGTTCCATCTACTCGCACGCCACGTCGATAAGGTCTCTTTGCAAGAGCTAGTAAAAGTAGAAATGTATGTTTTTTTGTCATTGAATATTTAAAAACTTAAGACTTTCAAATGGAAACATTCAAGCCTTAGGTTCAACCAGCCAGCGTGGTTATTTAAAAATGTTGCAGAAACAAACGTGGGCACATGCATCTGAAGTCTGAACGCCTTTTCTGTCTACTAAAAAAAATGCATACTTTAGGGCGTATCGATAAATAGTTATGTCACTCATTACGAGTATTATCTAGCAACAACAACCACTGAAATAAATATCAGTGGCTGGCTTTCTCAATTTTTTCAAGAAGTACTGTTTTTATATACAAATAAAGAAATTGTTACCAACTCACGGAACCGTAATTTCGTAAAAATAAACACAATAATATGGCAGGTATCTTGGAAACCCTCCTACTTTTTTTGTTTTAGTACTGGCATCGTTTAGAAATCTTGTACGATATTCCCCTGAACGCAGTCAACTTTCGGAACAAACTTTTTTGGTTTGACATAACACAGCTCACAGCTGAGTGGATTGTCAATGTCAAATTTGACAGAAAAAATCGAATTCAAGAAAACGAAGTAAAATCCTTTTTTCTTTAGCAATCGTGAAAAGTAAAATATTAATTGTCCAACTATTAAAACCAAATTAAATCAATCTATTTCCTCCTTGAAGTCTTAAAAATATTTCAAAATATGTCGGTATTGCGCCAGTGTGGTGCTTCTCTGGGCAAACATTTAATAGCTGCAACTCGTCTTGCTCCAACAACTACACCAGCGTTACAGCACCAACCATGGGCAATCACTACTCAAAGTGGTGAACGCCTTAATACCAGAGGTCATAAGAAATTCGGACACGAAAAGGAAATAACTCCTTCCCTTACAAAGTACTACCATCTTATTATCGGCACGTTGTTTATTATTTGCTTAACCGATTTCAAGAAGTGAGTTTTTGTGTTCTCTTATCTCTTCAATATATAAAAATATTTGTATTTTAAAGAGTCAAAAAATACTTTATGCCTAAAGTTGATGCAGACGCTGGACAGAAAGGTAAACCAGAAAACCAGCAAGAGAAACTTGGCCAAAATGCTAAGGAAAATGAAAGCGAATCAGACGAGTCAGATTCTGATGATGAGAGCCAATTAGATGCTGCGGGGAAGAAAAAACCAAAAAAAGATAAAATCGGTTTCCGTGACCGTAAGGTAAACTGTTAACTAAGTTCATTACATTTATTTTTAATATGTTCAAAAAATAAATAGAACCATTATTATAGCCTCTTGTTTGCGAATTACAGATATTTTATTTAATTTATTACTTTATTTTATTTTTGTTTTCACTTTTGTTTGCATATGATTTTCGCACTGAACTACACTGAACATGAAAAACTCAGATAATGGAATATGAAAACAGAATTCGGCAATTTTCAACACCAGATAAAATTTTTCGATATTTTGCGACTGTGAGACTGCCAATAAATGGCGGAGGAACTGAGATATTTATGACTCCCGATGATTTTCTACGTGCCATTTATCCAGGGCTTAAACAACCAGATGGTAAAGAGACAAACGCTTCTTTCAACAAAAAGTTGCAATTCAAAGCTTGATAAATTAAAAATAGCTACCAATAACAGGTTTCCATTAACATTTGATTTTTTAAAGGGAGCGAATAGCTTCTTTTTTTTTTAAATAATTGCTTTGCAGAGGGTTAATGTTTTCAAGTAAACTGAGAATGGTTCTACATATGCGGATTTAGCTCTCGATTAACACAAATTTCACTGCTTCTTTTCTGAGTGGGGCTGGTTTGTTCTTAAAAAAATTGGTGTTGCTATCAGGAAAAACTTAAAACCAAAAGTTACAAAGTTGCTTTTATGCTCTGGACTATTAAATTGTTTCGTAAAAGAACGGTGACATCATACTTTGTCATAATGTTTCCTTAGTCGACAAGCAAGATTCCAATTTTACTCTGACTTTAAAAGCTTCTATAGTCGGATCCGATAGTCCGTACTTTGAACGATTTGTTTTTTGTTCGGTTGCTCAACATTTTGTTTTAGTAATCTTAGTTTTATGGAATCCAATACTCTGTGCTTCTGTTCAACACTCTTTTTTTAATAAACTCAGGTTTTTAGAAAGTTTTAAATTTTGAGTTGATTTGCTTGTTGTCATAGCATAATTTGCTCGGTTTAAATCGTTTTTTTTTTTTGTAATATGTATGTAAATAGTAAGTAATATTTTTCCATGTGTTTTGTTTGACCCACAACTTTTGTCTGTGCAATACAAAACTTGTCAATGCTTTTAAATCTCAAATCTCACAGATAATCGAATATGAAAATCGAATTCGGCAATTTTCAACGCCGGACAAAGTATTTCGTTACTTTGCAACCATTCAGGTTCCAACCGTAGACGATCGTACTGAAGTGTTTATGACTCCAAGCGACTTTTTAACTAGCATGACACCGGGCATTAAGCAACCAGAGGGTAGGAAAATTATAATAAGGCTTGAAATTAGAATAACAACATACTAAATTCATTTGATTAAAAACTTTCAAAGGTACTAATAAAACAATTCTTTCTTTCTTTTTTAAAGGGCTTGGACTGGATCAGTATCGTCGCTACGACCCAAAGGTGAGTTAAATATGAGATGTGTGAGACATCCACAACTATGTTCATTTATTTATTTTGGAATCAACTTTACATTGTGAATTCAGCAATCTTTTGGTATCTTTTCAAACTATCAAATTCTAAAAAGCCGTTCACATGCCCTTCTTTTTCTAATTAATATAACTTTTATAAGCAATGCTCGCGCAATATTACCATATCGTGGTATTTCTTCTAACACCTTTCCTCTCTTTTGTTTCTAAATGTATCTTTTCAGATTTCCGGCCAGGTACAGATTTGTTGCATTCATTGAAAATAAAATTATTTTGTTAAGATTTATTTTTTTTTCAATTTAAAATAATGTTAATGTAGCAAAGAAATAATTGAGATCTTCTTGCATGTTGTTCGAAGAGAAATTATAAGTATGGTGCATGATTTTTATTGAATTTCTTTCCTCTCACTGCGGTCCATGTCTTAACGGCTTTTAGGAAACTTTTACTGTCGGTATTTTAATTTAAAAAAAAAAAATGTTTCACCTTGTCATGGAGAATCCTATCTTTCTTATATTTGTATACATTAGTTTTCTACAGAGGCACATTAAAAAGTAAAACACGCTTAAGTACAAGGGATATGAAAAGCGTTTCTTACTATTCGGTCTGTGCTCTGGTTTTATCTTGATCAATGCACTCTTTTATTTGATTTCATATATATTTTGAGCCATTGTTTCTTTAAAAATAAAAACTAATAAAAGAATTCTTTAAATTCCACAGTCGGTGACGGAACGTTTGGATTTGAATCTAGAAAAGGATAGCATTTTCTTTAAACTAGGCTCATTTGGACTGATAACGTTCTCGGATTACATTTTTCTTCTAACTGTTTTGTCAAGTGAGTTTGATTTCATTCACATTATTTTATAGTTACAGAATTTGAAATTATTTAATATTTAAATTTAACTATGAGCCACTTTTTTTGTATATAAAAATACTTTAATTTGCAGCACAAATGTTAGGTACTTGAACTAGATTCGCTACGACTTTGATTTAGAAAAGCTTCTCAGCCTGTTCCGAACAAAACAAAGAGTGTATGTGATTTGTTAGTCTGATTTTCGCTTTGATATGGTTGATTTATGAGAAAATTGTGTTAGGAAGGTACAAGAAAACCAACGCTGAAAAAAATTAAATAATCTATATTTTTTTTTATAATCAGCGCACACATCAAGAGGTTCTGAATATCCCCATATCGTTTAGAACACAATGCGAGCGTTTAGGAAAATAGGAGAGGATAATAAGATATTGTTTGTGAATAGGCAGCGGGAATTACGAATTTAAAAATGAGATTTTCAAAGAAATAATTTCTATTGCGCAGAAAAAAAAATTTCAAAAATAAACGACATGCGAAACAAGATATCGAAAAATCATCAAAAACGGACAGTTTGTGCTTAAGTGGGAAATACCAAATGTATTGTGTTTTTGACGTTTGCCTAGTCAACTCTAGCTAAGTTGATATAAAACAGAAAAATAGACAATTAAAACATTCTGAATTCAAGATAAATTTGAGGATACATCATCTATAGAATAGCTTCAAAAAAGAACTACAAACTTCGTAGGAAGTCATGAGTGCAAGTGACGCCGTGGGCAGATGGTTTTTGAATATTTTCAAAATGTATTTTGAGCAAATTGTTATACACTAACTTATACTTATTTACTTACTCAGATGGGCATTACAGTTCAGTGTAAACCTGGGCCTCAGCCAATATCTTTGGCCAACTACTTCGTTTCAGTTTTAGCCGGAGCGGTAGTGTTTATCCGCTCTACGTGGTCTCGCGTTGCGTACTCTTTTAGCTTTACTCATGTCGCGGAACAGCTCACACAGTTCGTTGTTAAATCTTCTTCTCCAAACATCCTCTTCACGAACGGGAGTGAATATCACTCGCAGTATCATTCTTTCGAAACAACCAAAGGTTTTTTTATTCGCTTAAGAGAAAGTCCATGCTCCTGTGCCGTATAGCAATGCTGGGTTCACCGAGGTCTTATAAAGGGCTACCTTGGTTTATCTTAAAAGGGTTTTATTTCTCAATTGCCTTCTTAACTAAACAAAGCGCAACATTTATTTTCCGTACGATCTCCGCCGCACTTAAGTTACGAATATTTTCCATGTTTACAGCGGATCCTAGGAAGACGCAATCCTGTACTTCCTCGATGTTAGGTTATTTATCGATGTTCTCAAATACTTCGTTCAATCATCAAACCCATTTTTGCCGCATCTGTTTCAATGCTCGCAAAAGCACCTATGACATCATGTTTACTTCTTCTCAATATCCTCTGCGTGATTGAACAGATTTTTGAAAGATGTTACCTCTTGTGCTGACGTTTGGGTATTGAACTATTTTTTCAAGTATGATATGTATATAAAAACGTGGCTGGCAGTGGGTTGCCTTATCGAAAACACAATACCTCGGCTTGAAGCCTGTCCAGAGAAGTATTTTTTCTCGCTCTTGAATTCGAAAAAAAACCTCTTTACAACAGACGTGCGAATATACTTTTCTATTTCACATTGTGTGAAAACCATTTAAATATTCTTCCCAAGACACTACTTGAGGTAAACCATGCCGTGGGTGTTTTTATCCTTAATTGAAGGCAGATTATTATTTTTTTTTTTCTATGTAATAGATATGTATGTAAAAATCTCAGCCAAGGCAAAAAATCATTATAAAATTTTTTTGTTTTACTATTAGGAGTGACATAAGAAATATGTCACTCCCAATAGCGCGGTTCACATGGTAGAACAGACTTCGGTCTGAACGGCCAATGTTGGATAATGTGGATAATGAACACTCAAACGACCGCTTGTTTTTGATGAAGTTTTGATAATTTTGTTTTAGAATGAGAAATTCAAAATTCAGAAAATTAGCCGCACGGGCTAATACGGTATTTACTACCTTGTTAATCTTTGGAGTCTAGGGAATCACTATGTTTTTCCATTAGGATCCTTATACATACTTTGGATTACATCGGCTTTTTGCTTTTGGCATTGGTTATCAAGTAGCCGTATTATTTTTGGCGTAGGTTACGCAATACCGTCCATTGTGGGACATCAGTTTGCTCGAACGGTCACTAGCACAGCTTCGTGTAGCTCTCTTCGTTTAGTTACTTTCCTTTAGTCAGACTATATGTACCTCTTCAATATGAACTTTGAAATAACAATCGTGAGTCATTGAAATGCAATGTCAACAACTCGTATGGTATCTGGCATGTCTTTGAGTTCTTAACTGCTAAACTTTTCGGTTGAAAGACCATCAACAATGCTGTTACCAGGAAAAAGAAACTGCCCTTGAGAAGCGTTTTTTTTTTTTTTTAATAAAAATCCAGCAGATTTCTTCTGAGCGCATATTTTGAAGATGGTTGACCCTTATTCAAATTGTTTTGGCGTAGATCTCAAATTATAGTATGGCAGTCTAGGCAGAATTTTTTTCCAGCTTCCGTTACTTTCTTCCCGCTTCTCGACTTGCTCCTTTTTTCTTGCACCGTCCGAGCTTTTTTATCTTTATAGTTAAAGAGATAACTTTGAGCATCCTTTTAAATTCGTTTTTTTCTTATCACTACTTCAGTTAAATAATTCCACCGCCTGTCCCTTTGAAACGAATAGCCATATTACCTAGCATCACACCAAACATAAAACAGTAATTTAAAAAAAAAGAATTAAAGGTGAGAGCACATTCCCGAGGACCTTGATTTTGACTGACGAATTGACTTAAGAGAACTTTGATATCAAAAATATCACAGTACATCAGCCTGTGTTCTTGCAAAAATAATTTCAACACACTGCCACTACTTTAAAATTTTAAACATCAAATATTTATTTATTATTAAAAAAAAAAAATTAAACTACTATCTTACATTTGCATTTTTAGGTTATAAATATTTCTACATTCCTTTTTGTATTTTTATAATAATAGAATAATTATATAAAAAATTATATACGCACTTCCTACTTCAACATCCAAATGGACCACCTGAAACATACAAGCGCAGATTGTCTAAAAGGACAATATATAGCCTTTACTTCTACAGTAAATCTTCAATCAAAAATAGTTATATATATTTTATTTTCATTTAAAACAGAATTGTTTCCCAGAAAGTAGAAAATACTCAAAACAAATTTATATGAAATTATCACAATTAATTTATGCGGCGGCAGAATTTGTAATCTTCGCGGACTGTTTTTTTGGGAAATAATTTTCAATTTTTTTTTACACAAGCGGTTAAAAATATCATACTGAATGTTTAAGACATTCAATGTCGCCTGCGTTCATTAAAAAAGGAACAAAATTATTTGAAAAATACTTCTGCTGAGAAGATTCAGTTTTAAGTAAGGTTTTTCTTTTTTTAAATCTAATACTTTCATGTAAAACAATGTAAAATAACACCTTATAAAGAAATAATTTAACAGTTATTTGGCAACTTAATTTGGTACATAGTCTAATTTATATAGTACATTTAGGTAAGGTGTAGGTACCTAGTAAGGTCATAGAGTTTAAATATGGGTGTGAAACCAATGCATTTGTAAATAAAACATAGTTTCTATGTAAAATTCGTACGGGTATTTTTTGTTTATGTTTAAATCTAAAACAAATTGTTAAAGTGGTCCGTAATTGCTGTGGAGGATTTGGTATTGGTCACGGTCTGAAAGACTGTAGACATGTTTGTTGTAAAAAGTTCAGGAGAATATGGTGGTGTAGTTGTGGATGGTGGTTGAACAATGTCGTAGTACTTAGTTACATCGTAGCCGAACAGCTCAAAGTCAAGGCGGTATATTTCAAGTACTGCGTCTAGTGTTGATCGGTCGATTTGAGAAAAGTACCTTTATTTGAAAAGTAAAATACTTTTGAAAAAAAAAGCAAAATGAACAGCACGAAGTAACATACTTTTGAATAAGATTTCCGGTGTTATGAGTAGATTGATTGGATATTTTTCGCATTTTACTGCTTGGAAGCTTTCCCAACAGCAACGGTTCTAATCCAGCTTGTCTGATAATATATTCACTGTCTCTTTGAAAAGTTTCGACTTTTGCAATTATTGTAAAATTTATGGTACATGGCGTGCAAAAACTGTAAATCGGAGCCCAGTGCTCATCGAATTGCTTGCCGTTTTTGTGATTGTGAACAATGAAATGCAAAAATTCCTTAAAAGTTGGTCCAGAATTGTGTCGTTTGAGTTTTATTCCTTTTCTAAAGTGACAAATGATTTGTTTTCCCAGGACTTTGTAATACTTGTTGCGACAGCCCTCCAGCTTATCACGATAGGCAGATAATAACCGCTCAAATGGTTCACGCACTGTGAGAAACGACAAAGAAGAAGCAAGAGACTCGAAAAGCTCATACAACTCTGGCCTGGGAAATCGATTTCTAGCCAACTCTAGGGGAGACATTTTTGTTCGTTGCAAATACTTTATGTCGTAGCCACCTTTTAAAGAGTTGCTATGAGATTTACAATCTTTAATCAATTTTATACATTCTTACCCAAAATGTTAAAATAGTACATCCATGTGCTACTGGCAGCTTTAAAGATATTACACCAGACTAGATTGTGACCTGGGGAGACAAAAAACTCCCACGGTTTCGGTGGGTATGTAGACACAAGGTTTCTCTTATTACAAATTTCGTTGAGAAGAGTTTTGCGACTAGTCAAGTTTTTTTCGGTTGCACTGTGAATTTCTTCTGAATACTCATAGACTGGGTTGAGGGTCGTTGGGATTTTCGTGGTCCTGGTGTTATAATCTGCATGCGGGTCTACTTCCACTTTTATTTGGTGCCGACGTCTGTTTCGAATTATGTCGCCTTTCGGTTTAATCTAATAGCAGAATTAAAAATTACATCGAAATGCAAGCTAAAAAACAAAAACAACTCACTTCTGGTTTGTTTAAGGATTTATCCTTGTTAACTTCGAATGCATTCAAAGACTCGCGAAACAGAAATGTGAAGTAGAAAATAGCTACCAATAAAATCATGCTGAACTTAAAATAAACATTGATACGTCGCCTCGAGCATATTCGCTTAAGCATGATGCTCAACGTTCAATTATAAGATGAACGATTGTTGTTTAATTTAACCTTGTAACCTCACCCTTATCTACTTTACAGTTGAGCTTGTTTTGTTCATATAGGTACTTTCTTCGTTTTCTCATTATTTCAACTGGCTCTTTGTTCGTCTTTTTTGCCAATTCATGTCACCTTGCTAAAATGTATAATAGAAACGAGTGAAGATGTCACAATAAGCGGCGCAAAATTCAGAGCTGAGGAAGCACCACCGCCCAGAATTTCAACAAACAATAAAAACTGATTTTAAACAAAAGTATTGACGGTTTGAGGACACTAATGAACAAAGGAAAAAAAGAATAAAAAGTGCATACAGCACCTTGTTGAATGCCCAATGCTTTTTTTTTTTTTAAACTTTTGTATGACGATAGCATTGTGGGATGGGAGTGTGGGATGTTTTTTTCTTCCTTCAATTTATTTTTTGTCTTAAATCACTTACAATCTCATTTTATTCAAACTAAAAATCAATCCCTTTCTTATTAACTTTTTGATTAAAAGGCTAATTCAAACGCTTAAAACAATCCAACGAAACAAAGAGAAAAATTAACTAACCAGAAACAGTAGAAAAAATGTATCCACAGTTTTCTTGTTAATAGCTCAAAAAATTGGTCGACACTGGAGACCAGGCAACGAAGGGCGAACGAATGCAACTATCGGCACCCACCCTGGACTGGGATGGTAAAAGTTATATTTTTCCCTTTTGTGAGAGTGAAAGTTTACTGACATGCGCCGAGCCACATGTGTTAATGTTTACTGCCTTCAGGCTACGCACTTTTGAGAGCTTTGAACTTTGACCAAGAGCCTTTAATACATAAAGAGTGGTTAACCACCTGATTGCACCTCCAATGTTTTTTTTTTCTTAATATCTTTTCAGCTTCCAGGCGCCATTTTGAGATAGCTTTTAGGATGTTTGATTTGAACGGTGATGGTGATGTGGACTCAGAAGAATTTGAGAAAGTCGCTACTTTAGTGCGTCAGCAGACGAGCATTGGGAGTAGACATCGAGATCATGCTCATACTGGAAGCACTTTTAAGGTAACAAGAAACATGCCACCTGGGTTTCTTTTTAATTAATCGGTGTTTACATTTTCTAATGATGTTTTTATGTTTCCTCCTTGTTGTGTACTTAGAAATCCGAGGTATACTCCTTCTATATTTTCTCTACTCTTTCCTTTTTTTCTTTTTTGCACTTCTTAACACTTGTTTGCTGATGTGTTGCACCTGTCTAAATTCTACGTCAAAAATAGCCATTACCTAATGTTTGTTTGCATTTTAGGGCGTTAATTCGGCATTGACGACGTACTTCTTCGGCCCGAACATGGATAAAAAACTTACAATTGAAAAGTTTTTGGATTTCCAAAGACAACTGCAGCGCGAAATGCTTTCTTTAGAGTTTGAAAGAAAAAAACCCGATGAAAATGGGATGATAAGTGAGGCTGATTTTGCAGAACTTATGATAGCCTATGCCGGGTACTCACAAAAAAAGAAACAAAAGAAAGTTAAAAGGGTTAAACGCCGATTCCGAGATCATGGAAAGGGTATTTCTAAGTCTGATTATCTGGATTTTTTCCACTTTTTAAATAATATCAACGATGTGGATACTGCTTTAACATTTTATCACATTGCTGGGGCTTCAATTGATCAAGCTACTCTTAAGCATGTTGCTAAAACTGTGGCTTTAGTAAATTTATCTGACCACGTTATCGATGTTGTGTTTACTATTTTTGACGAAAACAGTAAGTTTTTAAATTTATGTACTATGTTCTTTTCAAACTAATATAATTTGCTTCTATCACAATTAGTGGACGGACAACTGAGTAACAAGGAGTTTGTGTCTGTAATGAAGAACCGTATACTAAGAGGACTAGAAAAACCTAAAGACACTGGATTTGTTAAGCTTATGCACTCGATTCTCAAATGTGCTAATGAATCGAAGCCCGTTCTATTGGACATTTAATTCGTGACTTTTATTAATAATTAATTGTTGTTTGAATTCTTTCGTAATACTCTGATGTTGTCTTTTTTTTCCATATTTATTAAAAAATAAAAAAAGCTTAGTTAAAAGTAATTAATAATTTTCGGAAAAAATAGGTAAACAGCATAAACCTTAATATGACAAATCCTTCGATAGTGATTTCACAGCCATGAGAAACGCTTTCTCGGTTACTCACTCGGGATAGGCAAAACATTGAAGGCCCCCTCCATTGTTGAGAAACAAGGCATCATTGAAAAATAAAACTGACCTGGGCCCCAGTGCTTGCCGCTTTGTTGCACCGCCTTATTTATTCACGTAACGTCTCAAGTTTAAAGGTGAACATTTGCAAAAAGTGTTGATGGAATCAAAACAAATGCAGACTATTTTGTAGGAGATATAACACTATGTGATTTTTTATCATATTTACTATTTTTTTCAGTCAATTATGAAATTACTAAAGTTTTTCATTATGACTCTTTCGCACGCAGCAGTTACTATCAACGGTGTACATATCGTTTATTTATTTACCTTTAAAATGCTATCTTGGGTAATTACATCTGAATAGAATTGTCCTAAGGTTTATCGACTTGTGAATATTGGAATCCTTTAAAACTTTGTAATTGTTAAGCATAAATATTGAGGGTTGTTCAGTGGCTCTCACTCCGACCCTCCCAATTAAGTTCGCAAAAAAGCTAAAAAAGAATAGGGGCCGTGAACTGATACACTACTTTCAACTATTGCTAAGGATACATCATTTTGAAAGAAAATGAAAGGGTGTTGTGCCCACAGACTTTTACGTTAATATTTAACATACTTGTGATGTCGCTTAATTCATGACAGACTTATGTCGCTTCCCATCAGACGAAAAAAACCGTCCGGGGGCGTCCAGGAGCATTCCCAAACCGTTCCATTGGTGCAAAAAGATCGCTTCTCATGATTTTGAGGAGTGACAGCCACTTCTCGATTTGAAGTGAGAATCCACTCAAGAAGCATTGATACAAGTTACTCAAATGTTAAAAAGGAAAATCTTCAAGGAATATTTTTTAAGAGCATATGTGTTTAACTCACACAGAGGCAATTACGTTGAGCTGAATAGAAAAAATATTGGTTTTTAAAATTAGTGCTTCCCCGAATGAAACCGATGGAATGCGACAACCGGTTGAATGCGGATGCGGTTGTGCATCCAACATTCCTATACGGTCAACATGTGCAAAAAATATGAAATTAAATTGAACGGCAGATGATATGAAAACTAACCATATGACAGCAGGAGAAGCAAAGCTTGATTGTATTGGAAATACTAAAATCCGTGTAACCCTTTAATTCCAAAATTAGATAAATAGATCAAGGCGTTAAGTTGGTATTCACATGTTCAAAGAAGAGATTCTAAAAACCCTGTCGAAAAGAAAGTATCATACAACGATCAGACACGATCACAAATAAAAAGAAAGGCAGTTCAAAAAACTATTGGTTCAGACAAATGGCAAATCTGCATTTAATTGACCTCAGATATGAGGTCGGAAGTCTTGCCTACGATTCCTAAGGTTAACGTGGCATACACCGCCAGCGGATCACTAGTGTAAGGCTGTTAAGGGGGCATTCTGGTGTAGTATTAAAAATTTTTTTTTATATTTTTTTGAAGTTTAACTTGTATTTAAGAATATGTCTACGATTTTTTAAGATTCAAATTATTTTCGGAGCGATTTCGTTTGATAACGAAACTGTGAACGCGTTTCAAGACTATGGCCACGATTTCTAGAGTCCTACTGGACAGATTTACCTAAAATTGTTTAAGTCTTCTCCCAAATTTCAATTTATTCTATTTTTTTTTTAATTCAAAAAAGTCCAAAACAGTGGTAAAAGTTGTTTGTTTTTACTTCAGGTAGTCACCCTTTTGTGAAATTTGACCATAGCCAGCGGTATTATTTTAGATTAATAAAATAATCATAATTGTTTTTGTGTTTCCGATTCTTAGAAGTAATGGAAGCCATGAGAGGACCCTTCAATTCACTAGCTGTTAATTTTTTTTCTTTTTTTTTTTTTACTTTTTGACTTTATTTCTTTTTTTGTAGTCGTTAATTAATTAATAACTTATGCTAGATTTACATGCATCTGCTACTACAGAAGTGCAGAAAAGTAAAGCGGGACCGATAAAGATTTTAAAGCACAAAAGTTAAAAAGAGAAACGAATAAAATTATGGCTGCATTCTTTAACTAGACTTGTCTTATCTCTCTATCATACAAAAAAATGAAAAAAATGTTTAACAAGGGAAAATCACAACTCACAAATTTGAAATCAAAATAAAAAAATGTGAGCTTTTGATTAAAATAAATAAACATTTGATTTCATTGCTCGCGAATCGAATCACGCTTCAAAATTTAAAGAAATTTGCTTTTATCTCATAGTTCTTTGTGAATCTGGAACGCAAACATCGAACATATGCGCAGATGCCATCTAAATAAATCTACTGTCAAATTAAATTCAAAGCAAAGTAGAGAGAAAAGTGAAAAGCACAAAAACAAATCAAACTATAGAAATCTCAGTATAAAACCGAATAATAAATGAGTGTATTGGTTTCAATAAATTAAGATTAATTTAAAATGCTACCTCAGACCTACTTGTTCTTTTTATCACTAGTAATTTTCGGTTCTATTTTACTTTTATTAATTTACTATGTGAGTGCAAAATTATTGCTAAATTTATTTCTTTTAATACCTTCGTTCATAAATAATTTGTCTCACCCATACAGGTTCTAACATTAGCCGATTTAGAATGTGACTTTTTAAATGCACAGGAGTGCTGTGCTCGTTTAAATTTTTGGGTTATTCCTAAATTTGGAGTCCACGCCATTCTATTTATATTATTACTCCTTGGAGGACATTGGTGGCTGGTTATTTTCAATGCTCCTATGGTGGTATGGTTAGGTTACGAGCTTAATAAACAACCGCGAGATAGTTTAGGTGTATACGACCCAGTAGACATACATAGTCGGGGTTTGCTTAAAGTTCATCTCAGAAATTGTATGATCTATTTGGGATACTACTTCGTCATGTTCTTTGTGATGCTTTATTAGTAAGTGTGCGACGGATTAAAACTCAATTTATACTTATACTAAAATTTCTAATTTCAGCCTTATATCGTCTTTGCTTGAAGGAGATCCAATCAGAAGGCATGAGGAAGGAGAAATTGTGACTGAATACTAATTATTTCATTTCATATGTATTATGTATATCTTCTTCAAAAGAAAAGAAGACTTTGATACAGTTTATTATTTATTTGACGAACTAAAAGTGTACGCACATTTCACATAGGAGATACCTATCACTTTACCAAAGAATTAGAATTTTAGTTTTTTTTTTAACACATTCAAACATTAAGGAAAATAATAAAAATTGCCAAATAAAGAACAATAAGCAAATCATTCTATGTACAATCAAATAATGTCTAGCTTTTTAAATTGAAGCATCTGCATACCTACAGAGTGTTTTGCATAAGATGCAACACAACTCTAAAGCCTGAAAGCTAGCCGAAAGGAGAAAATCTGTCAGAAAATGGATATATTTCCTCAACTGAAGTTTTCCAAGAAACTGGTTTGCAATTCAAAGGCTCATTTGGAATTCAAAGTCTTCGGAAACCTTATTTTATTTTCGAATTTAGAAAAAAAAAAATTAAGCTCACTTTTTCTTGAATGCTTTTTGTGTCAAATTTAGTTCCTTACGACATCTCTCTTATCCCGAAGAACACAGTCCAACAATTTTGAGGCTCAAATACTTATTCAAGTATTTTTTGATATTTTTTGATAACCTTGGAAAAACTAGTTCGATTTTTTTTACTATACTAAATAGGTATAAAATTAGCAAGAATTTGTAGGTATGGAGAATTGAAAAATCACGATACAATATTATCAAATCCTTACACAAACAGAAAACCTCAGCTAAATATCAAGACAAATGTTCAAGTTCAACAAAGATCAACTATCCAATGCTCAGAAACATTAAAACTACTTCAAACATTTTTTTTTTGTTAGAATCTTTAGTTGTTTAAACGACCAACCTAACATATACTTTTTTTAAGTTAAAAACTTGCCAAAGGAAGACCGCTATATCTATCCACTTTTTTACACCGAGTTCAGAAAAATATTTTTGTAAATGTCGAAGAGAAGTGGATATTCTTCTGGACACACTCAACATCGATGGAAGATCTAGTAAAACTCTACTACAGAATGGTGGTGTGGCTTCTATTCTAACACTCGATTCGTTCTAGACACACAAAATTTAGTTTATTCTATTCATTTATGCTTCGAGATGTTTTTGGATAGTCTACTATTAAGAATGTAGTAATTTGTCATCTGGTCACACCAGTCAGATATTCAACTTGCCGGTCCAGAGCAGGTTCCTCGTGTGCCCGTTATCGCTAAGTAAGCGTTGGTTCGCTCTTTTCGTTTAACCGTACTCGTTCAATTGATTGATAACACCGCTTGAGCTTAAGAAGACCTCGAGTGATATGAAGAAAAAAAAGAAAACAAAAAAAAAACAGAAAATGGGAAACAAAACAACAACTCTCCGCGTCTCCCAGATCCCAGTGTGAAGTGAAATGAATTTCAAGAGAGAAGAGAGCACCACAACTTTGAAAGCTTTTATTTGAAGAAAACGAAAAGGTCGCGTCGTGATTCGGTTTGCCTAGTAGCTACAGCTACCAGTTAAATTAAAGTGGATTTGTATCTCGACGAATTGTGGGGTTGTTGCTCGTCGCGGTGTTTGTAGAACCCTACTGCTCTGGTGCAAAATTTGCTTTTATGTTTTATTTCCGATAAGATTTGTACCTACCCAAAAGGTAAAAAAAAAACAAATTCAGTTTTAAAAATACCTGCTGCATTCGGATGTCGGTGTATGTTTTGTTTGACCGATTGTCTGACGGATTAAGAGATCTGATTTTGTGAATACTTTTCGCTTTAACAATTTCATTTTTCAGCAGAGTTAATACATATATTTTTCTGGTGCAAAAGGAAGTGTTATATTTTTTAAGGGTGTAAACTCGAAAACCCTGCCCTGCGTTTCCCAAATAACTTCGTAACTTCAGTGCGTGTGTATAATCAGCGGTGTTGTGTGTATCTAGCATTCATTGGAATTCAGGATAAATTTAGTTAATTCTAAATTGTATTCGGTGGAAACCCGTTCTTGTGTACAGGCTCTATTATTAGTATGTTCGGAATCAGAAATCGCACATCTGGAGTTTTGGAGGTGACGGTATTGTGAAAAGCACCTTAAACTACAAATTTTTTCCTGCCACGGCAAAAATATCCAAAATAAAATAAATTATACATTTTATGCTGCGTCTCGTTCAAACTATCGGTTGCTTTGTACAGCTCTCGCTCTATCTAAGTGTCACTGGTGCCGATGCCGACGGCCGATGAAAACGAGTATTTTAATATTTACCTTGTCCGAGTGAGCAAGTGAGCTGTGTTAGGGGAGAGCCTGCTGCTGAAAGCTTTCATTCTTATTCAATCTGAATACAATAGACTGATACTGCTGTGCTACGCTTTTGTGGTTTGCGAATAAAGCGTATGAAAGTTTTCAAATTGTGTTATATTATGAGAGCGAAAGGTAAGCATAGCATAGTTTGCCATTTTTTTTGTTTTTTTTCTTTCTTCATAATGAATAAATATTGTAATGTACATACATACATACGTAGGTATGTTTATGTTAATTTTTCTTTCAATGACCTAACTTGGGTCACTCAAGAACATGAACTGCTGAAAGGCTGAAACATTATATGTAATGTGATTTTGTTGCTATGTTAACATTCGGCATTAAATGTGCCAATTGAACTTTGTGGTTAAGAAGCCGACAACAGCTTTATATTTTATTTTGTACACACATAGCAAAACTTCGGTTTGTAACCAAAAGGTCAAGGAAACAAGTGTTTCATTTGGTTTTATATCAAAATTTTCTTCAGAGAAAAATAAACTATGTAGGTATTGTTAGAATTTTGTAGGATAAGAATCTAGGTAGGTACCTACCTATACCTACTTTCAGTTGGTTGGATTAGATCAAATTGATTTTCTGTTGTATATCAACCGGTGATGTATACAAATGCTTATCTCATATTTTATGCATACAGTGTGGCTGTGGGAGGTGTTTTGGCGTCCTAGATTATCCACTTACCCCACATAATTTGAATAATGTTCTTTACTCACTATGCCAATCATTGAGAGCATGAGCATTCTACTTTTTTTCCCTCGATTGTTGAAATCAATTCAATTGCGAGTTAGTCAATTGAAAATTGACATTAGGCTCTTATTAGTTTTCCATCATAAGATGACGAATATTGGCATTGGGTCTTGAGGACGCTGATCAATTGAAAGTGTATTTAAAAAAAGATAGGAGGTAAAAAAGTAAGAAAGCTGAACATAAGTGTATAGCCTACTACTGAATCAGAACTTTAGTTCGGTAACAACCACGTTGTTCCTATACTTATGTAGGTATGTAGGTATGAACCATACCTACAGCACTTAACATATTGTACCTACATACCTACTCAATAAGAAGTAAATGGGTAGGAAGGTTAGGCATACCCAGTTCAGCAAAAAAAAAAACTGCTGCTTCTACTAATGTGTCTCCTTCCACTGGTTTCACTTTAGGACGTACCTACTTGTTTTCGAAAAACGTATTGTTTGGGCTAAACAGCACATATCCTTTGGAAATAAGTTTTCAATCTTTACCAACGTTGTTTAAGCAAAAGACCTCTTATTCCGTTTTGCGGGGCTATGATAATTAATTTGCGTCAAGATTTTGAGCGCGAAACAGCTGTCAGAGTCAAAATAACCTAGGCAGTTACATGATACCTACAACAAAAAAAAAAACAATAGGTAGGTATGAAATACCTTATGCAATAATAAAGCTGAAAAATCTTGATTCGTATGTTTCTGTAAGGGTAGGGTAGTCTCTAATTCGGTCTGACATAATAATAGGTACATACCTAGCTATTTTTTTTTTGCACAGACTACATTTTTGCTAAAATTTAGTTGATGCAAAAACGCGATACCTATTGTAAAAACAGTCTTTAATTTTTTCCTTGGTTGAAAGCTTAGGATCAAAATTAAAACGCGTTCTTAAATAACCAAACGCAAATAAAATTTTTTAAACGTGAAACAGGAATTTGAAGGTCTCTGAACTTTTTGTGGGTATGTATCTATATTCGAACAAAACTATACTATACTTGACTAGCTATGCGAAAAACCTATAATGAACGCAAATTTAATCAAACGAAGTGCTTATATTAATAATTAAAAATTACCTACCACAAACATTGGTTGATAAGGTGAAATGAAGAGTTTTATCATAACTTTGAAGTACATACCTACTTAATTATCGTAATCAATTACGAATTGATATGATATAATTCATGAACTATTTGATAAGATCAAAGCAGTTTCGTGTTGATGAACAACAAAGTTGAAAAACAAAGCTTTGATCAATCAAAAATTATGTGATCAATCAGCATCCGAGCATATGCGTTCAGAATTCAAATACCTACCAGTTTAAGATTTGGATTTGCAACAAGTCTAGTTTTAATGAAAAAATACTTATGTAGGTACACGGTTAAAAATTTTGATATACTTTTTAATACAGCCCTTGTATTACAGCTGTATGCAATGCAGTCAAAATTAGTTTTTAATATTTCCCAAATATTAACTTTCTTTCTTAATTATTTTGTATTACATTTTAATATTTCTGTATTAGGCCTACAACTTGTAACACAAACCCGATTAAAATGTAATCAACACGATTAAAAAACATTACTTTAGTATTCAATTCTAATTATTTCGACCTTTTTTGAGATTGTAGGCCAATTTGCTATTTAAATTTAATACCATAACTCTTAGCTTTTAACTTCTTTTATATTACAATTCAATAATCAGAGGTTATTTTATTCCATTTGCTATGTCAATGTACTGATATCCAGTATTACATTGGATTCAAACGTTTGGTGGTACCCTCGTGGTGTGATGGTTAGCATGTCCGCTTGTCAACCCAGAGGTTCGCGGTTCGAATCCCAACAGAGACAGAGACAAAAATGTTTTTCAACGAGTATCGCCTTCGGAGAGGAATTGGCAGTGTGTTAGTAGTAAATTCATTGCAATGGCAATTGGAGAGAATGAGAGCAGTTAGTAAAGAGTGAGAGCAGTTAGTAAAAAACAAATTAAAATGTAATAATGATGATATTAAAAAGTAACGCGTATTTTTTTTCATTACCATGCAGCATTACTTTTTCATATCTTAACATTATTACATTTTAATATTTGTTTTATTAACTGCTCTCTTTTAATATTTGCAGTTTATTAGATTCTAATAAATTTTTGGTGTTGTCATATATGCAACCCAAAAAATATTAAAATCAACACCAAAATTTTTAACCGTGTATAAAAAAAACAAAGCAACAATTATCGAGTTAGATTGTGTACGTTAGCAATGCTGGTATCGAGGTGTTGCATGATACATAT
The DNA here is from genome assembly GCA_914767635.1 of Melanostoma mellinum. Lineage (NCBI taxonomy): Eukaryota > Metazoa > Arthropoda > Insecta > Diptera > Syrphidae > Melanostoma > Melanostoma mellinum. The sequence goes on along the minus strand of OU612060.1, from coordinate 521,608 downwards.
TTCCAAATTCAGATTTTACCTACATAGATGGAATTTTTTTGTCCAAAAATCTAGAATCTAGCAGTCTTCAAAAACTATAGTTGAATATGCAACGTTGCAAATTTGATCAAACACCAATCTGAGACTTAACTTAGTTCAGGGGTTGAATTACCGCATCAGTGATCGTGTGAGTGAAAACTATTTTTCTTTCAACATTTGCTCTATATTAAAAAACATCAGTGTGCTGTTCATTCATCGATTTTAATTCGTTCAAAAACTGTTGAAAGAATGGCAAATTGAGGTCCTAAAGTGCTAGACGCGAGAAGAAATGACAAACACGTGGTACTCGTGGCGTGATGGTTAGCATGTCTGCCTGTTAGCCCAGAGGCTCGTTGTTCGAATCCCAATAGAAGCCAAAAATGCTTTTCCACAGGCATCGTCTTTTGCGAGGAAGTGGCAAATCCTCCGTTGGTAAATTCATTGCCATGAAAAGCGCTTTCTCGATTAGTCGTTCGGAACCGGAAGAAAATTGTAGGTTCCTTCCATTCTTTCACAAGGCATGGTTGTGAGAAATGCGCTAGGCCCTAGGACCCCTCGCTCTTTTGCGCCACAATATTTATTTATTTATTTATTTATAATGACAAAAACATACAACAGAAAATATCAATGTCTCACTTTTTTGTTTGGGTAACATACCCAAAATCGCAAACCTCGGGCTTACATGTACAAAGGTATATGTACATTCGAACACAATAAAACAAAATATCTAAAAATAAGACTCAATCCCAGTTCTCATAACGAATATGGGATGAAATTAACTAATTGACTGATTACCAGCAAACTTAGTTATTTTTGGTTTTTCTGCGACCTGCTAACCTTTCGTCCGGTTTAGTGTTGAGTATGCTAATTCAAGATGAACGCTTCGCTAACACAAACGATGAATATGATTTGTTAAATATATCCAGTGTGACTTTTTATAGGAAAATCAAGTTAAAAAATTATGGATAGGATAATATACACGCAAGAACTATTACAACAAAAACATATTGAAAATTTGTTTAGCATCATTCATTTTGAAATAGAATTATCAATCTCACAAAATTTTAATTAAAAAAAAAAAATATTGACCAATTCATTTTTATTAGAACTGTTTAGGAGAGTTTTACAGAACGCACCATATAAATCAATACCCTAGCACAGAAATCAGAAAAGTAACATAAAAGCTAGAGCACCTCTTAGATACATGTGCTCTTATGCCAAGCTTAAATAATTGCTGTGATCTAAGAACCATGACATTTATATTCCTTAATTAAAACTGCGTGTAGTATACATAACCGTTATTCTTCTTATAAATTTTTAAATAACAAAATCGTTTTATGTTCGGCTGAAGCCATTAAGCATGATAAAACTCATCCGATGATTAGAGCTATTCATTAATGTTTTATTTTGTGCGTGGCAATTCGCAACTTGCAAGAGTAATTTTGTAACGAAGATAAATAAATAAATAAATAAGAGCCGGAACCAAGTGAATAAGATATAGGTAGACTTTGGAAACAATCCTTGCTATGCTGTGAACCATGAAAAAGGTTTTTAATACGATATACTTCCTGCCCGTATGAGAAATATAATGAGAATACCAACAATCATCAATTTTAATTTCTCCAAGTTTCTTAAGATGTAGCCATTAATCAAAGTCGGTGTAGAAAGAAATCTCAATGTTGTATCGAGCAATCAGCAATGTGCGACAGACTCTCACCTTCTGTTTACAAATTTAATTATTATCAATTTTTGAGTAAGATGAAATTAAATGCCTCTTGTAGCCACAAAGTACACAATCGAGAGGTCTCTCTTTCAGGGTGAATTAGCTACATGATAAAAATTTTATTTCAGTGCTGTATTTTATAGCCTAGAAACAAGCGGTTTCTAACAAAAAAAAAATGGTATATTGTCTATGAGATCATAACTCTTGTCTTCCTTAAACTAGACTAGTTTAAAGAAGACAATAGTTGTGAACACTTAGAGATCACAATATACCAACCCATTGAAAAGAAGAAGATAACGTGTGACTGATGATGTTCTCACAAAACGATAACTTTACTGTCAAAAGTAGGTGATTACTGATTAGCGAAGATGCTGATCTAAAGTTGAAGTAGAACTTTTATTCTTTTCCGACTTGGAACTTCTTGCTTCAATAGAATATAAAATATGAACACTTAGAAATACTATGTAGTTTCCTATTATTGACAGAAATTTTTTTGAGTCGGTTAAGTTTACAAACAAATAAATTTTACCTGTTTCTAAAAAATGTATAGCTAGAGAATATGTGACAGTGTGTTTTTGTTATTATTGTTGTGGTTGAAGCTCATTTTCCTTTTGATATTTATTGTTATTGTTCACTATCTTCTACATGTTTTACTGGTTTTGCGGTTAGGTACATAAAACGTTGGGGAGCTTTGTAATAATAGTTTGACTTATAAAACATGAATTGTCTGCGTAGGTATATAAGTAAACTAACATATAAAGAATGTAAAGATTTTGAAATTTGATTAAAATAGCTTACATTGAGCAGTCATTCAACGACAAGCAAAAGAACTTGCTGCAGGAACTTTAGATTGTCAATAATTAAGGAAAGCGAAGTAAAAATTTACTCCGGAATTTTCCTTTTCCATAACAATTTTTGTTTTTGCCACAAAAATAAAATAAACAAGATAATGTTCATTTGCTCTGTATGAATGTGTTGTGGTTAGTGGCAGGTTTGGATGTACTATGCCAAAAAAATGCACAAGATGTAGATAAAAAAGTGTCTATATGCACACAACACGATCTCACACGATCCGTTTGGAAAACACATGGTTCGTGTTCGTTTGACTTTTTCGAGTAACTTGAAACGAAAAAACATATCGCGTCACTCGTGTTCGTTCGTAACAAAACCATTGTCATTTCTGATGACAAGGGAAGTTGTGTTTCCAGATCAATCTTACGAGGTCATAAAAAAATTCGCACCAATTCTTAGCTTTTCTTCTTAATCCGGCCTTGCGAGCATCGTGATCTGGAAGGTATTATAGCTTTCCAACTTTATTGCTGCGTACCATTGATCCACTCGTCTGGTACGCCCATAATGTTTTATTTTTGGACACGTAAAAGCTTCATTGTTTGATCTCTAGGTTAACAATTGATATCTAGTCGTGAAAACCATAGGATTTGCATGCGCATTTGGGGTTAAGTTTTAACTTGACAAGATGCAATTTCTCCTTTAGTCACCTCTTGCGTCAAGTGAGGCTTTGCTGCGGAGACATTCTAAGCCGTCGGCGTCGTTAGTCGAATACATAGCTAAATTTTAAGATCTAATATTTTTCCTGACTGCAAGTTGGGTGATTATAAATCGATTTTATTATCGCAAAACTAGAATGTCATATATAAAACTATAATAACGGCTTATTAATTAGCTTAGTTCTGATGGATGGGAACACCATGAGGTGTCCAACTTTAACCATTTAAGATTGGCCAATAGGAAACCTTTGTCATCAGAAATTACTGAGTGATTTTGTTTTAAAAGCACCAACACAGAAACACGATTTGTTTTTCCTCCTTAAATGACTCACTTAAGGTCATGTATTATGTTAGACAACCTAAAAGAGCCCACAGACGTCTGACACTGATGTGGCATTCCGCCACACGTCAAACCAAATCATAAATCATACACACTTTAGTTGTAAAACTGATCTCAACGAGGAATTAGAAAAACTCCTGTCGATCTTTGGTACATAACGGTTCGTATGGAACTGAAAAGTCAATATAGAAAACCAACATCAAAAATCAAAAACTTTCTATTTTTACTCGCTACGTGTTGACGCCGAAAATTCGGTTCGCGTATCAGCCCACACACATCACACACACATACTGCTACAGACACAACACAGTCTGGGTGCATATACACTAGGGTGGTCCTTAGGAAAAAACCCACCAGGTTGGTTCTAAATCAGGAAAAAAAATGCCCTAATTTTTTAAAATTTTTATTCCTAACCCTTCCTGACCCTATTTCATCAAAAAGGTTTTTGTTTTTTCGATCATCCGTTCAAAAATGGCAGCTGTTATAAAAAAATTGTTTATTGTGTTTTTGTTAATCAAAATGTTGCTTACTTTTCGCGGATTGAGCGAAATAAGAAATCAGCCTAAATTTTATCGAGCATACACATGGCTGTAGAGTGTTCAGAGATGCTTCATTTGAGCCTGATTCCAAGTCTTTCCATTGATTAGTTAAAAAATGACATAAATTAAAAAAAAAAAAAATAGGGCCGGAAGGGTTAGAGATAAAAATATGAAAAAATTTGGGATTTTTTTTTTCATTATTTAGAATCGATTTAAGGGCGTCGCACTCAATTTTCGCAAAGAAGTAAAACAAGGGCTACCCTAATATACACACTTCAGTAGATAAAAGATATAAAAATCATACTTGTTAAGAAAGGACAAAAAAAAGGATAGATGTCATTTCTTATCTCTATCAATAAAGTATGAATTTTGTATCTTGTATCTCCTTCTAAGTGCTTTTCGCGTCCCGTCAACATCAGTGTCGTTCGTCCCACCATGCAAGTAAGCACTTCCTGTTTTCGTGCGACTGCTTTTTTAAACTTTAAAAACTTTAGAAAGTATAAGAAAATTAGAACGAATTTTCTTAGAAAAGTATCTACTAAAAGAGTGGGATATTAAAATAAAGGGATTTAAAAATAAAAGATAAAAAAAAAAAAATAAATAAATAGGGTGGCGCAACAGAGCGAGGAGCCCCTGGGCCTAGCGGATTTCTCACAACCATGCCTTGTGAGGGAATGGAGGGGACCTACAATTTTTCGCCGGTTCCGAACGGCTAATTGAGAAAGCGCTTTTCATGGCAATGAATTTACTAACGGAGGACTTGCCAATTCCTCGCGAAAGGCGATACCCGTGGAAAAACAATTTTGCATTTTTGCCTCTGCTGGGATTCGAACCTCGAACCTGTGGGTTAGCAGGTGGACATGCTAACCATTGCGCCACGGGTACCAAAAACGGGCTATTAAATCAGAAACAATGCCACATAAACACCACTTGCTTCAGTACCTTTACTCAAACTGTTGTTTGAGAGTTAATACGAAGCTTCAGAACTTTAATAACACCTAATTAAAGAAAAAAAAGGTATAAACAAACAACAATCAAAATATACAATAAAGTAGCAAATGCAAATAATCAATATAAGCTTTTTTTTGCTCTTGCCTAAATATTTAAACAAGTTATTGTTCTACAAAAATTGGGGATACTTCGTCGTGTCATTTGTTATACACACTTTTTTGACAGCAAATCGATCACTGCACCATAAATATTGGTATAGCCTGTTGGTTTTGATATTTTTAAATCATTCATAAAAAATCTTTAGTGTTTCACTTTATAATTAAAAGGTTTGACGAAACGGTTGAGGCTTGGGTTACTATTTGGTATTTTTATTATTTTTACTCAACATTGGTCGTTAAGACCAAAGTCTGTCTATTCAGTGGTACAGTCTACAGTGTGAACTTATTGATTAAATCGAATGCCCTGAATTCATTGTTTTGAGAATAAAATATAATGTACATATGCGGACACAAATTTGTTTCCTGTCTAAAAGTATAGAAAAAAAATTTAACTCAAAATAAAGTTTTTTTTTAAAGAATGAAGAGCTACATTAATCAAACTGACGCCCTGTTAAGATCGCTCACCCTTTCTTTTTTGAACCGTGAAACAAGAGAACAAACTTGGCAAAGGGACTACCATTTTATTGTACAGCAATGTCATCAGAAACAGACAGGATCAGACTAAATATTTCAATACTATCCAAAACATAAAGCGTAATTTTTAAAAAAAATTACCATAATATGCGCGTGCGTACTAGGCACCCAGTAAAACAGTTTACGTTGTTGGGAAGCTGCAGCCAGGTTGTCTAGTGCACGCCTAGCCGCGATAAGAATGTACAACCCTAATTCATAGTCAAACTAGTAAAGGTTTTTTAGTCAACACCCCTATACCTAACTTATAAAATACTCAATGGGAACTTCTCATGATTTTTTAATGAAGATTTGCTGTCTCAATTGAAAACTTATTTGAAATCGAAGATATTTACGAAATTGTGTTTTTTTCAGAAATCGATCTAAACGTTATAAGCTCATTTCGTGTATAAACTACACTAAGCTTTAACATGACGGACCATACAAGCATTAAGGCGAATAGTTATGATGCACATTTTTACGTCGGTAAAAAACCAGAGTCTCGAGAAGATAATACCGGAAAGTTCTAAGAAAAAACTAACAAAAAACGTATATAATCCTAAAAATAGCCTATAAGCTAATAATTCATTCATAGGAGATTATTGAGATTCAAAACAAACTTACCGTTTACAATTTAAAAGATGTGGACGTCGGGGACATGTGTTACCACAGGGCCTATTGTGGTCAGCCAAGCTCTACAAGAAGGAGAAAAATTTGTCAGATGGGAGGAGGTGAGTACATAACATATTATTATAAAGAAGATATTTTTTTAGTTTGTTTGTATTGAATAGGCTCTAAAACTACTGAGCTGATTTGAATGAAACTTGGAACTGAAATAGTCTAGATCATAAGAAATAACATCGTTATATTTCATCCACATATTCCTTCGGGTTACAAAAACGGAACGGAAACGAGAACTTATAAACTACTTGACCGATTTCGAAAACTCTTTCACCATAAGAATCCTTCGTTATCCCCAACGATTTAATTTTTTTTACCATTGCAAAAGGATGCTTCAATTTCTCTCAGTAACATGGATTTTATTTTATACCCATATTGCGAGCAGTGCAACAAAATCAAGAACCAAAAGTTCCCAATTAGGACTACCAAAACTTATTGCATTGTACCTTATCTATACTGAATTATTTATAAAAATTGAAACACTGTGTTTTAATTTGTAAAGTTTATAAAGCGCAATTTTACATATGCCTCGATTTCGTTTCGTTTAATTTGATACGCTATTTTTGCGTCCAACTAACATTGAAAGTTTATATGTACATTAGACTGGTTCAAAAAAAGTGACAATTTTTTTTTAAACAATTCAATTTATAAAGAAAAAAACTTAAATTTACTCTAAATTAAACTTCAACCCTGAATAACTTTTGAAGAAGTGAATTTGTAGAAAAATGATAAGAAATCTTTTTTGTAGAACCACTAATTTGTATCGTTCATCCCGGCATTTTGCTTCTAGGCCGAAATATAAAATTGCAATTTAAGTTTTTTTTCCAGTTTTATTTTTATGGGAAATGGAAATCTGCGATGAGCGACCCCTAAATATTAATATTAAGAGCTCTCCTTTTAACATGCATCTTTCTTAACCTCCTCGAAGGTATAAATGGAATTTTCTCGAAAAAATAGTCACTTTTTTTGAACCAGTCTAATGTACATATAAAATGAAAATTCGGTTTCACACTTTTCCCCTATTTCTCGTATGATTAACCTGAACCTAGTTTACTTACTCCTGCTCAAATGAAAACCATTTGTGAGAATACGAACAGGTAAAACTTTTAAATATTATTAAATAACTAATCCACATGCTAACACTTCAAGTGAAACCTTTTTTTTGCCTATAAATGTAGCTCTGCGAACCAATGCAGCACTTAAATAAATTCTTCAGTATTCCATTTGTTGATGAGATTTTTATTGCTCTTCTACCACTCTATAAATTGAATTTCCTTTCTGATTAGAGAAATGGGAAATTAAAATGCAAATTTCTACCGCACAACAATTTACTGTGTAAATGTTATGGAAGGATTCAATGTTATCCTTGCTCCAACCAAGCTGTGTTTGATGTGAAAGGAAGGATAAGTAATAATTAAAATGAAAAAAATAATGATTTTTAGTTAACTACAAAATGTCTTTTTATTGTAATTAAATGGTAACATTGCACAGCTACTGCTTATTAACTGGGGACAAAGTTCTTTCGGTTTTCAGCAATCCAGGACAAGTATGCATATGTGTGGGTGTATACCGAAGGGTATCTTGTACTTACGCAAGGAGTATAACCCCATGAAACGATTCCCACCTGTTGCACACCTTTGCGGTTACGTTTTACAAGAGGACCACCAGAATCACCATTGCAAGCCGATGCAGTGGTTCCATCGTTATAAGAGCAAGTGTTAACTGGTTCAATTGGTGCACTTGAAGGAAGAAGTTCCTTGCATTCCTCATAACCGATTATCTTGGTGTCTAGTTTTTGAAGAGTATTTGGAATCACACAGGAACTGTCATAACCCCATCCATAAAGAACTCCATCTCCAGTCAGAACACCGGATGGCAATTCAACTTTGCTGACCAGTGGTTTGCCAGTTGTTCTGCTAATTTCTGACAAATCCAAGGGAGTCTCTAGGTAGATTAAACCAATATCATTTGGACCAACGCTGCCATCGTAGAGTTCGTGTTGAATTGAGTTTTTCAGAGTAGCTGAACGTTTTTGAACTTGCGACTCGTCATTCCTCTGGTGCAGACCGGCGACGACTTCAAAGTTGTTATATATAATGCAATGACCTGCAGTAAGGATCCAGTGTTCGTCGATAACACTACCAGCACAGAAATGAGATCCACTCTTTAATGAAACTATAAATGGTGCCTCATTAGGTTCTGCATCAACACCGGAAATAATATCACCGGATGCAAACTGCGGCCGTAAAAGAGGATACAGTTCAAAAGCGCTTGCAGCGCTCACTGCAGCTAATGTGACACAAATAATTACAATGTTCATGTTGAATAAAACTTTGATTATTGGCATGTGGTTCTGCCTTTTATACTAAAATTTGAACCAATTTGTTATCAAAAGCTCCAACCATTTGCCAAACAAGTTTACGACTATTTATGGTTGGACTGTTTATGCCATTGTTTTTATGGAGATCTTTCAATCTCAACGCAATCTTTAGCGTATTTATGATTTTTAGTTAGGGACTTTAAATTTACGATAGCATTTATGGTATCGAGGACATTGGGGTAAAAACCTTTCGAGCAATTTAATCGTTCTAATCCAAGTATAAAGGTTAACGTTTTCTGTTTTTTTTTTATTTATCGTACATCTAATACACATATTGGTTACTATTTATAATTGGCATAATATTTTTCAACTAGACATCGCAGTGTCCCCAGAGCTGCATAAGCTGATCAAGCCGTCATAAGTAAGTCAGTAAAGGAAAAGGTAGAAATGTATTTCCGGGATGAGTTATAAAATCGGTCAAAGGCTCTGAACTACAATTTAAAATTTAAATAAACACTTCTCTTAGTTGATTGTTGTGATCTTAGTACCGTTTCAGAAATTGGCGTTTAGCAAACAGAATACATTATCAGTGATCTTTTGTTCGCTTCTAGTAATTAGAGCACGCGTTTAACGTGGAACGTTACTTGTTGTAGATAACTCTTTTGTGGTACACATTTTAAAATACAAATTAAATGCCTACTGAAAATGTTGGGTGCACTTTACTGAATAAATGCAATAACAATGCTGTTTTTTCATAATTATGATACATAAAAATTGCAGCAGAACAAATTTTCAAATGCCAATCGTTTTGTGCCATAGTTTCAATTTTAAATGTATGATAAATTGTAGACACACCACAAAAGTTTTCGGCATTGATTATGGTTCTTTTTTGACGGGGATAAAAACTGTAAAGGGCAGGTCACATGAGTACAAACAAAGAAACAACGAGTAAATCAAAACATAAATTTAAAGCTCGTCAAACGAGGGTTTTAAAATTCTTCACTTGTCTGGAACACCCTTTGGGCTATGCTGAGAATTTTCTGAAAGTTTTTATTTTTCCATTCGCGTGGGGATATAGAGATGAAATACACGTTGTCTAGCATATAAATGTTGAAACAATAAAATTGGTTCAATCGTTCCTAAGTTCCTGTTCTCAGTCCCGTTCTTATGAAAATAGGAATCAAAACTTAAAAGAAACCATTTCCGGATTAAGCTATATTTGTACTTACAATTTTTATTCAATGAATATTTTTCGGTTGGTTGGTTTTTGAAATAGTCGGAGACTTTTTTGCTTGTGAACAAGAAAGTATCCGAAAGAATTGTTTGGTGAAAAACCAAGAATTATTATAGGTATGTTCACACACTTTCACATTCTTCAACAGTTTTGTTCTGTTCCAAAAAACTTAATAAGACAAAGTTCTTAGCGAAATTAATTTTCTAATAAGCAACATGGGTTAGAAAGATTCTTGCCTATTTTGAATCTGTGGCCTTGTCTTATTTAGTTGTTTAAATAACTTCCAATATTGAGAAGAATCTCTTACATTTTAAAAATTTCTTATTAATCTTGCAAAGTAATGCCCCTTTTTAATTTTACATAATATTTCTTTGTAGTGCGCTGGAACATAAAAAGGATTCCTTTTCGAAGCCTTACCAGTTTCAGAAGATTTAAGGACCTTGCTCTAAACTTTTCAGCATTTTTGAAGTTCAGTTTCAATCGCACAAAAAAAAAATTATGGCTGATCCTTTGTCATGACTTGACTGATTAAGTCTCCCTTTTTTAGTTGTCCTTATCCTCTTCGCTCCAAAAGAGTAAAAGCATAAGTCGACATTGTTTTCTGATTTACATACATGTATTACAATTTACAATGCTCATAGCACTGTTAAGGAAGAAGACCAACAACAAGTTACGCAAAGGAATAATTTTGTTTTATTCAATTTCATTTTTATAGGTATTAGAATTTTTGGAAATCTGTTCCATTTTGTAAAAAAAAAAAAAAATTACTTGCTTTTTTAAACATTTTTGAACAAAAAGTTCTTGCTTTGTAAACAAAATTTTATTTAAATGTTCTTTCGTTTAAGATTTGCACAACTTGTTTGTAGGTAGCATAAAAACTCCCTTTACACCAATTTGTAAAAAGCACTTTGAATGTCAAAGATCCAGTCGACATAGTGAGAAACACGAGTGTAAATAGAAGGCAAATTTGCTGAGCCACATGGAATGTATCCCCAAGAAACAATTCCGATAATTTCGGTTGGGCCATTTTCTATTTCCTTTACCAATGGACCACCAGAGTCACCATTACACGCTGAAATACCAAGTCCAAGAGACGAAGTGCAGACGTTGCTGGGATCAAGGGGGGCTGATTCTGGTAACATTTCCTTGCAACTGTTCCATTCTAAGATTTCGGTTTTTACAGTCTGAAGGGTCTTAGCTCCCGTAAATACGAATGGTTTGGTTTGTCCCCATCCGTACAATGATGTGCTTCCTGAATGAATCCATTCTTGTGCTGGGAGGACAGCTGGTTGAACTGACAGGTTGAATTCAAATGGCGTATCGACATGCAAAAGAGCAATGTCGTATGGTCCAACGTTTCCTTGGTATTCAGAATGAACTTTACCAAAATCAACTTTACGGTGTTGAGCTGATGGAACGTTTGTTTCTAGACGTTCATGAAGTCCGGCATAGACACTCATGCCCAAAGGGTTTGAAATGCAATGAGCAGCAGTAACAACCCATTCTTTGTGAATGATTGCGCCACCGCAAATATGGGAATGTTTATCGAACTTCCTGCCCAACGAAACAATGTAAGGGGCTGCTCCTGGTGCAGCTGCTTCACCTTTGATAATGTATGGAGTTGCGAAACTTGCAGTCAGTTTTCGGAAATCTTCGATAACTGATGCGTTGGCAATTGCCAATAAAGTTGCGAAAACGATTAAGACCTTCATGGTTGCTTCTTCTCTAGAGTCCAAAATGTACTAACTTCTATTGTGACCATTAGTGGCATTTTATACATTTGCAGGCCCCTGACTTTCAATGATTTGCAACTGGTTAAACCATGGCTATCAAATCGTTACAGACGATTACGATATGCAATTGAAAGTGATTTATTTGCATTTACAACCTTAATCAGTTCAAAAGTAGCTAGAATATAGATTCATATCAGTTTAATACTCGCTAAATCCAATGAAGTTTTTTATGACTAAATGTTACTATGCTTAGCTATGACTTGTTTTCTTTTTAGTATGATTGCTATCTCAAAATGAATATCTTACAGTCTATAAAACGGTATTTATATTTTTATGGAAGTTGTAGCTTAATGACTGGCATGTCTGCCCGTTACTGGGGAAGTTCGAGTACCAGCAGAAAACGGTTATCACTTTTTGCGAGGAATTGGAAAAGTCGCCGATAGTTAATTCATAGCCGTGAAAACGCTTTCTCAAATTTACATTCCTAATCGGCAGAAAATTGTAGGTAGGTAGGAGAAGTGCGCTAACGACTCCCATTTCTTGAGCTTATCTAAAGTGTTCCGAAATGGTTCTTTTATTATTGGAAGGTGCGATAGATCACAGATTTTAAGCAAATGTTATTTTTTCTTCTTTAGTGTATTTTAGTAGTTGAAAAAGGAAAAGTTTCTCTCTCCAATACCTGAAAACTGGAGTTTTCTTTCCGAGCTGTGTTAAGGATAGGGTCCTACGGTTCCATTTTACAATTAGAAGCTATCTCCCCGCCCCCGGTCGAAATTGTGATGACGTTTTATTTCATTCGCCTCGCGAACCAGAACAGAACGCAACGAGGGAAGCACTCATATATATATATATATATTAAAAGTGAATCCAATAATATTCATTTGAAATATCTGTGATGGCAAATAAATTGAGAACAATTCTCATTTATTCCTTAAAACAACGCGGCTATTCCGAAGGCCGAAGGACAAACATGTGATGTAGGTACTATTAAAACACATTTGATTTTTTTAAAGCAATCTGTGCTATTTTGCCACACCTATAAAATTTGTATCCTCTAACCGCTGCATTTCCTGCCAAAATGTTATCGGGTTTTATTTAACCTAAAAAAACTTACCGTTTCTAATTATAATTCGCCTTGGCTCTTTCATGTTAATAGCACATAAATTTCCCTTAGCCAAACCCATGTCTTAAATATTACCTATTCCACTGCCCTCATTTAGCACCCCAATAAGTATGTTAGACCTTGGATTGATGGTCGTTTCCTTTGGAAAAAAAAAACATTTATGGCCAAAGTTATCCACACACAATCCTGGTATAGCAAGGCTATTACATTTCCCGACCTCCCCTCCGACTTGCTCAATCAAGAGTTAATAACAAGAAGGGGTTATGATCTATTTTTGATAACACAACTACTAACAAAAATGCACACTGACGTAATTTCCTCAGCGAGCTTCTGTTTTACACTAGATATTCCCATGCGTAGTGCTTGCCTGAACGCTCTGATTCCAAAGGCTAAATAAGTTGTTTTTATCGCGCCGGAGATGCCGATTGATTGGAAGAGACGGGCACAAATAGGGCAATGTGTTATAGAGCCTTTAAATAGACAACAACCATAATGTGATTACCAGGACGACGCGACGCGACGAGGTGTAATTGCTATTTAAGGACTCAAGCAACATTTATCGCAACTTAAATGCAAGCAGGTGTGCTTAATCACATTAGATTTTACAATCGCTTTAAGAATATGACTTTGTTCAGAAACACGAAGTGCATCGATTGACATTTGCAACTGAGGATTATAAGCATCGGTTGCATTATAATAATCAATTAGTTATTGAAATAAGCAGAGGGCGAATTCCTAGACACAAGCCTTGCTAAGCAAATCTCATGCCAAGAAAAAATCCGAAACAACATGTGCAATGCAATCAAAAGTTCGCAAGTGTTTTTTGACAGATGCACAAATTCACTTACAATTGCGGAAGAAGCTATCTACTATACGTTTTGGGACTTTCTGCTTTGAAGGGATTTTTTGGTCTGTATTTAGGAACTGTTTGCTTTGCATAATTTGTCCAAGGCTAGCGTTTAAGAATTCGCCAGAGTTTGAAAGCTTATAATCGAAAACCTTGTGAAATTCTTAGCCAATTGCCAAAAATTGTTACTGACCATGAACTCTTTGCACCGTTTACGGCTTTAACTACTAGGTACAGGAACAGGAAGTACCTAGCAAATTTTCAGTCGAAACAGAAAACTCTCTGGTTTCATACGATTTGGAGAATTTGCGCTACCAGTTATTCTTCCGAAAAGCTTTTCTCATCTTTACTCCAGCATTTATGTAACGCATACCAGGCGTTGCTTTAATAAATAATAAATAATATACCGGTTCAATGACTCGATAGGTCTATTTATTTGTTGTTTTTAAATACTTTGAAGTCCACTTGAGATAGTTCTTTAAATTTTTGTTCAACTGGATGATTTTCATATATTAAGTTTTCAGTTAACTTCATTTGAAAATGAATTTTCTTCAAAATACAATGCAGTATCAAGCTCCAGAAAAACGCACATATTAAAGAGTCTGTCGAAAATTCTTAAATATCTATTTTTAGAGCTTTGCAAATGTAAATATTTTTCCACTCATGATATAGTTCCCATTTGGCAGCAGATGAAATAAGATGAAATATTCTAAGAATTTACGAATTGCAGTCCTCACAGTTCGAAAACGATCTGCTGGTTGTCTTGAACAATATTCAGTTCAGAATACAGATAATGCAAAGCGCATTTGTTATTATTTATTTCTATCAACATATTAAAAAAGCTGTGATCATTAATAGTCTGTGAAATCCCAGAAATGAATCATCAATACTTAAAATGCATAAATTTCAGTATGCCAAAATGTACAATCGCTGTACATGCTTCTGCAGTCAATGACAAACAGAAATATTTTTTCCTTCGTATTGTTTGGTTTGGCTTTAAACCGATAATTCTCGAATCATTCTTGTTTCAATTTGAAAATAAAATTTATCAAATCAAAAGTCTTAAAGTGAAGACAGAAAACCGGGAAACAATAAACAAACCTAGTGATAATTAACACATAAACCTCTACATGCAAAAAAAAAAAACATTTTCTAAAAGAAAAAGAATAATACTATCACTGAAAGAAATGTTTTTTACATGATCCCATTACCTCTGATCCAGCCATCCAGATTTATTCAATGGTGCAAACAGATTTCTATTATTTTAATAACATTTCATTCATCGCCTTGTTATAGCTAATAGGAGTGGGCAAGAAGATCAAGCAGAAATATGCCTTCTTTCGTCACATATTCTAGCATTCTAGCCCAATCACATTATTTTTATTTTATTATACATATATATATGGACGATGGGTGCTATTTTAGTTCCTTTTCATGACCTATAGTTTTTCGGGTATTAATTGGCGAACAGAATGTATTCAAGTTTAGTTTGTATTTGTTGTTATCATAGGGCTAGTGTTTTAATTTCAAAACACGTCAGGTTATAAATGATGAGAATAATTTCTTTGAATGCATAGATGTATGCATATGATTTATACATATAATAAATAATTTTATAAAAAAATGCGACTTGAAAAAAAAATGCATAATTTTTGGATTGGGTTTATACTAAAAAATAATAAACAAAACAGTTACTCCGCCGCCTACCAATGCCATACTCAATAACGGTAAATACAAGTCATATTTTTCATAAAGGAAAACATACCCTAAACTAGGGTTTCATAGTTCGTCAGAGTCACTTTGAATTGTAAGACTTTGAGTTCTTAAAACCTTGTTTAACTTATCTTGTTCTAAATTTTTACTTTAAAGCAAAACCTATTTCATTTTTTAATTCTACTTTATTTTCATTACTTTAAAGATCTGTTTCTTGACTTTATTTGCCTGAGCTGTTAGAATGTAGGTACTGTTTACATTTTTTAACGAACTTAAGAGGCTCCAAAACTACTGAGCTGATTTGAATGAAATTTGAAACAGAGATGGTCTAGGGCCTAAAAATTAACATAAACCTCCATGAGAATTGAACGGAAACTTATATTTTGTATTGAAAATGTTCCAAAACTACTGAGTCATATTTCATCCCCCTATTCCTACAGAAAGGGAATATAACCGCGAACTTATAAAATACTAGGCCGATTTCAAAATTTCTTTCACCGTTGTTAGAGTGCTACATTACTCCCGAGTAGGGAACGAACAGAAACGGGAACGGGTTGTCGAAAAACTACTAGATAGATTTCAAATTAGTTTACCAATACAATGCGATGTTATTCCAGAGTAACATAGACTTTATTTCATCCCGATACAACTACAAGAAGGTAAAGTAGAACTTAAGAACTTTCGAATATATTTCCAAAATTCTTTAAACTTTAGAATGCTTCAATATCCTTCAGTAACATTGGTTTTATTTCATGTAAATATTACAAGCAGAGTCGATGCTTTACACTAGATTACCGTAGGGCCCGGACTAAGCCGGGCGGGTCAGCTAGTCGTACATATATTCAATTACCAGATTTTAAAGTTATTTAAACTAGAGTTGGCACCGTAACTTAAAAAAATGATGACTATACATCTGCGGTAATTTTTTAGTAATGAAGTTTGAAAGATGCATATTTTTATATCTGTTGCTATTTTTCAAACTACTACATACTTGTGTAGTTATTTACAAGTCAATACATAACTTGAATTAATAATCATGTACACAACGGCCGTACATTATAAGTACATCTAAATATATGTGCATTGCATAATTATTTGTTTTAACTGTTTTTTGTGCTTCTAGGACGCGGTTACTGGAGTCGCCATTACCGGTCGCATCGACCCCAAAGGGTTTTTCATGTACTGGAACGACCAAAGAGATGAAAAGGATTTACTTGACATTGCCACAATAAGAGATGTCCGAACAGGAATATATGCAAGGAAGGCAAAGGTAAGGACAAATTGGGACATCAGTGAATAATACACACAGATCGAACGAACCTATGAAAAATATTCCCAACTGCTTTAAAATTAAGGAAATGGGAAAAAAGTATAAAAACGTTAAAAATTATTAAATAGCGATGTTAAATCAGGAATCTTGTAACGGTTGGGTCGAAAATGTATCCATATCTTAGGACTTTTTAATCACCGTAATGCTTTTTGATTGCTATCTCAAATTGTTAAATTAAATAACTTGCCTCATAGTTCCCATGGTCACATATCAAAACTAACAACAAAAATTCTTATTACTATTGGAATATTGGAATAATGTTTTTCTCAAATGAGCTGCTGAGAGCCCAAGCGACGCGACGCGACGTTACCCCAAATTCAAAGAAGATATTGGTTTCCAGGAAAAACAAAAGCATATTATTTATTTGCTTGAAAAGCATAAAAAGACAAAAACCTGATGTACGTACAAAATACCGTCATTATACTCAGATATTTAATTTAAACAAAAGCATCAAATGAAGGATTTGTTGTGGATAACACCACTTATAAGAAGAATGTTGGTAATACCACTGAATTAAGAAATAATAGATTCGTTCGTTGAACTTTACCCAGGTTTTCTAGACAACCCTATGAGTTATAAAAACACCTAGGTTTTCAATTCCGAAAAAATTGTCAAATTACGAAACCATTAAACATCTTTGACATTTGAAGAAAAAACTTTTAAGTGGATTTCTGTTTTAGAAAAAGTTCCGTGCAAAAAGAAAGTTCTGCTCTCAAGTCCTCAAATAATACCTTTTTATTAGGAAGAAATACATTGGATGAAATCAGAAATTGCGTATAAGCAGATATGTGTGTTTCTATTCGAAATACATATGAACATAATGATCTTGAAAATATTAAGTCTAGCCAGACTTTTATAACTGTAAATATCAAAAGAAAATGGTTTAAAACTACGGAGATCAAGCATCTTTTGGTTCAAATAAGAAGAAAAAACTGAACAGATTGCAAAAGAAGTGTTTTTGAGAAGTTCATTTCAAACATCGTTTACATTAACCTTGAATAAAAATTCAAAGACTAGTGAATAGATTTACAAGCAAAATTTTGCTGTTTTCGCCTGATAACGAGATAATTGATACTTGTGTGTTGAATCGCTTCCACAGCTTATGCACGCTATGCCATTGGGCTCTTTGTTATTCGAATAAATTTGCATATGAATGAACGCGAACGGTAAACGTAAAAATATAAAAGAATACCCAACGTTCTGCGATTGATTAGCAATTGAAAATAGTTCTAAACAAATGTCATTAGTGAGTCGCGTCTGCCTCCAGTATAATGATGTATGTATAATTTACATATGTATGTATATACAATACCTACATATGTAGTGCGATGACACATTCACACATTGGTCTGGGTTCGTTAAATACATCAAATGGAGCACTTAACATGATATGATTGTAATCAAATTGCACGAAATAAATCTATTTAGGTTAATTTAAAGTAATCAAATTAAGAGTATCTATACAAATCGAAGAACAAAACAGTTTATGTGTGATTGGTTCGATTCTCAATAATGAACTCGTAATTAAAGAAGCCAAAGAGCAAACTACACTATACAGCTTACTATATAAAACGATGCTTTTGGAGGGAGGATGCGGATTAAAATAACTTGTAACACCTTTGATATACCACCCACTGTCGAAAGTTTGCAGGCAATTAAGAGAGAAGATTTTTCGTAATTTTGAACTGTCGTAGATTATTTCGTTATGCTTTAAATGGTTGGTATTTTGAACGCGAACTCAGTTCTAAGCTTTTGACAGTAGTAGGTGTATTTATTTACTTTCTGATAGGAATATGTTATGGCTTTAAATACTTAAAAAGCAAATATACGTGTGCGATCTATACACTACGTTTTTATTGGGGTCTAAATGAAAAGAAGTAATTTTGATGAGATTCAGGCCCTAATGAAAACTTGAGTAATATTATTTTTAGTAAATACATTTTTTATTTTTAGCTTTATTTTCATAGTTACAATAACCAACATCTTTTCAGGACTCTAAGCTGCGTACGCTTTTGAATATGGGTTCAATGGAAGACACGCTTGAAGAAAAGACAATTACCGTGATACAAGGCAATGATTTCGTGAATCTCACTGTCATTAACTTTTCTTGTATAAACAAAGAAATTGCACAGGTGCGTATTTCTTTTAATTAAATAAAGTCTGCATCCGAAACTTTTTTTTTCTTTTATCAAAAACTCATTTCTAGCAAGAATGAGATTGGAGGCTTTTCATTTGAGTTATAGTATGGAATTTTCATGGATACATGATTGTTGATTTTTATATTTCGAATTATGATTATGGACACTTTTGTAAATCATTCAATTTTGAAGAAATTCCACTTTCGACAAAGATCGTACCATAAAATGCGACTAAGCTGCGAGTTTCGAAGAAAAAAGTCAAAGTTTAAATTTTTATGTAGGAAATCTTTGAAAACCGCCTTGGTGGAGCTACATATAAACGTAAATTTAAGGGCTCTCATTTTTTGTTATTACGGAATTTTGTAAGGTTTTTCTCATAAAAAAATTTCTGTGTAGGAGTGAAGAAAAAAAACCTCAAAATTACATTTATTATCTTTCGTGCTAAAATGTTTGATCTTCTTTAAATGTTGTGCGCATTTATTCATTGTTGACTTGTTATCTTAATATAAAAGTTCGTTACACCCGCATTGTATTCTCAAATCCGTTTAGCCGTTTTATTTGCCTTTTAATTGTGTCGATGATTGACACTCTATTGATTCGAAATGGTCTATAAAAATAATTAAATGCATCTTTCTTACAACGCTAACTCAACACCAATACATTATCGTTAATCATTATGAGTTCTCGCATTTGCTTTCCTGTTTTGATTGATGATTACTTACATTAGCAATTTTTATGAGCAAACGAAAACAAAAAAAAAGCTTTCGAGTTAGAGATAAACGAAAGTGCGTGTACAATCATTATAAACCTTATCTCTTTTGTTGACAGTTGTAATTATGAGGATAGGAAGATTCTCTGATAAGTGGTTTCGTATAAATAAATCCCTTACATGTTTTTCAAGCCTAATAACTATTGGGAATGCAACCCAAATTGATTTAAATCTGTCGCACAGTCTCAATAGTATGTAGGTTCGATCTATACTCGAATCTTAAATTAAGCGTTGACATGATTTGTAGCTTTCTATCAATAGACTAAATGCCTTAATATGAAATAAATTTTAACTAATATATCCCTTATTTGCTTTTTGACAGTATTGGTGTACTGAACTGATGAAGCTGGCTTACAGTTTATCACAGATAAATGGATCTTCTAATATGTTCCTTCAAAAGGCTCATACCAAGCTGTGCTTGCAAGCAATCAGAGACAAAATGATTCCAGTTAAAAAGTAAGTGTTCACAACACATTCTTGCTTTGACCAAACATGCTTATTACAAAATCATAAATTTATTTCAGCATCATTAAAATTTTCACGCAAAACAAAGAAGACAAAAAACGAGTAGAAAAAGCCCTTGATGTCTCTGGTCTACCATCCGGCAAAATAGACAGTCTGCCATTGTCTAAATTTCAATTCGAAGACTTTTACAATTTATATAAGAACCTAACACAGCGCACAGAAGTGGAGAAAATTTTTGATGGAATGTAAGCGATATGATTGTTCTACATAGTATAGAAGAATAGATATAATAAATAGATCTAAATATCAGTGTAGGTAATTCAAAAAGACGTTGCATGACGATTTCACAATTGGTGGATTTTCTCAACAAAACTCAGCGAGATCCTAGACTAAATGAAATATTATATCCTTATGCAAATACAGCACGAGCAAAAGAAATTATTACAGAATACGAGCCAAACAAATTCAATTCCCAAAAAGGTCTTTTGAGTTCGGATGGATTTCTAAGGTAAGATATTAGCTTAGTTAGAACACAGTGAATATTCATCATAAACCATAAAAAAATCTATACTTAGTTAAAAAAAGTTTTTACTATTTCTGCGATTTAAAAAACATAAAAAAAAGCAAACACAGGACAAAACAGGGTGTGTTTTTCAACTACCCCAAAGCGTAGTTATAAAAGCCATTATTCAATTACTGCACTTTCTCATTTTATGTAAATGATATTTGTGTAACATTTTGTAAGAAGTATGTATGCCACAAGCCACAGTTGATGTATGAAAATTCACTTTGAATCTAGTCGATTCTTTTTATATTCCAAGGTTAAGAGGAAATGTGATTTTTTTTTTTAATTCAAGCGAAGATAATTTTTTCTTCTAGATGTGGTAATCCATTTTAGATATATACTTGTCTATCAGTTTTTTTTTTTTCATTAACAAGTTTGTAGGAAACGTAAAAATGGAAAGTTTTCAGTTCGAAATGATACTTTAAGAAAATCGTCGTTGTTGCCAAAGTGAACCGATGAAAAATAAAATGTAGATATTAGATCTCGATTTTTAAAGGGTATACCGTTAGAGAAAGTATTTAATATCTTAACCCAAGTGGCACCCACGGCATAATGAAGATTGTCGGACTAAAGTGGGATTAAGTCATACTCAAAGTTTTTTTTACGCGGGTATATTCTTTCGCGAGGAATTTAATAATACCATGGACGTAAAATCGTAGGTATTTTCTTTATTGATTCCGAGATATTCTAGAGAATTTTCGTCCGTATCTGCTTTACGCACTAGTGATCCGCCCGTGGACAGGCCGCGTTAACATAAGGAAGCTTCGGCATACCTCCCGGTTTTGGATTGTTCCATGTCTGAGGCCAATCAAATGTATAGATCTCGCTGTGATTTGCCTATACCAGATAATATTTTCAAATATTTTGCACTTGGCAAGCACATTTCCATTGCAATAATTGTCTCAAATGGGTATGACAACGCAAATACACTGTCTCCTTGGGACTAATGCTGTTACCCATCACCTTCTAAAACTTTAACCCATACGTTAAGTGCAGGGATGGTGCCTCCATCGTCAGCAAAGAATTTGATAACTCGATCAAGGTTGTAAAGGTGGTTTGTAAATTGTAAGCCAAAGCCTAGACCCAACTGTTAAATCAATCTCTTAATCAACTAAATTCGTAACAAAACTAAATATTCATCGATGATATCACAATATTTTTGTGGGCAGGTATCTTATGTCAAGTGATAACCCAATCATGGCTCCTAATAAACTTGACTTATGTGATGACATGGACCAACCGTTATCGCATTATTTCATAAACTCTTCTCACAATACCTACTTGACTGGCCATCAATTGACTGGAAAATCGTCTGTAGAAATCTATCGACAGTGTCTCCTAGCAGGATGCAGGTAAGTCTTGAAACAAATGTCACACAAGCAGCTAAAGCTACAAATGTGTATATAAAAAAAAGGAAATAACATATTATGCTCCTGCTTCTCTATCAAAAGAAACAAAAACTAACTTTTCATTTCTTCAGATGTGTTGAACTTGATTTTTGGAACGGACGAACTGAAGAGCCTGTTATTGTTCACGGATATACATTTGTTCCTGAGATATGTGCCAAGGATGTGCTAGAAGCTATAGCAGAAAGTGCATTCAAAACTTCTGAGTTTCCTGTGATATTAAGTTTCGAGAACCATTGTAATCCACGGCAACAAGTAAGCGAAACTACTTTATTAAATGAACTTTAAAAAGTTCCCCTATGTCTATTATAGTTTAAATACTAAGTCTTAAAAATAAAGCATTATTCTTTTTGACTAAAAATAGGTATGTACAAAATAGGTACACTTATAAGGAAAACAGCTTGATGGCTGTTGAAAAACACCTTATACATTTTCCTCCTTATTCACTTTGACACTTAAGTATTTCAAGAAGGTAAGTGCTCTCCCAAGATCCCTTTAGCTAGCCGTCAGTGAGGCTTTGTAAATTATTATAAGACTTGAGTAGCCTTTTTTGCTTCTATTATTAAAATACATACATAAATGGTCCTGTGTATAGGCCATTGAGAGAAAAAGAACTACATTTTTTTGCACTTGTGTATACATTCATTTTGTATGTATGAAATCATTCCAATTAAAAAAAGTTCAGTTTTAAAAGCAGTAAATTTTTTTAAACGCCTACAAGTAAACTTGAAGCTTTGGGTATAAAAAACAGTTTGAAAAACGTAAACAAGTCTTTTTTTGTTTTTGAAGCTAGTTTTTCCAAATATGATACCTTCGTTCGGCATTTATTTACTAAAATTTTTCTTAAAACATAATCACGAGTTTTTCATTATCATGAAACACACCCAATTACCCATGTATGCATGACATAGATGGTGTGATACAAAACATATGCGAATCCGACGTAAAATTATCGTGTTGTCATCATTAATCGCATAGAAAATTCGTTAGGCAGACATTAGGCAATCCCTATCATTAAAATTCCAGGAGAAAAGGAGAGAGACAAGCCAAAAAACAAATTCGACTACACAAACATAAAAATTAATTATCGGAAGCCGTAAGGCTTGTCGACATGTTTTGAGGTCAATTTCGCAAACATCACAGCCATGTGAAGAAGACAATTAGGAAAGAGAAATGTGAGCCTGATTAGATCATAATTTTTAACACTTATAGCACCTTCAAAGAACAAAATATAGAACATCGTCTATTTTTAATTAGCTATATAATTTTCAAATTTCATTCTGAGTATGCAAATTTAAGGAATAGGTTGAAGTCTTTAATTCAAGATGTTTTCTGTTCCTCACATTGATACATCCATTCATGCGTTCACTCTGCAATCAAACTTTCCAAACGACTCAATTCGATAACACGCTGTTTTCAACCACAAGTCCACATTTTTTATATTTACACACCAAGTATACCTTACCTACGCAGCACACAGATTACTATGCGTGTTATACGACAACGAAAAACACGTGATTATGTAATTAAATAAAGAATTTTCAAGGATTAATAACTCATAAAAATTCTATAGGCCACTGCCTTCGGGTTATATGTTACTGTTTGAGTTCCAGCCAAACCCCAAAGACCGCACATACATTCCAATAAAATACTGAACCTATAAAATTACAAATTTAAAAACCTATCCTTCAGTGGTGGATCTATAATTTAATATTGAGGCGTGGACTTGGATTTTCATGCTTGTTCTGTAAAGGAATATTCGGTTAAAAAGTATTCGTCACGAAAGTTTTTAAACTGTATGCTCTAGTTTCAGTACAGTCTTTTAGTGTTCAATACTTCAAGAATTTTTAAGCATATGGTAAACAGAAAATGCCACAGACCACGAGGAAAGATTTAAGCTTCCAAACGAACCTTAATGTATCACTACCCAACATTTATAACCAAAATTAAATAGATTATTCAAGTAGAACACGCTTACAGTAATGCCAGAATAAGAAATTTGTGTTTTTTTTTAGTATCAGTAAGTATTAGATTGTAGTTTACACAAAATCTTTATTGCATATTGATGTACAGCTACTGCTAGTATTTAAAGCCTAATATTGATTATCAAATGTTATTTAAATTTTGCTATAGGCGAAAATTGCTAACTATTGTCGTGATATTTTCGGAGACATGTTGCTAGATAAACCGCTTGATTCTTATCCTTTGGAGACAAATTCCGAACTACCTCCACCTTCGTTGCTAAGAAGGAAAATAATAATTAAAAATAAAAAGAAGCATCACCATCACCATCATCACCATAAAAGTAAAGCTGGGGTGCCGGTTCAGGCAAAATTAACAACCGCAAGTTCAGGTAAGATATTTTTTTTTTTTTTTTTCAAAAGGTTAATTTCATAATAGATATATACTTTGGAAAAAAAACACGTTCAAGTGAAACTGAACTTCTAGTTAAAGTTTAACTCTCTCGGTTTTGCAGTGCAAACTGAACATCAGTGCCAAGTGTATGAACATAGATGTTGATGTCGTTTTCATTTTTCGAGTTTACTCAAAATAACATTCTGCAAAGAAAGTTCTCAGTATTTCACTGAAGAATACCGCATACTTTATAATAAACTCAGTGCGAGGTTCAAATGAATACTGTGAAACAGAACTAATTTTTGAAATCAAGTTTCAAAAGCAAAGCTTAAAATCTCTAAGACTAAATATTAGACCGACTCAGCATCAACATTAAGATTGAATAATTTGTTTTTATCAAACATAATAGTTTTAAAAACGAATACTCGTATAATGTACGTCAAGGAGGGAAAATAGAATAATCGAAATAGTAAAATATTTCAAACTTAAAGACTATAGCACTGCAAATAATACCGCTTAGTTACTTAATCTCGTATTATAAGTATAGGTTAATTTCAATTTATTAATGATTTTTTCAATTGCAATTTACAAACTCAGGAATAATCATATCACTTTATACATAATTTTAATTTAAAATATTATGCAAAAGAGTTAGTTCCTCTCCTTTATAAAATAATGCAAAAACAATGCTACAAACTTACAGAATACAATATCCTAGTTTACTCAATTCTTTTAATAGTTGAACATTTAACTAAAGATACAAAAACAGAGTAGTTCATCACAATTGATCTTTTATATTTTTATTTCAATGCAATTTTACAGTAGATGCTAGCAAAATTACGTCTTTGGCCCCAATCCAGCAACAGGTTATTCAAGAAGGGGTTAGTTCAACACTGACAGGAGGAGGAGCTGGTGTAGTACTGACAACGACACAATCAACTGGAAACGGTGATATTGGAAGTCATGCACCACCATTACAGGTATGTAAACTTTTTTCTTATTTCCTTATGTTGTCCTTAACCATTATAGTCAGTCCATTTTGTTCGGCCCAGCTAATAGGCAGCATAAAGGATTCTTGTTAAAAAGTTTCCTATGTATGTGGCTGTCGTGAATGGTAGGAATGGGAGACGATGACAAAGTTTTTATTCAAGAACAGGTTCATTGGTTAGTTTCTCTTGATGCAAAAAGACAATAGGGTTGAAGAAGAATTTAAAATTATTTTGTGAATTGGAAAAACACTGTTCAGAAGTCGATTCGTTTATTCTTGTAGAAAGTAACAAACTATGCCATTTGCATATGCACGGAACCGGGCATATTACAGATTGTTTGGAAAAAGGTTTCAATATTTTCCAACACTGTTCAAGAGTACCCGTCTGGTTTGAATGTCTGCTGTTAACAATGTTATTCCATAGGTATAGCCTTTCGAAAGGAATTGGCAAGTCCTCCGCTAGTAAATTATTCATTGCCATGAAAAGCGCTTCTCGATTAGCCGTTCGGAACCGACAGAAAAATTGTAGCTTCCCTCCATTCCCTCAAAAGGCATAGTTGTGAGAAAAGCGCTAGGCCCTGGGGCTCCTAGCTCTGTTGTACCACCCTATTTGTTTATTTAATGCAAGCGTAAAGCGTAAAGCAACCATTTCGCGTATGTATGATGCCGATGTCAATATTTCGAGAGTTATGTAATCACAATGTATATTATATACAACCCGAACAACATTTACTAATTTTATGTGTCTTAAGATTAAGTTTAGTTTCTTTTATTTGTTCTGAACAAGTAAATCCTAACTAAGAAACTTTATCTATTGTAAAATCTTTTATAGCAACTCCGGCAGAGCTCTAAAGACAGTACAGGTTCATCAGACACAGATAGCTCAAGCGATGATGAATCACTTCCAATAACAACTCCTACTCCTCCCATTGGAAATGAGCTTCCACCCGAAAAAGCACAAAGGGAAACAGAGGCTGGAGCTGAGATATCGGCTCTTGTAAACTATGTACAGCCAGTGCATTTTAGTTCTTTTGAAAATGCAGAGAGTATGTTCATTTATTTTGTGTTACATTTATGTTAATTATATGATCTCTAATTTGTCTTATAGAAAAAAACCGATGCTATGAAATGTCATCCTTTGATGAAAAGCAGGCTACAATGTTACTTAAAGAACGTCCTATTGAGTTTGTTAATTATAACAAACACCAATTGTCTAGAGTGTATCCAGCGGGAACGCGATTCGATAGTTCTAACTTCATGCCCCAGGTAACCATGCCTTGAATCTTACTTAAACTAAACAAAAAATCAATTTATTTTATTCATCAGCTGTTTTGGAACGCAGGCTGTCAGTTAGTTGCACTCAACTTCCAAACTCTTGATTTAGCAATGCAGCTTAATTTGGGCATTTTTGAATATAATGATCGAACGGGTTACTTACTAAAGCCAGAATTTATGCGGCGAACTGATAGGCGATTGGATCCATTTGCTGAGAGTACGGTTAGTCTTTTCCTGTTTCCTTTTTGATCATAAATTGTAAATAACCGAAATAATTTTTTAATTTAATGAATAAAATAAGGTTGACGGCATCATTGCTGGAACAGTTTCTATAACGGTGCTCTCGGGACAATTTCTTACTGACAAACGAGTTGGAACTTATGTTGAGGTGGATATGTTCGGTCTTCCGGCGGATACAGTTCGAAAAAAGTTTCGAACTAAAATTGTACGCGATAACGGTATCAACCCAGTGTTTGGTGAAGATCCATTTATTTTCAAAAAAGTGGGGAACCCTCTTTTCTATCTCTCATAAATTATTTCAACATGTTTTTTTTTATTAAATAGGTTGTCTTACCAGAGTTAGCAAGCATACGAATAGCAGCATTTGAGGAAGGCGGAAAATTTATCGGTCACCGTGTTCTACCTGTCATTGGTTTGTGTCCTGGCTACCGCCATGTCAATCTGCGTTCTGAAATGGGTCAACCCATGGGACTGGCCTCGTTGTTCCTTTGCATTATAGTCAAAGACTATGTTCCAGATGATTTATCCAACTTTGCAGAAGCTTTGGCCAACCCAATAAAGTACCAAAGTGAGCTTGAGAAAAGAGATAAGCAGTTAGCAGTGCTTACCGAAGATATGGAACCAGTGTCAGAGGACGATATAACGAATTCATGTGAGTTGTCAAAATGATACATAAGTATTGTTCTTTTGATGATGTTGTTTCTTGATTTTTGATTTCTTTGTTTTGATATTCATTTACCTTTTCTTAATTTTCGGTGTCGTTCCTTTTGAATTTATTGTTTTGTTTTTGAAACAACAATATGTCCACTTCAAAAATTATTTGGGTCTATGCGTAAAACTGACATCTACAGTCGTTTTTGTACAAGTAGGTCAGAAAAAAGAGCTTCGGCCAGTGGAATCAATGGCGACTAGCCCCAAGCATCGAACAAGTATAACAACAGCAGCCACGTCGATGAGCGTTGAGAATTCATCGGATTTCGATCCAGAAACTTCATCAACAACGATTCATTTGATACAACATCAACACTCAATAGATCAAACTACGAATACATCTATTCGGCAAATGGAGGCAGCTCAGTTTGATGTAGATACGGTGGTGGCAGAACCCCTGGAAAAAATTCTCGACCATAAGTTAGTCCGCGAAAAGCGACTCGAAATGGAAAAAAAACTAGAATCTCTAAGAAAAAAACACGACAAGGAGAAGATCAAGATTGCCTCACAAAAGCACAACCCCCTTGATGGTACCAAGAAACCAAAATTCTCAATGACCAATAAATTGGTTAAAAGACTGAGTAGCAAAAGTCTGTAAGTCACGTTTGCTTGGGTTGCCTCATCATCGAGGCAGTTCCACATGCGTTAATTTAAACAGAAGTTGTCTCTCTTCTAGCGATCCTAGTATAGAAGTACCGCCATGTCTTCTGGATCCAAATGCGGTAGCCGAAAGCAGCGAAGATAACACAGTAGATGGAGAAAAGACTGGTATTGCTCGAAGTCAATCCGAGCGATTGCTAATTTCTTGTCGTGAACATTCAGCCATTTATCGTGATATACAGGAAAAGTACCACGAAGCTATTTACTCAACAGCAGAAAAAGTTATGAAAGCATCTCAAGCCAATCAAATGAAGCAGTTAAAGACGTCACTGGACAAGGTAACAAGTGAAGTAATGCATCAGCTGCAGGAAGCGCGTCGAAACGAGGTTAAAAACCTAGCTACTGTTCACAGGGACAGAGATGAATTGGTTAGGTAAGGATTTGCTTATTCAATAGAAAGTTCTGTTCTACATATATATTTTTTTTTTAGAATGAAACGGGAGGTAGCTAGTTCTGTTGTCGAAAGAGGTGTGGCGGAACGAGTTCGCTTAAAGAAGAACTATGATAAGCGTACAGACGAGCTGCAAAAACAACAAGATGCAGTTAAAAATGCCCTTGCAGAACATAAAGCTAAGGTCAGTAAATCTTTCAATATTCTATGCACTTGGAGCACTATCACAACCCACCGTTCTAAGTGTTCCTTAAGCATTCTTAAAAAAAACTAAACTAACCATAACGATTTTACATTAACATTCAGGCCCGTCTTATTTTGGAAAAAGAAGTCGACACTAGATCTTGTATTTCCAACTATGGTTTCTTGGTTCTTTTTCAAAATATCTCAAGCAGCTCGTTGCCTAACAATACCTCTTTGTTAGATGGTGCTTCAGGTACTGCATCTTCCGGAAACAACACATCAGTTCATTTAGAATTGTAAGAATATCTACGTAAATGACATAAAAAAAAACTTTATCCTAGAAATTTCAAACAGTATTTTTTAACACGATTTAACATTCTAAAGAATAGAACTCTCAAAAAACTAAATCAAAACAAAATAGTTACTTTTAAGCGTGTGCTGTGTAGGCGAATTTGAAATTAAAACTAACGATATTTAGTTCGCTAAAATGTGTCTATTATAAGCCAATGCTAAAGCGATGGATTCGATCCGTGCCCTTTGTAATCCTTTGTAGTTACAGATCAAATATTTCTTCAAACTGAATCTTTTATAAAATATGAACATGTGTAAACTACCACGTCAAATGCTAGTCTCTAACATTTAAAACAACATGTCCACACACACTGATATACTCAAAAAACATCATTCTCTTTATTTTTTTTGCTTTCTAACACTTGAGTATTTCACAAGTCCTACTATGAAGAGAAGCAATTTATGGTCCTAGTCTTAAATAAGAATCTCACTAAAATTCGTATGTTTTATATACAAAGGTCAAAGAGTGATCGGAGTATATGTTAAATCTTTTTCTTTTGTGTGCTCTAATTACCCTGTAGCTAGTTATCTTGTTTTGTTGTTTATCTCGCAGTTCTTTATAATAAATTATTTGTGTATATTAAATTTTTTTTTTAAGATATTGAACTGTTTGGTAGATGTTTGGTTCATTTATTTATTTTAAATTTATTTATTTGTTGTTTATTTTTTGCCTAGATATTAAACTTAAAACTTATTTAATCATACAAATATTTATTTTAAGATTGTTATTCTCAGAAATAAAACTATTTTAAAAACTATAAACAACTTTTTAAATAGTTTTCTTTTTTCCTTTTCTTTTTTTTTCAATAAAAGTTTTTGGATGTGTTGTTAGAAAACCCAGACATTTATTGTTCGTTGCATACTAGGTACTTGTATCTTTAACTAATATGCATGATAGTGCTATAATAGCGGTGTTTTCATAACTTCCTATTTGAATTGTATGTTGTGCCAACTCCTTTGTCTATTCATCTTCCGTTTTCGTTGGTGGAAATACAATACAATAAAATAAGAAATAAAGAGCAATACATACAACTCTCGAAGGCAATATTTTAAGAAAAGGTGCTTGAAAAATAGCAAGAATAGTTGAACTGTTCTTGTTAAGTAAATATAATCGTAGAATTGAGTGGCGTTGGTTGTAATATGATTAAATTTTTAGGAACTAATTTCATTTAGAACTTAGAAATTCCAATGTAATAAATAAATGCTAGAGCAATCAAATAACAAAATACCAATAGTTTGTTTTCAAATCGAAGCATTTGAACCATAATTGGCATTGTTATAACAAAAAAAAAGGGTTTGAGTCAATGAAACGTGTTAGATGTAGAGGTAGTTTATAAATTCTTTCTAACAAATAGCGCCCGTTTGAATATTTTCTTTTTCAATTGCTTCAAACAATTTTCTTAATGTTTTTCGTTTGTGAATCTTTTCTGCTATTAAAGAGCAACTCAAAAAAGAAATGTTACAAGCATAAATGTTGTAACAATAATTTTAATATGGTTACAAACATTATACGGTTGCACATCTTGGAATGTATACTTTTCACGCCAATAAATTTTTTTCATTACTCATAACATTTTTCAGAATGTTTGGTTCAGTTTTTGTGTCTTTTCCTTACGTTTGAGTACGACTTAACCCTATGTTCCCTGTTAAGTTTTACTAAAAGTTTGAAAAAGATTTCATCAAGAAACCAGAGAATATTAAGAAAAAATTTTTCCTGAGTGGTTACCTCGAAAAACCACTAGGAAGCGAAGGGTTAAAAAAGCAATGTTACAAAATGTTGTAACAATAATTTTAATAAGTTCTTTTGTAATTACAATTTTTAAATATTTGTAATACATGAATACAACACATATATTAGGATGTCCTTCATTTTTGAGGAGGAAGGACCCAAGAACTAAGTTTGATGTTATTTAAGGAAATAATTAAAGTTTAGGAAGCTTTTCTGACTTGCCCCCAGAATTTCCTCAGTAACCACTGATCGCCAAGTATTCAAGTAATTTTTCGAAACGAAGTAAGCACGAGATACACTCATCGAAGCAAGTTTAATATATAGGAAAGATAGTTGTCTAGAAGATCAGAGAGTATGCGCTTACGTTCTGCTGTAATGCCTTTGTCGTCATAACACATTCAATGTTACGATCTATTATTCTAGGTTCGAAATTTTCATTTTCTTAAAAATTCTCACTCTAAAATATACTACGAAGATAAAAAAGTGTCATCGGTCGAAAAAATAGAATCAAAACGCCAGATGAACAAAATATGAAAAATGAAGGGCACCCTAACATATATAGAACAATAAAATGTTATTTATTAAAGATAAATTAGATGTTAATGCATGCATGTCTAGATGTATATGAAATGGTAAGGTAATTCCAGTACCTACTGCTCATCACTATTAAAAAGTCAAATGAAATAGCAATTGATTTTAAAACAATTACTTAAAAACACAATTTAAAAAAATGTGTTTATAAACCTTTTATTTTATGCATGTAATTAGATGTAGGACATATGTGTTCAACGCAGAGCACACTTATCGACAATCAAATTTTATAAATACTAATATTATTTAAATTGCCCCCAAATGAACGTTAACATAAATTACTTTTTTGGAAAAGCCGTTTATCTTTGAATACCCTTATACAGAAATGCAGACAACGGGCTCTTATTTTAAAGACAAAGGACTTATGTAAAGTATAGCAAATAAGCGCTTCAAGCGAAAAAAGGAAGAAGAATAAAAGAGCTCGTCAAGTTTCTATGAAAGATTTAGTAAAACGTGCCTCACAATGTATAGTGCTTCATTCTTACTTTTGTGCCTAAGTTTGGCATTTGCTAATGCCAACATAGTGACATAATTAATGGCCAAGAAGCCGAACCTCAATCCAAGCCTTACATTGTTTCCCTCAAATCTAGCTCCCATTTCTGTGCGGACGCAATCACAAGTGAGAATGTAGTGCTTACGGGCGTTGATTTTGTCTTTTTACTGAATTATCCATCAAAACCAAACTTTAGCAACGATGCGCCGTGTTTTATTAAGTCAATAGCAAAAACATTCTTCATGCATCGGTGGAGTTGATTCTTTTAACATTGTTCTAATCAAAATCGATCCACTATTTAAGTTCAACGCCACTGTTAACAAAATCGAACTTCCTCCGTCTGATAGAAATTACTTTGGCGAAGGATTTCCTTTTGGATGGGGTCGTGTGAAGGGAGGGCCTTTGCCCAACATCTTACAAACTGAATATTTGCCATTTAATGCCCTAATTCACCTGACGAATACTTGTTCAAACTCAGTCAAAAACAAAACTATCGGCATATAGCTTGTAGTGAGAACTCTGGAAGTCGCCTAGTGCATTTTAAAGGAGGCAAGACTTAAAATGTGGGACAAAAAATAAACAATCCTCCTACGCCCACACATCGACTTACATTAAATTGATAAACAAAAATGCAAATTTGCTAAATTTGATAAAATGATATATTTTGTACGTGCTTCACAAAATTTTATAAGTGCTCTAAATAAAAACTAAAAATAACCTACCACATTTTCAGCATTTCCGAGCATGCATCTTGAGCTAAAAGTCAAATGCCAAACAAGATTGTTTTTATTCACCTAATGCGTTTCTGTCTGTATGTTTCTATTTTATATAATATAATAAAACGGTTTGTTTTTTATTTGATTTTCTAATCAAAATAATTTCATTTGCTATGAATTTTTGTTTGTATTTCAAATTAGATCAAATTATGTGTACAATTATTATAACGATTTGCTAGATTTCCATACGTCAAATATTACCATATGTAAATATTTGTTATTTATTTGTTTCAATGTTGATTTTTAAAAGAAACTTTTCTAGTTCGTAATGAAATCTTTGTTTACTTCGTGCCTTCTATCGAAAACATATGTAATGTTTCGTTTTTACATTGATTGGAGCGTATTAAAACACACAAGAAAGCTTTTCCTGTCGTTATTGCAAATATAGAATTTATGTAAAAGGAATGTAATGGGTACTAACAAGTGTATTTAAATACATGATTCTAAAAACTATACTGTTTCTTAGTTAGTTCCATTTGTGTATCTTTACTTATAAGAAATTATTTATTACGTTTAACGAATTTTTATTCGTTTTTGTGAGTTCCTTACATGAATTGTAAAAACAAAACAATACTAAACAACCGTTAGCTATTTCAAAATGTATGAAAATCTAATGCTATTGCGCTACAAAGAAGATTTTAAAAGTTTTTAAAAATGTATTCAACTTTGATTGTATAAAGGCAATAACAATACGCACTAAGGAAACAATATCTATTCGTTGGTTTAAATGGTTGTTATGAATTCAAAGTAGAAACTTATTAATAATAAATCTAAAGTTTATTTGATTTAAACCATTCAATTTAAGTGTAATTTATTGAGTAAAATCTTGTTTTAAAATTTCTAGTCAGTGTTAAAATTTATTAAAATATACATGGTGTAAATTTGATTAGTCTAACGACGTTGTCTTTCGTTCATATTATCTATATAATATATTTACATTGAGGGTGTAATTAAGAGCGCTTCTTTCATGTTAAAGGAGCTCGACAAACACCATGCTCACAGATGCACCTATAGCGATTCCCACACTGAGAGCAGCCACCATAATTGCAGAAGCCATCTCCTTTTCGTGCTGCATTACGGATCTGGAGGAATATTTTGAAAAATTTAAAAAAAAAAGTTGCCAAATCAAAGACGTTAGTTATTTATGAGATATTTACACAAAGTAATTTGAAGTGATATTGGTGAGATTTTAAATTATTAATTATTCAAAATAAGTTTAGAATTAAATTGGCAGTTCCAAAGTTTTTCGTGCCATTAACATTAAAAAAAAAAAACACTCTTAAGAACAAAAAAATATTTTCCACTCTCCCATCCTATGGCAAATGCAATTCTCTTTCGGTTCTGAAAATGACTAGGTTCAAAAACACTTTTCACTAAAGTTTTACTAGAGAGACTTGTCAATTCTTCGCGAAAACCGATTTACAGAAAAAGAGTATTATGGGATCATACTGAGATTCTAATCATGATCTCCAAGTAATAGTACAACGCTTAATTACGACACCATAAGAATCACTGTCACTCTTCTCATAAGAAAGTATAACTTTTAATAATTATAGAAAACAAATATCCGTCAAGTGTTGGTTTACACCAAAATTATTGCCTTTTCAAAATTTCGTTCGGAAAAATTATGTGTCTTATTTCAAAAAGATTCCTCAAATGTGCTATTCGTAAGCTATACTTTCAGAGTCAGTGAAAATTTGAGCCGGACAACTATTCTGAGATGGTCAAGCAGTTTAACGTGTAGTGCACGAGACAAATCTGGCCAAAGCTAGATCTTAAGCGGACGAACGGCTTGATCTCTCTCAATAGAAAACACATTAGTGCGATGATAGGTGTCAATACAGGACACTGTATTATTAGAAGACATGCCGCAAGGCTAGAAGTCGCCTCAAACGATTTTTTGCAGGAGCTGTATGGATGAGAAGGAGAAGGAGACTATTCCCCACCTTCTCTGTTCATGTCCCGCTTAAGCTCACAAAGGATATAGGATTCACCTAGGTTCGTGTTTCTTTAGTGATCCTACTCACATCGAGGCCCTGTGTCTCTCACGCTTCATTGTCAGCTCAAAATGGTTCCATTAAGATGAGAATACATTAGATCCACCGTGGTACCACGGGTGTTAGCCAAGTTCACAGCCCCTTTAACCTAACCTGACCTAATCACTAACTCGCTACCACTGATATTGTTCTTACGAAAAGTTGTTTTCATCTTTAATTTTATGTCTTGATGAATTATGAGAGAAATGAAGTATTCAAAATTCCGAAACAAATACGGCAACATTGAGCCTACTTCGAGCCCATGTTCAAATGGAGTTTACTCGCCTGCAGAATCGTCCCACCAAACTCAAAAGCACAATTTTATTTAGTTTAAATTTTTAATATACATATAGCGCATTTCTCACAACCATGCATCGTGAGGGCAAATCGAGAAAGTTTTTTTCATGGCAATGAATTTATTATCGGAGAATTTGCCAATTCCTCGAGAAAAACGATACACGTAGAATTTTGTTTTTTTTTTTCCTGTTGGGATTCGAACCTTGAACCTCCCGCGTAATTGTATATAAAACAAAAGCTAATAAAATTTTCTAGGAAGTTTTTGAAAGCTGATTGTGGTTAATAAAACTCATCAATTATGGTTAACGTAGTTCAAAAAAGAAAAAAAAAGGTTAATGTTCAATTAATTTAGTAGATTATGATTCAATTTACTTAGAAATTTGATAACACACTTGCCATTAATTTTTGTTTGATATTTTTAGAATTTATTTGACATTCACAAAGACCCTTTGTTATGAAAACGACAAAAATTTAGTAGCAAAAGTGCCACCTTTCAGAAAGAGCAAACAAATTTGATTGTTTTGGTTTTCAAAAAATTACTTAAAGTGAAAACTTCCATATGTTCTAGCTTTCTGAAACACACTTTAAAAAAATGACACACAGGAGCAGGAGGGAAGATTTCACCTTCTTAAAAAATTTTTTACTTTGTGTTTAGTTGTACTTCAGGTTGAAAGTATACAAAAAGTGCTGAATACTGATATCAAGATCAAAAGTTTAAAAATTAGATATATTCAATAAATCAGATTTGAACCGTGGAAATTATTTAGTTTTTGAGCTATTGAAAAAGTGTAGGTGCTAGAAGTCACAGTATGTGTAAACCAAGGAAGTCATTTACTCTTAGATTGCAATCCTTGACTATCTGTTGGAAGATAAAGTACAGAACACCAAAGGACATCAACTATTATTTACTGACGATTGAGCCATCATAGAGAAGTGAAAATTCAACATTACCCCAAAAAAGCCCGTATTAGTAAAAAAAAAAAAAAATTGTAGGTACATACTTGTGTTGTCCATTTTCAGATACAGATTGGAAATTTGCTTCCCAAAGTCTAAAAATATCTAGGATCAATGATTAATTTTGAAGCAACTTGTGATGACGGCATCTAATATAATAATAAGCGTGGGTTGGGAAAAGTGGCGAGAAACTTTGCCATCTTCCGTGATAGAAAAATGTCCCCTGAGATATAAACTACAGGCACAGAAAAATGGCAACGATATCTGCATTTGGTTGGCCTCAGCCATTGAACAAATCATAATCTTCAGGTTTGCCGATACATTCTTTGGTCAACACGGTATACTCCACGAGCGGATGGCTAATAAGCAGTTAAGTGCCAGACGCGTTATCCCTTCGAGATAACGATTCTCATAACGTCGGAAAAAGGAAGAAGTAGAAATAGATATCTTGGCTAGAAAGACTCGACTTAATCAAAATCTGCGACATCTCATTCGCATAGTCTTTCGGGAAATGTGTAACAAAAACTATTTTTTTGATCATGAGGAATGAGCATTAGTGAAGTTAGTAAAATTGCAGTGTTTAAAAGGGTAAATGCAATCAATTTCGTACTCACTTTGGTGCCATGACAAGGATAATGTTTGTAAGATAGCCGTTGCTAATGGAAAATATCACCATCAGACTTATAAATATCACATCAGAATGAACAACAGTTGGCAGAAAGTAACGCTGCCTTGTGTTTGACATCATAAAAAGCGGAATAAAAACAAACCGCATACAGGTCAAGAGCAGCACTAAGTGCGGATTGTTGCGAGGCTGAAATGAATTTTATTTTTAAGTAAACTACCAACATAATTTTGATAAATCGAAAAAAAATACCTTTTCAATGAGCCCCGCAAAAATTCGACCCAAATAGTCACCAGAATTAAAACAAAGATAGTTCACTACTGGCATAAAGTAAATATCTGAAAAACAAAAAAGAAATTTAAGTTTAAGAGTAACACAGTTAAACCTTACTCACCATTCCATAAATGCTTTTTTCCTGCTCCTTCCGATTCTACCAGCACAGTTATAGCTGGATATACAGAAAGTGTAACTGCAAAAACTGTACTCAGACAAATCGTGTACAAGTAAACTTTTCCAAATACTTCCAAAAAGTTAGGTTTTAAAATCAGTCCAGATTTAGCTCTTGATGGGCATACTTTGTTTTTATCAAGGTTATATTTGAAGAAAGTTTGTCGTTCCATGATGGCATAGCAGACAATTGAAATGAAAACGATTAAAATTCCAATTGAGAAATACACGAAAGCCGTTGTCTTGGCTGAAGCTCCAAAGGTAAGTGCCAGTATGAATGCTAATGCCGTAAAGATTCCTCCTAGAGCTTGTCCACTGACCACAGCTGTCATATACTCAGAGGGGAAAAGCCCGGCAATACCAAAAAGTCCGCCGGACATAACCGCTGATGAAACTGAAAATACATTATGGATGTTCTTAGTATGTATGTATATGTTTAAAGCCCACAAATCCTGTAGAAAAAAAGTCAAGACATGCAAAAATCAAAAGGCAGAAGGTTTGTCAGTGCGGTCGAGGCAAACGCAGCGTAGCTACCCTACAAAGGGATCATAAGCATATAAGTTGGAGACTGCGATCAATTCGAGTTAACAATGCTTATAATCTAAGACTTAGAAGATTCATAGCCTAACTGTAAAAAAAAAACATCTGAGGACCTTAAACTGACATAAAAAGAAACGTGCAGAACTACATTACATCACTCATCAATAATATGTAAAACATTTCAATTATTGATCATTAGGAAAAGTTAAATTTCAATAAGAATGCTTTTACACAAGTTGCATTCAGGAACCTATCGGAAAGGCTATTCGTGTGTGACTTTAAGAGAGGCAAATATACAAAGTAAAGGCGTAAGTACGTTTAGTCTAACTTCATGAAAACGCCGACTTTTCAGACCAACTTCTTAATTACATAGTTTTTAATTTCTCACCATTTATTATAACAACTGTTCCCATGGTCATCATGAAGAATTGTGTTTGCCATGAATCCGTTTCAACTTCGACAAAAGCAGTCGTCAATATAAAAATCAACAGTATTACAATCATAGTTCCCAGCATCTTTAAACGCAACGGCACACGATGTCCATATACTGCATTCAATATTAAAAATATTGTCCCTGCCACGGAAGCAGTAAGAGTTAAATAACAAGTAAAGTTCTTTTGCATGGGTGTGAGAGGAGGATTCGGATCTGTGCCATTGTAAGTAGTATTATGGAACTTGTACAGCCAATACTAGAAAGTAAGAAAGAATTAGCATTAGAAAATGTACAACACAACAAAGAGAAGATGAGTCATTTATTGTTTGAAGATAAGCAGCTTAAATGATACTCATTGACACAGTTTTGCATATTTTTTGCGATGACTACTTACGTCTTCGGCTGTAACGAAAAAGTTCCAAGGCGCCATTGTCGCAGCTCCCAATAAGTAAAAAACTAAGTACGTATAGTTAAACGGGTCATTTGGTATCACGTTTTGATTATCCTGCTCAATTATGGAATCGTATTGTTCGCCTTGCTGACCCCCGAATCTGTTATCAAGAACATCATTTTCGTCGTCTTCATTTTGAACAAGTATTTGATTGTCGTCATCTCTGGAAGGCATCCTGTTGACATTGACCAATATAGTCCTGATATTTTTGTATAGTTTCTTCTGTTAGGCTCCGTTATGTAGATGTTCTTAATAGGTTATGATGAACACCAATTATCACATTCACTAATACCCCCTGTTTTTTAGCACTATTTATCAACTATAGTGTTTTTTCTTCAATAAAAAATTGATAGTAAAGTACAAACACAGAGACCAAAGGGGCAGTCGTTGTTTTGATTTTCTAAAATGTAAATTCACAAACAAAAACATTTGACAGAACAAATTCGCAGCTGACGCCAAAGCCTATTTTCGATGAAAATGAAATGAAAGTGTTCACAACAAGATGGCAGCGCTGTATTCCATTTCTCAACCAAACCGGTTGTAGTTTAGCATTTTGACGAAAACCGTTTCGGTGTTATACTGTTCAAAACAAAATAAGATATAAAATTATAGTAGGTATGGAATGTATGGCACTAGCGCAATTCACACTGTTCATATAACGTACAACTAGTTGTCCAACATCAAAATTATAAAAATTTTAAAAACAACAATATTTAGACAAGCTGTAGTTTGAGGGTTCACTTTATCTAACATTAGTGATTCAAACAAAAATGGGTCCAACTAATTGTAGAGTAGGAACTATAAATATCCCGTTCTTTTTTTATTTCGATGTTACGCTATTATATGGTATATGTGGTAGTGTCAAAATCAACGTTGTTGTTGGGTAGGTATGTAAAACTTTATTTGTTGAAAAATGATGATTTCCTTTTAGAATGACTAAATGTTACACTTTGTAAGTCAGTCACAAATAAGAATGAAGTACTTCTTTAAATATAAACCCACCTAGGATCGAATATTCGATTCGGATTAGGATCGGATTCCAATGTACTTCTGTTCTGTAACTACCGCCTCGATAAAACTAGTACCCTTGTTCTATAACTATCACCTCGATAAAAGCCGGCAATAAACAGCCGTGTTTTATTGGGAATCTATACTCACATTTGCAAAACATCGCACATGGGAAACTAACAACGATTAGTGAACAACGATTATTGAATAAAAATAAGTCAGTTTTCAGAAGTGCACAACAGGGATGGCTGGTAAATGGAGTTTATGGAATAAAGTTGCATTAGTGAGTACAGCGTTTTATTGAGCGTATTAGTGAAGATAACTAGAAAATTCCCGATAAAACACGGCTAACGTTTCAGAGCTTGGCTGGTATAAATGGTATAAGCTATAAGCAAGCATGTAAATCAGGAAACAAGCTACCAAATATAAGAATATGTACATATGTATCGCCATGTATCATAAAAAGTGGTTTTCATTTGAGGTATATCTTCCAAATTTGATTGAAAAAAGCAATTATAGAGAGATGGTGCAAGGCGGGAAAGTCAATTCAAGTCATTTCAAGCTCAAAATTTCAACAAAAAACGTGGAAAAAATTTGTCCACCTAGCATTAGTTTTTTCTAAGCGAAACACTGTGATCCAAACTAATACTACTTTGGATTTCATAGGTATAGCACAAAGCTCAATCTAATGATAAAAGGTATGGTTTCGGTTCGAAGGTACAAATAGCAAAAAAAAAAAAAAAACAGTAAATAAAAAACAAACAAATAAATAGGGCCAACAGAGCGAGGAAGCCCGGGACCTTGAACATTTCTCACAACCATACCTTGTGAGGGAATGGAGGGGACCTACAATTTTTCTGTCGGTTCCGAACGGCTAATCAAGAAGCGCTTTTCATAGCAATGAATTTACTAACGGAAGACTTGCCAATTCCTCAAGAAAGGCGATACCTTTCCCTTTCGCCTCTGTTAGGATTCGAACCATTAACCATAGGTTAACAGGCGGACATGCTAACCATCACGCCACGGGTACTACAACAGTAAATAGAGTTCTTACATCCTTTCTGAATAATATTTATATAAAATGGTGATAACCATCACCGACAACATCGGACAGAGCTCCTGGGAAAACAATGTTACAAAAAATACTTTCCTATGCTAATATACGCCACAGGTTAACACCTATTCGTTGCCTATTTGATTCCCAATTTGAAATCTTATCCCTCTAGTGGTACAAAATTTCCCTAATAACTTAGAAACAGCTGCTAAAAGGGGAGGAGTACGAACAAGAAACATGGTTCATATCCTTTAATTAAAAAACACAACTCGCGTTTACCAACTACTGTAGATGCAGAGCCAAGCGCGTAGGATAGATAACACGGTGCAGATAGCCGCAAGGACCCAACTGTCTGGCCGGTTATTTATTGTCTGTGACTTTTGTGGCACTGCCATATCCAATAGTAGGTATAGGTTCTGCGCAGAACTATGAAACACACAATCCGTATCCAGTCTTGCAGGATAACTGGAAGGTGTTTCTCTGCTGCTTGCTTCAGAAATATGCCAGCTATATTAAATTGGGAATTGCACGCCCATGCCGCTGTCACCAGAACCCTTCTGCTTCGTTTCGAGAATATGGTTTACAGCATGCCGCGAAGCAACTGATGTGGACATCTCCCTCATGGACAGATGGGGCAATCTAGCTTCAATGTATTCTAGTAATGAAAACCTTTTTGAAAATAATAAATTCTCGTTTTTCCGCATTTGTCCTCGCGCCATTCTCCACCCCCAGTGTGCTGGATGTATTCCGTTTTTGTTTCAGCGAATATTTTTTTTTGCGATACTTTCAGGAAACTCTCAAAAGGAAATGCCCTTCGGTAATTTTCTGTCGCTGATAGAAACTTTAAAGTGGAAAATATACAAAAGCCATAAATACATGGGAAAATACAGTTGTGAGGAAAAAACAGCACAAAAGGAAAATGACAGATGTCTGGCGTTATGGTTGATATAAATGTTTTTCTCGTACAAATAGAAAAGGTACCTAGCTACTCTTTTGAATTAAGTTTCCCTTTTTAATTTCGTCCCCGCTATCCAAACAAAGTAAAAGAGAAATAAATAAATTTTCCAGTCTTAAAATAGGCACAAGAATCCGGAAGATAATGAAATTCATAGCTTAACTTTAACAACAAATGACTATTATTTGGGAGACAGCTAGAAGGACGATGAGATATCCAGCAAATGAAAATTCCAAAGGCATGGTCCATGGTCCACAAAATTAGAGCCAATGACTACCTACACTTTGTCAGACTATAATGAAAGCTGAGGTGCTTTTTTTCCTTTGAAATTTTAATATGTGTAGGTACCTTCCTTTTTTTCTTTTTTTTTCCAAGTAGGTAAAGCGTTAATTTTTTTCTACTACTTGAGGTACTACCTAAATATAAACATTTACATATAAAAAGCTAGCCCTGCTTTGCAAACGCGAAGTTTTTTGGCAGGAAATCGCAAATTTGTATTTTGTACTATGTATTTTTCCCACAGTAAACAAAGTAATAACAAGAAGATGGGTTGTCTTGTTGCGTTAAATATTAAAATTCAAAAACATTTTTATGCATTATGGTGACCAAGTTGATCCCAAAGGTTTTGTGGTAGATGACTTTATTTGGGTATGTCGCATGGGACATCCCATAAATGGGTGGGCAAAGGCAACGCAGATAATAGGTTGCTCTTCCCGAAAAGCCACTTAAAAGTTTTCGCTCAACATTTTATTAGCATATCATTTCATATTTATAAGACCGACAAGTCGAAGCTGCCGCAAGAGAACATTTCCAAAAGTTTTCCAGTATTCTCCACCCTTATATACAGCTCATACCAACACAGTGCAGGTCCATCGGAGTTAGTGCCACCCTGTTGTGTGTCCTTTTCGGGTTTGTTATTTCTCTTATTTTCTCATTTGCGTTTTGAATTTTTTAACCTTTTCCAATATTTATGCAAATACATAAAATATAAATGACCTTATGATTTGGGTGAAGTTATGAGAAGACGCAGCATAAGTTTCGCAATTTTCGAATAGGGTGAAACCTATGTATAAATTATGCATACATG
Source organism: Melanostoma mellinum (assembly GCA_914767635.1). Classification (NCBI taxonomy): domain Eukaryota; kingdom Metazoa; phylum Arthropoda; class Insecta; order Diptera; family Syrphidae; genus Melanostoma; species Melanostoma mellinum. Next base: position 478,907 of record OU612060.1, on the reverse strand, counting down.
CGGTGATATGTGGGTTTTTCGTTTGATAAAAGATAAACCTCAAATCCAGCAAAGCATTCAAAAATTGTAAGTGGTGACTGTTGAATCGAATTTCTTTGAATCAAATTTTTATTTGGCTGTTAATAACTTGCAAGGATATGAAAAGTTTTTGCAGATTTCATCAGTATCAAAGTATTCCAGCAAAGCATATTTATGTATACATTTACATATGGAAAAGTCTTAAGTTTAGCAGCAAGCTTTTAGTTTTCTAGGAGTGACGGTTGAACGCCTAGGTCACAATTCGCTGTAAATATTGATGGGATTGTGATTGTCCATTTAAATTTTTAGCTTTTTTTCTTTTTATTAAGTTTGTTTTGTCTTAAAAAATCATGAAACACAAGGAAAATAATTTTTCGGCAAACCTTTCTGACGTAAGGCGCTAGATGTAAGATTGGTTCGGGATGTTTTAGTTGGTGGGGAAGTTCCGCTTCGGGTGAGTTCATCGGCTTTGCAATCATTCAAAATTACTCTGTGCTCCGGCATCCGGAAAACATAGACGATGAACTGTTTTGAGAAAGTTTCCGGTTGATCAAGCTACTGTAGCTAAGGAGACCGAATGAGAAACTCATATTTAGTCACTCTGAGTACACGCTAGCAACCCCATCATCGACTTCTATGAGATGAATAATTGAACCAAAAAATGGTAGGCGTTCATCGACTACAACACAAAATTCATAAAAAGAGTTTGTATGAAATTTTATATCAAAATAATGTCCTTGAAATCATATTTGAATTTTTACATCAAAAACATGTATGAAACGCGGTCCTTTCACTGGGCGCCATTCGTAAAAAATCAAAACATACTAAACCCCGTAAGCAAGTGGATATCGCTCCAATGACCGCTGCGACACAATCACTTCCAGTAGCTATTTTGCAAGAGAAGACTTTTTCTTTTTAATAGAGAATTTTTTGGCATTTGACAGCTGATAAATATTAACCTGTGGAGGCATTTCGTTGGACACTAAAAATACGTGTTTCAAAAGCCCAAAAAAAACATCAAAATTTTGTTAGACGATAGTAAAACAGCTTTTCTTCAATGGCTTAAAATAAAATTACCTGAAACAAGATTTTGACGATACAATCGACAATAGACAGAACTTACCGTCTGAAAATTTACGGAATCCCTGCCCAGCGCTCGCTTATCCAAGAGCATTGTAGAGTGAATTCAAAGCTTAGTTTCCGCGGCACGTTTGTATATTGTATTTTTCAATAAAAGTTGGTGACCGCTGAACTGAACGAATAAACTTTATATTGCGAATGGGTCGATGAATAAATTTAGCAATTACTCTTCTTACCACATAGCTACATCCCTTCACACAGGGGGGTCATTCCGTAACTTTTCAGACAATTATCGTTCAATCGTCTATAGTAGATTGCGTCGTCAAAAGATTGTTTCATATAATCTCGTATTTAGTGGTTGGTGGAAAGTTATTTTGCTATCGTCTTACAAATTTTTACAACTTTTTCAGGGTCTTAAACACGATTTTTTTTATTGCCTAAAATTCAGACGGTAATCGTCTAAAGGTGCGTCCACACTATGCGGAGCGGCAATACCGACTTTGTGTGGAAGTCCCGATCGACATTCCTACACTACATACATAAACGATTATGTACCAAAAATCAATTTCAGATACAATTTTGAACCACGATGGGAATATGTATCTATAACAATAAATATATAGGTGAAAAAGTGCTTTGGGCCAAGTTTTTACCTTTTATTTATAATCGATACGCCTCAGAACGACACTACCGTAGGAGCTAAGAAGTGAAAACAACGTGAAATATGGACAGCCGTAAACGAATAAAAAAAAAATCAAACAGGCATGAAAGTGTGAAAAATTACACATGCAACGTAAGTCATGGTTAAATTGACTTTCACTTTTCCCTGGAGTAGCTTATTCCAAACATATGAAGTGAATGTATATAGGTACACTTTGAAAAGCATTGGAATCTAACTATTGCTACAGTGTAAGGAACATTTTTTGTAGGCAACAGAGCGCACATCTCTGTCTCTTCCAAAATGGGAGATTCGTAATGTGGATAAATATCTCCCATGAACACAGGATTGCTTGAAAGACAACAAACGAGAACGAGAACTTCAATTTCAGTAATATTCTCCTACCTTTATGTTTATAGAAAGGTCGCAACTCACAAATAACAAGCATTGCTCTTTGAGACAACAATATGGCACAAAGAATACCTTTTGGGCTAATGGTAAGATACACCATTACCAAATATAATTTTAGAATGTCACGTTCCGGCGGTATTATTTTATCAACGACACTGAATCCTTGGGGTCAGCCTCAGCAAAGTGTCGGCGCGCTCAATCTAATAAAAGATACGCTATACAGAGAATTCAAGTTAGGGTCATAAAAATATTAGGTACATTTCACACGCTAAACAATAGAACACCACTTTCGCATGCATGCGTTCCATTTTATTACACCTGTGCTATGTCAACATTATTATCCCTTATGTTTTGTTGTGCTACCGCTGTGATGGTTGTGCCTACTGCCTACGACATTTGCTTGCTTTGTAATTTTATTGCTTGGAAAAGCGTCGTTTATTTTCGTTTGTTTTTATTCGGGCTTAGTAAAAAAGGAGCACATTTCTTCTTTTATGTTATGTGTGGCTGGCAGTGTGTGTTTGTCTAAATAAGTATATTTTCAGAAGGATAATGTTCGTTCACGCTTTATGCACAACATTTAGTCCTTTTTATATTATTCTGAATTATATTTGTGTTCCTTTTTTGTCGTAATATAACGCTTGGGACAAATTATTACCTTTGGCGATAAACTATAACGTATTTATCTAATAAGAATTCACATTTTAGATTTAAGTGTTTGCCCTCCTCGTCCCGGAGTCCTGGTTTCTACTAAACTCAATAAGGGAATAACTCAACAAAAAAATAAGGCTGTCTTAGCACGCGATCTACTCCAAAAATCGTTTTATGTGGCAAGAGTGTTCGCAAATACTCCATTCATATTCCCTAACACAATTGAGGAAAGTGCTTGTTTGGTTCGGCTATAAAAGTTCAGTTTTATGGCGATTCGCCTGGCTGCCAATTCAAAAATTAAATCGTAAATTTTGTGACTTATTCACATCGTCGTCGTCCGTCGTGCAGTGTGGTTATGCTACACGATATGGAAAAGCTGCATACTCATAAATTTACTCATTCTCATACCCACCTACTTTCCGCTCTTCGATTACAATTGGATTCGACCGAACAAAATATACAAACAGAATATGAAGGCATATCTACATCCATGATGCAAATGCACATGTACATTGTAGGTACATACATATGTAAGGCCCTGAAATGCGTCAAGGGTATAAATAACTTTGTTTTTCTTTGTTTATCTCTGACACTTGTAAGTTTACAAACAAAATAAATCGGCCCTTTTTTTTGGCATCATTGTGATTTTTCATGGAAGTTATGGCTTTTTTTTGAACCCAATACTTTTACCTTTGAAGCATTTCCAAAGTGTAGGTCAGAATAAAAACAGGATTTGGTAAAATTAGTTTGATTTTTGATTTGGCTTGAAAAAGTTGAAATATGACATGTTAAATAGTGATGCGTCTTTTTTTTTTAGCCATTTATCGAATCCTCAACTAATTTATAGAACCACTTTATCTGTTTTCCAAACGAACGAAGATAAAAACACAGCCTCAGAACTGTGCGGTTTTAGAGCATTGTATGTATAATCTGTGGCGTTGAAATATCACGAATCGCCAAAATCTCGAATGTGTGTTTATGATTTATTCAGTATCGTACAATATTTTCAATTTCTGTTACTTTTTGGTACTTTTAAGTGAATATCTTTTGTACGCATTCGAGATACTGTGTGAAATCTATGATCTAAGGGGGAAAGGGACAAGCGCCCCGGGCATCAAATCTAAGGGGCGCTAAGCTGAGCTTGACTGACAATGTATGTGTCTTGAGAATTCATATTTTCCCGAGGCACTACGCATGTAAACGCGTCTTAAGGGCGGACGCTGGTCTAGAGCGTGAAAAAATGTGCATAATTTATGAATTTTTTGTGACTCAACAAAAAGATCAATCGAAAATCTGTGAAAAAGGTTTTATAATTTAAGTCTTAATAAACAAATACAAATTTTTTCGTGTCAATTAAATTCAAAATGGCGGCTGTTCAGCATTTCTTCGGAGGCACTTCATTTTTTAGATGGGTCCATGGCCGAAAGTGTAACTTCCTTAATTTTGATCCTGGAACAAAATCCCGAAATTTTTTAGTTTCCTTATAACAACAGCTAGAGCCGTACGTAGGATTTTTTCGATATTTTGTTTTTTCGCGAAATGGTGTACGTTTGAACAAAAAATTCAAATTTTCACTAAAAAAATGCGACAAAATTATTGATTAAAAAAAAACTATGCAACTTAGAAAAAAAATCCTACGTACGGCTCTGGAGAAAGGTATTTTGAATGTACTGTCAAAATTTCGTATAGATCGGTGAAGATTTGCTCAAGTTATGTTTTCGGCGAGTCAAAAAAAAGTGATTTTGAGAAAAACGCGTTTAAAGTTTTGAATACTATAAAATCATACGGTATACCAGAGGGGCGCTGTTACAGAATGGAAAGTTTGGTCATTTAGACATTTTTGCCGGCATCCATCCTTTGGCAAGTTATTTTTAAGACCCTAAAATACCTTTTCAGACAAAAAAAAAAATTTCGGTTTATTCAAAATTCTAGACCAGCGTCCCCCCTTAATACAAGGGGGCGCTCGAAACGTCATAATTTTCTTGGAGAAATCGCGAGTAGATTTCAATCAATCGAGGTAGAGTTATTCTTTTGCAGTATTTAAGCATTGTACTAACGCTTTCTATGCTATTTATCTGATATTACCCAGCAAAAAACGTCATAGATTGGGGCTAAATTTGTCAAACATAACATATGTCCGCGGTAAAACGTTATATTCACTCAATCGCATGGACAACCAACACTTATGTTAATTATTGCGCATTCCTAATGCACTGAAGATGGAGATTTTTGATATTACTTTAGCTTCATCATAGCATTGCGTTAGAATTTACATTATCTTGTAGGCCAAAAATTAGTCACAATTGAGTTATTGATTGTTGTACATTTAATAACGTAATTTTTAAGTAGGTATGTCTGTCATTTCATTTATTTATATTTTTTATAAATGAGGTAAGAAAAACAACAAAATGAACAAAACCAAGTGGCGCCCAGTTCAAGAAAATACGGGCAAAAAAACAACAAACCGAAAATCTGTCAAAAGAATTTGTGTTGAACTATGTGAAAAGCCGACATTTATTCCATTGATTTAAATTGGGAAAGAATTGTTTGATGATATCAAGTACGTCATTTTTCTCCTTAAAAGAGCCAATAAAAAAGGAGAATCTCTCGATCTCACTCCAAAAGGAATACTGTTATCTATTTCATCTGTTATCTATTTCTCTACCATTGTCCGTGGCTTCGTGTGAGCGATCATTCAGTAAGCTGAAATTGACAAAATTTTATCTCCAAACAACTATGAACCAAGACAGTCTGTCACATTTGGCAATACTTTACATCAAAAATGAAGTAGGAGCATCACTCGATTACAGCGACATAATTGCTAGATTTGCATCAACCATGGCCAGAAAAGTTATGTTTCAAAAGTGATGTTCTATTGTTGTACAATAACACAAAAATATGTTGTTTTATTTTAAGCTGTATCGAACGAAAGAATTGTAATGAAATACAACTTTTAATACAAATGAGCATTAGATAATTAATATAACCTTTATACACACCCAAATTATTTTCAATTTGATTCATACAAATAACAATTTCTTACGTTCACAAAGCAGAGTTGTGGTGATAAAACTAATAGGTAGTTGTGAATATGTAGTAGTTTTTTCGTAGGGGAAATTTTTTCTTGCCCCCGGGCGCCAGCACTCCTAGATCCGTCACTGATCTCACCGAAAAGTGGAACTAATCTATACACTGTTTTGGAGAAAGTAAGATTTTTGCCCTAGATATTTCTATGGCATTTGATAGAGTTTGTCATCGAGATCTCTTATCGAAATGCGTGCTTTTGGTATCGATAAGTATGTTGTTCGTTGCATTAGAAACTATACATTTCCGATGTACTGGATGGTTTCCAGTCTGATACCCACTGGTGTACTCTGGGCAACTCTCTTCCTTATTTTGATAAACGATCTTTTGCTTAAAACTTCTAATCCTTTTAACTATTTTGCTGAACTCAACCCTCAGCTTTTCACATTCAACTCACGTCCCTGCTCTTCGGATGTGGAACTGGAACAGTTGCGTACGATTAGCTCATTGAATTCTGACCTTAACAGCATTGTTACATGGGGTAGTAAAAACCGTGTTGAATTCAGTACTTCAATAACTCAATGCTGTCTCTTTTCGTTAAAGCTTAACATCCCTCATAGCCATTATCTATGAATGGTACCTGCATATAGGTACCACCCACACCTTTCGAATTAAGTAAAATCTCAAAATAGATTGCTAGGTATCTTTTAGGTATAACTTCAACAGCCATTTACAAAAGTATTGCTCAAAATGTCGGAAACAGCACGCAAGCTACAGAAAAAGTATATGAGTCCCACAAAGCATCGGTTGCTAATGATAAGGATTTTATCTTATTATTGAGAGCAAAATTGCCAAAGCCAAAGCGAAATAAACATTCAACCTCGTAATTAACCACAGTAGCGTATTTTCCTATTAAACAGCTTTCCCAACTGAACCCCGTCATCTACGTTTGACTTCAATATGCTAAACAAGTGGTTTTGCGGCATGGGTATATCTATGAGAGTTTTACTAATAAATGCACTGTTATTACCATCTCATATTCGCAGAACTCAGATACAAGAGAGCTGGCAAAAATTATTCATTCATGGAAATCTGGTTAAAATGGATTAAAATACTTCATAATTTATTACACGTTTTCATTACAAACAAATCTCTATTTGGAAGGCTGTACAAGTAAAAGTCGGTTAGTTCGGTGGAGTTGGACCTCCTTGCTTGAAGTTTTGTTGTACGGAGAACCTCTCTTATAGTATACTTTGGGAAAAGTTACCCAGGTGCTATATGTGAAGAACATTAGACTAAGTTGAAGCAAACGACATTCTAACCGTGCTCCATAACGTGTGGTGCAAGGTGAATATGGAGAGATGGAAGGCATTCAAATGAAAACTTTCCCACCGGAAAAACCTTTACACCCTCAAAAACTCAGTCTAAGTCGTAGTTGTCGTCTGAAATTGGCGTTGCTTCGCCTGTTGTTGGTTGATGTTGTTAACGGAAACTCATGGTACCTACAACATACCTCTCAGTGTGTGAACTAAACTGGAGAAGTTTTGGCTGAGTGGTTGAACGAACTGCTGCGCCCTTACCTGACTGCTTTGGAACAATTTGCATACGTAAAAGTTAGTTAGTTACTTATGGTGTTAAACTCTTTGTGACGGCGTAATAGGAAAATGTTATTTCCACTTTAAACATAATGGCATTATGTGAAGGATTATGTTAATGGTATTTATTCCGAATGAATTATGTTTAAGTTGTAAGCCAAGTTCCTTGCGATTTGCGAATGCACACCTTTTACTTATGCTAATTTAAAAAGAATTCTCGCACTGTAAAATTTCAAGTAGAACTTCTGAAGTAGTTGGAAGTAAGGGTGTGTGGTGTATGCACTGGCAGGTCTGGTCTATACTCACCTAAATATATCTGTATACTATACATATATATCCTTCCTAAACTATATCAACTATATTTATCTTAAATTACAACTGCTGATGGATTCGCTATACATTGGAAAGTTCATATTCCAACGAAAACAGAAGGCTTCCTCAAGACAAGCTCCTTCTTAAAGTTTTCACAGGGTTATCAGCCATGAGTTGGCTGTTTCTATTGAAGAAAAAGTTTTTCTTTTGGTTTAGTTTATCAGTATTGTGGTGTGATTTAAAAATATCGACAAACATCAATGCTTAAAAAGCTCCCCCATCTGTTAAACTTTAAAACAGTGAACGTGCTTGTGATAAATAAATTTACAAAATTCAAATTAACTAACCATTAAATAGTTTTTGTTTAAAAACCTCAGACTTTTATTAGCTTTGCGTTAATCTGGGGTAAAGAAATGTTTTCGAAGACATAAGGCATTCCAAAAACAGTAAAGCTGCATCAGATTCTTGCTTAAACTGTTATTGTATCTTAAATCGATTTCAAAAAGGACACTAGGTATATACTTTTTTATCTAAATTTTCATCTTAAATACCGTAAATTTAGATGTATGTAACTCAGATGAAGCCGTGGTAAGCAGTCTTTTTTCCTTGATCATAGATTATAAGGAAAGTTGTTAGGCTAGTCCTTAGGTGATTCACTTGTCATTGACTTTTTACATTGACAACACGAATTAAATAAAAGCAAGAACGAACGGTAGGCTCATTTCCTATTTACCACGTAGGGCTTATGTCTACCTATAAAAAGGTACCTATCTATCTTCGATTTGTTTTAATGTCTAAAGCTAAACCTATATCCGATTGCAGGAATGGACTTCAATTGTTTATCTTCACTCTGCTCCGAACCATTCAAAAGTGAATAAAAAGTTCATGTATCTACATAAAAATAGAAACTGTGAAGTCTAGTCTGTAGACTAAAGAACAAACAACTTTTATTTGACTGTATAGCAGAGGAATTACAAATAGGTGGTAGTGTGTGCCATGCTGTTTTTCCTTTTTTTTTTTTGTTTGCAACCGAACATGGCTCTTTATATTCAACCCTTTCCTGTAGGATGAACAGAAATAAAAAGTCTATGGAGGTGAGAGGGAAATCTATACCTACGAACATAGAGGATTTGTTTATTTTCGCGTAATTGAAATTTTAAGGTCCAATGGCTCTGAAAAGGGAATTTGCAGATGTACTTGAGTGGATGTAAAAAGTTATGTTTTTGCTTTGTGTGGGTTGATGCGGTTTCGTTTCCAATTTAAAGTTTTGTTTTGTTTGTTGCTAGGAACCATCAATGCATAATCGATAATGAAGGTATCGGAGTGCACAAAAGACGTGTGAATTCATACCTATGTATAGTTGTTACACACATGTAGGCGTATAAGCCCATAAAAATTTAAATAATTTCAAAGGTTTTTGTTTCTACTTAAAATTAATTGGCTCTGCGCCCATGGTAAAATTGTAGAGGTTGCAGTCTACAAAAAAATGTTTGCAGTGCGTAATGCTAGTAGACAGTTTGGTGCGGAAACCAATTGAAAAATTGAAGAAAAAAAACTCTATAATATAAGCTTTAGTGAGAAAACATACTTAAAATTTTTTTACACCACGAAAGCCTTCGTTTGAGAAACAATTAATTGTTTTCCTTGAAATAGGAGCAAAGTTCCGGAGTTAAACAGACCGAATCTCAACCTAATGAGCCACTGATGTACCACGAAATTTGTTTTCGGTAAAATTTTAACTTAATTTTTTTGAAAATGGTTTTTGCTAGGACGTGTCTATATGCGCACAACACGAGCTTAAACGGGGCACTTGAGGGGTTAAAAAGGTTTGTTTAGCACAACCTTTGTGAGTAATTTAAGAGAGAAGAAAAAAGTCTAGTGGCCGGTGTTGGTTGGTTTAAAACGAAACCACTCAGTCATTTCTGATAAGAAAAGGTTTGTTATTTATCAATTTAAAATGAACTCATCGCAGAGTTAAAAATCTCCCGGCGTTGCCAAACATCGGGCGAATTTAAAAATATCACAACCTAATACAATCTATACCATGGGTGGTTTTAGACACTTCTTTTTTGCTGCCGTCAATGTAAGAGTAGAGGGATCGGTTGACAACGGAAAAACATTTTGCTCTTGTAGAATCATTATCTTTATATATAAAAATGAATGTTTGTTTTTTCGGTATAGATTCCTAAGCCGACCAATGGATTTTCATGAAATTTTTAGGGTAAGTAAAGCTTAGTACAGGAATCATTTGATCCCCATATTCCCACGGAAACGGGGTTGAGAATGGAAACCGTAGGGAACATAATATCTTGTCCTCAATATTTAAAGTGATTTTCCGTCAACCTCCTAGATCTTGAACTGAATATATCCTATGTACCTATTATCTAATCCATTGATCGTCCAGTGTGACAGTTCATAACTTAAACTACTTGATGTTATAAACAAAGAATCCAAAAGAGGGCAGTTGCAATAAAGCACTTATAACAGAAAAATCGTTTAGTCAACTTACTTTGATCAGATCCTTTCAAAACCTAGAATATAGTTTCTAGATAAACTGATTTCAAAAACTTCAGCATCAGGATGCTTCTTTATATCTCAGTAATTATTTAGATTAAATTTCATTCTCATACTAACACGGGGATAGAAACCAGAACGAGAACGGGAAGCTTAAAACTACGGACCCGAATAACGCCGGTCAACTCAGCTCATTAACCATACAAGTTTTTGATTTGAAATATATTTACTGTTGCATTCCTATCCCACACGATATTTTTTTTGAAGTTCAAGTGTGATAGAGAAATCTCTCATTGAATTTGTTTGAGAAAACAGTTTGCAACGTTTGTGTGACTGGTGGATTGGTCAAATCCAAACATAAATTCGAGATTTTAGTCCCACCATAGTGAACATTTTTCGCGACAACTTTCCCCTGCCACCGTTCTTATAAGTTTTGTAAATGTTTTTCGGGCTCCTTTCATAAATCACGAAGTAAAATGAACAAAAACTTCATCTACTGATCAGCTTTTAATTGAAACAAACGCGATTGTAATTCAGCAAACGATGTTCTAAGGTATTGAATTCGACCTTCAACTTCAACAACAAACTTTCAGGTTACCTGATTCTAACTCAGTAGGGGTACCGCTCAAACGTTGCGAATTGCGATATACGAAAAATAACAAAAAACTTTTTAGTCACTGTACAAAAACCTTCGGTTGGGCGTTTTTATAATAAACCAACTAACTCGTTTTATTTATTACCCAATTCACTTAAGTAGTACATTGTCCCAAAAATGGTGAAACTGAACGTAAATCAAGAGAGCAACACTCAAAACTTAACATTTTCTTATATTTATTTCTATGCTGAACATATTCCCTTAAATAAATTAATTCAATCCACTTTAATTGAAGAGGAAATAAGACTTAAAGATAAAATATCATCAGATGTCAACCATTTTGACTGGTCAAAAGACTTTTTCATTCTTGGTTGACATAGGTTCCCTTGAATCTTAAAATAACTTTCCCCAAAAACTACTATAATTTTTACGAATGTCCGTCTTCTTTTCCTTAGGGCCCTTCAACTCCCTCTGTCTACTTACATCGTTGACTAACCTCAGGCTTAATAATAATAGAAACCATTTCTTACTCCAGCTGTCATCCTTCGAAAACTTTAATAATGAATTTAATTTTCATTTTGGTTATCACTAGAAATGCTTCTCTTTGGGTTGACTTGAGGCGACCAGAGTGCTTTTCGTCCACCCACCACTCTTATTCTTGTTCTATCGTGGCCCGTATATTATTTGCTTTATGCATATCTAAAGGAAAATGTCCCAATAGTTTTGTTCATAGAAAAAGGCACAAAATAGTAATTAGCAGAGTATTCTCTAATTTTACGTGGTACTTATGACAAAATTTGAACGTTACGTGCAAAAATTATGAAAGTATTTAAAACAATGAAATGATTTTTACGTAATTCAACGACATCATTTTCCAATTTTCTAAAATAAAATATAAAAACCGTTAAAGACCATTTGTGGTTTATAAAATTAGGTGGTGCCGTGACATTGTGCCAAGCGACATTATGCCAAATATAGAAATTTGGCACAATGACGCTTTTGCAAAGTGACATTGGGCCAAACATTAGGGTTTAGTATAAAGACGCTTTGTAGAAGTGCCATAGGGCCAAATTAGCTAGTGACATTGGGCCAAATGTAGAAATTTGCATCATCTTTGTCATCTGTGTTTACAGTCCTTTGCGGCATGACTAAAGGGATTATTGGCTTAATGACATCTAAGAAACTCCCACGCTTATCATTCATAGTGTGAAGGTCTGATGTATTCAAATGTTTTGTTTTTGAGCATAAGATAAAGTAATAGTAAAAAATTCGCCTGTGTGTGTAAAAGATGTGTTCTTACTTAGTTCAAGTGATGAACTTAAAAAAAATCTACAGCCGCCGCCGCCGCCTTAAGTACAGAAAAGGAAGCTAAAAGCGAAGCGAAAAAAATTTGGCAAGGGGAGTATGGGTTTTCGCGCGAATTTTTAATTTTCAGAACACAAGCCCATACTCCCCTTGCCAAATTTTTTTCCGCTTCGCTTTTAGCTTCCTTTTCGGTAGGCTGCAGATTTTTTTAAGTTCATCACTTATATCTTAAAATTGAACTAAGTAAGAACACATCTTTTACACACACGCGAATTTCTTACTATTACTTTATCTTATGCTCAAAACCTATGCATTCGATTTTTTCAAATGATTTTTTAGTTTCTTAATCAAGTCTTTAGTTTATGATTAGTCAGTTATTTACTTTTTTTATTTACAAGAGATCTGAATTTTCATAGACTGTATAGTTCTTAAAAATAAATAAATAGGGTGGCGCAACAGAGCGAGGAGCCCCTGGGCCTAGCGCATTTCTCACAACCATGCCTTGTGAGGGAATGGAGGGTTCTTATGAATCACAAATCTGAGCAAGTGTATCTTCATAGGTTTCGTTATATTGAAAAATCCAAAAAAAAGCGTTGTACCAAATTGGCCTAGTGACGCTTTACAAAAGCGTCACTGTGCCAAATTTATGCGTTTGGCATAATGTCGCTTGTCACAATGTCACGGCACCAAATCAGGTTTAAGACAAGAAGTAAGTTCACCGGTCAGCTAAATTTTTCTAGTAAAAATAATTACCAATATTAAAAATGCTAAAATTTGTGAGGATATTTGTTGCTCTTTCAAGTAGAAACTACTGAACGGATTTTAATGATTGCCGAAGGAACAGATACACTACTGGATCGATTTCACAAATTATCACTCAAATGCTATACACTACCTACCCCTCAGAAACGTAAATTATATTTCATCCCCATTTTTGCACGGAAACGGAAACGATTGGTGAATTTGAACAGTTAAAAAATAGGGTTTCAAAAATGAACTTTCAAATTGAATGTTCTAAAATTTGGTTAAAATGTAGGTTACTACTACTTTGTCATTTATTATTAAAAGCTTTTAGAGGAATTCCATCAACATATGCGTAATACGTTCTGGCAACTAAAACTTCAGTGAATATTTTTCTATAACTGATAAAAAAAAAACTGTCTGCTTCTAGATAGAAAACTTTAAACGTTTTCGATTGATACTTTTATAGCTGTAGTTACTTCAATAAAAACACTGTCAAATTGGATCGCAATTCACATAGCAGATTAACACCTAAACACATGACGGCAATGATATGTTTAAGTATATATTTCTTTACCTCAAGTGAAATTCATCAACCGACTGATTTCATTAAATTCCAATCACGAAATCGACTAAACTATACTCTTTCGTATGTGAATCCTATCGTTGAGGATACGTTCACCCAAAGCATATACCTCTACACAAAAACGTATTTCTTGTTAAAAAATATTTTTGTAACATCAGGGCACTTTCAACATTCCAACCTAAATATGTCGTTCAGGTAAACACCCACAGCCCACACCCTCTCATACACCATTCCAACGTGCATAGTGGGAAAAGAATATGACATCATGTTTACAATTCCCTTAGCAAATCCCACATTTAATAAAGTGGAAAGACGTTTTTTTTCTCAAAATAGTGACAGAAGAAATACTAGAGATGGCAAGGACGAACATTACTCTATATCAAGCAAACGTTTGGTATGAGATTTCGAAATGGCATAAAAGCAGCATATAACTAACAGGCCAAATCGTTATTATCTGTGCCGAACGGAACTGAAAGCGCAAAATGATGGAAATTATTTTGGAAGAATTTTATTTTTATTTCTCAGTGAAGTGGTGCAGATGAGCTGGAGTTGATTGTGTAGAAGGATTTTTCTCTTATTTTTTTCATTTGTCAAGCAAAAATGAAGTACCTACACTTCTCAAACGGCACTATCGCGATATGAAAAGAAGCGGAAACAACAGTCGTTTATAAAAGGTAGATTCAGCGCACAAGTATAAATGTGTGTATATTATTTGGTTAGCAGATTTATTTTCTGTGTCGAAGTAGAATATGGTAAAAACATCACTTTTACCAACAATCCAAACAGCCAACCCCAACCCCAACACCATTCCATTCGTGTTATTTTCATTCGATCAGAGCAGAGATAGGAATTTTTCCGCTTTACCAAACATGTTTCATATTTTCATGACTTTTTGATGTTCCACATTCGATTTGATTAAATGGAAGCGATAAAAAGATCTCTCTACTTGAAAATGGGTGAATTTGTCCTTGTGGAGTGTATTTGTATATATATGTATATCGAAACATGTTGAGCGAATCTATGGTTTCCGGTTGTTTGCATGTAGGTATGGGCTTAGCGTTACTAATTTTCTCCTGAAAAAGGGTTTTTTACAGTTCGTGTAAATATTAAAGTCAAAGTACAACTGGCACTCAATTGTTTGATTTAAAGACTCAAATGTAACGGGCATTCAATTAGCTAAAAAAAATTGACAATTTGTGGAATGGTTTAAGGAACTGAACGGGTTATCATTACGGTAAGTTTGGGATCAAGCATGAGTAGAGAGTTAATTTTTATGTTTCGATGACTAACTAACTATTTTCAATACAATACATAACTGAAACTTTCCATTAGGTCGGTTGTGACTCTCGAATAATAGGAAAAATTGTGAAATACCTCGCGTGTCTCTATGCCTACCACAACTATGTATATGTACCTGATCAATTAATTAAATTAATTAATAAACTAGAAACACTTTTTTGTTTGCCTTAAAAATACAAAATTGAAAGTCAAGCATTTAAAAAAATTACCTTAATACTGTTTGTTTTTGAATGTTTAAAAAAAATATTGTTTTTATAACCAAGTTATAAAATATACAATATTAATACCTACCTACTGTTCATCTGCTTCTTTAGAAGGAAGAACATGTAAACAGGAGCCATGCAAATAGGACTGGAGCAGCTGTCAAGATATTGAATACACGTGTATTCCATAATAATAACATAATACTACGGAAAGAACAGCGTGTTGCGAGAGGGTGGCGTGTTCAGCAACTTTTAATTTTCGTTATGCAGCAGTTTTGACACATGGGGTTTTTCCTCATAAAAAAAAACTACACAAAAGAGAGTGACAATGAATGACAACTGAAATATATTAAATGAAAAAATAAAGCAAATGTATGGAAAAGCTGTACAGCTTCCTTGGGCGCCGACTGAAATTTTCACTTTTTACAGCTCTTTCGACTTAAGCTCTATTTTGCATTGCGTATATATATAAATTATGTTGCAAACGGATGTGTTCTTTTGATATGAACGAAAACGTTTCGGCTGGTAAAAATCAATATAACAAACAAGCGTGGTTGATACAAGACTACTGCTCTGAAGTAAAACTTCAGCTAAAATCTTTGGTGGCGGAGTAAGTTTAAAACGTATTTTTTTTTTAAATAGCCAGTAACTTTTTCCTTCTAGTTTCATTTAAAGGGGGAGGGGATATAAAGTATTTAATTTTTTTTTCTTAATTTTTTAAATGAATAACACCTCGAGAATATTGAGTTAGAATTTCAAGTCGATCGGAACGAAGTTATGAGTATTTGAGCGTCTAATGCTCCATGCCGGGTATTATACCTCGTCGGCAGCTGCGCGGCGCGCTATTGTATTTCTGAACCCCGAATAAATTCCATCATAAACGGGCCTGTTCCAAACTTGTTATTTATATTTGAGGCATGGTGTGTATTAGTCTGTACATCAGTTGATCTCTGTATGTCGCTAAACGACGAAACTCTTCTGCGTTTTTCAAACCGTTTTTCTGAGACTTGTCATATTTGAAGTCCGTGTGCACGATAACTGAAAATCTACTGGACGAATCGCTTTAAATTTTAGAACAGTACTTCTTCACGAGCTTTTTGGTTTTTTTTTTTTTATAATTAATAACTTTTTAACAGCAAATCAGCCTTTTTTATAGCTCCCAAGTGCTACGACAAATCGAAAAAAATTCTCCCGTCACTACCTCGAGAAACATCTTTAACGAATGCATTTTGATTTTTTTGTTTCAGATGATTCTTTTGCGAGTTATTACGCAAACTTTTTTTCAAGGCGCCTCCGGAGTTTAATTTCTACTCGCTCAATTTTGAATATTTGCAATAAATTAAGGAGGATGTTATTTAAATGTTGCTTAAATTGTGCCAAATCCCCCCCCCCCCCTTAAAAAAATGAAAAACTTATCTGCAACAGCTTCTCACTTTATAGGTACCAATTACTTTCTAATTTTCTAGAGACATGGTTTTTTTATTTCTGTTTTTTTTTTAACTTTTTATATTTAAAATTATGTTAATTATTTCATTTATGTAATGTCCAACTGATAAGATATAGATATAGGTTAATCCTCTTTTTCGTTCCCAATTCTAAAAGTATAAGTACGGTGTCGCAACAAAGTTCTTTTCAAAGACTAAATAAAGGGTTTCCCAATAGGTATGATATGATTTTGCAGTGGCATTTCGGCCATTTGTAATATGTCATGATCTCTCATTTGTTTTTTATTGCATTCAGAAGTGTTTACAATTTCACCATCGGACCACCGTCGTGAACTTTCTGATTTTGCCTTGGAACAACTTGGAATCGATTACGATTTTTTTAAGAAAATCATCAAAATATTCATGAAAAACCATTACAATCACCTAAATTGACAGTTTGGTGTTTTTTTTTTTTGGACTGGTGAAGTCATCGGTCCGTACTTCTTTCAAAATGAAGCTGGTAACACCATTACTGTCAATCGAGAGCGGTATAGATCGATGATAACCAACTTTTTATGGGCGAAATTGGAAGAAATCGATTTTGATAACATTTGGTTTCAACAAGACGGGGCTACGTGTCACACAGCAAATGCAACAATCGAATTATTGCGAGAAAAATTTAGAGATTCGATAAGTTAGTTATAGAAAGAAAGAGATTCGATTATTACAAGAAATGGTGGTATTGAATTGCCTCCAAGAAGTAGTGATTTAACTCCATTAGACTATTTCTTGTAGGGTTACTTGAAGTCATTGGTCTTTCAAAATAAACCAGATTTTCATCAAGCTTTACAAGTCAATATTGAACGTGCCATTCATGATATACGAAGAAGAAGTCGTAGTGGCCATTTGAATGATATTTTATTTAAATTTTAATTGTGTTGATTGAACTGCACATTAAATAAAAAATATTTGAATTTCCTTAACAAAAAATGTGTTTTTCTTTTTCAACAAAGAAATCATATCACTCTTATTGGAAAACCCTTTATATGCGACAAAAGCTCGGAACGGAAAGGTTGGGTCAAGACGAGAAAAAAGGGGATCTATATCCCTTCATTTATATGCGAGGAACAATTTTATAAAAAAAAACTTTATTGAGTAGTACGTGTCTAAATATGGGTGTACCGAGTGCTTAATTTTACTGATTTTAATTACTTCAGTCAAAAAAAAAGTAGAAAAAAAAGAAAAATCGAAAAAACAGTCTTTCAATAAAATTGAAGTCATTTCATTTTCAGTAGTAAGGTAGTCTAATACCATATCTCTGTAAATTGTGCAATATAGGTTTAATGAAAACATGTATGATAATTTTTGCTACAAGAAATAAACAATAACAATAACAATGAAGTCATTTGCAACAAGTGTTTTTTTTTTAATAATCTTTTGCAATTCCATCCTAACAAGCGCTTATCTCTCATCTCTAGAGTATCTTTATCTTTATCTGCTCCAACTACTATTCAAATATCAAGTGATGCAAATTATGATAGAAGTCAAAAGTTCTACCAATGCCGACCAAACATATTATTTTACTTACAGAAAAACAGAAAATAATTTACTGTCATCTGAGTGAGACACAAGAACATAGTGCACACATCTTTTATTGAATTTCGGTAGAATTTGTAGCGAAAAAGTCTTTGAAATATCCACGATAGAGATGGGAACAAAAAAACTGGCTGTTATGAATGTTTCTATGTTAAAAGGTGATCGTAGCTCTCCACACCGCAATTCCAACAAAATGGCATTTTTTTATTGACCACTTGAGATTTGATATCGCACTTCGTAAAATTTGTCCTTGTCCAAGGCTGATAATACTTCAACTGCTGCTGACTGGTGCCCTGCGATTGATAGGGTGGCAGTGGGACTCTGTTCATAAAAATGTATAAAACTCAAGTGGGTCTTATATTACCACTGCCACTGGCAGCGGCACTAGGTCTCGATTCAATTTATTCTGCTGTTTGTGTTCCCGTTTGGTTTCTTTCTAAGATTGGAGCCAATAAAACTGCCGAGCCGATGTGATTTCCCCTTTGTGCTCATGTGTGGTATACGAGGGAGTACAAATTACGACCAAAGTTAAATTTGATAAAGTCAAAGTTGTTTTTTTTTTTGTTTTTTGCTTTATGCTGGCCCGAATGTACACATAGTTCTCATTTCTGGCAATATTTTGCCATCGTCCATTTCAAACAGTCCACCCGCAGTGTGAAAGAAGCAATGGAAATTTTTTAAGGAAACGAATAAAGGGTGTAGTGGGGACCATATTGACAAGGGGGAGCAATTTTTCTCCATTGAGCTTTACAAACCCTAAGTCATGATAGCAATAAAAACAGAGCTTGCAAATTGAACGCGGGTGACAGGGATGGTGATGACTTTTATCTCATATTTTTCAAAGACCAAACTTTCATATATGAGAAATCGTGAAAACAATGTTATGGTTCTACCTTTTAGCCATCTTGATTTCGAGGTATGGTTATTGGCCTCCTTTGCGTTCACAAACAGAGTGAGCACATATGGGTCGTGTATGTATAGCTTCGTCTTGACGGTATTGAAGTAATTTGAAAGTTTATGAGGAGTTTAGATGAAATTGAATGGCTTTGCACGAACTAGAAATGAGAGAACGTAAAATAAAAATAGAAGAAAAAAAGATGGAGATGAAATTTTTTTTATGACGCATATAAAAGAATAATTTGGAAAAAAATTGTCGCCCTAATTTATATATAAGTGCTCTGAGGGCGAATCGAATTGGAATTGACTTTACTTGTCAAAGCAAATCGACATATTTTGTTACCTGTGGACTTGTAAGTAGTTTAGTTGAGTTTTGGAACGCAATGCGATTCTAAGCAGCACTGAGGCTATAAAAAGAGGAAAACATATCCCATAGCTCTAACAAGTAGTTTTTGTTTTATTTTAGGTTGAAAATTAAGCTCACCTTGAGGTAATTTGTTAAATTAGTACTTAATAAAAATAATGAAAAAAGAGAACCTTGAACCTTTTAAATAAATATATGATACAACCAACGGCATCTGACGGTGACAGACATTTGTGAGATGTGACTTTACTAAATAATGAGCTAAAAACGTTATTGTTATTGGCGTTATGAGCGTTTGTTTTCTCGGCGTGGGGACAATAGTTAACCTAGTGTAGGACAAAATCGTCTTGGTAACTTAGACTTAACTCCATATCTAAACAACAACGAACGGCAAGCTGAATATCATCCTCCACTATAATGATACACAAGAAGGGACTGATACTTTTAATAAACTTTTCTGTAAAAACTCAAAGTCGTCCCGATCCCGAGACTATATTCCACCCCTGTGTTTCCACGAGAATGGAACGGGAAATGGAATACTGGACCGTCATCGTTAAAGTGATTAATTGCCCGCGAGTGGCATAGACTCTATAATTCACACTGGAATGGAAACTTGCAAACTTACTCAATTCGATCAACGTAGGGCCTGAGGCTGACCGGGACGGTCAGATAGTAATGCTATAAAACACAGTGCCAGCACTTAAGCAAAAAGGAAAGAAAAACAGAGCCTGGCAGAGTTATTCCCACACAAAATATGAATTGTCCGAAGTTGGGCTCAAGGTGAAACTGATGAGCATTCCTTGCGAGAGGGTGCTGCGGCTAAATTGTTTCACTGAAGGAATGCAACTGATGGTTATTCCGCTAGAGCACTGTTTGTGATAAAAAGAAAGTAAAACAAGTAACGTTTCGTTAGATTCTATGATTGACCTATAAATCTTAACGCTCTGTTTCATACCCTATTAATTAGGAACAAAGGTGTTTGAGGAGCATCTGACCAGATATGGGAATTACCTCTAGTATTTTATAAAAGTAAGATCATGAAATGTTTTGCAAATATGCACTTATGATTCTGACTTTTATATATATTCATATTTGTCTATACTTCAATCTATTATATGAGATGAATCATTTACTTCAAAGACACTTAGTAAACAACATAATCAAATTAGAAATTTCGACAACGCCAACGCTTACACATTTCATCTCAGCCACCAAATCGACCCTCCTAAAATATTTTCATTTGAGTAATTTAAAATCCTTACAAGTTCAGTGTAATTCCCTTTGTAATAAGTGAGCTTAACTGATACAAATCGAGTTACACTCAAAGTTTCTTGTCGCATAAAAAAGAAACGACCAAACAAAGAAACTCATATAGACACAGACAGGCCGGGCTGTATTTTAAAAAAATAACGAAAGAAATCGCGCAAATGACAGGATAAAAAGGATTTTCTATTTATGTGTGCAACTCTCAGAATAGAAGGTTTAAATTCAATTTCCAACTTTTATTTACACATTGAGTAGGTACTTTGATAAATTTCATACCATCGTTTACAGAAATACTCCACAACCATCCCCAGCTTCTACAGTATAAAGTCCAAAGCCACAGTAACCAAGAGTACAGAGATGTTCACATCACACTCCCGTCCTCCCTCACACAAAATAAACACATTAAAGTTGCAAATTGAATTTCACATAATCCTGTAAGATACATCTTCTAAGACTGGTGTTGCTGTTGCTACCACTGGTACGCTACATACGGATACGGTACCAATTTTTCGTTGTGTAACGACCTTCCCCATTTGTACTCCCCCACACGCACACATTTTAACCGAGCATCGGTACAGCTTCCAGGAGAAGGCACAGGGAATAGATCGAATGATGGGATTAAATAAGAAAATGTAAAGTAGTTTATTTGCAAATTGCAAGGATAAGACGACGATGCTTGTGGTAGAGCCGTGATGGCAATGACGGCTAAGGAAGGAAAAATCATTTTTGTCAATTTCGAATTTAATTCGATTTTTCCTATTTTCGGGTATGGGGATTTCAGAAGTATCCTTGCATTTGTTTTCCATTTTTCGACAGGTAGGTACCTTAAGCCCTCAAAACAAATAAATAAGATTTTCGATTCCTCGATGAATGAAAATCCAATTTAAAACACTATGAGTGAATCGATCACATCCTCTCTCTCCTCATTTATTACTCCATCGAGTGGGTAGAAATGTTTCACCTATCATTTCCAACACTCCAAACTCCGCACTCCACAGCCTGGTTGATGCATACATCTGTAACATTACCCAGTCTGGAATAAACTCGTAATGTGGTCGAAGAGCATAATAGACTCATGACGAGCTCTTCTCACCACTGCGTGGTTCGAATCATTCATACTTCACTAGATCAACAAACATCTACGCCATCTGCTCTTCTTGTTTAAAAAGGTATCCCTACACTACCATGTTTAATAAGAAATCTTCAATTTTGGAGGCAAATCTTTGGTCAGATTTTGGTTTTGAATGTTGTACTTCCCCACAACTGTTGTGCTTCCTAAACAAGGGTCTTACAACCACAAAAAGTCATAGCACATGACGAACAGCTTTATACACTTATATACACAGTAGCAAGTGTTTAGGTCCCGTTGTTTTCGATGGTTTTTCCGCACTCAGGGTATCTGACTTAAAAATGTATTTCGGATTTAGGGAAGAATTAAGACCTACATCAGTCGTGGAAGTAGAAGCCTTTACCCACATATTACAAGCGGATAGGAATTGCGAGGAACGCAACCACCATACACTCTAAAACTTTATATTGCTCTTCTTGTTTGTTCTTCCGATTTTGTGCTTTTACATGGATCCTAGAAAGCAACACCAGTGTATTCATTCCTTAAATCCCAATTCGAATACGTTAAGTATACATGAGGCGAAATTATTTTCAACATGCCCAAAAAGTTTGACTTTTAATTACAAGCCATGACCTGGAAAGTAATTTCGGTCTTAATTGCTCGTTGAGTGAAACAAGTTTTTAGTCTCCTTTCTTGTTGGTCTTCTTCTGTATAACCTATACTTTGCTGTTTTGTTTTAGTTTTTTTAAGGGAACCAATTACTAATTTTTAACCAACATTGTTATGGTCTTTTATGTGTGTTGGAATCGGGACGCAATGCTGGTCTCCGATCATAACATGTATATGTATATGCCATTTCTGTTGAATGTGTGGGGTGTGGGCAGGGTGGGCTAGCTGGGCCAACTATAACACATGGATGGATTTAATAAAAGTTTATGAATGATAATAGTAGTGAAGGGCTGAAGGGTGATGGTTGTTATGGTTACTCGGAATTCTGTGTATGAGTCTTCATGTCTCGTTACTCGCAAGTAGGTACTCTGCTTAACAAAAGGATTTTGTTTCAATGAAACCCGTTCTTGCTGAGATTAAAGGATGGAATCTCACCACACATTAGAAAACCAAAAAGTAAATAGGAGAAAGGAGACAGTCCCTTTGCATCGTAATTGGCACATTTACAAAATTTGAAACTTTGAAAGTGCTTGTTAGTTGTCGTTCAGCGACAATGTAAAGACTTGGCCTCTTCAGTTGAAAAGACATTTTAGAGTGCTTTGTGTTACATAAGTTTTCAAATAAAGCTCAATATTTAAAGCATTGGACACATACATAATCGCATCATTACCGGAACCACCCAGGAGCAAGATGGCATCGCCCATTTTCAAAATAAGAGTTAAAAGTCCCGTTTCGGTTTGAACTTTTTTCTAAATGTTTTCCAAAAGTGTATTCAAACAAAAGACACAATAGTCCTTGTTTTTAAGAAACTGGGGCAATGTTATTGACATGTGTATAACAGAATAAAAAAGATAACAAGCTTTTTTATCGGTTTCCAATGACAAGGAGAGAACGCGCTTTTAATGATTTTATTACTTTCGCAGGACTTGCCAACTGCGAATGTGAACACAGGTGAATAAAAAATTTCAACTTAGAACTCCCACCCACGTATAATTAAAAAAAAATTCAGTTTTTCCATTCCATATCAACGAAAACCTTTCATCAATTTCAAATTAAAAGCAAAATGCAATTTTAGTTTCTTCAGAAATAGCAAATAAGAGCTTCCAAATTGTTTAATCAACAAAATTTAATTAGTCAGAATAAAACTTAACTAAACACAAAGTCATTTGATAACGATGATGTCAGCAATAGATTAATATTTTCATGTCACCAGACGGATTTTCAAAGACTTAACTTTTAGCTATGTTTACATCCCCTTCTGCTTCTATCGGGCAACATTGAGCCAAACTGATGGTAATTAGTTAAATGGTATCAACCAATTTAACTAGAAAATTAAAACTGACCTTGAGCTATTTATTCATAGAAAGTTTTTGTTTCGTTTTCTTTGCGATCAATAATTGCTAACTAACGTACTTTGAGCTAAGGATATTTTTATCCCATTGCAAAAACAGAGGCGAGAGGCCATTCCACTTAATTAATACCTCTTTAACTCATTAATTTTCATTATATTTTGTGGAGAGACATTCCGTTTATTCTTCTACACTGTTTCTTGTTTCAACTGAATGAAAACCACTTCCAGCGATTAATTAGGCTTTTATAAAACATAAATGAGAATCGACGCGATGGGTGTCTGTTGATGGCGATAGTATACGTTCAACGGAAGTAAAAATTTCGATTGAATATTGCGTGAGGTAACCATCTAAACTATCTTCCATTTCCTATTCAACACACGCAAGCTAACTTTATGTTTTCTAATTAAAAGCTGAAACATAAATGGTTTTAGCGAGAGCAACTTTTTTCCCAAAAACTATTTTAACAAAATCAGCTCTTTCTCCCCGCACACTGCTCTATTTAAATTGAATATCCATGTAAAAAAAGCATAACAACAACCCCTAAACTTTGACCAAAAAACATGTCTGCACCATCTTCTGGGGGCTTCTACTCCACTCAGATATGTAAAACCACACGGTCAGAGCAAATTCAAATCATCTGTGAAAACTAACAAATGTGCTGAGGAAAACTAAATTAAGAGCGGAACGTGGAACGCTCAAAAATACAGCTATTCAAAAAGTACCGAAAAAGTATGTGGGTTACAAAGGAGATGGGAAATTTTGTTGATTTTTGTGACATATTTTCGTACTTTTTTTTCCAAAGAATAAAAGAAGAGTTATGAAAAATTGTCAGTTTGCTTTTTCATATGCCATCATTAGGCGCCGACCTTTTTTAAATTTTTTTCCAGCACGTATCAAACAACGCAAAAAAATGCATTCAAATTTCAATACCGCAATCCATTTTACTTTAAATCGCATGCAAATTGGAAAAAAAAATTTGAATCATTTGAAAAGGAATTTAAGGTGCCAGTGAAAAACTTCACTTTAACATTTCTAATGCCAATTTATTGTATCAATAAAATAAATAATATATTTTCCATTTGAGGCCATTATCGAAAGGACCGTTGAAAGTAGAATTTAAAGCAAAAACTAAAAATGCAGAGTTCCAGCCAACAATTAATCGTAGTTTCATATTCAGTTTTGTCAAAATCGTTGCAGCAGTTTCAAAGAATAAGATAAATTTTTCAAACACTCACACGGAAGGTACCTACCAACCAATGCTGACGAACGAACAATTTGAAGACAAATTTGTTTAGTTTCTTATTAATTATAACGTTAGTTCTGATAAAATACTTCCCAATACATATAATGTATGTGAAATTTTGAATAGATAGATTAAAAATATTAGCTAGCTGAGCTGCCAGCGTTGCTCAGTCCCCTAGTTTTAAGTTTTCCGTTCTCGTTGTTCCATTCTCGTTGGAATATGGGGATGAGATATAATCTTAGCAAAAAAAAAAGGATGTTGAAAGAATTTTAGAAATCTGTTGCACTGGTTTTTAAGTTTCCGTTCCCAATCCGTTCCCGGGAAATATTGCGACCAAATCTTGACAGGAACCATCAGTCCATCAGTGGGGTAAACTATACTTGTACTAAAAGACTCATAAAAATCCGTTGGGCTCCTAAGTCTATAGTAGACAAACAAACATACATTCATAGATTGATATGAGTGTGCCTATGTTTCATTGAAATTCTAAAACGTTCAATAAACGTACTTATACAGTACTAGAGAAATAAATAATGAAACCAAAAAAAAAAAAAAAAAAACCAACAGCTAATCAATAAATAACAATTGACACAAAAGAGCAAGTACATTTTTGCTATGTTTGTGGGGTAGGTATAGGTACATATATAAATATGTACATAAATATACGAATACACAATGTTCAGCAAAAGTTTTTCTAAAATTTAAATAAAAATCAAAGCCAAGTTGAAAAAGATTTTCGCTCACCATCTATGCTTGATAAAAGAGTTTGCCCAAGGACACATTCCAATGAAGAAGAAATAATTTGAAACTGCTGCAATTTTTTCCCCCAAATCATCAATTTGAGAGTTTGACAAAAAAAATCTTTGATCGAATAAAATCAACCACAGGCAAGTACAATTACATTTATTATAGATGCAAGTATACATTTTCTTCCATTAACATAAACATAATACAAACGGTCAATTCACTCATTATTCATTTATTACAGTTCTGAAATATTACAGAATTCTTTCTTTGGGCGCCGGAGGCAAATAATGAAGGAACAGAAGTAAATTTATTTGATACTTTAGAATTGAGAAAATGTCAAGGAAACCCCATTTCAACTTGTTAACACAAAAAAAAAAAAATCAAATTCAAAACTAACTGATACTCTGGATGCTAAAATCCAGAGAAATTTCAAAGACAAAAACGTTTCAAATCAAAACATAAGCAATCATTTATTCATTGCGAAAAAAAATGTTTCAGTTTCTTTCTTGCTCGTGCACTGCTTCAATTTTCTACAAAAAACTAGGTCCTCAAAGAATGAAATTCACATTTTAATAATAAAGAGGTTTAGCCTCAATATTTCACATATGTAGGTATGTACATACATATGTTTAATTTTACAAACAATTCAATTCACACCTTCCCATGGAATTTAAAAAAATTGGTTCCCTTTATTCCTTTGAGAAATAGAACTACAGAAAAGTTAACATTGTGTGTTTGAGGTTAACAAAGTACATTTCTGAGCCTAACAGTTAAAAATCTAAGATGTTCAATTGAGAAAAAAATTTTAATGGTAATAGAACACCAACTTAAGGCATAGAAGTGGAACCAAGAACCCTGTTGGATGCCAATGCCAACACCAACCAAGCAACAAACAGTTCTAACAGGAAGCGCATAAGAAGCCATATAAAAGATCGAAAACGAAAAAGAAAAAATGTGTCAAAGTCTTGTGCTACAAATCAGAATATTCGCAACAGAGTTAACCGGCGGCGGCGGTAGCGGATAATGAATCAGAACTTTTTTTTGGGGTTTTTTGGGCAAGGAATGGTTAGTTGTATTCTTAGTATTAAAAAAGGGCAAATAAACAAAAACTGCGGTGCGAGATTGCCAAATACTTTTTTCTTATTTTCGTGCTAAAAAAAAGTACAAACAAATAAAAATTCATAAAAATGTGATAAGGAGTAAGTTAAGCTTATTTTAGTTTGGTTTATTCGTGCTTGGTTTTTCTTATATGCAAATATTGCTCACTGATTCATTTTACATTTTAAGTTAAGGAGATTTCATAAATCTTAAAACTACCAATTTGCAGTTCATCTTCACTTCGAGTTCATCTGGATGAACATTGTCGACCTATTGTTTCGTTTAGCGCAGAAAATATTTATTAAGAGCGACTTCAAGATTCACATTTGGGGCTGTTCTGATTTTCGTACGGATTCAAAACGGAAACCGAAATTGAATCCGTACGGTTTCAAAAGTGTGTTCTTATTTCCGAACGGATTCACTACTGATTTTTTGTCACAAAAACGTGTTGGAAATTAAATTTTTGTGTTTATTGGAACTGTTTACAGCTTTATTGCATGTTAGTGCTAATATAAGTTTATTATTTTTCATTTCTAGCAATAAATAATGTTCTACAGAATTCATTAACCGGATTCAATTCCGCTAACAAAATGATAAGCGAATTGAAAACGTACGGATTCGAAATTGAGAACCGCAAATATTCTAAAACGGGAGGATATGGTATCCGAACGAAAATCAGAACAGGGGTGATTATCACAGTTTAAGTCGAAGTCCAAAAAAAAGTCCAATATAACCAAATATATGTTGAAACTTAGAACGTCTTTACACTGAAGTGCGCTGCACAACCCTATACACGTCGTTACACATCTCTATCTAATGTCCACAAAATGACATACAGCTAGGTTCCACATTTCACTTTCACGTGAAATGAAATCGAAATCGATCGAAATTAAAATTGGGTGTTCTACATTTCACTTTTATCGATATCGATTTCATATTTTTCGAAATCCAAGTGAAACGAAATCGTTGTGTTCCACAATTCGATTTCGTCGGTTTCCAAGTGATTTGAAATCACCTTAATTTATCTGTGTGGAATGGTAGAAGAAAGCAGACGGGTTTAAAAATGTAGGTGAAAAACCACACAAAATTTGTTTATTTTACTAGAAACTTGTTTTAAACAGGGGAAAGCATAAAAATACTGCACAGGAGGAAATACATATTCATGAACTTTATGAGCCAACATAAAGATCTTGCCCAAGGATTCTTTAAAGGAGATTGTGTCGTCGCATATTCTTTGTGGGAAAGTTTGAAAGACGACCTCAACAGTCATGGTCCCCCCAGAAACATACAACTGTCAACTGGATGGAAAAAAGTCAGTAATAAAAAGAATCATTTGAAACAAATTCATCAATAATTTTTTTTCTCCAAAAGTTTGGTCAGATTGGAAATCAACAATAAGGAAATAGTTAGCACACAACAAAGCCGAATATACATGAACTGTAGGGGGGCCATTTAAAAATGTTGTGCTATCGTCAACAGAAAACAATGTGCAAAAATTTGCGGAATTTTCACCGTAGTTGAGGGAATCGCAAACACATTTGATTTTGGTTTTTGGTGGACTACGGTCTACGGCCCATGACACTTTAGCATCCTTCCCAACAGACCGTTGAAAATTACCTTCTACAAAGGAGCGCAACACATCAGCCAACTGCAATGTGCAAGAAATAGAGGTTTTTTTAGATGCGGCGCAACAGTTGCTAGCAACATTTGGAAAGCATCTTTATTTACACGAAACTAAGTTAAATGATAAACATGACAACGGCCTTGTCACCCGAAAAGAGTCGGTTCCCATTAGAACACCGTAATTAAATCGGAATGAGCGCTGTTAGTGACAAGATGGGGAACCGTCTTGTACTACTGCGTGCTGTTGTCATGTGTTATTTGTTCTATGTAGTATTTGTGTAGTTAGTCTTGTGGTGTATCAGCCAAATGGTCTTTGTCGCCCGGCTGCAAACCCCCTACTCCGCAGATTTATGTGTGGAGTAGGTTTCATGTAAATGTAAATGTAAATGAAAATACTTCGATTTTACTTGAAACGTATCAATATTCAATACTCATATTTAATTTTCTGATCAGGAAACTCAAATTTATTGAAATCATCTAAATTGAGTTTTACATTAAATGACCGATATCAGCGGTTTTCAATTTCACTTGAAGTGATTTCGAAAAGTTTTCGAACTGGTAAAATCGATCGAAATGCAGAACACTGAAAATAAATTCACTCGATTTACAATTTCGGTTTCGGTTTCATTTCACTCGATTTCTGGAACCTAGCTGATAATCTTGATTTTGACTTATTACGAAAGAAGTGAAATTTAAAAAAATAAGAACACTTGGAACGCAATTGATCGATAGAAATGTTGGTATACTCGCTAATTTTCTGCTAGCCTGGTATCATGTTTCGTCAGAAAACGTTTTCACTATTTTTGCGTTAATTTCTTGAAATTGAAAAATCAACACAACAATGTGTATGCATGCAGAAGGTACACACAGAAAATTGTCAACAGGTTTCTTTCAAACAAATCTAAACATACTATTGATTCATCATGTTTTACGTTGGAGTTCATGCCGTTTTAGTTTACACAACACCAGGCGATCAGGAAATCAGAAGGCAAACTATCATTTCTATGAAGCAATAGAAGCTACGCGCAAAATCTTTTTTTTTTGGTTTTTTTTCCATTAAATTTGAATGTGTTTTTAATACAAATAGGTATAATACCATACTCTCTTGTTAGAGAAGTGTAACTTATTTCAGATCACAATCTCTTCCTAGAGATGTGTAACTCACCTCATTTAATACGCAGATGTTCCCTGTGCAATTTATACTGCAAGCTCATTCTAAATAAATATGTAAAAAACTTGAGTTGAAGTAAACTTATTAGAACCGATTATTGTTAATTAAAAATTAAGGCTTCAGAAACAAAAAAAAAAACTGATTCAATTGCTCAAATTAATAATTGTCCTAAAGGTATTATTTGTGGTGAAAATTCAAGTGAGTTAACTCTCCTCCTAGCTCCCCAACCCTATTTGCTAAAATCACACATCCCTAGCAAGTGTAGTTGACTTTTTTGTTTCAGTACGTATGTATGAGATGAGTGAAAAGAGGACAAAGTGGGAGTATACCTGCTGATGCTGATATGCTTCTCAAAGAAATACGAATGTGTTTTTCTTCTTTTACTACGAATAAGAAGAAGGAAAACAAGATACGAATCATTTGGCGCGAAACTGCTATTGCTAATTTTCTGCTGGCCTGGTATCGCACGTGACCAGAAGCCCATTTAAGCAATATTTTTACTCAATTTTCATGAAATTTCAAATGAACATGAGACACTCAAGCAAATGCAAATGTGTTTGTTCTTGTTTTGCTACGAATGAGAGAACTGAAAACAAGAAAAAAGATCATTTTGCGCGCAGCTGCTATTAGACCAGGGTCGATAATTTTTAAAATGGTCAAAAAAGAAAAAAAATTATAGTAGAATGAAACAAGTTGTAAGAGGTAGGAAATAAACCAAAAAAAAAGGAAAAAATAAATTACGGGCGATCTGAGGTCGGGAAGGGGGCGGGGGGGCGTATTTAAGGGTAAAAAACGGTTAATCTCGATTTCCGGTAAAACTGCAAGTCTTAGGAAAAAAAGTCAAATAGCAAAGTTGTAGGTATTAAAAAGATCTACAACTTTTGTAAAGACACTTTTTTCACATAACCTCAAAATGTATGTGAAAAATTCGAATAACTGAGTTTTTGGTTTTTTATTTTTATCTTTTGCAAAAAAACTAATTTTTTCGCGAAATTTGGTGAAAACATACCTTTGTATGTTCCAAACATACAGTAATTTTTTTGATTTAAAATATTTATTTTTTCACCTTATTTTGACAAAATATCGAAAAATCACCCCAATTTTCAATCGAAAAATCTCACGTCAAAATTTCTGCTTTTTTAAAAAAATTGGTGTGTTTCTTGTTTGTTGAAATCTCTTCTTTCAGATGGTTAAAAAAAAAATTACACTACTATGGTATGTTCTCAGAAAATGCAAATAATGAAAATAACCCAAATCCAAATTTTTTTTTTAATTTCTTAAAAATTCAAAATTTACACTTTTTTTACTAGAAAAACGTTAGATTTCATGTAATACCGATAAACGAAAAAATTGCTACTCGAAATATACTACTATCTAACCTTTTTCTAGTAATTAATGTGTAAATTTTGAATTTTTAAAAAAATAAAAAAAAAAATTAAATTTGGGCTATTTTCATTTCTTGCATTTTCTGAGAACATTTACCATAGTAGTGTAAATTTTTTTTTAACCATCTGAAAGTAGAGATTTCAACAAACAAGAAACACACCAATTTTTTTAAAAAAGCAGAAATTTTGACGTGAAATTTTTCGATTGAAAATTGGGGTGATTTTTCGATATTTTGTCAAAATAAGGTGAAAAAATAAATATTTTAAATCAAAAAAATTACTGTATGTTTGGAACATACAAAGGTATGTTTTCACCAAATTTCGCGAAAAAATTAGTTTTTTTGCAAAAGATAAAAATAAAAAACCAAAAACTCAGTTATTCGAATTTTTCACATACATTTTGAGGTTATGTGAAAAAAGTGTCTTTACAAAAGTTGTAGATCTTTTTAATACCTACAACTTTGCTGTTTGACTTTTTTTCCTAAGACTTGCAGTTTTACCGGAAATCGAGATTAACCGTTTTTTACCCTTAAATACGCCCCCCCCCCGCCCCCTTCCCGACCTCAGATCGCCCGTAATTTATTTTTTCCTTTTTTTTTGGTTTATTTCCTACCTCTTACAACTTGTTTCATTCTACTATAATTTTTTTTTGTTTCAAAAATTATCGACCCTGGTCTATATTGCTTCATAAAAATGCTGATTTTCTGCTCGCCTGATATTGCGTAAGGCTAGAGGACCAGTTAAGCAATTTTTTATTTTGCTTTCATGAAATTTCAAATAAGCGTGTTTCTTAAGCGAATGCAGATGTGTCAGTTTAGGTTTTTTTTTTTTACTTCCAAAAAGAAGACGAGTGAATTAATACAAAAGACAAGAACATTTACCTGCAATGTGTACTGCTCCATAGAAACGTTGGTATACCCGCTTATGTTCTGCTAGCCTTTTAAACTGTTTTAGGCTTTGTTTCTATGGAATTTGAAATAAACACCAACACTTTTTGCATGTGCCTTGTGCCTCCTTACAGCAAGTGCAGATGATCTTTTTTTTTTTTTTTTTTTTTTTTTTTTTTTTTTTTTTTTTTTTTTTTTTTTTTTTATTTATTCATTGAATAAGAACTAGATTTACATCATATCATATAGTAAATAACTCTAACATTTATTGAATAAGATATAAATTTAGTTATGAATATAATAATCAAGTACATCCTTTAGTTACAAAACTAGTGGCGGATGTATCGAGTTCAGAGATTTATAAAGCAAACATAGAAAACTCATAGAGGGGAGAGTGCATGTATATTTAATTTATCAATCAGATACAATATGAATTTAAGTTATTATTCGAATTAAATTATTTATTTCAATAAAATCGTTGCCAAACAACCATAATTTAACCTTCTTTAGGAAGACAAAAGGTCTACGAATACATCGAAGCTCAAACGGTAAACGGTTGAATAATCTTGGCGCTACGCAAGTGTAAAAGTTCAGATATTTTTGATTGTTGTGCGATGGAATAGGTGCAAGAAATCTTTAATTACTACGAAGGCAGGAACTTGAATTAAAAAAATTGCCACTTCTCAAATAAAAAATTTTTAGGACTTTGTAAAAGTAAAGATGTTTAAGTGGAAGAATTTTAGACTTACGAAAAAGATCAAAGCTGTGGTCGCGACGTCTTTTTTTTCCAAATTATACGTAGTACATGTTTTTGAACAAGTAATATAGGTTGCAAGTTTTTGTTAAACGTACCTCCCCAGCAGACGAGACCATATTGAATTTTAGACTGTACCAAACCATAATAGACTAATTCAAGAAATTTCTGCGAGCAGAGCTGTCTTAGGTGATACAATATATATGTTGTAGATTGAAGATACTTTTTCAAATGAGAGGTGTGAATACTCCAGTTTAGGTCACTATCTATATACAAGCCAAGATATTTAAAATCACGTACATTATCTATGGTAAAACATTTAGAGGAGCAACATACACCAGCATGATAAGTTGTCTTGTCTTTGGTCGCAGAGCAACAAATTGCATTTATAAGCACACATTTACAATCAGTACTATGGAAAATAAAGTTAGGTAAGTCATTAATAAGTGAAGATACATTAAAGTGCATTATTTTCGTTTTGTCACTAATGACAAGTTTGTGCATCCCAAACCAATGTCTTAAGAGTTCCAAATCATGGTTTATGTCAACTATTAAATCCAGCGAAGATTTATTAGCATATACACAGCCAACATCATCAGCAAATCCAGTTTGCTTACCTTTCAAATCAAGGCAAAATAAGGAGTTGATAAAAATTAAGAACAAAATGGGACCTAGTACCGATCCTTGCGGAACACCAATTTTAATATACTGGCAGTCACTGAAAACATTCTTAATTTTAACCCTTTGTTTTCTATCCGAAAGATAAGAGGAAAACCATTTTAGCATGAAACCTCTGAAACCAGATTTTTCCAATTTTGTCAATAAAAGTGAGTGGTCCACTGTATCAAATGCCTTAGTGATGTCTATAAAAAGAGCAGCAGTATAATTTTTTTTATTGAGACTTTCATATATGTTGCTACAAAAATCTAAGAGCGCTTTTTCCGTTGATGTGCCCGCTCGAAACCCATATTGGAACTCACTAAAAAAGGAACTGCTATCCAGAAAAGAGACTATTCTGACCTTCATCATTTTTTCAAAAAGTTTAGAAAAGACAGAAAGAATTGATATTGGTCTGTAATTATTTAAGCTACTTTTATCACCTTTTTTGTGAATAGGTATCACTTCAGCTGATTTCAAACTACTTGGGAATATTCCACACATAATACTTTTACAATTTAGAACTTTAATTTTGCTTCATGGTGTAATGCAGACACGTCAACCTTCGTACTTGTTTAATAAGATAACTTTTCCGCGATCCAACAGAACCTGTGATCTTGTGCCAATACGATACACATACTTAGTTTCAAAACGTCAATTCTTCATATGTGCTGTTGCGCTGTGGAATTCCCTACCAAGATTTATAAGATTGGTGAGCTGCACAAATCTTTTCAAATCGAAACTCAAGCAATACTTAGTAACACGTTTGTAATGTTTGCCATGATATTATATGATGTTTGATAATAATGATGATAATTTAAAATAATTTTTCTTCTATCCTTTTTTCTTTTTTGTTTCTTTTTTTTTCTTGATTCATTCTTTCTTTTTTCTCCACTTTTTATTTTTTGAATAATTGTATTCTATAATCATATGAGTTCAAATATTGTAATTCTTAGTTGTCTTTTTTTTTTTTTAATTAAACATTTGAAAAATTGTAAAAAAAACTTACTCAACTAAAAAAGATTTTGTATCTTACTGAGTATAGTTAATGAAATAATAATAAATACAAATACAAATACTTTTGTTGAAAATGTGAGCTAAAACATCCACAATATTAAACGAGATTCTTTTTATAAAATTATTTGAAAAGCTGTTTTGGGTCACCGAATTAGAATTATCTAGAGACAAGATACAACGATACAGTTCAAATGAAGAAATAGGCTCAAAGAAGAAACTGTTTGCATTCATACTTTCATTGCTAAAACAACGTTCTGAACAGTAGTTATCAGCATTGTCTGTAAAACCAGCATTCACTACAGTATTCTTAGCAACACTCGTAAAAAAATTATTAAATAAATTAGCCATTTCAAAAGGAGAGTCAATTTTCATATTATTGTGGTTGATGGAAGATATTGTATCCAATGACGCATGTCTTGAAAATACTTCATTTACGATACCCCATTCCTTTTTTATATTTCCTTTAACTCTGTTAAATTTATTAACAAAAAATAAGTGTTGACTGTTTGTTGCAGGTCATACACCTTGGCCTCAAGATTTTTTTTATCCAATTGCAATGTTCTTATGAACAGTAATGCATCGGCATGCATTTTCTTTATAGAAATGATCTCTTGGTATAGGTCTTCTAGCGTGATGGGGACGGGAGCAGCATTATTTATTTCGCCTAGATCGAAAGCAGGCAATACATCAATATCATCGGACGATGGTAGCAGTGTCGATGGTTGAGCAAACGGTGGTTTGGATGGCAAGTTGTAAAAAGATGAATCATTAGTAGAAGCATTGGTGTTGATTTCTACTTGTGCAGAGCGTGGTGGGGAGCGAAGTGAATTACGTTTTTTTCTGGATCTTGTTTATTGTTTTACTACGAATGAGGGAAAAAAGGACATTTGGCGCGGTATTGCTATTGCACGCTTACATAAATGGAAGTACGCTTGCTGATCTTCTGCTTGCCTGGTGAGGCGGTAGTTGTAACAATCCTTTGGTAATTGTAACAATCCTTTGGTAATTGTAACAATCCTTTGGTAATTGTAACAATCCTTTGGTAATTGTAACAATCCTTTGGTAATTGTAACAATCCTTTGGTAATTGTAACAATCCTTTGGTAATTGTAACAATCCTTTGGTAATTGTAACAATCCTTTGGTAATTGTAACAATCCTTTGGTAATTGTAACCATCGTTTGGTCAGAAGGTGCAATTTTGTGCGTGTTTCAGTATTTTTTGCCAATGTACATACATAGGTAGACGTTTACTAACGATTCGTCGATATGTGGTCGAATGACTGGCGCGGTAACTAAAGATAATGACTTGCACGATGTGTGGTTCGAGCAAGACAGGGCCACAAACCACACCATTCCCCCAATTTTGGCTTGATTGCGTGTTTTTACCTTTTCTCAATATCATTTCTTTCTAAGACCTTGTTTACGCGAATACTCTTCTAACTAAAGACGCATTAAACCAACATTAATCATGTTTTCCCGAATTACCGTATGAAACATTTGAAAAGTGTTTAAAAATCAATTCAAAAGAGTCGTATGATGCAAATCTTTCGGAACCGATAGTTTCAAATATTTTGTTTTTCCTATCTAAAACGAAAACTCTTATTCTAAGACTTAAAACAATTTTCAACCATTACGTGTAATTAAAATTTTCCATAGCCACCTAAGCCCTCTTTACGCTTGCAACTTCTTAAATAATACCCAATCATCCGACCTGCAACCAAAAGCTTTTTAATTATTTGAAAACGAATTGCCCCAAACCACTTATGAAGTAGAAGATTTAGTGGTGGAAACCTATCTTGTGGTACATTGGTGCATGCAAAAAGCACAAAACGTGTAATTCGATGTTTTTGAGGACTCACTCTGCCCTGTCGTTACTCTACTGTGTTATTGCTTGAACCTGGAATCCTGATTTCCTCACTCCAAGGGATCGTATTTCGTTTTAATAACGTGTTTGAGCTCAGGTAAAATGTATAAATTTTTCAAATATCTTTGTACATCATGTCCTCTTCAGATTTCAGTAGGCACTCTGAAGGTCGAAAGCAGAAAATATAATTCGGTAGCTGGCCCTGAAGTGGGATCTTTTCACTGATGATATTCGTTTAATGTCATTATTAGACGTGACTTTTCCCGGGAGCGCTATACTATACCATTCTGTGTTAAATTGGCTTTAGTCTACATCCACCATTACGTTACTGACACGGAGGACGGAGGACCATCGACCCACGTCGACAATGTTAGCAAATAATGGACATGGGAGCCCTTTGGGGGTGGTTCGTTATATGAAATTTCAGGGTTTGTTGGATGCGTTACATAGGTTGTAAATTTTCTACGTGTTGGTTCATAAAGATCAGTTTTACCTGTCCCTGTCATTTTGAAAGGATGTTTATCCGTCATTAACTACTAGCTACGTCCTGGACATATCATTGCTCTATGGAAACAGTATATGCTTACAGACATAAAACTTGTCTTGTAATTAAATAATTTAAATTTCGTTTTTGCTCTACGAACGTATCTAATAGTGAAAAGCAAATTCACTTTTGTTGTTGTTGGCCCTTTGCAGTAATTATATGAATTCCATATTTGCTTTCGGTGTAATAACATAGCAAATTGGAATGCTAATAGGGAAATGAAGTACAAACAAAATCATGGTGAGGATCCCAAGTTCTTATGAGGTTTGATTATAAGCTTTATGTGTGTTTCTTGCATAAAAAGAAAAAAGTAAAGTTTCACATAAATTTTTTTATATTCTACAAAACTGTTTAAGTGAGAAAGTGAAGCTCTTCAATTTTGTTTTCACTCTTAAATTCGCCCTTAAAGAGTTCAAGTTTTTCCATTGCAAATCAATCGGCGACTCTTGTTTTTTTTTTTTTAAATAATGTTCTTGTTTTTTTACTAATTTTTTTTAATTTATTTTTTTACTATTTTTTTTTTATTTATTTCAGTTTTATTATGTATTGCAAATTATTCCCGATGTCTACTGATTCGGAACAATTTTTTTGTTTTCCGAGGAAGTCCATATTGACCAATAGAGTTTATGTTGCTGAGTATAGGTTCATTTTGGATACTTAAACCATTCCAAGAAGTAAAGTCTTTTTTAACTTGAATTTATTTAAGTGTGGCATTGTTGCTATTTTAAAGTTTATCTTAATCCTATATTGCTTTCAATTTATATAAATTAAATAAAGAGATTAATATAATTTTAAACAGTAAAAAAAAAAAAAGTGTTTTTTACTGTTTAAAATTATATTAATCTCTTTATTTATTAGATAAAAAAAACACGTGGAATATCTCTACTACAAAACTCATCAATTATATAAATTGTCAGCCTTAAAAATATGAAGTTTTCATACTTCATCTTCATAAATCAGGGAATATAATAGCATAAGCTTTTGTATACATAAGACTTCGTAAAGAAAGATTTTTCAATAGTATACTGTCGTTGCTATTAGCGTCTCACAATAGAATGACCTTTTAAAAATAAACGTAAAATAACAAAAGAGCTCTCAAAATTTGTATCAAATATCAATTCAATGTCTTTAAAATGGATGAGGTTTCTTAAGAAAACAAACCAAAATGCGTGATCTCATTCGAAAAGGATTTGCATGGCGAATAAAAGAATCGTTTTCTTCCATCGAAAAGAATTCCACTTTAGTTGAAAGCCAAAGGTTTTTTATTTTTATTGTTCCTTAAGATGTCTACAAATAGCGCCAGTAATAATTGACATAATGGATCAAATAGGGTTTATTTTTTGCTTTGAATTTGATATGATTTCAAACAGAAGGGCAATGACGTTGTTTGACTTTAAAATGGGAGAATTCTGATTTGCATTATTCCTAAGAAGAAGCAATTGAAGTAAATGGAATTCTATTTCATGTCAGAATAAAAATATTGTTACTCAGCAGGATTTGTAATAAGAGTTTGGTGACAAAAATTGGAAGAAAACAGCAACAAAATTAAATAATTTTTAATAACTCAGGGATAATGTAGTATTTTAATGGTGAAAGAATTGTAGAAATCGGTCTGGTTGTTGGACAAAAAGTTCGTCCTCTTTATGATCTTAATATACATACTGAGTTCTAGTGTCACATTGTAAAAGCTTACACTCCTCCGTAAAGGTTTGACCGATTTTGATGAAATTTTATACGTCTACTAGCTGATCTAAAATACGCGACGCGACGTTGCTCGGGTTTAACTTGTTTAACAAATTTGAATAAAAAAAATTTACAAAAATTATCAGAAACACACTCTGGGCTTATCTGAAGATTGCCTCAAAGTTTCTTGTTTCTCGTTCCCGTAGGAGTATGGGAATGAAATATAGACTATGTTAAGGATAGGATAGCATCCTCATGTTGAAAATTTTTTTTAAAATCGGTTCAGTAACTCTAAAGTTCACGTTTCGTATAAATAGAGGCTTAAAAAATAGTTTGTGTTATTAAAGGATAATGAAGCATCTTAATGTTGCAAGGAACTCAGAAACCGATTTCAAAAATTCTTTCAACATTAACATATTTCATTATTTTAGGATAATAGAATAGAACTAGAATAGAACATACCATTTCATTTTCCAATTTCCAATGAAAACGTAAGTGGGAAACTAGAAACGTTAAATTAAACTTCAACTTAGCTCAGACGGGGTTCCTGTCAATTTCGGGTTTTTTGGCCATTTTGTTTTAATAATTGAGACCCGTGCAACACAAAGCAGGTCAGCCTAGTATAGAGCAGCGGAATTTTAGATAGGTTTGCGCAATTGTTTAGAGCTAGTAATGTCAGATTAATTTGTTTGCAAAACTAGCATCTAATAAGAAAACAAAAAGGCAAACGTTGAATAATAGTGACAACAACTATGTAGCTAAAACATCACCTTCTGCTCATTTTAACAATTCATTTATCAGCTTAATTGGTAGAAAGATACTTAATTGACATTGAAGTTCATGCGTGGATGAGTAATACGCAACTTTTGTTCATTTAGGGACTAGCTGTGAAACACATGAAGTAAATTATTCAATTATTTCCTAACCTAACCTAACCCAATCTAATCTAAGGACTAACTCTGAAATACATGAAATAAACTATTCAATGATTTCGCAGATTCGAAGACGTAGGTATAGGTAAATAGTAAATAGGACTCACCAAGGAAAAAAGTTTTGTTGAACAATCTGACTTGCTGCTGTGGTGAAAATAAATTAAACAAGGGTACCTCTTGTTTGCCATATTAATACGAAATTATCTCTAAATCGTGAAAATCATTAAAAAATAAATGATGAAGTCAAATTTCTAACTATATAGGTACATGGTACATACATAGGTATTACATATTTAGAGCCTATGTGAACTTAATTTTAGATGCTGTCATGGGCAATTCCGCTCATTAACAACAAAGAACTTTGTTCTGAATGAAATAAGTCCCACGGAGAAAACAAACTATTACAGTAGAGAAATAAGAAAAATTGTATTACCTGTAGTGTCGCCCTAGGGAATAGAATGGTGCAACATTATACACGACTCAAATGAGAGTATTGCGTGTCACTGATGACTTACATAAACACGATACGTTTGTTCTGATGGGAATTTACTTGATAATATCGAAGTCAACTTAATGGAAGCCAAATTACTCTTAATGGAAGTCCTTTGACTAATGAAAGCCAGAGTCTTTCTAATTAGCTTTGCAATGTCATTTTAGATAAAAAAAAAATATTCTTTTGAATAACTCTAATACCACGAAATCACTAGAAGTAGATTGGGGTACAGCAAATCTATTGGCATTATTCACTTTAAAATATGATGTTTTTCAAAGGTCAACTGTTTTTAGTTTTCATCCCAAAAAACGTTAAGAGTTGACAAAAAGTTGTTTTATGAATTTATTCAAATTTGAATCGAAATTTTCGCTCAACGTAGGTGTTGGAATAGGAATTACAAATGACAAGAAGCTAACTTTTCCAATTTTGGCCTTCGACCTAAGTTCGCGCCCCGCACCACTTGAACTGCTTCCAAAGTTCCATAAAAGTAGTAGGTATAAGAGGCCAATTGGTTTGAGTTTAAAAAATAGAAAGTTACAAGCTCCGTGAAAAAAATAATGGTCGGCTGATTTGCTAGAGCCCAACTGTAGACAAATAAATTAATTATATATAAGTATAAGTATATTCCATTATAATCAGTGTACCTCAAGCGCCAATTAATGGTTTGAAGAAGATAACTGGGAGAGTTATGATCCTTTTAAGATCATCACCCCGATTATGGAATCCGAAAAGTGGCCTGCGGAAGCTATCCGCACCAGTTTTGACTTTTTTGCTATTATCGAATCCGCATTGAATCCGACGATGTGAAAGTAAGAGATTGTCGATAACACAGGTTAAAAAGGCGTGTTACCGAATCCGTTGTTCATCCGCACTCCATACAACTTTTGGCGTTTCTCATCCGCACCAAAATTGTTGCGGATATTTAAGAGTGAATGTAAATTCTTGTTGGTACTATGTTACTTGTTCATTTGTATAGGTTTTTTTTGCAGTGTTTTGCAACGCTATTCGAAAAATTCGAATAAAAGTTGTGAATTAAGCATATTGCGTCGACTTCTTACAATAGGCACATCATCAACCCCTGAAAGAATTGAATTAACATGCAACTCAATTTCGATCTGAAGTAGTAGTAGTCAAGAAGTCAATGTAAAACAAGGTTCAAATACGATCGTGACGAATCAAAACGAAAAGCAGACCAAACACCAAAACATCGCTGGTTTAGGTTAATCAATTATGTAATTCTTTTTATTAAACTTTTTCTGTGTGTAACACACAGTATTAGGCAGTTCAAAAAGTTTTGGAGACTGAGACTTATACCTAAGCTTCGCGTCCTCCGGTACCACACATCGGATTTCCTTCCAGTTTCATTTCTATTAAAAAAAAAAACGCTGCGGGATCCATTTGAAATTTATTTTATTAGATTTATACAAGTTTTAATTTCTTATTCCTTTTCTTTTACATATGAAGAATGCCACTTGAATAAAGTCAAATGAAGCCATTTGACAGGAGGTATAGGATAAGGTAAAGTGGTGTCGCGGATCGACATTGCAGTTCATCCGCCGGATTCAATAATTGTGTGCAATGCGGATGCGGATGCCTTGCGGATCGGATGAGATCCGCGGGAATAGACTATTGCGGATTCCATAATCGACATGCATAATTCTCGTAGAAGAAAAAGAAAAAGGAAAATACAATTTAATTTTATATTTTGAGTATCATCATCTAAACTTTTATATATATTCTTTAAGAGATTTCACTTACATTTTAAGTGACAACACTTCAATTTCAATATTAAACATAAAAGCGACACCAACAAAACATATCTATTGAAAAGCCATAAAGCCATAAGGAGAGAAATCTCCTTATTGCCACCCCAAAATTCATAGTAATCACTGCAAACCATTTTTCCTTCTCAAATTGATAGCCATTATTTTGCTTGACTATTGTTCGGCACAAGAGCACGTTTAGCAGCACACATGCAATTTTCAATAATCGCTTCCTAAAGAAAAGAGCATATCATCAGTATCGGCAAACATTCACATGAAAACGGGCATGCAGGATGGAAAGGGATGCAATCGTTGCCATTGTCATTGTTGTAAGTACTGGCTTCGAGCATCGGCACCATAACCAATGGCAAGGACCAAGGAGTGCTTGTCCTCAATTCCATTTTAGACTTCATTTATAGGCATCCATCATTCTCATTTCATGTCATATTGTGTATGAATTTGGACTAAACTGAACATCATCATTATACTCCTGATCATAGAAATGCATATGGAACAACACAACATCATCTATTCCTTGTCATAAGCAAGATTATTTATGAATAACGGTAGTTATTGCAAGAGTCCTCAACTTTTCATGTTTCTGCTATGGATTTTATACAACTGTCTTCAAAAATAGTACATTCTATGGGCAATTTTGCCACCCATGTTTCCCAGAGAAAAAGGGAGCGTTGGAAGTTGGTACCTACAACCACGATGACGAGTAGGTACACCGTCGGCGTCGTCGACGTTGATGGCTTTTCGAGAGCCAAATACTGTACTGTAAGAGAGATTTATCTTTTTGAAAGAATGTTGTTAATAGACCGAGATTCTTAAAAAGAAAACTGTGGGTGATGGTTAGGAGCACTTAACGCTAAATGA
This sequence comes from Melanostoma mellinum, assembly GCA_914767635.1. Classification (NCBI taxonomy): domain Eukaryota; kingdom Metazoa; phylum Arthropoda; class Insecta; order Diptera; family Syrphidae; genus Melanostoma; species Melanostoma mellinum. The sequence continues at coordinate 436,541 of OU612060.1, read as the reverse complement.
ATCTGTAAGTGGTGAGTTGAGAATCCATTAAGAGTTGCATATTCTGAAAACGAAATGAGTGCAAACTTTCAAATGCTTTTTACTCGTTTTGAAATGCAAGCAGCGCGCAGTACTTATCGGGGGTGCTATTAAAAAAACCCTGTTCTTAATGAACGCTTTCTTTTTATTTAAGTAAAGATTAATATAACAAAAGCATTCATCATATTTTTTTTTATTTTATTCATGAACTAACGAATAGCAGAGGAAGAAGAGTAGGTAAAGACTCAACAATATATTTTCATTGAAATTATTATATGAGCAGTTATGCCTATTAACATTTCGTACTTGTATTGTAGATCCCCACAGTTTTTATGAACTGCAAAGCTATTGTGTATTACAGACACAATCATACTTTTGTACTAGTCCCATGCAATAAATGACCACGCAATCAAAATCGAATTACCTACCAACTAATACACATTCAATGTAAAAGAACACAGCCCTGCGAAAAAAAAGTTACATTAATGAAAGCCTTATAGCCAACCTGCCCAACCTAGTTCAGAACACCCAATGCAGTAGGATATTGTATCCTTGTAGCATTTGATTCTAATCTGCAAATTGATTACCACAGCGCAATTAGCTGGAAGTAATTCGCGATTGGATCAGGTATTTTAACATGTTTCCCACTACAATGCGCACATTCAGTTTGTAATTACGAGAAATCGGATTTTCGATACCCGGTATGCGTAATTAGACTAATGAGCATTGTTGTTCCAAAAAATGTCGAATCGGATTTACTTTAGCGGGGTGTTTTGAACTTGGACGTGGGACATGATGGAATGGAGGAAACCTGAACACTCGATGTTGTGATTTCAACTGAAAAGACGATAATGACAACGACCAATTTTTTTTATTTTCTCCACTTACATGTTCCTCGATTCATTATTATTTATTCAAGTTCGAGGGAAGTCACACGGAGTTCTAAGTATACGGTATTGAAAAAATTGAAAGTAATTGCTTTGGTTTTGTTTTGGTAACTTGTTTATAACTGGCCCTCTAAACATTCTCTTATGATGTAATGTGTCTATGAAGTTGTAATCAAATAATAATCTACATCTTTTTATTGGAAGCAGTTTTTTTTAAGTGTTAAATTCTAGACTATTGTATTTACTCTAAAATTAGAAGTAGGTAAAAAATTTTATCGATATCATTTGTCATTTGTTTTTGAAATTGGTCCTAAGCTTTCTAAGTTTCTGGTCATGTTCCCGTTCCCGTCCCATTTCTGTAAAAATATGGGAATGAAATATAGTCAAAGGGGCCAATTGTAGTGACAAGAAAAAACCATCAGGAGAAGTAGAGACCATAATGGAAACATAAATTTTTTCCTGATGAGCGTTTATAGCGAACAGGAAAATTTATCAGTTGCCAGTCTTTCAACCCTTCGCAGCCACACACCTGCAACTGGTTTTCTTTATTCTTTACACAAAAAAATAAGTCTGTGGAGGAATACATGGAAAATAGAATCCAAATAATTGGAATAGATCGATTTGTTCCATTTTGGCTAAAATTTCAATCAGCTGACACGAAAAATGAAATTGTAACAGGAAAAAAGAAAATCCAATTTTCACAAAAAATATTAATTCAAATGAACGTTAAAAAAAACTTATTTGCCATCGATTGGAAAAACATAGTTAATGTTCCATTTAAAAATTTTCTCGATCCGTTTTCCGTATCGCTTTAACTGGCCCCCAACTTGGGGATCGTATTGAAATTGTGTAAAAATTTTAAATCGGTTCAGTGGTTTTTGAAACGCCAATCCCCGTCCAGTGTGAATATTTGGATTAAATATAGACTATGTTACTCATGGTCGACGATGAAAGAATGGGTATGCCGTTCCAGAGGAAATAAGGACAGGAAATATATTTTGTGTCTTTTCTGAGGTTCTAGACCATTTTTGTTCCAAATTTCATTCAAATTGGTTCAAAAGTTTTGGAGCCTTTACAATGCGTTTTCCGTTCTCGTTCCTGTGGGAATATGTGAATGAAAAATACTCCCTCTACCAAAAAACAACCGCACCAAAATCCGCTGTGTAGTTTTAAAGATCTAAGCGAACTGCCAGCGAAAGCAACTTTGTTTTATAATATGTAAGGAGATGGATGCGTTTTTCTCAACGCAAAACTTGGTTCCTGTCTTTCTACCTTTTACCGAGCTATGAAATTGTAATTTCGAAGGGATCAATTGTAATTTATACCACTGAGCACTGACCCACCTGTGTGGGGTACGCTGATAAAACATTTGGATGTGCACAAGAAGTTGGTTTTTCAAGGATCAATGTTGGCATATGTTGGACTCAGATTCTTTAGATTTTGGTATAAATTGGCACCTACAACAAGTAGGTATGTTGCCCCTCTGTGATCGCATTATCTGCCGTTTGGAATGGAACGACTTAAAACTAATTTATAAGTGAGATAACTCTTTTCCTAACAGTATAACTTGACTAATAATACCTACCCCCTCCTTCTTAGAGGTGATAGAAAACATACTAACATATGGAGTCATATAACCCGTTTGAAATAGCCCAAATAAAGGCCGGGGGCTAATTTAAATTTTCCACATGTTGTTTAGTATTATTGATGGCAAAAAAATTACTAATTTTTCCAATCACTGCCCTTTGTTTCTAAAATATTTTTACTTAAACCCTTTGGGAGGGAAAAAAGCCTACTCCTGTAAGTTTTTTTTTTTTTTTTTTTTTTTTTTTTTTTTGATATTGTGACCTAAGACCAGGTTTTACTCAGCAAACAATTTCAAACTGAAAGTGAATTCTGAAGTTAGTTGTTTTCAGAGAGTCAAATTTTGCTGCCCTCGATTCACACCTCCAACACGACTCCTATTTTAGGGTAGGGTTGTTTAAAAATTTCTTTCGATAGTGAATAATTTGTAAAATGCGATTATTTGATTAATTTACTGTAAAATTTTGCAGAAATTAGTTATCTTCCATGAAAAAGACCAAAAAATAAGGAACTTCGGTCTTCATAGCCAGATTTTAAGTCAAAATCATCCTCTGTGAATAGAAAAAGTGGTATGATTCAAAAACTACAACACAAAATACAAAAGTATAGTTATGATGCAATACGAGTCACCCTATTCACAGCCCGACATTGATTGATTTAACTTCACAGAAGGATTGGCTTATGTCTAACACAGCCGAATAGAAATCACGGAAGAGCCCAACTCATCCACATAGGAATCCGGCAAAGAGCGCGTGAGTGTTCCTTTAGGCTTCACAATCAAATTGTGTGTATGCCCGATAACTTCTTTTTTGTTGTTGTTTTGAACACGTTGTGAATTAGTGATTGTTATGTCAATTGTGCGGAGGAACAAATTATTGCTGTTAACTGCATTCGCATCGCTTCATGAAATTACAAAGCGTCAGCACCGCAATGTGCAACGACACTATGCCGCTGGACACCGTTCCGCCCAAGTAAATGTGGAAATACCAAAATTACAGTTGGCTCCGATTTCCATTTGAGCTTCACAATACCTACATGAACTCAAAGCAAATGGTTGAGTTGATAGAACCGCTGTATTCTATTCGAGAATTATCGTTGTGTTTTAGGTGGCAAGCACAATGTGTGTGGGTGTGGGAGATGAAGTTGGTAGCTGGACTTTGAATGGGTCTGCTTTTGGAAAGCAATGATGTGTGTACTATGCTCTTCCGCATATAATTAGAAATTTGCGTTTGCATACCCCAAATAGGTTCATTGTTCAGTTTGATTGTATTCAATTGAATGCGAGATTTGGATTCGCTTAAGTCCCCGTTACAATGAGCTTCGTTTGAGTGCTGCAGATGAATAATAATAAGTTCTGTAACATTTTCTGTAATCTAATGCCATTCATAGCTATGATTATGATCATATTTCCAAATCAACAATGGCTTTTGTGATACCCTTAGCGTAAGCCTTAAGAAATCTATCAATTTTAATTATAGTTCATAGCTTCAAACATATTATTATTGAACATTTCGACTGACCGGGCTCATGAACGCTTAGTGATATGACAACCAATGAATTGACTGTCAACTTATATATAACGAATTTCAAATAACCGAAGTAGCGTGAAAAGATCTTGTTTTTTTTTGCACTGGTGTGACTACACCAATGAACCCACATTTATCATACGTAACCACATTAATTCTCAAAAGTATTTTGTTTATAGTAGCGCTTTTTAATTAATAAAAATGATTTCCAGAAGCCAAACATTCATATTTGAAACAAAGAAGGTCTTCTTCCACTCAGAAAAAGTCTCACCAACAGAAACAAGATAAGAAAGATTTCTGTAAAAATATTCGTTGTTAACAAGGCAGTAAAATTTATTATCCTGTTATCCTGCTGATGTTTTTATTTCTCATTTAATTGCTTAAAATTTCCTGGTAATTTATTTTTGCCTCCAACTTTTTTTCAAGTATTTTTTGTTTTCCAGATCTCTCTTGTTCTTGAGAATCCACAGAGACGTTAACTCATCATCGCAGGCAGCTTCTATTAATTAGTGATTCTGTTATATACGTTACTTGTAATTCGGGCACCATCCATTTCGTCAAACCATCAACACCCTCTCAGACGAGCGATGAATGTGACTTCTGACAAAGTCAAAGGAGACGTCCTTGTGATGCTGGTCTCGAAAATCTACGTTGTAAAAGCAGAGTACTATTTTGCTCATTCGTGTCATTGAAGAGCTAATTAAGAAATATGCAGCTTTTCCTCAGCACTCGGTTACGTGACTTGACTTCTTTATTGCGAATTAATTTCTTATTTCGTGTTTGGTTTCAATTTTTTTGTTTTTACTTGGACGTCATTCTCAGAATGGCTAATTCACTATTAAATTCTAACGACGACGCTGCTGACGTCTTTCATATTTCAGAGAATAACATTTTACAGTTAATATTTGACAGCCTCTCTAATTTCAGTAAAAAATGAAAAACGTGTTTCTTATCATTCTGACATCTGGAAATGAAAAATGTTTTAATCACTGGCACATCTCCGGGGAAAGTTTGTTACTTTACACACATTTTAAAGGAAACTTGAAAAACATTTTTATTTTTGAATATGTTTTTGAATGAAAATTAACGGAAGTAGACACATGAAATAGTTGACAACCTCACTTCTAAAATCCCATAGAGAACAGGCGGCAAGGGAAGCACTTAAAAAGTTTGATAAACTTTTCCATTGTAATTCTGATTTGAAGTTGCGGGAGGAATTCCGGTCCCACAACAACCAAAAACTGCTCATTTTGTGTTTTGTTCCCGGACAATTTATGCGAAAATTCCATCAGAAACTAAAGAATTGAGCGACTGATATGATTGCAAGACCGGGTGAGCGCAGGAACTACGTTAAAAGCATTTAGGTGTATGCCTGTGTGATTGCAGCATAATGCAGTTGTACGTATAGTTAAGTTGGCACAAAGTTTTTCCTTCAAAAATTCAGCAACGACGGGAAATGTTTTGGAAATTTATGGTTTTTGCTTTTTGGAATGCTCACATTTTTCTCCGAAAAGTGTATCTTTGCATATTGTTGACGTCGATATATGTTTTGGGTATGTTTTTCTTGAAATAATTTTCTATTTCCATCATGACAAAAAGAAAACAATGTATTGACTCGGCCATTCCACCTCAATGCTCAAGTGTTAATCCAGGTCTTATTCAAATTTCAGCCCAGGAATTTCCCAACACAGGGTTACCTGGGATTCATTGACTTTTTCATTCGCAATGACCATATCCAATGAAGAGGGCAATGGTGGGAGTAAGTCATTTCAATATGACACACTCGACAGGATTCAATTTCCATAAACACGATTTTGCTTTAATGTCCGGATATTTGCATAAAAGATGCTGCTATAGTCCCTTTTTCGTTTACCCTAGAGGCAAGATTGTTCTTCGTTCCTTGAAGGTAAATGTATAATATTTTGACTAACTTAAAGGGATTGGGCCACTCGTTCAATTTCCCCTCATGGAAATGGATTCGAATTACTAATGCTTTTCTCAAAAGTTAACATTTATTTAAATCCCACATTGAATGGACTTGTTTATGAGAAGGTATATGGAAGAGGCAATGGACGGACAGGACGTGCCATCACTCTACAGTCAGTGGAAGTTTTAAGACAGCAGTTACGAATAGTATAGTAACGCTGCTGGCTGAATGTTCAGAAGAGGCTAGTGGTTTGTGTGGTATATGCACACATAAGTTTTAGAAGTACCTCCGGCTTATTGTGTGAAATAATATTAGGAAATTCGCACCTAAATTGTTGTTCTTCAATGGAATTATGTGTACTTTTCAAATTTGGAAATAGGATGCAATCTCTGTGTTACCCACAAGAACAAATCTACAGTATTACTGCATTTAATTAAATGAAATATCAATCATTTGGGGTTGAATTTGTTTTTTTATTAGACTTTTCAAAGTCGAGTTTACGAATGGTTTGTGTAAATAAATTCAGATCAGTTAAATTTTTAGCAAAATAGGTGATTTCAACAGATTAAATAACACTGAATTAATTAAATAACAGCATTTAAACAACTTAAAGCGTCAAATGAGAGCTTTTTGTTGAATTACTTTAAGTTCTCTCAATTTAATTAGATTTTGAAATTACCTTTAACACGGTTGTCAAAAGAATGACGTGTCAATTGATTCAATCACGTAATCCAGTATGACGGAAGTAACCTCCAGAAAAGTTGGGTCACCCAAACTAGTTACTCTCCTGATGATGGATGTTGCTTTCAAAAACTTAAATCAGAACAGGCAGTGTTCAATTTTCACTTATAATAACCTGTGTTGCTTGAGTTTGGTCTTTCAGATTATGATGAATTATACATATATACATTTATTAAATGCTAACCATTAGTTCGATTTATTAAACTTTTCTGTGGATTCTCCACATGTAATGTTAACAATCAGATAAATGGATATCCAAAATTCATTTGAAACAATATGTCAAAATTCAAAATTAAGTCACAATAATAAAATACATATATTTATCGAATTCAAACCATTTTTTGACACTTTGTACTTGCTCCCAAGAAAATTTACTTATTCTTCTCTTATGAGAGCAGACAAATTCATTTTTCCGATAAAACATTTATTCTTAAAAATATCCTTTTCTCACTGTTCAAAAACTAAATTTTGGCTATCAAAGCGATACACTTTATCAGATGATATCAGGAGAGTGAAAAATCGGCCCTTAATCAAATGAAAACATGGTTCCAAAAGTAACCCAACTAATCGAAAACAAGAAAAACTGAGAAGAACGTGTTCCTTGAATGTTCTTCAATATATTGTTTTTCCACACAAAATGCATAGTGTGTTTCCATTGCATAAGACCGCAGCATCAATAAAAATTTGCTATCATGGCGCGTAAACAAGAAAGGCCAAAAACGAATAAAATATAAAGTGTTGAAAACTAATATACGTAAATAAACAAAAACGGAGGATGGCAAAAAAAAAAAAACAATAACATTTATGGCAGAAGTTTGTTAATAAAAATGATCAAAATCAGTTTATCATTTTCAAGGTTTCAAACGCGTAAGAAAGTTTCGCTTTAAAATTTTACAGCTGAAGCATACCTGAGTACTGGAAGAGAAATTAATACGAAAAATGTATGAAACGATACTCCAAAATCTATATATGTACTTGAAACCGAATCAGGAAAAATGAAAGAAGAAACGGAGAAAACAAGTTCTTCGCTCAGAGAAATCAATCAGCCTACCAAATTCGATTTTTTGTAAAAAAGGAGCTTTCATTTTCTTGGGAACGGAAACTCAAAAACATTTGGGAAGATTTCAAAAATTTATTGGCATTAGGATGCTACATTTCCCTAAGTAACAAAATAACGCGGAATGTTATTAATTTGTGACCACCCTTTAAAGAAGTTATAACCAAAATTCTTGTACGAAATTATTTGCTGAGAGTGTATTTATCAGTGTTAATTCAATTGTTTAAAAAAACCTCCAGTCATAATTGAAAAGAATAGTGCGCAGTAATATAATGCAGAAGGTATTTATATATATCATTCATACAGTAAAGTAATTTAAAATAATTTTCAAAATCAGAACCGTACAATTTGTAAGAGTTTTAATTAGAAACAATTTTTTTCAAGAATTCGACTCTGAAAACTGATTATACAAAAACTTTTTATTTGATTTTTTAATTTCTGAAATACTGAACAGGATTTTCTCACTTGTCATTTCTCATTTTTTCACTGTGTCCGACTCAAAACTAATAGGAACATTTATTATTAAAAAAAGTAACCATATTATGTTAGCAAACATTTTTTGAAAATTTAACTAAAAAATTTTATTCAAAAACTATTCACTTAATCAACTTGAACTTAAATCTTAACTAAAGAACAAAGTATTAGCTTTCAAGAACACTACAGTATGTTGTAAATGGCTTAGTTGACTTTTAATAAAATTGCACCTCTCATCTAAAAGGACTGAGATATTTATTTTCTTCAACCACCTTTCGAAAGCGTTTAATATTCCTCACTTTATTTTCTTGCGATTGTTGCTTGCACAACAGTGACGTTAATTATTTACTTTTCTTGTTTACGAACTGCAAGGATACAACTTCGCAAAAATTCTTGTTCTCGACAAAATAAACAACGATTGATCAAGATTTAAGGGCACTCACAAGTCCCATTTCCTACACATTTCGATACTTCAATACCAATGAACGGAAAAAATACAACTGCAGAATGTTATCAATATTTCTTCACTCCACTTGTGACAACAAATGTATGTGGCAGGCACACAATCACAAAGATATTTCTGCGAATTATTGAAATCCAATTTAATAGGATACTAACCCATCTAGAAAATGCGATGTAATAAAAACCACTTTATTGCCATACCTATAGACATTGTCGGTCTGTTTCTGCCATATTAGGGGAGTCGCTTTTCCATTTCCTAATCGGAAACTCCTTCTTCTTCTGTTGGTGGCCAGTGGTGTGATTTCAGTGCGGGTAGACTTGAAGCTATCAAAAATACAGATTTGATAGCTTAAGAGCCTGCCTCAATGATTGAATGGATGGATGGATGGCTTCGTCGTCGTCGTCATCGTCGTGTGGGATCATGATAAATCGGGCAGAGAATAGGAATTCATTTTCCCATAGCTCTTATTGTTATATTCAATAAATCCTCGTTTATCGCAGTTTAAAAACACACACAATGATGGAATTATAAAGCCGTTAACAGCGACCCTCTAAGTGCGGAGTATTAACTGTGCAAAGACAAAAACGACCAGATCATCAAATTCGACCTATTTGTCTCATCATCAAATTCAAATAAATCTATCCTTCTTTTATGTGCAAGGCTCTTCTACCAGGACCGGCACCGGCACCGAAGCAAATTCTCAACAGTAAACTTTCCGCCCATCATTTGCCTCTGAATATTAAATTATTTGAATAAAAGCTAGGTCCTGGGCCAGCTTATGGCACATTTAAAACTATTTCCGGGCTCAAGAGAAAGTGTGCTATAGGGTACCAGAATAAAGCAAACAGCTTCTCTCTTAGTCAGTAAATAAAACACAACTCAATTCGTGTTTACTCTGGCCCCAAGAGGACATCCCCAAAAATAAAGACTCGAAACGTTGTCCAAACCGAATGTAAATTATTAAATTAAATATTTAAATTTTATTCCAGACTAACTTGCAGCCCTTTTAGTGTTGTCAGAGAGTAATTATTTGTTCCGCTTCTGTTTATACTGTTTGGCAAGACAAAGACTGCCTGCTTCTATCTATGTAAGTGCGTGCATATGCAACATATGCAAACATCCCCTAGCTTGAACTTCAAAATCAATAGACTATTATTTGTTTATGTGAAGAGCAGAGAGTTTGTCATTGGCTGTTTATTTTTTAGTTTTCGCACTCTAAAGTGCAGTTCCGACCACTTACAGTAGGTTTGCACAACCATATTTGTCTTTGAGCGTAAATGGCTTGATTTTAAATCCATCCGGTATGGTATGAAAGGATTTAAATCCATACGGGATTTTATTAAACTACACCCGCCCCATGTCTGGTGGATTAAGGTATTTCCATTATAGACTTACAAAGATGCGTGTAGGATGAATCTAATCGCATGGATTTTGCTTTGAATACATTTGAAAGCAATAATGTCTTTGAAGATTAGTTTTTAGACAAAAAGCGCTTATGGTATAATTCATAATTGAAAGTCTTAAGGGCTGTACTGTACTGCCTTGAGTAATCTTTATCCATTAAAAGATGAAATAAAGGTTTTTTTTCCCAACTACGATCTGTGAGGCATTAATGAAAAAAGTCAAAGTTTGAGTGTATATAATGTGGGAAATCTTTGAACGCCTTGGTGGAGCTCTAAATGTTAATATTATGGGTTCAAATTTTTTAGGGACTTTTGGCATTTTCCACAAAATTTCGATGAAAAAAATCAAACTTAGGATATGTTTTATCATGACTGTGCTTCAACTAAAATTAACGTCTATGCCTTAATCAGGCTCAGGCATCTTTGAATTGCCAAAGGATTAAAAAAGTCATCTTTTAAAAACCGTACCATACCTACTTGCTATCAACAAGTATGAATCCTTTAACATAATAATAAAGATAAAGGTAGGTCACTGTGTCGTAGGCAAAATGACTTGAAAAATTGCAGAGATAAGTACAGAAGATTCATTATTGCAGCACCCATCAGTAGACACTTACAAAGGAAAAGGATGTCGTGCTGTGTAGACATGAGAGAACAATTGGCAGAAAAGATATGAGAATTTGTTTTCGGGGGTTGATTAGTGAATTTTTAATGACATTCCGCGGCAGACCGCGTTGCAATAATGCGACTTACAATAAACCACTCATTTATGCAGGGACGGATTTATTTTACTTTGAATTTTCGTACCCAGTACCTACCTAATTTTTTTTGTGTGGATAAATTGCGGATATGGGTTCACTTCAAAATAAAATAAAAAACACCAAAGAAGCTCCCATTTCAAACATTTCACTTCGCTTGTAACTTGGCCCCCATATAAAAGATATTACAAAAGGCCCAAAATTATGCGACAGCTTTTTACCCATTTTATAAATGATTGCACTATATCTACACATAAATATATTAATAGTAAATCTTAGCACTGAAAGGACTTCAAAGTAGTTAAAGCTTCAGTTAAATATGCTTAAGCAACTAAATTATAAAAGACTATTGAATCATCCAAAACTGGATTTCCTTGAATCTACCAGCATTATAATTCTTCTGTTAAAGAAGAATTTTCCTTAGGCGCGCCCGCCGTGTCGCAGTTAGAAACCATCACTACCCATTTGACTATAGCATAGGTATACCTACCTAGTTTTTGGTTGATGTTAAGGTTTCGAAAATAATTTTATCAGACGGATTATCCATATCTTATCCTTATATGTATGTACTATAAGGAAATATAGAAAGTTCAAGAAGAAAATCTTCATTGAATTACCACAGATCTGTTTCCAGGGTTTCTTTTACAGTTTGGATTACATATTTGTACGTTTTGTTTCAAATATGCTTTTCCGACTTTCTAATCTTATTTGCAGTTTTCTTTGACGTACATATATTGAATACATCTTCCTAATGCCTGTTTCACATTTTTTGTTCGTACAAATAAGAAAACAATTGTTGGAGTTGGAATTAAAATATCATTTATGTAAGTATATTCTGTTTTGGATCACACAAACATACACGACTTACGAATGGAATCTATAAATCGTATTTGGTTTAGTAACATAGGTATACGGCTTCGTTAACAAAAGCGACCAGGACTTCAATGTGTTAGGCACAAGATACAGTTTCAAAAAGGAAAGACAAAAGGATTCGAGTGTATCGAGCTTACCAGTGTTTGTGGTAATCCTTTTCTTGTTTGATTACGTGGAGTTTTGGGATGATATTAGATTGTTTAATTTTCCTTTGTGTTTGTTGCGTAAATGCTAAGGGGTTCTCTCTTAATTGTATGAGTTGGATTACTTTACTAAGTTTTCTTGTGTTTGTGTTTCTCCACAACATCCTTTATGTTGGATATGTGTACGAAGAACCAACGTATGAGTTTCAACTTCAATATTTTCAGCCTGGCTACAGCTTTATCAGTATAGGTATATTTAATTTAACATTTAGTGCTACCTACATATAAAAATTGGAATGGGCAAAAAGATCAAGTTGCATACAGATGCTCTACGTCGTACTAAGTCGATGAAACGCAAGGCTTTTATTAATTTTAAAAGCCAAAAAACATTTGGTATTTTGAAGTATAGGTACTTGTAGTAGGCATAAGACAGTCGAACGGCTTAAAACATTGCACAACAATGAAATCAATCAATCAACATTATTATTTTAAAAGTAAAAATACATTTTCTACATTTCATGCTCCAACATACAGGGTGTTTTGCATAAGATGCGAAAAAAGCCAAGAACGGATAGATTGGGTCAAGACAAGAAAAAAATTGTATGCGAGGGCGTTGGGGGTTATCTCCATCCGTTTGGGCGGGAGGGACCAATTTCATAAAAAATTTACTTAATTTTAAAAAAAAGTTTTTAATTATGAAAAAAAAAAATTAAAAAAAAACAATTTTTTCCTCAAATAGAATTTTTTAACAAAATTTAAAGTTATTGAGAGTAACTCTTTTTTTTTAAATAAGCCTATTAGTTTTGAGTCAAACACAGAAAATCGTACGAAAAAATCTTTCTTAGTTTAAATTAAATTTGAAAAATTTCCGAATGAAAATAGTACTTTCAGAAAACCCCCTTTTTGCTTAGAGAATGATGTTCAATCAACCAAAAACCAACAAAATTTTGATATTTTACATTTTTTTATTTCTCAAAAATTAAGAAACATGTTTTGGATCGGTTTTCACCTACCTAACCGTTCGGAACCAGCAGAAAATTGTAAATCCCTTTCTTTTCTTACAAGCATTTAATCATATATTTATATTTGAACAGAAAATACTTTTTTCGGATTTTAAAACATTTTGGAAACTATGTAGCCAGTAAACTTTAAACGGTACATTTGTTCGAAAGATAAGTGAATGCAAAAAATGCAAAGTTTTTTTTTCTAAAAAACTTCGAAGCTAGGTAGCTCATCATTTCAGGTTATTCTTACGATTTGAGTTGATCAAGTGCCGAACCCTACAGAATGGAATCAATATATAGTCTTTATATTGAGTTAACTCTTCGTAGCCTTATCAAAAAAAAAGCCTACTTGAACAACCCCACTGTGAAGTTCTTTTATGTCACTTATCATTATCATACAAACTTCTTAAGCTCGCAGAAATTGTGCTAGCGTAATGAAGTAATCAATAGTCATTATAGAACAATTTTTGAAAAAAATAAAATGTAGTGAACTTAATGAATGATCCGCTAATCTGAAGATCGTCTAGAAATTTCATCAAAACTGGGCCAGCCGTTTTCGTGTTCATTGACGGAGTTCACATTGAATGATTTTTTGAAACTTCGTGCCAACAAAGCGACTCTTTTAATGTTCTCCTTCGCTGTTAACCAATTTGTCGAACCGACTGCAAATAAATTCCTATATAAATTGGTGTAGCAAAAATTGAGAACCAAAAAACAATCGCTTGAAATTTCAAATAACCGACCAATGTGAATTTAGTCATTGGAAACAGATTCCATTTCTCTTAATTAAGAACAATGACTTTAAAAATTATGTACATATTTTAACTGAAAATAATAACTTCAATTTTTATTCATTTATTAGGTTAGCTGGTTTTTAATTCAAAAGAGTTTCCAAGAAAAATTTTTGAGCTTGAAAAATCGAATTGACTTTTTGTATGTTCATACATCTAATTTCTGATAGGAGAACTGCACTAATTTCTAATCAGATTAACTTTATTGAAATGGGAAACGTTGTAAAAACTTAGGACTGTAGATTTACTCAACCAATATAACCAATTAGTTGCCAGTTTCTTTTCCTTTGTCAATTGTTCACGATACGTTTATCAACGTGTTCATTTCTGCGCATATTTTATCTTTTATTTTTTCGCCTCAGACAGTTTAACATCTCGCAATATTTGATTATTGCAAGCATCCTTTCAGAATCGCTAATTTATTGAGCATAATAAAAAAATATCTGAATGGCGAAAAGAAACGAGGTGGCGAAATGCATTAAAAAATCAAACAATGATTGATATTCATAACCCTTTCAATATGCACTCAATTGAACATTTTAAACACATCGATTAATGGCGCTGCATGGGTTTTGAATTCGTATAAAACAAGTTATTTAACTTTCAAAGAAGAATGAACTCTGCATCCGGAGACTGCACTTGGACTGGGGCGCTACTGCAGTAGAACACGAATATGTAGTCCTATGATGGACCGGAATTAAGGCTGGGCACCTCATTTGCGCTTCCACACTAACGGCGAGGAATTCTGTTGTTTTTAACAGGCCGCATTGCATATCGCCCTTGTGTTTTTTGTTTCTTATTTTCGCATTACACAAAAGCATCCATTAACACAGCACTATGGCTCCCCTGGCTGCATGAGTTCCGTTTCGCAACGCTGCTTTTCTATACTCGTACGAATACTGCATCCAAGGGTGCCCTAATGGAAATTGTAATCTCAGTGTATTTTTTTTTTCTGGTACTGGCTTTTGTTTTGGTCATACTCCCATTATTTCATGTTTTCTGCTTGTTCCTTTTCTTGCCTGCACTTTGTTGATTTATGTTTCTGTTGAAAGAAGTACTTTTTATAATTCTTTGCGTGTCAAAGCGCAACTAATATCCTGGGCTCATAGTGTTAAGGAGCCACAGCAAGAAACCACAGCTCTATAAGCAAGAGATATACTATCTCAATCAAAAGAAGAAATTAGGAAGGAAGCACCTTGATTGGAGTGGTTTAAACTTCATGGAAGTCAAACCCATCAACAGATGGCAAAGTCAAACTTTTCACTCATCCCTTGCAGGAGTTGTGCGTGCGCTGCGCGCTGTGGTGGTATCCAATTCAACTTTCTGATAGCTTCTAATTGGCTGCTGATAGTACTTCCAGAACATTGCACAAAACTTTTGATGAGGTCGTGACTAATAAATTTTTCGCTGGCTTTCGACGAGATTATCAAAGAGAATCCGAAGAGACCTAACTTTATCTTCTCCAAGTGGAAGTTGTACCAATCAGCGAAATGCTAGATGAGGCATCTACCGTCACCACATTAAGTTCTTACAAAAATCGAAAGCAACAAAAACATCCTAATTTCCCATGAGCACAAATCTATATTTGATAGTAATCCAGTAGTAAAGTTTATCCCCACTCATCTTTGGAATTCTTCTTAACGAAACTTTCTTTTTGTTTTGATATTTTCGAAACAAGATGAGCTCACGAACACACAAGCAAATTACATCCTAATTTGAAAAGTTGGCGGTTAGTTCCAATACGGCTTCGTCACCAACACTCATGTCAGGTTTCATTATGTTGAATCAATTTTCCTAAAATCTAATAAAATTCGGCTCTGCCAGCAGCTGTCTTTGACCCCATTTTTATTATAATCATTTTCGATAATCAGATAAATTAAGTGCGAATATGAGGCAGAACTAGTTCGGAATATTGTAGCAGGCTGTTGAGCTGCAGCTGATATAATTAATGGAGAACATCTTGGCAAGTCCCAAGGCACTCTTGCTGGACTGAACATGAAACAGTCAGTATAGATAGCGCCACAGGGCTGCTGACGAAACAAACAGCCGACCACAAATAATTCATTAGTATAATGAATGGGCCCCTCTTCATCTTCTTGTCAGTGACGATGGGTGTATTGTCTCATCGTTGGTTGGAACTTAATCCCAGAATGGCAACCTAATCAACCTAAGCGTGCATAAACTCTCCATTTAATTTAATCCAATGCAAATTCAGACAAATTCCTTGCAGTAGGGAGTATTATCACATCAGATGTTTAATTGAAAAGTTTACCTATAGGATAGTTGTGAATTTTTCTGTCTTCGTTTACTACGTTATATGATTGTATCTACATACATATTTGAAACTTTGATAGTTCGCTTCAAATACATACGAAGTTTTACTTTAATTTTAATTTAAAATTAATAATTACCTTTATTTGATTTTAGACAGGAAGAAAATTACCTGAAATGAAAAAAAAGACATAATGAGTATCAATAAGTTTTATTCAAATAACTTTTTTTTTTGCAACATGAGCGCACATCAAGGGGTTAGGAATACCCTTTTATTGTTACTAACACAATGCGAGTGATTAGAAAAGTATAGGAAAGGGCTAGACAGGAGATCCCAATGTACATTGTTTTTAAGCTTCTGAGTATTGGAATGCGAGGGAAAAGCAGAGTTGGGTAGAGCAATCCACTTTCGCGATGTCCGGCTAAAGAATGAATCGCTATATTTCACTGTACGCCTGAAATTGGGCTGATTAATCTGATTTTGTAACTTCTGAGGTTTAAGTTCCATATTTTCTACATTCTTTCTACAAAATTTTTGTAACCGTCTATGAAAATTTTGTGCTTATTTTTTGATATATAGGTACATACACAGTAAGAAATCGTCAGCAAATTATAAATATTTCTTTCTCGAGAAAAGTAAACGCTGTCATCTCAGGAAATTAAGGTTAATTTATTTTATAAACCAAATGTTGTAAGTTGTTTTAACTGATATATTTTTCTTAGAGTATTCAAAAGGGGATCTTTTGAAAAGAGGGAGAGTACCTACTTATGTTGGGCCTTAGAAGCCTAAGCAGAAGTGGAACTTTGCACCTCGGTTTTGCGGACAAGCACACACAGAAGGTTCACAATACAGTGGTGGTCAAGTATAATGAACGATATAATTTCCAGAGTCAATTTGTTATATTGAAAATTCGTTGTATCGAAACGTTTTTGTCATAAGAATCTATAGGTAAATAGGCTCAATTTGTACTCAAATTTAAGAAAGAAAAAAAATCGTCAATATGCATTTGTTTTTTTGGGTGTTGAATGTTATTGTTTTATGCCTCTTCCCGTAAACTTTTTAAAACTAAGACTTTAGAGTTTTCAGTGCCATTTTTTCTGAAATTCGTTATTTGTTCGTTATATAGAATACCTAATGGACTTGAAAAAAGTGTTTCGTAATATCGATCATTCGTTATATCGGCATTCGTTATACTGTCCCACCACTGTAATCGTGCTCTTTGGCAAGGCTGTTGTATAGTTAATATGGATAACCCAAAAAATGTCTTGTTGGTGTTCTTGACCAGTTGTGAAAAAAAAGATACAAACGTCAGAAATAGGTTTAAATAAAACAAAAATAAGCAAGGAATGTCACTTGTGTGTCTTTGACTCTATTTACATTCTTGGGTTGAGTTTACATGACACTAGTAATTTGAATGCAACTTGAAGAAAATGTTTTATGAATATAGTTTTAAACGGAAGAACAGATAAAAGAAAGCTTTCGACTTGTCTTTGGGATAGAACGAATGCCTTAAATAGAATTCTCTTATACTTTTGATCTGTATGAATTATTTTTAAATGAAATATTGAAGTCAAATTGCATAAAACAATTAAACAATTTTTAAGGATTTAAGGTAAGTTTAACATTCAAAATAAATTTAAAAGTTTCAAAAGCTATCTGTCCAAAAATCAGCTTCCGCTCCAATGAATATCTTCAATGGGTAACAAAGATAAAGTAAAGTTTGAAACAATAAATATTAAATAAGTAAAACTATTTGAAAGAATATCTCAGCAAATATCATTGGAAAAAAGGTCAAGTGTCACAATATAGTGTGTAAGGGAATATGCTCTCAATCGTTCAGCAGAGCTTTTTTAATTCTATTACGATATTTCATTTATAAACTTTTATCTTGGTCAATAAACTTCTAGGAATTACAAATCGTTAGCAACAAAATCCCTAGCCTTCCGATAACAACAGGGGTGTTATATCACCCGAGGCGATTTCATTTTACTTGAATTTTAGATTTGCCTCGTTTTTTGTGCTCTTCCTGTCTACAAATATACTTTTTCTTATGAATTTCGTTTATTTCTGTTTTTGTAAGAGTCTAAAAATTGTTTTGTTTGAATAAAATTTTATTTATTATCCTTAAAAGTTTTATTTCTTATTAATCCTGGCTCCATTACCCTTGTGATGTATGTTATATGTATTTTAAATGTGTAGTCAAAGGAATGCTAGGCTAGCAAAAGTGTGCATACGATTCTTTACTTGTAAATAGTCCTTCCAACGTTCATTTTGTTTCTGGTTGATGGTCGATAGTCATCCGTTGTATCAACATTTAGCGATGAAGCTAGAAAACCATTCGATATTCAAGTAAACGTCAAAAATCTATCCCGGATAGGATTCTACTAATGACTTTTACCCCGACATCACATTTCGGCGATCTTGTGTTCGCCATAAAAACACCTTTAACGTCAGACAAAGTATAAAAAGTAAAAGAAAGAAATGAAAAGAGTGGCACAACAGAGAAATTTTTTCTCTCTTAGGTTTTTATAATTAACATCAACAACTTCAGGTTTAAAAACAAAAACAATAACAAAGTCCTTGTTATTGTTCTAATCAATATTAATTAATTTTTTGTAAAGATTTTTCAAATTTATAAATGCATTTTAGAAATTTAAAAAAGGCAAAGTTACTTCCTTCACTTTCGAATGAAAACTGTTCTACTTCGAAAGCAATGCATGAAATCTCTAGAAATCGTTCGTATAGAGGAAAATTTTCAATGACCAATACCAAGGAAAATCCAATTATTAAAATATTGCAATGCAGAGAAAATATCCAGTTATCCTCTTTAGGTCATTCAACCACAACTAGTCGTATCCTATTCAAGCTAACAGTTATTCATAAACAAAGAGAACACACTCAATACGTAGATACTCAATGCGGAACATATTTGTTTACGGTTTGCTCTCAGGTAAATTGGGGGCGTATCGACATGTCGTCCAATATACCTTCAAGTCGCCAGTGTGCCAGAGTAAAATGTGGTTTTGATGATGCTGCAGATAAGACAATTCAATTAAATTTGATTATTTTGTCGATGTCATTGAGGGGTAATCGAAAATATTCCAAAATACATAATTCAAGTGGTTGTTTGGTGGTAACCGTTAGGGCGGACACAAGGTGCGTCACATAGTGTCTCTTCAAAAACACTATACTAGATTCCAAAAAAAAAAAAAATTAATTAATGCCTTAAACACCAACCCCCAAATTCACTTTGGTGAAAATACACATACCCTAAACCGAAAATTCGGGTGGAATGTTGTGAATAGCAAGGCACTTGTGCTTAGTTGGCAGGACCAAATTATTGTGGATGCGGTTGGATGCTTTCGAATACTAATTTGATTGGTCTTGGGTGGGAGCAATTGAAAACGATGCTTGCTTCAAATACATATGTATTTGTATATATCTACAAATAAGCATAACAGACGAAGGTAGGTAGATTCTAATTAATCCTAAAATCATTTCACGGCTCTTGGAGACGAATGTATGCAGCTACAATATGTGGTTAGTTTAATTAAGATATACAAATTGAATAAACTGGTTTTTAAGTAGTTAGGTAGGTATCAGCAAAACGGTAAGATCGCATTTATTTAATTTAAATCAACGATCTTTGTTTGTCAATGCGGTTCAAGGATTATATTTGTTAAAATGGACGTGTTGTTTTAAGAATGCTTTGTCAAATTTGCATTGGTAGGTATTATGGTTTGCAATCGTTTGGCTTATTTCGACTTTATAAAAGAGAGAAATGCTGGATTAATTTAATAAAAGTGGTGTTTTTCCTTAGCTCGAGCAAACTGTGTTCAAACAACTTTTTTTGCAATTGATATCGGTATGATAAACTAAGTTCTCATTTCGATAAAATGGTTCTGAACACCGCATTCTTTCAAACTCGAATAGACTATAGCTACATATATGTACCTACATATTGTTGACTTATAGGTAGATTTAGATACAATTTTGAAACTAGAATCAAGATATAGGTAGGTACCTAAAGGAGCCATCCGATCAACCTCAACGTTTAATCCAAACACTTTTGTGGGAACCTATTAATATTTTTCAGATTTTATATTGTCTTCTTTCGTTGCAGCAGTAAACTCCATCGCCAAAAGCATCGCCGCATCATCGAATTACTTCTAGTAATGCTTATTAAAATATTCGTGTCGTTATTCACTTACATGTTGCTGTATGCTGTGTCGGTCCAAAGGATAGAAGCTCGGCAATAACAACTCCTTTTTGCCTCAACGCCCATTGAATTTTATATCGCTATAAAAACAATTCTGCCATTTTCTCATTTGTTTGTAGCATATGCACTCAAATGAGACCCCCTCACACTTACTGAGCGGTGCAAATACCAAAGCGATATTCCTTAAACATAGCATACCAACACTAACCTCTGCGACACACTATACACACATACAGACATAAAAACTTACGACTTCCTGAATCATTTACCTTGAAAGCAATTTGGAAAGAAATTACATTCAACCGAAATCAGCAGCAGAAAGGTTACACTTTAGTTCTAATATTCGTTTAGTAGGGATGGTAAACTGAGGTACATATACCTACCTATATGTGTTATTTTGTTGCGTCGTCCTTGAAAATAATGCAAATGTTGGAAAGGTTTGCGTAGAACATTGCGGCTCGTAACCTATCAGGCCTTGCCTTGTTTCGCAAAGTTTTAACATTTCATTGTAATGAAGTTTGATGGTGGCAACCACA
Organism: Melanostoma mellinum; assembly: GCA_914767635.1. Lineage (NCBI taxonomy): Eukaryota > Metazoa > Arthropoda > Insecta > Diptera > Syrphidae > Melanostoma > Melanostoma mellinum. Next base: position 415,865 of record OU612060.1, on the reverse strand, counting down.
ACGTAATGTAATGATCTTAATGTGGTTTGTTTTATGAGTTGGAGGATGTGAAGTGTGGGTTATTGATATGGTAACGGCAATGGCTTCAGTTCATAATGGCGCAAAGGATATATTACCATGCCCATCAGAGCTTGAGTAATATTCACTGTTTATGTTTATCTAATTTCGTAATTTGTTCACAAATATTATGACAAGCCATAAAAATATGTTAAGCTTTACAGCTAGTAGGTACATATACAAATACATATGTACATTCAGCAATAAGCAAAAAAAAAATTGCTATACTCTTATACCTACCCTTTCCAGAACAAAATGTGAGTACCTAGGTTTCTTAACTACTTTTACCTAAAAGCCATGGTATGAAATCTTATGTCCATTGGGCCATCCAATGGTTTCATTTTAAATTATAGAACATTTTGACACTGGCAGCTTGATCCCGTTCGAAATTTCTACAGAGAGTCGGTATCACACCTCCGCGGAGCGAAGTTAGTCGCTCTAAGCTTGATTAAAGTTGGGAAATTTTGAGAACTTGTTTCCAAAGTAATACTTAGTGCCCGAATGCTACGTTTTTTAAACGAAGTTTAGGCAGCAAAGAAGCAGCTGACGCGCCGCTGAAGCAAATTTTTGGAAAAAAGCATTGCTAATGGACGACTGCCAAAGTCCCCGTCGCACGGTCCGAACAGACTACCGTTATTTTTGTGATATTAAAGTAGCACTAATTGGGCACAATCCAGCACAACTTTCCTTTATTTTAAAATCCAAAATAGCACGGCTAACTTCAAGGACTTTGAGATTTTTTAAACATTGTTTCATATTTTGCTCAACACTACACTTTATTGATTAATAGAAGTTTTTTGCTATAATTATATAAGGTATAATACCTACTAAACTCTTATAATATAAATTCTTTTCCAAAAAATTTAATGCGTCAAAGACGATACCGCAATATGCATAACTTTGTGCAGTGATTGAGCAGAACTCATGCCCCCAACATACAAACAATAATGATTATCAATTAATGAAACAGCAAAGACAAGTAGTGTTCTCAGTACTAAGAAGAAAGTACACTTAGTCACGACATGTTGTGAACCTATGTTTTTTTCTTAATAGGAGTGAGTGTTACAAAACCAAAGCAACGCAAACAGTGGTAGTCCTTTAGATCCTTATAGTGTGGAAAAAATACATCTAGGCAAACTGTATTTACTGATTAATAACTGTTTTCTTAAAGCAGTTCAAACTATTCACACAAAATTTAATTTAACTTTCCCAAAAGTAAATATCTTTTGTAAGCACTTAACTGACAGAGTGATTCAAATCGACCCTTGCATGATAACAACTACTTCAATAAATATTTCGTGTTAGCCTTTCCATTACAGCCATTTTCGAAGAAAGTAGACACCTTTGTTTTCCTTCTTTAGTGGCCAGGCCAAGCCCTAAGCGATATAACTAGGTGCTATCCAATTCTGAAAAGTGATAGTCCAATATTGACAAGAAGCACGAGACGATTGTTTTTTGTTTATTGATTTTCTTTTCCTGTATCATTGAATAGCGCTTGTTTGAAATCAGCAATCAATACACCTCAGTTCAACATCAGATAACACACCCAATTGTTTTTAATGTTTATAGCTTAAGTGATTGAAAACGGAGGTTGACATGACTGTTTGAATCTATTAATGATTGAGACCTTTTGAAACAAGTGTTATGAGTATTTTTATATATACATACAATATACAACATATATTCAAGATAAATTAAATTAAATTGTTTTGAAGTGACTAGACGAAATGCAATGTCTTTCGAACAAAATGAAGAAAAAAGGGGACACTTAGTTAAGACCTGGCGAAAGATACAAATGTTATGTGTTAACATTAGCCTAGAAAAGCATAGACCTATTTCAAATAGCTTTTGAACTTCAGTCATAGTTCCTTTTTGTGTTCTTCACACGATTATTTCATCAATAAAAAATTACATTCATTCATTTAAACGAAGATACCCCTGATTAATTTAGCTCGCAGTATATTTCAATCAATATCATTAAAATCACTTAGTAACCATCAACAAATTTTACTACCCCCTTTGTGAATAACAAACTGAAATTTGAATTTGAAAGTGCGAGATGTTAAACTAAAAGTTTTTGTTCACTACTTCGCGAATTTGTTTGTTCATCTACCCGAATGAAGCATTGCTTAACGTGTTCAAACGAATGAGTTTTCACTTGATTAAATTTGCACTTTACTTGATTAATTTTTTATTTACTGCCATCCTCTTTTTTGCTCTAGAACCCGAATGTAACGCATGGTTAGTTGGTATCTACCTTTGTTAGGTGACACAATCCTCAGATAGATAGGTATACGAAAATACCTTTTAGATATAATTGATTATAGTGGGAGCATTTATGAAAATGATGACATTAAAAAGAAATTAACCCTCTGCGACTGACGTGGTGGTCTGACAGACACCACAAAGTGTAAAATCTGTTATATCGCCCTTATTTTTTTAGATTTGACCGGTGCATTCTCAGTACCTTAAAATTGTACGTTCGAGCATGCGCAAGTGTATAATCAGCTGTCGTCGCGTGCTCAGAGTGTGTTTTATAAGGTAGGGTGTCTACGAGACCACCACGTCAGCATTAAGGTAGGTGTCTGTGAGACCACCACCTCAGTGTTATTGTTTTATTTTCATAGTGTCTGTGAGACCACCACCTCAGTGTTATTGATTATTTTCATAGTGTCGCCCAGATCACACGTCAGTAAAACTGATTGGTAGAGTATAATTTATGTGTTTTCTTTTTTAAATGGCTCACTTAAATATCAATAATGAGTCGCAATGGTTAAAAATGATTGCTCTGATTGTTTGAAGCTTATCTGTCTTCAATGCTCGAAGCCAATTTGTGAAAACTGTTAGTTTTTAATTTTAATTTTTTTCAACCGATGGATTCAAATTTTTTTTTATTATTATTATTATTAAAAGTGTTAACTTTGAGAATTTAATAATTTGAATGAAGAAAATATTTATTTTGATATTTTAATTTTTTTTTTTATAAAAGCGGTACGTTATGAAGAGATATTTATGTTATAAATAAAAATTATTACCTTACATGTGCTTTTTTACTTAACATAATACGAGCTATTAAATTTAGTAAAAAATACTCTAAGCTTCAAAATGGAATGATTAAAAATATAGTTATAAGTCTAGTTTTTGAAATACAAGCTTTCCAAATGGTGTCTGCTTGACTACCACGTCAGTGGAATTGCAACAAAAAAGTCACGTCAGTCGCAGAGGGTTAAAAATCGTTGCAACATTCATGAAAACTCTCTCCTCCTATTAGATTAACATTATAACCATCCCTGCTAACAACTGAGTCATGTAAGGATATTATTCCAAACAAACAATGAAATTTTTTCACAACAAAATTACGATAGGTATTTGCATGAACAAAATATCAAATGTCAACAAGTTGATGTTCCTGAGCACAGATGAATGCATCACACCAAACGATACTTCAGATCTGTCACATGCGATTGGCTATAGGTAAAAATAGTACAATAGTGTGTTTCAACATTCCAGCTTAATCTAAATAAAAAAACAATAAAACAAAAATATACATATATATAAGCCAGCTGTTGTGTATGGCACATGGTGCCTTGCTGACATGTCAGTTTTTGGTTCAAATTGTAGGTAACTGGCTAACTTCTATTAAATCAAAAATAAATAAATACCCAATTGAATAAATAAGTGGATAATACGAAACCCGCACAAGTGACTTATACAACCATACCGCAACCTCATATTTCAGAAGTCCATTACAGTCACATTTCATAGTGGAACGATTTCCGTTGTCCATGTGCCAAGTGTGCACTTTCGTTTGGATTCCGCTCATTAATTTTGCGCCATCATTTGCTAGAGTGGTACAAATTATAATGCATATATTCCGCAAAGATCTTTTTTCCTCGGATTCATTCGCTGGAATGGGCCACATGCTGCAAGCTGCCAAAACGGATTTGCAGCCAATAAAAACGATCAGGAAGTCGTTCAAAGAATGAACTCGCTGCAAGGAGCAACAGAAATGTAAAAAAGATTTTATAGAACAGTATCCTTTTGCCATCAAATAGGTACTAGACCGAAAATATTTTTTTTACACACACTGTCGTGTCATTTATAAGAAAAACTAAAATTGTGTGTAGTCCTTGCTTTAATGCTACTTTGGCAAGTATATTCAAGGTCGAATGGGTGACCAGGCTACCATAATCTAAAAAAAAATGTTGAATAAAATTTTGATAAGAAGCATAAGTTTGTATGAATGAATGAAAAATTGGGGTTTTGTAATGTACCTCGACCTGTTTAGATCTATTGTACCCCCTACTTCTTAAGTGATATTCCTTAATTAAAGTACTTCATCCAGACTAGTTCCTTTGATGAAACTTAGTATCTGGGTTACGCTTAGGAGTTTTAGCTCCCTCTCCTCTACATAGTAGGATCCTAGGTACTTATAAGGTATAAGTTTGTATGGTCTTCATGAATTTGTACACAGCTTAAAGACAAAAGAATTATGACTTCTTCCTTTTTCAAAATTAGTTTACTATGAAATCGAGATAATTTAAATCTGTATTGAAGACAATGGTTGCTAGTACGAATGCGGCAATTTTTCTAGATTGAGTTAATTTGAGGAAATAAACTGGTTTGGTTCAAAACGAGCTTAAAATCGCTTTGAGGATAAAATTCCGAACTGTTTTTCAAACTTTTTTAGTTTTCTTTTCAACATTTTAAGGTTATTGTGTCAGAATTAAAAGTAAAACTAACGCAGGTATGGAAATTCAATAATTTGTCACTCTGAACAAGTTCGATACACTAACTCCTTTACTGACGTTTGTAATTTTCGATGCCGATGAGATAGAGTCTAACTGAAAATATACTCAAACGATTTGGGATACTACTTCCTTACATAATTGACCAAGAATTTCCGAAAACTGTTTTAAGTTTTTACAAGAGGCGTTAAGGTGAGCAAGTCTGCCTTTTACGCTGTTCGTGATTCAAATCCCAACAGAAGCCAAAAATGTTTTTCCACGGGTATCGCCTTTCGCTAGGAATTGGAGAGTGCTCGTGAAGTAAAATTCATAGCCATCAAGGCAAATCGCAAAAGCGCTTTTCACAAGCCGGAATCATCAGGAAAATTGTAGGTCTCCATTCCCTCACGTCACAAGGCATCGTTTATCTCTTTATTCATTTTTAATTTTACAATAGCAAATAGGCCCATTTTTAAGGCGAATATCAAGGTTCGGATTTCGTAACTTTTTAGACGATTTGTCGTTCAATCGTCTATCGGCGGTCGATTATATCTTCAAAAGACTATTGGAGCAGTTCAAATCTAAAATGTAGCAGAGAATGAAAATTGCCGAATTTCGTTGCTCATTGGTTGGTCGGGCTCATGTGAATAGCTCTTAAGTATTGCGTTGTGCATATGACAGCAACGACATTAAGTTCGAGAAAAATAATAGTAATTCGCCGTTGGTTTTATGAAAATCTACCAAGTAAAATCATTAGGCTGAACTTAACTTTTCATAACATCACTATGTTGTATGAATCGGATGGTCACTCTGTGTGTTCTCGTATTATGAACTCTCAAACTAAAACCATACCATGCTTTGCTTTGGAAAGGAAGTTAATTCGCAGCAATTAGTTGCAAAAAGTATATTTCGGCAAAAAAGCTTTTCTATTTTCTTGCTGGTGGTACTATTGGTATACTCTGTTGTGTGGTAAAGGCAAAGGCAAAGGCAAAGGATCTCTCCTTTGGGTTATTTTCTTTTTTTCTTCTGTTATTTCATTTGCAATTAATGAACTCATTCTGTGTTATGGTTTGTGATAGACATCTTGGAGTCGGAAATGTATTTTTTCTCTGTGACCTACGTAGGAATTGTTACTACAATAAACACACAATTAGATGTTTGTCTGTTGCTAATTGAAGATGCCAAAATGCCGTCTCTATTAGAGCATACATAAAGGAATACGATAACAACAGTGATGAATGGCTGGCCGCATCTAACTTAGGGTTGGTTCCAAGTCGGCCAAGGAAGACAAAAACAAAACAAAAACCACGCCACTACAGACATCAGCATCAAACAAAATTCTCCTCGCCAAAGAGATACGTATCTGCAGAATCCTTCTCGTTAACAAATAGTTCCTATCAGTTCCAGGCATCTTTTAAGCATCAGCAAAGACGAAAACAAAATAAAAATTCCAGTCTTCTTTCAATCAAATTACCAGCAAAGGATGGTAAGATTTGTCGCCCACATATAAATGAAAAGAGAGAAAGAAATCATGCCCCAACGAGATTGCAGATAATATGATTCCCCAATGGTTAAGGATATTATTCTGAGCCGTTGAGCTCATCTGACTTAGGTATATGTATGTGATGTATACCTGAAGAAGTTGCAAAAGGCATCGCGATGGCGGGCGTCTTAGGAGAAAATTGAGAATAATACAAACAAAAAAAAAAAAATAATAAGTATCCAGGGTCGAGAGGTAAGAACTTTCCACCTCAAGATGGTTGTTTTAAATAAATGGAGCAACTAGGGACAAACAAATTATCCTGGCCTCCTCTAAGGATGTAAATACTGCCACATAGTTCATTCGTAAAGCACAAGAGCCTTACTTTCTTTACTGCCGTATTTTCATTTCGTTTAGCTTTGCGAGGGGAAATTTAATTTTCCTCGAAAGGAAATTAGATGATGGTATCGCAGGGGATATTCCTACGCTGCCTTCCACTGTCTCTCTGGCGTGTCTATCTTTTGATTAACATTTTCAAATGGGCTTTTTATGATTATTGTTATCCCTTGTCACCGACAAACGAGAGCGACCCTCTAAGGCTAAATGTACAAACATGGTGAAGTATATTTATACAGTTCCCCACCTGAAACCGGGACAGCACTTTTTCCTTCTTCTTCTTCTTCTTCTTCTTTTTTTTTGGTTTCAATTCCTTAGGCTTCGTGTCCTTAGGCCGATGACATTAAAACGATCATTACTTGTTAAAAAGTGCTTACCACAGAAGAGAATAATTAAAATTCTTTGCTAGGCCATCCATCATTTTATGTACCTATGTGTATCAAACTTTCAATTTTCGGCTGAGCTCTCGGCGAACTAAGACAATTTAATTGTAATTCTCATCAATCAAACATCTGAAGGGGATTTTCCATTCAATATTACTAGTTACATATTTAAACGAAATTAATTTTGAATTCTAAAGGTACGTATAGTGATTGATTGCTATGTCACTGCAAATGATGACAACAGAAAAGAAATGGGTACTGCGGAAAGATAAACTAGGCAAAATCAAATGGTGTTGTCATTTGTTTGCATGTACAACAAGTTCATAAATTAGTAGTACTAAGATTAAAATATTAGAAAAAGAACCGATAACTAAATAAACAAGTTTGGAATGAGAAAGGGAGCAGGAAATATTTAACTTCGTTATTGTGATGTTTTATAACCTGAAAGGTGGCTGAACAAAAGGAAAAACATACGCTCCTGACATCTTTCTTATTCGAATAAAAATCCTGTTTAAAAACTAGAAGATGGAGAAGTAGTCCAAATTTAAAAAAAATGCTAGGAAATGAAGTGAAAAATTACAAAGACTTTTTATCATAGTCGTTCTAAGAAAAAACTTTATAACTTTTAAAAAATTTATTGTTTTTGAATGTAAAAAGATCTCAACAATTGAAAAACACCTGGTAAGGCATTCATGTGTCTCTTAATCATTCTTTTGAATGTCCTTATCAGCATATTAGTTTCTAAATGTTTGTTAAATCTAGCACAAGTCAGTGGTCTGTCGAACCTATTGATTGTATTGTTTATCTAGAATTTTCTTTTGTTTTCAGTTATTCAAAGAATCATGCAAAACCAACACAGCAGAATACTGATAAAAAAAGGTAACAATCAATAACTTTCAGACTTGTCTCCCTCATACTATTCCTATTTCACAGATAATGCATCACATACGATATAATATATGACTTAAAAATTTATTTTACAAAAAAAAAACAGTTTCACATTAATATTGTATGATTGCTGTCATTGACTGATTGATTCGATTGAGTAAAAATATTGTTTTACATTTGTCATACTATGTCTCTACAATGAATGATAAATTTTCATACCTACATTTGACACAGCAAAAAATAATGATGTATCAGTCGCTTTTTTCCTGTAGGCAGCCAAACACTTGCTCTTTGGAAAGCTTAACTCGGGGCTTCCGAATTGAAAAGTGAGCTTTAATTAGACTCAGAATTTTATGAAAAGATGATTGAATGACCAAAATTAAAATAAAATTGGTAATTTAATTTCTGTTTACTTATATCAAGGAACAAGAGCATTCAGTAGTCAAAATAAGGTTGGAACAATCATTTTATTGAAAAAACTTTTTATCCTTTGTTTTTGTCTGCTATGTACTTTACGTGTATTTTGGTGATGATAAGAATCGTTATACGTCTGTGGAAAATTCCAATTCCCCCAATCGCATTCCTTTTCTTGCCTCAATTCTAACTTGACTAACTATTCAACTAATATTTATCAAAAATGGGTTAAAAAAGCGAACCCTTCAGTTTCCAAAACTCGGCTACAAGCTTTTAAAGACAAAATGAGAAACACAAAAAGTTGCACACAATAATGGTAGTTCTGCGAAAAAGGCTTTCAACGAACGCAGGAAAGAATGTAAGGCGGCGTTGTTCAACCGAAAAGCAAGATTTTCTGAGGCTCGAAACAAAGAGACAGCTTCGCATATAAGCTAAGAACATTAAATAAGAGAAATTAGAGGCTGATCATGCAGTTTTTGTTTTGTTACTATTATTTTTATAATTCACGTTCTTCACAGGTGGCGACAGTATTGTGATGATCTTTTGAATGAACAGTTTCCTCGGCGCCACTTTCCAACAGCTGCACCTGACTTTACGGAAGTATCCGACGTCACAGTCGAAGAAGTTAGGGAGGCAGTAAAGAACTCCAAAAAAGGCAAAGCGATTGGGCCAGACGAGGTACCATATGAGTTTTGGAAAAATATGGGAGACATCGGGTTAAGAATTAAGATGGCTCACGATTCTCATCTCCAAACTTGTAAGAGGTGACAGTTTGCCTAATCAATGGAGGGAAAGTTTTCTTCTTCCAATGTACAAGGGAAAGGGAGATACCAGAAGCTGTGACAACTATCGTTCGATCAAGTTGATGTCCCACACTATGAAGATCGTTGAGCGGGTTTTGGATAGCCGACAGCGGAAAATAATAAGGCTGTCTGATGACCAATGCGGGTTTGTCGCGGGTAAGTCAACTACAGACGCAATCCAAAGCATAAGGATCATTATGGAAAAACACCGAGATGCCTTAGAGGATTTGCATATTGTGTTGGTTGACTTCGAAAAGGCATTCGATCGACAACCACGAGATCTGATATGGGTGGCCCTCAGACACCGAGGAGTTCCTGAAGCCTATGTGCGAATAATTATGGACATGTACGAGGGAGCAGTTACAAAAGTGAGATGCCCAGCTGGAGTCACCGAAGAATTCCAAATAACAGTAGGTGTACATCAGGGAAGTGTCTTGAGTCCACTGCTCTTTATTTCTGTTCTGGATTATTTGCTCGAAGGAAAAGTAACGGACAATAAAGTACAACAATTATTCTTTGCTGACGATGGAGCCATCATAAGCGAGAATCCTACATCCCAGCAACGAGCACTTGACGTTTGGATTGATGTTCTGGAAGGAAATGGGTACCGTATTAGCGCTAAAAAGACTGAATACCTGTGCTGCCCTTTTTCTGATCCAGAAAAGCCTATTCCAGACATTTATTTGAATGGAAATGTGCTTCCCAAGTGTGAAAAGTTTAAATATCTGGGATCTATGATCAATAGTGAAGCATCTTGTGATGACGACATCAATCATCGAGTAAGCGTAGGGTGGATGAAGTGGCGAGAAAACTCCGCTATCTTCTGTGATCGAAAAATGCCCCCTAAGCTGAAGGGAAGACTCTACACAGCAGTTGTCCGTCCAGCTCTGACATACGGTTCACAATGTTGGACAATGTACAAAAAGTATGAGAGCAAATTGACGGCAGCCGAAATGAAGATGCTTCGGATGACAGCAGGAGTAACAAAGCTTGATCGAATTAGAAGTACTAAGATCCGTGGAAGCCTTCATGTCAAAAGTACCATCTTGGACAAAATTCAGCACGACCGGCTCAGTTGGTATTGTCATGTTCAAAGGAGAGACCCGCAGAACCCCGTCAAAAAGGCAATATCGTACAACGTTTCAACAAATTCGCGACGAAAAAGAAAAGGCAGGCCAAAACACTCCTGGTACAAGCAAATGCAAAAACAGCAGCATTTGGTTGGCCTCAGACATGGAACAATCCAAAACCGGGAGGCTTGCCGACGATTTCTGAGGTCAACGCGGCGTACGTACCCCACAGGCGGATCACTAGTGTGAAGCAGAAAAGTGGGAGAGTTGTGATCGCTTCAAGATCACTACTCGTAACGCCGAAAATGAAAAAGAAGAAGATTTTTATAATTCACGTTCAATCCAAGGGGTTGTCACTACCCATGATGGTGCTAGGAAATAAGGATAGGATAAGAAAGGAAATTCCAATGCAAATTATTCTTGAATTTCTGTGCATTATAATTTATAAAATTGGGATTGGTAAAGCATTCCACATCCGGGTTGAGTCGCTAAAATATGAACTGCCGTACTTAACTGTACGATCGAAGTTATGAAACAGTCCCAAGGGTCAGCAAAATATCTTTATCTCGTAAATGTATATTCTTCTCAGAACTGCCATTTCGCTAACGCTGTCGTCGAGTTAAGTTTAAATTCAAAAACAAAAATCTTCTGATAGGTCATTTTTGTACTTTCTATACAACAACCCCTTAGAATTAAACTCGACATTTTTTCAATGTCAATGTTAACTTAATAAAAAAAATCCAAATTATTTATGAGAAGTTGTATTGTTCGCCATACGTGCAACTATACAAAAGGTGCTGAAGTGCAATTTTAACTTGCTTTGCTTTCAAAAAATAACATTTTACCGTTACTATATGCAAATCAGTTTTCAAGTCCCTACTGAAACTTTATTAGCATAAAACACGATTTAATCCGTTTGCATGAGTTCCTTCCGTATTTGCACTATATCTAATTTTCAAAGCTATCCACAAAACAAAGTTGCATCTTCTTTAGAAGATTTCCCAGCAGAACCCATCTGTGGGTATATACCGTTTACGTATGTAGCATACCTTACCTATGCAGGAAAATAAAATGGATTGAATAACTTATGGCGGCTGGTCGCCTTATCCTCCTCTTTTATTCACTTAAACTTGGATCACTGGCGTTTATGTGTGATGCCTGCCGTTCGAATGGGATTTGTATTTATAGCATTTTTTCGAAATGTAAATCACAGTTTCGAAGGTGAATGTATATGGTGTACGAATATAGACATGTGGTTCCTTTGTTCTTCGTATGAAATGTTGTTTTTACAACAATGAAAAAGGATCTCATATTACTCATCCTAGGCTAAATGAAAGAACACAAAATCTCCAACAGTTGATCCCTCCAGAGAAAGGAATTTGCTTTTCTTTCCAAAATTTGTTTTCGAAAATTGCCAATGGCATCCGTTAGGTTGATGAATATATATATTCCGACTCAAGTGGGTGGCCACAAAGACAAAAGAGGACTTTAACAGCACAAGGATAGTCTTCTGCAAACGAAATTAAACATTTGTACCGAGATTTCGTATACATATCCCTATACATATTTTCAACTGAAATGATCTATACAATCTACGTATACATATAAATGACGTAAGGAGAGAGAAAATGAAGGAGTATTTTGCAGCAATTGAATCTCGAATCAATAAATGAATGAATCTATTCAAAATACCATACAAATATATAACTGTAGGTGTACATACCTACACACACAGTTCTGCAAAAAGGCGAATATCCTTAAACTGAAAACAACAGACTGTGCGTATGTGACAAGAAAACTCATGATGAGAAAAATATCGCATCCAGCAAATTGAATTTTTTCGCAATTGAATAGAAGAAAACAAAACTTGTTCGGTTGTTGTTTCTCTAAAATTCGAAATAATATACGATTGTAGAAATAGTTTTAAGAACTCTTCGATTTGCCTAAACGATTCATATGTAGGTATACTGTTTATAGTGTTTGTACACTACAGTGGTTTTGAAATCGAATTTGTCAGACAGAAAATGAATAGACATTTATTTAAATTATGTTAAAAATTAACTTTTGAATGCTATTTGAAAAATTTTTCTTTGAAATTCCTTTGTGAAACGTTTTTTTCAATTATAGCCTGTTCAACGAGCCAAATTTTCCTCTCATGATTATGAAGCAAATGTTGATTACAATTTTTTAGCTAAAATAAAGAAGATACACTAACTGTAGCTGACTTTTGAAACAACATTTATCATGGGCTGATGCAGCCTCTGTATAAGTCACAATCCCTTGAGCTTCACGAAGGAAAAGTTTTGCATTTTGAAATTTTAAATTGAAAACTTCTCAGAATAATTTCTTACCCCTTTTATATACCTAACCTAAGCATAAGAGTGAAGTATATAGTAGTGCTAATGCATGATTCAAGTTGCCAGTGGTTGCTTCGTATAATATATTCACTAATAAACAACAATCGACTTGATTGTGCCTTAATTGGGTCGGATATGGAGCATTTCCTGTCCTCTCTTACGTTTAATAAATACCTACCTAAAAAGGTGTAAAAGTGAATATATTATCCTCGTTTCTAGGATTGAAGTTTTTAGTTGCTTATCCTTCGAGTTTTTGATTACCATTAAGTCTGTCCCTCATCAAAAGCCACATCCCAGAGATGATTCTTTCAAGACCCCATACTTTGAATGGAAAACGTACACACACATACTCATCGTTTTATATAAACTGGTGCACAGACACTAATTATAGAGATTTTGGTTCATGAATATTCAGAAGAACGCACCTATCCCCCATCATGTTCCTTGCAATCCTTTCACAAACTACTCGATATCGGCTTGAAAACTCTTCCAAAAGCTATGGCACAGTGTGAGGAAAAGATGGAATGAGGGCTAGGAAGGAACCAAATTTTCTCCCAAATGCTAATAAGAAAAGTTTCAATGATTTAACTTTTCTCGTTTAAATTAAAATTGACATGAAATTTGTAGCTAATGTTATGTTGAACGCTGATGGTACATACGGACGTGCAAAGCGGATTCTGATAAGTTTAGTTTTTGGTTGTTAAAGGATCAAGGGGACGACGACGCAACGATATTTTTAAATAAAAGATATCTCTTTGCTCTGGAGTAGTTTATTCAACCGTTAATTCATTAGAGATGCCCTCATTAATGTTTAGCTTGTGAACGCTTGTGAAATTGAATTTATGTAGGATTATAAAGTTCGGTTATGTAGTTTTTGTTTAAATATTAATCTATTTTAACATTTTTCGAAACAAATTTAAATGTGGTAAGCAACTAATTAGGTATTTAACTCGGCTAAAGAAAAAAAAAGAGTAAATGAAAAAGGTTCAGAGCAATGATACTCTTATTATTTTTTATTTTAATATTTATATTCTATTGCTCCTAAAACTTAAGAAATGTTAGATAAAAATACGATAAGAGAAATAATAAATAAGAGAAATAAGATAAATATCTTATTTATTAATATATAAATAGAAATATTCTGAGTTTACAAATTAAAAATGGCGATTTCTCACCTAAGAAAATACGTACATTATTTTACAATCTCTGGAGACCGATCTCTTGGCTGAAGGTCAAAATTTGTTAAATTCTTCGTTTGAAAAAATTTAAGATGATAAATCAGTTCCATCTTCTTAAATTGAAAATAGCACTTTGAATATGTATTCAAAAATAAATGTTAGTAGAATTTACTATCTCTAAGACTTAACAAGGTTGCATCACATAAACTTCATAGTCTATACTTTTCTTCGAATATACATTTCTACATTCTTAAAAGCACAAACTTAATTTATTTAATAAATTGTGTTCTGTTTCCAGCATTCCATGGCATCCTTTAAAAAGAAAAAAAATACCTGAGTGCCTTCTAGGTAAATCATTTTAAATAATCAAGCACTACATTGCGGCAGTATAAAAATTTTATTTTTCGTGTAAATGTATTATGTATACCTACATATTCTACATACCTTACCAGTAACAATAAATTTTAATTAGTAGGATCAACCGCTAATAAAGGAACTTTGCACTAATAAGCCATTAATCCTCTAAAAGCTCATAAATATACCAGATGTAGGCAATAAAGTGGATTTCATTGCCCGTCTTGTTTGCACCTTGCCATTATTTCTAATTAACTCCGACTTTTTCATAGAAAACGAGGCAACAAGAATAGCAAATGTGTACCTTTACAGCACTCTAGTGCCTTCCCATCATTCTGGGTAAACTGGCAAGGATGCGTTTCGTATATCTGACGTAAAAATGTCGTTATACGGGAAATTTGTTTTTGGTTTTATTTCTTCAGAGGCTAATTAACTTTCGTTGTTGGTATAGCCCCCTGGCAATGATGGCAATGGTTGTGGTGACAATAAGGCCGTGAGATATGGTTACTTTGTACCATCGCAAAAGTGGAAAGAGACAATAGAATAACCCAGAAAAAAAAATTTCCCGCAACTTATGGAAAACGACTTCTTGGGTAGCGAACTGATGAAACCGAACAGTTTATGTGTCATTTGATATAATTATTATATTTTGTTTGTTGTGAAATCAAAACGAGACTGTTGCATAGAACCTTAGATGTTAAGGATCTCACTTGACTTTTATGAACTTGACTTGTGGATAGTTTCGGTGTGGATGTTTAAAGCCAAGTTCCAATAGAAACTGATAGTTGAAATAAGTTTCTTGAGTGGCTTGAGTGATAATCGAAAAATTCGATAGCTAAAATTTTTTGGAGTAACAAAAAAACATGTAAGTACTAAGTTCTCAAAGAAAATAAAATACTTTAATAGCTTGTTTAACCTTTTAGGTGAATTTTGATTTGTGATATGTAATCAATGGTACTTTTAATACTAGATTCTTGTATTTGATGATCATTGTGTGCGGCTTCTTTAATTGAACTTAATCCAATAATACAGTAATCGCATTTATATTTTCACGACTGGATATTTCAAGAGCACAACCGGAGATGACATGCCTTTATTGGATGTAGAAAGACAAACATAATTTATGCTCCCCAACGTTAATAAGAAGACTGCAACATTTTTGCTACCTCGTAGCAGAAAAGAATGTAGAAAACTTTTTGGAGTTGCCACGGGGCACTTTTCTTTTGCCAAATATTTGAACGTGTTAGGCTTAAGTGATACCACACCCTGTGAATCTTGTACAGAAGATGAGGACACCGCGGAGAACTTCCTCTGTGAATATCCTGGTATTTCTCGCATGGGTTTACAGGTAGTCGGCGTATATATGATGAAAGTTGGTAGCTTATAGGCTCCTTATCATTGCAGCGTCTTTTGGCTTTTCTAATCTAATAGATATTAAAAACCTCCAACAGAAAAAAAATTCGCATTTATACGATTTCAAGTAAATCGCTTCAGCTAGATGTAACAAATCTTATACATTTTGTTTTGTTTTTAATAATATCTAGGTATTCAATAAATTTAACGAGCTTAAATAGTTGAAATTGTGGACTGTTACATTGCGGAAATAAAGTACGAAGTACCTAATACATACCTTATATGAATTTGTTACTTGAATTGTGACTCTGAGCTTTACATATAAATTCTACAATTTTCTCGATTTCCCGGTACCCCAATCGACTGCGGACTAACTCCATATTGTTGGTTTTTCCCGAAAAAACCATCTTAACGAATGTTCTTTAACCCCTCTTTTTTATGAATATTTGATCTAAGATGGTCAAAGGTTGATATTGAATCCTCAAATGAATGTGCAACGTCGATGGAAACATCACATTGATTCACAATTTAAATGCAAAGAGAGACGTCCCCTACCCCCTCGGGGAATGAATTTCATCCAATGCGGTATTCCTCGACTCTTCAGTTATATTGCCAAATGAAGTGCTCTCATGAATTATTTATTTTCCTTCCGGATAATAAAACCGCAATATTTACCCTTTAAATTCTTGATAATATGTTTTTGTACACGTTTTCGAAAGGATTATTATTATTATCATCATCATCGTTCCCATCTCTTTTGGTGAATGCCAATATCTGGTAAATTAATGCAGGATCGGCATACCTCAAAAGGGATTTTTTGTGAAGATTCCTTCTTTATGTATCTTTTAGCTTTTTGGCACAGAGTTAATACAAAATTTAAATTGATGTACAACATTTTTCCAAAGGGCATTGGGCATTGAAATGTGGGACGTTGAAAGGGATGCAGTTCTTGTTGAAAATAAAAAGGAGTTGCGAACTGAAAGAAATGCAAGGTTGATTATTATTGCGCTTCTTATAAAGCAATATTGGTTTACTGTATTTCAGAAGTTTGTTATTCATCCTTCTATATTCATAGTGCTGCAGAATTTAGTGAAAAGATTTACAAGTAACTTGTTTCCGAAGGGCTAATCAAATGTAATAGAGTGGGTAGCCAACTTTTATATCGAATGTTGGCTATCAAATAGCTATAATTTTAGGTTTAGAATTTTAATTCAAAACACGAAGCTGACCTGGGATGATAATAGCAAAATCAAGCACTTTTAACACTTTGAAACATGCCCTCTGTTGAGTGGTAGTAGGCAATTGAAATCCAACTATTGGTTCGAAAAATTTCAGCCATAACTTATTATACAAGAGCAGTTATACCGGATTTAGCAGAGTTTGAAGAGCAAAATTAATATTTTATCGCTTATAGTACCTTTATTTATAATGCAGTGAAATTGTTGCTGTAGCGAATGACACATATTTGTCGAAAATGGCTATTCTGAAAGTTTTTTCTTTGTTTCGATATTCTTCGTAATAACATTTCAAACAATTATTGACATCATATTCAGTATTTTCTAATAATAAAGTGAATATCTTTATTTGGGTTAAGCATATTAATGAGTGTATAAACCCGCGCCGACTTGAATTTGACATAAAGTGTACCGGCAATCAAACAGCAAGTCCATTTTGTTCGTCCTAATAGCTCAAAAAACAAGATTTGTAAATAGCATGGCTTTTATTAACAAAGAACTTTTAAAACCATTAATTTTTAATGAAATACATTTATACAAAATTATTTTTTGTAATACATATATAGATATTCCAAAACCACGTTTTACTTTTTTATAGCCCTAATTAGTTGACTGATTTACATTACACAGAGAAGAACAATGAAACCTAATGTAGGATCAACTAAAAACAAGGCCCCAGAAATAATGTGCAACCAATTTAGCATTAAAATTAAATAGGTATACGCCCATAACTAAGTGTGCATGGTATGGTAACAGAACGACAGCCTGTGGCTAAAACTTCTCTACACTAACAAATTTTCCGCTCGGATATTAATTAAGAAAACTTTTTTACTATAGCCATTCATAATACTACAAAAGTTTTCTCATTAAGAATGTCGCAGAATTTTTATTCTCCCTTTATAATAAAAGCCCCAATGTAGGTTTATTGGCTTTGAAGTAGTCCTAGTATTTCACAAGCCTTATATATCGTGTCCGAACCCAGTGCGTTGGTGAAGCCGAATCCTAAATTTGAACGATTCAGGTGCACATGACTGGAACATGTTGCTTTCTTTAGTATGTATATCGCCACCATGGAGCTATGTAGGTATGTCATTTACGATTTATATAGGTAGGTATATGTGTCATGCATGAGCAAAGGCAAATAAAGCATTGCCGTCCTTAATGTCGTCCGTTTCAATCAAACGTGACACAGCAGCTCCAAGTGAGATTATAAGGACCACCGCTGACGAGGTTGGTTCTGATTCTGAGTGAACGAAACGGGCAAATGAGTGTTTAACGCAAAAAGCTGTTTTCTGTTTACATAATCTGATAAAACGTAGGTCCCATGTAATGGCACGAAAACTTGGACATAAGCAGCAACATGCTGCAGATAAAAGATTAAAGATAAGTATATGTCGATATTTTTAAGTGGCTATTCGAACAACTGTCATTATCATACAATACTTGCTGTTCTTAGGAAAGAAAATGTATTCCTTTTTTTTGAACATCGAATGTTTTTGTGTGGGTTGGAAGGAAGCTTTATTTAAAGACTGGTTGTGATTCAAACTCGTTTGTTGTTTTGTTGAAGATTCTTTCTTTATTTTTTACAATTGATTAACAATCTCAGAGTAAAGTCAACCGTTAAGGCTACGAAAACTCACTCTTGTGTTCCTTAAAGTGCTAAAATGTCAGAATATTATAAAAAATCTATTTTAAGGCTAAATTTCTCTAGGAAGGCCTACCAATCCCAATCAAAAGTTGTTGATATCAGAGAAAAGAGGTACGCTAACATAAGCATTTAATTCATTTAAGCCATTTCATTGACCGTTTTATGAAATAATTTTGTCATTTATTCAAAAAACAACTTATGGTCTACAGACATCAAAACGTGAACGTAAGATCATGATTTTCTGAAAACTCACAAAAAAAAAAACACATAAACTCGTTCACAAATAGAACCATAGAACACTAAGACCTAAAAACTATCTAGAACCAAAATGTTGATTCCCTGGCATCTATCTACTCCGATATTGAAGATATCTCTTTTGTTTGAAAGTTTTCTTCCTATACTTTTGTATTAAAAAGAAGGTGGACAACGCTTCAAATTGATGGGGTGATAGACATGCTAAGATCGGATAAAGTTGAACTCATGCAAAACTTTTGATTGGGAAAAGTTTTCTATGGAGTATTTCACAATCGTATTGATATTTTTCTTTTTTTGTGAATTTTTTCACACTCTACTACTACAGAAGAAAGTTTAAAGTTTTTCCGGACTATGGTAACGTAACACATTGTCAAACGGTTATCACTATTTTTCCTTTCATCAAAGCAACTGGACATTGAGAAAGAAAAAAAACTTTCCCTAAACGATGAAAGTTATAGAAATAACTTTACCTTTTTTATTACTTTCTGGTGGGAGAGATGAAGAATCATATAACAGATTCAGATTGAATGATTTTGCTTGATAATTTGACTATGAAAAACCAAGATTTTGTTAATCAATCAATAAATCAAATTTCGCATAAGAGTTTTGATGATAAAAAAAAGATGATTCCTGTGGCATTTGTACATATTTATATATATATAAATACATGTATGTGTTTATCCTTGGCGCGTGTATAAATGTTTTTTTTTCAACACACTGCAGGAAGATATACGATGTGATGTGAAGCAAACAATACCATATCTGCTAGTCGACTCTATTTTCAAAGTGGCAAATGAACACGAACTGAAAGCAGAGGAGGATGTATTCGGCTGAATAGTTTTATGCTAATTTAAGGCTGCGATGCATTCTTCCTGTCAACAGGAACCATTACTGTGCAATTAAGCACATGTTTATGTGTCATATGGGTGTAACAGAAAATGCAATGGAGTAGTTGCTGCCAGTGTTTGAAATTTACATTTATCTACACTTATATTTAGGTATGTGTTTACGCTGAGGATGAAAAGGAGATAATGCTTTTTGCTAGAGCAATGCAAAATGACGAAACGAAATCGGATGTTAGATTCGAGTAAAGATGGCATCGGATTATGGCTTCAAACAATGTTCATATAGACTTTGAGCTAAATGAGAATTTATTCTAGAAAAGTGAATGGTTTTCAAGGAAATCCGATTTTAATCAGTCTGGTTTGCTAATTCGAGTAGATTGTTATTGGTCGAAAATTTTAGAGATTGAGTGCATTGTTTAGTTATTTCCTTCCGTCAACAAAAAAGAAAAAAATTAAAAGTGAACATTTAAACGTTAAAAGGTAAAAATGTAACATTTTATATTTCATAAAAGCTATTATTGGTATGTAATAGTATGCATTTCAATAAAAACGCTTTTTCTGTATGTTCCGACACTTTTGTAGAAAATTTAACGTATCCTTTGACTTTTCGAGCAGCCTCAGCTTGACAAAAAGGCAAAATTCGTGTTTTTTGAGCCTTTGCTCAACTTCTTAGCACTTAAATGTCTCAATGATTTTGCTAAAGAGCAAGTTCACACCGCGCGCCGACAGCCTGTAGATGGGGGTCCCACCCCTGCCCCTGGAAGGGCTGTTGAAGGGATGTTTTTCAAAATTAAATTAATATATGTAATTTTGATGAAACTTCGTGTGAATCAAGCAGTTTGTTGCCTTCTCTTTTCTGCCAAAAGCTCATTTGTCACTATCTTTTTGAAGAGATCGTTTCATGTATGTAAGCATTGATGAGCCTAGAACAAAACTGACATTGACTGGATTTTAATCCAATTAGCTTACAAGTTACAACTCGCATCGTAAACTATTTTGCCAGTAAAATCTGCTAGCACGTCCGAAAAATTATACCATTGGTTACACGAGAGCCATATGGCTGATATTTCAATCAATTTTAAACGCTTACAAAAAATGTTGACCTCTTGTAAATGGTGAGCCGACATTTTTCACTTCTATGTCATATACACACATACGCATACACCATCCCATAGCTTACAGTGATTTTTAAATTTTTCCTAAAAAAAAATTAGTCTAACTGGTAGGTATCACTTGAATTTCAGAAAAAATAATTATTTGCTTGAATAGAGGATTTTGTGTTGGTGTGAGGATTGAGGAATAGACATAAAGTTGACCCAAGTAACAATTTTAGCTCTATATTAGCTCTTGCAGCGCTTAAAAAGCTGGGTTAACTGGCCGAATTAAATTCATGTTGCTCTGCAAGCGCTTCTAGAGCTGAAATAACACTCATTAAGAGCATTTTTTTCGACTTTGAGAGCTAGAATTAGCTCTATATCACTTCTTGTATAGCAATTGTAGACTGCAGTAGCATTAGTGCAAGCGTTATCACCATTCTAGAGCTGCTTAAAAGCTACTTTCGTGGTATTGAAATGCACGAATAGGGCTCTAAATATGATGCTAGAATGGCTGTATGCTCTACAATAGAAACAAAATGACATTAGCGTTTTGATTTAGAGCACTCTGCTCTATAGAAGATTTATCAAAAGCTAGTTGTGTCACATTTTGCTGTAAAATGGAAATACAAAAAAGGTTTACTTAAGTGTGAGTGAGAAAATAATAATACTCATAAAGACAATGAAAATTGTTTGCTGGTATTCGAACTCTGCAATAAGTAACTTTTCGAACATACACTCATGAATCCTGAGAGAGAAAATGTTCGAACTAATGAATAGAAAAAACGAAACGTATTATCGTGACGGTGAAATATTAATTAAATAACACGATAAAAACAATGTTGAGTAATGATTTCATGTGCCACTCTATTTTCATCACAAACATAGATGTTGCACTTCGAAAATTTACAACGCGCCTCAGAAATATTTAAGTTTTAGTAATAAATAAAAACAAAATCAAAAAAAATTTGTGGAGAAGTTGGTATGAAAAATGGTAGTCATTACCAAAACCACCATTTTAATGACGCCGCAAAAACATCTCCTCTAGAGCTACTATACAGCCCATAGTGCTACAAGGTTGTCTTTCTAGAGCAGCATAACCAGGAAACAGGGTGCCTCGTTTAAATTTTTTTTGCTCAAATATTTTTTGACGACATTTTCATATTATTTTCATAAATTTTTCATGTTCATTTGATTTGTTCGCAGTGATCAATGCACAACAAAATTGAAACTTGCAAAATAGTTATACATATTAATTTGTGACCACTTTTTTGGAGGTATTATGTTCACAAAGTACATGTAAAATCTAATGTTTTCTTTCAATAAAAATTCAAAAAATACATTTTCCATGTTCTTTTTGCCAATAAAAATTTTACAAGAGAGAAAACTATACACAAATACAGGTCTAAGCTCATTTCACAAAGACAACTTCATAATAAGAACCTAAAAAATAGTTTGATCACGAGCAAAAACTTTTTTTTATGTTAAAAAAATCTCGTCACATGTTGTCAATGTGAAAACTCAAATTGTTGAGTCAAAAAAGAATTTTTTTTTTTTTTTGATTTAAAATATTCATTTTTTCACTTTACTTTGACTTTATGACCCTGTCGCACCTGGAACGTCGAAAAAATTCGATTTTTCGTGATTTTTTTCCCCGCATATAAATAGTCATTACAACTGAACTTACATGTCCTTCTTTTGACAGCTGAAAAACAACCTACATATATAACAGTGCAACTTTAGATATAGTAAATAGTAGAGTGAAACAGTTCTCTTTTCGATAAATATGTTTCGAATGCAAAGTTAGAAACGAAATATATTCTCTGTAATAGTATCACCCTGTACATTACTTCTTCTTTATTCAGTTGCTCTATTTTTTGACAGACTTGTTTTTTGTTTTTTTTGTCAAGCTCCTTTAAAGTAAAGTTAACCTGCACTGTAGAGCGTTAAGCTCCCGATCAGCTCTTAGTACATCTCTCAAGCAGATATAAAGCCTTTGTAAAGCAAAGAGATTTAAAATGAGTTAGGCTCGTGGAGTGTTGCGGTAAAGGTTGTAATAAAGCATATTTATAAAGCAACTAGCTTTATAAGGTTTAAGAGCTTGGAGATGTCGCAAGGCACATATTTAGAGCATTAGGCTCGTGGAGTGTTGCGGTAAAGGTTGAAATAAAGCAAATTTATAGAGCAACTAGCTTTATAAGGTTTAAGAGCTTGGAGATGTTGTAAGACACACATTTAGAGCATTAAATAAACTAAAAATTGCCAGAAGCTGTAACAAAGTTCAATATAGAGCAGAAGCCACGGACTTCACTCTTTTAAAGCTTTTCTAAAGCATATTTAAAACTTGCAGCTCCAAAAATGTTACTTGGGGATCGATTTGTTCAACTACGTAATCGGATCGGATTCAGCCGGCTGAATTAATCCGCAAAGTCCTTCGTGGAATAGTAAATGCACCATGGTATATAAGAAATAGCGATTTACATCGTGTCCTACAAATAGAAACGGTTACAAGTTGTAAGAAAACATGCTGTATCACACGATTAGCCACTGCATAGTCATATCAACTCTGAAATGGAGTCCGTATTAAGTACGAGAGGCAATGTTCGGAGATTAAAAAGAACCAAGCCACACGAGCTAATGGTCTAAAAGTCATGGGAAGCATTAAAAGCTTAAGCTTCCCTTAGAGCGATTATATTATTGAGAAAGAAAAAATTGTCGATCGTTTATAGATTGGTTCTGATTACGAGGAGTTTTTAGTGAGGTAAGAATCCCACACTACTTGGTGTCGAATACTGCCAAGTGTCTTTTGAAGATTTCATCCTGACAAAAAAAAAAAAAAAATTTATCCACCTCTCTTCCGCTTACAAAATTACTTGGACCTTCACTACTCCCCTGACAACCAATGGAACTGTGAAGAGACATAGTTTCCCCTAAATGCTAATAACAAAATACATATTGAGCTTATTTTAAAAACCGAAAAATGAATTCCTATCAATTTAACTGGCTAAATTCTTTATGCCTTATCTCCAAAATAATGAATATGGGGTGCCATCAAAGGTAGGTATTTACATGTTTTTTTTCTCATAAGATAATTATTTAGAGTGCATTACCTCACCGAAGGACAGAAATATATATTTACTTAACAAGATTTTTAGCGTGCCTGAATTATAGTCAGGGATGCTTCTGCATTGTGTCATCGTAAAAAATATTGTGTTTGTAAAAGCGAGGAAAAATTAATATCACATTTTGAAACTCATACCTCCATAAAACGAAGCATAGGTACCCTACCGTAACCTGGTAGATAAACAAAATAAAGTTTTTATCGCCGCTACGCACACATAACAACAAAACTAGTTCAACTTTTAAAATATGCATCCAAGTGCATCCAAAGCTGTATAGGTACTTACCTATTACATGACATTTTTGGTTGAACAGAAGCAAAACATTAGTCCGCTGTACAGGAAAAACACACCCGATTCATTTTCCTGGCTAAGGACCAAGTTTATCATCTCGCACACAAGACGGCACTCGCAACACCACAAACGTGTATACAATGTGTATCACTAACCAATAAGATTCATCCCAGAATATATTTACCCATGAACAAGAAGAACCCTTGAACTCATTCTTTTTGGTTTTCTTCGCACACTTGATAAATAATCAAAAAATAATTTTCGCCTTGTTATCGTGCCAAGAAAAACTTGACTCTGGGGAAAACAACCACTTCCAGAACGCAAGGCTCTCCTTATTAAATTATTCCATGGATGCTACCTGCTCTGCAAATACGACGAACTCTAGCAAATCACCCCACGTAAAGATCCAAGCCAAGAAGAGAGAAAAACAAATATTTTATTTATAGGTATCTCAATGTAGATTCCGAGATGCTGTATCCTGTACTTCTTTAGTTTGTTCCTTTGGCCCACTCGGATATACGTGATCTGAAACTTCAGAGCCAATAATTTGGTAATCAATTACTGATATTTGCCAACCACTAACAGTGACGTGATCAATAAACTGCGAATTAGTCGACTATCGAGAAAAAAAACCTACAAAACACACACCATACAATAGCATAGCTTAATCTGCTTGAGTGTTCGCTTAATGACCTGCACCAAACCTCTTAGAAAGAGGGTGTTGCCGCAGTTGCCATCCACGAATAGATTATCATTTCATATATCATTTGTGCAATGTCAAAATGTCATGTGTAATATTTCACCATTATTTTCTCCTTATCTACCAACCACGCTATTAAAACCGTGACAACCATGTCGGAAGAACAAGGAAGAATCTACGCAGGCAAAGCGCTTTAAAAAACAAAAGTGTTTTTTTTTCCTCTTCCGATGATATGGAGCGTAAAGAGAGATGGCTCTTTGCAGTGACATGTGGCATGTGGGTTTTACGCATTATAAACTGTCGGTGTTCCAGACCAGACTCGAGAAGAGCACAGGCCAGAGATGTTGTCGCAAGTCTGTTCTCAAATTTATGACTTATCAGCTTAATATGAAGCTGACATTATGTAGGTATATCACGAGATGTACTGCTTTTATGAAAATTGAAATAACTTTTTTCGCGAATTCTGTTGGAACCATTGGTTATTATTATTTTTTTTTTTTGTTCTCAGTGCCAGGACACTATTTTTCGCTGTCCCAAAGGTTATAAATTGCTTTTATGTATTTCTATGCTTTCATATAGGAGCATGTGTGTGAACAAAGATGAGATGCTCTTGGTTTTGAAGCAAAAAATGTCTTCGTATAGAGAAATTTACAACCAAATTAATCTTAATATTGTTGTAAGGTTATGCTTACAATTTGTTATAATTATTTCCCCACACTATTTGGTTGGTTTCATTTATTTTTAGATTTTAAATGGTAACAAACATTTTCGTAAGGCAGATAAATCAAAAGGCAAATTTAATCACGAGAAAAAGCGATATTTAGGACACAGCTATTTCGTGTCAATTTTTGTAATATTTTACTACCAATCAAATTTAAATGTCAAAATTATGCAGGACGTTTTTCATAAGATGTGACACAGGATGGATAGGTTGGGACAAGACAGGAAAAACCATATAAAAAACTGTGTTGTTTAATTAACACTTTATTTCACCGAAAGAAAAAACCTTGGTTGATTTAAACATGTTTCATTGTTAATCAACAATTCATCTAAAGTTGTGAAATTAACCAAGTTTCGTGATGAATTCAAATAAGAACTCATTTTCAAATCAAGTATGCTACCGTGATCAATTTTTTTTCAGGCAAGTATCATAAAAATGTTTAAATTAAGTATGTTCGTAGTTGATTTGAATATGTTCTAATTTTTAACCAACAACGGATTGTTGATTTCATACTTGATCAACAACAAACATATTTAACTAACAATTAAGGCTGAAATTACAAAAGCCATTACGTTTGTGATTGAAATACCAAATGTTGAACTATCACCAATATGTTTGATCAACAATGTTCATACTTCTTTAATCGATAAAGAATAGTTGAAGTATCAGTAACACTTTGAATTCCAATATTTTTCATACTTAAGCCCACAGGAAACGTGAAGTCACATAACGGAACTTCAATTCAATATGATAAGTTTCGTGACCATTTTATTTTAAGGGATAATTAGTTATTCTTTACTGTTGATCAAGTATGTTAGTTAGAATTCAGCCACGTTTTTATTTGCTCAACAGTTTTAATGTAAAATTTCTATAATAAATGCCTGAATTGAAGTTTGACCTATCAAATGTGTAGGTCAAACTTCAATTCAGGCATTTATCATAGAAATTTTGCATTAAAACTGTTGAGCAAATAAAAACGTGGCTGAATTCTCACGAACATACTGGATCAACAATGTTGTTCATATTTTACCTACAATTCAGAATTGTTGACGAAACACAAACGTTGTTAAAGTATCATGGACATGTATGTTTCTAGTATCACAACCGTTGTTGGTTAACAATGAAATTGAAAATGACGTTGTTGATTTAAGCAATGAAAATTGTAGCATTTCAATAAATAAAATGAAAATGCCAGCTTGTTTAATTTAAGTATGTTCCTGCTTGACGCAAAAACAAACAAGTTTCCTGTTTGATATTACCAAGGTTTTTCTTTCGGTGTTTAAGTTGATTGAGTAAATAGAATAAAAAAAATCAAATTATTTTTCTTCAATATCACTTTTACAAAACCTTTTCTTACTAGGGGCTATTTTTTCTTTCAATAATCAACGAACGAGAAAATTGGAAAAGTGACCATAAGGCAAAATTTTATAAAAATAAAAATGTTTTTTTTTAATTTTGTCCTTAAAATTTGATCAACAACTCAAAAACTGTTCACAAAACTAACTTAAACTAAAATGTATATTGAAAAATAATATATGTATTCGCGTTCAAAAACATTGCAGTTTGTCGTAGTTAGTGGCTTAGTTAATTTTTATTAGAAAAATAAGCCGATTTTTTACTTTTGCACCCTTCCCCACATCTAAACGGAGGGAGATAGACACCCTCCCCGCACGACTTTTTTCTTGTCTTGAGAAAACTTATCTGTCTTAGGCTTTTGTCTTACGCCAAACACCCTGTAAAATCGGGTCAAGAATGGCTTTTTGAACTTCTCAACGCCATTTTGAAAAAAAATTGTTGGGGGTTTGCAATTTTTTGCAGGTTCAGAATTGATTGGTAAGAACGCACTTTCCATTAACTCCCAGCTCGAAATGTTAAGGGTCACATTAGATAGTATTGCATATAAAGTTAAACGCATTAGTTTCCGGACACTTAACGTTTTTCTAAACTTTGACTGCGACCCATTTTGTAACCATAAATGCTACCGCGGACACACATATTCAGAAAGAATATAGATATTTCTCAATAATATGGCGTTCAAGTAAATTGAAAAAAATGCATTGTTAAAATTAATAAAATAAATATTCGAAGAAGTTCTATTTTCGTTAGCATCCGGACAGCAAAACTTAGTATCCGGACGCTTTTCTTTATTGTTCGGACACAGACATTTTAAGAAACAAACCCTGTCCGGATACTGAAAATATAGAAATATATGATAATCGCACATTTTAAGTATCCTGACGCTTTTGTTTTAGTATCCGGACATAATCATTAAGAAGGAAGCCCTGTCCGGATACTAAAAATACATGATGATCGCACATTGTTAGTATCCGAACAGCATGTCCGGATACTGAAAAACATATTCAATTTTGGTTTTAGTGTCCGGACACCACAGATAATTGAAAAGACTAATTTATAAAGTTTTTTTTTATTTGCAAATTGTTTTAGTTAATCATATTTCCAACGAAACCAATGACTTTCCAATACAGTAAATTGATTTTATTACTTGTTCAATTGCTTACTACTAAAAACTTTTGCCACAATTTTTTTTTTTTTTTGCACGAATCGACAATGAGACCGCACCTTCAAACCTTAAACAATAAAAAGACGCGTAGTTCGAAATGCGTTCGAGTAACTGAAACCTTGACATATTGAAGGACCCATGTTTGTTGACGTTTGTAGATTTTTTGCGTGATTAATCTATTAATAGCAAAAAAAGGCCAATGTGTCCGAATACTAACACTGTCCGAATACTAACACTGTCCGGGTACTAGGCGTTTACTCTATTTATTTGCTTCATTGTGTTCTCGTTGTATTTCTCATCACTCATAAGATCTATAATTCAAGTTTGGTCTCAGATTTGCACCCTAAGTCAATTGTCTAGTTCGAGGGACTCATAAAGTCGTTTTACTTTACTGCTTCTATTTTTAATTAAATAATGATCCATATCACTTTACTGTTTACAGGATAAACATACATAATAGTCAAGACCATCGCTGCCAAGTAATTCTTCAATGACATACCATCAGCACCAAAACTCAAGGGTAAACACAAAAGCTGGTAGGTACACTGAAAGTGCAAAGCACAAGCGAATGAAGACGACAGAGATGACGAGAGAAAAATACCAAACACAAGAAATTAAAAGGTCATGAGCGGTAAGCTTCTGAAGTAGACGTACAAAACCCAAGTCACGTATCCCGTGATGTCCCTTCGCTTGACGCCAAACAATGTTCTATATTTCTTAATTAGGTGTTCATTGTTATAAATGGCCTGTCATTTGATCGTGTGCAATTTTCCAGAGCTGTCACTGTACTTTGTTTTCGCTACTATGTGAGCAGCATAAATTCTACTCAAAAATTCAATAAAACAAAAGAAACTTCAAAAGAAACGAGTCGGCAGGAGCAATTAAGAGCCAAAACACTTTTCGAAGGCAGATGGCTTGTCCACGTCTACGGCACATCTCAAATTTTTATTTCCTCTTGTTCTAGAATTCTATAACCGACGAAACCGCAATTGAAGACAGCCAACTGATGTTATTAATGGACAGTCAACATAGCAACTTGGCTCTATGTTAAGATGTTATATGTACATACTTTTCGAAAGCAGTCACCATTCATCAATAGAGGGTTCGAATTTGCACACATTGATGAACGGATATTCCACACCTAGTCAGCCGAGCGGGGAGCCATATATGTGATTTGGGGGCCATAAATTGAATAAACGACTATCCATCAATCAAAAACAACGACGGGACACACAACCAACAGCCTTAATGTTTGTTGACTGACCTTTTTTCAATTATGCATGATTATTCAACTATTCCTTGAAGTTATGGCAGCACAATCAACACTTGCAAACATATACATTCATCTTTATGATAGATGTGGTTTATGGTTGCCAGCTTCTGATTTTGATTTTTTTATATGTCAAGTTCATAAAATTGCAGTGCAAAATAAGATTGAAAGTGAAAATATGATGATTAAAAGGTAATTCCAGAATCGTGAATTATTCGGTATAAAAATATATAGCTGGGTAGATTTTGTACCACTGCATTATGCATTAGTTCTTGTTTTATGTATAAATTGATAAGTTTACGCTTTGATATTTCGGAACAGAAAGTAGGTAGGTATAATTTCCCTTCTTTCCGAGGAGCAGAAAAACTAGGTCGAAGAAGCATCGATCGCCTAAATTTTGTAATATATATTCACTAAAGTGCAAAACTGGGTTCGAAACCGAATTGATTTGGTTAAGAAGCAGATTATCACAATCCTTCAGTATTTATATGAAAAAAACTTCACCAAATCCAATTCAGAAAATAACTCTAGTACTAGGTTAGGGACCCATAAACTGAATAGTAATCTAACATCGCACTTAATTTTAAATAGCATGGCAACATTGATGTTCGATGTATAAAAATCGACGCCTTTGCACTGTGTCGCAAAATTTGCATAATCCAATGGGATGGATGCGTCGTAAATTCTATGCGGGTGTATCATTTATGCCAGTAAAAGAGAACAGTGCCAGAGAACCATCAAGAAACACTTTATGATGCTGGAAGACACTTAACTGACTGACATTTCTGCATGCATGCCCCGAAGATTATAGCCTTTTGAATGCGACAATATTTTTACGAGCAACCATAGAACCCTCCTGGTATTAATTTTTGATTACATTGGGATCGTTTCAAAGTTCCCAGCAACGTCTTAATGGTCTAATTAGTACCACTTTTGTATACACTTGGAAATTGTCTTTTTTATTCGTTGATGTAACAGCTTTAGTAATTCTCACGTCCCGATCCACATAAAGTTTGCTGTGAAATTTCTTTGATTTTATAGCAAGTGCTAGCAGAACTCTATTTCAAAATGGGAATTTTAATGTTTAATGAAAGACTGTGATGAATTTATGCAGCACGGTATGCGCCTAGAGGAAAGTTAAGGACATCCCGTCCAACGATTGATGGAAATGGAGAATTTGAGAGAACATTTTCCACACTTGATAAGTGATTGAGATACATGAACGAGTGCTGCTATGGTGAAAACATTTTGAATTTTATGAAGTGCAAATTTATGCAGGACTTCCTGCAAACAAATTCTGCGCATTCAATTTGAATATTCGAACGCGAATGGGCAGAGAGTATGGTGCGTTTGATAGGCCATTTCAATTCGAATGGAGAATGAACATTCTATGACACTACTGTTGGCCGTTGATGGATCTCAAAACACTTTAGTTGAATTGTTGATTTTGCTAGGTAATGTCTATAGCTGAGGTTTTGAAGCAAAAAAAGTCTTCACAAAACTACATATTCAAGTGTGGTGATAAACTACAGTGTGATGACATTCAAAAAGCGTGACAGGTTTGAGTGCGTTCGATTATACAGGGTGTTTTGCATATGGTGCGGCAAAAGCTCAGGACAGATAGGTTGGATCAGGACAAGGCATTTCGGGGAAAAAAGGATTATTATAAAAAATTCACTTAATTTTTAATTAATTAAAAAAAAATTATACAAAATGAAATACAAAGTTATTGTTACAACAAACTTTAATGTTTTTCAAAGCTTATACTGTGCTGTTCAGTTACTATTTTATTTGAAGTAAAAGTCAATAGTTTTTTAGTAATCAAGTCTCAAAAATTTTTTTTTTTTAAATCTATTTAAATAAGAAATTAAATTTTTTTAATTTGATTTTGAAACTTGATTACTCAAAAATAGTTTACTAAAATTGATTGAATTAAAATGCTTACTTTTAATAAGCATTTTAATTCAAGCAAAGTTTCACCTCACAAAAACACAAAACTATGTAGTAAAAATCTGCTTAACATATATACTTTTTTTCAAACTAAGTCTATTTTTTATAAAACCGCCTCCCGCCTATACGGAGGAAGATAGATATCCTTTATAGTATGATTTTTTTTTCTTGTCTTTGCTCAAATCATCCCTTCTAAGCTTTTATCACATCTTAGCAAAACATCCTATGTATAGGCAGGTGAATTTTAACTTGGACACATGGATGTATGCATAGATTTTCCCAGTAGGAAATCAGGTGGCACTTTCATAGAGCAAAAGGCCAGCAATGAATTCATTATTGAAAAGTCATGCAATCGGTAAGTAGTCTGCAGTTCTAGTTGAATTTTGTGGTATGTTTTCAAAAGAAAGAAAGGAAAGCATAAAGCTTTTTCACGCGCAAAAAAGAAAATATGAGTGCGAATATGCCATGTGCATAGTAATTTCCCTACATATTATTCATCGAGAAGTTGTGTAGGTTCTTCTTTCCAATGAAAGGGCTGTGTAAAATAGGATTCAGAAGGAAATCCATGGGTGCAGAAACTTTTGCCTGAGAAATTTTTTTTTGGAAATTTCTTACTGGGTATACGAGGAAGATTGTAAAATTATCCGAGAAGAAAAGAGAATATGAACCCAATTTTATCTCAACAAAATATTTAACAAACAAATATTCAGGAAATATTCCAAATACACCTTAAAAAAATATGTCCAAATTCTAATCGATTTTTAGAAGTTAATTAATTAATAAAATAAAGCCCTTACTTACATGTGAAAAATTGATTTTTGAAAGATTTTTGTTTCTGCATTCCTGTCATGCATAAACTGAAAAACTACTGTAATTATCTCTAGAATCGTACGTTAGCTCTGAATAACATAGGATTTATTGGATCGAAGTTTAGGAACACACACGTATTTTGTTCAAAAAACGACATAAAAATATACGTAGACCATGTCTGCTTACACAGAGAAATTGCCAACAAAAAGACGCACAAAAACAAAAATTCGGAAAACGAGCGAAATGTAGTAAGTTTCCTAACTACATTTTTCAAAATTAAAACCTAGGAAGCACCCATTTTTAGTTGTTTTAGGAAGAAGTTTCGTTTGACACAAGTGTCCTAGACACTTTATGACATTTTTCACGCCGGCCGTGTTCCCACGAGAAAGCAAACTACGCTCCTGAAAGCGAAAAAACCCCCTAACAAAAACTATAGTTACTTATAAAAGTACCAGAACCATAGCTTAATATGACACCCGCTTCAAAACACTACGAATGTAATATTTTGAAGTAAGACAATCATGATAAATATTTCTAATTATATCTAAGATTATTTTCATAAATCATTCCTCAAACTTATATACCTATAATCAACATCACACTTAACAATATTCCTCGAGGCAATTAATGAAATGTCTTAAATTCACACTTTGACGCTAACACAAAATGTCGCTTGAGGATACATTTAACATTTCAAAAGTAATTAGTTGAGCTAAAAAAAGAAGTAGAAAGTCAAATACGCACATTTGCTATTATACCTACATCGGAATTATTCGGGAAAACTTCAAAGCATATTTTCGCCTGTAGCAGGAAGTCTCTTTACCTTTATCATGTTACAACAGAGTCATAATGGCCTGTTTAATTAACAATCCCATTGTCGCTCAAATATCACGCTAATATTTCAAATCGGTTGCCACACAATGTACAAGGCAAACCCAAACCCCTCCTATAGACAGAACAAACGAATCCTTGTAAATAATGCGTTCCCCTGACACAAACTGATAGGTAGATCCTGTTCGTTGCTAAATACCTTGCGAAAATTCATTAGAGCCCTATGAACGAGATCCATTTCATTCATAATTCAAAATGATGGATTGAAATTATCATCGCCAGCCCGCACTGCCTTCCTTGTTTTGTAATCTGCATTTGCAAGGAAGCAAAAAGGCATTAATCTCTTGCTCTGTGTTTTGTCCGTTCGTTGTTGAGCGAGTCCTGGAGATGCTTGCGAGCTATATCTACGAGTTTGACGAAAAGGAGGAGAAGGAATACGTGGGTAAGTCTTTGTTGTGTTTCCATTGATGTCATCGATTTCCTTGTTTCTGCTGAAGGACAATTAAGATTGATATCGAGTAATTTAGTGAAAAGTCTCCAACACAATTGCTGATGTGACGCAATATTCATAGAGGAAATTGTATAGCTCTCTTGCGCGCAGCACGTTCTTCTTTTCGTTGCTTAGGACAAGGATTGATAGCGACGATAGGTGCGCTGCATTGCTGCCGTTGTTGAACGTCCCTGTAGATGAATTTCTTGTCTAAGACCTACGCCATGAGGCGAAATCTCTTTATGATTCCAATCGATATATTTTAGCTACAGCTTCCCTCTGCGTCTGGAGCATCCATAGTTATGAAACAAATTGAAAACATTGAGTGAAGCCGAACCCAATTTGTGTTTAAGATTCGAAAAGCTATCAAAATCTAGTCACTCGTTAATTAAACAAGTAATCAAACAATTGTAGAAGAACTACTTAAGACTTTTGTTATTATAACAGAAATTGTAATTGCTCAGTTTACTAGCTGATGAGGTTATGAGTTTATGTTTTTCTTTGTTATTGATACAACGTATCTCCTACAAAAATGTTGTTCATTATATTTAAGATAAAAATATTCTCGA
Organism: Melanostoma mellinum; assembly: GCA_914767635.1. Lineage (NCBI taxonomy): Eukaryota > Metazoa > Arthropoda > Insecta > Diptera > Syrphidae > Melanostoma > Melanostoma mellinum. Next base: position 382,053 of record OU612060.1, on the reverse strand, counting down.
AATTATGTATGTTACTATTTTATTTGAGGCCCAGTAATTTTTATGTTAAAATTGGACAAGACCCTAGCTAAAATGACAAAAGCATACAAATATAACCTGCAGCCGGTGAAACTGTTGGGTGCTACAATCATTTTATAACATTGAATTTTGAAAAGAAAACTGACTTTGTATAAAAAAATAACGTAAAATATTATCGTCCGTATGTCAATAAAAACAGGATATGCACACACGGAAATATAAATTGATCCAAAAAATAGTAATTCACTATAAGTGTCGTCTCAAATTACAAAATATTTTAATTTGTGATTTGCAATCAAGTACCTATTGTAATTTAAGAATTTTGTCTTTTTAGTAGATTACAAGCTTTTGATCGCAATCTACTACTTTCGGACCACAAAACAACGTTTTAAAATTTTTTCATAGTGGTTTACAAAATAAGTAGGTATGGCAATTTGCTTTCTCGAAATGCTCAAATCAGGAAATTTAAAGGAAGATATAGATATTGACCCCAGACAAAAGTAATCTACGAAAATACTGTACAGTAAATTACAAATGATGAGTTGTATTTCTCTAATCTCTAAAACACAACCTCCTATTTAACTGTTTATGTTCACATTTTAAGCGATAATTTTCTATTTATCTTCGCACTCACAACCTCAAGACATCTGCTTCAAATCCACACAGTGCCTAAGCCTGCATTGCTTTCTTTCTAATATGCTATATGCACCCCGACACTGAATCACAACAAAACAACCAGTCCCATATCGCCACTAGCCTATAAAGTTTCAAAAAAGGGGTTGTTATTCGATTTTTGCTTTTACTACAAATTGGTTTTGAATTGCGATTCGCGAGTCAAAATATTTTTTTGCTGGAAAATATTTACTGATACATACTTAAAAATTCTGAAATACGATTTTTGAGTGTCAATATCATCATTTCGCTCTTTTTTCAAATTAAAAAAAAAGTCGCAATTAAAACTGAATTCGTTGATCGTGATTTACAGATGATTTTCCTTGATCTGATATTGGATTTCTTTCCGTCCATCATTGATACAAATAAATTGTAAATAAACAATGAACCATGTACATATGTATGTATGTATCTACAAATCATCTTTAGTATTTTCTCAAATAAAATATTATTTAACAATTAAGGATACGCGAAGGTTATTCAAAATACTAAAAAAAATAGTTTTTTCCCTTTGAACAGAAGTTTTAACAAAGTGAACAAAATTACATCATCTGTTCGTGGTACTGAATAAAATAAATTAATAGGGTGGCTCAACACAGCGGGGGCCCTGGGTTTCTCACAACCAAGCCTTGCGAGGGAATAGGTGGGGACCTGCAATTTCCTTCCGGTTTCGAACGGCTAATCGAGAAAGTGCTTTTCATGGCAATGTATTCACTATCGGAGGACTTGCCAATTCTTCGCAAAAGGCGATACCCGAGGAAAAACATTTTTTGGTTTCTGTTGCAATTCGAACCACGAAACTTCCGGACAACACGTAGGCATCTTAACCATTACGCCACGGGTACAACCAAAATTATTGTTCAATCACAATGAAAGACATAAATGGCAGATATATAAAAATTATTAATCTGTAGATATAGAAATGCATTTGAATATTTTTATATATATGTTCGTCTCTCATAGAGAACCCAATACGTTATCCAAAGATATAACACTAGGTTCTCCACATACTATACATCAAAGCGAGTTCGGGATCAACCACATTAGAATTGTTCACACAATTACCCACAGAAACGTTTTAAGAATGAGCCACCCCATTTGACATATGTTCTAATCCTTCCTGTTGTTTGATTTTTGGCTCCAACACCCGCCTTGTTCTATTCATGAATAATGCAGAGCCCTTCGCTCTTTGTATACCGATTGTTTAACATAAATTTCGAACTCGATTGAGCATTCAAAAGAATATGCACTCGTTTGAATGTTATTCCATTTGTTTTGAAGATTTTTTTCCACTTACCCAAGGGGGGCAATAGTGACGCATCTAAGTGCATGCTACTAACCTTGCCCAAAACACTATACATAGATGGAATGTATGTTTTTTTTTTACATTGTAATATCAAGTCGAAGTGTTTCCCTTGCACTTGCTCTCGAGATATAAAACTAAAACAAAACAGAATCCTTCCGCTCTTGTTTACCTGTTTTAGTAGTTGTAGTTCTCCTTTTTGTCCTATACGAAGTGTTCTAGCTCAAGCTCATCCTTATCCCGGAAGTGACTTGAGGGAATGTGAATTGTTGATTTCGAACCGGTATTTTTGTTTCTATTTTTTCATATTGTGTTTTCCGATGGATATTTGTGTGTTTGTATTTGCCTTTATCATTGTCACACATTTCGGTGTGAGAGTCGTAACCATACAACATTATACACGAACGTGTAATTTATACTTTGTATTTGCTCACGAACCAAAAGATAAACACAATTTGTAATGTGTGACATTCAATTGAGAGGAAAATTGAATTTACGGGATTGCAATACATACATATATAATACCTACATATATTTATCAAAGCAATAAAAATGCCTCTGTTGCGATTGAAATAGACGGAGAGTAAAAAAAAAAACAAAACAAAAAAAAGCAAGATGCAATAACGAAACGTCACACTGCACAAGTAGCTTCGATATTAAATTTTGTCCACATGATTTCTTAACAAAGAAACACTTAAAATGTCAAAAGTCCTAGAGGGGAATGCGAGCCGAGCTTTCTACATACTCGTAGGTATATGTTTAAATGTTCCGTGCTTCACTCAGCGTTAAATATCGCTAGGATGACGGAGTTTAACAAAAATTTACAATCACCATTTAATTTCATAATAAACAAGAAGTAAGCGAATGGGAAATTGAACCAGAAACAAAACGGTGTGGGCCATGACTATATTGACTATACAAAAGAAAATGTAAATACATAACACAAACTTATAAAAAAAATTATGCCTAATAAAATATTTAAGTGATTGAAGTCATTGCTGATAAAGTAATAATAGATTTGCTTAAATAGGTATAAATGCAAGGCGATTCACAGGAAATCCAAAACGCTTGAGCACGCGATAAATATGTTATGTGAACAAAATTCTTAAATTTAGTTTCAGTGCTAGATTGAACAAACTCCTTTTTCTCCTGCGAAATGAGTATGAGTATTTAAAAGTCCTTTTTATTTTCTGTGAGGGCGCTACGAACTATGCGATCTTAAATGGATCACACTGGCGACTTTTCAAGTGGAGAGCGAAATGGTTACCATGTCTGCCGGTTACGTGGGAGTTCGACGGGCGAGTCTCAGAAACGTTAAAAAGCTTTTCCACCTGCATCGGCAAGTATTCCGATGCTACTTTTACTGCCATGGAACGTGCTTTCATTTAGCCGTTTTGGTTTGGCACACATTTACTGTCCCTTATATCATCTCTTCCAATAGCAGATCCCGGACTAACCGAGCGTCAATTACTAAAAAACTGTAATAGACATGTCTGCCAGTTCGTTGTGGGCCAACGCACAATATCTGGGATTGTGTACAATAAATTTTGCATTTTTTCTTCACTCCCTTGTTGACAAAAGATTCTGTAGGTACACATTTTATTGAATGGATCGTCGATTTGCATATGATGTGCTTATAATATACTAAAACAGAGTTATTCATAAAGATACCATCTCTTTTGGCAAATCTAAATTTAAAAAGCTTAATATAATAGGCAGGCGATAATAAAATTTATCGAATTGAATTCGGAATGAACTATTCTATTTTACGAAACAAATAACTTTTAGAAAAACAGCATTCGAATGCTATGTGCCACATATAAAAACTAGTATCTTTATTCCTAATTCATTTTTCGTGGAGTGTGTCTTTATTTCGAGCGCAGCTTTGAACCGATGTGTAATTACTTACTCTGTAGACACATGATGCTCCTAGAACCTTTCGGAAAATTTCTCTGCTGCTATCACTCTGTATGTTATTACCTGGAGTTTATAGCTTTTGTCACTCGAAATCCGGACGCAATAAATGACCACACATTTGCAAGCAGACAAAATCTACCTATCTATCTACTAACAACAAATCCAGTTTGAAAAATATGGAGAGCCAGAGCACGAAAGATGATATCAATAGTGATTGTCGTCAAGCCATTTATGGGATTATTATGTCTAATACCGATGCAATTCGCAGTAATAACTGTTGACATCGAGAGCTAGAATGGTGAGCTGTATGTAATAGGACAAAGGTATATTGTTGATACATGTGTGTCTGTATATATGTATACCTACTCGTCTTTGGCATGCTAGTTTCATGCTCTTTGACTACCAGATAAAAATCATTTGTGAAATGATGAAGATCCCAAAGTTGCGGGTGAATCAAATCATTAGTTTGATGAATAATCCACTAGGTTGATAAATGCTGAAGCTTTTTAAAGGTGTCAAATCGCTTGGCAACTATTCGATGTCACCTGCTCTCGATTACAAAGTACATTCAACGTCTTTTTTCCAGGAGCAACGTCAACCTCTTTCATCGTGTCTTGAAGAATAGGTTCACATTTTTTTTTATGAAACTCGCTTAACTCATTCAGCGTTTGAAGACAGAATCTACATTCATCATCGCTTTGAAAAGAATTGCGGTGAGTGTTTCTTCGTCTTTCTCACCTCATCTCTACACCCCTTAGGTCTTTTCGTTTCACAGGTTCATCAACTTTTTTTCTTGACTTTTTCTTTTCTGTTCACAATATTTGGATGATGTAGACAAGAGGAAATATAAAAAAAGTCAATAAAAGTACACAAACACGTATAGCTAGAGCTACGATAAAGATCTCGCAGGAAAGGTATGCATCATATTGGCGCCAGGAGCACCGGATAATCAATCTTGGTTGATTGGAGGAATCAATTGTAATTTATTGTAATAATTTAATTGAAAAGAAAATCAGGAGATTTGAATTTTTAGTAGTTTGCCTTGTTGTCTTATAGCAAAGCTATTAAGTTGCGTTTCAAAACCAAATAAATTTCTTTTTGGCACATCAGGAAACGTCATGCAAGCGTTAACAGCACCTTGCCAACTTCAGCTATTAAATTTCATAACAATCGTGACTGAAAGACTGAAAGGATATATACGTATACGTTGTTTCTTAATTAAATGATTTTGATTTAGTTTTCCTTTTTATCCAAACAACCCAAATAGCAAAACGTTCTACGAAAACAGGTCAAAAGCAATTAATTGCTTCGTCATGGTTTTTTTTCTAGTTGACTGAAAGTGACAAAACACTAACCCTTTAGCCATGTGATGACAGATACCCGGAAATATATGAGTCAGTGCACACACCCAGCTCCCACAAGAAATTCTAACGAAAAGCTTTCACAATTAATTGAAGGCGATTAATCGACATCCGGTGTTGTATGTGTTGGTATTTGCTTGTAACTAAAAGAAATCAAAGAAGATTCTCTAGTCCATACGCTTAGCACGTTTTTGCGTGCTAAGTTCTAATTAATTGACAGTGCAAGCAGTCTGTTTTATATCCAGTAGAACGTGCGGAAGTGCCAACATTTTTGTTTTTTTTTCTCTTTTGTTCATACGAACGCTTTCCCAAAAACGAACTACGGCGCGTGAAAAGGATTATTATCTTTGAGAGGTTGCGGGGCTTGAAAAGATTATTTAATTTCCGTTGGTTCCGTTTGAATAATGTACACAGGAAATTTGTATCGGATTTAGCGAAGGACTTGGTTTGAACTGTTGAAAAACAAATGTTTTTCTGGATTTAAACAAAGAATGGTTTGAAATATTTCGAAAACTTTTAGGTCTTACAATTTGAAAGTGACCATCACAATAAAGACAGGAAATATAAAAAAAATGTGACCATTTCCAATATAAAAGTGTCTATAGTAAACCTATTCACTATTCAAAAGACTTGTCTAGCTATACATTTTGAAGAAAAATAACAGAAATAAATAATACATATTTTCTGCCGTTCCTGAATTTGTTTCCATTCTACATGAACACCAATTTGGATATGAGAGATACTCTTACAATTTACACAATTATGCGCTTTCTATACAACTTTTATGATGCCTTTCGCCAATCTAAGCGCCATAGTGAACATTTTTTTGAGGCCAACCATAAGAGAACTTTAAATATTTCAAATCACTACTCTTTTTATTGTTACTTCGTGATAACTTTTTGGTCAGTTTACTATTTTGAGTCCTAAAAGTTTCTATGAAATAACTTGATTGAGATAGAATGAAAGTGCTATCAAAATTTAAAAAAAAAACCAGTGGTTCTTGAAGTACACGATATCATTTTTTCGAGTGTTGTGATATGTCGCTACGAATTAGCAAGTGACAAGTTAGATCGCCCTGATTTGTGCAAATCGCGACCAAGGGATCTGATCATTGCATTATTGACTTGAAATTGACTGTTATTGATTTCGGCTGAGTGCAATAGTTGAGACAATTGTGTGTTTCAAAAATTTTCAAAAAAAAAAAAAAAAATGAGAAAACCCTAGTCTTCATATCTTTTTTAATTATTACAAATACACGAATATTTCTACAATCATGAATTGTTCATAGGTAGAAGAGATAAAATTAGTCGGGAAAATGTAAGTAACTATGGTCGGTACCGTATGGTACGTATAATACGTATGGTCGACACCATAGTATTTTTTTTTTTTTTTTTTTTTTCTAAAGAAAACGTCACATAAAATTTTAAACACGTACATTTTTTTAATAAATAGACTATATGTTACTTCATATTAAGAACAAACATATTTTGAAGACCTTGTGAGAATTTAAACTAAGATGGGCTAGTTAAAAAAAAAGAATAACGTGGTTATATCTTCTTCAAAAAATGATTTCGAATGAAAACAAATGTACAAAATTCATATTATCACTCAATTCCTAGTTTATACTGAGATATTCCTAAGAAACTTTAGATGGGTATTTGTAACCTTGAGTAAAATTGTCAGAACGCGCGTGTAGATCTGAAATTTACACAATTTCTTGAGAACACTATGAATAGACTACATATATTAAATAAATAAGAGGAACTATTGAGTCTAGCGCATTTCTCACAACCATTGCCCCTATGAAGGAATGGAGGAGACCTAAAATTTTCTGCCGATTCCGAACGGCTTTTCATGGCAATTAATTTACTATGGGGGACTTGCCAATTCTTTTGAAAGGCGATACGCGTGAAAAACATTTTTGCTTCTTTTGGGATTCGAACGAATTTCATACATAATATATAAACAAGAATCCGGCTTTCCACCAATTTTGAGTGATGATCTCAGTAATAAAATTGTAACTATTCATTTCTGAATAAACATCTCTATGGAAAACGATCAACCTGATTAAAGATTTTTAAAGGATGCGTATGATTACAAAAATAGAAAAATATTCTCTTGGGGAAAAACTATTCAGGAACATATAATTTTTTGCTGTCTTTATATGGCTAGGTAAAAAAGCAATTTCAATTTCTCTTGAAGAACTTGACAATTTCTAACAAAAGAGCCAGTTCATCCGAGAAAAAAAAATTAGATGTTTCTGGGATTCGAACCCAAAACTGAGCTCAAGAGTTAATTTTTCTATAAAATTAAAACTCAAAAAACAACAGATATATTCAGACCAACTGAAAAAATTCAACTATAATATTTAAATTTTTTTGTCAAAACCTGTTTTTCGGAATTAATGGCATGCTGCTTTGCTTCTGAATTTAATTTTTGTTTTTTTTTTTCAGATATGTCCCAGATTTAAATTCTTTTCATCAAAATACATGTAATTAGAACACAATTTTCAACTTAAAATGCTTACCTGGAAGATTTCGTGTGTAGAGTAGGAATTGACATTGGGTGCTGCCTTCTTCAGTAGGATAACCTAAACAAAAAAAAAAAAAATCATAAATAATAAAAATATAATCATAAAAAATAAACGGATAAGTAGGTACGTCTAATTATGTGGTAGTACAACGGACCGGTATTTAGGTCTGAGTGCTCCAGCTGGTATTTTAAAAACCTCCAAAAAAACCTCTAATTATGGAATGAAATCAGTTCAACTTGATCAAAGAATCTACAAATTGGTAAGATTTTACGAAATACGTTTGTTTAGTAAACAAAGTAAGATCTGAAATTTACCAGATTAAAATTAAATCCCTAATTTCAGGAAATATTTTTGTCGAGGTGATTTTAAAAACCCTAAGGTCTAACTCTTAACAGCGTTTCGTTTCTTCTTTCAACATAAAGAATTAAAGATTAAGCCAACCACCCAGCTTCCAGTAAACAATGGGTTCTTAATCAAGTCAAAGGATATGTTGTTGGGTGATAAAACCGAACACATTGCTTTTCAATGCACAGAGAGCGAAATTAGTCTAGTGAACAATGAATGGTCCTGTTTGCTTACCCGAACTCCAAACAAAAGAAAAAGGACTTTTCTCAAAAAATTTCACAAAAAAACTGGAACAATTGATGAGGATAGGGTTTTGTTGAACCAGGTTTATATTGTCCTTGTTTCAAGCAGACTCCCCATGAATCATTGAAACTGAAAATTGAAAATCCTGCAGTGGATGTAAGGACGAAAGAAAATCTATTAAAAGGCTGAAATACAGGCTAAAACAATTTGTCAAATGAAGTTCCTTGTTTCTAGTCGCCATCGTGGTTTCAGAGAACTTTAGTGACAAAACAATTTCAGTTCGTGATTGTCTTGACTAGGCGTTCATACAAGAATATTACCCAAAAAAAGACATGTCGATAGTGACTACATTGAAATAGGAAATACTGGGTGAAGCAAAGTGAGTAAGCATGCATTACTTTGTTTGAGTCAAATACTCCTAAAGAAAGGCGGATACTATGCTTTTGCGCATTGTAAAAAATAACGGGAAATATTCAATAGAACATTTCAACAGGTACTTCAATGGGTTTTTGTTGTTGCACGCATGAGGAATAGTATCCAATGGCAGAGAGATGTGAAAATGTAGTAGATTACGTAGATGTTATGGTTGTTTTGTTTTGCTGTCTTCTTTTATCAATTTACTGATGAAATGTTATATGTATTTCTATTTCGGGTTCATGTTATTATGAAAGCCATAGTGCGTATTACAGTATGGATGAACTGTAATGTTTCATTAATAAATATGAAAAATTTTTCGCAATTAAAAAAATCTTAGCTTGCATTGCGTGCATCTAATATATCACCTGAAGATTTTTGTCCTTTTAGAACCATGAAATGCTCATTATTAATTATTGATAAGTAGAGGGCAAACCATTACTTCTTTTGTCGCACTGTTTCCATATGTTAGATTGTTGCTTTCGTTACATGTTAGTATGGTTTACAATTTGCTGAGTAAAAAATAAAATTCAAAGGACCAATTTGCCGTGAGGAGCATAAAAAAAAATTTCTCTTACATTTCCTGTAATAAGTAAACCGCCATACAATCGCTGACTATTTTCTAAAATATTTTATATTTTGAATCGAAAACTTTATAGTATAAACTAAATTTTGTTAGTAAATGTAAGAACAAGTTACATCATAAGTCAGTGAATATAATATATATATATTTTTTTTTATAGTTAGCGCACACATCATGGGGCTATGTTTACCCTAATAATGTTATAAAACACAGATCGAGCACTTTAGAAAATAGTGTTGAATCATTATTGTGAATTACCAATTGTATTATCTTTCATTCTCCTTCTATTCTCCTATCAACGCTCAATTAGTATTATACCATTAGAACATTGTACATATGAATTTATACCTTTGGCTACTTAGTCTCTAATAAACCTTAGAAGCATCAACACCGTTTTACTAATTGCGTTTATCAGGTTATGGGCCCAGATTGTCGCTTGGCTAAGTAAACGGTTTCATATATACATATATATTTTTTTTTGTTCGATTACATAGAGGTAAATTAATGGTAAATATGAGTTCGACTCTTTATCAGGTTGAGAAATTAACCGATCAAAATTATGATGCTTGGGCCATCCAAATGAGAAGTATTCTCATCATGGGAAATCTTTGGGAATACGCTGACGGTAGTGTAGTGAAAGGGGAAACTGCAGCAGAGATTTTGGATTGGGAGACTAAGGATAGGAAAGCGCTTGCGTCGATTATCTTAAATATAAAATCGTCAGAAGTAAACCACATAAAACATTGCACGACATCAAAATCAGCATGGGATATCTTAAAACAAGTGCATCAACCACGCGGTCCTGCCAGGAAAATTGCTTTATTTAAACAGTTATTACACATAAGGCTAACGGACAATGAAAGCATGTCAGAATACGTAAACCGTTTTTCAAGTGTAGTTGAAAAATTAAGTGAAATAGATTTTCTTATAAATGACGAATTATTGGTCATAATTTTGCTCTCGAGCCTTCCAAAATCTTTGGACAATTTTGTTGTAGCAATGGAATCCCGAGATGATTTGCCAAAAATGAGTGCTCTAAAGGTTAAGTTGCTTGAAGAAGGAGACCGGCGGTTAGAGAAAGGAGAAACCTTGGGGAAGGAAGGAGTAGCCTTCGAACAGCAAGCTTATTTTTCTCGACATAAAGCTAATTCAAATAACTCAAATAGGAAGACACAGTTAGGAAAATGTTTTAACTGTGGTAAGAGGGGGCATTTTGCTGCGAATTGCTCGGAACCGAAGAAACGTTATGGAAACAAACCCGTTGCTTCTTTCTCTATGCTTTCAGCACAACATAGCAGAATACTTAATTTGCAGCGCTGGTGTATTGATAGCGGGGCAACGTCACATATATGCGGTGATGCAAAATTATTTACCACTATGCGAGATTGCAGAGAACACATTAAGTTAGCGGGTGATAATTCGATTATTGCCACCGGTATTGGTACCGTTGTACTAAATACGGAATTATGTGAGCTGAGGTTAAGAAATGTGTTATTTGTTCCCAATTTGAAGGCTAATTTCTTGTCTGTTAGTAAAGCCATTGAAAACGGTTGTACTGTTGAATTTTCCACTAGGGCTGCCAAAATTAAACAAGGTGGTGAAACTGTATTAGAAGCCAGGATGGTAGATGATTTATTTATTTTCGAGCAGCACAAATTTGAAAAGGCACATGCAGCATGTTATTCCAACGAAAGTCAGAGCAATTACCAAAAGTGGCATGACAGATATGGACACCTGAATGGTAAGAGTTTGGTTGCTCTAAACACAACCAAGATGGTGAATGGTCTTTCATTAGGAGCCCTCCCGCAAAATTTCCAATGTAAGGTTTGCATGAAAGGCAAAATATGTGCGAAGCCTTTTCCACAGGAGTCGGTAACAAGGTCAAAAGATATCTTAGAACTCGTACACACTGATGTGTGCGGGCCAATGAGAAAAGTGTCTCTTGGAGCAGCAAGGTATTTTGTAACCTTTATTGATGACAAATCACGCAAGATCTTTGTTTATTTTATAAAGACAAAAGATCAGGTCATCGATGTTTTTCAGAAGTTTAAGGCAATGGTAGAGCGTGAAACAGGAAAGAAAATCAAAACTATACGCAGTGATAATGGTTCGGAGTATTGCAACAATGCTTTTGATAAACTACTTGCAGATTTGGGGATAGCACGTCAACTTTCAGTGCCATATACTCCGCAGCAAAACGGAGTTGCTGAAAGAGCCAACAGGACAATTGTCGAGATGGCAAGATGCATGCTATTGCAGTCTGGACTGGAGGAGTATATGTGGGCAGAGGCAGTAAACACGGCAGTGTACCTTAGGAATAGGTGCCCTACGAAAATTCTTTCTAATATTACACCAGAACAAGCTTGGAGCAGTCGAAAGCCAGCAGTTGGCCATTTTAAGATCTTTGGGTGCACAGCTATAGCTCTAAATAAGTCTGCACAACTTTCTAAATTTCAACCGAAAGGCGAAGAGTACGTCATGGTAGGCTATTCAGCTACTTCCAAAGCTTATAGGCTTTTTAACAAATCTAATAGAAAGATTGTTGAGAGAAGAGACGTCTCCTTTATAGAATATGGTTTCACTGGAAAGCTTGCAGACGTGAGTACTTACATCTTAGATGAACAAAATGAATTCGAAGCCGAACAGCAGGTTGAAAAGCAGGTGAATCAGGAGGTGGATCAACAGAAGGAACATAGGAACCCAGTTGAACAGGAAAACCCTAAACAGCAAGAGAAGAATCTAGACATCGAGGAAAAAGAACACGCAAGCAGTAAGAGGTTAGATGCTGAGAAAACAAAAAGGTATCCTAAAAGAAAACGATCTAATACAAGCAGCGAGGAGGATGGGGAACGAACCCCTACGTTTGGTAGAGGTAGACCAAAAATCATTAGAACCGGCAGGCCAGGGAGGCCAAAGAAGCAATACAATGTTTTGAATATCATTGACGCAAAGAACACCATGCTAGTTCCTCAAACTGTGACAGAAGCTTTGTCATTACCCGAATGCTCTATGTGGAAAAAAGCAATTGATGACGAATACCAGTGCCTAATTTCAAACAAAACCTGGGATGTTGTTGAGCCCCCAGAAGGTGTAAAGCCAATAGGTTGTAGGTGGGTATTCAATATCAAAAACGATGAAAACGGTAAGGTGGTCAGATTTAAGGCCCGGCTTGTAGCAAAAGGATATAGCCAAAAGTTTGGTATAAATTATAACGAAACTTTTTCGCCTGTTGTAAGGTACTCAACGATTCGAATGCTATTAGCCCTAGCTGTGGAAAAAAGACTGATCCTTCATCAAATGGACGTTTCGTCTGCATATTTAAACGGAGAACTACAGGAAGATGTGTTCATGCAGCAACCAGAGTGTTTTGTCGATTCAAGGAACCCAGAAAAAGTCTTGAAGCTAAGGAAAGCGTTGTACGGACTAAAACAATCAGGCAGAGCTTGGAATGAGAAATTGGATGCTGTTCTTAAGAGGCTTGGATTTCACCAATGCAGTAGTGAACCATGTGTATATGTAGCAAATAATAAGGATGACTTGAGAATTATCGCTGTTTACGTCGATGACTTGATATTGGCTGCTGGAAATGAAATTGCAATGGACCAAATGAAGACCCAGATAAAGAAGGAGTTCAAAGTGGTTGATAACGGAGCTTTGCATCACTTTTTAGGATTTGAAATAAGTCGTGAGGGGAGCACTGGCCCAATTTCTATCTGTCAGACTCAGCTTATTCTAAATCTACTTCGTGATACAGGTATGGTTGAATGCAGACAAAATCAAACACCATTGGAAGCAGGTCAACAGTTTGTGTGTAAGGATGAAGAGTGCAAGCGAACTAATCAAGAGCAGTACCAGTCAATTATTGGTTCTTTAATGTATCTGTCAATATCAACCAGGCCAGATATTATTCACTCGGTTAGCAAATTGGCACGTTTTAATATGGATCCTCATGAAGAGCACTTAACAGCTGTTAAACATCTGTTGAGGTACTTAAATTCCACTATTAAATTTAAATTGCGATATTTTCCTACAGGCAAGCAATTAGAGGGCTTTGTTGACGCTGACTGGGGTGGTGATGTTGCAGATAGGAAGTCATGTACTGGCTTCGCTTTTATGCTTGGTGGTGCTGCTATTTCTTGGGAATCCAAGAAGCAAGCAACTGTGGCCTTAAGTAGCACTGAGGCCGAGTATATGGCCCTTTCCGCTTCAGCCAAAGAAGCTGTCTATCTAAAGAGGCTGGTTGTCGAGCTTGGTGGTGGTGAGTTGGCAAAGTCACATATAACAATACATGGCGATAACCTAAGTGCTCAGCAACTTGTAAAGAACCCTGTTCATCATCCACGCAGTAAGCATATCGACATTAAATATCACCACATTAGAGAGGTCTACAGCAGAGGGGACATCAACATCTGTTATATCCCAACAGAAGATATGTTAGCAGACGTTCTAACTAAGAATTTGCACAAAGTTAAACATCATAAATTTTGTAAGCTTTTGGGGCTTGTTTCATAATCTTTTTTTTTTTATATAAAGTAAAGTAAATACATAATCGAACTCTTTTAATGAATTAAAGTTTTCACAGTTGTAAAGTATTACATAATATTCGCGTTGAGGGGAAGTGTTGAATCATTATTGTGAATTACCAATTGTATTATCTTTCATTCTCCTTCTATTCTCCTATCAACGCTCAATTAGTATTATACCATTAGAACATTGTACATATGAATTTATACCTTTGGCTACTTAGTCTCTAATAAACCTTAGAAGCATCAACACCGTTTTACTAATTGCGTTTATCAAATAGGAGGGGATTCAATAGGATACTCCGATGCACATTCCTTTTGGATTTTTATGTGAATCGTATTCTACATTCGGGTGGTGCTGCTAAAATATGTATTTCAATACTTTCAGAAGTTGGGCGCAAAGTAAACTAATGAGCAATCCTAGCTAAGCGGGTGTTTTTTTTTATAGTTTACGCGTACTGAATTTCTGTGCATTGCATTACTTGGAGCAAATTGAGTGCCGATCTGCCGCCATTTCATTCAGTGCTATTTACTATACCACTGAAATAATTATTTAAAAAAACTTAATCTAATAAAAACAATTAACAATAAACCAATAATTTCAGCCTTCCTGCGAGAAAAAATAGGGAACCCTTGTGCAGAACAATTCTGTGCTATGAAAGTGAGAAAATAAAGAAACCTCAGGTGGGTGTTAATTCTGATCTCTCAGAGTTGAATTTAGATAGCAATTCAACTTGTAATGAGTTTGATGTACTTCACTCCATATTAAGAATCGTCTCTTAGTATCCTCACATTGAAATCGCAATTGCGGGCGATTTCAATGTACACAATTCTGGTTGACTTCAACATTCTGGCCAGACAACACCCGAAGGAAGGTATGTTGAGATTTTCGTTGAGTTGAACCATCTGACTCAACTTATTGACTCGGGTTCCAGATACTGAAGGCCATGCGGCCAACACTCTTGACCTATTTCTTACTTATCATCCTGTAAAATACAGCTGTAAAATACAGGCCTCTTCTCTTCTTGTCTTGCCTTCTCTAGGCAAATCGAACCTTTGTGTCAAATTAAAATTCAAATTCAATCTTTTATTTCGCCATAAATTTTATACAAAGGATGTGACCGCACGTTTTACATATAGAGATTCGATAGTCAATATCTTTCTACTATGACAATATTTTAGAAAAGTAAATTAATTAAACGAAGTAAGACATTGCTGATTGAAGGAAAAATACGATTAAAACCTTCATTAGAACAAAAAAAAAAGTATATATGCGTATACAAATGCATGCATAACATGTGTTGCATACGCATGTATGTACATATAAATGTAAATATGTGTAAATGTTTAAATCAAGCATCATTTTTAAAACTTTGTTCTGTGAAATTTGCAGTTTTTTTATGTGACATTTTGCAGCTTGGCCCAAGACCGGGCAGCCATACAATAATATAGATTGGAAAATAATTTTGAATATAACAATCTTGTTTTCAGTTGAGAGTAGTGATTTTCTATTTATATAAGGGTAGAGCATTTTAATGGATAGACTTATTTTATGCAAAACCATTTTTAACGTGGTGATTGAAAGTAAGCTTAGAGTCTAGATGAACACCAAAATATTTAATGGATTCTTTCCATGGTATAATAGTTCCATGTTCCACTTATATTAATAGAGTCGCTTGGAAGCTAGCAATGCTTTCTTTTTCGAGAGAAAAAGATGGCTTGCAGTTTATCCTCATTGACTTTTATTTTCCATTTATTGTAGTACCTCTGTAGGATCTCTATCGCATTTCTCAGATTCCTCTCGATATCGAGAGGAACCTTTGTGTCATATCGTTAGATTTTTCATGTTCCGTCACGGTAAAAAAAAAAAATAAATAAAGTCAATAAAAGAACAATTTGGACGACTTGAATCATTTCTTTCGAAATTTGCTTTCTCCACGAAAACGTTGACGCATCAGCTGATATGACATTTAACGTAATTCTCAACGGTATACACAGTGGGGCAGAATGCATCAATCGATGGCAATAAATCAATCAATTTGCTGCCCCTAATGTGGTAATCATTATTTTTTTTAGTCAAATACTCCCTGTTAACTTCGCAAAAGTTTTATTCCGTTATTATAATCGCAGTTACGAGTAACATGCATCGGCGCAAGCGATTCTTGTTCACTCATAGCTTCAGTCTGTTGTAAAGTGCTGTGCAGTGCATGAAAAAAATCCGGTTAAAATTTTTGGTATGGAGCCTTCAAATTCTGGTATGTATTAACCTAATTATGAGTCTGTTTGTAATATAATATAATATACCTATTTTTGTCACGTGCAAACAATTCAGTTGTGTTCCAAGGATTTGCGGTTTTAATTAAAATTTATTATTGTTTTGAAAATGTGCTTTCTTACAAGAAAAAATTCAATGATTTTTTTCAGGGCTTTTTACACTTTTAGGTAAAAGTTCAAATACGATTTTTATAGCCCGGAGCACTAACGAAAATCAATTGTGTTATTTAGCTTTTTACTATTTTCGAATTAGAATCTGTTAGGTAGCAGCATACCTTTTTTTCTATAAAATAGGTTGTGTACTTATTTCTAATGTAGGATATAAAAATGGAAAACATATAGGTATGAATACTTGTTTTTAGGCGTATTTAATAAGAACAAACTGGAAACGGTTAGTAAATAAATTCTGGCACAAAAAGTGAGCGTTTTGGCAAGCATGGTAATTATTGGGTGTGGAAATATCAATAGATTGGTTTCATAAACATTTCCAGAAATATTTAGGTTCCTTCCTCAATTGGCCTATTTATAGCCACCAATAGAGTTATTCTGCCCCACTGTGCGGCATGAGAAATTCTGTTCCTAGCAGAACAAAAATTATATCATTCCCAAAGAGAATTCGTGGTTTTATTCGAGCTGTAAAGAGGCAATAAGGTATAGAGAAAAAAGTTTTCGAATATATTGAAAAACAACCCTACAGTAGAAAACCGAAATTTGTTCAAACGGCACAGAAATATCTGTAATGCTCATATACAAAAGGCTAAGTTTTTGGTGACCAAAAAGTAAGGCAAACATTTTTGGTCTATTGTTAAGAACGTTAAGAACTCGACCACGTCATCGCTCCCAGCGCAGCGCTTGTTTTCAATGACTCTCCGTCACATCTCACATCCATCGATAAAGCCCATTTGCTAGCAGTTCAATTTGCTACTGACTCAACACTTCCTGATAGCATATTGGCTCCACCTAAAAATCATAAGAAAAATGTAGAGCTCGAAGTGAAACAAACTTCAAATATCTAATACCTAGCAGATTTTAATTTTTTCATATAACACATTCCAGGGTTATCCACTTTTTACTGGACAGGACCTAGGTAGGTACATATATGTACCTACCAAGGCATTAGGCAATCTGATTAGGTAGGTATACAAAACCACTTGTAAGACTGCCTAATTATTTGATACAATATAGGTAGTTCAAACAAAACAGAATAGCCTATGATCATCATTCGCGAAAAATGGTTATCCTTTTTTGAACAAGTCTGTCTACCATTCAACAATTCTACCTCAACCTTTCTAACGTTGTTTCAATTTGCAATCAAATCTAATAGGCACAGTTTTTTTTTTTTTCAATAAACGAAACCCTTTTTGGAAAAACATTTGCTCATTCAGCTTTGAATCTAGTCATTAAGAGGCATTGAGATACGAGTAGTTTTACCTAAAAG
Source organism: Melanostoma mellinum (assembly GCA_914767635.1). Lineage (NCBI taxonomy): Eukaryota > Metazoa > Arthropoda > Insecta > Diptera > Syrphidae > Melanostoma > Melanostoma mellinum. The sequence goes on along the minus strand of OU612060.1, from coordinate 364,429 downwards.
CAGTGCACATCGTCACGGATGATGCAACACAAATACCCACGCAAAAGCCATAAGAGCTGTATGCTGTATCGTGTATGCCCTGTTTACTTGCTCCTAATTGGCATCCCCACTGCAGTTGACGTAGTCGTCGTCGTCTACCTTCATCGTCATCGCCGTCGACGGGGACACGTCATTTAAATTTCGTTTGAAGGCTTATATTCCGTTCCAATCATTTCGACATAAAGGCTGAATGGCAGATGATGACGTTCCTCAGCCATCAGCCTTCAGTATGTATTCACCTAACAACCCTTGTGTGTGTAACGGTGATCCGCTTCCGAATCTGATTTAAGAACCTGCGGATATTTCGTTTCATACCACAGAAGCGCACAAACCAACAAGTCAATGACGAGGTTTTTCTTGCTTCTTTTTAATTTTTCATGAAAACAGTTTTCCTTCTCATCAGTGTGTTAAGGACCCACTCTCATTTGTGTTTGCCCTAGTCCTTCCTTCGCTCTTTTGCATTGCTGTGTACCGTTTCAATTATGCAACTTTTATCATATATGTGTTATGTATTATATTTTAACAGTGAACACTTCCATAACATGCAAATTTCTTTCAATACGGGTCTACGATGAGAGTAGGCGCAAAACAGCTTGTAAGTGTAAGGTCTCCGTAATTCGTGCCACCTGCATTTTCCGCTAGGAAAATTTTAAATGGTTTTGACAAAACGCTGTCTGTTAAAAACGATGTTTGTGAACCTTTTATGTAGTCGAGTCGAAAGGCTCTTAAGTACATATTTTTATAAGCGAAACGCTTCCATAAAAAAGGCACTTATTGCAAGCTGCTAGCGTCCTAGCTTTGATCTTAAGATGCCAATAAGTAAACAGTTCTTATTTTGTAGAATTTAATGAGATGGCTCATGCATTTTTTTCATTGACAACCTACCTACTTCGTATTGAAGAGTGCTTGCAGACGCACTTTACTTCAATGGCACTTCAATGTGTGACCAAGTACCCATGTTGTGACTCAGTAGGTACACTTACGGTACTTGAAAGGCCCACTAATCTGCAATCCAATGCATCATAATTTTCTAATTAATTCAATACAAATGCAAACAATTGGGACGAAACGCTTCTGTTGTTTTTGAACTGCCAAGGTAGTTACATTACACGTTTTTGCTCTATGGTAGGTAGGTATAAGCCATTTCGAATGCTTCGTAAATAAAGCATTCATCTGTTTCCATTTCAATCATGGGACTTTCAACTGTTCAAATAGTTCCGCATAAACCGTTCCTATCAGAGCTTCAGTGAGTATGTCGTTGATTTACTTATGAATGTTTTTGTTGAAGGTAGGTATACGAGTATAGAGGATTAATTGTATTGATTGCCATAAAATAGGATTTGTTTGAAAAATTGTTACTTGACATCTCTATTTGAATGCGGTTTGGAGCATACTGCATACCACCAGGCCCACCGAGAATGGATCGGATGCAGTCTATTCTTGAGGTCCGTTTGTCGATCATCATTTGGTGTCGTATTTTTTTTTTTTTTCTAATAGAGAAATACTAGCAAATTGTCATGTTTTTGAACATCGTTAATTTGTACAAGGTTACAAAATATGAAAAAGCTGTTTTGAAACTGAAATTAAGTTCTAAATTTGTGTCTCGCTTTTTTTGGGAACAATAAAAATTTAACACCAAACAACAAACGGATACGATTCACATGTGCTATGGCACTGCCATACAACATACAAGTTTAATTTTATTATTATTTATTTTTGGGTTGATGTGTCGGGTAACATGGATATTTGAATTAAAGACAATAAAAAAGAAGAAAAAAATATACATAAGAAATTAAATGTGAGCAGCCGAGAACACATTTTTGAAATGTTCGTCCTTAATAAACCGCAGTTCTTATTTTTTTTATTTTGCACTTTCCCTGACGAATTTCTTCCTGTGCTGTGCATGCCATTAGTACAGACAGCTGAAAGATCTACTGTAGATGGGAGAGTCCCGATGATAGCAATGTATTCTGTCAGAAACAATGATGAACATTTTGTACGCCACAGTTCCATGGAACGGGAATGTTCCAATGGGAGTACACCTACTAAATAAGGTAGGTTGTGTTTGTTGGTTGGATAATAGTCTTCTACTTCATGGGGTATATGGAGCGCATTAGTAAATGACATTCTCATCCCAGGTTGGATTTTACAATCTGACGTTGACTTGCATGTGTAAGAGAAAAGGGCGACGCGATGTAAGTGTTATTTTGCTATTTAAGTTCAACTTTCAACGTCAGGCTGGGATCGCAAACGCAAACATTAAGTATTCCATGTATGAATGATGATATGACATGACTCTATGTCAGGAAGTGAACAAATTCTTAGGTGAGTGAAACTACCAACCAAAGGATACCTCTGGTTTTGATTCTGTTCGTTATTTGTATGAGCACAATGTAAGAACTTAAAGTCATTATTAATTTAAAGATAGTTGTTTAGGTCAATACAAAAGAATATAATATGGTTCTAGAATAGTCATAAGAATGTAGGTACCATTACTTTTTGAAGCGCAACGGTAACTTTGTATTCATACAGGTAAATATACATTAAGTATACATAAATAAATATCAGTATTAAAAATTCGAAAGTGTCTTTATGAACGCACGGTGTAGATGGTGTTGGTTGGTGTACCACCGTATTTTGATTAATTTGAGTGGAAAAAAGTGGTGTAGGCTGGTAACATTGTTCGTTTAACAGTCGTTTAAGTTGAATATCTCATGACATTGCCAGACATCGCGCAAGTCTAAGGTGTTATTAGTTTTATCATTGATATATGTAAAGTAAAAGTAATTTTATTTTTCAATCACGCTACTTCCAGTTAGAAAACAATGCAATGGTTTGAATTTTCGGAATATTAATTTTTATTTTTCTAACTGCAAGTTCTTTGACTTATTTCCAAGGTTAAAATAATCTTATTTTAAATAGCAAAACCTGCAGTTAAAAAAATAATTGCTTCCAATTCGCGTCCGAATAAAATAAATTTATTACGAAATAATTTCAATTTCAATCTGGCAACGCAAGATTTTCAGAAAATGTTTCAAAGTTTGAAATTATTAGATAGCTAATTGTTCTAGAATGCTATTATAATATTGCTAATTGTTGCTAATTATTCTTTTTTTTAAAATGTATATACAGCTTGTTGATAATTTAATTTTCAATTAACAAGATTATAGCAACTTACAATTAAAAAAAAAGTTTGGTGTATTGAGCAATTTAACACAACAAGAAAACAAAATACATAAGTTGATATTTTTATAAATAAATATACCAAAATTTAAGTAAATAAATAAAAATAAATAAATGAATCCATTGACAGTACAATTAAGCCCCTTATTATGAGTAGCGAATCGAACTTAAATCCCAGCAAATTCGATAATTTCGTATTATGAGTAGCGACTCGCTTAAATGAAGTTCGAATGTCAAAAAGTTATCGACTAGAGCTATCGACCAATTATGAGTAGCGAACGTTGAATATATTATTCTCTCTGGCAAAAATGAGTGAGTTAAGAAAAAAGTACTTATATTTTTATTTACTATTTAAAACAAGATGATAATTTCTTTCGATTCATCAATGAACAGCAGTCAGTTCGCAAAGCAATTGAGCAATGGTTTTGCAATCGACTATCGACCTCAACTCACTTGGCTCTCCTTCTCGGGAGAGAAAAAATAGCATAAGGTTTGCTTTAGGTTTCTTGTTTTCGTTGGATTTCAAATTGAAACTTTAAAAAAAAATTCAGAAAACAAAAAAGTGATTGTCGCTACTGGAGGGAAACAATATACGCCACTGTCTTTGTTGCCTTTAGAACAGGCAGTTGACTACTTATTGAGCCCTTAACATGAAGTAAATCCATCTGGCTGTATTTTCTAATGAAGAATGAATACACAACGATCCCCTACAGAATGAAAGAAGCAATTCTGCAGGAAAACTTATGCAGTAATAATGAAGATGCCCAAGTTCTGTTTGATGAAGATACCCTGGATGTTCAAGGACCATTATCATCTCGTAAGCGGCGATCCCTGCCAGCTTATAAAAGAGGGGAGAACAGTTTAAATGAAAGAGAAAATGCACGTATGACATTTTTTAAAGAACAAACTAACAAACTAATTTGTTCCGTGCACTCTCTTCAAAAAACAAATCAACTCTACTAATAATACTTCTAATGAATTATTTTCTTAATATTTTATTGAGAAAGATGTTCTATCAGCAGATCAACAACAATTATAAGGCAATGACTTTATGAAATATTCACTTTTCTTATGTTGGTACCTATCACATCAAAAGTGAATGTTGCAGTTCGCTACTCATAATACCACGAAGCTTGTAGTTTGCTGCACAGTTCGACTAAAAGCGAACGTTCGGTTCGCTACTCATAATACGGGCCTAATATTTAATTGTATAACAGAAAAAGGTTTATTGCCCTCTGACACAGGGTTAAGTTGTCATGTTGACGAATTTTTTGAAATTTTAAGGAATTGATCCGTTTATCTATTCTCTCTAAATCGATGCGTTCCCCATATTGAGTGGAATAAGACCCTCCGATTTATTTAGGCTAAAAAAAGTTTTTTGTATGAGCACATATTTGAACAGCGAAACAGAATGTAACAAAGTGTTTCGTTTGGACAAATTAAAAAATGGGAATTTCGGAATCCGAATTTTGTTTGCAAGAAATGACAGGTCAGGTATAGGCAACAAAAAATGTTTTACTGTTTTGTTGTGGTGTTTATGTTTTGATTTACTTGGTGTGTATTGCGCCATAAAAAAGCAGGCTATTCTCGTAAAAGAAGCTGGTTCCAAACAGTTTTGTTGCATTCAGTGCGTGTTGCTCGTATGTTATGGAATGAATTTCAAAATTTTTAAGTCTAGAAAACGATTTTATTAAACGTGATCTTTTTTTTTTTTTTTTCTTGATCACCAACTCAACACTACTTGACGAGGATAATGTGAAACGCTCGGAATCCAAACTGTTCGTTGCTAAGAATGTTTATCATCTCAAAAATATGTAAAACATCATGTTTTAGCCCCTTGTGACTAATCGAACGCAATGTTTGCTGTCAATAGGGGTGACAGTTCCAAGATAAAAATGCCCTTTCTTCAGGCTTCTCTTTTTAAATTAAAAGATCAACTAAAAATACAGCTATGCTTTATTTACGTTTAAGATGCACTTAATCGAAATCTGAACTCGGAACTGCCCTCCAAAGACGAAAAGTATGGCCGTGCCCTAGAAGCCTATTTCTCGCAACAGAAGCAACATTTATTTAACATTTATCAAAGACCTTAAAATGCCAACTAAGGAGCAAAAATTGCTTTTGTTAAGGTGTGAAAACCCGGACTTAAAGTTGAATGTAAACGTATGTAACGTTGGTGCAATACAAATCTTCTGCATTATGAAGGCATTGATATACGACGCGATGTCAAAATCAGTGCAGGCTCCCCATATGTCTTCAGTCAAACACAAACATATATAGATGTTACAGTTAATCTGACCTTTAATTAAGGAGGTTTAATATCAATTGACTATAATGACTTTTAGTTCAGCCAAAAACCATTTATCATGGGTAATGACTTCTATTATTTCTCTATCAGAGTGAGCAGTATATTATTAAGATCTCATGCTACCTGACACTATTAACTTTATCATGAAAATCCAACCTCCTCCGTTGAGTATCCAAAAGTACGTAACTAGTTGACTGACATGAATCATGACACGCGAGAATCATGTTTACTATACCTGTAAGTTAATCAGGACAAATGGATACGTAGGCTGTTGCCTTTATTTCTGAAATGAAAATCATGTAGGTACATATGTATGTGTAATATGGACGAGTTGAATACATTTTCGTTTCACCTGGTTGGATACCGAAAAATTCTAAGATTTCAGTTTTCATGGGATTATGTGAGAAGAGTAATCACACGCCGATGAAGTCATAAAAGTATAACATCTCTCACATCTGTTTTCGTTTCATTACTAATGGTAAATTCACAGGATATATGAAATGTCTAACGTTGGAATTGGCGGATCCAGGCATCATAATTATGAAACTATAAATTTATACAGACTGAAAACGGAGTTTGGAAAGTTATCCCACCTGCCTGTCTTTTTTCTGGTACCAACATGGCTTTTTTCTATAACAGATAGATATATTTGCAAACTAACAATAATTTTATCAAATACAAATGTTAGTACCTTTTTAATTTTATCATTCTGAACGGGAGTGTTTATCACTGATTTCTGTAATGGGGTTGATGTGAGCTCTTTCCTTACTTTAAGTATTGGCTTCTATTGCCCGACCATGAAAATAATATACTGCGGCACTGCCAATACTTAAGACCATCAAAATATCTGTCTTCATATGATCCAAATGTTAAAGATATGACGAATTAAATCATACACTTGTTTTCTCTTATACTTCCTCTTCATTACTTAGTTTCACTTAAGTCTGAAAATTAAGTGACGTTATTTTTTCGATTGGTTTAAGCTCTTCTTAAATTGGAATTGGTGACTTATACAAGCGGGAGTTAACTCCTTGTACATATTGTATTTCTCTATTGAAAACAGAAATTTTGACAAACGAAGTGGGAAATTCAAACACTGCTTGTAAAAAAAAGTACAAAGACAGGTGATCAACTCGAACAACAATGGTACAATAGCTGTGAATAGGTTTCTAAAGCTGTCAGCAGAAAAGCACCCTGAAAAGGTCATTAAATTAATTCCCATTGGGTTTGTTGCCCAGCCATGTGAGTGCCGTTCTGCCTTAAGCATTTAATGTTCTGAATAGCCGCTGTATTATCTGTAGAAGACGCCATTGACACCAACCAAAATATAACAAAGGAAAAGGATGTCCTGGTATAATAAATTTTTCAATCGGCCATTGTTGTCCGAAAGTATCCTCCATGAGATTTTCAATTTCTTAAGATCCCTCAATAATGGGAGTGAAATATTTTATTTTTATGTGCACATTACTTTCTGTTGTGCAACATTTCAGCATACATCCTCTGCCTCCTTTTCTTTCTCCGACCTCGACATGTGCCCACAGCCCACATACTCTGTTCGGATTTCGATTCAGAGATTTTGTGAATGTGGTTCTTCGATTTTGATTTTCAATTAAAATGGACAATGGAAGCAACATTCTTATACTTTATGCTTGTTTGCTATGGTGTTGTTGTGTGCTCCAAGAACCATAAAATGTGCATATGATGCGTTATTTAGGAATTGTCGGGCTGCCGTAATAAATCTTCCGCCCGCAACCAGTCTACATGGTTCACAGTCAGTAGTGGTCCTGGTTATGTGTTAGTATAGTTGATATGCTTTGGGCTGGAAGGAGAGTTTTTAAGTGCTATAGCTTTTATACATCTTTGCCCTTTGAGTTGAAAAATAAAGAGACACTCTTCTACGAACAAAACTGTTTCCAAGAGACTCTGTGGGAGCCATCTGTCTCCAACTTTGAACACCACAAAATTTAAATTTTCTCGAAAACTTACAATTTAACTCAACGGGACGTAAATTGCATGAAGATCCCAACAAATGTGTGTTTCACACATGTTCATTTTGGGGCTTTGGTTTTGTTGGAAACATCTTCAAATGTGTACCTTGCAAAAAATTCATTTCGCTCCACTCAAGATTTCTAAATTAAGGAACACATTTTGGAAAAGTTAGGGTTTACTTTACACCACCAATGTGTACCTACAAAATATCTTAGAGTCAACAGCTTCAATGAATCTGTTTAAAAACTATGTCCTTTTCATACCACCTTTATCTTATCATCAGTGAAGTTATACACTTATAAGAGGAGTGGCGATTGTTTTATTTGTCACTATACTTGCACTTGTCTAAATGAACAATAAATATTGTAATGGGCCAGCACCTTCCTGATGGCGTTTAGGTGAAATTACTTTCATTTTAATGTTAAGAACCACCAACTGTTGCCATTTAAGCTTTGTAATTTTCCAGGTGTTAAAATGAAACGGCATTTGCAATTAGGGTGATTAAATAATATCTATACTCAACTTAAGGTCTTATTGATAAGAAGAGGGCAACATATTTGCTATTCCGTATCAGAAAAGACCCTAGAAAGCTGTATTGCCAAGTATTTAAATGAGCTAAGCTTAAGTGATACTACACTTTGTGTATCCAGTGGAGAAGATGACGAGACATAGTAATACTTCATCCATGAAATTCCTGAATTTTATCGAGTTAGTTTATTTTATTTTTTTATTTTAGTCACCTACCGACAGAAAAAAAGTTGTATGTTTAAAAAACATTGATCAATTAGAAATAAAAGCAACAAGCTTAACAACATTAATGAAAGTTAATGTAACATCACTGACTTTTCTATATCAATAAGGTTTGCTATCACCTGCCCCAGCAGTGGATGATGACATTACCAAAGTTTTTAAAGGAACATGCATTTCTATACAACAAGTAGAAATGCTCATACCCTTGTAGAGCTGGTGTTCAACCGAATAGTTTTGAAAAACTTTCCAACGAGTATGTGAGTGTAAAAATACAAAAATTATCTTAGGTGCAAAGGTGTCATTTGGTTGTTGTGTTAAAATCTCCGCTTGCCGCAAACCGATGTGGCACTAAGTTCTTTGTTTCGCGCAACGAATGTCTTTGAAATGGAATTGCTGATAACTGTTTTCACTTCTCAAAAGCCAAGGGCTTTAAAATCTGTATGGATGTTTTAACAAGTAAATATTAAACGTGATTTCAAATTTAATACAATATTGCCTCGTTCAGATCCTTGATAATAAACTCATAATCAAAGTTGCCCCTTCGCAATTTCTTTGAGGATGAGTCTTCTAATGGGGAAAAGTGGACAAACAACATGTGAAAAATGATTGCCTTGGTAATTTAATTAAGAGTTGGAAAACAGCAAGAAAGACAAACTGTCTGCACTCATTCGACAGTAGGTATTCGAAATAGACAAGCCAGTTAGTGTTTAGTTCACTAGTTTATCTTATGAACTGTCAAAGTAAGTTACATCCAGTAGAATATATTGCGTTGTCAAAGTAACTACTGAAATTCTCTGTATTTTAAGACCTGAGTCGAAGCATCGACCTTGTACGTACTAATAAAAATTACACTGTGTTGGGTATGCTAAGAAATTTTTTTCAATCACTATGACATTTATAGAGGGTCGAATCTCATATGCATATGAGTTATATTTTTAATGAATGGACGCCGTCGAATGGTAATAGGTTTTGACATATTTGCATTTGCTTTATGCACATATACCTATCTCCTAATCCCACAGAAGGCGATGGCATTGCTTCGAAATATCAATTAAGAGAAATATAAAAATTGTTTTCGCTCCTGAATATTCAATCAGCCTTTAATTTAGTAAAAATTATGCTTAAAAAAAACATTGTTTTGATAGCTGACTTGGTGTTCTTTGAGTTAAGGCGATCTTACTTAGAACGTTCACATTGTTTTTAAATTTTTTGGCCCACAAGATTTTCTTTAATTAGTGAATAAGTGTTTGATAAAAAGAGAAGTGAGAGTCCTTACTGATAATGTTCTTCGTTAAGCGTAAAAAGAAGGAAAGCTAGTTTATATTATCAATATCCCTTCAATCTCTTTCAAACCTTGAAGAAGGCACATACTTTTATACTTTTCTAAATTAAATTATTTTACTTATTACCATTTTTCCATTCTCTCATAATGCTATGAACTTTTTCTTAACAGTTAACCAACCATGGCAGAGGGGATGTTTTTTTTTTTAAATTTATTTGCACTGTCCCACCTCCCACCGCAATTGATATAATGAAACTGCTGGCTGGAAAACAACCCAAATAAAATTTCATTACCTCCGAGACACAACAACGACAAACGAATGCTGAAAAGGGATGTACTCCAGCACTTATTCCAGTTCACTCCCTTCGAACAAATTCAATTATAATGAAGAATAGAACTTAATGAACTCGCCACCATTACCACCGCTAAGATGAAAACGAATTTTTTCTTCCTCAAATAAAAAAATAATTTCAAAACGTTATTCAGAAAATAAAAGCCGCCGCCTGTGAATAGGCTCTCATTTAAATAATATCCAATGTTTCTTTTTGGTAGGTATAATGCCTACTTTGTCAGCTTTTTTCTTTAAAGTTAAAGGAGCAATGGTTTATCATTGAGATTTTAAAACACGCAATAAGATAAAGGAATAATAATACTTAATTCTAAAACTATATTATCTGCAAAACTTCGGAGTTTGGCAAGGAAACAAATGCCAAAACCGTTATCCCTTTTAAAGTCTCTTCGACAGTAAGAATATAAGTTTAATATCGCAAGTAGTTAAAGCGATGATGCTGTGTGCATTATCTTCTTATTATTTTGTAGAGTCAACATATGGTAGAAACTATTCAAAAATTGATTAAACATTTAATTTTCATACATTTTTAGGTTTTTCATTGAGACTTTAAAATATCGAAAATAGTTTTTCGAGTGCTTACAGCCCAATTATGGACTCACTTCAAAAGTAGATGTCACGTAAAACTAGGAATTAAAATGATTCGAGTTTGTAGTTTTGGACAAATCTTTATGAAGTGTCTTCCAATGCAAAGGAATTTTGCAGTTAAGGCAACTGAAATGCTGTCGATAGGACTTTTTAAGTCGCGACAGCAATAAGAACGTTGAAGTTTTCATCTTATAGTGTGTAAATTATAAATTTTAACAATAGTAATAATATTGAAGTCACTTAAATTTTATTTTTGATTTTATGTACAAATATACAAGTATCATAGAAGACCAAACATACCTTTTTTTTCAAAAGCCATTAAAATAGATTTTTCTGATTTTTGACTCATCGTTCGATCTTTGTATCATCGTCATTTTAATATTCTTCATGAGCATGAGTAAAGATACATGATAACCCTCTATACACTATACTCTATACCCCACTGTCGGCCAGCGGGTTATTTAATTTATTGACTAGAGAAAACATTGACTATTATTAAAACCCCTTGTCAATCGAGCATAGATATACGGTGTTTATTTTTTTCTCGGCATAGCAAGAGGCAATCTTTGACGAAGAGCAATTGCAGGGGTGACTTTTTCCAGATGGAAAGAGTGAAAATTGCATGTGGCAACCAACAAGTTTTATGCCTAAACGTTTTGAGGCAAAATCGCTTAGGGTTGAATAAATTGTAGCTCGGAGTGCTTACACCCTATTTTCTTTATTCTTCCCTTCTATCACCCTTCGAACCACCTTTTTGTGAAATAATGTGAAGTGACATACCCTTCAATTGTGTGCTTCCATTGGATACTGCCGGTGCATATGTGCGTCCACCAGAATAATGACATCGAAATGGATTTCCAATAACTAGGAATACTAGCGGTGGTGTGGTGGGAGTGGTGGTTAGTTTGGAAAAGAACCCTTCGCAATGTGCAGTCACTGGCAACATATGGCTGATATGTCGCTTGGCCGTCACCGCACCCTTCTATTAAGAAAATTGAAAGTCATTTCAATGACAATTTGCCACAACTACGACTCTATCGGCTGGCTGGGTCGAGGAGTCAGTCGAATAGAATTTGTTCAAGATTACAGATTGAGTGATGTGTGCGTGCCATATCCCTTGCCAAGCAACTATCCATGGGATGGAAGATTGCATAAACCATTGCGGAACGATGTACAGTCAGAATCTCATATAATGTTTTCTATAGAATCTACCCATTTCGAATCTTCATTTTTATATGTTTCAATAGTCGGTGTTAATTCTCGCTTTTAAAATTGAGATTATGGTGTCTTACGAATAACTTCAGTTGTTGTTTGGCATTTTGAAATTTGCAATTTTTTTTAAATAAAAAACAAAATCTATTCCGATAGAAGAGCTTGCTTTGTACCGAATTGTAAATCATGATGGTACACTTATTAATTACTTCCTTTCTGCTTGGTTAGTTAACATTGTGAAAAGCTGCATTGGGGTTGCTAAAACCGTCCTTTTTTGAATCCAGATTGGAATTTGGTACTGCTATGGTGTCTTATATTTATATAATTTATAATTTTAAAGACATTTATACTTAAAATAAACAAATAATATCAAAATTATAAAATAAGAGTCCTATTCAAAAAATGCATTCCCGAATTTCACGGAATACTATTGTAGCCTAGTGGCAACACTGGTGAGTTAATCTGTGTTTTAACTTACACATTTCATAAAAAATTTGATACAAAAATCAAGAAACCGTAAGAATTTTGGAAAACGGAAAAGTGTTATGGTATTGTTAATCAGAATTAATTCATCTTTTTCGGAAAATTTAACCATCGTAAGGTTTTGGAAAACAAAGATAGCAAAATGTGAAGTTTATCTATTGTGATATAGCTCGCCAATGTCAATGATGATGGCTCACTAGCCATCCAACCCATTTCATATATTGATAAAGAGTATCTATTTTCGTAGCCATATAAAAACTTAAAAATGCCGCAATAGTTTGCAAGACAAACAGACTATAATTGTGACATAGCTCTGATTTTGATGAAATTGACACCAGTTCTTAAATTTTAGTATAGAAAAGCTGGACTGTGCTCCAAAATGTTCAAAAAAAACTTTGCCTTCATATCAAATCTGCCTACTTTTTAAGTATCAAAAATCACATCGAGATAATTGAGTCTTGAAGATTTTCATGTTAATTTGTATGGCTTTTACTGTATAAGAGTCGGATCCTGATATGAAATGTGCATCATGGAATAACATCCTGGACTGTCCCCATCGTACGTGTTTGTTTGTTTGAATCTGATGCAACTTGATCCTTCATTTCGTAATTATTACAAAATTTCTGCTTTTAATTGGAAACACACGTTGCTTGGGTTAAATTACGAGTAACACGTGACTTTGATATGATGTTACATAGAAGCCACTCTCTTCTGTTTCATGTAAAGAAGGTCATGACTCATTTTTGGGAAGGATTTTATAATGGCAAGCAAACTGATGAGGGTGCCTTCTTAATTCGTTCATATTCTGTATCCTATTGACATAAGCTTTCTTCTTACAGATGGTATCGAGTTGTTCATCCCTCTGTGGCAGGTTAAGTAATTAACACATGAAACAGGCAGGCAGATCAAGGGTCGTCAACGGCACATGCTACTAACGATGGACATTTTTGAAAACTTTTAATTATACTTCAAAATTCGATAGCAAACTACTTGCCAACAAACTGTAGCTGTTTACCCACAATCATAGGGCTTTGCTTTCACACGACACGTAACTTACCCAAAGGGTTGGAAATATTATTTTAAATTTGAAAAGTTTCTAGCAGCGAATGTGCCGCAAAACACAACTGCCACAAGCGAAACAGTAATCTTTGCTAATGGATGCTCCCAAGCAAATTTTTATTTTCTGCGAAGGATCTCGGAGTTGGGAGTAGGATGTTCCTGTAACTTTCCAACAAGGTCGTAGTAGGAGTTTTTCTTTACAATTGCGTTAGCGAATCGTCACTATATTCCTATATTAAATTCACTATGAAGACAAAACTCAGTCATAAAAATGAGAGAGGCACTATCAACAGAGATCGAGAGAGTAAAATAATGGGAATAAAAAGTTTTTCTAAAAAAGTAAAGAACATTGGAAAGGTTTTGCGCAAGTCTGGGTAGTGAAACTAATAAGAGAGGGAGTTTCTATCCGAAAATTGAAGTTTATCGAATGCAAAGCTACGGAGGTAAGTAAATCCACTCAATTATTTGTTGAATTTTACGAATTCAACAGCAATTCAAAGATGATAAACCAAAATTGTACCATTCAGTTCCCTGCTTATAAAGTATGGGTGCGAAATCAACAGGTTTTTTTACCATATGAAATATTAAAATCAAATCTAGTAATTGTGCAAAAGTAACAGTGTTAAACCAGTGAAACAGCTCACTTACGATTCATACATTGTGCAATATGTTTCTTCTAAAAAAATATTTGTGGAAAGGTTAAGGGGAAGAGATGAAAGCAACTGAATTGACCTACGAATTAATTAAGAATACAATTAACTAACTTATATTATGTTTTATTGAATCGGAAGCTCTTATTGCGGTAGTACATTTAAATAAACGAGAGTCGTCACCAGTGGTGTCCTTATATTATTACGTTGAGTAAACATTTCACCAAAGAAACAATTAAGGGTGATTGTTCTAAACATTGGTTCCAAGGAACAAGGAAAAACAGTTCCTACTTACTTAAATTTACGATACGTTTTCTAAAACAAGTTTCAAACTTACAACAACAAAGAGGTTAAAAAAGAAAACCAGTGTCTATATAATATTAATTAAAAGATAATCATTCACATTGCAAGTTTTAAAACTGAAATGCTGAGTACTTGATTTTATGTATTTCAGCAGACCATTGCTAGAATTAGTAGACACATAGTTTTTTGTTTTTTTCACTCTCTACAGGGTGATTCGCATAAGGTGTGACAAAAAGATAGGGTGTGTAGGTTGGACCTAGACAAGCAAAAAATCGTATGGGAGGGGGGTCCATTTTCCCCCGTTTAGGCGGGAGGGGCAATTTAAGAAAAAAATTACTAAAAATGGGGAAAAAATTATTTTAAGAAAACGGTAATACCTACAGAGTCGTGCTATAGCATTTTGAAAAGCCAAAAACCTATACTTTCATTTTAATTTTAAAATAAGTTGTTCAAATGAATAGTTTTTGAAATATTAATTTTCAAAGTCAAAATTTTGAAAAAAAACATATTTTTTTTTAAACCATTTTTTTTTCAAAATTTTACATAATTAAGTAATATTTTTCTGGCCTACTTTCAATGCTCTTATTTATTTTTGATCAAACACAAAAAACCGGATGTCAAAATAACCTGTAGTTTTTGAGAAAACCAAAAATTACAAAAATGACTTTTTTAAATTTTTTGTTTTTTTAAAGTTTTTTTTTCGTTATTGGATTCTTAAGTGAACTTACGAAATAAAGGATGAATTTTTTCTTTACTTTTTTTATTGAGAATTCACTTAAAAATCCAATAACGAAAAAAAAACTTTAAAAAAACAAAAAATTATTAGTATATATCTTAATTATTTCGCTACACAGTATAACAATGTAGGTACGACCCGTATGAAAAGGTGTCAATTTTTCCACAGCTAAAAAATTTGGAGGGAAATACCTAACTAGCTAAATAAATAAAAACAAATATGGTGGCGCCACAGAAATGTATTTATATATATTTTCATTTATTTAGTATATAAATAAATGAAAATATATATAAAAGCGGGGGACCTACAGTTTTCTGCCCGATTCCGATCGGCTAATCGAGAAAGCGATTTCCATAGCAATGAATTTACCATCGGAGGACTTGCCAACTTCTCGCGAAAGGCGATAGCCGAGAAAAAATGTTTTTGTTTCTGCTTGGATTCCAACCACGAACCTCTGGGTTAATAGCAGACATGCTTACCATCACGCTACGGGTAACGTGTACCTAGTTAGTTGCAATGTGGAAATAATAAATACTATTTTTACACTTCGAAAGACACTATATAAGTCTATCAGCTTTCGAAAAGCTGCGAATAGTAATGCTCATAAATAATACTTAGAGCCTACTCAAATATTAAGTATTATTAAAAAAAAAAAAAAATCAATTTACACACGTATATACGTGCAATTAATAAAAATTATCTATGTTTTTGCTCCAAAGGTATTTATCCCCGTCTTTGTCAAAGGGTTAGGGAAAACAAATTAGATAAAATAATAAAGTTTTTCACAACTTAAATTTTCAGAACATTATTAAACATTATAAGCTACTTTTGCAAAACCTCTCTCTACAATCATCATTTTTATTTTTTGTTTAATTTCAAGAGTCCAAAGAGAAAAGAATCTGAGACTTCAACAAAATTTAGTATCGTATGTATGATAACGATGCATACTATGTGATTTGTGCTTTGCTCCCATCAATTATCCTTCTTCATTGAATTGGACTCAAAACTCTTTTGAAGCCAATACTGAATATGTACTTTATTTCGCTGCGGACTTTAAGAAGATTTTTAAAGCTTTCACAGCTTTTGTTGAATTTTCCTTTTTTCAAGTGGCAGCGTGTTGTAGTGGTTTCGTGCTCAACAGTTTGTACGTATGTAGGTACCTATGTAGCTTCCTAGAAACAAGCGCAGTTAGGTTCCTAGATATTAGTTATAAAAATCAAACCTATGATAAATGCGTTCACATGTAAAGACATTTAGCAGGTTCTGAAGAAAACCTTGTTTTGAGCTTAGAGGGCTTAAAATTGGAAGCATTTTGAAGAAGAAGTTGATTTCACATATGGAACGTGTCCAGAAAATCAACAAATGATTCTCTAACTCACCACAAAATAAACAGAGTAAGTACTCGATGTCAAAAGTCTCACCACACCGTGGGAAATATACTACCCTGTCCTCTCATAATAATAATGCACACTTGTGAGCGCCACCCACAACAACAATTCAAGATAGGCATAAGGAAGAAACTACCAAACACTGCATGTAGTTGTTCTCATCTGTACCTCGTACATGAATTGCAAAGTCAAACTTCAGCTCTCATCACGCGTACTCAAAACAACCCCTCACCGCAACGCTTACCCGAATATTCCCAAATTGGCACCCGCAACAAGGATCTCCCAACAAGTGAACTCCGCGCATATCCTTTCATAGCCAGTGTTTGTCTTCTCTCGGTTTCGTATATAACTGCGCGTTTGTTCGCCTCACGAGTCAGTCGTCGTGATACCATTGAATTCAAAGCAAGGGTCGTCTCGTAAAGCATCCCTTAATCACAACAACAACAATAAGCTCAGAAAAAAGTAGAGAAAATATTTTTCAAACTAAAAGTATCTATTGTGTGTCTTAGTCGTTGCATTAAGTTATACGATTATTTGCGAAGATTAAGTTCTTCACCGTTTTGTTGCATTTCGGAACAACTGTGCATTCGGTGAAGCCGGTTTGATTAGAACTTTTCTCGTGGAGGTGTCTCTGTATTTTTTTTTTTCTCGGATTGCCTTTAATTTCCATAAGAAGTATTTTAAATTTTCTACATTTTTGTTAGTGGCACTGTGTGACAGATGTGCCATCGAAAACGAAGAATTTTCGGCACTTTGCCGAGGCGAATGCTTTAAGTGTTAGTGTAAGAGCACTGGGAAAATCCCTGTTAACGAAAATATGTAAATTCAGTGTGTATTCAATTCCGTATGAAAAGAGGAGAAGGAGAAAATGTAAAGAATACAACCAGTAAAAAAATAATAATATAAGAAAATAAGTGGAAGTGGAAAATCATCTAGTACTGGTACGAATAGTGAAAATCCTGTTTTCATTGTCCTCCATATCTGCCCACCCGCATTTATCCCTCACTTTTCTTACCTACGCTCTCCACACACACAAATTGAATGTACTTGTGTTGTTAAGCAGCACTCGAATTCGGGTGTACAATCTTCTGTACCTCATGCATGTCCTTTTTTGTGTAGGTACTCGAAACTCGTAAGGATTATGTAAATTTTATTATTATTATTATTTTTTGTTTTTGGACTAGGACATGCTTTTCATTTGCATTGTTTTTCCTCTTTCTTTCGCATAGTTTGCGGTTTTTCTTTTTTCGTGCAACAAGAGAAAAAGAATCGTGGGAAAATGTCTATTAGCAGTGTTTTCCTATAAGATGGAATTAGATTTAATTGAAGGCAGTTTCAAAAATAGAAAAAGCACGGAATTTATCCAACTTCTTTCACCTCATTGAAAACTTTGACTAATAGGCAATTTATAAACTACAATAGCAAATCTTCTACTACAACAAAACTAAGCTAAAACGATCCTTTTGTATTTCGTTGTTGGTACCTACCCTTGGCTAGGTTAAGCATACCATCAAAATTGTATAAAAGCCAACTTCAACTTCAAGTTCCAACAAACAGATGATATTACAAACGAAGATTGCGACGTACGCGTGCAGATGCAGCTTTAAAATTGCACATACTTGATGGGTATAGCTACACATAATGAGGGCAAATAAGAGTGAGCAGGACGTGCATACTCTGAGCTTGTGTTTTGTTGCAATCTACAGACTTCATTATTTAGTTGTAAACCTCTTCAAAAAGGTACGTGGGGCGGAGGAAGTCCTTTCTTGCAAAATCACCCATTTGCTCCCTTTTCTCCGGTAAAATATATTAAAACTTTGCAAGGACACATTCAGAATACACATATTGTGCTCCAACTCCTACGCTTTCTTTCCCATGAAAAAAAAACTTATACTATGTACTTAGATGCATTTCGAACTAGCATCTACAATAAAGAAACCAACCAACGTCTTTTCGCAAAGTAGTTGCATGTAGAGAACAAAGTAAAGCAACTGCTAGCAGTTTTATGTGGCACTTTTAAATATTTAAGTGGCTTCCAGACATTGAATGTTGGCTCTTAGATTGTTTGTTTTCTGCAAAAACAAAGACCATTAACACCGAAAACTGTTTTACTAGTTATAATTTTCATAAAAAATGTCTTTTAAAGGCTTGATAAATAAGAATAAGAAAACTTATTTAAAGAGGGTAGGTAGACAATAAAAACCCATTGCATCTACGATGGTTTTATTACCTTTTCAAATCATTGAGATATCCAAACTCAACAACTCAAGAACTTATGTTCATTCAAAATATAATTATGATGCATATCGTATTCTAGTTGTTGCTGTAATTTGATTTTTTTGATTGAAGGTTCTCCCAAACCAAACCGTTTATGCAGTTGCGGTAGCGGCAGAAACTCTGCTGTCATCATTTGTACAGCCGCGATAATGTAAACGTGAAAATGGTGCGTTTTTTTTTTGGTGTCTTCAGTGTGGATATTCTAATCATATACGTCGCAGTATATAACTTCATTTTGACAACTGAATTTGCAGCTTCCACGTCTGTAAAAACCGCTTTGATTTGGGAGAACCTTCAACAATCAGAAAAATGTTATCACTCGATTTCGGTGGAGATTTTTGTATTAGAAATTTGAAAGCACAGCAATGAAGATGAATCTCAAATATCTATTTTCATAATAAAATAAGCCAATCAACAGGTTCTCTATTTAATTTTTATAAGCTCTTTTCTAGCCTAATCAAAATGTTTTATATCCAAACAGCAAATAATTAAAAAGCTAGTTTTAAACAAAATAGTCGGCGCTGTAAGGAAGTATTAGCTGATTATTTCATGAGCTTTGGCTTCAGTTTTTGTCATATTGTGTAAAACCTTCTGCATTACCTAAGTATATGCTCACAATAAAATTCTTCTTCCAAATTGTTAAAAATCGATATCTACTTAGTAATTGATAGTTCAATTTATAAAATTGTGCATAGATGGCTTCCGACGGCAACGTCAATACTTTGAAAATAATTTCGGAAAATTTCTTTAGAACAAAATTACGGAAGAGATGTTTGTATCTCACTACGTTGAATCTAGAGAGCACTTCAAATAAAACGACGATACCCAAGAAATTTTTAAATTAAAAAACGCACTGAAAGTTCAAGTTTCCTTCTGTTATATTAAAAAAAAAAAAAAAAATAGATGCTTATGTAAATAGAAAAAATATAAACCGATTGATCTCTGATTTTCTTATTTGCTATAAATATTTTTATCAAAAATTGAAAGGAAATAAATTGTTAGCTGTATGTTTTCTTGATTACATTCTATTTCCACAAAGTGTTTCCATTATGTGTATATGTAAAAAACAGCAAAAAAAAAATCAGTATTTGATAAAAAATTTCCTTTACCATCAAATGGAAACTAAAATTTAAAAAAAAAGAAAGAATTATTCTGTCTCCTTAAGTATTGAGTTCCTTCTTTCATATAAATGTTATTAAATTTCAAATTGAAAAGCCACTTAAAGGATTTCAACAATAAAAATTTCTTTAGTTTAAAACTTACTGATGCAGATGCAGGTCAATGGTTACACGAGCTAATTTCTATCAAATTCTGAACAGTGGGGTCTGAATGATTAAGCCTTATAAACTTTTTCGCATATTTTTGTATCCTATTAGGAATTAGAGCGATGAATGCTCTTTCAGAGGTTCTTATAGGTACTCACATCAATAACTGATTCTATTTCTCGGTAAATACGAAAAGTATTGAAAATCTGTTTTTTTATTCGAATTCACTTCGCATATAGATTAGCATTAAATATATACCTGTGTGTGTTTATTTGTATTTTTATTTCACCTACTGTGTAATTTGATATTTAATCGTGGCACTTTTTGCATAAAGTGCCATAAAATTAAAAGAGGAATAAGTTGGGTTGAGACAAGAAAAAAAAAAAAAAATTGAATGCGAGGGCGTTTGTCTCTTTCCGGTTAGCAGAGAGGGGTAATATTATTAAAAAATGGCGTGGGATTCAAAACAAAAAATATTTTGAATCAACTAAGTCACTCATTTACAACAGTGTTTTAGAAAGCTTATAATTTGTTATTTGATTAACATTTTTGTTCAAGTAAATTAAGTGAATAGTTTTTGAGAAATATCAAAGTCAAAATTAAAAAAAAAAATCAAACATTATACAAAATTTTGCGATACAAACTTAATTTGTTTTTAAATAATAATTGACCTTATAAACTCTGAGTCAAATACTGAAAACCGAAAGTGAAAATCTTCCTTACTTTTTGAGAAATTAAAAAAAAGGTATTTTTTCGCAGAAAATCTGTTTTTTTTTTTTTGGGGCTACACCCTTTTGAATTTAATTCTCAGATTTTTCCTTTTTATATTTATTTTTGCATATCATTAGATTTGTTAACACACAATAAATTTGGACTAGCTACGCGTGACCCCATTTTTATAGGAATCCTACGTAGCAATTTTTTACTTGGAAAACTTCAAAAAAAATTATTACTAAATAAAAAAATTAAAGAAAGCAGAGCTTCTTGTGAATTTAAGAAACAGTTTTTGAGAAAAAAAAAAAAAACAAAAACAAATACAAATAAGAAATGTGTGTTTAACAATGACGCCATCCAACAAAATTCAACTTTTCATATTAATTGAAAAACTTATGGAACAATCCTATTTAAAGTAGATGAGAAGTAAATATTTCTTGTAGTTTTCAAAGTAAGTAAACTAGATTCGATTGCCTCGTTTTTAAAAATATGCAATATGCGAATAACAATGATTTGAATATATCTCAAACAAAAATAAAGCTAGCATTTGTGTCAAAAACATGTTTCTTTTGTGTTGATAACCTTCACTAAAATATTAATTTAACCGACAAACAAATCAAAATCAATTCTAATTCCACAAATTGCTCGATAAAAAAAACTTTCCGAGAATGAAGTTAAATTTTCATGTACGTACCGTGGCTTTTTTAATATGAAGTAATTTAATTTAATCTAGTAAGAAAAAGTCCTATTAACTGAATCCATATTTTCAGACGTCTTTCCTGCCTCAAAAACTGAAATTGAAAAAAAAAACTTACAGCTGATTAATTGTATACCTTATAACTTAACGTTTGACCAATCAAGGCCGATAAAAGGATGATTATCTGACAAACTGAATTTTTATGAATGCCCCAATATATATTATATTTTTGTGTTCTTAGTTAGGTTTCATTTAACATTCACAAAACAAAAATCGATAACCAAATTAAGTTGTGACTACAGACGACTGTGAATGGTTGCATAAGGACATCGACATATGTACATAAGTCAGTTTATGTATTGGAATTTTTGTCATTAAAATTTTCAAACAACATTTGCTTTTCATTATTTGAGAATAATTTTTTTCTCTTTTTTTTTTTAGGAAAATTGCAAAAGGAATGTTAATCCAGCAGTGTTGAATAAAAATAATGATAAGTGTACTTATGTTATGAAAAATCAAAGAAAAGTAAAGTTCTTGCGGCTATAAAGAAAAGTGTAATGCAAATTATCGAAATTGTGAGAACAAAATGTGGATTAGGAATTTAGCCGAGGGGTTCCGCAACAAGTCAAGGTATGTATGTATATGTATATATGTTAAGCACACACAATCTATATTGCAAAACTTTTTTCTTTGTTACGAGTTTTTGGTTCCTCTTTACGAAAATTTCACAGACAAGTTAACAAAAAAGGGACGCCTGTCTGGTTCTTTTGTCAATAGGTAAAAATTAAATTCGATTGGGGGGTAGATTCCTTATCACTTTTCCTCTATCTAATTCGAATCAGAATACAATAAAGGGGCAATAATACACACACTGCTCCTAGCAGTGTTCAGTTTTTGTCATTTAATCGATTTCGATACGCACGAGTTGTATAAATACAGGCCGATATGATGAGAAAGAAGACGATTCCGGTATTTGGCATTTGGATACTGGAGTCTCGCCGCAACAGCGCCTCTCAGTATCTCCCGCCCCATCAAATTCAAATTTTTTATTTATTTATGCAAGACAAAGACATAAATCTTCTGAAAAACCGCCTATTGTGTGGCCGATATTCAGGAGAAAAATTGTGGCAAGAAAATAGCTATAATCTAAATAGGTACAATACATAATCATTGAAAATTGAAAATCAATGCTTCAGAGCTTGTGCGTAATTTATTTTTGTGTCCTGCACAGTGCCGTGCCTCCAAAAAAAGGTGGTGATTGAATCTTCAATCCTTGGGCCAGTTATTTTGCATACACACAATGCAATTGTAGCCGGAGGACAGTAATTTTAGAAATTTTCATTCATTGGTTATGAATTATTCAGGCCGTTATGAATTTCAATTTCTAAGTAGCTCTCATTTTACATCCTGTAGAATAGAGGTTGTGGTGGGTAGCTACTTGATTTATCTTTCATTGTGGCAGCATGCAACAGATAGCTCTCCCTCCATAGCTGTTCTTCAGAGCCAATAGAAGCTTCCACATTATTCTTTTTTCTCTTTTCAATTTTATAGATATCTTTTTGGGACTTTATTGGTGGTATTGAAAAATCTATCTAAGAAGTATTTATGCTCTCCTACCCTATTCGAGTTGCTGGACTTCTCAGATAGATAAAAATAGCTCGATATACATATAATACTCTTAAGTGAGTATTTATTTTTTTTACTGTAACATGTATGAATGAATGAAAAACAGGTTTTTTTACTGAATGACTTTTGTCATGAAAATTTGTTTTCAAACATTTGATTATGACTTATGAGTACGATTGAGGCTGCAGCTTTTGGCAATATATTAAAGAGTTACTGTCGACTTTCACTCATTCTTAAGAAAATTTAGAAGGTTTACTTCAGGAGATTGTTTGACATAATACTTTCTAGCGATATATAAAAGGACCAAAAAATTTTAATGACATAAGAACTTTACACCAACCGAACGTTTGGAAAATAAATTTTATTTTCATGAATGATAGTTTCATAAGTGCATATTGTTAATTACATGTTGTGTAGTTATGCAACAGAAGGTCCGGCCTCCGGCGGCAAACAAAAAAAAACATTATGAGGCCAATGCTAATTGATTGATATGCAAAAATTTCGACAGTGAGTTTTGGCAGGTAACTGAAACAAAATCAATAGCTATTGCCAAATGAATTTTTGAATATGATCTTGTTTTATAAAGACAAAACTTAAAATTTTTGATGATCATGAGAAATATCATACTTTGGGTATTTAATTCTGATTTGATTTTAGAAAACTTTCCTTTTTTAGGAATTTGAGAAAATTGTGAGTGTAAGATAATATTTCAATAGAAAGATCATACGAACCAAATCTCTGTATTAGGTATATTATGTGCGGTGGCCGGTGGCAAACCTTTTGTGTAAAATTTGTAACGAAATAAAAACAAAAATCTATTTATGTAAATAATTGTGGGTGTTAGCCGAAGGTGAATTGTTCAACTTATTGAAAACCAAAATCTTGGTGAACGGAATCGATTTTAAAGGTTTAAAAGAATAAGTGTTGAATTTGTTAGCTCAATTTCAACGTCAACATCAGAAATTGTTTTTCAGAGATTGAATTCCGAAACTTAAACGCTATATAACATTTTATCTCTCACTACACCCATTATTCAACAAGCTTTTAAAACACTCAAATTTATTTATTTTTTGTACCCTCCTTCGCATTCAAAATGTATGAAATGCTTGGCAAAACCCTTTTTTTATTGATTTGACTCTTATGTGCGAGGTTCCGGTGGTGGAAATTCACGTTCAGGGCTTTTTTAACTATACGTATTGTTTCCATGTGAACGGTTGCAAGTTTCGAAATTTGTGTCAATGTTCCACTATTTTCTTTCGCTTCTTCCCTTAAAAAGAAAAATGGAAATTCTTGGCAGACGTGTTTTCTATCCAAGTTTGGTCATTCTGTTGAAAATATGGCGTGCATAGTTGATAGACATCCAGGCGTGAAACTCTTTAATCGAAAAAATTGCCATCATCAATTAGTAACTGCTCACTCAGCGGTGGTTTATTTTAACATTCTTTTTTCATTAGAGAACTTCACGACCTTAACCGTAATCTTCGGTGTCAGAGAACAAAGTTTGACCTATTAGGTCTTTGCTTTGCACGCAATTGCGCCGGTAAAATGTTATAGTATGTAAATGATAAATTTGTTTCATTGTTGACACGCTCATGAAATTTCATGCTAACGCTAACGCATATTAGCTTCGCTGCGGGATGTGTAACTGTGAAGAAGCCGGAAAGCCGGTACAAAAGCAAAGTAACGTGGGTGACATATTTATGAAATCGTAAAACGTGAAATCACTACCCCACAGTGTTTTGGGCCTTTCCATTTCTTATTCATGAATTTAAATGTCTGCCAGCATAAAACAAACAAGAAACAACGTCCAAATGCTTTCTATCATCTGACTAAATTTCGCTGTATGTATCCGCGCAGTGTGGAAATGTAAAGGAAGGACGACGTGTATCATGCGCAATAAATTTTGTTTCAATTTATGGTTTAATGATTAATGGGAAATAGAACCCTGATTTTCAGTATATTATTCAAAAATTTATTTTGTTCAAGAAAACCAACAAATTGTTGGCAATGTTGTAGAAGTAATTGATTCAAGAGAATCATGCTGGATAGATAGGTTCATTCGTTCAGCTTTAAACTGTACCTAGTGATGTGACGCCTGAGAAAAGTAAAAAAAAAATTGCCGATGTAAGACAGGATAGGACAATAGGAAGAAATTTATGATGCTTATTTGCCAACGGCTAAGTAATAAATTTTCAAGAATTGAAAAACTAAAACTATGAATCATTTTCGATGAATCTACCATTTATAAAGCATTAAATGTCTACTTCCTGCTACGTACAAATTGTTAGGAGTTATTTTAAAACTTGTATCGCAATTGTCGCTCTCTCCAATTCCGCAATTGTCGCTTTCTCCAAAAAAATTAATAATTGAACCCTGTCAAAAATACTTGAAATGGACTATCATTTATAAAGCATTAAATGTCTACTTCCTGCTACGTACAAATTGTTAGGAGTTATTTTAAAACTTGTATCGCAATTGTCGCTTTCTCCAATTCCGCAATTGTCGCTTTCTCCAAAAAATTAATAATTGAATCCTGTCAAAAATACTTGAAATGGACTATCTAGCCGTGAGTCAAAAAAAAAGAAGATCTTATTGCAAGGGTGTTTTATTGACTCATTTATTTAATTAGGGAAGTGATAGGCAATTCAAACGTGCAGATACCTTTCAGTATACTTAGATACTAGAGTCAATGAACGAAAACAAACAGGCATTATTCGATAGTCCTGAGAAGCTTTGGTTTTCATTTGTTGTTTAAATTGTTTAAACAATTTTAATGATATTTTATCTCAATTTTCGGGCGATGTATATTTTCCTCCGTTTGCGCATTAGGAGCAATTTTACACAAAAAATATTTCATATTTCATATTCATCAAAGTCACCTATTACCACGTGTTTCAATTTTTTTGGAAGCTGATGCTCTGCTCCCCAAACATTTTTTTTAATTATAACAAAGTTTTTCATTACTATGGTTCATTTTTCAAAAAACCAAAAACCAACGCTCTTATAAGTTGTGAATGAACTGCTAATAACGGAATGAAAAAATCGTGGTTTTGGAGAAGTTAATAAAAAGCTAAAATAATCTTTTCCCAAAAACCCACTTCTCAATTTCGCTGTATGTATTTTTGTTGGTTTTGCACTGATAACTGATTGGACTTTTTTCTCTAAGCAGACTTTCCCTTATTATATACTTTGTCTTGTAGAAAATCAGTTTAACAAAAAAAAAAAAAAAAAAATTAGTTGGATTAGCCAAATGATAACAGTTTAATTCAATGAAATTATTCTGCATCACTAGTGAGTCAAAAGATATGCTGCTTGTGAGTTCGTCAAAGCCCCAGTGCGAATTGTACCAGGAACAAAACCCTTTAAACGGAAAATTGGCTAGAGACAATATCTCCCTGATACCTACTCAATGGCAAAAGGCAAAACATGTTCTGGGACAGCGTTGCACATGCCATTAAAGCAATCTCTCTTGTCAAGAGCGCATTCAATACCGATAACAAGAGGTTGAAGTAAGATCTCAAGATTTTCCATGTTAATAAGCATGTTGGATCGCGCGATTTTTTAATTTTATTTTCTCAAATACTCAAAAATTTTTTAAGTTTCTTTTTTAAATTAGAAAAATTTTACTAACTTCTACAAGTAAAATAATATCTCCTAATTTCGGAAAACCATATCTCTACTTTCTAATGAGTAAAAAGTCGGAGGAACTATATGTGCAAATGCCTCAGCTATAATTGAAGTAAACATTTTCCATCGCTCGCTGGATGGAATATAATATTTCGAACAGAGCCTTCGAATCGGTATAACGATTTTGAGACTATCTAGAGGTTATTGATTCCATTACCTAAAATCACTTGAGAGAAAGGTTCCAAGGACCAACAACTTTATGGCAAGCAAAAATTGTTCGGTTGCCTAGTAGAAATGTACAACGATTTACTAAGCTCTATTCCTGAAAAGTTGGGACTTATGTCCCATCTTCAACGGAAAAAAGTTGGCACTTATGTCCCGATGGCGTGGGACATATCTCCAAAATCGAAGTTGGGACTTATGTCTCACTTAGATGGGACATAAGTCCCAAAAATAAAAGTTGGGACTTTCCCTAATATTTGATTAATGAAAACGTGGTGGTAGGTATCTAAAATAGCCCCCCCCCCCCTCCTTTCACACGATTTTTTCTCGAACCCAACCAATCTATCTGTCCTAAGCTTTTGTTCAATATTGTGCAAAGTTGCATTTACATATAATTTCAGTTTCAATATAAATATCATTAGTATTGTTTTTGCAATTTAAAAACTGAAATCCAACTATCAGGATAGAACTAATAAAAAAAAATCATCTAAATCGAGGTTGTTCCTGCGGTCTTCCGAGTGAAACGCTTAATTGGCGCTTCTAATATATCTGTCCTACAACAAAATTGGATTATAATTTTCGGTTACAAGAAACTTTTGAAATAACTGTGTGAAGCCAAAAAGATAATCCAATTAGAAACGAAAGAGCTTAAAAATGAGTGGTTGAAAGTGAAGTGAACTTTACTGTTTCTACTGTTCCAACCAACAAGTTGACAATACTTTTAATAAAGCTTCCCCAACAAGAGTCAAACTGTTTTTTGGGCAACGTTAAAAAAGAAATAAAGAGCTTGAGCGAAAAGAAAAGTTTGTTTATTTAATGATGATTTTTTCACATATGAACATTTTTATAAGGTAAGCAGTTTGAGGCGCGATGTAAACATGGCGTATAGGAAATTATTAAATAATTGAAAAATTCACTCGCTAGAATAAGAAAAAGACTTCAATTTGATCCATTTTTTAATTATCCTACGTATGAGGCAGATGGCAGACTTTTTGTGTGCTTTGGTCTTCAATTCTTATTTTCTGTTCGAAACAGTTTCAGTACTATCTTTTAAAAAGCGGTTTTCCAGAACATGACAATACCAGCGGATCTGATCGGGCATAGTCACATATATGGTCATTTCAGATTGCGACGAACCAAAAAAAAAAAAAACAATGTTTTTGGACAACAAATGCGATTTCGGCTACCTCTGCATTTTCTCTTTTTTAAGACGGTTAAGCGTTGATGTACTTTTCCGTGGGATTTTCTCTTTCCGCGAATTCCCTGAAATGTGCTTTAAAACCATCCGATGATCCGGATCATTATTATTTCTCCATCGCTTCCTATACGCAAAGTAGTAGCGATTGTACAAAGGAAAAAACCATTTTTTGATATTCGCACTGTGGTACCCGTGGCGTGATGGTTAGCATGTCCACCTGCACCTGCTAACCCAGAGGTTCGAGCTTCGAATCGCAGCAGCGGCAAAAATGTTTTTCCACAGATATCACCTTTCGCGAGGAATTGGCAAGTCCTCCGTTAGTATAAATTCATTGCCATGAAAAGCGCTTTCTCAATTAGCCGTTTGGAACTGGCAGAAAAAATTTGTAGGTCCCCTCACAAGGCATGGTTGTGAGAAATGCGCTAGGCCCAGGGGCTCCTCGCTCTTTTGCGCCACAATATTTATTTATTTATTTTACTGATGTTACTTTCTGTGTCTACCAGGTCCTAGTTAGACGAAGTCCTCGACTTGTTTACCTTTGACAACAGTCTTGTTTCTTCCCATTACGTCGAAATTCTCTGATAAATTGTACCAACTACTGTGGAAAGATTTAATCTTCTGGTGTTGACATTTGAGTTTTGAACATTCATTTCAAAAATGGCATGACACCTTGTGGCCTGGTCAAAAGCCTTTTCTGACATCAAATGTATCGGTGTGTCCTTTGCCAAACCTTTACCATCAAGATCGAGAGGACGAAATGGCATTACGTATTGCCATTTTGCCTGACTACATTTATCTTCAGAGGTCCAGATCCTTTGCTCCTTAACTATGCTCCTAAGCTTTGAACATTTCACCAAAAACAAATAAGCTATACTGGATGATTGTTTGTGTCGAATTCTTTGCATTAATTAACAAATATCTAAAAAAAATATTATGTTTAATATGTATATTAGAGTATCGCCTTTCGCGAGGAATTGGCAAGTCCTCCGTTAGTAGGTTCATTGTCATGAAAAGCGCTTTCTCAATAAGCCGTTCGGAACCGGCAAAAAAATTGTAGGTACTTTCCCCTCCCTCACAAGGCATGGTTGTGAGAAATGCGCTAGGCCCAAGGGCTTCTAGCTCTATTGCGCCCCCCCCCCCCCCCCTTTTTATTTACTTATTTATTTGAAAAAAAAAAAATTGACATGAATTCGAAACTTTCGATATTGTATAAATAATGAAGTACTTAAATATAAGTAGCTTAGCACATTTGTTCATTTTCTCACGGCTATTCATGCTTTTTCCATATCTTTGGAGCCCCATTTTCTTACTTCACCCTTTTTGGTTCAAACTTCACGGTTCACCCTCTTTGGCACTTCAACTTCAATGGGTCTTTAGTCAAAACACAAATAGCTAAATTTGAAAGAAACAAACTTTCATAATGGGAAACTTAGTATACGATAGCACATTAGCCCTTTCCACACAAGCCGAAACCGTGTGTATTTACAAAAAATGGGCACGACTGATCCGCACGAAATTGCGGTGTGCTTAGTACAATATCGAAGTCTCGGGGCTGAGTGCAAGATTTCACGCTTTTCATAAGGTGCAGGGAAATAAGTCCACAGGAACTAACTCCACTGAGGGACTAAATTCCCACTTGTGCAGGGAAATAAGTCCACAGGAACTAACTCCACTGAGGGACTAAGTTCCCACTCAATGGGAACAAAGGTAACTTTAGTAAAGTGGCCTTTGTTCCCATTAAGTGGGAACTAGCTCCACTTTCTTATGGGAAATTAGTACACACTCGAAAGTATAAAGCGAGAATGAATTTCCAATAACAAAACTTAAAGAGAGAAACTACTGTTAGTTCTTAGATAATTTTTTATGTTTTCTTGAACTTATCTTGATAAGTACGAGTATGTTGCAGTCGATATTCAGTATGTCATTTGTTATTTGAATATTCGTGAAAAAAGTGTAAAGTTCAGGAGCGATAATTCAGTTTTCGAGCTTTCGAAAATATTTTATTATACAGTTTACTTCAAAATTCAGTTTTCAAAAATAATAAGAAAAAAAATCGGAAATTCAGTTTTCGAGTTTTGGAAAATATTTTATTATTCAGTTTATTTCAAAATTCAGTTTTCAAAAATAATCAAAAAAAATCGCGCGATTTTTTTTGATTATTTTTGAAAACTGAATTTTGAAATAAACTGAATAATAAAATATTTTCCAAAACTCGAAAACTGAATTTCCGATTTTTTTTCTTATTATTTTTGAAAACTGAATTTTGAAGTAAACTGTATAATAAAATATTTTCGAAAGCTCGAAAACTGTATTTCGAAACTTGAAGAACTATTTTTTTCCTGGCTAAACATAAGAATTTATTTCACATTCAAAGGGAACTAAACCCACAGTTTTTTGTAACGGAGTTCTCACCGTACATGAGAACGAAGGCCACTTTGGTAAAGTGGATTTCGTTCCCATTAAGTGGGAACTTAGTCCCTCAGTGGAGTTAGTTCCTGTGGACTTATTTCCCTGCACAAGTGGGAATTTAGTCCCTCAGTGGAGTTAGTTCCTGTGGACTTATTTCCCTGCACCTTTTCATAATATGTATACTTATTTGGTTCTACAGGGTCGGCAAATACACGTTTATTAAAAGATTACAAAATATATTAAAAAAAAAAAATCTAGCCGAAATAAAAAAAACAACTTTTTGACAGTTTTTAATAAATTTAAACACTTTAAGAAGAACAAGACTTAGTAAGAAATTGTCAGAGCAGTTTTTTTAAAAATCGGTTTCTATTTCTTACTTAAAAAAAAAATGATTATTTCAAATATCAAGTAGTATCCAGAACATGTCCCATCAAAGAAAAATTTTTACAAAATTAGCTAAAAATCATTGCTGAATCGCAATCTTTCTTAAACAACTTACGACTTTTTCAATATAAAATCTCGTCTTAAAAAAAAAAAACTTTACTTTGGGGGGTACCGTTCTTAGACTTTTTCCATAATTTTTTTCTTACACTATAAAAAAGAACTTTAAGAAGAAATCAATCAAATAAATTTTTATCGAAATCGTTGGAGAAGTTTTCGAGGAAAATAAAATTATCATATTGGTTGTACGGCAGGTACCGTTATTTCAAGACCCAATTCCGAAAACCACTCTGTAGGCTGCCCCACAGATACTAACTGCAAAATTTAATTTCGGTCTAGCGTTTCAGGCTGAAGATCGTTTACGGACGGACAGACATACAGACATACAGATAGAATTGCAGGACCCACGTTATTCGTATTCCCAATCATCGTTATGTCATATTTAATGGTAATCTTACAGTTTTTTTTTTTCTACACGATTGCAAAATGAAGATTTTTCACTTATTTGGACGAGAATGCTTACCTACCTAGTTTTTTTTTCTTTTGAATCTGCACCTAGCAAAGTACAAAACGTTTAAAAAGCATGCTTAGTTTAAAAAAAAACAGCCTATACCACATTACCCGCTATCAGGTATACATACTTCCTGATTTTTGAAAAGGTGGGAAAATTGTATACCGTTCGTTTTTTCTATGCTTGCTAAAAGATAAAGGACATTAAATGGCTCATTTGGTTCGGAATGAATGAACTCTACGTGGTATGTAGATACAAAAGACCTTAAACTAGGTACTTTCATAAAGCCTCTCAAACAGAATTGATAAAGACTTTATAACTTTTAATCAAAAATTTCGTTTGTGTAAGGCACTTGTTTAATGTTAAGGAACATAAGACGCGTGAACTTCATTGCGTAGATACTGAAAACTGAAACTGTCACATCGCTGACAAAGTATAATTAAATTCCTTCCACAACAGCTTGCTTATCGTTCAATAAACTTTAAAGCCAGTAACCCCCAACATAAATACTCATACATGATAGATCGAACACAAAATATCTTGAAGATTAAAAGCGAGCGAACAAAATTTACCATTTCACATTTTTCACGAGAGAATTTGTTCTCCCTTTAGTTGTGTAATATTTTTGTCACGTAGTCGCTGAACAACTGTTCTGAATCGACATTTCAGCAGTTGAGTAGTCGTTACTTTACGCGTCGCCGCCGCCGCCGCCGACGTCGTCGTCGAAGCTATTTCCAAGAAAAGTCATAAAAATCCAAATTAAATTGAACATCATCCTTACCCGCTGACTTTTCATTTCGTATAATATACCATCAATATCAATGGCACTCTACTATCCCTTAAGCTATAGTCGCGCAGGAATTTCACACACAAAAAAGAAATGCCACTTCAACCTCTTAGAAATCGAAGTAGCCATTTACACAATTTTCGCCACCATTGACGTTCTAACGAATTTTCATTCTTTTCTCAAATCCCATCCATCTGAAATCACGCTAATTGCCCAGAAAAAAAGGCGCTTCATCCACATCAGCCTTCTTTGTTACATAATGACGCTGAGTGTTTCAATTGTTATATTGCATCAAGGCTCCCATATGTTGTGCAGAACAGAGTAACCCAAGCGGTAAGAAATAATAATAAAAAAAAATTCCAGAATTCGCAATTTTATAAAATGGCAATATTACTTATGCTTCATTTACGTAAACTTTCTATGCTCCGAAATTCTGAAAAGGATAAAGGCAAAACTTCAAACCTCTTCTTGGTACGCATCATACATTACAGGGCGAAAAAATTCTCAATATGATGTTAAAAATTAAGTTTTCCACCCCAACCACCCTGCCATCTATTTGTAATCCTAATCCACCCCAGGACGAAACGACACAAACCAAGCATGGGTAGACTGCGCTGCCGTCACTAGTACATTTTCACCGCGTATATCATACACAGGGAGTACATAAAAAAAATCCTACAAATGTACGCGAGCATAAAAAGGATACAAATTTCCATTTCATTTGAAGCGGATTCATATGAGATTTATCCAGTGTGCCCTCGGTGTAGCCATCATACACACAACATAGCGACATACACATCAGAAGGATATTTGCTCGGAATCCTAGATGAGAGACGGCAACGGCAGAAAGAATGCGGAGCAAATCGAGGGACTTAGAGGCAATAAACCGCAAAATTTGTTTATGTTTTTCTCGAGCGAATATGGAAAAATGTTTCGTTTCTTCCTAGCCGGAACCACCCTCATGCGTCGTTAAATCCATTGTTCAACTTATAGTAGCACCCATACATAAGCGGCGCTATACAGCATCTGTGCGACGACGTATATTGAAATTCCAATCCAACAATAACCACCGCAGAAAGCAACAGCAATTTCTCAGTTGGGGGTGAATTTTGGCCCAAAATTGGATTTTCCCTTGCTTGCCGTCTTCCCGCCTTCTAGGAATATTTTAGAGACGTCGAAAGAGATGATGATGGAAGTACAAAATTGAGCGTAAATCGAAAAATAAAATGAAAAAGCTGCTATGTCCGTTTTAGGTTGTGTTTTGTGTATTCATATGCATGTTAAGTACATACATATATTTTCACACAAGTGCTCCAAATCGAGGATTCATAAAGATCAAGGAGGTCAAGGGTGGCTATGTCTACGGCTATGGTAGGTAGGTAAATACTGGCCTGGCTGCTGTTTGCTGAAAAATCAGCATGAACAAAATAGTTTCTTAATTCAAAATTCATGCACAAAAACAAAAAGAATAACAACAACACAGGAAACTGCCACTAAACTGCTAGCGAAACGATGGCGCATTTCCTACTGCAATAAATCGCACTCTCAGAACCTAAACTCATTCGGCTACTATGCTATGCTTGGATTGGGAGTGCGGTTGAGCGGCAGTGCTGTTTTGTTCGCCTCCCGTTCTCATGCAGAGTTTATTTTTAAACAACGATTTCCGGGAACATTATTCGAATGCAGAAGCAGACACACTCAAACAAAGTCACAAATATCCTTGGAATTCATGAGCCTCGGAGCCTCGGGAGCCTGCAGAAAAAGGACTGAAATTAGAATATTTTATGCGATCCTTGAAGTCTCAACTATTTCAAATATTTGTGTATACAGATGCCAACCTCAACTAGGCCTCCTTTCGTCAAGTTCTATCGTCGCCGCCCGGCAATATACTCTGTTTACTCACTTTCGTTGGATGGAATGCACTTCAACCCGCAGCCAAAATGAAATTTATTTATTTGGTGCACGAAAGCCATAGGCAAATGGAATTCCTTCAGAGCATACTCGAAATACATACAAATTCAGACTCCCACATAGTGAGTAGGACTGTGCACTCAAAATACCGACCAGATAACAAGCAAAACGGCCGACTATAAAAAGGAATCAGCTTTGGAGCCCCACACTTTCCCAATTTAAATCTGGTGTGCACCTCCAAAAAAGAAACAACCACACAAAATAAACGGGAGGAATATCTCCTGTGCCGAAAAGTCGTTAAATTCGTTTCAGTCGAAAAAGTTTTCCCTGAAAAAGTTGTTCCTTCAACTTCGATGACAGTGTAGGCGACACACCAGTTAGGCGGAGGGGTAACGATGATCATTGCAGCTCTTTGTGATAATAATTTAGACGGGGATCGCTCTCCATTTGCAGTCGTGTTGTGTATATCCACTGATGGAATTAGAACTCGAGGACACTCAATGCAGTCTGTTTTTCCATTTATACTTTTCCGTTGACATTTCGAAAGTTTTATCAGCAGAATGTTTGATTTTGAGTCGTCGACAGCCACCGAAGAACGCCGACGAAGCCGACGTTGGGACAGGAAACGTTCTTCTCATAAAACTTAGGCAACCAGGGCCACATCGAAGACAAAATAAAATTAGGGCCTACATTTTACAGCGAACTAAGTCCTAGAATAGCTGTTGACGTTGAGTGATGACTTATGCATACAAAGGATGGCGCAACATAGCGGAGAGCCCGGTGCATTGCGCATTTCTCATAGCTATGTGTTGTACGGATATGGAGGTAACCAACAATTCTCTCCCAGCTCCAAACGACTAATCGAGAAAGCGCTGTTCATGGAGGTCTTGCCAGTTGCTCGCGAAAGGTAATACCCATGAAAAAACATTTTGTGTTTTCTGTCGAGATTCGAACCACGAATTTCCCGCACAGGCACACATGCTATAGCAATTACGCCACGGACACCACTAATTGGAAACTTCTAATGTGCTTTTATAGCTTCTGTCTTTTCCTTCAGTGGATTCTGTATGCAAGAATGCAGAAGCAGTCGTTTTAAAAAGAACAAAATTTATTTTTAAAACTTTTGTGGTGATAATATAAACCTTTACATTACTTATCTTAGTTTTTTCTCTCATTTGATTTCACATTTTGATTGTTATACATTGCGCCTAGCATGTTTATTTACTCATGAAGGCCCTGGCAGCTGTGAGTGAATGGCCCCATGCAGCTTTTCGGGTAGAATAGGGAGATTTTTGTTTCTCAGGCTACAATGGAAACATAGAAATCGATTGCGAAAGCCTATTGATCCGTCATTTGCATATTTGCACTTCTGCCATGCATTTATGCATACACAAGTATGTACACAGGCACTTTTGAATCGCTTCAAAACGAATGGAATTGAAAGCATTGCATAGGTCGTCTGGTTCTCCACAATTTTTGAAAATCGATTTTCACAAAAAGGAAATGTGCCAATTTTATTTTAGGCTTCATATTCGTTCCATGCAAAGGTAGGTATCCTGCAGGGAGTTTTGCACCTATAAATCGTTAATATGCAACAGCATTGTGAGAACCCCCTTAGCATCGAAGGAAAGGTATACGCACTCGAGGGACTTAATTGGATGTGTTACCGTAAAAGATCATCTTTTATTCAACAATACAAAAACTCCCTCGATTTTATTACAATCTTCCTTAAAGTCTTTAGCCATGGGTGCTCGTCACCAACTGAGAGTATGTTGGTGATGGTACTGGAAATATCCTTTTATCATATTTAGCCCTTTAGAACAGGGTCACAAAAGAGAGTACGAATATATATTTGGATGTGTAGTAGTGCATCTTAGCTCCTTTTTGTACCATGTAACATATTTAAGGAGAGGTTAGCTTCTTCAATTATTCAAAATAAAGCTATTTTGTTTGAAACAATTTTTTTATATGTGATTGTTGCTCAATCAATCTAATTCAGATAAAATTATAGCAAATTTAGTACTCGAAATTAGTGCGTGTTTGCTCTTAATGGAGGCCCAAACTGAACTTTTATTTTTTTTTTATATACACAACGCTTTTTTATAGTAAAATTATTTTCTTTGCTATATCATTGTTTGGTACCATTACACCTTTATTTTTTTTTTTTTTTAACTATTAATAAGAAAGTTAATTACACGTCATAGTTTCGGGCATACCAAGGCCTCAAATCGAGCCATCCACGAGTGAAATGTAAAGATCTTCCATTCTTTTGCTGTCGACTAACGGTAAAGTGAGAAAGTTTCAACAGCTTTTAAAATCAAATTGGCAAACAATAATATTTTAACAACATTTTTTAAACTTTTTGTGGATTCTGTCCCGAAGAATAGGTAATTTGAATACATAATATATCCTCTCAATCTCTAAAACGAAGACAGATATAAGGTTCGGTTTGAATGGCTGTCAGGAAAACAATTGGCACACTTAGAACAATAATAGGTACGATGTGAAGAAGCGTGTGAGAGAGTTCCTCTGTTAACTAAACAATTTGGAGATTACGATAAAGGGATAGAGTGAAGGGTGTCTGTGTTCACGGGGTCGCTTGTATGCTTGTATCCCCGAGGAAGTATTCTCCTAGATGCACTTTTCTTTTGAGGGAGAGTGCGGGACATGAACTGAACAGTGAAGTGAAGTGTGGAATTGTTTCTTCTTACTCCTCAAACAGCTTCTAAAGATATTGCAATCTGAATGTTTCCTTCGTTTGAAGTCAGCTTCTAAGGTTTGTTTCTGACCACGTTTGTTTTATTTGAACATAACGTTTTTAGTAGGTTGTGAGAAATGCACGAGGCTCCGGGACTCTTTGCCCTGTTGCGCCACTCTATTCACTACTTTTTTTTATTTTTTATTGCTGATCGAAATCGAATTTTTCATTAGATCTAAGTTTTAAGAAATCCTTTAGATTGCTTTGATACGTTCAAAAATTCAACCGCCTTTGAAGATATCGTCGACGAAGTTTCTGTTTATTTTTTGAATATCTTCGAAATACCTCAACGAGTCAACCCCAAAATCAGATCTTGATACACACCATTAAATACTAAGAACCCGACCTCCATTGTTTGATCCATCTTAAGGATATCGCCCGAAATAAGGAACTTACACAAACACACATAACGGTCGAACGTCAAACTGAAAATAGTGGGAATAGCTTTCTAGCATCTAAAAAGCGAGAATTTCCAAGATTCAACGTGAAAGCTTTAAAAACGAGATGGTTGAAGCTTGCTTATGGTTCAAAATTTTTGGCATGTAGAAAAACTACACTTATTGCTCTACCAATACACAAACAAAGATACTGTGTATAGGTTTAAACATGCAGTTCGTACAATCTGAGAACTAACGTCTCGTAAAAAAGAAATTTGTACAAAAAATACTGTGTTGTTAGAGCTTAATTTACCAATAGCGGCAGAAATAATTTTTGAGTATGAAACATACACTCGGAAGGAATAGTAGTATCAGGGGCTTGACGTGAATGTTGGCCAAATTCAATACAAAAATTCAGTTGAACGGAAACAGGAATTTTCCCTGGCATTTCCACTTTTTTTTCACTTGTTCACCAGCTCGTTCTCCCTTTCTGCTCCGAGGGCATGCTCCAGTGTGCTTCAGTGGTCCCAAACGAAGACTGACTTTTTTGCAGATTATTTCTACCACCGGAGTTTTTCATCTGAAAGTATACCACATAGACACGAAACAGGGTGCGACGAGTAAAATAATAGATAAAAAATCACCAACAAACATACTGCTCGTACATATATCCTGTTGGAAAGAATGGTCAGGCAAACCTATACAAACTATGTTGAGTTCCCACTTTACTTTTGGGTGAGATTTTCATTTTCATCCAAATGCACTTTTGCACTTGCTGAAATTTCCCAAAAGTATAATTTTCACATGTGTATATTTGTGTCGGAGTATAAAGCAATGTTTTTATACACTTTTTGCCTTGAGGGATGAAAAAGACTGAACATTTTTAATTTCGGAATGAAATAACAAAAATTTTTAGTATCAGAGAAGCCACAGAAGCCATGCCCCGACATGGCCTACCTCATCATCTCCCCAAGGTTCAATAATAATAAACACTTTGCAATAGTTATGCGCGATAGTGTTCTACATATTTTGCAATATACCCTTGAGAGAACAAAATATGATTACGAGAATTTTTTTTCTTTGTTATATCGTAGCCCAACCTACTTTCCATTTCGCATGCCAGCACTGTTTCTGATGATCCATCTTCACCACCCCCACTGACCCAGCTTCACTGGAGCGGGTTGAGTAAAAAACTTAAAATGAATCGAATATTTTTTAGTTGGCAAAGTTGTTGGATATTTTTTTATGGGTCGTTGGTGGGATCGTCTGTATAGTCAAACTGGTCCATGTGTTAGCTATCCTTGAGAAAACAATTGCCTTTGATGGTATGGTTACGAAGAAGAGCACGGGTGGAAGTGTGGTAGAGGTGATTTTGCAACTGTATGATATTTCCTTCTTTACTACTTTTTCCGTTTTTCTCTATATTAATGTAAAGTGTCCAAGAGGGACAAAGAATAAATTCTTTCATTCTTCTCTTTTGTTTTACATTCCACATAAATTGTTGCTACTCTGTTTATTATGAAGGTTGCTTTTGTTGAGGAAGCGCAGAGCGCATTAGTTCTGCAAGGAGCTGTCATAGAGTTTCAGAGTTTGAAAGGCAAAAGGCTATGTGCAAAAATATATAAGTCTGGTACGACACGTAGTCTTTGTCGAAATATGTTTAAGTTCAGGCAGTGTATAGGGATGGGAACGGTCGGCACTAAAAGTTATTCAGTTCTCTTTTTTTATTTCAACTGCTTATGGGATGTGGAACAGGAAATTTGAACAAAACTGAAGAGGAATATAACAGCAAACTTTTCATAATGTGCTAGCAACCGAATCGGACTCTTTCCCAAGAGCTACTTTTGCGCGAAAACAATAGAAACTAAATTTGTGTAGGAACAATGGTCTCTGACTCAATTTTTTTCACAGTTTTGTGTTCTGAAATGTTGTAGTTTGTAGTTTGAACTAAGTTTTGACACTTTGCCTTCGTGTAGCTTCCTAACCATGTCCACAGCTGACGAGATAATTGATTTTCATACCATATTCAGAAAAAAACCATTAAAGTTTAAGTATTTACATATTATTTTGAACCTATTCAACTTATTTATAAATGAAAATTTTGATGGTGGTAAAAAGTAAAATATTTTTCTATAATCAAATGAAAATCTTGAGTTGTTCATCCAATGAACAAAGCATAATTGTAGGTATAATGCATAATAAATAATGTAAGTTGTGCTAAGGAACTACTTTAAATATACACAATTTTGCAAGAAAAATAATATTTCTATATAAAGAACAAAAATCACCACGAGCCTTTACTGATTAAACCCTAAGAATTTCTCTTTGTATTTCTTATCGGCGAATACTGACTAGGAAAGCGGCACGGCGTAAATGACTAGACCATATTGCTCTATATCTATTGAGGTACAAAGGTTCTCTTGCATATGACGGGCTTAACAAATGAATACGTGATGATGTCTTTTATCCGTCTAACCTCTCCATCAATTTATCTACCTGATGATGATAACGATGGTGGTGATGGGATATATTTTCTTTTCTAGGGCATCAAAATAGGACCATCACGATACGAGTGAATCAACTTACCAACACCATAGAAAAAAAAATTCGATTCTGTGGAAAGCTTCCACAACGTCATGTACAGATACTAATATAAGATACACGAGCCACTCTTTAGCGGTAGAGGGTGTGCTACATCTTCTTCCGGTTTTTCTCAAGTGAAGTACATATTTCTGGAACATTTATCACTTTTGATGTCGAAAACTTTAGGGAGAAAAGAGGTGTTTTGGTTTCGTTATTATTTTATTCGCTTTAACCACCTTCCATATGTTCATGTGGTGTGGAGTTTTTCGTCGACAGCCTACATAGAGGACATTAAGACTTCAAATTCCTGTGAAGGCGAAAGTTCCGCTTTAGGCTATGGCATACTCCTTCATAAAAATACTCCCTTGTGCGTATAGAAGTGATAAAGGCGATATCATATGGAACATAATACATGTATGCATTTGGTTGACACAAAAAAATCTTTTTAGCGAATAGGCACATAAGTTTTTTTGGTTTTGGTGTGAAATTGACCCAGTAAAGAATTAAATCGTCGACATTGAAGTTTTATTTTTCCCATAATAACAATATGAGAACACTATTTCTTGCGATTTCTATTGCTTGCCTGCAATCTATCATACGAAAAACCTATTAACATATTTTCGCAGTAAATTGAACGCTCTACAAAAAAGGCATGTTACGATTTTTCATAGCTCTTATCTACCGTTAAGGAGATGCCAAAGGTTAAAATTTATTTTTTGTTTTAATTTAAGTTGTATAACTCGTACATAAAATAATTTGTACATGTATTTTTGGAGGAAATTAAACTTTCTACAAAATGGTTTTTTTTAGTGGTTGATCAATAAGTCTAATAATTTGTTTTGTACGTATAAATCATTAGCATTAGGAAATGTCGTCTGCTTTTGATATCCATAGGTCTTGAACTTTCTTCCTGTTGAGGTATGAAAAGATTCTCATTGTGTTTTTTTTTTTAATGACCATATTCGCTATTGGACAGATTGGTACCTAAGCAGCAGCTAAGCTTTTGACGATGATGTATGCATACATCGAACCGAAATGGTAAGTATGGTTAATCTTGGCTTAACATTCAAATTTTTTTTTTCGAAAAAAAAAAATTACAAAGGAACAAGTTAACGAAAACATGAAATAAATTTGGCCGTCATTCGACAAACTTCATTGGGTTCTGTTTCTGTTGTATAGCAATCTGAGCACACAGGCAATTTATGCTAAGTGATAATTCATTAGTATTGCCAACCTAGTTTTTGGGAATCATGTTTTGCTGTTTAGGCTAGCAACTTACATATTCTTCTTCTTTTTCATTTTCGGCGTTACGAGTAGTGATCTTGAAGTGATCACAACTCTCCCACTTTTCTGCTTCACACTAGCGATCCGCCTAGCAACTTACATATTAAATGTATTAACGGGCATCTTAATTATTGCGTAACTATAGTGATCCATTTAAGAGGGACTAGAGCATTGGTATTGATTTAAAAAAAAAAATGAACTTCTGAGGCCTAACTCACAAACGCTTTATATATACATTTAACGGTTACCCCATCCCAGAGAGAAGTTTGATGTAAGCCACACATGACTTTGCGTTTTGTTTCAAATTATGTATCTTAATGTTAATTTGTTGTAGCGTATAACAGCAACAAAATACAAATATCTACATTGTAATAGTGCTACAAAAATCGCATTTCTTTTTTTTTTTTTTTTTGACTTTATACTTTATAAGTTTATATTATCACATTCAATAATGAATGAGAAAAATCTGCAGTGATTTTTAAAAAAAGCATGATTACCAATCAAATGCTTTTTTATGAATCATCATGGCATAAAAATTGAAGTGTATATATGCATATAGTATTCCGTTTCAAATATGAAAAACATTTAAGCAACTGAGTTTTTACTATGGTGGCAGCCACGGTCAGAACTTTCGAAATGAGTGAACAGAGTGGAAAGAGCAAATCAGAAATCAATATCGTATTTCGATTATCCTTATCAACAGAACAGGAGCAACCATCGTATTGGCTATTTTGCTGGCATTAATAGCAATAGTGATTTGTCTGGTCTCTGGACTGGACTCTTATTTCAAGTAGCAATTTGAACCGGCATTTTCTTAATCTAATTATCCTGGAGTTTATTTACACTCCAACGCCATTAATTTCTTTGCCTAGAACCCAGAAACAACGTCGGTGGAAGTTGGTCGTTGTGTGGTTCTTGCACGCTCACTGCTCGCATCATTTGCAGGGAGGTAAACATTGCTTTTATGTGCTCATATGAGGGAAAATTAATTTCCCATTCAGAAGAAGGTCGGGTGGTGAAGCTGATGCCTTTGCTTGCGTTGTTTCCAATTTCATTTAGTCGGCAAAGTGTTGTGCTTTTGTAAATTGAAGGCGTTCAATTGTAAACTGCACTTAAAATGCAGTAATGTGCAGGGTATACCTCAGTTGAGCTTAAGCTTGAAACAAAATCAGGATCTGATTATTGCTTTTTACAAAAGATTC
Organism: Melanostoma mellinum; assembly: GCA_914767635.1. Taxonomy (NCBI): domain Eukaryota; kingdom Metazoa; phylum Arthropoda; class Insecta; order Diptera; family Syrphidae; genus Melanostoma; species Melanostoma mellinum. The sequence continues at coordinate 322,221 of OU612060.1, read as the reverse complement.
ACAGTGTTGTGTAATTTTTCAATATACATATATTTGGCATCAGAGATCTTAGCAATGTGAAAATACATTCAAAAAAGTTCTGATTTGATTCATTTGAAGAAGCATAATAATAGGTACAATGCAGATACATAGGTACATTGATCCGTTTCTATCAACATAAGCAGTTTTCAACCGATTAATTTCAAAGAGGGACCACTCTATACCTGAACCCTTTGAAATAAAAGAAAAATATTCAGTTCAGACTAACAATTCTGTTTTATGACAGATAACTTCATCAAAGCATTATCACCGAGACTAAGCTATCTCTATGCCAGTATCGCAATGGTTATACAAATATTATCATGTAGTTGAAGTTGGTGGCATTCAAACATTTATGATGTCTTATCACAGCAACATTTCTTACTTCACAGGGGTCAATGATTCGAACCCAAAACTCAATAAAACCAATTCAATAGGTATTCTACAGCTGATAAAAACTAGCCAACACCTGCGTACTTGGTTTGGTTACTGGTATAGTGTTATTTTTAAAGGAATCGGAAGTCCAAACTGTCCCAACTTGTAATTTTCCTCAACATGAGTTTATTATTAACCTGATATCCTTGCATCCACGTCAGTCGTCTTCAAAATTAATTTTATCTTTGCCCCAGCTCACTCATCAAACATAAAAATTTCATGAATATTCTTCACTAATTCGATATAATTCAATTTGAAATTTTCCTCTGAGTGAGTTTGCTATCAACAATTTTTAGAGCAACAACAAGATTTGTTAAAGAACAACCATCTGGCCTTCCATTTCACCATGCTATACTATCTACCACAAACTCCTTTGGAATTGTTTGTGCATTTTTGAACAAAGTACTCACAATAAAGAAAAACACGAGACACAATTTGTCTCTGCCATCCAAAAAAGATCTTCATGTACATTATGAAATTACGCTTTAATAAAATAACCAAAGGAAAAGGAATCTCATTTTCATTTCCTTCAATTTTCCATTACCATGAAAGGTCGGGCACATTTTATTTTTATGATACTCACAATTTTTACTACGTAAGAGTCCGAACTTTATCCGCATTTGCTGCTTGAAATGTTGTCCCACATTAAAAATGACCATCAACCCAGTATCAAAGTGATTTAATTTTCTCCTTGCGTAGTTTCGCATACAAAAAACGGTCACCCTGGACCGAACGAAATACACATTTAAAGACCGAATGAGCTTACGTTTATTTATTATTCTAAACCAGTAGCCGGGAAAAGATTTTCCTGAAAGGTACGACACTTGTAGCACATTCAAAACATCTGACTTTTCCTACCTAAGTTCCTTATAGACTTTTCTTAATATTAGTCCCAGGGTGTTAAAGATTTATCATTTTTCCTACTCAGTCACTTCACTTTCAGTGGATCATCTACCGCCCAACTTTTCATTAAAGTTTGCGTAGCTATTAACGATGTAAACGTTGATTCCAGTGCTTCTGGTGTCCAGGATGGTAATTATACCAAACGAGGGCAACGGCAAGATGATGGAAAAGAAGTTCAAAAACAGAAAACAGGCGACATTTTCCCAACAAGGTCATAACAAAATTAGCTTAACAGAATAATAAGTTTTTTTTTTATGGTGGGTAGTATCATATTTTGAAACTTCTTTGAATTTCTTCCTCAATTTCCGTTCGGTTAGTTCGTTTTATGAAAATTACTCTCGTTAATCAAGTCACTTCCGGCGAAAGGCCCATTTAATTTCACCACCACTGTTTTGATCTGTCATATCAGGTCTCTTCCACTGAAAGACATTTTTTCAATTCGAAAACAAGGGCAGGCACTTCGTTCTTTAAAATTGCGCCCCACTCTTAAGAAAATGTTTTATTCAAAACTTGGTCTTGCGGACGTATTTAAAGTAGTTTGAGGCACGCACATTTAAGTGTTTTGTTTAGTAAAAAGAATGAGTAGGCCTTTATTTGATAATCATAGCGGTTAGAATTAATTCTTTTGTATACAAACATGGCATGTATGTATTTGTACGTATGTATTTATTTTAACATACTAAGAAAAGCTTTTTTTTTAATATGTTGAATTTTATGTCTTTCTAAATAAAACCGATTAAAACTTTTTCAATAGCCACCGTTTTCATGGAATCGATCGATTAACCGTTTCAAAACGTTATTCTTTTGGCTGAGATGACAGTCGAGAAATGATTGACAGCTATTTATGATCACACATAGAAATTTATTTTTTTACATATATTAAATGAATTAAAAATAGATTACATATGTATGTACATATGTAACCATATCGCAGAGACCAGCTAGCTTTCATATTTAATTGCCAAGACTTGCTTGAAAGTGAATGTTTCTGAATACTGCTGAAAGCAATGAATCTATCGAGTAGTTTGTTCTTATCTCTGCAATTCCTTATGTAGTTCTAGTTCTAGTTCTAATAAAATAAATTGAATTTGCAAAAAAATCAGAAACAATGATCAAAAATCGTTTCAAGATTCTGTTCCTAAGTTTTTAGCAAACAATATTTTTTTATTATAAACCTACAAACTTATTCTATTTTAATTGGAAAGCAATTCGAAATTATATTTCTAGAAAAAAAAGATTTCACTGTTTTAAATATTTTTCGAATATGTTTGAACCGGTTTTGAAGTTTTATAAAATGGTCTGCGATGTTGTTTCTTTTAAATGAATTCTAATAAACAATACACGAATATTTTAGCAATATTGTTGGAAGTCACACAACTCACAATTCTGATATATGTAGAACCTCGTAACTTTTGAAATCTTTTGACTTGATTATCATAGAAACTGGACTCCAAAAATTAGGACTAAAAAACTGTAGGAATTGCAGCTTTGGTTCTAGTACCTATTAGTCTTAAAAATGGAAAGCTAAATGAGAGAATTCCGAATCTTGAGTTTGTACCTATACCAAAAAAAAGGCAAAAAGTTAAACAAAAACGCTTATTAATCTATTGTTGAGGTTGAAGGTGTTAATTGTAATTATTTTGCCTAACATTTGTGTACAAAAGTTCCTAGTACTGTTTGCAATCATCCTTTTCGTGTCACCGCCCGTTAAAACGAGTGAAATAACACTTAAGCCCAGACGAAATGGGTCGTAAGAACAAAAATAGAAAAAGTTAAATAAAAACCATTATAGGTCGCAGTTCTAGGTACAGGAAAAACGACGCAGACAGATACATACACCACAATAGGATACTGTTCCAACGACAAGCAGCGAAAAAAAGCATAAAACCGTAACATAAAGTCAAAAATAGGAAAAAAAGAAGAGACAACCAACGACAGAAAGAGGAAATTGTAAAAGCTGTGGCACTCCTCTTCACATTTCCACTAAAATTTTATGCAAATCGCTGGAATAAGTTTCCATTTAAAAGTTTGCCTAAGTCGCGTATGCCTCAGATACCCATGTCCAGTCCATGCTCTTGTTCCTTGTCCTTGCTGGTTATGAAGGGGATTTCTGGTTAAAATTTAATCTAGCTAACTATTTTGCTTCTAAAGGGCTACATGCTTTTACTACGAACTGGTGGTTCCACTCAGACCGGTGTTATTGCGGTGTTATGTGGACAGTGGGGAATTGTTTCGCGGTTTGGTAGCAGCCTCCGATGATGTGCTCCCTTTCCACTAGCTGAATACCACTACTTGTGCCAGTGTGCGGAGGCGTATACACTGCTGTGACGGGATCCTTGACCAAGACCATTGTTCCTGTAATCGAGAATTTTCGTCGGGTTTCCCTGTTTGTATTATTTTTTTTTTAATATTATTATTTTCCCTTTGTTTTGTGCTGCTGCAAACGCTTGCACTATTTCCGTAGAGAGCAATGGTAATTAAATGAGATTTCTACTGCTGTTCGCCAAAGAACAATGGGAATTCATCTATAGCACTCAAGCTCATGCATTGGTCGAGTTAGATTAAATTGTACCTCCTGCATTTGTTTTGCATTTCGGTTATATTGAAAGCAACCACACTCAGGGTGGCATGATTACTTAACATTCACGTCACGTAAGTTTCCTTTTAATTAATTTACTGAAAAAAAAGCCAAAACGAAAAGTACGAAAGAAAATTAGCCAAATCCACTCGATGCCTGAAACGTTAAGCCATTGCTTGGCTCAATACTTGATTGTTTATGACAGGATATTTGTTTGAACGTTATGTTCTATTTACTATCGTTTGTTGAAAAGAAGATATTGTTTCCAGACAAAAACAAAAATACAAAATGGTAAAATAAATTACATATATACCTTATATGTTATGTTCATACAACTCATTACATATATACATACATTAGGTGGAGCGACAAGGGAGAGAGCCCCAGGGCCTTTCGCATTTCTCAACACCTTGCCTTGTGGTGGAATGGAAGGGACCCACAATTTTTTGCCGGTATCGAACGGCTAATCGAGAAAGCGCTTTTCATAGCAATAACTTTATCAACAGAGGACTTGCCAATTCCTTACGAAAGGTAATATACCCGTGGAGGAACATATTTTCGTTTCCGTTGGGATTCGAAATACGAACTTCCCGAGTAGCATGCAGACATGTTACGCGAAAACTACACATTTGCTTCCATTCCATGAAATCAAAGTCTAAATTCAAAAAAACTTGTTACTATTATACTTATGTACTTAATATGTAATCTATTTTTTTCGAGTTTTAACAGAATATTCTAAATATGCTTTTTCGAAAATGTCCTGCTAAATACAAGGATTTATGGGACACAAAGTTTTTCTTTTTATTCTTTAATGTTATGCAAGGAACAAAAATGTCTCGAAATGGACCCATAACCTATATTGATCCTAATAGCCCCCTCGACAAGTTCTTTTAATAAGCAACAAATATAGTTCACCCCTACCATCATAACCGTGCTTAAAGCAGCCCCTTTTATTACATAATGGTTACTTTAACGTTTGTTCTGTTTATTCATCACCTAATTGGATTGGGTTTGCGTAATTGGTATACTGGCACTGGCACACATCGAAAGTTTTCATTTGATTTTCCGCCCCGTGATGATTTTCGGAATTCATTATGTAATCACTAGGCTTTTTTACGTTGACGAGCCAACCGATAAAATTGCCCTTTTCACCGCTAATTAGTAACTTCTATAAAGCTGTGTTCCTGTGTTCTAGGGGATGAGGTAGTGCTGGTGGCAGCCATGAATATGGCGACAGAAACGACGACGCGATGATGAAAGTTATCCCTGCGTATTTTCTGGTGCGCTCCAATTCAAGTGAAAAGTAACAAGCAATTCTTTAAAGGCTTTGAAGGTGTAGGTTCTTTAGGCAGCAGAGAGAAGGCGGCAGAAGTACCTGACGGTCTCTGCTTCTTAATTAGTTTCAACCGAATCCTAAACCCATACCTACATCAGCTCCAAGGTTTGGTTCTGAATCCCATTCAGCATTTGCCATCGCCACTTGAATGTGTTCATGCTTGCATTCGTTTGAATGGAACGTAATACACGATTGATCGGGTTTGCTTAACGTTAACGAGGAGAACGTATATATTTAGGAAAGGTTCTGCTGTTCAATTATCAGAGATTCCACCACACTGCACTCTTGAAATGGTGATGCTCTCGAATATGGTCTCAAGTGGATGAGGGAATATGAACTAATTAGTGGTTCGGTATGATTGGCGCAACAGTTCAATTATAGATTTGAAGTGGTTAATTACGATGCATAGAAGAGTAAATTGGTGAAAGCCCAACGAGAACAACATCATGTGAGTTCAATCAACAACTCATTCACGTTATTCTACACAGTCTAAAATGAACGAACAACCAAGGGTTGAAGCATGTTTCAGTTTACCCAAGCTTTCCTTATTTTTTGTTCTCATTATGTTTGCTTCAAGGTATAGCTATCTATACATTTTCAATTAACATTCAAAGGAAAATGATTTCATGGTGCGTACCACGTAACAGGTAGGTTGACATTAATTGAAGGGGTTTGAATGCTTCATCTTCCGTTGTCGATTGGGCAATCAAATCTGACTAAGCATCGCTTCATGTTCGTTCATAGAATAAATTGCTGATGACAAAACAATGACTGGAAGGAAGCCAATATCTATCGATAATTGTGGCCCAGGAAAACTTTAAAGGTAAATATAATTCCACGTCAAAAAATGTTGACATTTGATTTTTCAAAAAGTTACCTTAGTTAAATTCCAAATAATGTCAACAATTAGTTGGGCTCTTTCACGCAATTAAACTAAGTGGTATTTGTCTGCTTCATTATTGATTATTTATTCAACATTTAATTACTTTGAGTTTGTTGGAATGTTTATGTTTTGATATCAAGCGTTGGATAATGGGGACTTGGTAAAGAGTTCAAACTTCGATAATAATTCCACTGTCTATAGACTAAAAGTAGTAGCAAGGTTTACCTACTTAATTGCTGTTATTGAACAAATTTAACTTCAATGTTTGTGAGAGGCGAATCTATGAAAGTACAAAAGTTGGAGGGGTGTAATTCAATATTATGTTGTTCACTTGTGTTAACATATAGATATTTACAAACAGTTTCAAATAAAATGCTAGTCTTAGGTATATAATTAGTTAAAGTCTTTCTCTCAAATACTTAAAAACTTAAAAATTTCGTTGATTGAAAGCGCTTTAAAATCAACCCACTACTCATTTTTCTTATTCTCTTGAAAAAAGCTGTTTTTTATTTTATATTTGCACACTAACACTTTATGAAGAAGAAAGTTTTTTTTTTTGTTTGCTTGCAAGTTTATTTGTATTGAATAGGTTCAAAAACTACGAAACCGATTTGAATGAAATTTGGCACATACTCGTATTTAGTTAGAGCTTGAAAAAGAACATGGGCTATATTTCATCCCCATACTCCCTTAAGAACGGGTACGGAAGTAGGAAGTAGGTGTTACATAGACTATATTTCATCCCCATATTCGCACAGGAACGGGAACGACAATCCAAAAACTGCTTACAAATTTTTCATCATTTACAACCAGCATCTAATAAATTATGTGTTATCCCTTAGCACAAACTATGTAAAATTCCCGTATTACGATTGTTTTGGGAGCTCAATTACCACAGGAATTGGAACTCAAAGACCACTGGTTTGATTTCAAAACTTCTTTCCTACAAACATTCGATCCGAGCTACGCCATGTATAAAACATGCATATTATAGTAGAGAAAAGCCGATAAATTCAAAGATTTGTAATGTGATGTCGTAAGAAACATATTTTTCTGCGCTTACATTGCAAATGCTGCCTAAACCATACTAGATATATCAAATTTATGTACTACGGAATTGTATATCTTAAAAAGATGTATAAAAAAGTCCGCGACAGCATATGTTTATCTCGTAAGGATAACCCACAGTAACCATTTTTATCTTTTACATACTACAAAAAATATGGGTTATTTACCAGGCTGTTTCAAACGATACATTATCATTCCTTATCCAATTAAATACATTAGATTCGTTGTACATTTCATGTAGATCAACATTGCCCTTTAAGCATGTGATTTAAATGAATATTTTTGAAGATATTACAGATTTAAAAATTGTATTTAATAAAACGATTATTTTGAGAAACATCACTTTTTCACCGTATTTTGGTTTCTAGCGAATTCAGTAATGTACCATAAGGCAGGATAGGCAATTGTAAAAGAAAAAAAAACTAGATGACAATCAAACTATGGTGTTATAAAGAATTTGGTAGAAATGTCCGTCTGTTTCTCTGTCAGTCCGATCCGTATATGAACCTTTGCTAGACTAAACGTCTTGGTCGATTTTCAAAACTATTTCATACCTATAATATGTCAGCCAGACGGCTTTTCAAAAGAAATGGTACCTGTTCTAGAACTGATATACATAAAAATACATAAATAGGGTGAAACAAACAACTCCGGGAGCACTGGGGGCTAGCCTTACGAATGAAAGCTGCCTGCATTCCGAACGGTTTAATAAAAAAGAACTTTTAAGGCAGTGTAGATAGTTGTAGTTACGTTCGGAGGACTTACATATTTCTCTCGAAAAACAACTCGCGGAAAAACATTTGGATGCCCTTAAGATTCAAAACTCGATATCCCGTATAACCAGGCAGATGCGGGCAGCGTACAACAACCGTTATAATAACGCTTTTTTTCGTCCTTTACTCCTCAGAAGTTTTGGTTCAGAGAAACGAGCTAGCAGCTAGATCATAGGGCTCTGTTGTACAACCCTTTTAATCTATTTATGTTATTTACATTCTCAAATATCAGATTCCAGTAGAATTTACAGTTCGCTCTTGGCGAGTCCTTATAGTCTTAAACTGCATTATAGACCATCAGAGACAGAAAAAACCAAATACCTTTCTAAGATCCATCGAACTTTCAACTTTATATTGCGACAAAGACCATTATTTACTCCATCATCATCCACAAGCCGTTTTCCCAACACCCAGTGCCATACCATCTGCTGAAGTTATTGAAGCGAACATTTTTAGAAAGTTATTTTAAACCCATTTTGTGTACCAATCCCTACCCACCCACCTAACGCTCACATAAGAAATTGGCAGCCCGATGTGATGCCCAGCAAGAAGGCTTCGATACCAACTGAGCGGAAATGTTGGAATGTTTTAATGAGCTTATGGCCTTAGTGGCTTCCCCATCTTCGCAGAGATAATGATGAGGAGCTTTAGTTTAAAATTGTCCTTACACTGCAGACTAATGGACGTTTAAGCTGCGAGAGATTTTTGGACCTCCTTCTTGACTTTTCATTTTACAAGTCTTAATGAAAGGCTTTCCACCGTTTGGTGGCTGACACTGTGTCGATTATGCATAGGATATGAAAATTGCCGGAAAGCACATTTAGCAATCAATTTCAGTGCCAATATGGATAAACTTAAGTAGATCCATTAGAAGTGTCTAAGCTGGTGGCTGCTTGAAACAATTTGTCTTAAGCTTATATTTTATGGAGCTTTTACTGTGAAAACATTTTATGCTCACAATAAATATCACACTATGAATATTGCTCACACTCAAAAGATTTATCTGACTGATGCTATGTCACTTTCAGGTTATTGCACCACCCGCAGTTTGCATACTCTGAAACTGATTTAAATCAGAGCGTTAAAAAATACAAACATACATAAGAAAACTTTCGAAATACAGAAGAGTCATTTAGTTTTTATCACCCTGACAACATTCGATTAAATCAAGATTTTAATATTTTCTTTCATAGAAAGGCAAACAGAAACAATGAAACACGAGAAGCTCCTTCTGATGAATAGCAGAAGTAAAAGAGAAACAGAGGGATGGAAAAAGCGTGGAAAAATGAATGGTGTGCAGAGTTGTTATAAACTGTTTTTGCTCTATTTTAACGTTTCAAACACTTTTCTTACCAAGGGTCTGTTATACTGCTTAAAATTTTACCAATATTGAAAATAGATTGTTCTCCTATAGCTCATTTGAGTATTTTTAAAAGACTTTTGATATATGTACTTAAAAGAACACAAGTATCATTCCTTTCTTTTAACTTCTGTTACCGCCGAGATATTGTTAATGGCATGATTTTTTTTTTCTCTCTTTAATAAAAACTTAAGTAATGCAAGATAAGAAGCCATAATGAAAGTTCTCTAACAAAAATTGAAATACACTTCTCTTTCATATTTTCCAAAACTGTCGGTAGGAGTATCATTTTAGAAACGATATAAGGGTGTTTTCGACACGATATAAGGGTGTTTTGCATACGGTGCGACAAAAGCTTAGGACGGATAAGTTGAGTCAAGACAAGAAAAAAGTTTTATGTGAAGAGGATCTATCTCTCTCCGCTTATGTTGGAGAAGCAATTTTCTGAAAAAATTATTCATTTGCTAAGCCGCTGACTACCATAAACTAAAATGTTCTTAAAAGCTAACACTTTGATCTTTAACAAACATTTTAGTTCGAATTGATTAGTGAATGTCAAAGTCTTGAATAAAAAAATAAAACTTTTTCAATAAAATTTCTATAAAATTTTGACTTATTAAAGGTCACTTTTTCTCTAAATAATCAATTCTCTTATAAATTCTTACTCCATCACGAAATACCGAACAAAAAATTAAAGTAAAATGAAATCCACCTATCCTCGAAATCGAATTTTGTGGGTTTTCCGCTGATTGGTCTATACTGGACAAAAAAAGTTGTTTTCTGAACAAAGTACCCAAAGCATTTGTTTATAAAAACACTATAGCATGTGGTATTATCTGACGTAATTGCTTTTAAATATTTTTTTTTTTTAAATAAAATCATTTTTTTTTTAAACTGCCTCTTCCTTCTAAAGGGAAGGAAGTATGTAAGACCCTCCTCCCTTCCCATACAATTTAACCCAACCTGTCTGTTTTGAGCTTCTGTCGCTTAGCCAGAGGCAAAAATTGATTTCAAGTCGGTAAAACCGTACCGAATTGGATATATGGATATTCCTACTCACCAGCAGTATATTTGGGGACAGATTCATAATCTGCATTACACAAGATAATTTAGAAGGAACTGAAAAAAACTTTTTTTTTCAGTAATAACAACACTGCCAGGACAATGTTTCTTAGTGTAAATAATTCGTTTTTATAAAATACTGGTGATTTCTCTTGGTTCTGCGGCAATATTGATTTTTCGTCCTTGACGAACCCACTCACTCCAGTCTATGTATACACACCAAAGCTGAGTTTGATGAACGCCGCGCCGCTTATGTGTGCCACGAGTAAATGATCCAAGTCTTTGGCAATTTGCGAATCCTAAATTCCTAAGCACGGGTTTCCTCATCATCAGATGAATCAGGAGTTGGGTGTTTGTTTGCTCTCGCACTTCTTGCCCCGATCGCGTCCACCATCATTACACAGATTGCTGTGCTGCTGTATTGCAGGTTACAGTTACAAGGTTTGTTAAGCGATACCTTTCCATTCATACCCTTCGCCAGTGTTATGACGACGACAACGATGATGATGATGGCAAAGAGCAATAGCACGACGTAAAGGATGGTGGCGCTGCTGAAGCAGTTAGCTCCGAGTATGGGACTTTGTTGACTCTGAACAAGAGGAAGAGGCTTTTTGGTGGGAACAAAATGGTTGCTTTTAATTTAAAATGAAAGCCAAATTTATTTGCTTTCTGGCGAAATATGTTTGCTGCATTATTTGCTGAACGTGATTGGTAATACTGTTGACTGCTTGTCGGCTGTCGGGAGGCTGACTGCAGCCACCAGAAGCAGACGTATAGTATAGTCTATGATACTCAAATGTTATATCTACATATATTCGGCGAAATTGAATCAGTGAATCCTTAAAACAAACATGGGACAAACAAACGCACACTTGTGATGGAGCACTTGCCTCTGCCTCATACTCATGCTTCCTTTATGGTACCTAGTCCTTTCACTGACTGTTGAAATGGAGTGCCGTGCCGTGTGCCTGCTTGGCCTCTTCACAGAGATAGCCTGGCAATGTGACATTGTGTCGTATGGGGGAATGTAATTCACTTTGATCTCACTCTCTGCAAACCATTAGAATGCTTGCTTTGGGAAAATATTGTCGTTTTCATTAATTTACATATTCAAAGGAAATTAATTGGGGCTGCAGGTTGTTTGCCTACCTTGGTAATATTGTCCATATGCAATCACGTTACGTTGGCGTTGGTACATCAAAAGAGATGTTTTATGAACTTGTGTTCTATAAACTTGTATATTGATTTATTTGAATTTAAACATCATGATTAATTTATTGTTTATTATTTTTGGTTAAAGGTGCATTGGCCTGTCAGGCTTTTTGCCTCAATTGTTTTGTTATTCAAAGTTAAAGCCAAATTAAGTGGCGAAGTTGTTTTGAATTTGAATTTAAGTAGACAAATATTTTTGTGTAGATTGCTGGTATGCCACTATTTTTATTTCAATATTGAGTAATTAAAAAATGAAACTGAAAATTGAAATGTCAGTAAAATAAAAGTTGTGCGTATCCTTTGAATGCATTGTGTGATTGTGCTTCCGATTTGTAGGTAGGTATTTATAAATGAAAAAAAAATTCAATGACTGCTGCTCTCTCTTTTTCTTAGCATACATCAATGAAACTGCATCCTTCAACTTCCGAAACCGTTTTTTCCCTTTACTTCGTATTCAAGAAAACTGTTTTTCCTGACTCCAATCCGATTATTTGATCACTCGTTTATTTCAATTTATTGGGTACAACAAAAACAAATTCGAATTAAGCTATTCAAGTGCAGCTAACTCAATCATTCCGAGCAAAAGTTTTAGTTTCACAAAAGCTCAAGGGCCAGCATGTGAGTTAGTGGTCCTTTGAAGCCAGTTCGGTTTGTGAGAAGTGCAAAATTGGAAAATAATGTGAATGTGTGCGTGCCACGAGTGAACCATTTCCCGTGTGTATGTTGTATTTATGTAGTAAATGTGTGCCTTTTTCCGAGTCCGATTCGAGTTCAATTAGGTTTTCGAATTTGGTTGTTGGTTTTCCCTTAGAAAAAGTATATCTTTTTTGGATCCTTGTGAGAAAATTCAAATCATGTATCTATCAAAAGCACTGACCAACGCAACGCTTAAACCACTAAAATCGACAAAAGGAATTTTTTGATTTTATTTTTGTCTGGTATTCATTTTGGTAACTGCATCACTTCTGAGGATGAGTCAGTTTTCTATTGCATTGAATTAAAGAACAAATAGCTATTCAATTTCTTTGGATGAACATTTCTTATTCAGAACATCATTACATTTGCTTTGAGGTTTGTGCACTGATTTTAATGTTGAAAGAATTTCGACAGCGTCTTTGATTTTCGTTGCTTGAAATTAAAAAAACATTCAGCAAAACTTTGTGAACACAATTTTTTTTTCATTTAAAACATGGTTTCTCAGGAACCATTCACTAAATTATACTGTTTACTGTGTATATTATAAATAAAATAAATAAATAAATAGGGTGGCGCAACAGAGCGTGGAGCTCTTGGGCCTAGGGTATTTCTCACAACCATGCCTTGTGAGGTAGTGGAGGGGACTTACAATTGTATGCCGGTTCCGAACGGCTAATTGAGAAAGCGCTTTTCATGGCAATGAATTTACTAACGGAGGACTTGCCAATTCCTCGCTAAAGGCGATACCCGTGAAAAAAACATTTGTGCCTCTGCTGGGATTCGAACCTCGAACCTCTGGGTTAGCATCACGCCACGGGTACCATATATAATTTATATATTATACTAAACTATACAGTTGATTTTAAATATTTTTTTTTCTTTAGTTAAGTCAATTTCTTATTAATTGTTACTCCCGTATAAACGAAGACCCCACAATCTCATTCTACTTTTTCTTGTCTTGTCTCAACCTATCCGTCCTGAGCTTTACTTGCAGCTTAAGAAAAACACCCTGTATTGTTACTGTTTTCAAGAGCCTGGTCTCTATTTAACAAAGTATTACATGACGTTGCATAAATGCGCCGTGAAAACATTATTGCTTTGAAAGTTCCCTTTCAATATTTTTGTCTTGCAGACGAGCGACGACCTGGTTACAATTTTTTGAAACATACACAATTACACAATCACATAACATAACTAGGCACACGTAAAATGCTTCCGTTCCTTAAGGTGATAAAAAACCAAGTCAACATGTCAAAATGTCACATTAAATTAATTTTCGATTGGTGAAAAGCGAAATATCACGACAACCAAACTAACTGAAGCATGAAACCCCATTCTACTGCAACTCGGGAAGTTAAGGTAGGGCAGAAACTACAAGCAAAACAATGCAATTGAAATAATGAAAGCGCTAAAAGGACACGAAACATATTGTTTCTTGCATTTAATTATCAGTCTGACAGCTCTTTTTAAACGATCGGCATTGTTACAAGAAATAAATTAAATCCACGCGTGAAAAGCTATTCAGTCTATCTGACACTGAATTTCTGATTGTGTGACATCGGATACATGCAAATCTTTTGCTCACACATGTGAATTAAATTGCTGAGTAAAATATTTTGTTTAACTGTTGCGCAAAGCATTACCATTTTCATTCCATGGACGTATTGGTCAAACCTTCGGCATAGCAAATTGAAGCTGAAGTTATCGGTTGAAGTGCTGACTGAGTTCAGGAAGGGTATTGTACCTTTTCTTTGCCTCATTTGCATTTTTTGTCAATTTCCTTTGAACTTTTTATAAGGACATACTGGTAAGAAAAGTTTAGTTTGAGTTTCTATTACGAATAAGGACACTTTCTTCGTCTACTTTTGAATTTCCTTCAGAGGAAACATCATTACAACAAACTTGGGCCTTAAAAAGAACCGCGAACGTTATTATTGGTGCCTCGAAGGACTCGTAAATGATTCACAATTAAAGATAAAAAAGAGCTGAGGGAGTAGTGTCCCAATTTGCTGTAGGGATGTCCGAATCAAGACCACGAATCATGATCGTAGTTGCTAACTTTTTATTCAACTTAACTCTCCGTTCTCCTTCATTTTTTAAAAGAAAAAGTTTCAATGTGCTGACTTGCGGAAAAGTAAATGAGTGCTGCAACATTTTTCACCACTGTCATCCATCCCATTGTGCACATTGCATGTACTCCCTCGTGACCTTAAGTTTTTTTTTTATTTCTTTTTATCTTTTGTGGAAACTTTAGACTTTAGAAGGTGGATAGAATGGGAAAACACAAATTAAATGTTAGAATTTTTAAAGGTGATTCCTGTGGTGTTTTACCCGTTGTTTTGGGACTGAAATGTTTTCAACAGCAGTGGGATGTTTGTGCGGTCTTAAACCCTTATTTTGCGTTGATGGTGAGAATGGTGAAGGTGCGGTGGTAATGGGCGGCTGTATTAGTTATGTAAAGGCAAAAAGTTTGCAGCCAGCACTCACCCGCACTTTGTTGAATAATTTAGAATTCCTATTTTTTGCTCACTTCTAGTCTGCTGCTGTAATATTTCAGGAGGAGAAATTGGTTGCTGGCACTTGCTGTCAGGACACGAGAGAGATTTGTTGTTAATTTGCATGGAAATTTCATAAACGTCGGGAGCTCAAAAATTGGTTGCTAAGATTTGAATATTTAATGCCTGCAAAATTAGACGTCATACCTACTGAAAATGTTTGACACTTGGATGGCTCGGTTTAACAAGAACTGTTTGATTAATTTTGAGAGGCACGAATACTGAACAGCCCATCATGACGGTATGCCAAATGCAGTGGGTGAAGTTTGATTGTGGCCCTTACGTAATTTGTTGTCATCATTATTCATTGGAAGCAATGAAGTATACCATAAAACTTTTTATTTTCAACTGGCAACCCTTCTAATGTTAATCGATGATAAGTACGAGCTTGAGTGCTAGTGAAACTTGAATGTGAAGTTATGGATTCGTAAAAAAAACTTATATGAGCCGAGACGAAGATTATGAAGATGATTCGCATGGTAGTTGGAATACCTCATAAAGCTTTAGTGAGTATAGATCAAGTCCAAACTACCACCTCATTATTATTGATTAATCACGAATGGCTCATTTTGTAAAAAATAAAAGTAGTATCGTAAAGTTCTGACACAATCGCGAAGAAAGTAAAAGAAAGGCAGCCAATGCACCTGCTGGGACAAACAAATGCAGACATGAAACGATGCAAGGCCGAGAGGATTACCGATCATAACTGAGGTCAATGCAACTTATACAGGAGGGCCATGAATATTTGCAGTTCAAAAGAGTACCGATCGCTTATAAATTCGGAATAACTTTTATTTGCATAGTTTTGAGATAGAAGCGACACATTTCTTAAAAATAAACCTTATTAATTTGCCAATTATTGATCCTTCAGAGGTGGTAATAATGGTGCAGTAGGTGCAGCGTGCAGTGCATTAACACATTGACTGCCATGGCTATCATATTTGATAGCCAGTTATGTTTTCAGTGGTGCCGTGGCTATCAAATATGATAGCCAGTTGTGCTTTCATAAAATGTATATCATATATGATAGAAATGGCCTCCGACGGAAAGGTAAAATCTAAATCTATTGTGCTGTGCACATGGATATTATAGTCCCAAGATAGGCAAAAGTCCCTCCCAAGATTTCCCAGGACAAAACAAATACATATTTATTTAATAAAAACTTGCAATATATCAAAAAATGTTATTGGCACTCAGTGAAATATACCGAAAATTGGCTTGGCAGTCAATGTGTTAAGGCCCGTGGCAATAAGACCCGCGGGTTTTAATTCCTCTTTGTTTTGGAAATTTATTTAATTTATTTTCAATGTGAATGAACTGGCACAGGGACGCAACTCGACTGACTTAAGTTCAAGTCTTGATTGTGGATTAGGACATACCAAAGAGGAACACACGTTCATAAGAAATATCTATGGAACTATACATCATATAGTATATGTCAAGTGTGGTCAGTTCGCGCGAATTTCTTAAGTTCAACCACAAGCCCGTATTACCCGGACGCAAATTTTGTTCGCTTCGCTTTTTGCTCACGGATAACATAATGAAAAGCGAAGCGAAAAAAATTTTCTCAATTTCCTTGAGAAAATTTTTTTCGCTCCGCTTTTAGCTTCATTATTTTATCCGAATCGAAGCGAACCAAATTTCTCTTCGGATAGTACGGGCTTGTGGACGAACATAAAAGATTCACATGAACAGACCAGGAGAGAGTTTCTAAGAGCAAAACACACATTAAGAAAATAAATTTAGTAATTAAGTGCTTATAAGAAAGTGGACTGAGTTTCCATCATGCTTTGTCACGAAGTGGGAAACAGCGTGAATGAATTCATATCCATTGCAATGTTTTTCGGTACCTCAAAATGTTTTTCCTTCAAATAAAAGGAAACTAGAATATATACATTTAGCGCATCCAATATGTTCTTAATCCTTTCTAAGAAGGAAAACTAATTTTTAGATCCCATATGCATTAGACTCATATAAATGCTGCTTCAAAATGGCAACCTAAATTCTTTTCTTTGGTGGGTCTTATTGCCTCTTCAAAGTGGAAACAAAGCTCGTGGGTGTTATTTCCATTTTTTTGAGCAATAAGGCCCACGGGTCTTATTGCCGCGGGGCTTATTGCATTGCACAAGTAATAATACAGAAATTTAAGATTTGAACGATCCTATTTAAAAAAAAAAAAAAAAAATGAACTAATTATTTTCAATTTGAAATTTTGCTTGAATATTCAGAAGGTTAAATACAAAAATTCCTTTGAATTCAGATTCAATGCTTTCATTAACACCTAATCATTATTTGCTGAGATTCATTCGGTAGGAGTCACAATGATTATTCATTTCCTTATCGCCACCAACATTGAGAGATTTCACAACCCAATCACAAGTTTAAACAACATAAATGATAAAGAAGACAAAGTTGATATCACCTTGAAATTTGTAAAGAGAAAAATCTGAAACCTGCTTCGATGATTGATTTATTGAACGATGTCTTTTAATATAACTTTTACCAACATCCCCTTATAGAAATAAAGATGACTTGTGAAATGATGTCATTTCCTAAGGTTTTCTGTTGAAGAAGCACAAAACCGTAACTTTATGAACAAAATGCCACAAAGTTTTGTAAACCTAAGCCTAAATACAAGCAACAAAAAAGAAGTAAAACCTTGTTATTGGCTAAATGGCACAGCAGTACCGGCTTGACTTATGCTCGTAGGTAACAAAAAATGTTGACTCATTTTTCAATATTTTCTTCTTTTTATTTTTGCAAACTCCCTCCTTAAATGGAAGCACTTAATTTTAATTTCCTTGGGGTGGTGTTGGTAAAGGAAAATATGTTTACATTTTCCATTCAATTTGGCACCAATCGCCAGTAAAAAAAAAATCTTAAACCAGCAAAACAGGCAATTTGGCCAGACGGCATATGGCCCCACAATACAATTTGTGCTTTGTCCTACTTCCAATTGTTTTTCTATATATACGTTGCTCAAAGATTGTCGTATTTTATTTTAAAATGTTTTTCTATGTAAATTTAACCCCCTGAAATCTAAATATTCATCAACAATATATTCTACCTTTTCAAGAAAGGTAGGTTTTTATATGAGTCTGTATATGAAAACATCCACACACCGCTCCTGCCGCCCTTACTTCTGAAGAGTCATGATGGGGTTTCATGTGTGTTGTATATTGAAAATCAATATCCTTGATAAATATTTATAAATGATAATGAAGTCATCCCTTAGAAATGTGTCTCAACGAGATTGTGTGTGAAGAATACAGCAATTTTGTCGAATTAAAAAGGATAACTTCAAGCCACTTGTTAAGGCGTTGGAGAAGTTTTTTCTACCCATCTGCAAAGACTCTCCATGTATCATCGTTTGGTATGATTGATTATCTAAGGGGCGATAAAACACTAGAAATAGTTTGTTATGTTATAGCGAACCAAAGTAGGAAAAAAGAAACAATCACGTCAAGCCTTTTTTGTATGAGGGAGGAATAATTGCAAGATATTGGGGAATTAATCCGGCGCCATAAATCATTTCTATTACTGTAATTATTGGTGGCCCTTCAGATGGAGAACAACGTGCCGACTTCCCACTAATTAGAGCCCAATCACCGGGGGAAATAAATAATTATAGTTTTATTTGATTGCTTAATCAGATTTACAAAAGCAGGTGTGGCAGATGTAATTTAAATTTCAATATGAAAATAGAAACAATAAACATTCAGAAATACCTACATAATATGTACAATGTACATAAATGCTTGTTGATAAAAATAGAATTTATCTCTACAAGTTTATAAAAACAAACAATTAATTTCCATCTTTTTTTCAGCATGGACTACACAAGCTTGGGTTGCTGCGCGTTAGCTTTTATTTTGTACATAAACACACTCAACTTTGGATTCGTCTATGATGACAGGTAAGCTTTGCAAACGTATTGTTTTGTTATAGAACAATCTTCCCAAAGTTTTTTCCTGACAAGGATATCTTCGCAACGGGACGTAGTGACAAATTGTTTTAATTTCAATAAACTACAAAATGAGAATGTTGGCTCAACTAAAACTCCATGGGGTGCAAAGTTGTATTTGGCGTGTCATATGTCTGCGGAATGTCATTAATGTTAGGAAGAAATGGGGCCTTGACTGCGGAAATGAAATTGCTTAAGTTTCTCGTCACGTGCGTCTGTTTTTTCTTTCTTTTTTTTTTCTAGGAACTTACGACGGCGGCTGGAAAAGTAATGAGAAGAATCCAAATCGATATCGATTATGGTCATTATGAAGTCTTCATGATGTGCCTTGAATGTAGTACCTAAAGACACTACTTGTAGGTCATCCTTGCTGAAAATGGTGCAGTTAAACTTTAAAGCTTTTGTTACGTACTCTTAAATGGCTTCCGCTTTAGCTCCATTGAAATCCGTTTCACATAACTGAAGCCAATCTCAGTGCTGAAGAAAAGATTTGCAAGTCTGTGCTTTCTGAAGGAGATACAGCGAAATTAAGAACAAGGCGACAGACAGTCAACTTAATCTTTCCTTTTCCTCTCAGCTGGGATAATGGAATTCCTTTATAGTTTCTATTCTTTCATGTGGCTGTAACGTATACAGAATGCGGAACCTTAACCCTAAACTCAATTGAAAACCAACCTCAGCCCTTTTGGCGGTATTTGTTTGGGTTGTCAGGCAGGAGGGTTTATGTCTTGGTATTGTATTCGAGTCGACAATGTGACATGTTCGGAGTTTAACCTTTTGAGGTGAATATATTCAGATTTTATTCACAATTTTCTTTGTGAAGCATTTTTATGGCTTTAAAGATTTTCTCAAGACAAACATTGGCAGCAGCATAATATATCACGGACACTCACAAGTATTAGAGCCATCAAGCAAAAGCATTATAGTCCTATGTAAACACAAATGTAAATAATCCGGTCTCGTGTTTTCCAAGGCAAAACGGTTTTTGTTTGGTTTACAGTTTTTCCCCCTCGGTTCTATCCTAGAGTATCAAATTGCCAATGTCAAGTCAAGAGGTGAAGATGGTAGACCGAGCCTTAAGAAAATCGATGAGAGTATTTAGTTTTACTTCCGAGCACATCAGGACATTTGTTTAAGAGGGCTGATGGAGACAGTGATTTGTTTTCTTTCTCTGTTGAAAATCACATGGTTCAAATCGGGATAGTCAATCCACCCACCCCACTTCTCCTACAAAAAAACAAGACACATTGTTCGGTACGCCTAATATATGCTTGCCAGCGATTACAATTACGTTATCGAGCGTAACAATAACATTGTGCTAGTAAGTAGGTATTGGCATTGGGCCCCATACTCGTATATAAAGCCGATTAAAACATGGATGATGTTTTCTTCAATTTGAACAAAGCATCTAGGATTCTATAATCCTCTTTGGGGACTTCTTAAAGTACGGTTCAGAAATATAAAGTTGCCTTGGTTAATAATCTCTAATTTTATTTATTTTATATTTTTTTGAAACACTACATTTTGCACTGATTAATGTGTCCCTGTCACCGTACGGAATGTCTGTTCGCTTAAACAGTTCAAAAGAACTTTTACTGGAATTTGAAAAACACCACAATCCAATCGACTATACCTATACCTACATTTCTACCTGAAAGTTTTAATGTTGACACACTTTAAAACTCTCTCTCTCTACGACCTAGGCACCATAGGGCAATTTCCTTGATGTTATGTCAATTGAATGCGTAAATTTGCTGACTGTGTCATTAACTCCTCATTCAGTGAGCTTTAAAAAAGAAAACTTTTCTTCTCACCCTCTAATTTATGCCAAAAGGCCACTTAAGTCTGAAGAATTCTTTCTAAAAGTTTAACAATAAAATACCACAATAACAATGAGGGACTCAACCTTTTGAAGGATTGCCTCGTTTAAGCACTTTTTCTTCCTTTTGCTCAACTTTTTTTTCTGCAAATAAATAGAGAGATCAAGATTGTTTCATTGGAAAAATAACATTTTAAATTTAGTAACTTGTGGAAAATAATTTCTAAGGCAGTCGAGAACTTTTTTCATGTTTGGGTATTTGATTCAGGGATTATCAAAGAGATAAGAGTCCCATATTCGTGTCTGGAGGCTTCGAATAAAATTTTTTTTGCATGTAGTATAGAAACATATTACAAAACAGTGTTTTCATTTTTTTTTTTTATTGGCGATTTGCTCTTACGCTCAAATGGTTTTAAATGTAGTTGAGTGTATTGAACATGTGTAGGATAGCGTGAGGGTTGACTGAACATGAACATAAGGACTTTTGTCATCAATAATGTCAGTATTTTTTTTTTTTTTTTTTTACATTACATTTCTTAGACCCTTATAAAATGAATCAATAGAGTTTTTCACTTCTTATATCTTAGAAACAGCACCAATATTGTAATGTGTTTTTATGTTGGTTTTTAAATATTATTTTGAACTTAAATTGGAGAGGAGTACTAAAATATACAAATAATGGATATAATGCAAATAATATTCTAATTTTCATGGCAGCAAGCAACACGGCCGGCGACATCTGCTAAAGGAAAGAAAAAACAAAATGTTTACCAACCTATTGGTTGGACTTCTGATTCACTTTGATTCACAATTGTGGGAAAAAAGAGCATTTATTTTGTATGCCTCTTTGTGACACTTGAAGTGTCCTTTATTCAACTAGTGATATGTTTTGAAACGTTATAAGGCACATATACAGTGGTAGCCAAAATAATAAGAGTGAATCCAATTTTTCCATTACCTCTTCCAACAGCTCTTCATTGGGCATCTTTCTAACATAAGTTCTGCCATCATAACCAAATAAATTTATCTTGGTTTCATCACTAAAAACACATTTTGCCAATTTCTGTAAGCCGATTGTGAAGGAATTACTTTCGCAAACCGTATACGCTGCTTTATATTCTTAAAACTAAGTAACGGAACCTTCATCGCAATTCGACCAAGTAAATTTTTATCCTGCAAACGTCTGTTGGCGTACTCTTTTTTCGGTGAAATTTGTTGGTTGGCCTCGCTGCTTTAGCACTATAGCAACAACACATTGAGATCGTTGAAGAACATCTTGAATAAAACTGAATGTTTTGCCTCGATCTCCTAGTTGGATTATCAAACGGCGTTCTTTCTCAGAGCAATGCTTTCCGCGTAGTATTACATATTTAAAAAATTAATGAGTTTTAAACACTTAAACACAAGTCTAACGGTAAATTTAATAATTAAATTGCGATCGGAAGTGAAAAAGACCAGAAATAATGCAATTCTACACAGCACTCTTATATTTTTAACCATTGCAAATCTGACATTTCTGAGTTAAACTAACGGTACATTGCAAGTGGCCATCATTAATGTTTAATAGCACTGGAAATGTTTAACAGTCAGGTCAAAGAAAATTCGTATGTACATATATATGTATCTTGCTCCAATTTAAAAGGTTAAAGGCATAGATTCTATTGTGAAGAAAACATAATAGCCCACTCTTATTATTTTGGCCACCACTGTATAGTGATAAATTTTTCATCAAAAAACTAAAACTGAAGTCATATCGACTAATAATATAGTTCAGAGACGATATACGCAGGCCAAAACATTTCTGGTACAGACTATTGCAACCAAATTTAGTTGGTTGGCCTCAGAGAGGGAAAAATCCTGAAACGGGAGGTTTGCCATTCTGAGGTCAACGCGGCGCACTTCTCTTCTAGTTTTAAGGCACTTTTAGACAGTGAATTTTAGTTAAGACCTTTTTTTAGACGAGTAGTTTCCAATCTGACAATACTTTTTTCGCAGAAATTGTTTTTTTTTTTTTTCTTTTGAATCTTGACAGCTGTCACTTAATTTATGCTGAGTTTGGTTTGCTATTTTATCGTTCGTTTTGTTTTCGTTTCATTGCGCACTTGAAATTTTTCATTTTTCAGATAAGCTTGAAAGATTGATGCCTTGGAAGAGAATACCTAAATGTAGATATGAATTGTATTGACATGACGCAATCATGTATCATTAAGCAATTCTCTGGTTAAGATATTGTAGTTACCCTATTGAGTTCTTCTTCTTCATTTTCGGCGTTACGAGTAGTGATCTTGAAGCGATCACAACTCTCCCACTTTGCTGCTTCACACTAGTGATCCGCCTGTGGGGTACGCCGCGTTGACCTCAGAAATCGTCGGCAAGCCTCCCGGTTTTGGATTGTTCCATGTCTGAGGCCAACCAAATGCTGCTGTTTTTGCATTTGCTTGTACCAGGAGTGTTTTGGCCTGCCTTTTCTTTTTCGTCGCGAATTTGTTGAAACGTTGTACGATATTGCCTTTTTGACGGGGTTCTGCGGATCTCTCCTTTGAACATGACAATACCAACTGAGCCGGTCGTGCTGAATTTTGTCGAAGATGGTACTTTTGACATGAAGGCTTCCACGGATCTTAGTACTTCTAATTCGATCAAGCTTTGTTACTCCTGCTGTCATCCGAAGCATCTTCATTTCGGCTGCCGTCAATTTGCTCTCATACTTTTTGTACATTGTCCAACATTGTGAACCGTATGTCAGAGCTGGACGGACAACTGCTGTGTAGAGTCTTCCCTTCAGCTTAGGGGGCATTTTTCGATCACAGAAGATAGCGGAGTTTTCTCGCCACTTCATCCACCCTACGCTTACTCGATGATTGATGTCGTCATCACAAGATGCTTCACTATTGATCATAGATCCCAGATATTTAAACTTTTCACACTTGGGAAGCACATTTCCATTCAAATAAATGTCTGGAATAGGCTTGTCTGGATCAGAAAAAGGGCAGCACAGGTATTCAGTCTTTTTAGCGCTAATACGGTACCCATTTCCTTCCAGAACATCAATCCAAACGTCAAGTGCTCGTTGCAGGGATGTAGGATCCTCGCTTATGATGGCTCCATCGTCAGCAAAGAATAATTGTTGTACTTTATTGTCCGTTACTTTTCCTTCGAGCAAATAATCCAGAACAGCAATAAAGAGCAGTGGACTCAAGACACTTCCCTGATGTACACCTACTGTTATTTGGAATTCTTCGGTGACTCCAGCTGGACATCTCACTTTTGTAACTGCTCCCTCGTACATGTCCATAATTATTCGCACATAGGCTTCAGGAACTCCTCGGTGTCTGAGGGCCACCCATATCAGATCTCGTGGTTGTCGATCGAATGCCTTTTCGAAGTCAACCAACACAATATGCAAATCCTCTAAGGCATCTCGGTGTTTTTCCATAATGATCCTTATGCTTTGGATTGCGTCTGTAGTTGACTTACCCGCGACAAACCCGCATTGGTCATCAGACAGCCTTATTATTTTCCGCAGTCGGCTATCCAAAACCCGCTCAACGATCTTCATAGTGTGGGACATCAACTTGATCGAACGATAGTTGTCACAGCTTCTGGTATCTCCCTTTCCCTTGTACATTGGAAGAAGAAAACTTTCCCTCCATTGATTAGGCAAACTGTCACCTCTTACAAGTTTGGAGATGAGAATCGTGAGCCATCTTAACCCGATGTCTCCCATATTTTTCCAAAACTCATATGGTACCTCGTCTGGCCCAATCGCTTTGCCTTTTTTGGAGTTCTTAACTGCCTCCCTAACTTCTTCGACTGTGACGTCGGATACTTCCGTAAAGTTAGGTGCAGCTGTTGGAAAGTGGCGCCGAGGAAACTGTTCATTCAAAAGATCATCACAATACTGTCGCCACCTGTGAAGAATTTTGTCGTCATCCACAAGTAGCACTCCTTGAGCATCATTGATGAACTTCGGCGAACGAATCTCCTGCGCATTTCTCCTTCTCTGAGCGGCTATTTTGAAAATGGTTGCTCCCTTATTCAAGTTGCTTTGTCTTAGCTCTTGGATTGCCTGATTTGCTTCAGCAGCTGGGGCAGAGATCTCTTCCAGCTCTCGATACAGGCCCTCCGTGGTTTTTGCTTGAAGTTGGGCGCACTTTTTCTTCGCTTCTTTTCTGCAGCTCTTGTATTCCATTCTGAAACGCGCTTTTTCATTTGTATTTCTTGAGGGGCACTTCGACCAAGCTTGGAAAGCTGCTTTCTTCTTTCTAATCACTGCTTTAGCTTCATCATCCCACCACCAGGTTTCTTTTGCTTGTTGGTGGTGTCCTATTGAGACTCCTAACAGTGATTTGGCTCTCTCTAAGCAGGTTCGTTGTAGGCGATCCCACATATTTTGTGCCGTGATTGCATTTGAAACTGCGTCGATGGTATTACACAGCTGACTTTGCATATACGAAATGAATTGCTGTCCTTTGGTTTTCTCCAGATTGTACCACTTGATTCTCCTAGGAGCCTTTGTTTGTTTGACTTCCTTTACCGCATCCGTAAAAAATTCTGTTAAAAGAAGACGGTGTTGTTGAGCGGCAGCTTCTCCTAGTATCACTTTGCAGTCTTTCACCCGAGATTTCATGTAATTGGTTACCAAATGGTAATCAATCTGGGTTTCATTTCCTCCACTGCTGTAAGTGATAAGGTGTCGGTCTTGTTTGATGAACATGGTATTTAGTACGATTAGACCGTATGACTTGCACATACTTAGAATATCTTCACCAGGAGTGTTCCTGGTGCCGAATCCCAAACCTCCATGGCAGTCTTCATAATCCTCGTTTGTCTTCCCCACATGTCCATTCAAATCTCCTCCAACAAACAAATACTCTTCTTTTGGGATGTTCTTAAGTAGGTTATGAAAATCAAGCCAGAATGCATCTTTTTCCTCCTGCTCACACCCTATTTGGGGAGCATATGCACTGATTATATTCCAGACCTTTCCTTCCATCACCAATTTAAGAGACATCAAACGGTCACTGGACTTCAAAATGGTCAACACGCTGTTACATAAACTTTGGTCAAGGATGATACCGACTCCGTTCCTACCTTGTTCCGTTCCATAGTAGAACATCTTGTAAGCCTTGGTCTTTGCATCTAAGAAACGGGCTTTGTTTGCTGTATTTCGCCATTTCGTTTCCTGAACACACAAGATGTCCACTCGCCTCCTTCTCATCATCTCTTCGAGTTCAAGACTTCTACCAGTCATACTTCCAACGTTCCAACTCGCGACTCTAAATTTTCGTCCAACTCGTCGCATTACTTTGCTAGCCCCCGGAATCCGTATAGCTCTGACCCGAACATTGCTGCTCGGTCCAGGATCAGCTCCATGCATAGCAATGGAACTGCCTGGCGGGGTAGTGCTTCTTATGTTCGCAAGTACTTCCATAATGCTCAAAATTTTTCAAAAATTTTCTTTCATCCTTTTCGACACATGCAAGCTCCATTTAATGAGTTTGATTTCCCTTTTACTACACCGGTGATCTCCAGTCGTGTAAACCCCGGGATCTGCATGCATACTTGGGGAGAGTTTTTAGGTGGTATGTGTGTCGCTAGACTCACTTTGATGTTTGGCGTCTAGATATGATTGTTCCTTTAGTCGCCTTTTACGACAAGCGGGGAGGCGCTGCAGTGCTATTCTAACCCGACACTGCACGGGGACAGTTACCCTATTGAGTTAAACACAAAAAGATGTGTCGTTTTCCTAAACGACACATCTTTTTGTATTTGGCATTAACAAACTTCAAGAAAGAATATTTTCAATGAAACGAATGGAAAGCACACCGAGACAAAAGGTGTGTGTTGAGATAGCGACTTCTTCGTGTAGCAAGTGCATAGGCCACATCCCTTTCCATAGTGACCCCACGGTCGCTAATTATAATAGCCGCATTTTATTATTGATCTGATCCGGATCAGATCATGGGTTTATTAGCGTTACAACAACAAAGCGAAATCCTGCTTTTTAGTTGGATCTATTTTTGTGATCTAAAAACTAGTTCTTCTATTTCACACAAGAGGAGAGTTTCCATTGAAAACGTTGGTATCATTTCCAATATTTCCAATAACAACAGTATTGCCACATGAACATTTTTATCCTTGTGAAATGAAATATATTTTAGATAGATAGCGAGAAACTTCACATTTATTCATTTTTATATAATACATGACATAATGAGAAAGTCTTACAATACAAAACATATATTCGTGAAATTAATAAGAATTAGTGCAAAAAAATATATATTTGACAAAGTGCATGAGTATGATATTTCCCTAAAAAAAAAAAAAACAAAAAAATAACCATTGAAAATAAAGTTCGTAGGGCAACTCTGCAACTCTTTTGAAAAGTCAGTTGAAAGAGCGAGTCTCTCACAACTTCCAACTGGAAATATGATGATCCAAAGCTGTTTTATTATCAAGATCTGATCCGGGTCGGATCATTGTGATAATAAAACGCGGCTAATAATAAGGGTCACTGTGGAAAAAACCCAGACGCCACACAAAACACTACAGGCAAGCAATGGCAACAAGAAGAAGAATTGCTTCTATAGAAAAATAAAAACGAATAAATAGGGTGGCGCAACAGAGCGAGGAGCCCACACCCCACATTTCTCACAACCATGCCTTGTGAGGGAATGGTGGGGACCTACAATTTTCTGCCGGTTCCGAACGGCTGATTAAGAAAGCGCTTTTCATGGCAATGAATTTACTAACGGAGGACTTGCCAATTCCTCGCGAAAGGCGATACCCGTGGAAAAACTTTTTGCCTCTGCTTCGACCTCTGGGTTAGCAGGTGGACATGCTAACCATCACGCCACGGGTACCACATTGCTTCTATAGATAAGATAAGATGATTGGTCTATATTGCTTCTATAGACCAAGCATCTTATCTTACACGTTAAGGCCCCGACCTATAGAATCCGTTCGCTGCCAGATTCTACTGACAGCTCGATTAAATAATTATCTACACACGATCTTATGAGAGGTGACCCATAAGCATCGGATGCAACGGACGCAACGGAAAAAGTAGCCCAACTTTTTAACTTTTGCATCCGGCAGAACTGATGACATGCGCAGTCAAAACCAATTTGAAGTTTTCTCTTCACACCGCAACGGATTCTATGGGTCACCCCAATCCGTTGTGTTCGGTAAAACTCACTGCTGTCAGTTGAATCCGGCAGCGAACGGACGCAACAGATGCTATGGGTCGGGGCCTTTACACCATACAATCGTCGAATGCTCGAGCTCGAATGCAAAGTGCAAATAACGGTAGTTGCGACCGAGAAATAGAATCAATATGATATGCGGTGTAGCGTGTAGGCAACCAAGAAAGATGTTTTTCGGCTGAGGGTCGCTGTATTACGGTGGTTGCGACCGAAAAATAGCAAATAATCATGGAGATCTTGGCAGATGTACCAAGCAAGAAGCAACGGTGGTTGCGACCGAAGGGTTGTAATGGAAAAACCCAAGTGCAGATTTACTGTCTTAGATGTGTGAGCTGTGAGGTAGCGATGCTTAAAATCGGTAAGACGACGCGATGCAGGGTTCGAACCTCAGGAGTCTAATTTCGAAGTGAAATTTAAAAAAAAAAATGAAGTAAATTGAAAAATTCCGAAGTAAGATTTGAATTGAAAAAACCAAAAGTTAGGTATGTAAGTATTTCAATAACAAAAATTGATTTAATGCAATGCGCGTATAAAGTAAGGAGATGGGTCTCTCACCGGATCGCTGCAATCTTTTCTCGTCTCGTTTTCAAGAATAGTGTAAAGATTTCATACATATGCATGGACTATAGAATGGACACATTGGGTTTATGTGATTCATGCAAGATTGAAATGAATTTGAGGTCGGTTCAGTAAAAAATAGTGAAAAGAAAATTAAATTTTAAGTGAAATTGAAAATTGAGACTGATTAAAGCTTAAAAATAAAAAAATTTATTTCAAGCGGCTAATCTTTGAGTGTGAAAAAAGTGAAGTTCCTACCTAGATCTCAACTCAAGCGAAGTGGTGAAGTCAATTTTGGATTTTTCTTAAAAGTGAAGCAAATTTGCTTCGATTGAAGTAAAGGTTTGTACGCTCCCAGCAGCAGCAATATATTGTGTATAGGGCGAGCTTATTATTGAATTGGACAAAGTTCATTATGAACAATTTTGAAGTGTGCATGTGTATTTTATCTGATTTGTGGGTTTTTTGTTATTTGTTGTTTTTTTAAATTGGAAGTTTTGTTGTTTTATTGTTTTTAGTGTGAAACAATTTATAATTGTTTTATAACCTTAAATATATGAATACATACATATATTTAGGTTACGTAATCTTAATTGCTTATTAACTTATGTTTTTATTAAAAAGTCTACGTTTCGAATTTCTAAGAATAGTAAGACGTTTAACGCACTACATAGGTAAGCTTTAGCAGTTGACTCATTTGAAAAACAGGGCAGAAGAATTTCGACAGACGAGAATGTTAAGGTGCAGGAAGATATTACCAATGCCACTAGTGATATGATAGAGCGTTAACCTCTAAATGGTATTTGATATCGCCCACATTCGCGGTATTATGAAAAACAAGGCTTCTTAGCAAATACACTAATTGGTTTGAACTCGGCTACAAGAAACCATTTTCTAACACATACATATCTACCTACGTAATTAATAACGATTACAAAGAACTTTCAGATATGTACAACTAAGTACATAGGTATCTACATATACTAAATTTGAAAACTATGATTGAATTGCAGAAAGGGATAGGTAGTCTTTCTTTTTTGGTTTTTGTTTTTTGAGAAATTTTATGGGATATTTTTCAATTCCAGCTATTAATGTAATATCTACCGACATCATAGGTCAATGCTCTACCTTTACAGCAGGCAAAGAATACGGTCAAGTTTTTCATACTATTAGATCGCAATTGCATACATATTATGGAATTCGCTCATATACATATGTAGGTTTACCAAACTGAACCCCATTTAAATTCATCGACAAGGTAAATGCCTTATCAAAAAAATCTTAAAATGCTCACAAAATCCATGCAAATTTCAAGTCAGTTTTTGATTTCTGAGTGATTGGCTAGGTGAGTTAATTTCAATTTGTTCTCACATCAATAAATTAATCAACAAACAACCATCCCCAATGGAACATGACAATCCGCTTACTGAAAATCTTAAGCTCATTCGGTAGGCCGTAATTGTGCCAATTATTATTCGAAATTATTCCGCGCACCCAATTACCGTAACTCTATCTCTTTTCACTTGCAGACGTGCCATCTTGGGAAACACAGATGTGTCCGGCGCCACCCCTTGGCAGCAGGCCTTTCTCCACGACTACTGGGGCACACCATTAACGGACACAGGCTCACATGGCTCCTACCGTCCATTGTGTGTGTTAAGTTTTAAGTTGAACTACATCCTGGGTGGTTATACCCCGTGGGGCTACCATCTAATTAACAACTTAATGCATTGTCTGGCCACCGGGCTGGTGGTAAAATTGGCCCGAAATTTCCTCTCGTCGATGTGGGGCATTGTGGCAACGGGTGCACTATTTGCTGCACACCCCGTTCACACGGAGGCAGTGGCCGGTATTGTTGGTCGAGCCGATCTCGCCGCATGCATATTATACCTGCTAACTTATTTAACATACATCCGGCACATTGTATGGCGCGAGAGAAACGACAGCCGCCAGTGGCTGGCCATCATTCTCACTGTTGCCCTATCGCTGTGTGCTCTCCTGTTTAAGGAAACTGCTATCACATCACTTCTTGTCTGCGGAATATTCGATGTCATCAGAGGATTATGCGGATTCGGTGATAAGGTACGTAGACTTTCGCTGGAATTTAATTAAATTTAATTAGCGTCTTCCATTGATTAAAGGCGACATTTACTTTCTTGCAGAATCGCTGCCGCTCGTTAGGTATCCTTGCGGTGGCTTTAGTCTGCACTGTTTATGTTCGTCTGCAGTTGCTGCCGCGACCGAAAGGCTATTTTTCAACTGCTGACAATCCAATTGCAAAGTCGAGTTCAATATGGACAAGATTTTTAACATTTCTATACCTGCCAGTTTTCAACTTTAATCTTTTAGTTAATCCCACAGTACTCAGTTTTGATTGGGGTATGGATGCAGTCCCACGGATAACATCACTTTGGGATAAACGCAATGTTTTGAGTGCTGGATTTTATACAACACTAGCTGTGGTCTTGTGGCTTAGCACAAAGAGGCTAACAGACAACCAGCTCTCGGGATCACATCGCTTTAAGAGACCACTTCTGCACCACCAACATCAATACCACCACCATAGGAAGTCTAGGACGAAGAAAAAGTACACAATAATAAATCAAAACTCTATTGATTGCCTCCTCCCTGAATACACACAATGTACGGAGGTTTCATCGGCGCCGACCTTAGTGCTCAAAAAGGACTGCATTTGTAGAGTATGCAAACAAGAGCTTACAGCTCGCCACACCAGCTCATGTAGAGCGATGAACAACAACAACACCGTGCTGTCGGCAGATGTCTTTAGTGAATGCTCATGTCCACAACTACTGTTGGACAATTTGGACATAGTCGAGCACCAGCATTCCAAAACAGACGTGGATGCCCAACAAAACTGCCGAATAACTCCGCGCAGCAGCCGAAGCAGCAGTAGTTGCAGTAACAGCACTACGGCTAGCAGTAAAAGCTCCAGCAGTAGTATAAGCAGCTGCACCTTGACCAGCTTCAATGTAAATAGTAATTGTCATAGCCTTCTTATTAGTAGCAGTTCTACAACTTACAACGCAGTTGTGCTGCTGATGGTGATGGCTTTCATCACGCTTCCATTTCTACCTGCAACGAATTTATTTTTTTACGTCGGCTTTGTGGTGGCTGAACGGTTGTTATATCTCCCTAGTGTTGGCTATTGCCTCTTAGTTGGCTTTGGCATCAGTAAGCTTATGGAACCACTTAAGCATAAAAGAAACAAAAGAGTAGCTGTGTTACTGTGTTTGAGTTTGACATTAAGTATGCTCAGTATGAGAACGCTAAGGCGTAACTTAGACTGGAGAGACGAAGAAAGCCTGTACAGGAGTGCAATTGGTGTTAACCCACCAAAAGGTAAGTTACATTATTTTTTTTAATTGTGCTCATTTCTTCAATGAAAATATTTAAAGCATTGATTTTGCAAACAAAAGGAAATTAGCTATTGTCCTTCGTTTCTAAAAATTTTCTTTTAATTTTGTTCTTGGTTAAGGTGAAACTCTTTCTTAAACGTTTTATTTCTTATAATTGTCAAACAAACATACTAGAAGTATTGACATTGAAGTCAGAAGCACCCATCTATAAGTTTAGACATAGCCATTATGTAATTGTATAGTGTATACAAAGAAAATATTTTTAATTTTGTTTGGTAGCACTCGGGAATTTGGGAAGTGTCCTTAGCTCGCAAGCGCGATATGCTGAAGCGAAAGAAGTACTTCTGGAGGCGATCAAGCATCGACCAAACATGGCTGATGTTCACTTTAATCTGTAAGTTTTTATATAACTAAACGAAAAATAGATTTCTTATATCTGCATTTGTGAGGGAATATTATATACATAAATGACAATCTTCGAAATGGTTACGTCGAAAATTTCGCAGCAATCTTAACACCATTCCTAAAATCATGTCTTTGTAAGAAAAGACACAAAGTCACGCAACTGGTTTGTTGTTCGTTACCCAAAAAATTAAGGCTGAACTTGGTATACCTTCCTCATATTCTTGTTGTGAAAGATTTTTGAAAACATGTAAGCTTTTTTCATTTCTCAGACTCTAGGCCATCTTTTCTCCAAATACTATGCAATTCGACTCAGTAGTTCTGGAGCCTATTCAATGCAAACTCTAAGTTATCGTTAACGTTTCAATGAAATTAGAAAGTTAAAATAAACTCAGAAAATTTTTGTCAAAAGCAGTAGTATAGAAATTTAGAGAGGAAGATACTTTTTAGCGTAAGACTTTTATCTGAAAATGAAATCGATGAAAATCATTCGGTCTCTTTCCTGAATTCACCGAATAGCATCAAACTTAACTTGGTTCTTTATATTCGAACCTTTTATTCTTGTGGTGAACATGTGGCAATGGTTAGCATATCTGCCTGTTACGTTAGAGATTCGAAACATAGAAAAAAATGTTCTCCGAGGATAACTAGACATTGCCATGAAAAGCGCTTTCTTACTTAGCTGTTTGGAACCGGTATAAAGTTATAAGCGTAAGGCCCCAAGGTTTCCCTGGTTTTGTACCTCGCATCAAAAAGTATCAAAAATAATTATTTTTAAGTTGAGGTAGATTCTCACTACTTTGTGTGGTTAATTCGATTCTTTCAAACTTGTTGTTGTTATGAGTGACTTAAAATTTATTTCAACCTATTTTTCCTTCTCAGATACCTACCTAAATTCTAGACTCCAAAATGACCTACCCCTCTCCACACGCCACAGAAAGGAAAGTGTGTTTGATATGCCGACATAAAACATGATATTATGTTGAATGGCATTTCTATCCAACTCATATTCGTTTAATTTTTTTCTATCTTTTGCCTAAAGAAGTCCCGGCATGACACCCTTTCCGGATGTGAACAGAAAAAAAGAACATAGAATAACTGTTCATGTTCCAGTTGGGAATGTCTCATTTGCTGCTGTGCGAGTTCTTGTGTTGCTTTTATGATAGCCTCTTTTTCCTCGTTTAATCCTGTTCCTGCTGATGATAAAAAAGGGAGCTTTACACTCTGCCTTAAAGAACGAGGACTGGGAATCTTTCCGCTTTGGTTTTTTGTACTCGTTGCACCTAAATTCCAGATTTTAATCCGACATCCTATCCTGCAGCATGTAGCACAAATTTACTGTCACACTGCCTGTCGCACGTCCCGCTACGGCATTTACTGCCACCAGAGTGCAGAGTAGTTCCGTTAGCAGTGAATGTTTCTTTGTTGTGTCCTTAGGCTATTTTTGAATGAGAATTCTTGTTTCCTTAAAAAGCAGTGATATGATATCAATGGTAGATGCCATGTCGTTGGGTGCACAGGCAGGTATCACTTCAGTCAAACTTTCCTGTAGGTGGGCGACGTGCATAGTTTAGTTCTCGTTTTATATTTTTAACGGATGTTAAGTCCCAAGTAGTTTGCTCCTGCAAGGTTTCTCCGTTCGTCCTACCGATGCTCATCACTCGGAGCAGTGATGAATGCCATTCAAAAACTGCTAATGCGCTAGTATAAAATAAGTCCCCGCAGTACAGACTACAGAGCACCAGTCAGTACCTACTCACTTTTCCTCGCTTCGTTCCCATAGCGTTACTGTGGAAATCCTGGCTTTTTCTGAACACCAGTTCTTTTGAAAGGAATCGGATTTTAGAGCAAGTGTATAATTCGCATTTTTGTCGTCGCCATGATGCATACACAACGTTTTCCAGCTCGTAAAAAGTGGTTGAAGTTGACGACACAGAGAAGAAAAACTCTGCATATTTTCGCATCTGATTGTGTACATGTCTATTCCTTTCTCTGGGTGAATGCCCATTCACCTTTTCTCATTTTCGAAGAAAAAAGAAAAAGCACTTAGTTTGCTCCTTTGCGGTGACAACAACTATGCAAAGGGATGCCGACCGTGTGGCGCAGGTATTGGATTCTAAAAAAGGCTGTGCATTTGAAGTCCTTTGTGCAATATTCGTATGGAATAGCTAATGGGTGCGGGACGATGAATATAGACATTCATCTTTATTCTTTGGGATTCGTACCTTTTTTCTCATCTTCTGTGTTGTCAAAAGAAGATCACATTCAAAAGTACATAAGATGTATGACAAAAAGGCGAGAATCACATGCATGACTTTTGTATCAACCAGCAGGGCAGCGGGTAGCGTTTTCTTGGAAGCCATGTTGCGAACCCAATGACATGGATTCGAGGGAAAAAATCTTTTGAAAAGTGAACAAGACGTCTGCAGCATATTAGGTTTTGCAATTCTAAAATAGTGCTCTTCATATACGTGCACTATACATATACCTATCCACAATTTCTGGAGTCCTTATCGGAAATGTTTTCAGCTCTTCGGTTTGTTTCTTAGTTTTCGGAACATTTTGAGTAGGTAAGTTCAACAACCTTAATCAATAAAAACGCCAAATGTACCTACCTACGCAAATTATTTAATCAAGAGAAAGAGTGCCATAAAAAAAATACAATTTAAAAATGGCTTTAATTATAAATAAGCCAATAATTAGTGTAAGACCGAAGCTTCGGCTTCGGCTTCGGCTACATTCGGCTTAAAAAACCACAATCGGCTAAACCTTCGGCTTTGGCCAAAATAGGCCGATTTGGTGATTGGTTGACGTGCGTTGTGGTAGGCGCTGAAAAAAAGACCGATTTCGTTTTTCGTAGAGCGTAGAACTGTGTTGACTTATTTCTTGTTCTTTTCCTTAATTTCAAGAAAATATGTATTAATATTGTTATAAATCTAATTTGTTATTATTTTTGAAAATTCAATTCCGTTAATTTGGGTATCGCATGTATACATTTGGTTCGTTCGTTGAACTTTACCCGGAGTTGACATAGGCTTCCTTGACAACTCTATGAGTTGTCAAAAAACCCGGGTTTTCCAGTCCTTAAAAAACTTTTCACCTCAAAATCACTACACATTCCTGTCATTTAAATAAAAATACATGCCATTTGACAGCCCTCAACTCGCCCCAGCAAAAACCCAGGGCTAGTTGAGGCACTCAGTTTGAATTTCAAGGCAAGGCTTTTCAAAAAAGAACGCTTTGTGGTGACCCCAGGGCTCCAACGAACTGTTCAAGAAAAAAAAATCTAAAAAACCATTATTTTTTTCAATTTTAGTCAATCTGAAAGAAAAATTCTTTAAGTTATTCAAGCTTCGGCTTCGGCTTCGGCTGAAGGTTGATGTTCAGCCGAATATTCGGCTTCGCCTAGAAATCGACCTTCGGTAGGGCACTACCAATAATCAAGAATAAGTAATCTAAAAATCACAGTAAACAACTGTAGGTATGAAAGTTATGAGAAGCAATGTTTTTACTACCCGAACACTTTTTCAAACAGGTGACAACAGTTTTTTATTTTTGAACCATCATAAGCAACAGTGCCAAATAAAACCACCTCCTAATAAAAGTCCTTGGAAAGTCCTGGTACAGACTTTAGCTACTTTCTAAACTAACAAGTTACATTTTCAATGAAATATAAAAACAAACTCAATCAAAAAATTTTTCACTTTCAACTCATAAAAACAGAATTCTCGGAAAACCAACTTAATGTCTGTCTAAAAAAAAAATAAAAATAAAAGAAACCTTATCGCTATAAAGCAGACTTGATTTGGCTTAGTGCACTGAGGTATACCATCATTAGGCAAAAATGGACTGTATAATAATACCCACGTCTGGTTGGTAAAATCTGAATCTGAGTCTTAACTTTATTCAGCTCAACTTTGAATTTATTCATTAAGGGATGGACTGAAGTCAAAATATCCCCACAGGGCAAAGAGTCAAAACAAATAATATTGGCAAAAAACGAACCAAAGGGAAACATCAACTGGTGAGGTGAACTCACACAACCGATAACAAAAAGTTCTGATCATTGAGCCGAATAATTTGATTCCTACTCTTTTATCAAACCAGTGATAGGGATGAATGAGTGAATTGATGGATGTTCGTTCACCAAACCGATGGGCTGTAAGGACCAGCCAACCAACAAAAGATTAAACTGTTTTATTTGTGTAGTCGTAATCCCCGGCTGCAAACAAAAGAGAAAAAAATAAGGGAAAGAAGATTTTCGGAGGTAAACGGAAAACTCCTGGGAAATATGCAAGTGGATTTCCACCTGCTTTTATAAAATGATTAGAGAAGTACGATTTGGATGTTCTATCTATTGAGGTTAATAGAGACTCTAGGTTTACATTTTAATGAAGGAAGCGAAGAGTATTAGGAGTCTTAAGGCAAGGTTTTTGAGGCTTTTGATATAAAGGTATACTACACCTATTTTCACTTTGACTTTATATTTATACCTAAGTTGAGTTATAGCCATCCGAATGCAGATTTCTAAGAATATCCGTAAACTCAATTCGGATTAAGAGGATTTTATGTATTGTCTTTCTTAAAAACATTTTGGCTTTTCAGAGGAATTCTGCATCAGAATCAGCAGAATTTTAAAAGTGCCGTGGAAAGCTTTCAAAAAGCAATTCAGTTTCGCCCCAATTTAGCAGGTAGTTTTTTGGCAGTTTAAAAGCTTTTTCTAGTTTTAAAACTTTTTTTTTCCTTTTCTACTCTAAAACAGTTGCTTACTTAAATTTGGGAACATCGCTCATTGCCATGGGCAAGTGCCATGAAGCAGCAAAAGTGTTACAAGAGGGATCAAAATCCGACGGTACAGGCGTAAGAGATCGTACTGCTCACGAAAACGCACGAATGTCGGCATACCTGCAGCTTGGTAATCTCTACGCGGAGCAGGGAAAGTTACAACGCGCTCTTGCTATTTACAGAGAGGCAATGCACTCGCTTCCAGCATATTTCCAGCGTGAAGTGCTTTATCATAGAATAGGAGATGTGCTTGGTCGTTTGCAGCAATGGGATGAAGCGGAAAAACATCATAGAGCGGCGCTACGTATACAACCAGATCACGTGGCTGCGCATTTGTCCTACGGGAATATGCTTGCAAGAAATGTAAGTACATAAATGATATGCATATTTTATTGTTTTAAATACAAATAAAACGAAACCAACGGTAACGCTAGTCATTGAGTACGGTTACACATGAAAGGGGTGTAAATTTAACAAGGCACAAGGCTACAGGAATTCACTTTCCGTTGGCAAAAAATTTCACTTTTGATAGTAAACGTTTGAAATATTATTCCTATACATGGATTTAATGTGTGATATTTCGCTAACAACTCATCCCAATATTTGATACTTTTCTTTTTCTATGACAATTGTTAAAAATGTATAAAATACAGTTCTCCTTTTCTCTATATTGCCTTTTTCCAAATTTCTAATTAACCTTCTGCTCTTCAAGTCTTTTCAAAATAGTAAATTGATAAAGCTTTTATAAAAAAACAATTTCTCATTTATTAAGAATAAGCACAGTTAGCACTTTAATTAACTGCAAAAACAATACTTTTGCAGAGTAGCAGGGCTTCAGAAGCTGAATTGTGGTTTAAGAGAGCTCTACAGCTTGCTCCTGATCAATCCGGTGTTTATCATCACTATGGTAAGTCTTTTTAAAATTTCTGTTCAAATGCGATTATAACAGATACTATTTATTACTGTATAGCGGAGTTCCTCACGGGACTTTCGCGTGGAGAAGAAGCATTATATTATCGACTAAGAGCCGCAGAATTGTCACCAGACGACTACTCCTTAGTAGTGGCAGTTGCCACAGCCTTAAGACTTTTAGATAGAAAAGTGGAAGCAGAAGCGTGGTATCGCAAAGTAAGTTCTTCATTTTGCACCCAACTAAATACTTGTAATTTTTAACGATGCAACCCAAACAGGCCGTGATGCTGAGACCGGATGACGCGCGAGCGCACACGAACCTAGGAGCGATATTGCACTTGTTAGGACGCACAAATAACGCTGCTGCTAGTTATAAAGAAGCCTTAAGACTGCAACCGGGTGATCCAACTACGTTGGGAAATTTAGCCAAGCTTGGTATAACGGAAGTAAAATAATATCTTTTTAAATCAAACAATACTTAAACTGCTCCCCCTACACACATAAAAAATACACTCTATAAACTTACCATACTATCATCATCTTAATATCTATCAACAAACTATCTGCGTTGTATAGTTTTTATAAAGAAAAAAGAAAAAAATTAAATCCAGAATATGACTATTAAGTGTCACAAGCAAATATCACTATTCCATTGTTGGGGGTAAACAAAGCACAATACGTTTATCCTCTAACGGGACGGGACGACTTAAGCGAACAATAATTTCAATTAATATTAATAACGATATGTATGTAAGTAAACAAATGGAATTAAAATAATTTGTAAATAATATTTGAGAGTAAAGTAGAGGGCAAAATGAGGTCATGGACCGAAATCGAGGAAGGACCTACCAACCTTTTATATTATTATTGTAAATGTCATGTATATAACTTGTAGATATTTAAAAATTAATAAAAAAAAAAAAATAATAAAAACAATGGAGCAAGATATGAACCCAACAAATGTCCTATATTTGTGTATTTTTATAAAATAAATAAGATGAAATGTCAGTAAAAATTATTAAAATGAACTAAAATTGTTGCATGATATATGTATGTCATCTTCACACAATTGTTTTTATTGCTTTTTTATTTTACTGTGTTGATTTCCTCCCTCAGGAAACACGTTCAAGTGTGAAAGACAGAATAAAAAAATAAACTCTCAAAGGTCCTTCCTCTTCAAAATATGAGTGACGTGGATTTTTTTTTTTTTTGTAAACCAAAGCTCTGTTTAAATTTTTTTGAAAGAAAATTATAAGGAAAGTTAAAAATAAAATATATATATATATATACATATAAACCATACAAAATTAAGGAAGTTGTTTTATTCAGAAGCTAATAAATCATTCAAAAGGACAACATTACTAAATAGCGGCCACCGTAGGTGAGTAGACAACAAAGAGCCGACGAAGGTACAGTGTAACAAATAATTGTTTTAGTAACAGGAACAGCTGCCGCCGCGCCAGCAGCATGAATATTGTAAAAGAAGCAAAACACACATCCAAATACACCATGAATGAATACCTACCAATGAAAAAGAAAGAAAGGTACAAAGCAGAAAAAGCAGTATTAAACTACTTAATATCCATTTGATAAGTCAAGTCAAAATCCCTAAAAACATTTTGCACAAAGCGTCCACTCCACATTGACCCTTATCAAAATTCAAGAGTTGTAGAATCCCTTTCGAAGTCCAGTTGCAAGCACCAAGTACCAATGTGTCGACCGTTCTTGTCTGATGTAGAAGTTTCGTCCAACCCTCGCACTGGGATTACAAAAGTTTGGACATTGTCGAATTAAGGACCTATCAAAAGCAAACAAATAGACCAAAATGACGGGCGTAGAGAGTTCTCTGCCAGCAGGTTTCTAAATCAAGGACGAAATGCTTTTTTAATTAAGTAACGCAAATTAAAAGACATACATATGCTTCGGGTATTTTGTTTGTTGGGATGCCATTCATTTCCTAGAGGCGAATAGGTATTGTATACATAGATTGTTTTGATTCGGATTACACTTGAAAGGATAGTGACTATGAGATAAATTTGGGTTTTTGCTGATTAACAGGGCTTGTTGAAAGGGATAAATAATTTTGCTTTGCAAATAAGTTTTACACAGTTTTGTAATTTTTTTATTGGTAGATATCGTGTGCTCAAAACAAAAAACCAAATATTATATATTTATATATGTATTTATAATCAGAACATTGCGACGGTGTCAATGCAAATATCGAACATACATACATATTTAATTTAAATGAGATGGTAGCAGATGAGCTCCTGGTGAGCCGACGGCAGCTCTCACACCCCTGCAGAAGGGTACTGGCTTCTGAGATTATGGCCTTTTGTGTCCTTCCGAAACAACCAACTGCCTCGGAGAACAGTACCTAATGACTTCAAGGCAGCTGGAGATCAGTTGGATACGCGCATGTGCCAGCTGGTCTTCATGATCATGGTCGGAAAAAAGCATGTACGATAAATAGAACCTCAGTATCGCATATCTGATCATAAAAAAGGAAAACTTTCAAGTCATAATTGAGCCAATTTCTATAAAAAAAATAAGCTTAGAAATAAATAGGGTGGCGCAACAGAGCGAGGAACCCCTGGGCCTAGCGCATTTCTCATAACCATGGCTTGTAAGGGAATGGAAGGGACCTACAATTGTCTGCCGGTTCCGAACGGCTAATCGAGAAAGCGCTTTTCAAGGCAATCAATACTAACTTGCCTCCTCGCGAAAGACGATACCCGTTTAAAAAACATTTTTGCCTCTGTTGGGATTCGAACTCGAACCTCTGAATCAACAGGCGCCAGGCGGACATGCTATCCATCACACCACGGGTACCACAATAAAATCTAGCCTGCTGTAATATGTGAACGTCTAACACCCCACGTCAACAATTTCAAAGGTCCTAATCCATACGGTTTTAGACCACAAAAGTCTACAATCGATAAAATTTTCAAAAAAAGGCAGATTCTGGAAAAACCTCAGGAATATAATATCGATATACACCATCTTTCATCGATTTCACGAACGCGTTCGACAATATTTTAAGAGACTATGGGGACTGGGACATATATGTAGATCGGATGAATAGAAAAGCTTCGCTAGACGGGTTTTCAAAAGTACATTGCAGGGAAATCACGGAAGAGGAAGACTTCAACCGATTTAAAGTGGAAAACTGGAGAGCACTCGCTGGGTTCGCCTCGAGCTGCAATGAATAAGTAAGCAAACAAAGAAACCGCATTGACTTTCGTTAGATAGTTGAGTTTGTTCCTATCAACAGAACCGATAAGTTTCAAACTAAAATCTTTGGGACAAATGCACCGCACATGTTGTAATGCAATTCTCGTACTCAGGCATTACTATTCAAAGAAAATTTAAGATGTAGGTAGGTACCTTTACCCATCCCAATTAATTCTAAATAAAAAAAAAGTAAGATACTTACCCTCAAAAAACAAACCCGAGGTTCATTTGAAAAATGGGCATGACTGGGTTGCACGAACTCAGGATTGTGTGCTAAATACGGTAGGTACAATACACCCGCGAGGGACCAAAAAAACATCACAATTGAATTTACTTTTAAAGTCAAAACAAATTGATCAACAAAATTTCTAATATAATTGACCACCATCTTGAATTTTCTTTACACCGAAAGAGACATTTAAACTACTCATTGACTCGCTTGAATAAAAGCAAACTTGCAACAGGGCACTTCTAAAAATTTAAATTAACTCTTGTGAAACAAAATGCTATGATATACAAACAATTTTTCAATATGTAACCACTGAAACCAATAAAAAAAACTGGCCCTGCCAATGACGAAGAGCAAAAAGAAATAAAACACTGCGATTGCACACTTATCACAAACGCGATCTTAATGTATGTACAAGAAATTACTTTGGAATAATTGAATAAACTTTCACATTCACATCAGTTGAAGGCAAGTAATGAATTTAATATTAAAATCACACAAATTTACGCTGAAATAATTTATTTACAATCAAACTTCACGACCAAGCCGGCACTTTCCACGGTCAAATGCAATCTGAATCAATTTGAGAATGACATCTGACATGTAAAAGACATCTGTCTCTTTCTACCATGTATGGAGAGTTTGATGGGTAAAATTAGCCGCGAAACTATTCGAGTTCAAATAATTTCAGAACAATAAATTGTAGTATAAGAAAGGGGAAATGCTTTTTGTTTGTAAATTTTCATCAAATTGTGAATTAACCATTCGGAAAAATTTTCACAAATCCATTCAAATGTATGTTGGAACAAAGAAACGTCACAATAGACCAGTGGCGTTGCGTCCATATAACACGATTCCTATCGTCTTACCTTTTAAAATTTGTCCCTCGTTCATAGAAAAAACCAGCAACATTTATAAGTCTACTGTCTACAACAAAGCAGTCAACAGCCTATCCCCTATCTTTGCCAATGCACACTGTTGGTAACCCTACCTGCTCAATCAAAATTACTCACCAAACGACAATATGGATTTAGTTCTCGTTACAACACCCAAGCCGTCGGTTCGCTTTCTTTGGTTGCTGCGACAACCGTTTAATATTTTTTGTGTTTTCCCCCTTCTTTCTCTTTGTAAGTCGTGGCCGGGCAAAGGCCAACAATAAAGAACATAAAATAAAAATACAGTCCACCTATCTATTCATTTATCAGTTGTGAAATTTACATGGTCCTAATCGAGCCAAGATAAATAAAAAACATTCAGTTCGCGTTAAAAAACCAAAGATCGTGCGAAAGGCACAAGTACAGTGTGCATTGAGTGAACAGTTAATATAATACAATACATAGCATGCAAACGGCATCGTCATCGTCATCGTCGTTCGTCGCTGCCTATTCCCTATTATATGTCTACGAGTAAATAACATAACGTACCACGTACATACTTGGGTGTTGTGTCGCGCCGTTCTTCTTATTGTTTTTTTTGTTTCTTCTCTCCCTTCTCGTATGCTGTGTGAGCAACATCATACAATTGCATTATAAACGGGAACGTCGGAGCGATTGCTATCTACCGTTTGTGTTGTCTGTCGTGTGCGGGTTTTTTGGTGATTTTCTTTTGCGCTAAGTAAAATGGATTTGCTTAAAAAAAATAGGGCTATTATTAAAGGCCAAATAACGCGAATCGATGCAGCCGCAAAAAGTGAAACACAAGTGACAAAATTAAGAGTGCTAAAAACGCGGTTAGAGCACTACATGCTGCAATACGAAAACGTGCAAGCAGAAATCGACGTGTTATATGATGACGAATCGCTTGACATTGAAACTCAATATCGCGCGGAAATCGAAAACGTGTATTATGATGCTGCCGCAACGCTCGCGGAAAAAATAGAAGACGGAGCATCATCGCCGGGCGCGTCTAGTGACTCAAGTAATCTAAACCATTCGCTTCAAATCTTGGCTGAAAGCCAAGCGAAGCTTAGTGATTTGGTGAAAGGTTTAGGGGACAGCACAAGGAGAAGCATAAATATAACAAAACTAGATTCCCACTCCCGGTTACCAGAAATCAAACTCCCTGAGTTTTCGGGAAAACTAGGGGAGTGGATTCGATTTCGCGACCTCTTCGTGTCTCTCGTAATATCGAAAAACTATATCAGTGGAACCGAAAAATTTGAGCATTTGCAAACGCGGTTGCGGGGTGATGCGCTGTCAATTATTAAGCATCTAACTCCAAGCGATGAAAATTTTGAAGTGGCTTGGAACCTGATGAAAGAACATTTTGATAAACCTCAATTTATTACCGTCGCGCATTTAGACAACATTTTTGATCTTCCGTCGTTGAAAGAAAATACGTTAAGTGAAATCAAAAGATTTTTTAATGCCATCTTCGAAAACTTAAATGCATTGCGTGCACTCAAGCAACCCGTCGACGCGTGGGACACTATTCTCGTGTATATGTTCGTTAAAAAATTGGATGAGACCAATAAAGTGTTGTGGGTCCGAAGACGAAAGAATCTTGAAAGCCCGGGCTTGATGGACTTCGTAAACTTTCTTAAAGATAGAATCGACGAGTTGGAAAGTGTAAACAGTTCGCGCGTGAGAGAATCGGATGTAAAGGTTCAGTTCAAAGGTCACACTAAACGCGTTCTTAGTGCTGCGGTACAGCAATGCATTTCATGCAAACGAAACCACTATTTATATCAGTGCGACCAGTTCCGGGAACTTTCGGTAGCGTTACGCGTTGAACTCGTCCGCAAGCATAAAATATGTTGTAATTGCCTACGAGCTAAGCATAGTCTATCCGAGTGCAAATTCTCTTCGTGTCGTGAGTGCGGGCAGAAACACAACACATTGCTGCATGAGAGCAGTAGGATTGCTCAATCGACCTCATCAAATGGTCATTATAACAACAATTCGGTATCCGTCAATGTGTCGCGTCACACAGTACGCGAAGTGTTCACTCTTTTGCCAACAGCCATGGTATTAGTTGCTGATGCATCCGGTAAGTCTCAACAATGTAGAGCTCTTCTTGATTCGGGGTCTCAGACGTGTCTTATAACAGAGTCATGTGTTCAGAGATTAGGTTTACAGCGACAACATGCGAGAATACCAATTTCTGGTATAGGAAGCGGGCAAAGGGTGCACGGGACCAGAGGGCGAGTTGTCTTAAATGTGCAGTCGGTTACTGCAAGAGACTCAGCAATAACAACCAGTGCATATATATTGTCAAACCTAACAGGCAATCTTCCGAGTACACGCGTTCCTAAGGACAAAATCAGTTTTTTTGAAAACTTAGATCTAGCAGATCCCAGTTACAACAGGCCTGGAAAAATCGACATAATTCTAGGTTCTGACATCTTTTTTGAAATTATCACCGAAGGCAAGTTAGTTCATCCAACTGGCGCACCGGTAGCGCACAATACGATGTTTGGTTGGGTTATAGCCGGGAATGTTTTAGTTCAAGAATCTCAACAAATAATATGCGGGCACAGTGCGGTTGATCTTGACATACTTTTGAGACGGTTTTGGGAATTCGAAGATTGCCCAGAAGTCTGCCATCCGGTTCGAGCAGCAGATTGTCTAAGTGAAAAACATTTTTTGTCTACGCA
Organism: Melanostoma mellinum; assembly: GCA_914767635.1. Lineage (NCBI taxonomy): Eukaryota > Metazoa > Arthropoda > Insecta > Diptera > Syrphidae > Melanostoma > Melanostoma mellinum. The sequence goes on along the minus strand of OU612060.1, from coordinate 277,259 downwards.
CTTCATACAAGCGGATGGTAGATATGTTGTGCGGTTGCCGTTTAAATCAGATACAATTGAATTCGGAAATTCGCGGAGTGCGGCTTTAAACAGACTTTATGCGATGGAGCGACGGTTCGCTCAAAACAAAGACTTGAAACGCGATTATGTACAATTTATGCGTGAGTATGAAAGCTTGGGGCACATGAAGATAGCGCCGGTATGTGAAGATCAGTCCAAGTCATTCTACTTGCCACACCATGCAGTGATGAAGTTGTCGAGCTCAACGACGAAACTCAGGGTCGTGTTCGATGCTTCTAACAAAGCCGATAACGATTTATCGCTGAATGACTGTCTTGTAGTCGGGCCTACGATTCAGAACGATATTTTCACGCATCTTATAAAATTCCGAAAGTTCCGCGTCGCCATCAAGGCCGATATAGCAAAAATGTATCGGCAAATCCTGGTACATAAGGACGATCTTGATTACCAGCGAATTGTCTGGAGGGAAAATGCTCGGCAGGAACCTCGCGACTACCATCTTTTAACTGTTACTTACGGTACCGCGCCGGCTTCCTTCCTGTCGACCCGCGTCTTAAAGCAAATCGGTATACGCAGCTTGCATAAATATCCTAGCGCCGGTAATAGCATCATAAATGACTTTTATGTAGACGATTACATGTCCGGCTATGACTCGGTCGAGGATGCTCGCAAAATAAAAAAGGAATTGTGTGTCGTTTTATCTCAAGCGGGAATGGAGCTACGTAAATGGGCATCGAATTCGATCGAATTTGTATCTGAAATAGAGCCTGAGAGCCGGGAACTCTCTACCAATCTGTCAATCGGTGAAAATGGCGTAAAAACTCTTGGCCTGTTATGGGATACAAAGTACGATAATTTCAAATTTGATTTTCACCTTCCTGTGCTAGAACCGCAGATTACCAAACGACAAGTGCTATCGGATGTAGCGCGCATATTCGATCCTATGGGATGGCTGGCTCCAGCAGTAGTCAAGATGAAAATATTCATGAAGAAATTGTGGATCAAAGGAATTGGCTGGGATTCGTTTATTCCCTCCGAACTCTACCTAGAGTGGGCCGACTTCCGAAATGACCTCTTTCATATCGGTGAGGTTAAGATTCCACGATGGATCAACTACGCACCCACCACCCGCCTTCAACTTCATGGTTTCGCAGACGCTTCTGAATCCGCCTACGCCGCAGCCATCTATGCTCGAATGTTCAAACCTGACGGGAGCGTTAATACTTCTTTGATTTGCGCTAAATCTCGTGTTGCGCCGATTAAGCCAGCCTTAACCGTACCCCGTCTGGAACTTTGTGCTGCTTTATTACTGACTAAACTTCTTTGCACTGTTAAAGAAGCTTTAGGAATACACGATATTCAGTGCTGCGCGTACTCCGATTCGTCAACAGTATTGCACTGGATTCAGGGGCATGCTCGACGTCGAAACGTCTTTGTCGACAACAGACTGTCTCAAATAACTGCAAGTCTACCCCCCTCAGTTTGGCATTATATTCGATCCGCCGATAACCCAGCTGACTGCGCCACGAGAGGTTTAATGCCCAGGCAACTACCAAGTTTGGATTTGTGGTGGAAGGGACCCGCGCTTATTCAAAGGCCTATCTTAGAGTTTGAAACACTGATGGACTTGAGGGAGAATCGTGAAGACGAGGTGGTAGCGCTGTTCACAATTCCAGCCGATTCTGAAGTGATCTCAATGGACAACTTTTCCTGCTTCAACAAGCTACTGCGCGTCGTAGCGCGCTGTATCCGTTTTCTAAGATGTTTTAGAGCTGAGTTCCGGCTTGACTATGGGCGCAGACTACATACGTTCTCCGTTCGCGACATCAAATCAGCTAGGATTGTGATCTACAAGCTTTCGCAATCGGCATCCTTCGCTGACGAACTATCCTGTCTTCTACGCCACAATGCAGTGCCCAACAAAAGCAAGCTTTCGCAGTTAAATCCTTTCATTGACGAGGACGGCTTATTACGAGTTGGAGGAAGAATTGCATATAGTAATATCCCATTTGAGCAAAAACATCCTCTAATCCTTCATAAGGAGCATCACCTCACCAAACTCATCGTACTGGATTATCACCTCAGAAACATGCATGCCGGAGTTCGCCTCATGACTTACCTCTTATCATTGGAGCATTTTATAGTAGGTGCTCCCAACGCCATCAAGCGGTGTGTCTACAAATGTGTAACCTGCGTTAAGCAACGAGCTACTCCCTATACTCAACGAATGGGAAACTTGCCGCGTCAGCGATTAGAGCCTGGTTTGGCTTTCAACAGCACCGGAGTGGACTTGGCGGGGCCGTTCATGATAAGTTCATGGAAAGGACGAGGAGCGAAACGTCTCAAAGCTTATATCACACTTTTTGTCTGCATGGCCACCAAAGCGCTCCATCTAGAAGTGGTCACCGAGTTATCCTCAGCGGCATTTATTGCAGCCCTACGTCGATTTGTCTCCAGGCGAGGCAAATGCCATACGATATTCAGCGACAACGGCACAAATTTTGTTGGAGCCAATCAGCAGCTTCAGGAGTGGGCAGCACTTCTCGACTCTACAGAATTTCAAGAGAGCGTTTCTAATCAGTTAAATACGGAAGGCATCGAGTGGCGTTTCATCCCCCCGCATGCGCCTCACTTCGGAGGCCTCTGGGAGGCGGGCGTCAAAACGGTAAAACATCATTTACGCCGAGTCATGGGGATGGCGTCCGTTACGTACGAAGAATTCACCACAATTTTATGTCAAATCGAGGCTTGCGCTAATTCTAGACCCTTGTGTTCAAAATTCGAAGGAGATGTCGACCCCCTCACGCCGGCTCATTTTCTTATACTGCGACCAATTAAAACTGTTCCGGATGAGGATCTCTCTGGTGCTCGCATTTCATCGCTTAAGCGCTGGCAGTTTGTTCAGCGAACAGTTCAGGACTTTTGGTCTAGATGGTCGAAGGAGTATATCACTCAGCTGCAAAGGCGAACAAAATGGAAGAATAGCAACAAAAACCCCGAAGTCAATGACGTAGTCATCATTAAGGAGGACAATCAACCACCTTGCAAATGGCTAATTGGAAAAATCACACGGACGTTTCCAGGACGAGATGGATTGGCCAGAGTGGCTCTGGTTAAAACTTCCAAGGGGGAGTTTAAACGGGCTATCACGAAGCTGTGTCCATTACTGGTAGACTGCTGAAATCAAATTTCAACCGGGGGAGTATGTTGGTAACCCTACCTGCTCAATCAAAATTACTCACCAAACGACAATATGGATTTAGTTCTCGTTACAACACCCAAGCCGTCGGTTCGCTTTCTTTGGTTGCTGCGACAACCGTTTAATATTTTTTGTGTTTTCCCCCTTCTTTCTCTTTGTAAGTCGTGGCCGGGCAAAGGCCAACAATAAAGAACATAAAATAAAAATACAGTCCACCTATCTATTCATTTATCAGTTGTGAAATTTACACACACAATGTTCTTCAAGCACTTTTAAATTTGCGAGATACACACACAAGGCACAATACACAAAGCACACACAGAGCATTGAAAATCGCCTCGCAGAACATATTTTATGTTTGTCCCTGTCTTTCCTACGATATACTTCCACCCCGGTGCACCGCGGTGCCACTTTTTCAATACACGTTCTCTTATTGAAGAAAGTAAGACGATAATTTTCGTCTTCCTGCAATGTCTGCTTGGAAAAAATAATTGTTCGCCTTCGAGTAACGTACGGCGAATTCGGTTTTGTTTTACTTTTTTGTTTTGTTCTACTGATCATTGTTTTGGATTATTTGCAAGTTTAAAATGAATTTTAAGTAACATGCATTTGTAAAACTGTGAAAAAAAACTAAAAATTTTGAAAATTGTGAAAAGTTAACGTCGAAGAGAATTGTTTTGATTTATTTATTTGAATGGCTTTGCTTAGTGTCGATAACCTTTAAGAAGAGAAAAATCTGTTTAGGAAGTTAAAACTTTATTTTATTTTCTTGCATTTCCACATAGGCTTCTTTTGAAGGCGCTTTTTTTGTGCTTTAAGCTCATTATGAATTTAAACCTAAATGACCTAAATGACTAAAGTATAGAAAAGTTGATTGGCTTCCATTAATCCACGTTTGGAATTTAAGGTAGGTACGTTCTATTTATTCCTTATTGTTTTGTGTAGGTGATTCATTTTTCTCGACTTACCATTTGAAAATATCCACGCCACGCCACTGCAATAGACAGACATAACTTTGAGTTATTAGAGGACTTCGTCTACCTAAAGGATAGACATGGAAAAAACATCAGCGCGGTGATCAGATGGAGAATTACTCTTGCCAATCGCTGCTTCCTTGTGTTACGAAGGCAATTGAGAAATAAAACGCTCTCTAGAAAAATCAATGCAACCTCTTATAAAAATTTGAGAATCTCTGTCCTGCGGGCGGAGCGGGCGCATGGATCGTATCTTAAGCGGAAGAGGTCACCCCTGTCGTTTCGAGAAAAGAAATACTTCGAGTGATCCTTGGAGTTTGGACCCGTATAAAAAGACAATGTGTGGAGAAAATGATTCAACAACCAGATGTTTCGCTACATGGACATAGCTAGAAGATAAGGTACGCGTCGTGAGACTACGATGGCTGGTACAGGTAGAGGAGAAGAAGATAATGCTCCAACTCAACACGATTTCAAAAGTACATTACAGAGATCGCGGAAGAGGAAAACCGCAGTTAGGTTGGGCAATCAAATGGATGAAAACTTCAACCGACTTAGACTGCAAAACTAGAGAGAGCTCACCTGAAATCGAAATTGCTGTTATCAAAAATTGTTGGTTGAGGCCATGGTTCGCCTCGACCTTTAACGCCCTCTTAAATAAGTAAGTGAGTTAGAGCGATAACCTACGCGGGTTTTTTAAAGGGAAAGTAAAACCACAGATGCTATCCAAAGCATTGGGATGCTAATGAAAAACATCAGAATTAATGAAAGGATTTCTTTGCGGTTGGGGCTTGTGGTTGACTTAGAAAAAACATTTGATCTACAATGATGACAGGGAAAGACCAGTAACGAAAGTACGATGTTCAGCTGGAGCCACCAAAGAATTCACACTTGGCCACAAGCAGTGAACATCAATCATTCTTTGCTGATGATGGAGCCATCAAAAGCGTAGGCGAATTCGTTAGAGATAATGAGTGGATTTCTTGTGAAGGGTGGTAAAATTTTAAGGGCCGATGTAGAATGTCAACCACACCTAAACGTCAGGTTTTTTTCTGTATTTCATTTCACATTTCTCAATTTCAGACTCACTCAACTTGAACCATGTAAAGATACACAATCGAGCAACGTGTTATAAGTAGTTATTCTGGCTTGTTATGAAAATGGGCATTCAATTCAAAATGCATATCGTGAACTTCGTGATCTTGCAACTTGGATCTTCAGTGAAGAGGCATATTTTCTCCTCTGTGGATTCATCAACAAGCAGAATTGCCGAGTTTGGGCGAATGATAACCCAAGAGTGACTGTCGCAAAACCAATGCACCAACAAACAGTGACTGATTGGTGCTGGCGGCATCATTAGGATGAATTTTTTCCAGTTTTTATGGTCCGAATTGAAGGACATGGATGTGGACGATGTGTAGTTTCAACAGGACGGTGCCACTTGCCACACAGCTAACGAAGCAATGGCTCTTTTGCGGTACAAATTCAATGGCCAGGTTATCTCAAGTGGTGGCGATGTTAAATGGCTGCCAAGATCATGCGATTTGACACCGTTCGACTTCTTTCTTTGGGGTTATTTGAAAGAAAAGGGCTGCAACAATTCAAGAGCTAAGAAATGAGATGATTCGGCACATAGAGCCTCAGTTATGCCTCAGGGTCATCGATTAGACCATCGGATAGAGATGTGCCGTCGAGGTGGCGATGGCGGCGTCCAGTTGGCCGATATTTTGTTGCATACATACTTGAACCATACCAATATCAACATGATAAAAAGAAATGACAGTAATTTCATAAACAATTTGTGTTTTACTCAAAATCAACATCGGCCTTTACAATATGATCATTGATCACCCTTTGAAAAATGAGTAGTTCATTCATACCAAAGTAAATATTGTATTGTATGGCCAGAAATGTATCTCAAATGCAATTTCATTACAATAAGCTATGAAAATAATTATGTATTATTGAAATACTTGTCTTTCGGTTTCAATAAAAGATTTATGTATTCAAATCACACAACCGACGAAAAAAAATAGCAAAAAATATTAACAAATGCTGCGCCAAATTCGCAGATTTATTTCAACAAATCTGTGTGGTAGTTGAAGTTGAAGGTTATGTTGTCAATATTGAGAATTCAAAACAGTTTCACTGGTTATCAAAAATTTAAAATTTCAGTAGAATAAAACTGTTAGAGGAAATGGTACCGAAAGTCTCATAATTAATTAAAATCACACCAATAAATACAACCCGACTTCTTAACCTCAAAAAAGAATTCAGAGCTATTTTTCCCTTTCAAATATACATAGATAGTTTCTTTTTTTGTAAATTAATGAGCCAGCCAGCAAAACTCTAAAAATAAGTACAAGAAGTTCTTTTCCTCTAAAGTATGTTAAGCATCATCCCAAACAAAGCACTTCTCGCAGCACATTGGACAAGGATTTATTTTTAATTATTACCATACCCACAAATAAAAATTTTCGGACGTGCTTGAGTGGAGAAAATATAAAAAATCTACCCGGAAGGTGTACTTTTGCATCACTCGCCCAAGTAGCTGCCGCCACCCAATGAATCAACAAACTAACCCTCCGAACAGATCCACAAAACCAAACACCCTCAGTGTCACCACGAAAACCAACGTGAACCACCCTTCTACACCATTGCTGGGGCAAAAAAGGAAAAGTGCTGCGATTTTGTGATGTTACCACAGAAAATGTATTCTGTGAAAAGCTCAGCAACAAAGTGACTTGAATTAGTACTCGCTCTACCTTGGTTTTACCTGTCTTTCCATCATCTTAGCCTTCAGGTTGTCATTCCATTGAGTCACAGAGCAAGGCTTCTTTGCAAGTTGGGAAGCGATGAGGTTTTTTTTTATCAAGATGCTAAAGGATGATGATGACAGGATAGCCAGCGGTAGAATTCTATTCCGATTGCTTTTGCATTTCGTGCTGTCCCAATTGGGACGCCACTGCACTGACTTTGATTGCATGGTTGATACTTGAGAATGAGTGTTGGTCGGTATTTCATCTTTAAGTATAGCAATTTGCTTTGAGTTGCATTTGCCTTTTGCTCAGAAAGCTGACAAGGAGATATCTCGTTGTCGTCGCCATTCGGCATGATATCTGGTGATTCTAAAGAACTGTCGCAGATCCTTAAACATAAAAACCTCTCAAACACTGTGCATATGCCGGTAGCCTGTTAAGAGTTTCCCTGTTGTTTTCTCTAATGAACTAGATTTCCAAGAAAAAAGGAGATCAAAAGTACCTTGAATAAAAGCAGAACCTCTCTGGCTCTGGGGTGGGGTTGCAATTAACAAAATTAAAATAGTCACAACGAGACTGAACAGGTCTTTGTCTCCGAGCAATTCGTCCGCAATATTTTACGGAAGACAAACTTTGGCAAAGGAAAATTAATTTGTTATTTTATTTCGAGGTTCAACTGTAAGAAATTAAATGCAATAGAAGGGCCTTTAATATTATTTCTATGTCTTAACAAAAATAGAGTTATAAGAGGATATAAACTTACTGATATCAAGATGCAGCTCGGTGAAGAGGTAGATGCATGTACTTGGAAGTAGAAGTGAAAAGAAGGTTCCATTTCCATCAAAACAAGGTATCAGTAAGCTTATTAAACTTTGAATGGGATACAAAAAGGGAATAGCGTTGTCGACTAGAGTAGCAAATGTTTTGTTAAGCTCCATAAAATACCCTGTTGAAATTTATGGCTCAGCTCTACAGTCATTTGCATTGAGAGCATAACGGCTATAAAGGGGGTGCAACGGTCTTCTAAAAGGAGTGAAATTAATAATAAGTTATCTCGTGTTGACAGGAAATTACACTTTTGAGTTATGCCTCGCCACATGATTGCCGTGGCTAATAAAAGATATTCACCTACCATGCTTTCATAAATAATGTCTAATATAAGCTTAACATTTTTCATTGCGGATAAAATTTTCATTGCAATTGTTGTAGCTTACAAATAGGGAGTGGTTTATATACCTGAGTTTATTTTTCTATTTCCTTGTAGACAGCGAGCAAAGATAAGCGCAGCAGTTTATGATTTTATTGTTTTCTACTCGGTTGTTGTGGTTTAGGGTTTTGTAAACAAGTTCTAAAAATCCAAAAAGAAATTGCCTTGTACGGCTGCATTTTTTCATAAATGATAAGGATTGCAAGCAAAATTCTATTTGAAAAAAAGTATTTTCGAAAAATAAAAGTCAGTTTGAAAATATTTTAGGGAAACTTTAAGCAATCCCAATTTTTAGAACAAAGTACTTGGGCAAACATGATGACCTCAATCGCTTCTACATACATATATATCTCATCTGTTAGATTTTTGAATTTTTATTGATTGCCGCGAACGATTTTCTGCTGGCTCATATATTTACTATGTGAGGAGGCATCTTTAATAGCAACTTTTGACTTATGAATTTCGCAAGCGGAAAGTTAAAAAAAATGTGTTGTATGCATTTCTTTTTATATATATATACATATAAGATATTTATGAACCTTCACCACTATATGTTCATAAAAATTAAGTTTAACATCAAAAATATAAGTCTTCTTATATCCAAAAAACAGTTTTTACTGTTTTCGTTAAGCATCAAGGCTAACAAGCATAATAAAACAGAGCATCGTCTATACGGCTGAGATAAATACATCCCGAAGAAGATATCTTCAAACTCATGTTACATTTTTTACACTTTTGAGGTATTTTTTTTATTTTATTTTCAATGAAAACTTTGAAAAAATTTTTTTTTTTCAAAGCACCAACATCGGACCAAATGTTGGCAAAAAGAAATAAGAAAAATGAGAAGAATGCAAAGTGTAGGCCCTTATGGAGTGTGTTGAAACGAAAAGGGTTAACTAATAACACTGCAAACACCTATCCTTCGAATCGTCAATCACAATACTGGCAAAATAAAATATTCCTTTCAAAGGATTATAAAGAGTAAAACTCAATATATGTTCTTCTGTTGTATGAGGTGGTAGGAACCTCATATGAGCACACAACAACAAAAAAAGTTTCGAAGGTAGATTCTATAATCCTTTCATCGACATCAACTGAAGCATCAGCACAACAGCTATTCCAGCCTTTTATACTCTTCCTTTGCCACTTCAGGCGTTAAGATTACAAAATTCAGAAAACGAAAAAAAAAAAAACACGTGTACTTATCCACCACCACACCATTTGGAAGCTGAAAATATTCTTTAAAAACAAACAAAATAATTATTATACAAAAAACAATTTTCATTATCAAAGACACCAATAGGTTATGAAATTACAAAAGCTTATTTAATATGAATTGAAAAGATTCAATGTAGATTCGCCGGACAAATAGAAAACGAGGAATGCATAAGAACTTTGCTTCTCAATGCCTATGAGCATTTAAAATTTTTGTAAGAGTCTGAGGCCCTCCAGTGTATTTGGCAAGGGAGTTCTGTTGATATTGCCTGAAGAGTCTTTCATCAAGTGACATAGATAAGAATCTATTTCCCATTGCTGTACGAGTGGACTTGTTGAAGTCTTAATAGTCAAAATATCAACAGGTACGATTTGAACGCAAATCAACAAGAAGCTAAGCAATCCTTTTGCCATATAAATTAAAAATTAATTTCCTTCAATTTACAAAATTTTTCCAAACACAATCCCATTTTGAAATGGCCATTCACTTCCATTCAGGCGAGACAAATGATGCCGTTCTTCATTTGACGAATATTGCCTTAATAATAATTTTATCCGGAAACTTAGCTCCCATTAAGCCATTGATATATTTTGAAATGTCTATGAATGTGACTCTTTTTTCAACATGAACAAGAAACAAACAAAAAGAAACAATGCAGCTATCCTGCACCCTAGCTTATCGCTAAGTCAACTTGTTGCATCATCCGAAATCCCATTTTCTACAGAAATTGTTCGACAATAGCACTAGAGGTGTACAACACAAAAAAGTCACCATTTTCTGAGTGAAACTGCCAAGAACACGAAGAAGAAAGAAAGCCATTTTTGGCTACATACCAAAATGTTCATGGTCCAGAGAGGTAACAGCAACCCGAATGGAGGGAAACGGAAAATTAGCTGTTGCTAGTCCCATCAGCAATAGATGCTCATTGCAAAAAGCTGTGCCTCGTGATGAATGAGTTCTCTTCTTGTTCGCTCGTATGCCGGGAAATTAAAGACATATTTCAGACAGAGAAGCACTTCCACCCGTCCACCACCATTGCCACCAAAAACAGAAATAGAAGCGAACAACCAGTATCTTAATCCCAAACATTTGCCATCTTAGCCCCAAATACAACAAGGCAACTTATAGAGGAAGATTCAACATACAACACGAAAGACTCGCCAAGCATTGCTACGGATGAAGACACCGGCACCGCCTCGGCAAAAGAATTTTTTTGCGAAAAGGCCAAAAGACTAAGGAATTGTGTTGCCCTGGTCGACGAAGGATGCAATAAAGAATTGTGTACATAAAATGGATACCTAAAAGGTCAGAAACTGTTACGAACAGACGGGTCAGGCATGATTTATGTATATCCCTTCAAGGAAAAGGATGACTTGACGCTAGTAAGATATGTTCAGCCCAGACCATTGTGTGGGAGGTCACCAACTGGTACGGACCAGGGTAGCGGGCAAGCAAACTGCTTGGGATATCTTCAGTGATTTACCAAAACGTAGCCAAACATTATTTGCACAGTGTGCCATTACACCACCAGAGCTTGTGACCGATACATTATCGCCAGCTTTAAGAGGGAGATTAGATTGATATGTTTCGCTTTTTTCGTTTGTTGTAGGTAGGTCAGTCGGCCTTGATAAATATAGTGCCGCACCCAAATGCGCAATGCCTCATTAAGGAGTATATAAAAATATTTTTGTTTTAGTGTACGGAATTTCATGCTTTAATTTATGAAAAGCTTACATTGCACCGTAATAGACAACTATGTTGACTTATTTCTATTATATTTCAATGATTGAAACAGGAAAAATCGTGTACCACCAATGAATAAGAGATACAATTTTGCAAAAAAAAAAAAAAACTGTGGTACCCGTGGCGTGATGTCCGCCTGTTAACCCAGAGGTTCGTGGTTGGAATCCCAACAGAGGCAAAAAGGTTTTTCACAACCATACTCTCACAAGGCAAGGTTGTGAGAAATGCGCTAGGCCCTGGGGCTCCTCGCTCTGTTGCGCCACCCTTTTTTTTATTTGTTTATTTTGCACATGACCTTGTCTAGAAATAAATGCAATGCTTAAGATATCGCGATAGCTGTGCTTTTTTCCATATTGTGCATTGTACGCATTTTTGACGCACAGAATTTATTTTTCAATTTCGGTTGAACCTTCACGTAATAATTTTCGTAATATGCATACCTACGAAACATATGCCACTATTATTATAATGCAACAGTCTATAAGGCAGTAAAAGCGATAATTGACATTTGTGTCCGAATTGAAGGGCGAAAAACAAACCATAATAATTATATGTAGGTAGCTATCGTTGGCGCATTAAAAAAGCAGCAAAGACTACAAGCGGAGTGTACACACCTTTAAATTCGTGAAAACTCAGAAAGTCACGTTACTGAGGTTTAATGAATAGACACTTCATATATGGGAGAAAAGTCTTTCTTTGAAAAACTTAATTACTTTTAGTCACGTAAACCACAATATCGGCGTTATCTGCATCCTCACGGCATTAGTGTGTGGGATAAAGGAACAGTTGCAATCGCTTTTTACTGACATGTTTTCTTGTCCGTGCTGTTATTTTTACTGGAAGTTAAATAAGAGATAAGTGAAAATATAAGTTCGCAAGAATACCAGTTTCTTAAGATTCAGTCTGAAGTGTTAGGGGCAAATGATTTCCAGTTTTGTGAGTTATTTATTTTGTCTTGCTTTGTCCTGCAAGATTTCTCGTTTTCTCATTTCTTGGGTGATTCCAATCACGTAGGTTGCTTCCAACGAGTTCCCAAGCATAACAATGCTGATGTTTTCTTTTGATGTTTACAAATTTTATCAGATGGCAAACAAATTTCACTCACTTCTTCTCAGAATATTAACGATCGCATATTGTTGATTAAGGCCAAATAGGTACACTCGTGTATAGAAAGCTATCTAGATTTTACAAATTATTTACGTGTAACGAAAGCAAATAAGCTGTCGGATTTTTCATTTTGACAAATCCCTTTCGAGGCAGTGAAAAAGAAAATAGAAAGAACTCACGCTTTCTGAAAAAAAGAAACATAAGAAACTATAATCATGGCAAAACGAAAACGACATTTAAAGATAGGCTCGTTAAAGCAGCAGCACAAGGAATTCAATTATTAAAAGAAGGTATTAACGAAAGGACAAAAAGCAAACGTTGACAATATCCATTTAGCTTTGCCGTTTGCCGTTACTCCATTCAAGTATTTTGAGATTAGTTTTGGAATAGTACCTACATATTTCTCTTTTGACTACAAGAGAAACTGCAATAACCAAATCAACAAAAATATTTTCAATATTTTATAACAGAATGGTGTTAATGTTCATTTAAGTTAAGAAGAGCAGATCAAGAGTGCAAAGGATTTAATTATTATATGAGACCCTGAGAGCAGATATTGCGTAACCTTCAATTTACAGATTTAAGTTTATGGCACTACCATCAAGAAAAATAAATGAAAATGATGTTTAAACTGAATAACAAGGAAACCTTTATTTCTTCCTCGGGGTCATTCCAGCGAAACCGACACCGTATACGCAAACAAAATAAACAACTAAATTTATATTTAAATCCATATCTGGAGAATAGAACGTTATAAATTCTTAAGAAATGAAAAAATACTAAAATAATATTTAAATAATATTTTAAAGAGCTGATTCAAAGTAAATTCAGAAAAAAACTTCATGCACTTGCATGGCCAAATATTACTCGTCCCACCCGTCACAAAACTACAGTCCCACTCGTCACAGGCATTGAGAAGCATATTTTTTTTTTTTTTTGGGAGATATTTGCGTAAAATATATTAATACTTAATCTGAACAATATCAGGAACCATATAAAATTAGGTTCTTTACAAAAGTTTCATAGTTTCTTATGCTGTAAGTCAACTCGCAAAGGAGAGGTAATTTGATATCCCACCCGTCACACTTTTTATACCATCAATTTCTCATAATAATATTGATATTTTCATACCTTTTTCGATGGTACAGTATGGAATGAATATTCAAGTATGTGAAAATGTCATATTCAGTACTTAAATCGTTGCCATTTGGCAGAAATGAAGCAAGGTTTAGGCAAAAAATTAGTATTAATGTCCCACCCGTCACAATGGAATGACCCCTCGGTATTTTGATATTACTAGGAAAATGTTCAAGATTTATATTTCAAACAAAAATAACTTTATTTTATAACAAACTCATAAATTAAAAATAACAAATTGTTTTTGGTATTTTTTTTTGGTAAAATTATAAATTATTTAGAAACAAAATGATTTTAGTAGTTAATTAATTTTTGCACATTAAAAAAAGAAGCGCACAAATATAATCTACATTTGCTTTCGTTATAAAAAGAATAAAACTTTGGCCATTAAAAAGGTTTTTTACCCACTTCCTTTTTTAGGTTTAGGATTTTTATAGTAGCCGTCTGCTTAAAATATTTCTGCAGTTTTAATAAATGCAACTTCTGATTAAAAATTAAATTTCAAGAGCTTACTATTGAAGCGAATAGGATATATCTAATTGCAATAGTTTAGGTGCTTATGAGAATCTGAAATACTAAGTAATAAATTCAGCTGGGTTCCAGAATTGGATTGAAAATAAATAATTACTGTGATGATGACAATCAAAAATAAAAGTAGGTAAAGGGTCAGATCTTTTTGTTATGCTTTTTTTTTAAGTATGTATAACGCTCTATTTCTATCGATCCTTCATATTGTATAAAGAAATTTGAACAGCAATTTAGAATACTCTCTTTTTTTATTTTTGCTCAATTATAAGTAAAATACCTAAGTTAAAAAGAAATTATTGAGAACTTACCAACATAAGACCAACCAATAATTTCTCGTTTGACTATTGGTATAGTATTCATCCCCAATGGTAAATTGAACTCTTTAAGAAATACGTTCTATGTTTTTGAAAGCAAAAATCAAGAAAAAAAACTTTTGAGACAAATAGTGCTTAAGAGATCAGCAAGTTATCCTAAAATCAGAACTGTTTCAACTCTAACGTCGGATATCTACCCTTAATGTACTCTGCCCTAGGTAAGACGTGAAATAATCACTCCAACTACGAAGGAAAATAGACAAAACTTTTTTCTTCAATTCGTCAGTTCATGGAGTCATCCTATCTGAAAAGTTCTGAGCTCTGATCCAGAAACTCTCCAACTTTCAACAAGAATGACAAAAACAGAAAACAAATAAGGCTGACTTACTTTTTTCTCTGTTTGGTATGTGCCTTCTTTTTCTAGTATCCTTTTCGTTTGCTTTGTTGCCCAGACATCTTTGGGTGGGAGTGGGAACAAAGTTTTTCTTAGTATGTCGGTTGTTTGACGAAATATAACTTTTCCGCCGACATCCGTCCAGGACTCAGCGAATGGTGCCTAGGTGCATATGCAGGACCAGTGGGTTGCTGCAGCAACAACAGCGGAAGTACTTTTAGCCCCAAAAGTCAATTACAAAGCTTTTCGGAAAATTTTGAAGAACCATAGGGGAGGGAATGACCTTATATTGAAAACCTAGGCGAGGAAGTTTCAACCACCTTGGCACTCACACAGCTTGGGGACTTGCCAGAGGAGGAATAAAAATTATTAAAAGTTCTAAATCAAGTTTTCTCTGTTCGATCTACGAAATGTCAAACTGGAGGAGGAGTTGCTTGGCTGTCGCTGTGTTGGGGTGCTAATATGAAGTTCTTTCGCATATTCTTCGGTGACAAGACAGACGTCACTGTCGCTTGTGTACATGACAAAATAAAAGTGGCACAATATGACATATCATGTTTCTCACATGTTGCCGCACGGACGTGTCTTCTCAACAATACATACTGAAAGCAAAAATTCTTCATACACTTGTCTGTTCATGTCCTTGTGTGATATCCCTTGATTTTCTCACTTATTCGTTGCTTATGTGTGCAAGGCCAGGAAGGAAGTGAAATATTGAAAGGAAGTCAAGATGTCGTCGTGTACTAGCGAATTCACTGTCAGACTTTCCTTTTGGTATGTCAGCTTTTTTCTACATTTTTCATTGGTAGCTTTATTAATTTCAACAAACAGCTTGAAGTGATGTTAAGCTGCAACAAATTGGCTAAACATAGCGGTTAATAAACAAATAAGCTAAGAAAAGTGTTAAAAAATTCTGTTTGAATTCAATAAAGCTTTTTTTTCTCTAAGAAACCGTGGGTATGGTAATTTTTATTTGCTGTTTTTAATAATAATTAGCTCTTTGATACACCTTGTAATGAGAGGACAACATTGTTATAATAGCCCTTAGAGTTTTCACTCGAACGACTTTGTGTTCTATATGTATTTTATGGGAATGTTTATTCTTATACCAATAAAGCTATTACACATGGACAAAATTTATTTTGTTTATTTTATTCTACTTTTAAAAAGCAACTTTGCATTATAGCAACTTCCTAACTAATATTATGACTGCGGAAATGAGTTTCCTGCTTATTTGCCACTGAATTGTATCTCAAAAGCTTATGGACCGTCTTCAAACATTTTTTCTCCATTAGAGTGTTACCATGACGAGCAAAGCCGCCTCATTACATCTGTTTGATCGAATTCATGAGGCGTCAGCGGCGCGGCGCGGGGATGACACAGCGTTGCGTGGCGAGGGGCATTATTGTTTCGCACATCGAAGATGAGACACTCAAAATGAGATTTGATTGGAAAATATAAAATATCGACACGACTTACACGACGATTCGGATACTGGGCGCCAAAGCAAATATGTAACTATTCAAGAGACCCCGTAGCCATACCATAACTTTTGTTCTTCGGACTTGTGTCTCACATGGGTTCGACATAAATAAAAGTTGGTATTTACATATGTCCCTCCGAATTTATTTCTTACAAGCCAAGGCAGCTTTCTCAGAAGGTCTTCTCCGAAAGTTCTCTAAGCTTATGAAAAAAAACTAAACACGCTTGTATAACCTATGAATTTGAGGTCACTTGATTTTCAAACTTCTACTAAGATTATTTTTTAATTATGTAATTCAAATAACTTCTATTATTTTTCTTTTGATTCTAATTTCTCAAATTCTGAATTACTGAAATTTTTTAAAAGCTTCCTTTTTCAAACTTTCCATGTTTTTACCGTGATAAAATTTATTACAGTATAAACAGGGATGGTTATTTAATAACAGGGTATTTGAAGAATTCACACAATCCAGTTACATACAAGTGAAAACCTTTCTCATCTCTAGTTTAAGTGACTCATGGACTCATCCCTATTTCGTTTGACAATCGTAATGCCCATTTCAAAATAATTTTAGCAAACACAAAACTGTCAAAGAACTTGACGGGTTGATTGGGTAACCCCTATGAGTTACGCGAAACGCGACCCGCAGCCTTTGCGTTGGAGCTCGATTTTCCAAAACAGAATAAGACATGAGGTCTGAGGTGTCTTAGTACACTTGTTTGGAATGAAGTTCCTATTGTTTTAGAATATACCTACGTATGAACCTAGTTCCTTCTTAAAGATTTGACAGTTGATATTTTACAAAATGCCTGTGAGCACAGGCAATGTTTTACTGTACATAAATTCGTGAAAAGAAATCTGTCAAAGAACAGAAAGAAAAAAGCAACAACTTTGTTAAATTCATTTTTAGCCATGAATGTCAAAATAAAGTAAAAGTCCCAACAAAAAACAAAAATAAATTGATTCTGTTGAAATTATAATTCGATAACTAGGTACTTAAAAAATTGTGAATTTTCAGTTTATGTAAAACAAATTAAATTTTTTTTTTTATTATTATTAAAAAGCATGAACTGTTGAAAGAAATTCATTCCTTTCTCAGCCTTGAGGAATACTTAAATACCGTATAATTGTAATTATGTCGTTAAAAAAACTCTAAAATTTGGGCAGTTTGACCATTTGGTCTTTTCGGTGCTTAGTTGCAATTTCTTTGTTTTTCTAAAATACGAAATGGAAGAATAGTGAAATTTAAGGGATGAAAAAATATAAAAATGAGAGGCATTATTGCTTATAGTTACTGTTTTTACATTTTTGGAAATCTACAGAAATCCACTGAATTCGATGAATTATGGTATGTAATGAACACATAATTTAATTATATACCTATGTACATAATATGTTTAGTTTAAAATATCACAGACATTCAAAGTATTTTTTAAAGTTTGTTAAGCTTAACATCGATTGCTTCGATGGGCTTATCAAATGTAAACCTAAAGACGAAGAGGCGCTTTACAACAAATTTATTGAAAAAATTGTTAACACAAAAATCTCTCTAACAAATGTAAATAAGTCTAGCAACTTCTATGAATTTTCTTTTATAATGTTTTATTACTCCGACAATTTCTAGGGCCGTACGGGGTTATTACAGCCGTGTTTTCTCGGCAAAGGTACCCACAGAAGATTTGCTGAGGATAAAGTAGCCGCGGAAAAGGTATCGTTTATACAAAAATTCAGATTAGAAAAAAAATTTAAGTTTTGTAAAGATTACTCATTAGTCCAGGAGTAGATATTTCCCATACGCATCAGAGGAATGAAAAAAAGTACCAAAATATAAACCGTAGTAAAAAAATTGTAAAATAATTAAGTACTTACCAAGTTTTAATTTATTCTTCATCTTTAATCTGGAAAAGATAAATAAAATCCATTTTTAAATCTTTCAGCTTAAAAGTTCTTAAGGTATTGCTTGAAAGTTCTAAATCTACTGCTGAAATGAGCTGATTACAAATTAGGTATATAAAATAATTTTCTTATGAGTAAAAAATGTGCATGAATTTAGTTTAAACCTTAACTATAAAGGAATACAACATAGACTTATGACAAAATAGGTTTTACAATCACAAAAAATTCAATAGGTTACACAACTCATCACAATTAATAATTTATATCAACATACCATTTTAACCCTTTTTGTTTATTATGGTACCTATTGCTATTGAAGCTTTTTTGTTTTTTTTTTTTTTTTCTTCTCAAGCCTTTCAAATTGTGCGAACCCATTTCCCTTTTAATTCATTCCATTCAACTTTTATTCCTACTTTAATATGCATTTAAATTGGACAAAAGGGTGTGCCGCCCAACTCTTTCAATATAGCAGCTTACTTATTACCTGACAGAAAATCAGCCCCAAAAACTTTTAGTTTGACCATTTATTCAACTGGATTACTTTGCTTTCCCTTGCCATGTTATATTATGTGATGCATTAGGAACAGAGCCTATTTGAAAAGACATTACTTTCACTTTCGTATAGGAGGGCGTTAGAGCAACAGACAACTTTCAGAGAGGCCAACCCAAATGACGGCCATGTGTGCCGTAAATAATAATGACCCACTTGCTTATACATAAAGATTCGGTAGTTTTGCTATGGCAAAGGAAATTCCTCACTTTGGCTATAGGCTATACGATACAACTGTACTCTACCAACTGTATATACTCGTATACCCAAATTGTCCATTCTCCACAAAACGCTGCAAATAGTAGTAGGCCTTCATCACAGCTTGTTTTCGGTATTTTCTTGGGTACAGCAGAGATTTTAGGTCGGAAATACAGCAACAGCAGTTAAGCAATCCCTGGATTCCAGTTAAGTGCTTTCACAAGGCAATAAAATGCCATTTTGCCTTTGCAATTTGTAAACCAAATTACCAAATTAAAGGAATAAAGCGTTTTCCTAAAAAAAAATGAAACAATAATAAATTATGGGTACGAATTGGTGTTGGTGAGTTCTTGCATTCTGGCTGGACGGTCGTTCGCATCTGTAGGTAAGTGTGCGATTTTATATTACTTGATTTTACTCATACTTTTCAGATGGATTTGTTTCAAAATACATACGAGTACAAATTGGGGTAGCAAACGAGTCGCGCAATCCTGCGCATAGCAATGCTGTGCGACACCAGTTTTAAGAAAGGGGAACCTATAGGGTATAGGCACACACACATTTTGACTATTAGAAAAGTTTAAAGTGTATATTATGTATATGTATGTTTCAACAGCAAATAACTGGTTTATGTAATATGAACGTATGTTTTAGCTCCAACTCTGCATAATCACGTTATTTGCTGTGTTTTCTGAAGAAAAAAAAAAAAAAATAAAAATAAAAATCAAAAACAGATTAAAAAGTCAAGCAAGTTCTCTAAGTCTATAGGAGTTCAATTTAAATACAATTTCAAGGATTACAAGACTACAAGTAAGACAAGAGTTATCGAAAGCAAACACCCACAATGAAATTCAAAAACGGGGCTCTGGCATGCATTCAAAACGAAGGAGGGCACTTTGAAATTCATAAAAAAACTACTAAAAGCGCCCATATTATTGTTTTCTTTAAACAAACCTCAAAGATAAAAATTTGTTTTTTTTTTTTTAATTTTACCCATTTTGTATTTTTTCAAGTATCATAAAATGTATGGGTTTTTGAGTGCACTTATTAATGAGTTTTTTTTATTGTTGTTTTGTTCATCTGTAAAAAATAAAGAAACTCCATGTTTATCAGGCATTTTCTGAAAAAAAAATAACCTCAAAGTCAAAACTTTGTTTGGGGAGGAAAATTTGAACACCATTTGAAACTGAAAATCTTGCAACACCAAACATATGGAAGCTCAACTTAAACACAGTCTTAAAGGTTGTTATATCTACAAAAAATTAAGTCTAAAATTAGGTCTCTATCATCTGTATTGACAGAGATATCGAATTTAACACAGGTCAGGGTAAACCAAAGTTAGTCTTTTCTTAAATTGTCAAAAAGTGATGTCAAAGTTGAGAAACGGACTTTACTGAAAAACAATTTTTTTATTAGAATATGACCAAGAATCACATCCCAAAGTATGTAACACGAATTACGGAACACCCTGTATAGATCAGCTTACCATTACGGGTATTGATGATGCTCCCTATACTTGCTCTCGTGCATATGCTTAAATGATATAGCTTTTTAGCTTATATTTTATCCTCCAGCCCACTAAAAAATCAATTAAGGTAAGAATTAGCGGCTTTTGCACAATCATTCAATCACTTAAGCACGGGTCACGTGCGGCGAATAGAGTAGTCGCTACTACCACTGATCAGCTTTGTGTGACCACGAAATTTACTACACTCGCCGCCAGCCGGCGAGTATAAATAGCAGCGCCTGGCAAAATAGAAAAAGACTGAGCTGCTACACGTTCTGTTTAGTAAATTTTTCATTAAAAATGTGTGTTAAATATCAGAAAGAGGTTTAAAAATTAGAAAAAAAAGTTAAATAGAATTTTTTTACGGTTTTCTGTTGCTGTTTGCTGATAGAAGCTGGCGAGTAGCAGCCGGTAATGTGACCGGGCTGCCAGCCGCTGGTAAGAAAGCGTCTTGAGTTTTCTGCACTTACAGTCCTTGATTACCTGCTTCAAGATAAAGTACAGAACAACAAAGTAGATCATTCTTTGCTGACGATGGAGCAATCATAAATGATGTTCAAATCCAACAATGCTTTTGGCCATTATCGCTTTTTTTATCGTTATAATTCATATTCTGTTCCTTTGCTCTTAGGCTAAAAAAAAAAAATTTTTTGCACCAAACACAACGTTGTCAGTTCAAAATATTCCGTTTTGCACTTGACCAACCACTTCCCAGTCTAAAACTGTGCAATGTAATGATAGTAGTTGCTGGGAGACAAAAATGAATAATACATGAAACTTACTCCGGCTTTCTATACTCTGAACTGTTTTTCATATTTGAGTCTCATAACCAAACAAGCTTCGATTTCATTATTATATCGGTAAAAATCAAGAACAATACCAATTGAAAGAAACCAATACTCATAACATAAAGCAAAATAAAAACAAACAATATCCCAATAATCTAACACATCTTGGACTCACACATTTAATCCTCACAAAAATATAAAAGACTTTTGAGCTGTGAAGAAGTCCATTAAAATAAGTTCCTAACGATAGATACCTACTTCTCATTATAATGGATTAAAGCCATTTCTTGCAGTTTTCACATTAAACAAGAGAAATGGACAATTTCAGTCACACAGCTTGTTTCAGACTTAAGTGACTTTGTGATCAAATTGTTTTGGGATTCCCACAATAAGCATGAAAAAGTTTTACTGTGCTTAAATTGGCCATTTTTTGGTTGAGTTTATTTACCCGAATCAAGGCATCTGCAGTGAATACGTTATAGGCTTGGATGTTAGCATATTATACATGTATAGGTACCTAAATTAAATACTAGGTAGTCACTATTATAAGATTCTTAATTTAGTTTTATTTCCACGACAGCTGGAATCCTTGAAATAAGACTGCAGTTGTAACTATTAGCATCCGATAGCCTACCTAAATGATTCAATATGCTACTTTATTCGTTTACTTTACCACAAGTTCACTCGTTTGTGTTTTGTTTGCAAATAGAATCTTTGTAGCCATTAAGAAGACGAAAAACTGTAAGATACTCGAGAAAATATTCCAACAATTTACCTAATCCATAAGGACCCAGAATATTTAATAAATATCCTCGAGCTGGGTTATATTTTTTCTTAGTTCGTACAACTGGTTTATATTAAATTCAGGCCTTGGTTTTTTTCGTAGAAAAAAAGTTCACAACATAGAAACTGCAAATTTCAACACAGGACGAAATATTCTATTCGCGTTCCATATGTTGTATGTGATGAGAATTAAATATAGAGAAAAAAAAACTCCCAGGAATACATCACTCCCAACGTGGTGGCGGAATGGCTAAACGACAACAGCTAGTCACCGAGAAGAGCCAACATATTCACCAACCGTCAACTAAGCCTGGATAAAAGTAAACAATTTGTGTATTTATTAAATTCATTGCACGTACGTCCCTCTTTCTCGCAGGATATTCAAGTACAAATACGATTCGGCTGGCTACAGCTGGAATAGGAATAAGAACGATGCGTGATGTTTTCTCAGCCCTTTTTTGATTCAGTTGGTTGTATATTAAAAGTTGCCAGGTCAAATCAAATCAAAACAATTATTAATTTTGTATATGTATACTATCAGTATATATATAACATATATCATACTGATAGTTTGTTTGACGCAACAATGAAATATATATATGTACATTACATATGTATATAAGAAATAATTTTAAATGTACTAAAGCTATTAAAATACTAGTGAAATCGGAAACCGAATACATGGTGTTGCCTGCACGCACTGTGGAGGTACTTGATGTTATGTATTACATATGACCTATATTTCACTTCTAATGGTACAAGTATTTTATTTGCTCTAATAAGTATCCATATCCAGTATGAATTTTTGGTATAATTGAGAAGAGTTAAGGTTTTATCCTTCCTAAGAATCATAGAATTTATTTTATACTTTTTAGTTTATGGTTTTATACCATGGTACCTACATTAATTTTTTTTTTTTGTGTTTTTTCTGCTTTTTTGTGTTATGAGAATTAAATTTTAGATTTGAATTTGAATATTTTCATTGTTTTCCTCCTCCTTTCACATTTCCATGCTCTCCTCTCTGATTGTACAAATTTCATTTCTAAAGTTAGCCGGAAAAATAGTTTAAAATCAATCACAATGTTCCACCCGGACAAGACTTAATCCATCAATTTTTCTTATAAACTTAAGGTTTGAAAATTGATATTTTAAAAACCGAAATTTAGTCGTTAAATAATCTTGTTAAAAAAGGACATAGGTACAGTTTAAGCTTCAAAAGACTTATTGCGTATATTTTTACTATATATTTTTACTGTCAATTATTGATATATGTAAATCTATACACATAATTACTAAGCATTTGACTTTCTGCAAAAAATTGTGTCTAAATTAAACAAAAAAACAATCGTATCACATCTTTAAAGGGTCAAATACTTGCAGGTTTATTTTACAAATATTGTTTTAGCCAATATGTTAAGAGAAATAAATGCAGCCAAGTTGCTGGTCGTCAAATTAAACGTGAAAATATGCCTCATTAAAATCAAAATCTAACTTCGTTCAGAATTAAAGTTGGAAATTTTACTTTCACCATACATTTCTATCCCTTGCATTAGAAACTAGCTTTCTCTCAATTTACTTTGGTTGAAACGAAACAAAACGGACAAATAAAAAAATTAAATAGCTATTACCTACATTTCTTTTGTTTTATCTGTAAGCTGGAACTCTTAGTCCACAAAAAACAACACTTTATAGACCGATTTACATAAAAAATTTTACAGAAAAAATATTTCTGCGAAAGCAAAAAATTTAATAACGATAAGCTGACTTATTTGGCAATCATGTAAGACCCTCACAGCAGTTATTCCTCGATTGGTTGAATAAACCCTTATTGGTGGATGTTCTGTTGACTGTTGCAAATGGAGGCTGCGTGTCTTATTAAATTTGTACAACAGGATCAAACATCAAAGTAGATATAAAGAAACGTATCCGTTTGTGTTCACACGAGGATAAGAAGTTCTCGGGGAGGGAATACGTAATTTCGTTCAAGTCTATATTTCACATCTGCTTGCGATTTTTTCGGCATTACTTTGCATAGATGCATAGTTTGAATATACATATGTAAGTACCTATGTGGGTACTTGTTACACTTCTTCATCACTCTTGATAGATGAAAAGTCAGCTAAAATAAAAATTCAGATGTAGAAAAAAATTCAAGCGCTGAACTCAGCAAAAAGGAAATAAAACAATATAAAGAAATAAAGGAACGGAAGAACAAGCAAAATACAAACGAAATTAGAAGAAGTGAAAAGAGTGTTAGTTAGCTCGCCCGCCCACCGAAAAGCTCTACTAAATTCTCATTTCCGAAAATTGTCTGTTAAACTGTAATTGCATCAGGCGAACAAACAAAAGTTATAAAGCCAAGGAAAGAGAATGGGAATCAACTTTCAAATTAAATTTACACTAGTGCAGCACACTGACAAAAAAAAAGGAAGAACAACGACGACGACGACGATAAAATATATACGGCTTTAGTAGTGGAGAGTCTCTAGATTCGAGGACAAACACACATTGCGGTGTTTTTTTTTCTCTCTTTCCATGTATAGTTGTAGAATGTAGATGTATACTTGTACGTTACTGCTTCTAATTAGATTCTCTTAAAAGTTTACTTTCTACATTCAGCCATGTAAAGTACAGAAAAGGTCGACATCCAACGAACTATTGCTAGGTTCATATACATCTTAAACGAAGTCCAACACCTATACACTTGTTCGCATAAACGTTGCTTTTAACTGCTTTCAACGGTTCTCTCAGCTGACAGAATGTAGAGAGCATGTTTTGTGGTTCCGCAATCCACTGTGTACTTTTGTACCTCTTTTTTTATTAGCGGAATTATGTGCGACCTTAACCCGCAAAGAGTCACAACCTGAATTTGAAGCAAAATAAGTCTACTGGCTGATGGTGATGGCACTTCTTGTATTTGCTTCTATGCTCTACTGATGCCGCACTCGCATTTCGCATAGCATTCATAGTCACCACTCTCTACCGCTGCCGCTGGCTGGTGAGTTCATTACAGCAAATTGTTATTAGCATATGAAAAGGACTTTACAGAGCTGCAAAAGAAATCATAATTGGAAGAAGTCACAACAGCCGAGCTACGTAACTTTGTTTGGAGCCATTGAAAATTACACAAAGTTCACCAAGATGAAGTGACACCTAACCGCTACTACTAACCCAAAGAGTCCTTGTGCGTGGCTCATTTAAATTCAAAAGGCGCCCCTAATTGGAGGATAGCTTGACAGAGATGATGTGGGGTTCTTTATACTGCATATGATATGTGAATGCCGGTGTTCCGTGCGTTGTTGGTGACACTGTATGAATGCATTTATGTGGCCTTTTGATTACAGTGTGGTTACAGTGTGGATGAATTTAAAATTCTTTGATTGTTTCAAAACAGCTTTCTGGCCGAGAACGAAATGAATATTTGATGGCTTTCTTCGACTTTAGTTCTTTCATTGAAAAAAAATAAAAACACGTTTTGTTGGCCAATCTACTCGCCTGCAAAAATTAATGGCTCGTGTAACTGAAATTGGCTAATTAAAAGTTCCTTACATAGTCCTTTTGAAAAGCCGTATATTAAGCTCTAAGTGGGATTTACTCACATACTCGCTGCCACAAACTCAGTATTGCCTGAAATTTCGAGAAACCAATATTTTATCTGGAATATAAGTATTGGGATAGTTAAGTTGCCTTTCACATCTGAGCTCACTTCGGCACAAAGCTTTTCGCTTTAGGTGCTGAAAGTGATGGTGCCACCCAAGCATGGGACTTCCTCTATCCTTGTAGTGCAAGCATATATAAATTCGGTTATTTAATTTTTAGATTATTTTTTCTGTACAAGAAGAACCAAGATTTCTCCTTTGCAATTGCAAAAGTTTCTGGCGGCATGCCAAACTATATATATGTATGTATATAAAGTAGTGCGGTCCGTCCGTATACCTAAGTATTATGGATTTCATTCATTTATTCCAGTATTGCTGGCCTTTTTCTGCTCTGGTTATTTCACCCTTGAATTGAGTTGAGTTGCCTGTTTAATGAGGTAATTTCAATTAGGAAAAGGGACATTTTTAGTGGTCGCGATGATGACGGGCTAAATGAAAAAAAAAAAAAAAAAAAAATGGAATTAGTTTGGGTCGTGTTTTGTAATTTATTTCCTTTTTCGTTGCTCTTTGTGAATTCGTGGGAATTAATTAAATTTTAACAACCTCGTAACCCGAGTTTCGAGTAGGAAATTGCTTTAACGCTGAATACATCGAGTGCTGGGTTTCTAATGGCGTATATCGAGCATGAAATGGCAAGTGAAATCCATGTCATGAACGTGCTTTGCTGTTTAGCGGGGATACTCAAAGAAACATTCTAACTTAATTGTATAATGTATAAGGTTCAGAGAAAGCAAATCTACTCGCTTACGTGTCTTTTTTCACCGGCCGGCTTTAATTCTCACTTTGAAAGTTGAAACTGCTTTACTAATGGCACAACTCAGAAAACGTGAATGGAGAACATGTTTCTTATTGTAGGTGTGGGATAGAATTGTGTGTGAAATCCTTCAACAGGTGTATATGGCGTGCGATACGGTGGTCAAAAGAATGTATAAACAAGGTGTTAGGTTAAGATATTATGTGCAAATCAGCCAACAGGGCCACTTAATAAGTGTTTTATTTTTTTATTACCAACTAGTTTTTATATCTTAGGACGTTAATTCCTTTGAAGCATCGTTTCCGTGCTTCTTTTGAATTTTGACTAGGAAGAAAACTTTTTGCTCTGGTATAGGAATTGTCTAAAAAAAAGTCTACGAAAATGTTGATAGACGAAATTGATTCAAATAGGTATATGGCTTCTACACCTTCGTAGTTTCGGAATCAATTTTCTCAATAATAGCTAAATATTTAAAGTTTAGCGAAAGGTACACAATAGATGTGTATATTAATACTTCCACACATACATAAGCGTTTACAATTTATATAAATCTTTTAAAAAAGTTGCTGTCTAGCTTTCATATACATCGGTTGGTATCAAAGGATGAAAAAACAACTACATATTGCAGTAGTTTTTTCTTATCTATGATGTTTTCAAAATGATCGGAAATTATCCATTTTAGTAATATGTTTGTATACCTATCTTGTTTTATCATAAAACAGAAGATTTAAAAAAATAACAATTTAAACCAAATAGGTATGCAAGTTAACACACTATGACTGGTATGCCGTATGCAGAGTAATAAAAAAACATAAAATCCCAAATCCCGATAATGAATCCACGAATCATAGAAAACCATAAAACCCGAAAAGATAAGATGCTGATAAAGAATTCGTTGTATCAACAAACGATACACAGCGTCTAAAAGATCATCATGTCCGGCAACGATATCTTCACTGTTTATATTCACCAATTATATACCTACACTGCAGCGATAAGGAAAGAAGATGTCACTCCAGTAGGTAGGTACACGTACACAGTCCACAGTATATAAAGCCGGAGTACAGTCTTCAACGGCACTTCAGTTCTTGCCACATTCTGCGACCACGCAGTTCTTTTTAGTTTTGTAATAAAGTTGTTTTTAAAAAAAATCAAATAGTATATTTTTAATTTGCATAAATAACGTAACGTTCGTAAATATATTCCTAGACACGAATGTTATTTAATGTGGGCTTGTACAATTTCAGATTTGGCTACAAAACCACATGTCACTCAGCTTCCTTCCGAATATGTTCTTTTTAAAAGACAATAACTATACTTGCCCAGTATCCTTTTAAAAAGCTTTTCTTATCCAAGGAATTTTCATGTTCCTCATGTTAGTTTTTGTATGGTTGCTGCCCAAGATTCATTTTGTTTTGATGAAGAGCATTGCAGTTGGCTATGTGACAAAATCTATTCACACTCGTATCTTCCGGCACTTGATTTATTTTTTCAAAATAAAATGGTTGAAGTGGGGCAACTTTTAAACACACATTAATTTTTTTTTGAAGCTCACTTATGTTGAGCCTATATGAGCGGAGTGCACGTGACCAAGTATCACCAAAAGATTAATGCAGAAAATCCGTGCGTTTGTGTTTATTGAATTTAAAAATGCGATGATTTTTAATAATAGATTTCGAGAGCTCACCCCCTCAATGGATATCCGATAATATATTGACAGTTTCTCCAACACATGAAAATCCAATTCAAAAGTAATTCAATTTTGACATATTCTCCCTAGGAACAGAGAGAGTGTATACACATTGTATCAATCACACATCCATATGGCAGTGAGAGGCCGGCCCTTGGAAATATAATATCTGATTTTGCAGCTTTTCCATTTGTTTCACATATCCTCTGCCGTAATGCTAGCGAAAGCAAATCCCAAGCCCTCAGCCACCGTGATCGTCCATCAAGGGGTGTTATGCTCGAAAGGGGATTCTGCTCCTGATGTTGTTGCTTCTGGTGGTGTCAGTTAGTCAATTCAAGTGGAAAATCGTTATATAGCAACGTCAATCCGATTGTAAAGCTACCCGCACTGCTGCCCTCAATCCATAAGAGTATATAGTTTGCTCAAAATGTCCTTATTGTCGTTTATGCAATGACGTTGTCGGATATTATTCGATTTGGGAATCATCATGTCCTTCGATTTCACTTAGAATAAACAAAGCGAAAAGTGAATAGCCAGGACCACCCCCAATGGCCCAATGGCATCCCAAAATTGTTCTCCGAAAGTATTTCAATAGATTGATATCCCTCTGACATTTCAATTAAATTTTCACCAATCGAACTCAATGATGTACGTTTTGGTCGCACCCTTCATCCTGTCCTGTCCTGTGCAATGCGTATCCATCGTTAGAGTTAATGGTTTTTATCAAACGGGGTTGAGCATTTTGTCAAGCTCACCTCTTTGCATCGTGCAATTCTATCAGCCACAATATCAGTTTTTGTGAAAAAAAACTACCGATTAAATTTTTCAGAATTCGTGTTCAACGTTGAATCTTTTGATTCAATATTATAAATTAAGTACCAATATTAAATTCAAGAAATCAAATGAACATAGAATTCAAGTAACCTAGTGAACACTTAATTTAAAACTTTGTGACCAGAAACCGCTCTATCTAGAAGCACAATTACCTACCGATATAGTTTTGTTTATTTCAAGTGATCTTTTCATCAAATCAACTTTCATGCTGAAAGGGTTGTTCTCAATCAACCTGCCAGCGTTAGAGTAATTTAAATGCAAGATTTCAACGTCTTATGATGAATAATAAATACTCACGACAGTTTCGAAACTTACTTATGTATAAAAGTTCACCAGTATTTTTTTTTTATTATTTCACAACCTTTTAAGGCTAAAGTGCAAACAAAATTAAGCCCGAAATCTAATATTTCAATACGAAAAGATACGACGAAAATTGTATTGAACGCATTTCACAAAAAGCTTCGAAAGCAAAACGTAAAAAAAATTCTAATGGATAGGTACCTACATTTTCAATATAGAAATAACGAAAGTCGACGGAAGTATGGAGAGGTTTTTATGGGCAAATCGGAAAATAAAATTTTAAAGCAAACCCTCGCAAACAAGGCGAAGGTTAAATCAATTCAATCGCGCATTTCTCAGAGAAAAAGAAACACAAATTCCTTCAGATGACTATGATTGAAAGCGCGCAGAATTCAATTTAAAAGCACCCCCATTTTAACTTCTACCACCACCAAGTGCCTATGAATGCAATCAACATGCTGTCACCATACCAACGAAAAAAAAAAATTCTTGCCAAAATCAAACGAAATAAATAATTTACAAATAATATTCAAACGAAAATCTGGAGAAGATCTGCGTGCTGCGGTCTTAAACAAAGACCTGTATGAAGACTATATTATACTTCCCACGGGGAAGGAGAGTAGATAAAAAATCAAAGGAAGTGAATCAAATTGAAAACGCTAGCAACTGAAGCAGTAATAAACAAATTTATTTCCCTACCAATGGCATTGGGAATATTTCGTGTCGGTGTAACTTAACACTCGTCACTCCCTATTTGGGTAAAGTAACTAAGATACCTTCCATTGATTGATGATGATTAAATTTGAGGTAAATTTGCGTCAACATGATTGTGGGGAAAGTCGTTTGATTCAATGAAAATAATCGTTGAGTATCTCGTGCGTACAGGAGTCATTTCTCGAGACTGGTTTCGTTGGTGAAGCAAACTTTTGTTTTTTTTTTTTGAAAAAAAAAATAGACCCTTACGTTTTATATATGTATACATTATGTATGTATACCTACAGATGTACGAAATAGAAGTAACTAAACGAATACGTTTTTTGTCGGTTGATTCATTTCCTATCGACATCGGTTGGTTGCTGTTACAATTTTGTATAAAATTAAGGAATCTGTACCCTTAATTCAATAAAAAAGTATATATGGCAAAACACGAACAAAGGTACATGTAATGCTATTTTTCCAAGTACCAGTAATGACAAATGGAAGCAAAGTACACAAACAAATATAAATGTGTTAGTTTTGATGGTAAATAATTGGGTACCTATGACCTCGTATATGAAGTAGTTGACAGCATCTAAAATAAAACACTTTTTTAAACAGTTTTGTATGAATCACATCAACTTGAAAATGTTTATAAGCTTCTGATGTTCAAATTTGATCAACTGATCACCTAGAGCCTTGGAATAAATGTCAAAGATCATGTTTATATACGACCATAAACATGATCTTTGATTATAAAATACCAAAAACATAGGCCTTCACCACAACATCAATGAGAGAATTTTCGTTTTATCAGTAATATAATCGGTACTCATCGCATTACAACCAAAGGTTAAGAATGGTCTTGATTCTATGAAAGATCGACAGATGATTTTCTTTACCAATTTATAACAAACATTATCAGCCTTATTTATAAACCCATAATAGGGAGTGAATAGCGCTATATTCCTCTTATAATATCTCTGAACAGGAAAACCTTATTTATAAAATTAAAATATGCTGAACGCCGATTTAGGTAGTATAGCGACTGAATAGGTTTTTGTCATAACTTTTGTGAAATAACAAGGGAGAGTTAGTACGCCGGCGGATACATAGATGACTTTCAGAGACCGGTTTGTTTTTGATAGTGAAGTACCCGTGGATATTACCGCTCAATATTATAGATTAGTAGTTAGTAGTAGTTTTTTTAGTAGTATAGTGACTTTATTTAACAATATTCATAAAATTGATGAGCATAATTATAATTATAATTATTTTGGGATATCACTAGTTATAGCGTTGGCTTTTGCCGTCAGCCAGAAAAAGAAAGTTATATAACATATAATTTGCAAAGCTTTATAATAAATAAATAAATAAATAGGGTGGCGCAACAGAGCGAGGAGCCCCTGGGCCTAGCGCATTTCTCACAACCATGCCTTGTGAGGGAATGGAGGGTACCTACAATTTTTCGCCGGTTCCGAACGGCTAATTCAGAATGCGCTTTTCATGGCAATGAATTTACTAACGGAGGACTTGCCAATTCCTAGCGAAAGGCGATACCCGTGGAAAAACATTTTTGCATTGCAAAGCTTTATATAAATTCAAATTATTCAGATAGTTAAAATTGCAATTGTGAATTCTGTATGTAATTTTGCTGTTGATTAGAATGCTTCGTTTATTATTTGGCTTCGGTAGCTTAGAACTGAAGTAACGAATTTGGCTAGTGCGGTCCAGTTCAGCCCATTTAGGATCTCTTTGACTTCCTCTACGTTCTAAATACTTTTGCTTAAATAAAAGCGGCGGATCGATTATAATATAGATTATAAATAGGTAAGATATACACATCATAACTGTAATGGTTTATAAATAAGAATTTATTCAACGTAGAATAGAGTGCTATTCACTACATAACTATTCATCTGTTCAGAGCTATTTAGGGAAATCTTATAAATACGGCTGTATATGTTTACA
The DNA here is from genome assembly GCA_914767635.1 of Melanostoma mellinum. Classification (NCBI taxonomy): domain Eukaryota; kingdom Metazoa; phylum Arthropoda; class Insecta; order Diptera; family Syrphidae; genus Melanostoma; species Melanostoma mellinum. The sequence goes on along the minus strand of OU612060.1, from coordinate 245,551 downwards.
GTTATAATACTTTCCCAAAGCTTTTTAACGATAAGCTTACGAGGATTTCAGTTAGATCGGCGTCTATTGCAATGATTTTCTTCTGTATCATGTGTAGGTATAGTGTATATTGACAAGCTTTCCTAGTGCATTTCTCACAGCCGTGCCTTGTGGGGTAATAGAGGGGACCTACAATTTTCTGCCGGTTCCGAACGGCTAATCGAGAATGCGCTTTTCATGGCAATGAATACTAACGGACGACATGCCAATTCCTCGCAAAAGGCGATACCTGTGGAAGACATTGCCAGTCTGTAAATCATGATCGGAATATTTCCTTGTGTCTTTATTATGAGACCCCTTTGGGGATACATCAAATATTTCATTATTTGACATTTTTATTTTTGTAGCAATTGACTCCTTTTGGAGCCGCCCTTCGTTCGATTTAAGCATCTGTTCAAATCAATTCAAGAAGGAGCTCTTTCTTATCAGTTTTCGTATTCATTATTCAACGTCAGTGGGGTTTTTCACCGCAAGTATTTTGAAGTTGTATTGTTGTCGTTTGAGGTCTTCTTGTCTGGAGGCTGGCTTATATTCTTCAAGTCTCATAGCTTGCTGTTGAAGGTTAAAGTTAAGTTGTTATCTGGCTAAAATTGTAGCGGTTATAACTTTTTTTGAACATCTTTTTCATAGATTTTAGTTCTTTATTCGCTAATGACTTCTCTGTCACTTTGTTTTTGGATAGGGCTTTTATTTATACTAGAGTCTTTTTGAATTCCGCAAGGAGTAATTGGTCCTTCCCAGACTCATCAAAAACAATTTCAGAAAAGAGCAAGTTTAAGTGGAACACCACATGGGGTCTATTTTACATTTGTTTTAATCTCTGACATTTTGTCATAATTCAATAGAAGCTTTATCAATTTTTTCCAGATGTCTCCGTGATTCTTCTTTCGTTAATGGAATACAATTAAGGACATATAGCCTCTTCATAATGCGCAAAGAAGTTGTCAAAACGCCCATCACTATGAAAGCCACTTTCAAACAATGCTACAAGGCCCAGACCCAACTTTACTACGTCCGACAAAGTCAGAGAATTTAGGGTTGCTTTGAACAACAAAAAATCAGCTGAAATCGATCAAATTTCTAATTTCATTTTGAGAAAATGTCCATCTTCCCTAGATACGGTTTTGTCCTTAATATTTAACCATTGTATAAACAATGGTTATTTTCCTAGGGCTTGGAAACAAGGAATAATCATACCGATAGCAAAAACAAAAGCTGCGAAAGATATATCCAATTTTCGATCAATTTCATTGCTGTCTAATACTGGAAAACTTTTTGAAAGAGTTCTGGCAAGTTATTTGAATAGATTCTTAGAAGAACCAAAAAAAGCTCAATCGAACACGCGTTACTCGTTATTCAAAATAAGGTTGTGGTAAACAAAACAAGAAAAGCACAGTTAGCTTAGATATTGATCTCGAAAAAGCTTTCGATTCGATATGACTTGACGGGCTTATATTTAAGCTTTTAAATCTAAGGTGCCCTGACTGGCTCGTTAAAATGATATATAGTTTTCTCGAAAGTCGAACTGCCGCAATTTCAATAAAAACTGAAAAATCGGAAACTTTTCGTTTTCTCTCGTGTGTGCCTAAAGGATCAATCCTTGGCCTTTCCCTGTTCAATATATTCATTCATGATTTTCATCTTTCTGGTACTATAACTGAGGAACCAGGATCAATTCATTACGCTGATGGATGATACCACTATTCTGGCAAGCGATCACCGGCCAAGTGTTGCGTTGGACAAAATAAAACAAAGCCTTCCACTTGTGGAAAACTATTTTAAAAAATGGAGACTCAAAATAAATACCGATAAATGTGACTTAACGTGCTTTAGAAACTCCAGTGGTAAAGGTCATTATCTTGCTGTAAAGGAAAGCAAATCACTTTCTTTGAGAATAAACGAAACCCAAATAACATTAAAAAATGGAACAAATTACTTAAATATACATTTTCATAATAGATTTTTATTTAACAAGCATGCAAGATTAGTTCTAAATAGAGCCAAAATGGTTTTTGCGATGCTTAAACCGTTAATTATCTCAAAGCAAGTGTCCATAAAAACAAAAACACTTATGTATAAAACGTTGATAAGACCAATACTTTTGTTTGGTTTTCTAATTTGTTTTACGATCTCACCATCTGTAGCCAGTGAAATGGAAATTTTTGAAAGAAAACTTTTGAGATTCTGTTGTGGAGAATTTAGAATGCCTAACAAAAATACATATATATGCAATACATATATGAAACATCAAAAATTATGCCTCTGATCTGCTGATCTGATCTGCTTATTAAAAAAAAATGAAACACACTAGTTCGCATCCGAATCCACTTGCAAGATCCTTGATTGATTTCCACAATGAGCTAAGTATAAATGATTGTTACAACTTATCACCGTTTAATGTTCTGAATGAACGATCCTCTTTTGAGCCCTGGTTCAAGTAATATCCTCTCCGTGCCGTTTTACGAAAAACCATCCCAATTAATTTTAAGGGATCATACCGATTAAAATATTAATAAATTAATGTATCTGTTCTCTCACATTAACCTTTGCTTCCAACACATAAGTTTTGGGTTTTTTTTTTTTTTTGAGATAATATAATATTTATATTTTCTTTAAGAGAACCTAAAGCTTGTGTCATTGAATAATTATATATAGAAGCTGACACCCGACCTATACGAATTTCTCAAACACGGCATAAGAAGCTTGTTACCTAGCAACAGTCACCCTATTTTTTATTATTTATGTTTTTATCTCTGCTTTGCTAATTTTATAAACAAACCATTTTCAAATGAAGGAAATTTGGCAGTTTGAATTTTAAAATATGTTTTCTAAGGAACCCTAAGGGATTAATTATAATTGATTATAATCAAATACATAATACTCAACCCCCATCATCATTTCAAACCCATTTTTAATCTAAGCAACCTCTTCGATAACCAGCGAAACAATAGTAAAAAATATCCTTTGGAACTAAATTTGCAAAAAGGTTGATGAACTAACTAGTTCCAATATCGATACTAGCGCCATAAGAACTCCAGGTGGCGATTTATTACGGTGTCACTTCTATATATAATTATTCAATGCTTGTGTATTCCTGTTCGCATGAATAATTAAATATTCACATCCTAGAAAAGATAAGATTGACCTTTTAGTTTTATTTAGTTTTAATTAGTTTTAATTTATAGTCATAAATAAAAGCCAAAAAGGCAAAGCTGAGATTGTGCACCGGGAGCAAGTGTACACTTTAATAATAATGTAAGTTTAATTTACAATGCAATCAATTTAATGTAATTAACTTAAATGGCATTTACTTAAACTTTTATGAAGTCAGACATATCATTAAGTCGACCAATTTATTAGATCCAGTTTATAAGTAAAAACATGTACATGTGCATGTAATACAAAGATCGTGCATTGAACTTTCCAAAAATATATCTTATACTTTCTTTCAAGATTAGGCATTGCTGTCAATTAATTATTTTTTTCAATAGTTTCATTATCCAACCTTAAGTTTTGGAAATTTTAAGTTTTAAAAATAAGACTCCAAAAACCTCGCTACACAAACACAAACATTTTTGGTAATTATTCATCTACCGGATGTAAGCCCTAACTATAGAGTTTGCAAAAATGTCAGCTTTCTTTTTAAAATAAGTTGGTCAGAAAGCCAAACGTTCTTGCCGGAGTTTATGTATAATCGGCTTGCATTGTCATATTGGCAAATCGGATAGGTCGGTGCTTTCCGGTGAGCCTGCAGCTGCTAGCACCAATATTGAGTATGTCTGCGTTTTATAATACAAAGGGTTCTCAATTCTCATTGCATGTGCAGTGCACCCAAGGATTTCAAATGAAAATATTGGATTTCCCCAATGGCCATTGCCGTCGTAAATGGAACGTGTAATTGGAAGTGTTCACAAAGTGTTCATAACTGAGCGTGCATGAATAGGGCTGTCTGTATTTATGCACAGTTGTTCGATCTGCTGGCACCTGAGGCCAATCAGAGAGCGAACATATCTCGGGTAATTGCTTTCACATCTAGTATGAACCCAGGCGGATGTTGCTGGCAATGAAATCTTGAATTGTTCTCAATGAAACGTCAGTCAAAAATGAAGCGAAGAATAATCTGCTCTTTTGTAGCGTCGCCTCGGCTGGTGTGCATATGATTGCACTTTACTTTGTTGTTGTCCCTTCAGTTTTTTCCCACTGCAAAATCCGGAATCTCCGCCTTGGTTCTTTTCATCTACCTAATAGATCAAACCAAATTAACGGTCGACATGTAAACATTTTCCACGGTTCAATATTCCCATGCAATTCGCCACAATTGGCTTACATTAAAATTCGATGAACTTTGTTGCACTTTTCACATTACTCGGGATCGGAAGGTGAACATAAATAAATAAATAAAAATTATCAATTTAAGAGAAACAAATCCATTGCAAATCCGAAAAAAATATTCATGAAGCTTTATGTATGTAATCGTCAAGGCTTAACATGAGTGCATTCCTCATTGAAAATCCATCAATTCCACTTTTCAAATCCGGACATTTACTCTTAATCCATGTGACTGTTTTTGTTTTGTTTTTAATTTCACTTGTCCCTCTTTTTTTTTAAGGTAGGTTCCAAAAGAACGAACAACAAAAAATGTAAATACATAAAAATAATAACACCTCTAGCGAAATTGTCAGGCAGTAGGTAGTAGGTTGCCAAACAAATTATTTACCATCAATTAAAAAATATGATGGCAAAATGGAGAGGGAGACCTCGCTGTCGGTTGCAATGGAAACACATGTACCGACCACACTCTCCTAAATTATGTATGTAGTCAGTAACATTGTTTTTAATTTATTTTTGACGGTATACTGCAGCGGCAATCCTTCTCACTCTTAATCGGAGGATACTTCGTACAACTATTTGCACGTCACGCTGCTCCACTGCCATTTTTGCTCATCCTCTTACATCTCTGCTATCTCATGCACGGCACATACCCACAGTAAACAGAAGCAAAAATAAAACACACTGAAAGTATATTCAACCCCATCTCTTCGATATCTCGTACACCTATAAATTTCATTTTTATCACAATGCTCGCGGTGTGCGATATTTTTTCGTCCATTTTGTTGGGTCTTCATTTGTTTTTTTTTTTTTTTTTAAAGAAATTTATTTTTCAAAAGGGAATAAGTGTGGTGTGATCATAAATTTATCTGATATCCTGAATAAATGAACTGCCAATATGTGTCCCCGTTGTGGCATTGGGAAAAGTTATTTTTCACCTCTATATATATGGGTATAGGTGCACTTGTACATACATAGATAGGTACCTATTTTCAAGGGAGAATTTTTGTCTTTTTGATGCAAGGATACAAACTTAAAATAGGCAAAAATTGAAACAATGATTATTGAAGTTTAAATACCTACATTCGGTCATCAAATTAAACACATTTAATTAATCTTAACAAAATAGAAAGATTTATAGAGATATGTATATTGTAGCTAGATTAAATTTTATTTTGTTTTCCTGTTAATGCTGTAAATTCTTTTTTGTTGTGCGGCTTTGCCGTTCTTTGCATAATAGACAAGCATCTATTAAAAACTTTTTTTTATTAGCACTAAATTTTTGCATTTGAATACCTATATTGAGGCATATTATTTCGGTTCATCGTCACGGATAAATTTTTTTTCTTTGGCATTGTGATAAACAAAAAATTAGCTTACGCATCCCACATAAAGCATCCTTTATTTCTCCAACAGAACTTGCCTAAGGAAATGAAGAGCAAAGTATACCTACTAGTCGACATGAAAATTCTCACTAGGTATATGTTTATTAAAGTTCCTTAAGCTAGCTTTTATGAGGTCAACGCGGCGTACCCCCAGAGCTGATCACTAGTATGTGAATGAGTTAAGTGGGAGAGCTAGTGAATACTTCGAGATCACGATACTCGTAACGCTAGAAAAAGCAAAATTTTTAAGATTGAAAGAAGGTTTTTTTTAACCTTACCATAGGTAGGTACTATGTAAAAAGCATAGTTACAATTTTCTAAAAAATTTCCAATGCTGTTTACATTTTAACCAGAAACTGGCTCTTATCTATTGCATACAAAGAGTATCTCTATATGTATGTACATGAATTTTGTTGGGTGGAAAACAAAACAAACCACTCAAAATTGATCAGATAAAAATTCAATTTCATATAATTAACCGTAAGTCTGGCTGTACCTATCTAAAACTATTTAAGAGTTAGCCGAAGGCTGAAAGAAAGCGATAAAAGCAAATAACTAAATAGGAGTTGAAGGCTTAAAGGCCATATAAAGCAGAATTATTTATTGCACCGTTTAGTTTTCCATGTTCTGCTGCCATTATTCGCGTTATAAGGCTAACCCAACCTTTTCACTGTCCCCCATTCAACATGAATTCACTTCAGGTTGCTGTGGCATTAAAGCTATACCCATGGTCTACGGAAAGGTGCATTTCGACTAAACTACAAGTTCTCAAATCATTTCCAACTAACGTCTTATCTCCCGAAAGCAGGACTCCAATCTTTCTTCCTTTTGTAAGTTTACTACCCCATCATTGACGGTTGTTGCATCGTGGTTGCCATTAAGGGTTTACACATTATTTACACAACAATTGTCAAAAGTTATTGAAACAATAATTAAAACATTGTTTTGAATCGTTTCATGAAATAAACAGGAAGTAAGCAGTAAATGAGTGAAATATTTCACAAGAAATTACAAAGCACAGTGTTAATGAAAATTTAATTGTAAAGCATGAATACGAAACAATAAACTTGGAAAAGTTATCGTATGATTTCAAAGCCAATTCTAGACAAAAGGCAAAACGATAATTACCTTACGTAGAGGTATTGAAAACGACATAAGAAAGATAACATATTCAACCAATACAGGTACATACATACTATTCAGTTAAGATCAAAATTTCGAAAGTTTGCAGTTATTATATCAATAGAAAGTCGTAAATTCTTAAAGGGTTTGGAAAACTTTAATCAAAAGTTTGTAATTTTGAGTAACTTGGCATCCGTGGGTTTGTGTATGGCAGTGGCACAATGAAAGCAAAATACAAGGAGTGTGTGAGTTAATTGTATGTGCTGCGCCGCCGCCGACCCCTCCTTACCAAAGTTTGCAAGCACCGAACGGGTTATTGCCGACCAACTAATTTGTAACCAACTTAACTTTTCTGTCAGTTTGAGTGCACATAGTGCCATACGGCGCAGTTCTCCTTGGCTTCATGAGAAATGCATAAATAATGGCCCCAAGTAGGTGAGTCGTCCGCTTGATCCGGAACCATAGATGTATACAAAATCCCATTGCCTGCCTCAAACTAAAGGGTTAAATTGTAATAAAGTTTTTAATTAATGGCACCTCTGCACAATATGTTACTGCGACTAGAGCTGCTCGCAAAATGCCTTCCTTTGATTTTTCAAGGAAATTCTTTAATGAATTCAGATGCTTGTCTAACATGGCCTTTCATTGTGGCTATTTATTATCCGTCGACGTAGAGCACTACAAGAGCCATAGCTGAACCATTCACTCAAGTTGAGCTAGATGCCTTACCACATTTTTGTGCGTTTTAACCTTTGACGAATGTGTGAGTGTGGATGTTATAGTGGTGGTTGTTCGTTTGAAATCCCACTTTTCTCCAACAAGAAAATACGGAGTGTTAATTTTCTTATTCGAACCAAAGCATGAGTGCTTGTTGCAGAGAATTATGATTTTATCGCTCTTGCTAAGTTGTCAGCATAAGTTAACTCATTCAAAAAGTTTGAAGCAATGTGCACTGTGCAGGTGCTGGTGCAGTAGAGTGTGGTTTTGTAGAACATATGCAGCTGCTGTGATGTACATTGTTAGTGGCGTCGTTGAGATCATTATTAAAGGGTTTTCCTTTGACCATTGTTGTAAGTCCTGTACCTATATGCACTCCAATTTGCAATTCAAGATCCTTGTAGTGTACACTGTAAAATGTTAGCTTCCGAATACACGTATGATATTTGTAGCAGGCTTTCTGAGGGATGTACCGCCTCCACAAGTTTGAAACTTCAACCCTTACAAACGAATTCACGGAAGACGTCATGTCCTTCTTTGAGATTGTTTTTTGAGCATTTTTGGACAGCATCCAAAACAAAATGACAACAAAGACGCCATTCCACCCTCGGCTTCATTCCGGGACAAAAGTAATTGCGTTGGCCTTCCGCAAAGGGCATGACGAAAAGAAACAGCGCCAGCGTTCAAAATGAATGCTGAAGAAAATGTGTTTCCTGCCCAAGAAAATCCTTTCTAAATAATGATATCCAAAATAAAAATTCGAAAAAACGGAAGGAGGTTCTTGCAAAACGGAACATTGCAAACATTTTGGTGTGCCTACCCCCTGAAAACACCCACGAACATTGTCTATGAAAATGAAATGAAATTATTTTATTTTATTTTTATTTCGGGAACCTCTGCCAAACAGAATTCTATGTTCAAGAATGCTCATTATTTTAATGTGATTCGCCGTTTTTATTAAATGCAATGACGTGTCTCTTGAAATCTAATTTCTCCTAAATTTTGTCAAATGAATGCATGTGAAGTCTCGAAACGCTTTTACATACTTTCAGACAGTTATTGTTTTTGCAGAATTTCATCACTTAAGGTTCGAAAAAAAGAACCGAATATGATACCTACCATAGGAGGGCAAAAACATCGTATCCTAGCCGTGCAAGCATTATTTGTTTGCTTTCTTGTGCATGAGAGTGCAAAAAATCCAATGTTAGAAGGAAGGTATGTAGGTGTTGGTACCTAGTCCTTGGTAACATTTGCCGAAGCTTCACTTTTTTCAGGGGATAAGGGCGTAAGTAAAAATGTGAAGGTATCGGAACATCAGGCAGCCATAGTGTTGACTATTATCCTGTTGCTTCCTACTTTTTGTTGATTTGGTTTGTTCTTTCCATGGTGTTACACAAAATAAAGAGCTGATGCAGTGTCAGGTATTGTGAGTAATGGATACACAAATGAGTTGGGTAAATACGAATTTTAAACCACTTCAAAGTAAACTTGGCAATGTTTTGGTACTTGAGTAATTCGTTTAGTTTCTGTCTAGAGGCAAAAGGAAGAAACTTTTGAACAAGGAGGCTTCCTTTTTGATTTTTTCTGCTTTTTTAGCAAAGTGTTGTAGATATATCTAAATAGTAGGCTGTGATGATGTGCAAGTGATTTTCTTCGAATTTATTTCCTTTCTTTTTCCGCAAGACCTTCGGTTTAGCTTTATAGTACCTACCTACGTCATGTACTTATTTGTGGTCATCAAATGTTTAATATGGGTTGTTTGATTTAATTATTTACTGTAATCGATATTGGTTGCAGGAATTATCTCGTGCTTTTCAACCTACAGTCCTATAGAAACGAAAGGGTGTTGACCTAAAAAAGGTAAGGGGGGGGGGTTCTTGTTGGTAGACAAAAGGCAAAAGCACATATCTGCCCCTCCACCATACTGAAAAACTCCCGCAAAAATTCTTTCAAGTACATTTAAAGGAAAACGGTGCACATCTATTCGTAGAATTCTAGATCGGAAAATATATCTTAAATGATCTGTCTCTTACTTAGATGTCAAACTAATTTTTTGGCCAAACAAACTCAAATTTGAAAAAAAATGTTCTCAAAACTATCGCTTTTCGCTGGAATTGGCAGGTCCTAGAGACTAAAGGCACTGCTATGGAAAATAGTTTTTCTTTAAGCCACCCGAATCTGAAAAAAATTACGGCCATCTATTGATCAGTTATCAAGGTAAGGTTGCGAAAAATGTGCTAGGCCCATTGGCTGCTCTAAGGCAAGTATCTAAAAGTAATATTTCAAAACTATCCCCGAGATCTTTGTGTATGTTCAGTAACTGTACAAAAAAACTGTTCTTAGAATTTCTCATCAAATTACTTGGTATACGATACCGCAAATTTAAGCTAAGTTTTCGATTGAATGTCTCTATGCATAGTGTTTTTTTTAATGGTGTCACAACAAAAAATGATAATCATCAAAGAAATATTGGCAAAACATTGAGTATAAGTATCTACATAAGTTATACTGAAACATTCGAAGACATTTGCATCAAATTAGCACAACTTAGTTTAATTGTATAGATCTTTTTATCTTTGGGCAAAAATTTGACTCTTGCTATTCATTTCTTCGTTTTGCTTCGAATAAATTGATGCAAGTAAGTAGTAACATTTGTTCCTAAGACAAACTAGATTTTGCTTCTTTTCTTAAACAGGCAGTGTCTAGTTGAAAATTTACCTAATTTTGTTGGACATCTAACAGACTCATCTCCTTTAAGTAATAAAGATGAAAAAGGCTCTGCAAAAGCGAAAGCAAACGAACTTTAATCATATTTACTTGATGGAGTCCTTGTGGAGAAACAAAACAAATGCTTTTTGCCCAAAAATCATGTTTGCTCTTACCCAAATTGGATTTCTCTGTGTGAAAGCGTAACATTCACAGTTATTTTAGACAAATCAGGCCCCATTTGAGATAACTTATCTGTTTGTCATTTACTCCTCTCTCTTGAAGGGAAACATATCGGTATTAGGGACTTAAATGAAGTAAGAAAATAGTGATGAGCTCACAAGGTATTACGGTAGATTCATTGGCTTTCAACCATTCAGCCACTACTTAACTTACTTTATATTTTTGATTATTATTATCAACAAGACAAAAGTAAAAACCTCAAAAGTAACAAAAGTAACAAGTCGTCTCTATTCAGGTTAGATCAAAACATGGTTATGAAGTCCAGCAAAGCATTGCAATTTAAATGCTTTCGTTGTTTTTTATTATTACTTTGAGTCCGTGCTTCAGAAAACTGCTGTTTCCGCAAAAATTCTATGAAATCAACATGAACGCGTTCGTTGCTTGAACAATTTTTCAACTGATGTGTTAACCAGAAACTAAATATGGAAACAACGTGCAAAATACAGATCTTAAACACATATTTCTTCTTTGTGGATCTCCCAGTAATCTGCTTTACTCTATAGTGATTCGCCCGTGGGATATGCCGTTAGTGGCGGCGATAAACCAAAATGTGTGCAAAATTCAAATTGCCCCCCAGAGAAAATGATTTCAGATTGCATCAGTACGGAAAAAGTATATGGCAATATTTGGTATTAAATTTTATAATCATTTTCTATTTTGCAGGACTAATAACAAAACAAAAATTAAGCACTAAGCTCACTTCCTGAATACTGAATAATCGAATGTTTGATTAATATGACTAATTATTTGAAAACAAGATACATTCAAAATAATAATAAAATATTTTTGCACAAGAAGATAATTTAGAAGGAATAATTCAGAAGGCGAGGCGAAGATTGCTTTGTTTTAAAAATCACTGTAGCTAGTACAGTGTTCTTTTGATAGGGCAGTAACCCTGTTGAAAAAACCGCTTCAACACCGTATTCATTCATTTTCATATTACAGATCTATAACAGCACATTGGCTGTTATTGAAACTGAAATCCTGCGATGAAGCAGATATTTTTTAGTACTTGTTGGGTAGCGATCCAAAGATCTTAAAGATCCAATTCTTAGAAAACTGTGTTTGTCCAGCCCATCCCTAAAAACGTCTCAGCTTCTCATATTCGCTTCCGAATCCACGTACCATCTCTTCAGATGTCGAACTGGAGCGATCGCGTATATTTAGCTCACTGAATTCTGGTCTTGACAGCATTATTATATGGGGTAATATAAACTCAATGCTTCGAAAACCCAAGTGCTTTGTCGTTAAAGCTTAGCATTCCTTCATTGCCGATGTTAATGAACCGTACCTGCATCCAAAAAACACAAAAGTTCTCAGTCCTCGGTATGTATGTAAACGATGATCTTCGTTGGAATGATATTTGAAGTGGTCAAAAATGCCACAAAGTAACTAAGTTTTTTTTAAAGACCCTTTTAGTCTGGCTACAATCTATATAAAGTCTACACACATCCAAAACTACAGTATAATCATCTCTGCTCGTAAGATGTGAGATATGGACAAATACTCAGATTCTAGACCATTTTTCTTCCAAATATCATTCAAATCAGCTCAGTTGTTTTGAATACAAACCCTCTTGTTTAAGTTCCCGTTCCCGTTTCTGTGGGAATATGGGAATGAATAGAAGTTTCTTTGTTCCTGCTTATATGTATATTTCCGTGCATAATCCCGTTTCCGTACTCGAGGAAGTACGGGAATGAAATATACAGACCTTTCTCTTGAATCACTTTAGATATTGAAAAAAAAAACCAGATCAAAATCCGTATATTGGTTTTAAAGGCCTAAGCATACAGACAGACAGCAGAAAACGACTTTGTTTTATAATATGTAATGATTAATAATCTCTCTATCTCCCACCCTCCCGATTTCTTTCTCTCTCTCTCTCTGGCTCTGTCTGTCTCTAGCTCTATCTCGCTGTCTGCCTCTTTCTCTGTCTGTCTCTGTCTCTCTCTCTCTCTCTCTCTCTCTCTCTCTCTCTCTCTCTCTCTATCTCTCTCTCTCTCTCTCTCTCTCTCTCTCTCTATCTCTATCTCTCTCTCTCTCTCTCTCTCTCTGTATTTCCCTTTCCATTATGTTCTCCCTCTTAAGATAATTGTTAACAGGGACGTACAACCGGTTTGCCCATAATGCTTTTGTACCCTAAAAGATACTATAAACAGAGTATAGATGAAACTTAAATGCTTCTACAACAGGCAAACTGTGTACTTTGAAGGGCCAGCCGAAGTCCTAGAAGGGAAAACTTTTTTAATTTCAGACGCCGATTCAAAGAGAATCTGTTTTTTATGCTCCTACTCAACATCATGGCAACTCGTGGCTTTTGGAAGTGGCAAAGTTGACATGTTAATTGGAAAATTTGTGGCCGACGAAGTCTTCCAAAAAAGAGGAACTAGCACAAACTTTAAAGATGAAGTTGAAAGCAAATAAGAAGAAAAATACTTTGAAAATAAAAAAACTAAACTGAAGATGCGCATCATTTCTATGCTTTTCAGTTGACGTTGACGTAAGATAGATGGAAGTGTTTGCTTCCTTGTCAGCCAGCTACAAACGAATAATAAGAAAAAAGAATTAGTAGAATTCCTTGCCAAGGCAAACGCCATGTTAATTAAATTTTCATCTGTACCTATACCAAGATCCCTAGACTAGCAAATAGATTTCAAACAACGCACACATTTGGTATTTGAAAGCATCTAAGCTTCTCCACCACTTAACAAAGCCCAGAGGGAAGGCACACAGAAACTAAGCGAAATGAATGAGAAACTTGTGTGTTGCGGTTAGGATCGCTGGCTATATAGGCTATAGAATTCTATTAGTGCGGTAAATTATAATCGCATTACTCAGGCTGTAACTGAACTTCACTTTGCATGCGATTAAAGATTATATGCTGAATAAGGACGCTGGTAGTCAGCACCAGCATCAGCACTTCAATAGATGCAGTGTTAAATTCCTTAATGCTTTTCAACTGTGCTTTAACATTTGATGATAGTTTTGTTATTGCGCGGTGGAGAATACAAGAGTGTAAACTTTTAAAGGAAGAGAAAGTTTAAGAAGAATACCTACGTATGTTTAGCCGGAGGTTACATATTCAAACGCTTTGTCTAGAGTATCAGAAAAGAGCTTTAGGCATTCATTTTCATTGTAAGAAATATATTTTTTACTTTACTAAGGATGACGTGCCATTGGAAGACGATGTCAGTGAACTAGCTATCTATATGCATCAATTCATGAATTTTGATGGAAAAGAGTGCTTTTATAGCTGCGTCTTAATCTACCTACTATAGGTTTGAAACAAGAATTGAGAACCTGCCTTAAATAAGTTGAATTCTCATAGACTCAAGTTATTGTTTGGTACCTATTACCTAGTCATAATATCCCAATATTAAAAAAAAGTCAACAAATACTTTTCAAAGTGCAATACTAATGAAAACATGTATAAATCTCTAAAATTTGATGTTTTTTGCTTAAGTAAGATTCTAATAAAGAAATGAAAAAAAAACTGAATTGTATTTTTTTTACATATATTCAAATTTTAACTATTTAAGAATATGTCCAGAAGTATGTACCACACGATTTCTCAAAATTCATATTATTTACGGAGACATAGGTTCTTTGCTGACTCACATCCAAACTGACTGGTTTGGCTTTTTCAACGAAGCTTTAAACAAGTTTTTCTCAAAACTACCTTATCTATATCTCGACCATATCTCGAGTTCTTTTGGACCGATTTACCTGACATTTTTTGAAAGTTTTCTTGGCTCCATGGTCGAAACCACGATCATTCCCAAACTACGCTCACAAAAGATTGCTATTTTTTCTTCAGTGAGTTCCCGTTTAGTGAATAATTTTTTTTTTCTACTTTTCCGCAGTTCCGACCATAGCGACATTATTCTATACTAAATGTCTTCAACCTGACTGGCTCGGCTTTTTCAAAGAAGCTTTAAACAAGTTTTTCTCAAAACTATCTTATCTATATCTCCACTATATCTCGAGTTCTTTTGGACCGATTTAACTGACATTTTTTGAAAGTTTTCTTGGCTCCATGGTCGAAACCACGATCATTCCCAAACTACGCTCACAAAAGATTGCTATTTTTTCTTCAGTGAGTTCCCGTTTAGTGAATAATTTTTTTTTTTCTACTTTTCCGCAGTTCCGACCATAGCGACCATATTCTATACTAAATGTCTTTTTTGTTTTTTGTATTTTTTCTCCAATTACTTGAAGGGTTTGAGTAGTGGCCATGTTCAAGTGCCAATTTTTTTAAGATTACACACTTCATCAGCTGCTAGTTTTTTCAAATTTTTAAATTTCTTTTCTTTTTCTGTATTCTTTTAATGCTAGTTAATAACTTCTAGAAAAATGAATGGTTAAACAAAGCGAGTGTGTTTTTTCATGTCTGTGGGTATATGGCAGAGACAATAGGGAAGTGTTGTTATCGTGAAGAAAAAAATGGGCACGACTGGGTCTGGTATTCGCTCTTCATAATATATTTTGTTGTGCAGGGTTGCCAACTACACATTACTAATAAAAATTGAATTAAATTACGCAAAATAATGAAAAATTTAAATTAAAAATTCCAAAGGTTTCAAGCAAAAATCTAAAAACGCCATTCTTTTGCAATTGCTCGTTGGACCGATGTTTCAAAAAACGGTTTTTTATTTTTCACTTTTTTGAAATAACGTTTTTAGAAATTCAAGTATTCAGAGTTCTAGATCTTGAAGAAGAAATTTGAAATAAATCAAAGTTATAATTTTGAAGTAATTTTCAAAAACCAAATTATTTTAAACACACACATTTTTTTTTTAATACTGATATGCAGTCTTTCTAAAACAGTTAACTACATCTCAAGTCCAAAATTTCGTCAAGATCATGTCAGCCATTAACGAGAAAGTCGTTTAAAAAAAAAAAAAAAAAACGGTACTATGAGAGGTACCGTTCTTAGGCTTTTTCCAAATTTCTTTTTTAAATCATAAGAAACACGATCTAAAATTTATCCTTCATACAAAATTTTATCGAAATCGTTGAAGCCGTTTTCGAGAAAAATAAGTATTATTATATCGGTTGTATGGCAGATACCGTTATTTCAAGACCTAGAGACTCAATTCCAAAAATCCCTCTGTAGGCTGTCCCACAGACTCTAACTGCAAATATTGAAGAAAATCGATCCATTGGTTCAGGCTGTAGATCCATATACAAACAGACACACAGACAAACAGACACACAGACAGACAGAATCCCACTTTTTTCCTATTCTCTATCATCGTAATGTCATGTTTAATTGTTATCTCAAAATGTTGTTTTGCACGATTGCAAGACTTGCCTTATAGGACCATAATCGCAAGTAAAAATTTGGAGATAACAATAAAACAAAGGAACTGTCTTTCTGTCTTGATACATACATACATACTTATATGAATCTATAGCCTGAACAGTTTGACGTACTTGGTTCAAAACTGGCTATAAGGGTCTGTTAGGCAGCACATAAATAAGGGTTTTTTGGCTTAAAATAAATTTTATGAGAGGGACTTAATTTTGGTTGTTTTTTGTATGGCGTAAAAAAAATTGTGGCATAATCTAAAAACGGTACCGCCTGTAGCACTTGTTTTCATGACAGCCTTTTTTGCCTATAAGATTTTGTCGAAATTTAGTTTAGTTTAATTTATGATAAAAAAAATCATAAATAATGAAAGCAATAACTTGTTATCGGCCTAAAATCTTATGTTAAAGACAACGCCACAATTCGCTTTTTAATGATTATAAAAACCAAATCAAGCCTGAAAAATAGCTCAAGGAGGAAAGCAGTTCTGCTGCTTGCATGATAACACCGTAATAAGCTTCTAAGCAAAAACTTATCTCTTCTCTAAACAATTCGCAGAACCAAACTTGCTTTTTTGGTTCTACCATATTTCTTCCTTTTTTATCAATCGGATTGCATTTCGCTTGTAATGCCTAAATGAGTAAATGTCTTTCAAAAACAGATTCTATTATTATGAAAACATTTAATTTAAAAAAAAAACATCAAACACAGACAAAAAAGTATTCGTATAATAGTTGTTCATGGCACATGCAATGAGGGAACATAGAATTTAGCCAACAATACTGAATACAAAAATGCATTTTAAGTTTTTCAACATTTCAAAGTCAGCCATCGATGGCATTAAAATCCAATTGAGAATACTTCCACTGGTCTTTTGCATGATCGCTTTGCAGAGAAAAATATTCAAAGCTGCTTACAGTCTTGCCCCATAAATTAGAAGACGACTGCAGGCGTAAAAATATCGAAGCTTTTTTTTAGCTAGACCAGGTATCTACATGGTACCACAAGCAAGAACTTTCCGCTGTTTTCGCGATGGTTTCATCCATAGATTGTTTTTTCATTCATCGCAAAAGAAAATAAGATTAAATGGCGTTTCAATCAACAAAAGCTCTTCGCGGAACACAAAAAATATTTCAACACTATTTTTACTTTCATTTTTTTCGCAGTTTTGCAGTTTTTCAATACAGCCTTGTAGTATATTTTGAGTTGAAAAGGGCACTTTACTCTATCTTGTAGATAAACAGCAATTTTTTCGTTCATTTAATTTAATTTAAACTTCCTTATCTTCTATAAAATAAAAAATTTATAGCCGTATTTACAATCGCTTTTAAGACTCCTCCGCTAAACTTTAAAACACACTTACTCATTGATTAAAACAAAAATCGTATATGTAAACATTTTTTGACAGTGAATAAAAGCTGAGCAACTTAAACGCAGTGTTAAGTTTTTTTTAGCTCATAAATGTCATTTATTTCGAGTTTTAGTTTGTCATTCGATAATTGATTTGCAACTTTTTGAATTGTAAAACAAAATGGAAATGTACTCAAACGACAACAAATTTATACATAGTTTGAATGTATGTTCAAACGAAAAAGGGGATGAAAAATGTTTATAAAGAAAGAATTGATCCAATAGAGTTTAAAGAATCATTACTTCTTTTGACTTTCTCCAATTCGTTTTTTTTTTTTTTTTAATTTAAATTTCAGAAGCTGATTCCTACAAAGAAAACAAACAAAAACTAAAAACAAATTAATCTTGTCATTGTAATATTATAATAACACAGTATTATAATTAATCTTGTCAGTTTCAACCATAGAGAAACCATAATAAGAGAGTTTCTTTATGATTTTGGCATAGGGTATGAGAAAGTAAAACATGTGAAAAAGGGATTATAAATAAGGCTTTTTTATTTAATGATTAAAGTCTGAGCAGGAAGTTCTTAATCACTGCGTAACTACTCAGCTTTTTAAACGTGTTTTAGTGAAATCTAATAAATACAGCTGTTAAATTTACAGCATACAAACTTGATGCATTTTTTCCAAAAAGTTAAAATTCTGACGATGGAACATTACAAGCAAAAAATTCATAATCGTAACTTCTACCTACTAGCAGAAGTAGACTGAAAATATTAAAATTAGCTGTTTGTAAATTTTTGTGCTGGACATTATTGAAATCTTGTCAACATAAGCTGTCAAAGAAAAAATGGTGAAACTAATTACTATCTATATCCTTCCTCTTATAAAAATGAGCTTAAAGATTGAAAATTAAAAGACACGACTAATTTTCGCTATATGTACTATATAAATAATTAAAACCACTGCTTTTGTAGATGCCCTCATATTGAAATGGAAATTCCTGAATGAATATTCGTACATTGAAAATATGTAAAAAAAAGTCATCTACAGCCACATGTTTTGTCGATGTTTCTGCTTCAAAACTCCTCGCCTCTTGCTTTCGAGAAATCAAAAATGGACAAAAAAAAAATTTAAAAGCCATCCTTGCAGAAACGATGATATTAAATGCGAGTACTCCTAGAAATATAAACCTTCTCGTATCATTTCTGTTTCTCAGCAGCGCACACAGTGAGAATCATAGAATAAGGGCGGTAGAGTATTAGCAACAACAGCAGCAGCAAATGATATGAGTACACAAGAATACAAATGAGGGAGAGATGTATTCAAAAGATTACAATGGAAACCTAATGATCCTTGAAGATGAAAACTCGTTTCTTTTGGTTTGAAAAATTGAGAAAGTATATATTAAAGTCAGATGATTGCTGAAGTGAGACAGCTACAGGCCTTATGCTTTTTTTTCAATTGGAGTATTTTAGTTGAATTTAGTATAAAAAGGAGAATAGCTTTAACAAACTTAGAAATGTTATTTGAGCTAGAAATTGACTTAAAAAATCTAGGTATGTACACAGTGCCATAAAATAATTATTCATTTCATATCGAAAATAAGAGAATGAACTTCACTTTCTGAGGACAATAGAATGTGGAAACGTATTGTAAATTATGTGTAGCATCTACGAGATTTGTTATTTTGTTCATCACGAGGAAAGGGCTCGATGAAGATGCACTTGGAAAACACGTACTGGAAACACGTCGACCAAAGAAAACACGTAACAGTTATCAAGGTACAATCTTTTTATTTGTCTCAAAACTAGTATATTTAATACAATATTTATTGGTTCCGGTTCTGAATAATATTGTGTTTATGGCTCGAATTGTGGTGATTGGTGGCTGCAATGCTGGAAACCGCTCAGGCATGCGCTAACCCGAAAGTCTTTAAAACGCTAGTGGGAGGATTTATCCCTGATACTCCAACTATACTTGGCTAAAAAATGGAAATCTTTGGGCAGGGGCCCACTCACTACGTACTCCAGGTTTTCATCTAGTGAAAGTAGCAAGTATCCAGTACACTTATTTGGAACTTTTAATATGGACTGACTCCGCGTATTTATCAGGATGGGTGATAAAATTACTTTTAGAAATCATTATATCGACTTGTTAATTTTGTTTTTTTTTTTCTCGAAGGATTTTTTTTAAAGCGAAATATAATATAGCTTCAGTCTTAACGGATTCATTATTCAATATTCCGGAAAATGGTATGATAGGGAAACATTTTCGTACATCAGGCCCTTGCTTCTTGATGAGGTACTCCACCTCGTTTGATGTTTCCATAGGAGCATCTACTTCACGTCACTTTCTTTTTAAGCTGAGATAGCTAGTCAAATTTTTCAGTCATCTATGTATATATGTATTGTATTTTTAATGGAATACATATGTATTTATTAAATTTTTATTCAAAAGCGTTGCAGTTTTGACTTCAAATGGTCCCGATTCGTTGCGTTTTACTATGATTGAAAGCCTTTTTTGATTTTAAGATGAATTTTTGGTTCAATATTGTCT
The DNA here is from genome assembly GCA_914767635.1 of Melanostoma mellinum. Classification (NCBI taxonomy): domain Eukaryota; kingdom Metazoa; phylum Arthropoda; class Insecta; order Diptera; family Syrphidae; genus Melanostoma; species Melanostoma mellinum. The sequence continues at coordinate 225,788 of OU612060.1, read as the reverse complement.
TGTGAACTTCTTCCTATACTAAAGATTTCAAAAGATAGGCGTTGCTTTTATTAAGCTTGTGTTTATTCATTCTAACATTTTTGCAAATAACAATAATTGTAAGAACACATAAATGAAAAAAGTTCAACTAATTACTTCAAATGATTTTTGGTCCGAAATGCTTTTGACTTTTAACGTAAAGAGTGCATGGTCACCTAGTTCTTCAAGTACTTAGAACAAGTACAAACTTTCTATTTGAAACATTGTGTTGCAGGGGAAGATGGTTCTTCAGAAAATATGTTTTTTGGTGTTCATTGAATTTATGGCTTCAAAATCGAATCTTGCTCGAGATTAAACAAACTTACCCAAAAAGCAAGCTCTCATAAAGTCCAAAAACTCATGCTATGACAGAAAGCATTTCAGGTGACGTCAATGCAATTCAGATCAAAGCAACCTCCGTTTGTCCACTGCATAACTATGATACATATATACCTTGTTAATATTCTATGGCTGTGAAAATTGAAAATTTCCCACATCAACGAACTTCTTCTCTGATGTTATGAAAGGAAATAACCTGTTTTAGCCAGAGTGCTCTTGTTATTTTTGTTCACCATTCTGGAAGGACGTACCACAACACACTGGCATGTTTAATACTTAAACTGTGATTCACTATAGCTACAGGACAAATTAGATAGCCTGCCACATCATTTGTGCTAGCGTCCCACATAGTACCTACCGGGCGGCGATAGAGCACGAGCAGTGCAGCGGTCACAATGTCAAGGCATAAAATCGTTTGCACAAAATTACAAATCACAATGATGGCACGGACAACACAAACCGATAATGGTGTCTGCTTTTCTCTAAAAAATCGATGCATCCACAGATGTGAAAGGATCAACATCAATGGTTTTAGTGCTGCTACAGCAAACAAAACAAGGAAGGGTGCTTGTATCGTGGTTGGTGGGCCTTGGGGGAATCTGGGTTGAAGGCGGCAAAAAGTCTCCCTAGTATTTTCGTTATCGTTATTCGGTTGCACGTTTTTCTTTATGACTGAACAAGTCAACTCTCTTATGAAACAAGCATCTTCAAAACACTTCTTTTACCTTAACACCCAAAGCAACTATGAAGTACTTTTACAGTTATATTGATTGCTGTGAAAACTGTGTAAAGTTGAAGTTATTAGTTGTAAGAAATATGAACGCAAAATTACCTACACATATTTTCTTCTTTGGTAGTGACTATTAAGTTTTATGATGTTTGATTGATTGGTTTCTTAGCTCGGCATCAACTCTTTTTTTTTAATATTTTGGATAAGTCAATTTGCTCAAGAAGCTATTCACTTTCAATGCAAATTTGCAAAACTTCACAATATATGGGTATATCTGTCACCTATCAAATGTATAGGTCAAACTTCAATTCAGGCATTTATCATAGAAATTTTACATTAAAACTGTTGAGCAAATAAAAACGTGGCTGAATTCTCACGAACATACTTGATCAACTATAAAGAATAATTAATTATCCCTTAAGATAAAATCGTCACGAAACTTATCATATTGAATTGAAGTTCCGTTATGCGACTTCACGTTTTCTGTATGAAAAATATTGAAATTCAAAATGTTACTGATACTTTAACTATTCTTTATTGATTAAAGAAGTATGAACATTGTTGATCAAACATATTGGTGATAGTTCAACAGTGAATTTGGTATTTCAATCACAAACGTGATGGTTTTTGTACATTTTTGTACATTTCAGAATTAATTGTTAGTTAAGTACGTTTGTTGTTGATCAAATATGAAATCAACAATCACGTTGTTGGTTAAAAATTAGAACATATTCAAATCAACTACGAACATACTTAATTTAAACATTTTTATGATACTTACCTGAAAAAAAATTGATCACGGCAGCATACTTGATTTGAACATGCGTTCTTATTTGAATTCATCACGAAACTTGGTTAATTTCACAAATTTAGATGAATTGTTGATTAACAATGAAACATGTTTAAATCAACCAAAGTTTTTTCTTTCGGTGTTAAAATGATTGTGTCTGGATACTTAGACAAAAGTGTTCAGATACTAGATCAGTCATTTTAAGAGACTTAATCATTAAGAGATTTAATTATTTCAAGAGACAAGCCCTCTGTATGGATACTAAAAATTGTGCGCTTATCATGTATTTACAGTATCCATACAGGGCTTGTCTCTTAAAATGATTGTGTCCGGATACTGAAACTAAAGCGTCCGGATACTAAATTTTGGTGTCCGGATACTAACGAAAATTGAACTTTTCTGAATTGTTATTTTATTAATTTTAACAATGATTTCTTTGCAATTTTCTTGAACGCCATATTATTAAGAAATGTTTGTATTTTTACAATCAATAAAAGTTTCCGCGGTAACATTTATGGTTATAAAATCAAAGTTGAGAAAAAAGTTAAGTGTCCGGGTACTAGTGCGTTTATCCTAGTTCCAAATTTGCGGCAGCTACACTGCGTGCCGCAAAGCTTCTCAAATTCTATGTGCCTCGCGAAAATGAAAATGTTTTCTATTTTGTTACTCAAATAATAAGCTAAATAACTTACGGCAATATTATTGCTTTGTAATAATACGCTAAACAACTTCCTTCAATATTATTGCTTTGTCCACTCAAAAAAAAAAAAAAAATACAAAAAACGTTTTTTATGGGTCTGTAGAGTGGTGTTACCCCTTAAATATTTGCGATTAAAATTCAATGCGAAACTGATTTTTTGTAACCAGATAGGGACGGCCGCAGGACGCACATCAAAGACACAAGCTATACTAAAACTGCGGGTGTCGTAATAAGTCTCCTAGCAGTACAACAAAAAAAAATACACAATCGAGAAGAAAGCAACAATTGACGTTGAAGTGACAAAAACAGAAGAAAAAGCACCTACCCGGCAGGAATACGATGGGAGTTAGAAAGCAGAGTGCGCTGGAGTGCTAGGCTGATCTAAGATCAAAGCGAAGTGAACTTTGAGGTGATCAAAAGTATGGAAATCTACCTACAAATATGTATAATTCAGCGCTGCTTTAACAAACTAAAACTTAAGCGGGAATTGTGCAAATTTATAGTCATTCAAGTAAACAAAAATATTTTTTTAACCACTCACCAATAAACATTCCTTTAGGGTCTCCATCTCCAATATGGACGCAATTTGAATCCCGGCTTTTCTCTTTTCATTTAATTAAAAACACTCTCACATACCTACCATTGACACTAAAAAATTTGAAAATTTAAATACCTATACCAAACTACTATTAGAACACACCAAACGCACACACACTTTGAAAGAAAGAAAAACACCGCTCAAAGCCAAAGCTGAACATGAACAGACAAGAACTGAAAATTATTTTACTACCATCAATGGCATAGGGACTATTCAATTTTTCTCAGGCTCAAGACTTTAAACACTTTTTAATAACACTTTCATTGATTTCATTTAAAGGACAACACAAAACTTTTTGCCAAAACTGGAGAATATAACGCAAACAACAAAGAACACGGAAAAAAACATGAGCCTGCACTTCAAAAAGAAAAAAGTGTCTTCGATTGACAGAGAACTTTACTTTAAGAAAAATTATATTTTACTATTATTGGTTTCTGCGCATTCACTTGAAACGATAACTGTAATCAATAGAAACCATTTTTCTTATTAGAGCACCACGAACACGACCGATCTTTTCACTGATTAGTTGAACAATGACGGATTTGTGCAATTTCACCTCGTTGTCTTTCTCACTTTCTCTCCTTTGAGGTGAATAAAACTGATAAATGTAACTTGAAATCATTTGAAATATTTTCTCTGGAACCGATCTAACAATAAGTTTCGTAGGCCTAAATTCAAAGAAATTGCTAAACCTTCTACTTTTCTAACTGTCCAACGGATACACTTCGGCTGTTTCAATTACTACTGGCAAGAGCATTTTATACTTTTGGTTAATATAGGTATCTATATAATTTTTTTGATTTTCGACTTTATTTTTTATGTCTATTTCAAATCACCTTCATCTGCAAGCTTTTTAGCAAATTGGTTGACCAGTTCATCAATGATCTGCTCTTTTCATTTACATAGGTCCTATAACGCCTGGAGCCTGGTTACAACAGCCTCTGATTCTACTTGCTAAAATTCTTGTACCTACAAGAAAAGTGAGAAACTGAAAAAAATCCAGATTGACATGTGACTATTTATCCAGCAAAAAAAAAAGACAAGAAAAAATATTAATCTAAAGTAACTTTGCTATTACCGAAAAAGTTGAATAAATATTTTCACAAAATGGTGACTGCCTGAAAAAAAATGTGTAGATACCTACATAATGTAGGTGTACCTATGTACTCCTTTTTTGACTTTTTCGAATTTTTCAAAAATATAGCTAAAACTTAATTAGGGGATGCAAGTTCTAGATAAGGAGAAATTTATAAAGAAGACTCTCAATAAGAACTCTAGAAATTGTTTGTATGCTCACGTTCCAAGACCACATCATCGTCAAAATTTTTTAAGTTTTTTTTATTATTGTTTGACAAAACTTCCAATTTAAAAATAAACAAAAAAACGTACCTACAATCAACACAATGGGTGGTATGCGAAATGCATTGTCTCAGTCTCAAATCTCATTATTTTGAACTTTTGCTAGCTTTCGTATGCAAAATTGTTTTGAGACAAATCTCACAAAAATGAGATCGATCTCATTTTATAGATCTATCTCATTTGAGATGTTTCCGTATGCAGAAAAAAAGCTTTGTCTCATTAAAATGAGCCAAAGCTCGTAAAATGTTGAGACTGGAAATTAGTTGTCTCAGGAATAACAATGGCTGAGTACATGAATATTTTTGCTCCTGTTGAGTCAACAAGAAATTATAAAATTCTTTATAGGTTTACCCAAACTCAAATTGAGGCCTTAGCTGATTATTTTTTTCAAAGTAGTGATACTTTTCGGGGTGGTCGTTTATCTAATAAAACCAGAATGATGGTTTTTCTACGATTCGTTGCTGATCCTGGTTTCCAAAGCGGAATTGCTGAAGATTTCGGAATCGACCAAAGTTCGGTATCTAGGATCATCATCGAAGTTGGTGAAAAAATTGTAAGCAAGAAAGAGGACTGGATTAAATTTCCGAATACGTTGGAGCAGACAGACGCCGAAAAAGTAATTTGGCTAAATAAGTATCAATTCCCATCCTGTATTGGAGCAATTGATTGCACGCACGTGCGCATTAAAAAGCCTATCCGTCACAGTGATGAATTTGTAAATAGAAAAGGTAGATAACACAAAGTTTGAGTGTTCTCAAAAATATAATTAATAATTCTCTTTATTTTGTGTTAGGTTTTCATTCAATAAATGTTCAAGCGACCTGCAACGGAGCAGAACACTGTTTACGAGTGTTGACATCTCTTGGCCAGGGTCGGTACATGATTCAAGAATCTTTAAAAATTCTGAAATTTACCAAACTCTCCTTGAAAGTTCATCAACTGTACTCATTGGCGACGAGGGCTATGGAATTACTCCGTTTTTAATGACGTTTTTTTTTGAAGAGTTATCACAAACACTACTTTCACTTGAAGAAGACATTTTGAGACTGAGATAGTGAGATGAGACAAAGCTCTTGCATACCAAATTGAGCTTTGTCTCATTGCAAATGCTCTATCTCACAATCTCGAGCTCATTCTCAGAGCTCAATCTCATGAGACTGAGACAAAGCATTTCGCATACCACCCAATATGCAACAAAGCCTTTATTCAAAATACAATGCACATTACCTTTCAAAATTGCTCGGACTGTGTCTAATACTCCAAGTAAAAAATTAGCTCACCCTACATAGTATATATGTACCTACAGATTGTTGCTGTTGCTGCGCTAGCCTGCTGTCGCCTTACCGATTTTAAGCACCGCTACCTCACACATCTGGCACAGTTAATCTGCACTGCAACCCTTCGTTCGCAACCGGTACGTCTGTCACGTAAGATCTCGATGAATATTTGCTATTTTTCGGTCGCAACCACCGTTATTGGCAGACGGTAACAAGGCGACCCTCATCCGAAAAACATCTTTCTTGGTTGCCTACACCGCAAATCATATTGATTCTATATCTCGGTCGCAACCACCGCTATTTGCACGTTGCCACGTTGCAGTTGTACGTTGTCTTGTAAAGCGGGGAATACAAAAATACAATACGATACAATTATCGTACCGATAATCGTGCATCGCATGTGATGATTGTATAGCTATAGCTAGTGACTAGTGTGTGAGCAAAAAATTTCGATTATTTCGACTATTCGACATCGCAATGACGAATGGCTTGAACTGAAAACCAAATTCGATGGTAGGGTAGGTATGCGATCCAAGTTGCATTCGACGACTGTATGGTGTAAGATGTTTGCTGAGTTTTTTCCACACAGTGACCCTTTTTACTGTTATAATTAGCGTCCATGAGGTCACTATGAAAAGGGGCGTGGCCTATGCACGTGCCACATGAAGAAGTCTCTAACAAATGTTTTTCTATTTTTTTTACTTGAAAATTACCTTAATTTTATGACTACTCCAAAATATTCCCTTTGCCTTTAGCTTGTTTTAGTACCTATGTACATAATTCAGATTCAATGAAATACAATTTTTTGAAAAAATATTTAATACTTGCTAACCCTATGTGTATGGTAGGTAAATACAACACTCTAAAACCTTTTAGTAAACATTTAAAAAAAAAACTTAATAGGTATGTAGTAGGTACCTATATCTACATACATACCTCACTATTCCAGAGAGCATATATAGGTATTTGTACGGATAATTTAACGGCAAGAAAAGTAAAAAAAAATTCTTTTGTGCTTGGTTCGAAAGACTTCTAAAGCCATCCTCTCGAACAGAATATGACAACTCCAGCAACGACACGACAACTATGACAATTTGGAACTTACTTTCATCCAGGAAATCATTTCAATTACATGACTCAGAAATCGTAAAATTTACTACGAACTATACACAAAGGTCGTTGCTGTCTTGTTAACGTTGTCGTTGTCAACGTGTACCTACATTTCAATCTACTTAAGTGAATTGTGTTGCGAGTTGTGTTTGCGTGTGGATAGATATAGAGTCTACACCACCAAATAAGAAGTAGATTTTTCAAAAGAAAGTCCTCATTCAGATGAAGGAGATGATGACGTTCCAGCTCAGGAATCAGTCATTTTACAAATAGACTGCCTGTTTGTTGGAAAATACAAAGGCGCAGCCCTTTCTTATTCCCTTGAGAAGAAAACCCCGTCTTAAGAGAACCCGATGACAAAAATTGTAAAAATTATTTAAGATCAGAAGAGGGTTTGTCATGTCGGTAGAGTGCTGAAGTACCTACATCGGTATGGAGTGCCAGCCTCCGGCAAAATAAAAATAATCCTCACCGAATACAAGAGAGCTAAGGAAAACATCAGTACACAGATGAGCATCAAAAATGCATTACCCTCTCGCGCCGGGAACCTATTTTTCCCGTTGTTATGCATTGTTAGTCGAGCCCGGGATTTTCGCATTGTTCCGGAATGCATTGTTGTCTGCCGGGAGTACCTACACCTCTCTTTTGGCAGAAGTCATTAGGAATGCATACAACCCCGCACGTATTCGGTATATACATATATACGTTTTGGAGCACACACATATGTATGCCTGTTTCAAGGACAATTTAATTTCGTACAGGCTATGGGAAGAGACCATGTTATTCTAAGCAAATAATATTTCAAATAAAGCACGAAGGCTCCATTATATTGTTTTCCACATCGGCAACGATTGAGCTACTCGAATGTAGATTTATGAGACTAAACGATAAAATTTTCTGAAAAGAATATAAATTATGTATCTACAAACATTCACTTAACATGCACATGTTGCTGTTTGTCAGCGTTGCGGCGCAGTAGCGGATAGGCTCGGTGGGTAGCTCGCTACACATGCAAACCTTAAGCTTCAGGTTTTCTAAACCGCAAGAACTCACGTTAAAATGAATGAACCCGGTTTTGGTGATGATTCTGTGTACTGACAGATAACCTTGCTTGTTCTTAAAAATTATTTCATACCGAAGCTATAGAATCTCTTTCTGTTTCAAATATTGTATGTAGGCCTAGATGTAGACGCAAAAAAAAACCGCAATCAATTATAAGCGTTATATAATTGGAACTAAATTAGACTCGATTGATCAGGACATATGTACATTTAAAGGAGTTTCGCATGCAACAGCTAATTTGTCCTATCGTTAAAATTGTTTTACCGACGGATCTGTAAAATGTTAAATAGGAAACAAATATTCAAAGACTATTAAAATATCTGAGAGCTTTGGACTCTTTTGAAGTTAAATTAATGAAATTCAAAAGTGTATGTATATCTGAAGCCTTAAGCTGTTATATACAATCAGCAATAAAACGGCCCTGAAATAATTAATGTGGTTTGAACGTACTAGTCACATTACAATGATTCTAATACAATTAGCTTGGAGCCAGGCCCGCCGCTAGGGGTTTGAACGCCCGTGTGCAATTCCGATTATGCCGCCCCCGTTTAACTATGTCTACCTTACACGATCTAGGTTAAAAAAAAAAAACTAGGTTAAGGATGTGAAAAAAATAAGAAATACTTTACAACGAAAAACTATTCAATTACTTAATTTACAGTAATTGTACCTTTCTTGCCTTTATGTTGGCGAAATCTGTTATCAGTTTTTTTGTGTCTAAGCTATCTAATATCTCATGTTCAATTGAAACTATGGCTAAATTACTTAGTCTTTGCTGGTGCATTGTTGATCTCAAATAGTTTTTTATAATTTTTAACTTTGAAAAGGACCTTTCACCAGATACAACTGAAACCGGCAACGTAAGTAATATTCTTAGTGCTATTGCTGCATTCGGAAATGTTGACATTAAATCATTTGCAAAAATATATTGCAATAGGGTTTGTGGATCATTGGACTGGTGTTCAGTAAAATGCAACTTTAAAGCATTGATTTCATTAAACAAATCTATACCGTCAATATCTGTGTCACTATTTGAACTGTCTTTTAGCTTCAAATTCAAATCCTTGAAATATTTCATTAAATCATCTTTAGAGTAACTAAATAAGTTATTATTGGTGAAAAAGCCAAATACGTCGGTAAAAGTTTCCAACTCCTCGAATCTATCCTTTAAAGAAGTTAACGTTTGATCTAGGATTCTAAAAAAAACCTCTACTTTGTATTTGGTTTTGGGGTCAAGTAAAACTTCGTCACTCTGTTCATATGGAAATTGAGTTGGTTTTCTTCGTGGACGAACTGTGTTTATAGGTGAAAAATCTGTTTCTACATTAAGGTCCCGAGCCACATTGGTAGCTTCTTCTAACACCCTTTTGAAGTGCTCATCCGTGCGATATTCGGTGAATTTATCAATCAATTTATTTAACAAATTTATGCAGATTTGAGTATTTATTGTTGGGTTTTGCATCATTTCGCTGAGAGCATTAATTTCATTTAAAATATCGAACCAAATTACAACCGAACAAATAAATCTATAATTTTGAATTTTTAAAGCAAGCGAATGAGCTTTGTGAGATGTTGTACAATCCCATTCCGACGAATTGTTATCTGATATTTCTAGCAAAGCGTCAAATATTTTTTCGAGGTGATACCGTAAAGGTTTGACTACATCGATTCTGCTAGACCATAGCGTGGCACTTAATGCTTTTAATTTTAAATCTGGTAAATATTTGCAAATTATTGACCACCTTTTTGTAGATGACGAAAAGAAAACGTAAATTTCTTGAATTATATTATAGAGCATGGAACGTAAAATGCGCGATTATTAATTTCCAATATTTTTTTTTTTGCAATCCGTTGTGTTTTCCACGCATATTAGAACCATTGTCATAACCTTGACCACGTAAGTTCCTAATATCCGGGTTTAATTGCGAAAATAAATCTTAATTATATTAAATATTTTTGACGGTAGCTATTGGTCTGAGATGATTTTTTTTTGAAATTCTTGATTTTGTTAGGAACTATGTGTGCATAGTACCAAAACTATCTACTGTAAAAGTATGAAATAAAATACACTTACATTTGGTTCTCCTGATTTTGTTTATTGACAACTTTGGGAACTTGAACTTGTTGAAGGCAGGTCGTCATCATGAGGCATTACGTCTGCAACTCCAACAACCCCAGCTTCAAAATTTTTAGCAGGTTGAGCTGGACCTGGGTACAAATCCTGCACCGGGACTTGGTTTGAAGAATCCACATTTGGATTCATTGTAGCTGAAGCTTCAGCCGAATCTTTTTTTTGAAATTTTTTTTTACTCTAAAACTAAAACACTTTTGAAATCTGAACAAATCAACTACTAGAACTCTCGTCTCTCGATTTCTTTTCAAAAGAAGCCAACTTTGAACTCTTTTAATCATGGCGGTTCGCGGTTTGTTTGGTTTGAAAAAAAAGAACAGTAAATTTCGATGTTTTTGTTTTACTTTTATTTTTCTCGTCTTGTCTGATTTTACCTTTTAAAAGTTTAAATATCTACCTAGTGCGAACGAGATGAACATCCAAAAAGATTTTCTTACTCTTTTCAACAGACCTAACAAAAAGTAAGATTCTAACAGGCCGCCTCCACCTGCAAGAATTTTCGTTATGTCGGCTCGACTTAACATCAAATGTTACGTGGAGGCGGGTCATTTGACGTCATGTCGCAATCTCTGATATCTCTGTCTTCGATTTTATCTTGACAGAGTCAGCTTGACATCAAATTTGACAGATGCAAGTTTTTTGTGCTTGTTAGTGGAAAATGTCACTTTTTCTCATAATTTTTCGTCTTTTATCAGTGTCGGTTTGTATCGGTAGCTCATATTACAACCTAAAAAAGTTTTTCTCAACATTTTTTTTTTTTTCGAGTTTGCAATACAGTAATACAATTATGACTGATTGGAAAATTTCAAAATAAAAAATTTCAATGTAAAAATTCTTATCTTTGCTTTCATTCCGTTGTCAAAATTCTGCATCCACCATCGATGAGGTTCGAGTACAAAATGAAATGTCATAACATTATTTGCCCAGTCACGCTAACGTTGATTTGTGTCTTTGATGTCAAGTCGAGTCGACATAACGAAAATTCTTGCAGGTGGAGGCGGCCTGTAAGGAAACTTAAAAACGTTTAAGAACAAGACAACAATAATGAGAATGTATTGTCGTTCACTTTGGAGCATTAGTGTATGCTAGAAGTAGAACGTAGAACGTAGAAGAAAATGGAATTCAGAGTAAGTGAACATTTAGATAGACAGATTTTGTGCTAACGATAAGGTAGTTCGATTTTCAGATAAATTTATTTAAACTTTATGCAACACATCATTGAATTTCTGAAAATCTGGATTCCAGATCTGGAATGGCTCTCCGTCGTTGATTGCTTGATTTGCCGCCCCCCTGGATGCGCCGCCCGCGTGTTTTGCACGCCTTGCACGCCCGCTTACGGCGGGCCTGCTTGGAGCCGCTTAGAATCCATCACCAGCCAGTCATTCAAATTAATTGATTAATTTGTTGTCATAGAATTACAATTAAATTTGTCCTAATCATTGATTGGCTCTCGCTAAGAATAACCCAAGGCTGAATCCCACACAACTAAGAGAATTGGTTTCACCTTTTCAAATGCAAAATCCAGTTTCCAAATGTGGCAACAAAGGGAAAGGAGGCAGAGAGCTACAATATTCTATAGCAGATGTGTTGGAAAACACATAAATTTCGATAATTTATCCCATATTCCTCCACTTAAGTCGTTCAGATTTCCATAATAAATTAATATAGCCGCCTTCCCCGTGAACCAATTTATTCCTTTAATTTAGCAATTTTATTTACAAATTGCTGTATAGGTATGAATGTGTGTGTTATTGGAATTGAAATTTATTGCTTTTGCGGGGCACGGTGTCCTGGACGGGGCTGAGCGCCCAATGCCGCTGTTTTGGTGGAAAGAACTTTTCGGCTGTCGCTGCGATATTGTTTTAGATACCTTTGTCGATATAAATTATTCGGAAAGTAAAAGTTGGGTTTTCTTTGTGTGATTATACGGCATAATAAATTCGTTTGCTCAAAAGTTTATACTGCGAGAAACTACTACTTTGTTTCAAGGAGGAAGTAAAACAAGAAAAGCTGTCACAATATTTCGGATCCAATTACTGCCAGGAAATGTTGCGAGCTAGGCACTTCTGCTGGGTGTTTTTTTTATTAATATGTACCTATACATAGCGCGTTCAGTAATGGTTAGAAGAAATTTGCTTTTTGTTTCAAATCGAATTGAAGCGAGGAAACATTGATTATAATAGGTCACCCTCAGTGTTTTATGACAAACTAATTGATTGAGTTGTTTCTATCGACAAGAGTATTCTTAATCTTTTATATAGAGCGTCTTTATAAGGAGGAATAACTTTTTGTACCTATAAGTGTTTCCCAATTGATACACACGCATAATTATTGAACATCACCTAATTTTACTATTCAGCTTTCCCTAGCATCATTTTACTGTGACACAATTTAATTTCTAATCACATCCTTAACATCAAAACATCGGTGGAAAACATTGCATAAATAATTTTCCTCTAAAGCACAGGCTATACGTTAGGCAAGACCATGATTCAGAGTTTAATCCATTTGCACAATAATGACAAACTTAAACTTGGCCACGGTTCATGTAAAGAGAATAACCGAAACAAAGGTGACAGCAAATCTACCTCATCTGTTGCACTCTGTGGCTGTCAGCGTTTGTATAGCTAAAACACGGTCCCGTTAATCATGCTCCATAGCATTGGAATACATATTCCTTCTTTGCTTCCATAGGTAGGTTGCATTAAATTGTGAAAGTAAAAAATCACCTTTTTGATTAAAATTTTCCAACGACACAACCAACTGGTTAGGTATGGGTCGGTCATATACATAGTCTGTAGTAAGAGGCTGCAGCTTGGTAGAAATGTCCACGCGAAGTTGCTTTTATATCGCAAGGACGAAAGACTATCAAGTCATGGCTGAAGGGTTGTGAAAAATTAAATGTCCTGGGAAATAATCTCTCATTAAATCTTGTGTTCAGTCCTTGTCCAACAGCCCACGGACATGGAACGGTGATTTTCTGGATTTATGGATTAAAAAGGATAATGGTAGCTAATGAAAAGAAGTACATAAATTCAAATGACAATGGATTCTGCTGCTGCTGCTGCTGCAACTCATCTCTGCTGGCGGATTTGCTAATTAGTTCTTTTGAAATACACAATTACAATATATTAAAAGTGAAGAAAGGCATTTCTAACAGCATCTTTTTTTAAATAAAATAAAATAAGAAATGCAATTTCATTTTGCCCAAAAACGTTTATAAGATTCAAATCAAAAATAAATAGATTCTATTTCCAATGGAAAACCCCATATATGCATATAATATCTGCCCAATCACACAGCATTTAGTGTTTCTATTCCACTTACCGTATATTAATGCTTTACTAAATTTTTTTTTATAAATAACAGCATGGGGGTTATAACTCTGCCTTTATAATGTTATAAAACACAGTGCCAAAATTTTGGAAAGTAGGTAGGAGAAAAGGAGACACTGATGCAATTTGCTTCTTGACTTTTGTGAGTCATAATGAAATTGAATGGCAAAGTCCGGTAGAGCATTCTACGTAAGGGTAGTGCGACTAAAAAATTAATAGAAGCTGAGCTGACGATAAAACTGATGAAAAAAAAGACTTCTAACGAGACGGGTGTTGCGGTAAAACTGTATAAGGGGAGGAATGGAAGATGGAACTGGCTAATTCACGAAATCCCTTTTTGTGAAAAAATCGTTAAAAGAGAGCTAGAGGGGTAGCTTTTAGCCGATATTCAAGAGAATCAATCGATCTTTCAGTCTTTTATCACGCTCTTTTATACCCCATCAAGTAGACACCAAGATGTTTGAGGAGCACTTAACCAAATATGGGAGTTATACTATAGTTTTTGTCTCAGTAAGTATGGGCAGTCACTCGTCCATTTTCCAAGCCGAAGTCTTTGCCATCAACGAATGTTCGAGAATAATATGTTCATCGAACACGAAAAATAAAACAATATTCATTTTTTCAGACAGCCAAGCTGCACTAAAGGCGTTAAGCTCACCTGTCATAAGATCCAAACTAGTCCAAGAGACAGTCATGTCGCTCTCTGAACTAGCAAGGAAAAACACTGTAATCCTCCACTGGATCCCAGCACACAGAGGCTATGATGGTAACGAGAAGGCAGACATCTTAGCTAAAGACGGCGCATCTAAACCATTCGTCGGTCCTGAACCCTTCTGCGGTGTAAATAAAAGCACCTTCAAACATACTGCCAAGAACATCCTACTGGAGGAATCAAATAAAGCTTGGAGTAACTCATCTGGCCAAATTTGTTCAAAATACTTTTTGCCAGAATATACATCAAAATTCCTACTGAACCTCAATAGGAAAACCCTAAAAATTTGCACTGGACTACTAACCGGTCACTGTTCCTTAAACAAACATCTTCACCAAATGAGGCTGGTAGCGGATCCCATCTGTAGACTATGCCTCGAAAATGAAGAAACATCTCTGCACATTATTACAGAATGTCCAGCACTTTTCCGCCTTAGAAAGCAAATACTTGACTATGAGATTATCCCCTTAGATAAACTCAAACTAATTCACCCACAGAAGATTGCTAACTTCTGGTTCAATTCAGGAGCAGGAGAACTGCTCTGAAACCTCACATGGGCTGGCACAATAGGTATCATTCAGACACCGCAGTGCCCGGAGCTGAGCAAGCTCTACCCGTCCCCCAAATCTAATAGTTTTTGATGGATGTAGGCTTGTAATACGCGTGAAAGACAGAATCAGCTTAAATATTCCGGGAGAGAGAGAGAGAATACTAAGAATTATATATTAAAAATTAAGAGAATAATAATACGATGTTGGTTCTAATATGAATAGCATTAGGAAAATAGTTAAGACAAATACTGCGCCTGTTAGCCTTAACCAGACAGGAAAAAATAGCAACACATCAAATATTTCTATCGTCTTATGCCAAATGTATTGGTATATATTAACAATAGTTTATAATGTTCAATTACTTACAATTTTTTACAATTTTCTTTCCTTTGTTAAATCATTTTTTCCAAAAAGAGAATTAAATAATTTCATAAATATAGTAAATGGTTCATTAAGAGCATAATTAGATCTATGATGAGATATATCAAAAATATTTCTGGCCCGAATATTTCTTTCCGGAACATAAATATTCAAATGACTTAAAACAACGGGACATTTTATGTGATAAGACAATATATCATAAATAAACATAATGCAATTTACAACGCGACGGCTTTCTAAACTGTGCAGACTAATTAGAGCACATCTAGTGGAGTTAGAAGGCATCTCTGGTAAATTCCACCGGAGTTGTCTAACTAAGAACCTTGTAAAGGATTTTTGCACTTTTACAACACGATTTTTTGAAACAATGTAATGAGGAGCCCAAACTACTGAAGCATATTCCAAATAGGGTCGTACAAGTGACGTAAAGATCGCTTTTATTGCATAGTGTTTGAAAATTCAGAACAGTTTCTTTTCAGAAAACCAAACATTGAATTTGCTTTCGCAACAACGAAGTCAACATGTAGAGTAAAATTTAATTTTGGATCAAATAACACACCAAGATCTTTTACCTCAGACGACCTGTTCAAAGTAATATTTGAAATTGTATAATCATACAATATGGAGGTTATAGATCTTTTGAAAGATAAAATACTGCATTTGGAAACGTTAAGAGAAAGACAATTGTGATCACTGCACTTTACTATCGTATTTACATCTTTCTGTATATTGTAACAATCAGCAATGCTTTTACTGATGCGTAAAGATTGAAGTCACCCGCGAACAAGAATCCCCTTGAGAATCTTAGTAGCGAAGGCAGTTCATTAATATACTTATACCAGAAATAAGAGAGGTTCAAGATGGCTTCCTTGGGGAACTCCTGAAGAAACATTTATAATTCCCGACTTGGAATCAAAGATTTTGACAATTTGCTTTCTGTTTAACAAAAAGCTACAAATCCATTGAAGGAGAGGTGAGTGAATTCCAAAAACCTTTAATTGGTTTATCAAAAGCTGGATGCATAAGCTATCAAAAGCTTTTTGAAAGTCTGTATAAATAACATCAACTTGTTGTCCAGACTCAAGAGAATTAGAAACATAATGTAAGTAACGATAAGTTTGTTGTTCTGCACCTGCCGTTAATAAATCCATGTTGAAATGGGGAAATATGTTCCCCATATGTTTTTAAATAAAAGCAGTCCAAGTTTTTTCCTCATGAAAGAAAATAAATATGTTTCACTTTCAGGAATTTGAGTTTTACTTATTCATTAACACAATTATATCTACATGCCAAAATTAATTCATTCCACAGAATCCTCCAAAACTCTCAAAATATCGGCCTATAGAAAAAAAGCGTTTGTATTATTTCAAACCTAAACGCACAGAGACCGCAGTATGGAGCGATAATCGATTACAACACTTTTCATATCATAATCAGCTTTGGTTTTAAACATATTCGCTATTTTAAAATCTCTTTTAAAGTGCTTTGAACAATTTAATCGGCGCTCGTGCACTCATTAAATAAATACGGCCCACAAATAGGTATAAACTCATATACAATGCGAGTCGAGCTAATGTCTCTAGTTCAAGCTATCAGCTTGCACCATTAGTTTTGAATTTTGAGCAGTTCACGTATAATATTTCTACCTGTGCAACCATCGTTGGTGCTGATAAAATAGCGGTGGCTTTCCTGAAGGCATATCTATTGCGTAGATACATATACGGTTCCGAATTCCGAATCACGCGTTTAAATGGCAATTAGCGTCAAACAATAGATCGAAACAATTAAACCTTTACTTGTTTAATATTAAAATTGAAAATGTTAATCACCATTCGAATTTCGGGAGCACTTTTCCCAGTCCAGTTCACAAGCTGGCTCAACTCATAACCAACCATACAACACAGTCTCACTTGACTTATTTTCATGACCTATTGAAGTTGAAATACAATTCCACAATGCAAATTAATGAAGCCAATACCTATTCAGAGAAATGAAATACCTATTTGTGCTTATAGTTAGTATGTAATTATGTTCATTCTCTGTGCTAGGACTGGGACTGGGACACAGAAATCAATATACACTCGTCCATCCGCTTGTCCGATAATTGGAATGAAACTCTTCAAATTTGCCAAGCAGCAACAGCGCTGATGGTTGCACCAGTACAGGCCAGCAATTGAGTTCGATTCGCCCAACAATTTTCATCTCTTTTGCTTACACGCCACAGGATTGCACTGGACCGAGACTAAGAGTCTTCAATCGAGTCTACTATAAAGGTTGATTCGTTTGTTCGCTTTTTTGTCGGTTTGATCAACATCGACTACCGCCGTCAATAAATTGCATATCAAATATTTAATCAATATCCACAGAAAAATTCAATTATCGATGGCTTTCCCACACGTGACTTGTTAACGTATAGGTGTGGGAAGACACAAGAGCTCTGCATTATAGGGCCGAAACACCGAACCATCCCTCTCTTCTATTTGAAAGTCAATGCAAAACCACATCCTCACACTATACGTTGGGCCGGAGTCGTGAATGTCCCCATGTTGGTGGTACTTTTCCTCGCCATAGCCATCAGAGCACCGGCTGCAAAATCCTGATAAACTTAATGCAATTCATATTTTGTGTGTTTGCGCTTTTATTTCTCGTTTTCGCAATTCGCTTGGCCAGAAGTTGGTGATGGTGATGCTGCTAGTGCCGGTGCCGTGACAGCAAAGTCGTATTTTGCAATTTCATTTCAATTTTTTCCGGCGTTTCACAGTTTCAACTACATAAATTTCAATTTGTATTAAATTCAATGAATACACAAAAAAGACAAAAAAAAAAAATATTAAACGCTCTCAATCGGGAGTGGACAATGCGAGTGAACTGTCCGAACGGATGAACGAACAAAAGATTTTGCAACTCGTCGAGGTTGGGATAAGGTTTAATTTTAAAATTAATGGTTATAGGTATAAAAATTGAGGGAACCAATAAAGTTTTCGCAATTTGATTTTCATTATTGTAAGGCTAACAATAAAAACAAAATTAAGAAATAATTAAAGTTGGTCAAATGGAAATGTTGCAAAATAGTTGTCTATGATGTGAAGAGTTGTATATTTTCAAGTTGTTGCATACAGGAAAATATCAGCAGAGCCAAAAATTCAAATATAGTAGGTACTAGGTACCTATGCGCGATAGGCTGCCGCAAAAGAATACCTTCATATTTGAGAATAATAATGAAGTGAATTTTTGAGTGGCTGAAATTCTAGCTACTTATATCTAGCAAATGAATGACATGATTAGCTTGGCAAAGTAGATATAATCCTTGCCATTTAGTGTTCCCTTAAGTGAAAACATGGTTTTTATTTAAAAACAAGTTTGGTTGACTTATTTATAAAATTGAATTAGTATCGGTATTAGTTAGAATGTTACCTTCAGCCCCACACTCCCTTATATTTTCTTAAGTCGTCAGCAACATTTGTGTATCAAACTGCACCCCAGTAATCAAATAATTTCAAAATAGAGCTACATTATATTGATTGTGATTGTGTAAGCAGGCTGTGCCATTTCCTAAAAACTTTTTTTTTTTGTTTTTAGATTCTATGAGACTTAAGGCCCCGGCCCATAGAACGCGGTGCGTGCGGTAGAAGCGGCGCGGCAACTGATGCGGTGGGTTTTGCCGCGCGCAACTGATAGGGGTGACCCATAGAATCCGTTGCGGTGTTTTGACAGATAAATTTAGTCAAAATGGGGGCGTTCAAAAATCGTATCCGGATAGCTTGTTGTTGTTGTTTACGTGTGGGAAATCGAAAAAAATAAGTTATAATCGTCTAGCAATGATATTTTGAATGTTTTTCTGTTTTCAAAAGTCGAATTTTAATATTTCACAGCTATTGTCTGTTGTCGATCGTTCAAAAAGGTATCTAAGATATGGCTATCCGAGACAGGCTATCCGATATGTTATTGAACGCGCCCATTGTCACTTTTTCCATATAAGAGAAAACTTCAAATTGGTTGTGACTGCGCATGTCTCTCTTCTGTCACCGCGTGAGAGCCGCGGCAAAGTAGAAAGTTGGGCTACTCGGCGCGTTCGGCGCGTTGCTCGCGGTGCTTATGGGTCACCTCTCATAAGAACGTGTGTATTTAATCGAGCTGTCAGTTGGAAGCGGTGCCGCACGCACGCACCGCGTTCTATGGGCCGGGGCCTTTATTTGCCTTTTTGACATAAGAACTGACCCAATATGTTGCAAAAAACTATAGGTATGTATCTTTACGCGGGATCCCAAAACGTGTATCGATTTGCTCTCAGCAGAGATACTAAAAAACGTACAAACAATTTTGTTTCAGAAACGTGTTAAAATGAGCTCGTAGCAATGTTACGTTGCATATTTAACATTATTTTGAATTTTCAAACCAACAAAGAAAAATTATGCTTTCCATTTATCATTTAATTTCAAATATAAATTTGAATTCAATCGAAATGTTTCGATCAGCTAGTTGATTTCACAAACAACCGATTTGACAAGCAAGAAAGTGCACGAGCAAAATGTTTCTCTTACTGGAGGGGAAGTGACAAAAAAGGAAAAGCTCTGCCACTTTTACGTCAAATAAAAGTAAAGATACACTTTTCGGGATCCCGCGGGATCCCGCGTGTGGTGTGAGTAAAGATACAAACCTAAAGTAAAGAAACAGACCTTATGTATCTCGACATTCTGATTCTGCACCTCCAATAAATTGAATGTGAAAATTTCTAAAAAATGAAATTTTGGATTTCTGTTTGTTTACATATTGTATGTATTATTTTGATAGGATAAAAAAAAACTGTCATTTAGTCGCGCAATAAGGTTTGATTTTAAATATTATCACAACCTTGTTTGTTTCCAATCTTTCATCAGTAAAAATCGATTGATTTTATTATTAAAAATTTGTTGTAATCCTTTGAAGAGCTGAAGTCAATGATTCTGAATCCAACTCTTTGTATTCTTTTGTGTTTACTTTCTACTGTTATAAGTTCACTCATAGCACAGAATTACTTTCCAAATGAATTAACATGAGTAATGAAGCTCTTGAACCTCAACTTATTTTGTTGCGGGCTCTTCCAATAGGTTTGATCCTGACCATTGCTTCTGCTAGCAATAGTAAATAACAACTGAAACAATCTTCAGGTTTGAATTATTTCTTTTTGTTGTTTGTTGCTTTGCTACATCGTTTACCCGCTGATGAAAATCATGGGTCGGGGAAGAAAATTTCTTTCATCCTTCTTAACATTTTTCCACTTGACTTAAAGTGATTTTCGCAATTTTCTTCTGATATTGAAGATGTATTTTCGTCGCAAGTTTTTCTCAAGTCTTCTTGTGACAAGGTCTCTGTGACTCCTGTTCTTTAGTTTATTCAATCTCAAATGCTTGTTTGTAGGTATTTTCCCATTGGGCTGTCCTGTAACTAAATATAGGTACATGGATCCTAATAACCTAATAAATTCGTAGCTGAAAAATTGCAATCAAATACGAATAAAATAATCATAATAACGTTAAAGACGTGTTGAGACGCTTTGGTCGTGAATAATAATTTAAACAACAGCGCATCTGGTGCTAGGCCATATATTTGTGCAATCACTTCATATTGTTTATGTGCGCGCATCTCTGTAACTAGTAAATATTTGTCAGGCCTGACTAAGTTAATGAATTGAAATTTTGTGTATAGTATGCATTTCTACTATACTTTCTGTCTGATGAGCGAAAAGTGCCTCTTATAACGGTTGATTTACCATCAGCTACTTAAAATAATCTAAACCTATTATCAAAAAGCTTCTGACTGTGTTTGTTTCCTGCCAAAACTCTTACTCAGAACTCTTAAAAAATCCTTGTGCTCATATTCTTGCTTTATTCCTATCTACCTATTTGTTTCTAGCAACTCCATGAAGATTTTTTTAATTACAATATTATTTCTCATCACATGGAGCTATCTCCCTTCTTTTACTCATATTTAGACTTTGTAATTATTTCTTAATGAGTTCAATACTAAGCCCTAGGAACGTCAAAGCTTTGTATATCCCTTCCGTAAATAATTTATATGTTCCAATTTTCCCCCTCTTTTTTACTTCGAAGCAATAACAATCGATCAAAATGTCGGCTCAAGTAGCCCAGCATCTCCATATCACCAGAAGCTGGGAAAACAGGGTAGTGCAAGAGGGAAAGTTAACGAACCGTATTAACGACTGAGAAGAACTGATAGGACGTGAATATAAAAAAGGAGCGGAAGCCGAGAAGTTTATTTTTCCTGTGCGCTCGTTTTTTTTTTAAAGAATCTAAATTCCATTCTTCTGCCGTCCAGTACCTAGCTATTATTCTGCCCTGCTAGGACTCTCTAATTAAAATTTTCCTAATGACTCGTTTAAAGAACTTTGCTTGTCGTTGTCGTCAGCGTCAAAATCATCGGTTTGGGTAGAAACATTTTTAATTAATCAACGTTTCACGGAATTTGTTTTTTTTTTATGTTTTGCCCTTTTCCATGAACAAGGACGTTATAAAAATAGCAATGATCTCGCTTGCTTTGTTTTCCTTGTCTTATGCCTTTTTGCTGAACGAAAATCAGATAATAGTATTTCAAATTGTGGATTGTGTAATCAGTAAGAAAAAACTATGTATAGGTACCTACCTACAGCTAAAATAATAAGGAGCTCCGAAGTACATTTCGCATTAACTATGTAGGAAGGTACCTACATACCAACAAACTTATTTTTCTAGAATCCGAATAGGACACTGAATGGATTCCAGTAGAAGAATGCTGTTATTCAGTGTCAGTATTTTTTCTAAAGTTATTTTTTGTGTTTGCCAAACACAGAAAGGTATTCTGACTTCGTTATACTCACCTCATGTAATTAAGGTTAAAAATTGCTTGATTTTTCCGGATGGTACGTTGGTTTTGTTGCTGCGCCGCCCGCCACTAGTCAACGAAATTTACTGCAAGGAGCAAGATTTTTGTGGTAGATTCCAAATTGTTGGGCCTGGCACAAGTTTGTTTTACCCATTCGTTAAGCACAAAAAACATGCAAAAAACTTTTTCAATCCAAAATCCTTAGACACATAGGTACTACCAGTATTTGGCAAGGACACTATGTTAAAATTGTTCGACTGAAACAACCGCATCTGTACTTTTTCAATCTACAGTTTCCGAATCGTGGGTTCAGATACGTTACAGTTCGTAAAGCAGGTCATGTTTTTGTCTAGTCCTACAGGAGCAAAGTTATTCTGGAACATGTGTTAGAGTGTAAGAGTTGTTTCTTTTTTGGTTCCTCTTATGAAGGTCTTGAAGGCCAACTCCTTCCTTTTCAGGCGCTCTTTGGAAAACATTGTTTGTTTCCGTTTTAAAAAAGAAAGAGTAGGCACCTAACAATTCATATAAAATATATGTATAATAAATGGTTGAATTTCTTGTTACGTTGAAATTAACTGATTATATTGGAAACCATGAAATTCTTTTCATTAAAAATTGTTGGTGCGCTAAATTCAGATGAAATGTTTTTAGTTTTAGTTAAACGTGTGATTTAATTAAATAAACAAAGTATTTTCAAATGTGTAAGGAAGTAGTAGTACCTATGCCTATATATGCGTCACACTTAACCATGAGTTAAGAACCATGCTATTATGCTAAGAGTTAAGAGCAAAGAGCTACAATTTTTCTAACATAGGTACCTATTACTAAATATTCGACCCTTTTTAATTATCTAATTATAATTTTGATTTTTGGAAGGTATTAAAGAAACTTTTTTTAACGATGTTGTATTTAATTCGGTCAGAGGTAATTTCTGAAAATCCGGCTCAACTGCAATTTCCTATCGAAGTTCCAAGACATTTTCAATTTCTATTTAAAAAAAAAATGATTATACATAGGTAGGTATATCTAATTGCAATAAAAAAAATACTTCAGGTCTTCAAGTCAAGCAAACTTTTTTAATAGTATGCTTTCAGCTGTATAGCAGCATCTAAAGGAATATTTCTGGAACTTGAATAAACGGTCTGTTATAGTAACTACACTAACAACTTTTTTTTAGTTGCTTCTACTTCTTTACAAAACAAACACATAGGTACATTATCTACTATACCCGCTAAAAACAAACAATTTTTCCCATCTTTCATACCTACATGTGATGTGTATATATGTACGTGCTTTGCAAGCTAATTTCATTTATAATCAATATATCACTCGAAGTATGCGCATACGTACACATACAACATTTATCTTCAGAGTCGGCATTTAATTCAGTCATTTCGAACAAAGCTGGCGAGCATCAAAAGGATCTTCTTTTTTTTTCTTGATTGTATGAACTGGCTTATTTCATGGCATCTGGTTCGTTGGAATTCGTTCAAACGTGACAAATATACCACAAGCTGAAGAACATCTGTTCATGATTCCCTCTCAAAGTTTGGAGCTACGAAACGGTGGTCTTTATTTTTGCCAACATTGATCGGGTTCGGATGAAAAACCAAGCATTTATGTTTGTATGTAAAAATGTTTGCACCAACAAATGGCTTGAGGAAAGGAAGTTGCACACGGAATTTACGGTATGAACTTTCGACAGATATTAGTTAAATGTTCCCCCACATCCATACATTTCCTGTACCTACATACTACTCTTTGAGACCTGATTCAAGACATTCCGGTTGATTGCTTTGGAGAACATCTACAAAGGTAAATGAAGTTCATGAAATGTGAATCATCAATCTTCGGAGCTGTGGAATTTAAAAAGTCTACACACCCACGGTACTGAAAATCCATTTCTTTAAGTGGTATCTCTCGATGGTACTGCAACTGGCCAAAATGATTTATCTTTTATCAAACCGGGCGCTGACTTAATCGCAGCACAACAATAGGACAATTTTACCACTCTTTTTTTGTACATTTTCTTTGTTGCTATCCTTGGTCCTTATCATTTTCTGTCTACAAAACTATATATTAAACTAGACTGTGTAGTTGGTTGTGTAGAATGATGACAGAATTCGCATATGTATGCACTCATGTCTTAAACAAAACGAAAGAAAAAAAAACGAGACATTTAAGAGGAAAAGAACTTTCGAAAAATATGAGAGAATGCAGGGATAAAGATAAAATAACACGAGGGGGGAATATTTACATTGTACATAAGTGAACAAAGTAAAAAATAAAAATGCGGCAAGAGGCAGACAAGAGATATTAGGTTGAAAAATGATTCATCATGTCCGAATTTATCTAAAGTCAAATAAAGAAAGATACAAATGAGCTCTTTTGTTAGAGTCAAAAGAATGTCATTGAAATTTGATAAGGAGATTTTATTATCTCTTGATATAATTTTCGTGTACCTAACCTACCTATCCATGCATATCAATATAATTCATATACAATACATACATGTATAATATACAGGGTGTTTTACCAACGGTTCGATAAGAAATCAGGACGCATAGATTGGGTCAAGACAGGAAAAAATCGCCTCGGAAGAGGGATCTAAAGCGGGAAATATACGATACAATAATCGTACTGATAATCGTACATCGCATGAGATGATTGTATCGTGTGTGTGCATGAAGTGAACCGCTGTACCGATGTCGCAATGTCGAATGCCTTATTGAACTCAAGACCAAACTCGATCGTATGCGGACCAAGTTGCATACGACGATTGTATCGTGTATTCTCCGCTTAGCTCCCTCCGTTTAGGCGGGAGGAAAAAATATACAGGGTTGTCCGTACTTGGTGTATTATCCTTTGGGGTGTGATTCTTGGTCATATTCTAAGAAAAAAAATGTTCTACAGTAAAGCTCAATTCTCAACTTTGACATCACTTTTTGACAATTTAAAAAAAGGCTAACTTTGGTGTATTATGACCTATGTTAAATTCGGTATCTCTGTCCATACTAATGGTAGAGACCTAATCATAGTCTTAATTTTTTGTAGAAATAACAACCTTTAAGACTATATTTATTTTAGCTTTCACAGGTTAAGGGTTGGCAGATTTTCAATTTTAAGTGCTGTTCAAATTTTCTTCCCGAAACAAAGGGACTTTGAGGTCATTTTTTTTGCAGAAAATGCCTGGTAAACATAGAATTTCTTTGATTTTAACAGATGAACTAAACAAAAATAAAAAAAAACTCAGAATTAAGTGCACTCAAAAACCCATACATTTTATGATATTTGAAAAAATACAAAATGGGTAAAATTAAAAAAAAAAAAGATTTTTAAATTTGAGGTTTGTTTGAATAAAACAATAATATGGGCACTTTTAGTAGTTTTTTTTATGTATTTTTATACAAATACAGTTATAACAAGTTAGCCTTGATGTCAAAGTTGAGAATTGAGCTTTACTGTAAACTTTTTTTTTTCTTAGAATATGACCAAGAATCACACCCCAAAGGATAATACACGAAGTACGGAACACCATGTATATAAAAAATTGGCTTAGTTAAAAAAAAAATTTACTACCTATACCTATATTAAAAAGCCACTTATTTTTTAATTATTTTTGAAGCTAATACTATGTTTTTTTTATTAACATTCCAGTTCATGTTAATTCAGTAAATGGTGTATAAGTTTTAAGTAATCAGGTCTCAAAATCAAATTTAAAAAAAAAATCGTTTCTTTAACCGAACGAGACAATTTTTCCTTGTTTTTGACAAATTAAAATTACGTAAAAGCTAGGTACTTTTATCCAGAAAATCTAATTGAGTGATGTTTCCGCTGATTGGACTTTATTCTCTGAGAAAAAAGAGGTTTTCTGGAAAAAGTAGGTACTTTTCGTTTCTTTTTCAAAAATTAAGAATGATTTTCGCGTTTGGGTTTGTATTTGAATCAAAACTAATAAGAGGATTATTTATTATGTAAAGAAGAAGCTATTTTCATTTTATTTTCAAAAATTTGACTTTGAGACTATTATTTAGAAATTATTCAACAAAAAAGCACAATTTAATTTGTTAGATTTATATTTGAAGTTCACTTATACATTCGTTCGCTTCTGAACTCGCTTATTGAACTTTACCTTAGGCGTTTTTCTTTTTTAGTTCCGAACAGAGAAGTGAAACGTCAAGAACGTAAGAGTATTTCTTTTTCAGTTCAGCGACATCTGAACGCTCAAAATGCTTTTCTTTTTTCTTCAGAACACTACGCGAGCGCGCTCTACGTGCTCGAAATAATATGACGGGGCATCTAGAGCAAGAGTCTGAGCGCAGCCAACTTCACATAGCTCAGTTCAGATCACGTTCACGCTGTTCGTTCTCTGTTCAGTGCACTGTTCGGAACTAAAAAAGAAAAACGCCACTTGGGTTCACCCAGATTTCCTTGACAGCCTTAAGGGTTGTCAAAAAAAAAAAAAAAAAAAAATGACCTGGGGCCGAATCACCGCATTAATGATCGAATGAGTGAGTACTATTTTTCTTCAAATTTCACTCCATATAGGTACCATATTACACAAAAAGTAAAAGAGTAAAATACTGGTGAAAGAATGTCAAATTGTAGTACTTAAGTGCTTGCTAACGTGAGAAGTAATTCGAAAACTTATAAATTAGTCATGTATTTGTCGATAGCGCGTGTGGTAATTCGACCCTTGAATTTCCAGTTCTCAAAAAACGATGAATCACAAAGTCACTACACATCCCTGTCGCAGTTGAAGAAAAATACATGCCATTTGACAACCCTGTTCATTACCTGATCTCACCCCACCAAAAACCTATTGTTACTTCAGAGCGAGTTGAAAGTGCTCAAAATACTCTCAGTTTGTCATTCAAGGTGAGTTTAGGGTTTTCAAAAAACGCTTTTTGGTGACCACAGGGCATCTCCAGGGCCTGCTTAACGAACAAACCTATTTGGTTTTGTTTCTAACTTAAGAAAGTTGCATATCACGACTTATTCCTAGTATCTACAAATTTCAAGTCATAGCCTCTACCTATAAAAAACAAACCAGGTAGACAGATGTTGTGTGGTGCTTCGACCAGCAATGACCCCTGTTGACAATATTATCTTAAATAAAATGTCATGATTTTAAATAGAACAACTATTCTGCAATCCCTTACCACAAACTTAACGGACGGTGACAGTTGTTGTAGCCAACTTCAGTTCTGCCACAAGCAAACTCGCTGCACTCATGTTTGCGTGTTTGTAGTTGGCAATGGTAAACCGAGACAAGTTGACCTACGTCGCCTTCATAAATGGCACACAACCGCAAAGCCACGCCGACTTCTTATGATTTAAATGACTTTTCTGATGCATTTCTTGCCCCTCGCCCTCACTCATTTTTTCTGTTTCTTTTCACTTGGGATTTGATATTCTGCAGAATTGTTTCGCTCCCGGGTATCCCAGAGATTATCCTTCTGCACCAGTTGTGAATTTTTGATAAGGCCAGGAGACAGTTGCCCTACAGTTCTGAACTCAATTTTTGAGATCACATTACAATTTCATATTTTTTTCTTTGACACAAGATACCTGAACTGTTAATCTTAACTTGCCGAGTAGAAAAAACTTCGATGGACTTTCTGGCATAGTTATCTCTATTTGAATGAGATTTTACCCCTCATCGTGCGTCCTTACCAACGCATGCCTACCTTGTACTTATACAACTTTAAATAGGTAACTCAGTGTGAGATGTGAGTGCACTAAAATGATATCGGATCCACAGTCCAGTTAGGGATTACTTTTGCACAACAATGGAACGATGACGGGAGTTTTGTGACAAATAATAAAAAAAAAAAAAAACTAAATGTTGAAGGGTGGACCAAAGTTTATAAGATTTTTTCATCCGGAAACTCAATTTAATTAAAAATGTCCCTTTTACAGTCGACCGTCAGGGGAGGCTGCATGCACTGCACAGAACCAACTTCTCGTCGGCAGCCATTATGATGAGAACAATAACAATGTCCACGATATAGTTCAAAAGTCCAAAAGAACTTAAATAAAAATAAAAAATAAATAAAAAGATTCGTCCTTTGGTATGTGTAGATAGATGACACGGTGGAAAATGAATGAATTATCTCCACGGCATTTTCAATTACAGTTATCCGTCTTATTAAAATAAATTCTTGCTTCCTTTGGTGCAAATTTTGTATGATGACTGGCGGATAACAGTGATTGAAGATGGAAAAAGGTGTAGGCAGACAGCTTAATTTATTTGAATGCAGCGGCAGGAGATGGCTTCAGATGGTGATTATTTTCGTATTGAGACATATTTTCTCAAAGAACAAAATAGTAAACATACATATCCAAAGAGCAGTTATTGGTTGTTTGGAATTTTAAAAATATCGTCTGAAAATGTCTTAAAAAAATATCAAAAATTACGACAGTGGTAGTAGGCATGTAGATATTTTAAAAATATCGAAAAAAGTAGACAGTTGAGATCCGGTGCTCCGTAATCAAAATATCAAAGTTATCTAGTTACATAATTGTTTCCCAAAGTAAGGCTGGCAGCTTTTCCCAGATATCAATACTCTTTGGAAAAAGTATGAAGGGGAAGACGTTGTTTTTCGAAAAAAAAATTGCAGAATTAATTATCCCTTAACCCACTGAAATCGAAATACGAAGTTTTTTCATACGAGTATTTTGCTTCTAGAGTGGTTTTAGGCTTAAAAACACGAATTTAAAGTCCGTTTGTAAAAAAAAAAATTACCTGGAAACACCTAGTGGGAAAAATGAAAGACCGTCTGTAGACTGGATTAATAAGCATAAGGTATAAAAAAAAACTATGTTATATTATAATTCAAATATAAAAAAATTCTTTTTATTGACAGAAAAGTTTTTAAAAAATAAACCTTACCAGGTAAATAGTAAGACAAAACGAATTATTGAGCTACGTGATAATTGGTGAAACAATTTTTGGCTTTCGAAAAACACAAATGGATGTTACATTTCGTACAAAACGTGTGTGTTTCTGATTTTTTACACAGTTTTCACGATTTTTTCGATCCCCATTCTGGAAAATGATTTACACCATCAAATCTGACACTTGCCACAGGATGATCTGCTTTTTTACCAAGAAAATTGCTAGTGTTTGGCTGTGCGGCGGATGATGGACGGTCAACGGATCGCTTTTCAACAGCAGCACAGAACTCTTTCGCAATGCTCAAGCGAAACTCATACATAGTCATATCATTCACCTTATCATCAGCAGATAAGTTTTTTTCTGCGTTGAGTCTCCGATATAAGACGAATCCGTTTGTTATTGCCATGTCCAGAAGATGGTAAAAAATTCGGGTTGCCATATCTTGCGTTTTTATTCGAAGACCATTACGACCCATATAAGAGTCCATTAGATCAACACCGCCCATGTGTGCGTTGTACTCACGTATAATTTGTTGGCAATCAATATCATCATACAATTTTTCTTTGCGGTTGTAACGAGCAATTTTCGATGGCTGAAGGCTGAACGACTGAATTGGATCTCTGGAAATGTTTGATGCCAACATACGTTCAACACAATTTAACATTTTTCGTATCCTTCCACAAAACATTGGTGATATCCACACCGTATGCCGTTCCAACGAATTCCGTTGAATAGCCTCTTTGAGTTTTTTTTCAGTTCTACGCTCTTGTCAGAGGAAGTTTGCATTTAGGAATACGATTCACTCTCACAGTGCCAAGACTATAAATGCCACGAGCTCTAAGGTACACCATCAATGGTAGCGATGTCTAGAAATTGTCAAAGTACAATATATGGTTCACAAAATTTTGCACGGTTTGAGACAATCTTATAACAACATTTCCAGTTGCTCCAATGTTGGAGGTATCGGGTTAAATTATGTCATCGTTTTTGGCTCCGGTATATATCTCAAATCGATATGAGTCGTTTCTGGTTCTCGCTGTGGTGGAATCAATTCTGATACTTCCCCAGGAATAGCAACTCCATGCTGTGGAGCTGCTGTCACCTCTTCATTTGGAGATGCAGTACAAATTCGTTGGGAAGAATCAATAAATTGTATTCAAACTCAGGTTGCTAACATTCATCGACAAGTTAATTGCATTTACAAACGCTGAAGAATCCAGTTGCTGAAAGTAATCGGCTATTATTGCGTTGTCTTCTGGTTGTAGCTCATCAAAACGATAATCTGGATCTTCGATGCTGTCATCAGAATCTGATGCGAAGTCATCATCATAATCAATTGAATCCATTAGAAGTTCAATCTTCAATCTTCATCACTCATGAAAGATAAATTGTATTTTTTAGGCGGAGTCTTTATTTCTTCCGCTTCTTCGTATAACATTTTCTATGAAAAACAGAAAACATAAACCACCTTTTTCAAGATTTAACACGTTTGATTCAGGTACACAAATGATCAATATACATATACATGTATGTACTGACGAAAGAACACAAAGATAAATTTAGGGGATAATTTTTTTCAACTATGCCACTAAGGCCGTCTATAGACGGTCTTCATAAAACACTCACAAAACAACGCAATTTCTTATTTCACAAATCAAAACACAAATACACTGGTCTACAAAATTTCACTTTTTTGAATGCACACAAAAGCGAACTATATTTTTTTTTAAAGGTTTTTGGCTCGCTGAACTCAAATCTGGCTTCATAATTGCTCTGTCACATCACATTTTCAAAATATTAAGCATTCAAGATCGGAAAAATCCAGTTTTTGCTATTTTTGAGCCTATGTTTTAACATAAAAAAAATTTTAACCCAAAAACAAACCATTGCTTTTCCGATGATTTGCTATCCGCTGAATCCAAATCTGGTCTCAAAAAGGCTCTATTACATCAAATTACTGAGATATCTAGCTTCAAAAGTTGCAATAAACGGTCATGCATTATTTTGAGGACTGTTGCAGTCGCGAAAGGAAATTAGAGTCAGAAATTATATTTTTTAAAGATGTTTTGGTGCTGAATTCAAATACAGTCAGAGATTTACGCTGCAACATCAGTTTTCCAAAAAATAAAGCGTTGATGTCTTGACCTTACTCTGGCTATAATCTCAAGACCCTGATGTGACAGAGCAATTC
Organism: Melanostoma mellinum; assembly: GCA_914767635.1. NCBI lineage: Eukaryota > Metazoa > Arthropoda > Insecta > Diptera > Syrphidae > Melanostoma > Melanostoma mellinum. The sequence continues at coordinate 194,745 of OU612060.1, read as the reverse complement.
TGTGACTGAATTTGAATTCAGCACATCCAAAACCATCAAAATTATGCTTTCTGACTCTTATTTCCTTTCGCGACTGCAACAGTCCGCAAAATAATGCATGACCGTTTATTGCAACTTTTGAAGCTAGATATCTTAATAATTTGATGTAAAAGAGCCTTTTTGAGAGCAGATTTGGATAGAGAGCAAATCATCGGAAAAGCAATGGTTTTTTCTTGGGTTAAAATTTTTTTTATGTTAAAACATAGGCTCAAAAATAGAAAAAACTGGATTTTTCCGATTTTGAATGCTTAATATTTTGAAAATGTGATGTGACAGAGCAATTATGAGGCCATATTTGAGTTCAGCGAGCCAAAAACCTTTAAAAAATATACATACTTCGCTTTTGGGTGTAAAATTATTGTCGACCAGTGTAATTTATCAAAATTATATTAGAAAAATATACTTTTTTAAAATTTAATTTGCACCACCCACAATTAGAAATAATTTTCCCGTCTGACTTCACAAAAATCTTGACAGCAATAACCGTAGTCGCCAAACCCTTCAACTCAGTGGATTCAAGATTGCACTGTTAGATTGATTAGTTCAACGACGAAAAACGGTTTTTTTGATTGAGCGCGAGAAATGTTAGATTTAAATATAATTTAGTTTTAGTGATGACCTTCTGCAGACGGTTTTAGTGATTTAAGGGTTATTATAATATGAAAAATATTAACAAATCTTGAAAAAAGCTTTCCAGCGTTGCTTCGCAAAATATATACCTATAAATACATACATAATTTGCATTTAAAGTTTTACAGTCGATTTATGTACAGTAATGAAAGCTGAAAATAAAGCTTAATAATTCGAAAGATATTTGCCGAATTCACTTCAAACTTTCAGAGAATATTTTTAAGAAACTATACTTTAAGAAAATGCAAACAAAAAAAGGACTTTTTAAAAATTCTGACTACCCATAACGCCTGACCCCTTAATATATCCGACCGACTTAACTAACAGCCCATAAACATAGGTACATATTTACTTCTTTTTTCTTTATCAATAATGTTTCACGATTGTAGTTAGCTTTTCTGTTTTTAATATTCGATAGAAACAATTTATAACAAAGATCATTGAAAAATACTATTTAAATCAGAAATAGTTAAAATCTTTTCCTTTGCTGGTATCTACTTTTGTGTATGAAAACAACCCCTAAATTCATTGCTATTGTATGCAAACCGTTCAACCAACCAACTGTATAAAAATCAACAACAATGTTCCTTCGGGCGAATAAAAATGCTTCAAGAGGCCGCTTACTTCGAAGCCCACAAAAAGTTTCGAATCTTTTGAAAATTATATGAAAATAACGAGATAAACTTATCCCAGCGTGTGGTTGGGGCTGTGGTGGCAATGAACTGAGGGTTTATTTAAAGTCTTATCATAGCTTTTGAAGAACTTCTGTGGCGGATCCTGCACCATTGCTGTGGCTGTCTACTCGTTCACAATCAGTAATCAGAGAACGGATAGTTCCATGGCTCGAATTCGAAGCGAAGAATATTCTCCTGGGGCTACTGGAGGTGGGTAGTTGCTGGTAAATCGTGATTCAATGATGGGAAAGAGGCTGGCTGTGAGTTCAAAGCACGAATATTAGAGAAAGAGTCGTAGGAAGAAACCACTCAATCTGCTGAGGCCAGATTACAAGGATTACCGCATTACGTCCAATTATTTCTATTTTCTTAGCATTCAACAAGCAAAACAACTAACAAACAAACTGGTATCTGGGATTTTGACTTGAGATGGAATGACGCTTTTTCATTGTTATAAAATGTAAGAGATCCCTAACTAAAATCTGCGAAAGTCTTTTGCGTCATCATTCCTCTTGCTCATCATCACTCTCCTGCAAAAGAATATCACTTGCCCTATCTGTTGTTGTCTTTGACTAATACCTACCTATACCTACACTTTTGAGTACACAGGCCAAACAGTTTCTTACTCAAATCTGTATTCGATTTAATGTTGAAATCAAATTTCTTTCCGAGTTCATAAAATTGCTTCAAAGTTGAATGAAAATTCGATTAGTTCTTGCAGTGTTAGTTACTTGGCTTGCTTTGATACGTACACGCTTACTGTTATACCAATGGTCATCACCTAATATTCAAATTCAAAAAATGAAAAAAACGAAACAAGAATTCATGATGTACAGGGTGTTTTCCATTTAATGTGACAAATAACCATTACGGAGAGGTTGGGTCGAGACAAGAAAAAATTGTATGGAGGTTGCGTCTCTTTCATACCGTTTAATCGGGAGGGTCAGATTTATAAAATGTTGATAAAATGTCTATACAAAATTTTAAAAAATCAACTAAGTGAAAATAAAAATTCTAATCATTTTTTCAGAGTTAATTGAAAGGAAGTGGGCAAAGTTGCAATAAACCACTTGAACATGAAACAACTGAGTACCAATATCAAGATAAGTAAAACATTTCTTAAATATTTTAAAATTCTTGAACTGTAAGGTTTGTACCTACTGATCTACGATTCATAATCGCTACGTCTGTGTATGTTTGCTCATATTTTTCATAAATATTTATATATGTACGTATCAAACCATTTTGTTGAAAAAGCAATATTGCAATAATAGCTGACTTCATCTATGAAACCCAATTTAATAATTATTAAAAAATGTAAGGCCTCCATTCAATCAATTTCGTTTCATATGAATATACATACATATGACCAATGTACCTACCGTGCTTTTCAATAAATGCAGATGCAGGTACTCAAAAAGCTTTTAAGCGAAACAAAGAATAAAATTCGAAAGTAGGCCCAGAACACAGCCGCTGTGTACAATAAATGTTCATTTTAAAATTTTCACCTAGAAGCAAAAATTAAAATTAATATTTTATAACAAAACTTTTCTTCAGTTGAGAGGAATTTTCCTTCGTTTTGAGTATTTATACTGCAATTCTGTGGCAAAGAAACATTTTATATACATGAAATATTTATTAATACTTATTACCTCAAAGTTACCTCTGTTTTTCTATCCCACAACACTAAGCAAATAAAAATTTAATTTCAAATTTCGTCGTTTCCTGCGCCAAATGAATTAACAAAACAGAATAAGGAACAAAAAACAAAATCTCTGCTTCGTAAAATGTTATAAGTAATGCCCAACGGAAATCATTGTTATAAATAATATATAAATACCTATACTAAACGAGCCACCAGTCTCCGATTTGCGCGTTCCACCCTAATCCCAACTAATCCTGAAATTATTTATGGGCTGTCTACAACATAAAACCTTTTACTTTACTTGAAACATGAGCATAATAAAAAGTTGCCACCACTTTTTGCACCCAACTTCAATTTATTGCCCTTAAAAGTCCATTTTAGAGTAATTTTGCAGCCAGAAAAGTCGAGAGTGGATACACTTGCCCCCGACCGGAGCATCCAAAATACACTTCAGCAATAGTGAGCACCGCAAAAGTCCTCGAGAGTTCCCTCAACCAGCATTATGGAACGTAAACTTATGAAAAAGCTGGCCTTGTGACGGGTGTGGCGCACATGCTAAGGTAAGACATAGTTAATCGTTAAGCATCGGTATTAATTTGTTTGTTGCTTTCCTAAAAGCTTTTTCGGCATCTTAACAAGTTTCCCAACTAGAATGGGAAACGCAACCTGAAAAACCGGCTCTTCTTTCTACCCAACTGTATTGCCTTTGGCAATGCTACGGGTGTTCGGTTGTGTGGTTATGTAAAATAAACGCAAATGTCCGCAACACAAATATGGTTGCTTTTTTTGCCACTCCGCTGCCCACCATGTTGCAGATGATGTTTACATGGTCCACGTTAAAGGACACATCTTTAGTTGTTGGTCGCTGAGTTGGGCAGATCAGTGTCCAAATACGCCCATGTGTAGTGTGGTCAGACGTTGTCGTTGTACCAACTAATAACTACTGTTTACATACATACATACATTAACGTCAAAATCTGTCTCTGACGTTATTTGGTTTGGTTGTGGTTATTTGTGCAGTCATTTCCGCAATTGGGGAAAAGACTCGAAACAAAAATAAATATTGAAGCTCCCGAAAACATTTATTTTTGCAAAAAACACTATCGTCAATCATAAGCAGTCCTTAAGAACGTTTTACAAGAGAGATAGTTATGAGTGACGGAATCTATTTTGAGATGATACAATGAAAAATCATATGAATGCGTTGCTGTAAGGAAATATACACATGTATGAATTCTTAAGAAAAAGAAATAGATTCTCATTATCGAAGGCTACTTTTTAATTGAAATTAAAATTAAAATGTTCTCATGATTAGTGGACTTCCTAAAACAACACATGCAACAAATGAGGCAAAAATATCAAGAAGTAGGGTGCCATATCATCCTCGATCAAAGGCCACTTCACCTTCCATTTTTTTCAATCATTACTTTTTAATTTTTTTCATTTTTGCCAGAAAAAAAGAAATAATTATGAATTATCTTTCTGTTTCTGTTTCTTACTTATACTTATGAATTAGATTTAAAATAAAGTTGCTTTTGTTTGCAATAGAAATTTGGATGAAAATGGATGCCATATAGGTGATTCTTATATAGCTCTGATTTTTACAACTCAAAATTTTTTAAAATCAAAAATGCTTTAAAACTTGTGATCTGGGTGTTATTAGTATTTAGTATTTAGTATTTGGTATTTATTATTTCAATCTACGATCTCTCAATCAACAGATTTTTACAAAGCAATATTCATTACAAAAACTCAATTATAACTTAATTTAGAAATGATTATTTTCCATTAAAATATTTTTAAATTGTTCTCTGGTCTTTTATTATGCTCAAAACTAAGCCTGTAACGTAGCTCTACTGCATCTTTAATAGAAAAGAAGCTAGAAAAAAGATTAGAAATTTCACTACCACGGTACTGACATCAAAATGAAATATTCAGAATATTTGGCTAAATCTCTGAAAATAATAAAGCAAATGATAAATTATAAGATTTTGGTAATTACTAATTATACAGAGACATTGACGGTAATTTCTTTCTTGATTTTAAAAATCTTTCAATTTGAATTTCAAGTTTGGAAGTTTTTAACAAATAAAAATTTAAATTTTATAACTAGATCAATTAAACATCATAATAAATTAAAGCATCAAGGAAATATTCATTTAAATTTTATTTGCTTTGTTTACCATGGCATTTGTAAGTACCGTGGAAGTATAACTAGCCTAACTTAAATTCTCACACGTAATTAAAATGACTGGCCAAATAATTTTGAATTCACAAGTGAAATTAAATAATTATTCAGTATAATTGACCTGAACATTCTATTAACATGCGTGAATTTCGATACCATGGTACTGACCGGTAATTGTATGACCTTTTAAAAACACAACAAATTATTTCTGTTTTAAAATCGAGTGTAAAAACAACCACACAGCTATGAATACAAATAGTCACTATTCAGAATGCCACTATTGCGAGCGACAAAAAATGAATAAAAGATGGCGTTTAAGCGGGAAATATTTTGAATTTGAAAACGGAATAAATTCCAGGACATGAAGCAATGACCGTTATTCCATTCTACTAGTCAATATTGGGATACAATTGTAGCATAATTTGATGAAATGTACAATAGGTTTTAGTAATAAAAGCAAAAATTTAGACTATAATATATAAATTTATGTATTTAGTTCGAAAAACGAATTGCGGACATGCCACGGTACTGACATTTTGGATATAACTATGCAAATTATTCGTGATCCATCAATACTTATGCTTCAATATACATTGTCGACAGTAAAATTCTATCAAATTCATCATAGTTATCATTTTTTAATAAAACAAAACATGCCAAACTATAAATACAGTCCTAGACATAAAAAATCACAGTTATATAAGTATCACCCATATCCCCTGACTTTACACAATCTAAAAAACAAAGGTTTTACCTATAACCTGATAAGAATATTTTCAGTTGCGCTATTATCTGATGAATTTCTTGGTGCACTCGCAATCGAAACATAACGCATGCAACCGAAGATTGGTGCGTATACCTACACTTTTCGGATATCAAATATTAATCTAAAGCAATGAATAATTGATATTTAAATAGAATATTTAACAGCTACGAAACTTTTTTATGCTATAGTGTAAGTTCTAAATTGGTAGGACTTATAGAGAAAGCTTTTGTTTCTATTCAAATGTAAACAATGCTAATTATGATACAAAAAAAACTCCTCTTTATTCATTTAAATATATCCTCGCTTTTTGAAAACAAAAGATGACTATTATAATTTATAACCATGCCTAATGGCGCCACACCCAGCGTTCATTGTCCGATTAGATAAATTGTGTTTTACGATTTTCAATTTAATCAAAATTAACATTTACCATTATCGACGGTGCATTAAATGGGATTCAGTGCTACGTTTTTTATTTTTTATTTTCTCTTCTCCGTGGCCGCAATGTTTGCCAATATTGTGGCGACCACTGTTTTAATTTGCATAATAGCAAATAGGGAATCACATTGAATTTAACATTTCATAATTGAATTGAATGGAACAAGTCAGCTGTGAATGTCATTCTTCACTTCATCAGTGGGGAAAGGGAGAGTAGCAATGAGTCGGGCACAAAAACTCCCAGCAACCCACAATTAACTTAAACCACTTAGGTTATTTGCCGATCGCAGTCACATTAAAATACGTTCAACAACTGGCATCAAATCATAGGAAAAAGGGAAATAGAACACAATTTAAAACTCAATCGAAGTTTTCATAACAAGCACTTAACTTGTGGGTGAAAAATGCCGAACATTTTTGTAAGAAAAAATTAATCACAGTTCGCAGTGATACCGATTCATTTGCTGTTCTTGAAATGTCTTAAAGAAACTCCAATTATTTTCAATTTGTTCAATCCTTTGGAATCCTGACTACCTCGAATAGGGAGTGGCATTGTCCGAAGACGCGAACCTCCCCATCTACATTCAATAATCGATTAACAATTGATTGCAATTTTATGGTTCGTTTCGTCTTGTGCTGAAGTTGGTCGGTCGGTGGTAGTTTTATTCGAATTGAATTGCATCCAGTTGTTCAGCGCGTTCTTCGTTTCCTGGAGCAAAATCATTTGTCGGATACCGAAAACTCACACTATCCTCTTATTTCTGCCATTTCTGTTCTAGTTGTCGAGTTCAGGTGGTTCTCTATGTGTTGTGGTTTCTCGATTCCAAGTTTCCCATAGCCACAAACAGAAACAAGAGACGTACAACACTGACATTACGAAACAACGAAGAAAACTTTCTCGCCTATTGTTAAAAAGATATTCTTGCGACATCACAACTACCTACGAATTGAACATTTTGCTTAAACGAGACTCTTATATATATTGACCGTAGTGTTCATGTTTATGCTCCAAAAGGGTTGCCATAAATGGTTAAATGAAATGTGAATATCAAAAAAGGCGATGTCTAAGAAAATGCTTGGTTGCTCTGGCTAAGAACATAAAGATCAAAAGCTTTTTCAGGCGACGCGACGTGGTTTCCTTTGTCAGTGAACAGTGGGTTGCTTTAAAAGTGTAAGGCTACAAAATTTGCAATAAAAAGTTAATAAGAAACAACTTAAAAAAACATATTTTTAAGCTTAAAAATCAAAACTTTCGGAATTTTCAATAGTACACACATTATAATCTTTACTCAAGTTGAAACATCGTAGACTATATTTCATGCTTATATTCCCACGAGAACTTGATTATAGCTATAAAGAGAGAAAAATACGCAAATAAAAAAAAAAAAAACATTTTCTTTGTTTTTGGTATTTGATTTTGATCGGTCTTAACCACGTTCTTTCCGTGTTTCCCTCGCGAAGTAGGTATGCAAACTTTTATTTAAGGATATAAAAAGTTAGTAGACTCTTAAGCGAGTGGCTTCAAGATCGCTTTTCACTAAGATTTAAATAACACTTTTATTTGGGGTACGAATGAGTCTGGACTTGCCAATTCATCAAATCAAAGACTAGTTTCTATTTTGTTCTTATTTTGGTAAAGAAAAATATTACTTTCCTTTAATGACTAGACAAAAAGTTTCAATTGCAGCAGGCAACCGCCGTTTATATCATAGCATACCCAAAAAAGAACACGGTTAATAAGTATAAAAAACGAAACTATTGTGTGACTATATGGCAATACTGGCTGAAAAAAAAAAAACAATAAACAATGTGAAGCATAGAACAAAGTGGTCGACCACACGCGCTTCGATGAAGCCAACTTTTGATTGAGGTCAACCCAAAAGTCTGTGCAAGCAAACGCAAAGATGAATGCTTTTAATATGATGTGGCGGGGAGGAAAGAGATAAGGGTGGTTTTTGGTTCTACGTAAGCCATTTTAATAGTAACGGTGTGTTGTGGCTCAATTAAAATTTACAATTAAATCGAAAACCATGGAGTGTGCCTTCTATATTGACACAGGCCCTCTATTGTGTTTGGTCACGAAAAGTAATTCAGAACTTGACTGCACTCTGTTTAACTTCCGTTTGGGGAATAGCAGAGCACATTACACCGAATGACAAAGAATGCTAGTCATTCATTTCCGTTTCCCATTGCCTATCGCTATAGACTATAGGGAGACTTGAAACAATCAACGCGGGGATGGGGACAAGTAATATTTTCTTCCATCACACATCCCGATGTTGAGCCCCTCATACTGCTCCTATTGGAATTTTCCATTTCATATATTCTGGCAACTTATTGTCGAAGAGATAACAATGTTTTGTGGTTTGAATTAGCCCAGAGAAAGAGGGGAATTGGATGGATGCCAAATTGCCTGAAGATTTTCCGTTCACAATTCTGTGGTTTTTGCACTGAGTGTAGCAATATCCTGAGGATGTAATTCCTTTTTGATTAAGAGAGTTGTGGACGCCGAAAGTGGAAAGGGCATGGCATAATATGATGTTTCTTTGATTGGACCTGAGCAAACAGGATATGAACTTATTACCGAATAAACTTTTGGTAGCTTTCCAAAGGAGAGCCGTTGCCTTAGAGGGTTGTGATAACTTGGCAGATGCTACGCTTGGTCAAATAAAAAATACGTTTCCAAATTTATTGGGACAAACGATGGCAAGCACCACACGATAAGGCGACTTTAGGTATTGTTAAGTATAGCCTGATTGCTTTTGCTTTATCGATATAAAAGAAGTTTTGTGACCATAATTTATTTTTCAAACGAGGGAGCATGAAAACATTTTTTGCGATATGTCGCTCTTTTAAAAAAAAAACAAACTTGAAGTGTGAAAGGCTTCATTGTCTAAAAATATATAAAAATAAACAAAAGTGGGAAAAGTCATAAAGTAAACGTCTGTGATAACAACTAGTTGATATTTTCTGTTTTGTCCTGTTTCCTAATTTATTTAATTTATTCAATTTTTTAATCTTTATGTAAAGTGCAATAGACTAAAAATAGACTAACTTCTTTAATTCAAATGAAACAAATGTAAATTGACAATAGTCCAATAAAAAAGACCCCCTGAAGAAGTTGAAAAATAATCAACGAAACGTCGGGATAAAGTTTTTAAAAATGGATTAATTTATTAATTGCATAGAAAAGTAACAGATCAAAAAGCCCAATAAAAAACAATCAAAAATTAATTTAAAATACAATTGATCATTTCTTCATAATTAAAGTGGGAACCATTACAAAATTACCCAATTCCAAGAGTAATATAAATAAAATCTACCAGGACATTTGAAAACATTTCATTTCGTTGAAAACCTCTGACGGAGCACGGAGCGTTCACATTCCTAAAAATTTAAGACTAATTGATTTTCGAACACTCAGTCTATAGATCAACAATGTTAATAGGTATAGTTTTTTAACAATGATTTTCTTTTAGCAATTTCATATACAGCTTTACATATAAAACAAGGTGACCCACCCGTTTCTGCAGTCTGAACTTCTTCTTACTCCTTTTCCGCCGCTACGAGCATATAGTGATATCAAAGGAATGACAGCTTTTTCAATTAACTGCTTCACACTATTGGTCCCCTGGTGAAATACGCCACCGTGTTGTACTCAAAATATGAGTGCATAACTCCCGGTTTCGGGCTGTTTAATGTCCGGAGCTAACCAAACGCTGATGTGGTTGCATTTTTCTGCACCAAGAGTGTTTGGGTCTGCCTTTCATGCTCTGCACTAAACATCAATAAAAGCTGTTAGCATTCTTTTCTTCCTTCGGGCTTTGAAGGAAGTTCTCTTTAACATAATATTTGATGGAGTATTCTGAGCTCAGAAGCGGCGGAAGAATTGTTCGGAGTTTACCAGCGCCCACGGTCCCGCGCTTCGAGAGGCCCGCGCATCAAAAAGCCTCTGAATCTTGAAATCATAGAATATAGAAAAAGATGTCTTCTTCTTTCATTCATAATAATCGAAAAATTTTTTTTTTTTTTTAAAACGGCTTAGTGCAATTCATTTCGATCGCTGATCGCTGACTGGGTTAAGTTTAGTCGAAACCAGGGCGTATATAATTCAAAATAGAAAAATCAATTCTACTTTGCCAGTAAAACGTAGTTGATAATTTGGATCAAAAATAAATTGGTTATCTTTTCTAATGGCAAACCCTACATTCATATACTAACTGCCGTACCTACGAAACAAAAAATATATATAAAATTCGATTGGTTCTATGATACCCAACATATTTTAATGCTTCACTCACTTTTGATTCTATGACACCTCTTCAAAACAATGGCGGAGATACCACCTAAAGCGGCGGAATAATGTATATTGAGATCTTTTAAGACTCTCGACTCCGAACGAGTTACAGAATTTTTCTTACATTACGTGAAATTCAAAGAAATCCTTCACATATTATTTTATCGAGATCGTAAGAGCATAATGTATGGCAGTACCTAAAGACCTAATTCCAAAAACCACTCTCTTGGATGCCACACAGACCCAAAATACATATTTTGAAGAAGGTTGATGATAGACATAGATTTGCAGCACCGACTTGTTTCGTATTCTCCATCATTGTTTCGTGGTTCGAGTCCCAACAGAGACCAAAAAAAAATTTGTTACGGGTAGGTATAACGTTCGGAAAGGAATTGGCAATTATCCGATAATAAATTCAATGCCATGAAAAGCACTTGTCGATTAGCCGTTCGGAAATGCGCTAGGCCCCGGGGCTTCGCGCTCTGTTGCGCCACTTTCGTGTGTAGGTTACAAGCATTGTATTGCAAAATTTACTTTATTGTACCTATAATCGCAAAGAAGTAAAACAAAATTTTACTTTCTTAATGGAAATTTTTACGATATTTTTGAATTTAAAAATTTTTAACCATTCTTTTTGACTTGTCGCTCATCTAAGAATTCATATGGAACTATTATGGTTTGGTTGATCGCGTTCATCAACCATTTTACTCTGTTTGATCTCCCGTCTTCTAATTTTTTGTGAACACGTTATTGTTTTTAGGGATTTTAATATAGACTTGTTACGACATAATTTTCGATATGTAAAGTTGTATGTAAGATACCTACTTACCTCAAAAAAGAAACCCGAAGTTCATATTGAAAAATGGACACGACTGGGTTGCACGAACTCAGGATTGTGTGCTAAATACGGTAAGTACAATACACCCGCGAGGGACCAAAAAAACATCACAATTGAATTGACATTTAAAGCCAAAACAAATTGATCAACAAAATTTCTAGTATAATTGACCACCATCTTGAATTTTCTTTACACCGAAAGAGACGTTTAAACTACTCATTGACTCGCTTGAATAAAAGCAAACTTGCAACAGGGCACTTCTAAGAATTTAAATTAACTCTTGTGAAACAAAATGCTATGATATACAAACAATTTTTCAATATGTAACCACTTAAACCAATAAAAAAACTGGCCCTGCCAATGACGAAGAACAAAAAGAAATAAAACACTACGATTGCACACTTATCACGAACGCGATCTTAATGTATGTACAAGAAATTACTTTGGAATAATTAAATAAACTTTCACATTATGATCAGTTGAAGGCAAGTAATGAATTTAATATTAAAATTACACAAATTTACGCTGAAATAATTTATTTACAATCAAACTTCACGACCAAGCCGGCACTTTCCACGGTCAAATGCAATCTGAATCATTTTGTGAATGACATCTGACATGTAAAAGACATCTGTCTCTTTCTACCATGTGTGGAGAGTTTGATGGATAAAATAACCCGAGAAAGCGAAACTATTCGAATTCAAATAATTTCAGAATAATAAATGTAATACAACAAAACAAAAATGCTTTTTCGTTTGCAAATTTTCATAAAATTGTGAATTAATCATCCGCAAATTTTTTTCACAAATCCATTCAAGTGTATGTAGGGAGAAGGAAACGTCACAATAGACAGACATAACTTCAAAGTATGACAGAAATTTGTCTACAGGATAAAACTATATAAAAATATAGACATGGAAAAAACATTAGTGCGGTGATCAAATGGAGGACTACTCTTACCAATCGCTGCTTCTTTGCGTTACGAAGGCAGCTGAAAAATAAAACTCTCCATAGAAAATTCAATACAACCTTTAATAAAACCTTGATGATCTCAGTCCTGCTATACGGAGCGGGCGCATGGACCGTATCTAAAGAGGATGAGGTAGCCCCTGGTTAGGGATTAGGGTGTCCATCATATCCCTTTAAAAGAGAACATTTTCTCTTTTCATGGCCCGATTTCTTTTACACTTTATTCTCTTGTAAGGTCTTTTTTTGTTCTCTTTTTTGACTCACTTTCATTTTATTTACGTACCTACATAAAATTAATTTCACCATTAAATATATAATTCAATCACCTAACCCCAGATGTAGACGTAAATTTCATACAATATGTTGATGTAGTGTAACGAGTATTAAGGCAGTTTACTTCGTTCTACTACAAAAATTCCAAAAGGGCTACTACAAGTTGATTTTGCTTCTTCTTTAGGACTAAAAAAGCATTTCCAACACGTTTTGTAAAGGGTTCCTAGCCTACTCAATCTAGCTATTTTTACTGATTCTTCATTAGCGCGGCATTAGTAGGTTATTAAAATTAGTTTCAAACACTGATATTAAGCTAAATTTATTTTAAGAATCAATAAAATAATTAATTCATATTTAAGTTCCAGTTAAGTCGATGAAAATGAGAAATGATAAGTGACCTTGGTAAACAACCGCAGTCAACTATCAAAGCCCATAACAAAAGTTTTATGTGAAGAAAAGTGGTTCGTGAAAATGAACTCAGCTTATTAAATCAATAAATCAAATGCTAAGTCAGAGGCTGTTAAAACTGTAATTAGCCTTATCAATGTGGTCTTAGACCAGAGAAGTTCACAATAGACCAAATTTTCACATTACGGCAGATCTTGGAAAAAACCCGAGAATATAATATCGATATTTACCATCTCTTTATCGATTTCAAGGCCGCGTATGACAGTATTTACAGAGACGAGCTGTACAGAGCCATGTCTAGTTTCGGCATCCCTGCAAAACTCGTACGACTATGCAGGATGACTTTGGAGAATTAACGCTGCTCCGTCAAGGACGGTAAAGAGCTCACAGAGACCTTTGATGTCGAAAAAGGTTTTAGGCAAGGCGACAAACTGTCATGCGATTTCTTCAACATCATACTTGAACAGATTGTAACAAACTTAAACGTCAACACCAGAGGAACAATCTTCAAAAGTCTGTACAATTACTCGCCTACGCAGACGATATTGACGTAATGGGAAGAAAAAAGCGTGATGTCATAGGTGCTCTTGCGAGTATTGAAACAGAAGCGGCAAAAATGGGTTTGATGGTTAATGAGGGCAAAACGAAGTATATGCTGTCATCAAACGAGGACACAGAACATCTACAAATTGGACAAAACGTCACAATAGACAGACATAACTTTGAGGTAGTTCGTCTACCTAGGATCCACTGTAGACACGAACAACAACATCAGTGCGAAAATCAATCGGACAACAACTCTTGCCAACCGTTGCTTCTTTGCAGGGAAATCGCGGAAGGGGAAGACCTCGTTTTAGGTGGCGCAATCAAGTGGATGAAGATTTCAACCGACTTGGAGTGCGGAACTGGAGAGAGCTCGCAGCTCGAGAGGCCCAGGTTCACCCCGAACTGTGATGCCCACCTGAGTAAGTAAGTAAGCCTCAAATTTGTGATAAATTCAAGGTCATCAGGATATTACCATACAATTTCTGTAATTACACCTTACACCTATCTTCTTATACATAAAAATAAATAAGTCTACATCAGTTTTAAGTACCTACATATTTTGATTTTATGAATATTCGAATAAATTTTATTTCCTTTTGTCTTAAATCTAAGTACTTAAAAAGACAAGAGAGTTTGGTGGACTTCATTAAACAACAATAAAAATAAATGGAAAGAAAAGAGTTTATTACTACGACTAAAAGAATTCACATTACATACCTATTGCAGTTTTGGTTGCAAAGACTGTCGGCTGATACACCAAGTGACACAGCAAAACAATCAACTTCGACAGTATTGAGGTGACCAATCTCTCAGAACAATTTTAAGTTTCTATAATTTAAATGCAACAGAATTGTGTGCAAACTCACCACTGCAACAATGTAGATCTCTCAAAAACACTTCATATACCTACTTTGTTCAGATATACGTAAAATCACATGTTATAGGTATGTTTATTAAATCCGACGCACGTAGGTATAAAAATGAGAATGAGCGAAATATAGCTTCTTTGGTGATAGTGAATTTTTAGTTTCCGCTTTTGATTGCACTTAAGTTAGGTACACTCTAAATTGAAATTCAAATGATTTTTTGCTTTAAGCTGGGCTTTATATGTACATTGTACCAACAACATACATATAAGTATCAAAGCATTCCCGTTTTCATTACCCTGCGTTCATTTATTCATATCATGTCCTATTTCCTACAACACATATACGTACAAATGTTTGCTCTAAAGAACTCACCGTTTCTCTCTTTGACACAATATTGACAATATATTTTTAATGAAAATGGTATGTATGCACTCTTCCAAATCAAATCTCGTCTCATCTCACACTCACATAACCTACTCGGAGACAAAATTGCATTTTTTGTATGAAAAGCTGAACAGGAAGGATCAGAACTAAAGAAGAAAATCATTAATAAAAATAAAAATAAATAAAGGACTACCCAGGCAGAGATCATCTGGATTCCGAATGGTTTTGCATTCAGGGACAAGCAGACAAAAATCCAATAAATATTTCATTCGAAAGGAATTTCTCCAGAGCGAGCGATGGCGACCGTGATAGTGATAGTAGTCTGCCTCAATACCATCCGACTCCTAAGCAAATGTCATTCCTGCCTTGCCAAATGCAAATTCGTAAAAAATACAAAAAAATGCCATGGAAAATAAAAAATGCATACCCTCGGGGATCCACAAATACACTTGGAGCTTTTCTGGATATATCATTCTAGGCCAGCCTACATCGAATTGAACAAAACACAAAACGGTTTGAGAAATCTTCAACTATTGCCGTTCAAGACCTGATACACACCTGCGAGCAACACTTTGCAAAACCTATTAAAGGACACATGTAATTTTACATTGGAATGTGACTAACACCACCTTCAAATAAAACATATGCAAAGAAGGTAAATGCATTATCTTTACCTACCTCTTTTTGCAGGAATATTCTTTTTTTGTGTTCTTAGATTAAGGGCCCTCCATTCAAGAAGAAATGAATTTTTAATGCATTCGCCGAGGCAAATGTCTACATAGACAGATGGAAGTGTATTCTTTTGCTTCAAGGATGCCCTGTGTTGACTTTGCATTCCAACACGAACGTTAAGGTGGAGTGAAAGTTTGCTGTAAGGAAAACAGAAAAGAAGTTTCGTTCTCCAAAGACATGAAACATTAATAGTTGTGGGCACGAAAACAATGGAACACGTTTTGCTTCTACACCTGTTGTTTAAGCACTTAAAAATGCATTAGACATATGTACAATGTACAATTGTACATCCATAAGCGATGCGATAGACATACGTGCAAGGAATTCTCCATATATATAGCGAGAAATCAACCAGAAGACCAAAACATTTTCATTTTTTTAAGAAAAATTGGAAGGTTTGATTGTACTGGTAGAACTAAACTAATATTGTCCACAACAGACATTGCAATGATAAGGCAATGCTCTACTCTATACACCACACGTTGAAAGCAGAAAAAATGTGCTCAAAATAGATAACTTATTGATTTCTTTTTAAATTGAATATTTATTTTACACTTTTTTATTTCATTTCATTTCATTTAATTATTCAGTACATTTAGCCTTAAGATTGGAGTCTTATTTTGGCTCAAAACTAACAATATATAATTATAATAAATTGTTCAATTCATTTATGTATAAATTAATATATGGTAGGAAAAAATTTCAATTAAGAGAGAGCAGCATTAGAGAAGGAGAGAATAAAGTTACAGCTAATAAAAAGTGAGTTAAACTAATCAACAAAATGAAAACAATGAAAACTTCAGCTTATCGAATAAATAGATTGGCATCTTTGAACGAATTATATTAAAAATATGTTTGCAAGTTTCTAGAACGAAGTACGACATGAGTGGCATATTAAAAATACAGTATAAGACAGGTGGGATATACATATGGTCAAATTTTCTAAGAGCGTATGAAACGAACACAAGAATTGAAAGCAACATTTAGTTTTTGTTTACTTATTGAGTCCATCCCAGCAAAAAGTGGTAGGCCATAGGTTATAAGTGGAGCTATTACAGATTTTACTAGAATTAGCCTAGTATTTTTAGGTACAAAGTAAGAAATCCTTCACAGGTGCATTAGGCAAAGAAAAATTGAGCCGATAATTTTATTCACATGATTATTCCAAGTCCGAGTCTTATTTAAATTAATTCCCAAGTTCCTCACAGTTGACTTGTAAGGAATAATATGATTGGTTAAAAAGACTTTGAGAAAATTACCCTCATCTAAACTCTTTTTGTAAATAAATTGATTGAGATTTACTCGGGTTGATAATTAGGTTATTTTCAACGGACCACTGATATAAGTTATTCATATCTACATTCAGATTATGTACCCATCTTACAGCAGCCCTAAATGAAAGTGTAAGTAAATTTGAAGATCATCTGCATTATACATAGGTGGCAGGAACTAAATTTAATTACATCGACAATATCATTAATGAACATGCTGAAAGGAATGGGGCCTAACAAGGATCCTTCCGGGATTTCCCAAAGAACTTAAGCTGTTTGAGATGCAGTTGCACCTATGACGACTGCTTAAAAAACTATTTACTAAACCGATGGAAGACGAAGAAAAATTGTATTTATATTTTAACTTATTGATGTGAATATTGTGATTAAGAGATCCAAAGGCGTTAAAAAAGTCTAATAAACTTAAAACTGTTACACTTCCAGCTGACTTACCAGGCGTTGCTAGAGTTTTACTTATTAAAATTATTGCTTACTCAAAATTTTGAAGAAATCAAAAATCGTCTGAGTTAAGCTAAAAATTGCTTAAAAGCTATCCGTTCCCGATTCTGTAGGAATATGGAATGAGATATAGTCTATATTATTTTGAAGCCGGTCCAGTAGATTCTAAGTTCCTGACCCCGGTTTCGTTCCCATAGGAATGTGTGGATCAAACCTTAACTAGAACCATCCCTGGACTAAGCAATATTTACCCTAAAATTTTCATAAAAGCCGTGGGACGGTTTAAGAGTCTATAATAGTAATACTGTCATCTTAATAAACTATATATAGATTTACTAAAATGGCATAGATAGTATTATCTTTTTTTTTTAAATTGAGTTTGGATAAAAATGTTATGCATCAAATAAAATTCTCAAAGATTTTGTTTATAGGTACTATAAAGTCTTATGATATATGTATATACTTATACCAAAATGGATTAAGGGGAAATACGTACCTTATTAACTCGAAATATGAATTTTTATGGGGAAATGTTTGACTTTCATTCAAATATTTTTCACTTTTGAAACCCTCATCCCTCGAAACTAATTCTGGTTTACATGTACTGTTTCTGAATTTTAAAATAACTTGTCGGGTGGAGGACGCGCTTAAATTTTATATGAAAGAGCGAGCATACAAATATTTAATTTGTCCTATGCTTGCATTGGACGATATTTTTCAGTAAAATAATTTCATGTGGCACAAAATCCGATGTTATATTTGTATACAAGCGATTGAAAAACAAAACAAAAATTCAATATGGATAAAATTTTTTTATCTTTAATTTTTAATCGAGAAAAAAAGTTTCTTTCTAAACATCACATTAATGAACACATCCTTTCGAAAAAAATCCTACCAACTTTTACAAAAAAAAAATCGAGTTTCAAAATTCAATGGTCTCTACAATGAAGACCATTGAATTTTGAAACTCGATTTTTTATATGGAAACTTTTTGTTCACAGCAATGCCATTCCTGTTTTTACTGTTGTAAAATACGACAGACAGCAAATTGCTTTGTTGTTGTTCCCCAAGAGATATTTCTACTGTTCTACCCATTGGCTTTAGAGAACAAAAATATTTTTACAATTCATATTAACATAACCAACTTTTCTTTGGTGTAACATAAGTTTTTGTATTTGTATTTGTATTTATTTATTAAACGATAAGCATTTTAAAACAGAGTGTCTTATTAGAAATATTTAGAAATGGAACATTTAAATTTAAGTAATTATTTAAAAAAAGAATTAAAATTATTTAAAAAGAATTAAATTATTAAAAAAAGAATTTAAGGAAAAAGAGTAAAAATGTTGTTTTTTTATAAAAAATAAAGCTTGGAAAATTATATATTTGTTGATGAGCTTAAGTAAATTTACATTATTTTATATATAAAAGAGATGAGAAAAGAAGAAGATGAAGTTTAAGAAAGAAGATATAGAAATAGTTCCAGCATTTGAAAAGGTTTTTTATGGAATTTTCGAAACGTTTGTAGCTATTTATTCCTCTCAGGTTGGCAGGTAAGGAGTTCCAAAGGCCAACAGCGTGCACAAAGAACTGTTGCTTTGAGTTTCTGTATTTAAAAGTAGGGACGATCAGAATATTACTTCTTCGAAGTAGCGGAAAACTAAGCTATTCGAAAAGATATCCAGGAGATTTTATATGAAGAAGTTTAAAAAGAAATATCAAAGTTTGATAATCCATATACTTGTTAAAAGGCATATTAAAAACGGAACCTACGAACTGTTTGTTTAACTCATTTACATCGCAATGACAGCGTTCTGTTGTTTCTTCGTGATACCAAGAGATTTGATGTCTGTCCAAAGTTTTTTGGAGGACACATTGTTGAATTTTGTAGAAAAAAATCTCCGCTTAGAACTTCTTATTTCAATATTTACTGCATTTCTTAAGGTTTTATACTCCTGTAGCAATTTAGGTAGGCTGAATCTTTTCCAACGTCGATAAGCTGTGTTTCTTTTCTCAATAAGTTTATCGATAGCGTTAGAGTACCATCCTAAGTCTTTTCAAATTTTAACTAAGTGGGAACAAACGCTACAATGCAACTGAATGAAAAACTTATGAATTTCGAGATTTGATGATACACATATAACTAACAACCACTTTATTAGATTTTGATAGCATGCGCAATATATTGAATTTAATATGCCGCATTCGCATGCTACTATTACTGGTTGGTTGATGAAAGCTGAATTTTTAAGACGGCAAAACGATAGAGCAGAGTTTAAGTATGCATTGTAACCATATTAAATCAATATTTAAATCGCTTCAAGCAGCCACCCAACCAGGCACTCTTTGTGTAATACATTCATTCAGCCTTATTATGAGTTTCACGTGAACATCTTTTCGCCCGGAACATTTTTGTTCGCCCGGAATCTTAAAAGCTATTATGACTTTCCCCTGAACAAAATTCGACTTGGAATCAGAAAGTTCTTTTCGAAAAAAAGACCACGTTCATTTGCATGCAATTTCCCGTCATTGCCTTAACGTTTTAACATTTCACGGCAAAAATAGCCCATAATAAGAGAATTTTTGCGAATATGGAATTTTTCCCCCGAAAGTCATAATAAGGGAAAAGTGAAATGGGATCTTTTTCGAGGGGAATTAGTTCACGTAAAACTGATAATAAGGCTGATTAACTATTATTGTTAAAAGTGGAAATGCTTTAATTCGTTAATTTGGTGTCAAAACGGCTACACCAAAAAGAAAAATGAAACGGGAGAACATGTTGTTCAGAAGGTTATCGACCATTTATGATGATATGCGTCTTATTCTCTTATTTTATTTACTTTGAAAATAACCAATTTGACCACCCTTGTAAACCGTTCCGCATTTATTTAAGGCTTTTCATATGCGAGTAAGTACATCTACATATATATTATAAATGATACCATCACATCCTCTTCCTCTCCAATCTCGTGTTCAAAAACTTTTGTGAATATACCAACCTATTGATGGAAAAACGTACAATATTTTTAAAGAAAAAAAGTACACAAAACAATTTACAAGAAAAATTTTACAAACCAAGTTATTTAAGCAGCACCGTTCAATGGCTGTAGGAAAAAATTCTGTAAATATGCTTATCAAAATTCAAATTGCAGATGAATGCTGTTTGATTTTAAATTATACATTACGGTTGCGGGTTGCATTCAGTGCTGTTTGGTTACCAACATTCAAGAAGAAAACTAATTTTTAACCTTATATGGGTGTCGGTCATGTCTCATGTCTTTTAGGAGCACGCTGGACACTTTGCGCGTGATTATTTATCGCGTGTGTTTGACCATTCGTATATTATTATTATTATAACTTTATTGATACATAAGTCAATTACATAATCAACAATTGAAAAATAAAGCACTAGCTACCAGGGCTTTCGGCTAGTTAAGATTGTAGGTAGTAACTAAATAAGTAAACCTTTCTTACTAACTTACTTACTTAGGTGGGCATTACAGTTCGGGGTGAACCTGGGCCTCAACCAACATCCTTCTATAACGACTTCGATTTCGGGCGAGCTCTCTCCAGTTTCGCACTCCAAATCGGTTGAGGTCTTCATCCACTTGATTGCGCCACCTAAGACGAGGTCTTCCCCTTCCGCGATTTCCCTGCAATGTGCTTTCGAACACCCGACGAGCAGGAGCGTTTGGGTCCATCCGCTCAACATGGCCCAACCATCGTAACCTCGCGATGCGTACTCTTCTGGCTATGCCCATGTCGCGGTACAGCTCATACAGCTCGTTGTTGTATCTTCTTCTCCACACATTGCCTTCGCATACGGGACCAAAGATCATTCGGAGAATTTTTTTTTTCGAAACGACCAAGGGTTTCCTCATCCGCTTTCGATAAGGTCCATGCTTAAACCTAGTCTTAAGAAAATTTCATTCACGTATTTTATATTGTCATGCGATATACTGTAAGTAATTTTTGAATGTTTTTACCAGAAATAGTGTTGGATATTGAATTTATTGTTTCGCACTGCAGAATGTGTTGTACTGTAATTGTTGGCCTATCGTCGCAAAAATGGCAAAGAGCCGGATGATCCTTGGTGATAAGATGTTTATGGGTTGTGTTGGTGTGTCCCATTCTCAGCGTTGTGTAAGTTCTGATCATTGATCTTGGTAGGTTAGACGGAAATATTGGCTTAGCAGACGTTGGATTGAGTGTCGAGTATATGTGTTGGTATTCAGACCAATCATTCATTTTTTTTTCTGTTCATACAAGCTTTCAGATGTTTTGTCAGATCTTTTTTGTTGGATTGATAAAATGATATCAGGGGCTTGCTTTTATAGAAGACAAGCTAAGCTGTCTGTAAAAATAATAGTTTTTACGTTTTTCGAGGCTGCAAAGCTTTGAGTATAGCGAATACTTCGGCGGTAAAAATTGACGAGGAGGGGTGAAGCAAGCCCTTGCTGATGATAGAACCCAGTTCGTTGACAACAGCGAATGAAGTTCCGTCGATTGTTTTTGAGGCATCGGTAAATAGAAGTTGCCATCCTTGCCTTTCATGGTCTTCCTTTATGTCTAAGAACATTGTGTTGTATTTTGTATATCGTATTGTTGGTCGATGATTTTTTGAGTTTTTCGAGATGGGTGATTGAGGAATTATTTGGAAGATTCCATGGAGGAAGGTTGATTCTTGGCCTATTACTTTTGATAGGGATGTTTAAATTTACTGCCGGGCGCAATGATTTATGTAGGGCTGAGGGGTATTTCGGTATTTTTTGCGTTTTAACAAGTTTTTAATATCGTTGTGAACAGGTGATGTGAAGGGTGAAATTGCTTTCGGGATGATTTGCCAGGTAAAATATTCAATTCTGTCTGTTAAATTAGGAAGTCCTGCTTCTGTTAAGATGTGTTTAATTGGTGTTGTTCGGAAAGCTCCTAGACTGGTTCTGGTAAGTGTGGTCGGTGTGGTAAGGTGTTAAAATTAGTTGCAGAGATGGTTTTGAACATTTCCCGTAGATAGGTAGGCCGTAATCGATTTTAGATAATATGATTGATTTAACGATACTAAGGGTAGTGTTAACATTGCAATTGCTTTTTTTTTAGGAAAGATACTTTACTAAGTTGACCCTGGTAGTGAGGCTTTTTCTTAGACTAATACAATGTTCCTTCAAACTATATTTGATATCAAATATAATGCCTAGGATCTTAGAGTAATTTACATTTTAAATAATATTATTATTGAACTTCACTTCTTGAATATTTTTTTGACATTTATGTTTTTTGCAAATAATATGTATGAGTTCACATTTATCAAATGAAATATTTGGGCCCGATTTCTCGCCCCGTTCGGATAGATTTTTAATTATTTTTGAAAAGATAGTTACTAGACTTTCTAAGTCTTTTAATTTGGAAAACAAGATTAAGTCATCAGCATAAAGAATGTGTCTTGTTTGTGAGTTCAATCTAATGAATCAGACAAAATCGCCGTTTAGCATTACTTTGATTTCTATGAGATTAATTTAACGTCAAATGCAGAGTTTCAAGAACGAACATAGTTTTTTTACCCAATGCAATTCAATTCATTGTATACCTGGTCTGTACTAATAGCAAATGTGCAGTAGTCGCTAAAAACAAACACATCACTCATCCTCGTTCTGTCCCAACCCTCGAAATTTGTTAAGGATATTGGAAATGTTAGCGATTTTGCTATCGACTTAGCTTGTCGGTGGGCCAAAGAGGAGCAGTCAAAATCGCCAGCCGCCAGCTGCCACCCATGCTGATGTGTCTGTTCATGCAAATGTAATTTTGACTGTGCGTTGCAATTGGTGCAGATGACGCTCTGCTAAATGATTCGATATACGTATGCGTATAAGCACTATATTTCAACATAGCGAGTTTGGACATTACCCTTGTTTGGCTTGCTCTACCGTTCATGCAACCTAAATTATTTGCACCCAGTGGGTGCATTTGTGAGCGTGATTCTAACTGCGTTGGGGGTAAATTGAAAGAGAAATCCTGTATTTGTCACAAAATCAGTTTGCTTAGCACTTTTGTGCGGGGCTTTGTTGAAATAGGCATTCATTAAAAGGAGTTGTTATGTGGTGGGTAGGGGAGGTTGGTTCAAAACTATGTACCTATATGTATATACCTAGATAGATAATGTTCTATACCTACTAAGATGCATGTGTAAACAAAAATAATGTTCCAAACGACAACTTTCTGAAAGTATACCAACGCCAACGGCAAGTGAAGAGTGCAAATACTTCTGAGTCCTGACTGCCCCAATTGATTAGGACGCTCTTGTCGGGGATGAGAAGGACGAGCTAGAGATTATTGTTTATTTTGTGCTTATATACCGTTCCACCCTCCTTCATATTTTTTTTAAATATCCTTTTTGAGTAGGGTTGGCGTGGTCGAAAAAGTCTTGAGAGAAGTGGTGAAATTCTCATACGACTTTGAGCTGGCCTTAATAACGTTATCCGCAACAAGTGAATCTATCGTGCAAGGGTGAAATGAGGAAAATTGCTTCCTCGGCATGCGAAAAGATTGGATAAGGATTTACACGGATATTGTTAGCTTATTAGTCACACTTGAGTTGCTACTACTATTTACGTTTGGCATTTTCTTTCTTCAAGTAACCGCACCAGTAAAGTAAATTATGGATTCTGGTCTTGTTGGTTAACAAGTAAAATAAGATGAACTGAGCGAAAATTCTTGGATTGTTTAGAAAAAAATTTCGCGATGTACCTATATATGTAGGTACGGAAATTTTGATCATGTTTGAACAAAAGTCAAGCACGCAGCAAATTAGAATCATAGACACGACTAATGGGATCGTTTATGATAAACCTCTATATTATAGGAGCTCCATCGTTTTCCTCTCGAAATCATATTGTACAAATTAAAGACATATATTTGCTTGAATTGTCAAGGAATCACAGAGTTTTCAAAGAACAGTTCCGCCTCAGAAGATGAATATTTAACACTTATTTTAGAGTGCCAGTATCCGCCTCGTAATCGAATTTGGGAAGCTATAATAAGCTTTTGTTTTCTTTTTAAGTTTTAGAAGCTGTTTCCGAGACTTAGTATGAATAGACAAATTAAAAGTTAATAACAAAATAATTCCACAAAGGTGCAGTTCTAAAAAAAAAATAACTATGACATATTTTCCGCCTATCTTTTACTTTCGCTTTCAGACTCAACGTAAACTGCACTTGAAGCTTTCCTCTGTCCAGTTCCACATCGAATGAAATTGAGTCTTGCCGATGGCTAATTAAAATATAATTCATCATTCGTTGTGTCAATACCTGCACGAGCAGATACGTGTGTTTCCGACACGATAGGCTTTTCGAATGCGAAAACAAATAATCCTGTGACCATGACCATACGCAAACAAATAAATGAATGCCAACGGAATGTAACCTCATTAATGGAAATTACTTATGAATATTAATTATGTGAATAATTTAAATGTGTTTACTTTTGAAATCGAACTGCTTCTGTAGTGGCTGAATAGGGGCGGGGAAACTGTGTTGGATTTGGGTCAGGCGAGAATGGAGATTGGGAATAGGAGAGTTTCGTGTTATAATTAACGATAATTCTTTGAATTTACACTAATTAATGAGTTCTTATTTTCTACTTGATGCGATAATTACAAGGGGTGTCATCATGACAACTGAGGAAGTCTTTCAGTGGGTGTTCTTACAATTCAACTGGGATAATTTTTATACGTTTTCTCTTTTTAGCTTTAATTTTGGACAAATGAAAACACTTTTATATTATATGTATATAGAATGGGTAGGGTATGCCACTGGGTGTTTATTTTCCATGTTTTGCTTGAAGAATTTGCAAGAAGTTATGTATTGAATGGAATTTAAATTGTAGAACTAACAAGGTACATTTACTGAAATTAAAGTAAGCTCTTATATTCATATCTTTAGCTTATGCAAACAGCCGCGGCACAGATAATTGTTTTGTAATATATTCAAGTAACTCTTTAGGACACTCAATTAAACTTTGTGAATCGTCAAAGTCTCTTTCACTAATATGTTCCTATTTTCAAAATGTAAAGGTCACTCGCATTAACCCTTATTGTTATAACTTATAAGGTTATCAATTTGAAAAAGAATACCTACATCAGTGGCGTAGAGGGGGGAGGGGGTATAGATCTAGTTCGCTCAATTTCTTAAAAGTATGTATACCTAGGTAGGAAAAAAAAAAATAATAATAATAACAAGACTTCATTGAATTTATTATGTATGCCATAAAAAATTGTAGTTCTCAAAGATAATATGAATGTTGATGTAAAAGTAAAATAATATTAATTTAAAAAGTAAATCACAAAATAAAATCCAGTTTTTGTTTGTTTTGGATAAAACACTTATAACCTCGTCTGCTGTTATATGTATATTTCGCGATTAATAGGTAGAGCAACCAAACCATTTAAACAATCCTGCAAACAAGTAAACATCCAAAACTAATCACAGTGTTATTAAAATAGACATATTTTTTCAGAATCTCACTTCGTTGGCCATGATTTTTGTATTGTTTTTATTCTCTTTAAACTGGAGAATGTTCTTTCGGGAGTTGACGTTGATACCGGCAGTGTAGCTAATATCTTTAATAAAATTGAGATAGCTTTTTTTCAGGACAGCTATCGAGCGCTTCCAATGAATTCTTAGAGGAAATATTGGATCAAATATCTCTCCCAAGTTTTTAATTCTCATGAAAGAAGAATGAAAAGAACACAAAACCCTTCTAGTATGTTTTCATGGTTTGTAAATTTTTCTCCAAGGTCCATTGTTTTCAATCCTTCTCTCGATTTCTATGTGAAAAGGATTGAAAACAGTAACACGAAAATATTGTTCTGTCGACTTCTGTCCGTTTAATTTTTAGTTGATCCCTTAAATCTTTGGCGAGATCCATAGCTTGGACCAAGTCTGAAATCACTCTTTGAAACTCACGACTTAATGGCAACGAGATTGGGTAAACCATACTTTTATAACCTTTAAGCTAATCTATAACTCGAAATCCATAAGGTTTTTTAAGTTCTTTGCGTCACTTTTCAATGTTCTAATTTGGTTAAAAGTCTGGAACACAAACGGAATTAGGTCCTCAAAATCTTCAACTGCTTGATGTTTTGAGATCTATCTCGTCAGATTCAGCCGCTTTCGCTTATTGTTTTTTGCAGCATACCTATTCTTTTCGGTGTATTGAAATAATTGTAAACTGCTTCAATTGTGGTTAGTCAATCTCTAATGGCTGGTATTTTGCTGGCAACAGATATAGCAAGGTTCAAAGAATGTGCTGCACAATGGACGTATAGAACATGCCTAGCAAATTTTTGGCAAAAAATCGACCAGACATATTGCTTGCTCCGTAGTACCCTTGGTCGATCAAAAAGAAAATGAACAGATCACAATTTTGATGATTTTCCATTATAAGCTTCGCTAGAGCATCACCTGGACAGTAATGTTTGGTAAACTGCTGTATTAGAGATTTTAAGAGAAAAGAATCTACTCATACCTGTCGTGGAAAATCGATATAATAAAGAAATTCAAAAGATTAGGTGACTCGCCGAAATAATAATTTTTTTCAGATGAAGTTGACTTTGTATTTACCCCGTAGAATGTAGGTATAGAATGTACTGTAACGAAGTTACAAATGTACACCCTACCACCAGCCAAAACACATACCATTATTTTCACATGATATTTTTCACTCACGCCATAGAGCTCTCACTCACTAGTTGTAGATAACTTTATAGGCACCCTGAGAAATACGAGAACAGAGAAGCCAGCCCGTGTTGAAAAGTACCAGTCTCGATGCCAGTATTTTTACTGTTGATGCCAGGATCTTCCTGTTGATGCCAGCGTTTGTCTGTTGATGCCAATATTTTTACTGTTGATGCCAGGATCTTCCTGTTGATGCCAGTATTTTTACTGTTGATGCCAGGATTTTCCTGTTGATGCCAGCGTTTGTCTGTTGATGCCAGTATTTTAACTGTTGATGCCAGGATCTTCCTGTTGATGCCAGCGTTTGTCTGTTGATGCCAGTATTTTTACTGTTGATGCCAGCGTTTGTCTGTTGATGCCAGTATTTTTACTCTTGATGCCAGGATTTTCCTGTTGATGCCAGCAATTAAAGACCCGTACTTGATGACTGTGTTGCCAGCATAGGATTAAGGATCTATCAGCGTTGGAACCACCACCAGAATTAGTGATAAGAATTAATAAACATTATATTAGATTAGCTTTAAGACAAATAAAAGGATTGGGCCTTCTTCATAACCGAAGTTTTACTTGTTTTCTTTGGTCGACCCTGGACCAGACGAGCATACCCCAGCTCTAAAGAAAAAAGCACATCACAGTACAATCCTGCGAGTACCTACTAATAAGACTTAATTCACGTAGGAAATAGGTACTAAGTTTCACAGTTTGTTTTCTTAACTTATTTGATTCATGACTGATTGTGTTGAAGAATTATCGATCGCAAGGGGGGATATATTCCCCTGATCCCTCCCCTATCTACGCCACTGACCTACACATTTCTAGCTAGGTACTAAGTCCTTACGAGAGCGAAAAAAACAAATAGTACCCAAATTTATTTTTGGACATAGTGTGTCTCAAATACTAACACAGGTATTACGTCCTAAGCAATGAATGTACACAGCATAAAATATTCAGAAAGTATTACAAAACACACCATCATAATAATGAACTCAACTAAGTTGTTTCCAAAATGAATAGAACCTTTGCAGAAAACTGAAAAAATGGAACCAATTTAGTATTATATCATTATTTCTATTTATGTGGATATGATTTTACATAAGAAAAGCTACCGCTACCTACATTAGCAACCAGAGATAATCCTTTCACCAACATTATAGCTGCAAAAGTATAAGAAAAACTTTCTTCTTGCAGGAAAATGTCACACTTTCATTGAAACTACCCACTTTTATGTACACATACATATACATATATACATATCTATACTTATATTTTTCAAGCAGGAGGAAGGGTATCTACTTTCTGTAATCCCCAACAACGACATCTGTCAGGTGAATTTGACCGGTTAAGGCATATCGACACCCGACTCCGCACTAATTACTTTACGATGTTATAAACAATGCTTTATTAGTATCAATTGTTTCTTACTAATCTAGTTTACTACATTATTCTTTAAAGACAAATTTTAATTTAGTCGAAATAGAAAAATTTAATGGTGCAGAGTACAACAAAACAGTGCCGATCGGTAATCGGCTCTTTTGATTACAATTGAGAAAAGACTTGGTGGGAGGAAGAAATTCAAGGCACCCGTTCTGGTATGAAACACATTATGATCTCTTTTTCTCCAAATCTAGTTTTTGTGTAGAAGGTCTTATTTATTACAATTAAAACCATAGTAACGGAAACAAATTAATACCTCTAAGTTTAGAAAAAAGTGTAGGAAAGAGGACAAAGTAAACATTTTGTTTAAAATACATAAGTATTTATTCTTTAGCTGGTTGTAGTTTTCTTCATTGAACACACAATAAACCAAACATAGCAAGGATACAAGCATTAAATTTGAATTTAAAATCAAACGAACATTTAATTTCCTACTAAAGTAGTTTGGATTATAGGACAGGTTTTACCAACTAATGACTCTATCGTTGTTGTTTCTAAGGAAATATTGTAAAACTTTGAATTTGAATACTGTTAATAATTATGAACTTATTATACTTCACGAAGTGAGTGAAATTCACCTAAGACACCGCAGATGAATCTGGCATATGTGCTATTAAATTGGGGTGTAGGTTGGAGTACCAAGATAGCACTGCTTTGCCGATTAGAATTAAAGCAAAATGTACAAGATAGAACGGAAGATACATAGTACAAAAACCAGGTGGAGCAAGTAAACTTTAAGCTGTTGCCATCTTGTCTGTAGTAATTCCTGAGATTTCATTACGACCAGGGGTCGCCGAAGGTGTGCATTATAGTGACACTAAGAAAGCTTAGCCAATGTGGGAGGATCGCAAGGAGAATGGTACGCTGGTTGGTTGAGTGGAATTGTATAAGTTCGAAAGTTAAAAATAATGTTGAATATTCTCATGCAATGGCTATAGTATAGGTACACAACAAATCCATTTCTGCAACTGAAAAGGAAGAGAGGGAGAGTTTATATGAGTGTCGCCGACAAGTAAGTTGCTACAGGTACGGTAGACATGGACAACAGCAGCGCGGTAATAGGGCGGGCGAAATAAGTTTATCCCAGGCCCAACTGTTGAAATAAATCTCTTGTTTTATGATCCGGAACGACACAAATCTTCCCAAAGAGCTCTAAAGAGACTCAACAGAAATTTATTTCGTTTCAGAGTGAACTTTATTTTTTTTTACATATATTTCTTTTTTCTTTTTGTCTTGTTCTTCTTCTCGTAAAAGTACCCTTTCTAGGTATGTTTAAGGAGAGTAAAGGGTTCTTTGAAGTGGGATTCTGTTCGAATTTTTTATTATTATTATTTTTTTTTTTTTGCTCTGAGAAGTTCATTTGAGTTGCCTTAATTAGGTGAGTCTGCTGGACTGAATATAGGAAAAGTCGTTTTGTGACTTATGTAAAAGATTATATTATTTTATTTATATTTATCTCTTATATTTACTTACATAGGCATATTGAAATCGAATTCGAACTGAAATTTATAATGGAAAACTTGGTACCTATGCTGATTACGAAATATGGACAGTTTTGTAGAACTTCTTTTAGTCTTAGAGCAACAGCTCTCTTTGTAATCAAAGAGCATTTACCTCCATACGGTAACTCAATGTTAGTTTAGCTGTTGATTTAGAAATCGCTTTCAAAGGATCAAGTTAAAAATTAAAATCAACTAATCAAACGGATAAAGCTAGAGGCCACCCACGGATTGACAGCTTTCAGGCGTCAGCAGAAGAAAAGAAGGCTAGTAGTGATCACTTACCGTAAAGGCGTAAATAAGACACTAACGTAGCGAGATGAGAAACAAACAAAAATAACACAAATCTCTTCAAGTTAGATAGCTGAGAGTAAAAAGAGATTTTATTTTGGTTGTTTCCGTTCCATATACAATAAACGTAAATAAAAATTTGAAGATATTTTTGCATTGAATATTAAAAGCGTGTGAAGTTTTTTAATCACAAGAACAAATGATATAGATAGTAGTTACAATCCAAGAAGAATTGTAATGTGCTGAATTACATCATGCTTTATTCCTCTCGAAAACCTGATGTTGTAAATAGAACTAAGATTAATGTGTTCAACACATCCGAAACCTCCGGAATGTGTTATCTGATTCAAATATTATTTTGAGACGTGGAAATACGACACTGACGTTCTTTACATCTCTTGCAGTTTGACATCTAAGCTGACTTCCATTCTAAAAAAGGAAATACCTAAGCGCACAACAAAGCATTAGAAAAGCAACGATTAAAAGGGGAAAGCGTTATTAATAAGACGGATACTTTTTAAATTTAGTTGCAATATCTAATACAATTTTTTCATATTAATTGCATTCTAATATTTCGTTCACTTTACTATACAAAATCATTTCTATCGCGTCTAAGTTTAAAATTGAAATATTGTGTAATTATTCATAATACTGCGTTTTCCCATTGCTCCACGTAGGTAGGTAATAAGTGTTTATATAATATTGTTATTGAAGTCATTTATACCAGCGGAAATAAATGTTACATTGCTTGTTAAGGCACATATAAAATAGTAACCAAGGTGTAAACTTGTCTTTCACATTTGTCTTAGTTTAGCAATCTATAAATTTCGCCGTCAGCTATCATAAATAACATCCTGAAAAGAGCTTGCAAAGTTGCATTCCCTATACGTATGTCAGGACTTTCCGTCGGCGTCATACGATTTTCGGTCGGCAACATTTCATGTGTGGTGGATAAAACCCAAAAGACTTTGATGCTGTGGCGGTGGCACTTCATGTTCTTTTCCAGTGTATTGTGCATTTTTTTTATTATTGAAGTACATTCCCTTGTGCTGTCATAAATCACAAAATAAAACCCATAAATTTCCACAAAGTTTGGTTGTGTGAATAGGGCTGAAAAAAAGGATTCACCAATATCTCCCATTACTATTATCTGATACGGAATAATGGAAAATCTTTTCATGGTTGGATCCACATCGAAGGTAGGTAGGTACTCTGTTCAAATTTACTTATGATGAATTGCTTAGTATCAAGCATTTATTGATGACAATGTACACGACTAGAGCAGCTACAAATTTGCATCTCAGGAGTGGTTTATAGAACTATTTTTGCCTCATTCAATGAATCGCATTTGTAACGACATGACTCGTGTGCTAAATAACTCCTTACTTTAAAAGACGAAAGCAAAGTTGTTAAGCAATTGTATTTTTATGACCTAATATACATCAGAGAGCTCCATGCGCTTATTAAAAAAAATATAGATGTGAGCTCTTAATCAAATTCAACAAAACGGAATAATAAACAAAAAACTACATCTTCGAAGAGTATGTAGGTAGTAGGTACATACCTACAAATATCCTAATAAAGTCAAAAATTAGTTTAACCAAAAATAAATCAAACATTTTTCTCAGAGTGGTGAAAATTCAAGCAATCATACAAATAACTTTTCAGATATTCATTAAAACGACTTCCAGTGCTTATATCTCAAAGTTAAACTCCCAGTTAACTTACAAAAAAAATGATACCAGTGTGCCACTGCTGCAAAAATTTGATAATTCCTTAGCCAAATAGCAGCAACTAACCCATCTTACGAAAACATCTACCTTCAACTCTCGACATATAAAAGAAGCACCAGAGAAAAAAAAACTTTTCCAATTTCCTTTTAAATGTGTCCCAAGGATGTTATTAAACTGAAAATTACAGATCCACAAAAAAAGTGTATTATTACACTTGGCCACTGGAAACACAAATAGCTATACCTACCCTGAAAAAATTTCATACTAAAATGGTCATCTGGCTCTTAAGCGAATGTTCGTACCAACTTAAGTAACTTTCAAGTTTCATTAGCAGCAAATCAAAAGTTTTCAACAGAAAATTGAAGGCAGACAAGAGCTAAAGTTCAATTAACTTTCATTTGTTTTACCGCAAACCAGTCATCCAAGCGAATGCAATTTAACCAAAAGTTTGAGTAAATACAATCATTGGCTACCATCAATTTGAATTTTATATTCAATTTAATATCAAATTTACTATTAAGATACTAAAAGAGTACATTATACTAGTCTGCGTTTCACAAGAACAAGAAGGTTGATAAGCGAAAAATATGATTGTGCACGACTGGGTCGCACGAACTTGCATTCATGTGCTAAGTATATATGTAATATCGAAATCTTAGGGTTGAATACAAAGCTTTTGTTTTTCTGAGTATAATTTTAAGAGAATAAAATATTACTGATTTTTTTTTTTTTTTTTTTTTTTGTTTGAGGACTATGAATACATCAAGAACGTTTCAGTGCTCGCTCTACTTAATATTAGTTGCGATACAGGATTGCCAACTACACAAACATTGATAAATTTATTGAATAAATCACATGAAAAATTAAAAAAAAAAATATTTCATACTCATAAGATTTTTGTGTGCAAGTAAAGAGACGTTATTATTATATTATTATAAACGATTTATTTAAGCGTTGAAAATTTGTTCAAGACCGTTCCGTCAGCTTTTTTTAGTCTGTTTTATATTTTTCACTTTTTAAAAAAAAATCCAACCCAAACCACTTATCGATTTTGAGTAACCGTTCCCTTAAGAGCCAGCTAAGCTTTGTATTATAAAAAGTGATTAAAAAAGTAACAGACGCCACTGAAGTCTACTTAACCATTTCAAATATTCTTTGAACCAATTCCAAACCAATCCCCCTTAAGGTATGTTAACACCTTTGCAAATAAAAGAGTCATTTTATTTTCCAACACTTGTATAAGCTTTCATGAAATAGGTTCTCGGGTATCGGTGGGCTCGATTGGAATGAGAAGCGCATAAAATATTTAAATCACGTTTAAGACGATACATATATGAACTGTCACGTCTTTGGCTGGTAAATCCTTTTCAGTGCTAAGGACATGCTCTTTTACAATGTATACGGCATAACAAATATGAAGACGGGAGGGTAGTCATTTGCAATGGAATTTTATTTTCGCCGTTTGTTGGGAATGGGGACTTTGTGTGTTTTTTTTTTAAGTTTATATTTACTTACTCGTCGTCTACGTTTCATCATCGAACAAAAAAAAAAAAAAAAAAATGAGACGTTATACTGTGCCAATTTTACTACGAGAATGGGTTTGGTGTCTTAACAAATTACGTACACACTGTATTTATTATATTCTTTTTTATGTGAACGAAAAAGTTTTGCATATTACAGAACGAAAAACATTTAAAATTTTTAATTCTCTATGATTTGAAGCGAATATTGGTACTAAAAAATATTAATACACTGAGGGATATTTTTCAGGCCTGCTTTCAAGTTGTAAGTCAAAACATAAGTTTCTTTACTTTGTAGTAGAAGAGAGAATAAATCTATTTACATATCTTCGGCGAAATCGTGTAATTTTCGACCTAATATTAAAAAATCCCTCATTCAATCTACATTGCTATTATATTATGTGCTACAAGGAAATGAGTTTAGCAACATCCTGATCGTCTTCTCAAATGACTTAATAATTTTAGACTATTAGTATGTATTTATTTTTGAAAAATAAGATGTTCTTATAGCGTTGGTCTTCCTGCACTCTCGAGATAACGTCAACGTCGGTTTAATATACCAAAGGAAAAGATTTCACAGTCCGCAAGCAAAACAAATTAAAATTAATTTGTTTTTTTTTTCCTGTCCTTACAAAACCACAAGTCTTCCACTTTAACCAGCATAATTTTCATATTTTATTTCTTTGAGGAAAACAATATAATTTCCATAGCAAGTAAAAGGATTGTTGACGCTGTTCGTGAGGAGGACAGCGAACACTCAACAACGCAACAACAAAAATTAAATCCTTTTCTGTCTTATTCTAATTTTCGGATAATTTACTCTCTCCCATCCTTCGTTGAGCAAATTCAAACAATGAGAGACCAAAAATAAAATTGTATGGTCTTACACAAGAACTTAACGCTTTGAGATCGTCATCACCTCATCTGGCGTTTGGATTGTACCCGGCTGCCTCTATGGAATCCATAACTGCTAAGCGATGCAAAACGAGTTGCGTCAAAGATAATTCTTGCAGATGAGTATTCCTAAAACGCTAGCTGGCTCATGAATATTCATTATTATTTAATATTCTCATAAAATAATATCCCCCTTCCTGTACATAGTGGTTCGCACTGGAAATGTCTTCCTGTCTTAACAGAGTGCCACCACTCGGGCGCATTTTGGATAACAGGTCGAGCAAGCACTCGTTTTGAGTGAAGAAGTTCTCCTTTCAGAAAATACCTCATTCCTTCACTATAAACTAATTCGCGTTAAGTTCTTAGTTAACTCAGTACCTACCTACCTAGGCACTCAACTCACTACTGACGTGGGTGCATACGCTTACTTTTACTTGCAGTAGTCAAATCTAGCCTCTTTAATTTGCATGCATAATAAATCTATCCTTCAGATGGATTCAAGGAGAACGACATCATGTGACAGGACGGCAATGGTGTTGAAGATAACTTTATTTAATGTTAAAAAAAAACACAGAAGCTACGAAAAGTTGTTTTTCGAGAAAAAAAATTGCACTTGATTTGATTTGAATGAGCAAATCTTTCGTTGAAAGTGCCAATAAGGACTACCTACACGACCTACAACTTTTGTAACCTTTTAGGTGAAAACGTGAAGCGAGCGGATGCATACTTAAGAATTCCGAGTGATGAGTGATGAGGTGATGACTATAAGAAAGCGAGTGAATTCTTTGAGTCTAGGTACTTTCAAATATCTTCATAAAAGTGTTTTGTGAAAGTGGGACATTTTATTCTGCTTTAATATTTAAGTATATAGAACATTTCAAATCAAATGAAATCTAGGATTTCAAGTTTCTTTAATCGTCTCCCGAAAAAATACGTTTGCTTTTTTTCAAATTTCCATTTATAAGCCCAGAATTTGAACACCGATTTATAGATCGAATGTGAATATGGATACTCATTTTATGTGTATGTAAATCTTCCTTGTCATAGAAATTTTAAAACCGGTCGGTGTGGGGATAACCTCATATACTCAAATGCATATAATTTACAGAAAACTCACAAAAATAAAGCATATAATTTTATGACAAAATCATTAAGTTTAAATTCATACCAATTTTTGCTTAATTTGTTGTTGAAAACGGTGTTGAACCAGGTTAGGTAACCATTTTTGTGGAGACTACATATAATATAAAATTTTTATAAAAAAAAGTTAGCCTTTCTTGTGATTAATTGTGAATCAGTGAAAATTCCACTACGACTTCTTATTTTCGTTATTCTCAAGCTGTTGACAACCAAATACAGCAGAAAAAAGTTGAAAATATACCACATACCTTTTAATATTTATTAATTCAAACTTGTGACGTCAACATCAACTAGTAGAGACACTCTTATGATTCACAAGAAGTAGATTCTTTGAAGATCTGCAATCTTATTGAAGTATAGAATATTTTCAATGTTAGGCGAAAGGAGTAATTTTATATAAAAAAATTAAGCTTTTTACTACCACATTTTGAAATTCTAATATTTCGTTCTTTATTTGACTTTAACTTAAGTTAATTTAGTGAATAACTTTCGGGTAGCTAAGTCAATTTTCAATTTTTTTTCTTCAAATAGAATTGTTAGGAACAAAACACAGAAAACGAAAATGAGTGTTTTTTCTATGACATTACAGACTTCATCGAATTTTACATTATGTTTTATTTGAAAATTTTTTTTATATATTTTTTTTCCCATGACTTACATAGGTCAAAAACCAATTTGCTCTTTTTTCGCACAGTCTAAAAACTCAGGAAAAATATAGACACAAGTAAGAACATACAAGCTATACCTTACCTAGCTATATACTTTCACTCACTTTATTAAAATCAGTGTGCGAGTGTGTTGTGTGCTTTGTACATGGTGTATCTATTTTAAGCAAATGTTCATCTTTCTGTTTTTCAGTCTATAAACAAACTTTGATATCGTACTTTTATCTTCACTTGCATCTAGTTTTCCATTATCACAAGTTCGTGCGAGGAAGAACATAACATGAACTCCTTTTCAAACATAGCATAAAGTACTTATACATATCTACAACATGTGAACTGCGTGTGCATCTCTATACTCTTTTATATCTATACCCTTGGCTTTGAGGGGATGTAGTACTGTTGGATGTTTTATTTGAAACTTTTACTCCTCTGCTCAGCCCAAGAATGCTGATCCACTTCCAACCATTCTTTAAATGCAATTCTTTTGTTGGCATTGTCTACTGATGACGCTCAATCGCCAAGATTGAGCAGAACGAATGGTGTAAGTTGTATTAAAAAAATTTTGTTTACTCAAAAAGAAACATGAAAAGCATTCAATCTTAAAGATTGTCCAAATATCCTCAAAACAGTGGAAAATAGTCAAAACAAATAAAATGAATGCAGTAGGTCCGTTCGTTGAACTTTATCCAGGGTTGAACCAGGTTTTCTTGACGACTCCATGAGTTGTCAAAAAAACCTGGATTTTCCAGTCGTCAAAAAACGCTAAACCACAAATCACCACACATCCCTGTCATTAAAAAAAGAATACATGCCATTTGACAGCCCTAAAATCGCCAGAGCAAAAACCTAGGGCGAGTTGAGGAAAACCTATGTCAACCCTAGGGCTCAAAAAAACTCTATTTGACAATCAGGGCGACTTTGGATTTCTCAAAAAAACGCTTTGTGGCGACCCCATGGCGACCCTAGGGCTTCAACGAACAAACCTAGTATCTGCGCGCGTCCATGAAGAATGTGAATACATTTCCGAGCAATATTTTCCTTCCTAACAGTTAGGCTGTTGAATATTAATTCTTCTTTTTACTACCTATGCCTATGTGTTGTATGTATGCAATATTTCTTGACATGGAAATAGAAATTAAATACTCTCAGTAGGTAGTAGAGAAGTTTTTATTACATTTAATTTAAAAAATTTCGCAAAATTACGTATTGAAAAAAGTTTGCTATTTCTACTTTCCGGGGTTCTTTTTCTTTTAGCGCTAGTTGTCTCCGATCGACGAACTCAGACTTCATATAAATGAAATTTTCTTCTGTTGGTAAGCTCTCTTTGTAATGCGCACAGACACAATACACCTGTGTCTCCACTCTCCAGCGGTGTGTGTGCGTCGGCTGGTTCGCACACCTAATTTGTGGTGTCAACAGGGGACGATTAAGGATCAACAGCTTTTGATTTTTCGTGTTGGTTTCTCGATCAGTGTGATGTACGCGAACATTTACTATATTTACTATGTATTTAGTAGCATACATATATGATTGGGTGCAGCGTGTGAGGTGGATTTCCACATCGGCTTCGGTGTCAGACACACACAATTACCTCTTTTTGTTGTTTTTTTTTTGTCTACGATTTGTATTAATTGAATTTTACCATAAAATATTTTGCACAATGAAATACATAATAATTTTTGGTTTATAGATTTATATTAGAAATAATAATTTTCACAAATGAGAAAGGTTATAATTATGATACAGGTTATGATTACACCAAGTTTGAGCCCGAAGATGGACTAAGTCCGAAACGCGTCGCCATAATTATTCTCATTTGTGAAAATTATTATTTCTAATATAAATCTATTAACCAAAAATTATTGTGTATTTCATTGTGCAAAATATTTTATGGTAAAATACACACAATTAACTTCCTCTTAAAAGAAAAAAACATTCAACCTCATCAAAGTTAAGTGGCAAAATTAATAAATAAAATGATGATGAAATTTTATTTTCTTGCACTTTCAGATTATTATAATATGTATAAATAAAATAGCTATAATGATACAGACTTTTGGTTTACGTCGTTTTCAAAATTCACTCCCAAATGAAATCGTGAGTGATTTGGAGAGTTGGAGTGATTTTTTTTTGTCAGATACGCTATACTAGAAATGTCAAATCTGTCACTTCAACTCTCCAATTCACTCCGGATTTTGTTTTTGGAAAACGACAGTTTACTAAATACCAGCTTTTGTTTCAATCGATTACTCTTATTTTAAATGAAAAAGTTATTGACATATTTGGAAAGGTCCAACTGTTTTATTCGCGGACTTATGATCCCTTCAAATTCATGATGCTCGTGGCGCCACGAGCATCATGAACTTGAAGGGATCCCACTTAATTGCATCACAAAAGTGATACACATAAATATTAAAAACATATCCTAAGGTGTTTTGCACTTTCGGTGCAACACAAACTCAGAACGAAAAGGTTATGTCAATACTAGAAAAATAGAATGGGATGGGAGGGGGAGGGGTCTATCTCTCTCCTTTAAAATGAGAGGGCCAATTTCATAAGAAGTTGACGGCTTCAGATCGTAACCGTCTCGACGTTGCAAAAAGTGCAAATGAGTTCTGTTTGATGTTTCTAGGCTTGGAAATTGTAGAAATTGATACTGATCATAGCGACTGATTCTTTAACGGCTAGCTTACGTACTTTTATAGACTGTCTTTAGGTTTAAAAACATTCGAAGTTGAACATTTTTCTATAAAGTTTTTTCTTTTAAATAGGTACCTATACAAAAGTCTCACAATTCACCCTTCAGTTTATATTCAATACCTATCCTATGCTTTGATCATTGTGCTCGTTTTAAATATCATATTATCATAATACTCGTATTATATAAAACACTGCTTGGAAATTATTTTCATTTTCTAATAAATATTTATGCACGACATTTGAGGCTTACCAACCGTCAAAGACTTCCCAACCAAGTGCATACGAGGAGTGTGCAGTTAAAAACATCTCAAAATGATTAATGCAAACATTTTCGTATATCAGGAAGCCACCAGTGGACAGCACTCCTTGCAACAACAAATTTCGGAAATGAGATGCAACTGTACAACAAGACATCAACTTTCTGCTTGTAGTTTGAGGGTGGTAAGCGAGGCAGGGCTCCCACTTGAAGAGTATCTCGCGGCACACAAATCAGGATATGAGTTGAAGTGACGCGTTAAGAATTCCCAACTTTTTTCCGTTCTACTTTTTGAAATTCATTTTGCTCTTAACTTATATACTTATATTTGGAAAAGGGATACAATCCGTTCTTCTACTGCACCCCACTCATTTGTAAATGCATCATGATGCTCAACTCAGTCAACCTACCATCCCGTCTCCATTACACTGTGACTGAGAAAGGATAAAGTTTTCTCTTCTTGCGCACGTAGGCAATACGAAACGTGATTTTCCGGAATATTTTCGCTCCTCGTCATCCAATTATCATTCTGTGCGAAAATGAGTTTTAATTCCGAAAAACAGACGCGACAATCCTTCCGGCGTGTCATAAAAGTGTCTGTTATTTTTATGGCTTAATTGCGGCTCCGCCTATCTGCCGCTTCCGCTGCTTTCTTTTTTGTGTGCAGCATCACCGAACGTGCTGTCAATGATCGCGAATCGAAAGTCACCCCATCCGTAATTGCTATCTACTTCCTACATCACTATTAATGAGGACCTCATCAATAAGCTCAAGAGACAGACAACAGAAATGTCCGTGTCGGGGTCAGGATACAACAAATCTCTTTGAATACAAGCATCCGATATAATCCTAATTACGAGTTGGACTCGATGGTCGTATTAAGTCGTTTTGGCTCAGCATTTGATGAGTGTATGCACCCTGGGACTGCTGTATGCTATCACATTCATCAATATCCGCAATGCAATTTCGACTGGAATGTTGGGTAGGTTGATTTTCCCCCACTCAAGGACATTTGGTAGGATCTATTTTGTAATTTATATCGATTTCAAGGGTATAAATTTCAACTCTAGCATTAATTCCCGGGGAAGAATTAAACTGTCACATATATTTAAGGCGGCATATGTCACATTTTATTTGCCCTATCAAACCTGATTTATTGCGTTCAACAAACAGCAGCAAGAGCCCGAGCCGGAACACTGAACCAAATATTCAGCCATTTGAAATTTTACAATCGGCCCCTTGATGGTGATTTCCTAAAACTCATATACACTCACATAAACTCATGTGCAGTTTGTGTGACACATATTGGGACGTTGTGCAGCCCCCCTTGATCTGAATGCAACTCAAACCATAAATTGCT
Organism: Melanostoma mellinum; assembly: GCA_914767635.1. Lineage (NCBI taxonomy): Eukaryota > Metazoa > Arthropoda > Insecta > Diptera > Syrphidae > Melanostoma > Melanostoma mellinum. The sequence goes on along the minus strand of OU612060.1, from coordinate 154,099 downwards.
CTTGTTCGAATGGATGAAATTGTCATGAGGTTTTTGTTTCGGTGACGATGGCTATGGTGATAATTTATCGCCATAGCCACACCCTTGATTGCCGCCCACACCTTTTGCCGGAATTTAAATAAAATGCTATGTGGTCAACCAATCCAACCGTGCGTCCGTCACTAAGCAAAGAGTATTGACGTTTTGAGGGTGAAAGCCTTGCCGCTAAGTTTTATACAACCCAACGTTAAAAATATATCTGACCACGATTGGCGACACCATTATTTGTAAGATTTAAAACAAAACTTCCTTACAAAAAACCAACTTCCTGAAAGCAGTGAATATAATTACATATATGTTCATAGGCATAGTACTTCAAAGAGCAGATACATTTTACATCTAAAAATAAGTTATGTAACTTTACCGGTGCAAATATTTCTAAACAGGTTACTGAAATATGATTATTAAATTTTTTTGACCTTTTTCACTTAGAAATAATCTTTAAAAACTGTTATGGTGATACTAGACACTTTCTTAAAAAAAATCATAAGCAGCCTGTGTATACGGATGATTTACATACAGTGCCACAAAAACTCAGGACGGTTAGGTTGGATTAGAACAAGGAAAAAATCGTATGGGAGGGGGTATGTCTACCTTTATTTAGGTGGTAAGGGAAGTGTAAAAAAATGACTAAATTTAAAAGAAAAAAATTTAAAAATCAGCTTAGCCTCACACCACATATTTTTAATATACCTTGTGCCTTAATTTAACTAATTAAGAGCCACTTTTAATCAATTAATCAATGCTGTTATTAGTTTTGAGTCAAGACAGAAAACCAGATGAAAAATATATTTTGAGAGCTCCATCGATTCATAAATTTAAGTTCTACATAAAGTTTTCATTTTTGTATGGGATTTTATGTAGAACTTAAGAATTCCGGAACGTCTCATACAAAAATGAAAATTTTATGTAGAACTTAAATTTATGAATCGATGGAGCAACTGGCCCTAAAACAAAATCAAAAACGATATGAACCTTGTCCAGAAAAGATATTGTGTGTATCTTGCTGATTGCTGTGTAAGTCTATATGAACTATGAACCAAAAAATACTAAAGTCTTAATACTATGTTTGTATTAAATTGTAATTTATCAACAGCTCGTTGAAAAACTTCTCTTTTTCTCCTACACATATAAACTATATGTATGGTATAGTTTGTCACTAACATTTATTCTAAAACTGCGCAAATGTTCATTTATTTAGATCAAACATGAACAAACAGGTCTCCAATAAATTACTAATGTGCCGACTTTTAATTAAGGCGCATTATATTAACGGCAGACTTCGTACTTCATACAGATGGATATTCTCGTTTCTTGAGTGTTTGGGGTTTGGGGATACAAACATCTTACAATGGAAATTAATGGAATGAAATTATCATACTTCGAAAGGAACGTCCCGCCAGAGAACCATCATAATAAGATAATGGAGTACATTTCTTCTAATTAACCAATTAGGGGAAATTTCCATAATTACGCGAGAAAAATAAAGTTTTCCTATGGGGCTGGTCGTCAAGCACACCCATGCTTCGTCTATGTGGGCGCCCGCACGAGGCTATAGAGATGGTTATTTTTTTACTTTTAAGGGGAGCAAGAAAACCGGGTATGTTGGAAGGCCTGACTATATCTCACTTGCAGCAGTATGATGTACATATACCTAAATGTATTAATGTCCTTGCCATTTATAACATCAGCATTCCAAGCAGCACTCTTGCTCATTTGGATTTTAGGTTGATAGAGTCTGTCACTGATGAGGATATTCGTACCCACCTTCGTACACACACAAGGCCGAATAGATGACATACATATATGTATGTATAGATGTGTCGTATATCCAGAATACCTAACCCCTACCTTCACCAGATAGCAAGAGCGATCCCATGGGTGACGGCAGCGCTGACGACGCGACGAGAGAGAGGGCGCTAAATCCAACGCTAATTTTCACAGTAAACAGAAAGTTCCATGTTTGCGATAGGAATGTGTGCACAACGCATATTTTGTAGATAAAAGCAGCGTTTTAGGGATTTTAATTAGTTTTCTTGCATGAATATTAATTATATTATAAAAAGGATACGCGAATATGTTTAATTATCATTTTAATTGTTCTTGTTGCCGGGAACATCGCTTGCTTTGGCTTTGGAAAGGCATCTCCTCAGTGGTAGCACTGCTTCTGCTTCACGGAAATGTGAGATGTATGTTGGAAGCTAATGAATGCTTGCGTGTGTGTGTATTAGAGAAAATCCGTTTAATTAGCTTTGAGCAAAAAGTTCTGAGCGCTTAGATGTTGTCACGCTGTAGCAAATGGATTATGTACTGATAAATTATTTATTATAACGGATTTCTAACCGTATGCGGATGAGTAGGTAGACATTTATATAAATTACCACGAACGTCTTACACATAACGCTGGTGAAAAAGTGTGGGAGTAACATATTTTAAAGGATTAGCAACGCTGCAGCAGACATCGCGACTTTGATGGCAATCATAATTGCGTAGCTAATCTTTATGCAATTAAGGAAAAACACGAACTCATTAGGCAGTGAGGGTTAAGAGGGGGAAATAAAGTCGTTGACACTGATTACCTGACAGAGGGTTTTGCATTAAAAGAATAATTTTTAAGATAAATTTTTTCTTGTAAATAAATGTTTTATTTGAATTGAAATTTATTATGTAACTATTGGGTTAACTTTGATCAATTCTGCAAAAATTTAGTTGGTTAACAAAAAGATAATCAAAATTTTATTTGAGCAGATGTTTGAGTAGGATTCTGAAGTGACAGCAACTTTGATGCCTTGAGAAGAGCCCGCGTATTTCAGATTATATTTAAAAACAGTTTATTGTTTGAACACTGTGACAGTAATTTGATTGTTGGACTATAAATTTAATCAAGTTGAATTTCTGAAAAAATCGTAGCAGTGGTCTGGATTGATTACTAAATTGATAACATCGCTATATCGCTTGTCCATTGTCTCGGGGTATTTTTACAAACAAACCGAGAGTAAAAAGTAGCTTAAGGAAATCTCTCCAACTCATTTAGAAAGGATGATGGCTGTTGTAAATGTATGGATTCTGATACTCATCAGTAATAATTCATTGTATTGAGGAAAAAACCATAAATAACAATATGTTAAAAATATATATATTACTTTCCTATACTAGTGTGCAATTAATTTCTTCAAAGGCTAACTATGATTCATTCTCCTACTTTGAAAATTTGACTTCAAGAGGTACGAAGGGCAGGACTAGAAAAAAGTACAATTTATTTCAAAATTTTGATATTGAAAATTTATTACTCAAAAACTATTCACTAAATCAACTTGAACCAAAATATTATAGTTGAAAAACAAAGTAATATCTTCCAAAAACACTAAAGTACGTGGAAGTAAGCAGCTTAGTTAAATTTTAATATTTTTTTATTTTTATTTTTTAGTCAATTTCTTATGAAATTCTCCTTCCCGTCTTAACGGAATGACATAAACCTCCCCCTCTCTCATGATTTTTTCTTGCCTTGATCTAACTTATCCGACCTGAGCTTTTGACACACCTTATGCAAAACACCCTGTATACATAGTGAGCTTTTAAGGTGAGCTTTTAAGACATTTCTTTATAAATCTAAGGTTGTTTTGACTCGTTACAAGTCTCCTATTAAAAACAAGCCTTGACAGAATTGGTCAATACAACGACTTATTACAAATACATATAATGGTTAGTAAAATGTATAAAAAAAGCAATAGCAGTTTAGTACAAGAGACATCTATACTATTAAGCTGTTTGAGAAAAAAGCGGGAATCTAACAGAACTAAGCAAAAGTAATAAAATTTTAATCGTAAGAAAACGATAGCGGGAGGCTTGATCCAGTTTCTCAGTGGAGAGTTGAACGGTGGTCTTCCTTCGTTTTGTTAGAAATGCAGAAATTTCTTTTCTTTTTAAACTATTGAAAATGCCGTTTGCATGTAAAGACAAAGACCATATAAAGGAGTGTGGTTCATAAAGATTATATGAAACTGCAATAAAAGCATTAGTGACCTAATACTCTGAGCCAATATTCATGAGGTGAACCTAATTTGAACACAGCAAGTCAATGTAAATATTCTTAAATTAAGCATTGAAGAAAACAAGCAATTGGCAGACTAGATTATCACATATCGCAAAGTAAAGAATCGGTAACAGTTTATTTATTTTATACTTTATTTTATACTTATGCAGGAATTTAAATTCAGTGAATTCTCCCCTAAAGGGTGGTCAAGTCTCCCGGCTAAGCTATAGACTTGAGCCAAAAACCCGCTCCTCTTTATGTACCTATATCATTTTTCAAAAATCACTATAGTTTGTTGATTAAATTTATAAGGCTAATCATAAAATAGATTTATTTATGTTTAAAAGTGGCTGAAGTGACCCTCCTTCCCCCTAATTTTTTCATATATTGCATTTAATCCTTCATACCGTAAAGTACTAACGAACACTTCAAAATAAAAACTTAGTCGAAATACATACATATGAGCATAAACACTTTATAGCTTTCTTCACTTATGCTGGAACCACTTTCTAACGACAGTGAAAGAAAAAGTAAAAACATCATCATCATTTTCTCACACCCTTTCCTTACACCCATTTCTGGTAAACCGGTTAACCAACTTTGTACTTTTGCTATCGATTTGGCTTATACCCATTCTCATTATTCAAAATAAGGAGACTTATAAACTTTGCAAAATTACACCATCTCAATGTCAAAGGCAGCGTCTTTATTTTAAATTTTCACAATGATCCGCTTAAAATCTACTTAAACTTTCAATCTAGAAAAACCACTATGCTAGGTTAAATTATGAAACTTTGCCAAATATGAACAGGACGATACGGTGACGGTCGCGGTATATTCCCATGTTTTCTTATCATGAATGTATAGGTAAAAGTGAGTAAATTTATTTATCGCAAGAAAAAACATAACAGAACAGAACAACAACAGAACAACGATGCTTCCAGTCAGTTTTACGATTTTCAAATAACATTTCTTGTTCTTCTTCGAACGGTTTACCGATGTTTCCTACCACCCAATAGCCTTGAAGCACTTCTCAACTTCCTGTTTTTGTTTTCGCCTTTATCGTTCCGCGATTGAATGCACATTCCAAAGATTTTCTTCTTAACTTGTCTCAAATCTCAAAAGTTTCCTCAGGCGCGGCAGCTTCCTCCTCACAGTAACACACAAAAACAGGAACACAACAACCACATCGAGCACTTTATCGCATATATGAATTAAAATTTTGATTAATGAGCGGAATTTATGATAGTTGTGTACAACTTGAAAAGTTTTCCAATAAATTGCGTGTCCTGGAAGCGAATGATACTATTCCCACACCACCCACGCCACGTATGGAAACACTTCACTTTAAAGTTCGTTTAGTCGAAGGTGTTCGTGTACCTATTTCATGAGTTCAAGGGTATCTGCATGATGTGAACAGGCTCGTAATAAGACATGAATAATTGAGATATATAATTTATTGCCCCAATGCATTAGAGTAAGTTGCATGTGAAATATTAATAGATTCAGGAGACCTGACGACATTATCCTCAAAAGGATCGACCGTTTTTAGGACATTTTCCAGATTAAATTTTGAATACATCGTCGTTTGGGGCCGGCACAAGGTCATTGTATTAAAACATGCCCATAGCCTTCCTTTAATAAATAATCGAAAGGCTTTTTCAAATATAATTTGCGCAATTTTGGAGGACGAAAAAAAAGTACCTAGTAAGTTTGCTTCTCCGTTAAGCATACCACAACCGCCACCGCACCGCTCTGTAAATCCAGCCCAGATATGGATCAAAAACAAAAAAATGTTCTCACATTTGAGACTGCTCTATGGGTGGTAAGCTTAAGAGAAACAAACTGGGGATTTTATCATATAGGTATATACACCATACCTTTTTGGCTTTATTCAATATCTGGCCATTATCCTTGAGGCTGAGAAAATATGGGATAGATTCAGTTTTTTTTTTGTTCTCAACTGGCCTTTATACCATTATCTTTGTATGTGTTTATGTGGAAAGGTCGTTTCAAAGGAAGTCCTTGATTAGCCATCGGCTATGGCATCAATATTTAATTCTGAATGGGTTGACCTTTTTTCATAAATGCTTTGAGCAAACGAGATACTCTTTGGTCTTGCCATTCACCTTATACAGGATGTACTATTGGTCGATCCAACAACGACTTCAGCAGTTCAAATGGAGTCTATTTATTTTATGAAATGAAACGAATCTGGTTCCCAAAGAAATTGGTGTGGAGAGGAGTTGCAGTTATACCCCTTTAGATTTTAAAGGTAATTTCATACTTCTTTTCTCAATGACAGAATTGTCAATGCGAAATTTTTTTCTTTCTAGCTGTTGACAAGGGACTGTAAAAAAGCATCACAATGGGAAAGTACGAGTGTGTATATATATAGATCTATATACAAGTATATAAAACAGAAAACCGAACGAGAAAATCTTAGTTTTTGACAAATGGAAAAAAAACAGAAGAACTTTTTCAGAAAATCCAATTTAGCTTATAAAATAAAATCCAATCAGAGGAAAACCCACAAAAAAGGATTTCCTGGAAAAAGGAAATTTTTTTTTTGTTTAATTTCTCAAAAACTAAAATAGATTTTCTCGTTCGCTCAAAAGTTCTGTTTTTATGTAAGAATAGCTCAATAACTGCAATTTTTTTTTCTTGATTGTTCTATATTTTTTGCTGGCAGCGTAATAAATCGGCCTTGTTTTCCTGACACGCGCTACTAAAGATAACTATATGAGGGTGCTAGGTAAGCTCATATACAACAAAGATATTTGTACTGAATCTTTTTTGATAAAGACAATGGGCAAATTTGATTCCTATAACGAAGAACGGTTTTAAATATATTTTTGGAGAGGTCTTCTTACTATGACCAAGACATTATATCACTCTTTTTGCCAATTTGTTCATTGCGAGAGTTGAAGTCAGTCGAGAAAAAGTTTTACACGAAGGCCCATACGTATTGCCAGTTATGATGAGTTGATAAATGCTCAGCCGGTTTTGGCAAAAGACAAATGGGCAACTTAAGGGGACCATCAACAGGCTTTTACATCTCCGAAACGATTTGCGTTATTATTATTTTCTGCTTGCAGGCGCGGAGGGGGTTTGCGGAGTGCGCCATCTCCTACGGCCTCGCACTTCTGGAGGCCCCACACCAAAAATTCTCCCAGTCCAAAGACCATAAGAAATATTCTGTTATTCTCAGCCCAGTACTTTCTCTCTATTTATTGATCAAATTTTCGAACTCCTTCCAGGGCGGATTTATACCTATCGCCTAATGGTAAAGGTATAACTGTACGCAGGTGCCCTGGTTCTACTGGCAGACAACCCGTCTGCTCCACAGCTCCAAATCAACAGGTTAGGTTTTTTGCGAGGTATGGGATATCCAAACTAGTACTAAAATAATGAGAGTTGTTTTTAAAGTTAGAAAAACCAGAAAACTAGCCCATGAAAATTTGGTTTTTAAGCAACTCTCGCAAAGAAATAGTTCAAGAGTTCAAATATTTGGAAGTTTTGCTGAAACACAATCTACACTTTGCTAAAAATGTCGACGAAAAGAGCAATGAGGAGCTAGTACTAAATATAATGTGGCTTAATTTCTTTTAAAATCGTCACATTGAACGTGCATTGAAGTAATTAGTGGAACCGTTAAGGCTTGCATGCTTATGGGGTACAAGCTTTTGGATTTAAGAACTTGGAATCTTACGTAGCTCTTCCCTAACATTTCTTTTCGGCTGCAAAATTCGACGCCAGATTATGCCACCTATGTTGAATCAGACTTAACGCCGTCATGTGATCAACATTTAAAATCAAACAGCATAAGGGCAATGAAAAATAACGACAATCTTCTCAATAACGCCATTATAAAACATGTCCCTCAGGCTAATGCATCTCCTTTTAAATATTGGAATCAAATTGCGCAGGAACTCAATTATGATTGCTCACTATCAAAATGAATAGAATTTAAAGTTTGCAGATGTCATTTCCAAAGCCGACCACAGCTTGAAATCCAAAATCTTCGCAAAGCCAATTCTACGTCTAGAAATGTATAAAAGTTTTCCGCAATATTGTTTCAGTTGATGTTATCAAAATGGTTTTGAAAAGGTTGAACCTAAACTTCAAACCTTATTTTGAGAATCTTTCTGAACTTTGTGGATTGTGCAATAGAAGAGAAACTAAAATATATTGCTATTTTATCAAATGATGCAATTTAAAATAATTTTTTTCGAAGCCCCACAAATTTAGTCTTGCTTGTATAGCGCCTCCGCCACTGGTGCACCAAGAAAGAGATGTGGCAAGCTGGTGACCAAAATCTGCCGTTTTTTCTTTCATGGGGAGCAATGTTACGATTTTAACTTAAATCATAACATTTCGATTTTAACTTAAATCATAATCATAACATCTCCATCATAAAGAACTCATCTCAAGACTCGAAACGTCAACTGGTCGGTTCTGAACTGTCATCGATCAGATTTGTCGGAAGAAACACTACGATTGTTATTAGTTCTTTTCTCTGGCCTGCCATTGTGCTTAAAACATAATTTGAATTAATTCAATATCTCTTCTCTCACTTTCTTAATGAAGAAATCTGTAATAATATGAGTACAACCGTATTTTAATAGAAATTTTGGAGAGTGAATAGACTAGCACACCTTCACATTGTAGAAGGCACTCTGTCGCTTAAAGTAGTGTTAGTATCTAAACTTTGCTTGACTGTAAGTGTAAAACTTAATAAAGAAATGTGCATGAAAAAATTCTATGTATAAAATTCAAAATACACTTTCATTCCAAATAATGAATTTCTAAGCATTTAATAGCAAGGGCTTTTCTAAAATGTATTGCTTATAAAGCATATTTTGAAAGAGAGTTTGCTTAAAACGTATATAGTCAACTCACTTAAAAACCTTTGACTTCAACAGCAGATATTATTTATAATTCTGTGTAATTCAATTGTTCGTCATTAAATTTGACCTTCACAAAGCGAACAATCGGGCAACATGAAATGTTAAACCAAAATTCGAATCCTCAAAAGAACTCAAGTAGCTGTGGTTCTGATGGTTGATGTTGAAATACAGATAAAAGAATTTCATAGAAACCCATTAAATTGTCTCCCAACAAATTGTAAATAATAAAAATCTCATTGAAAAGTCTCATAATAAAGTTTCGGCAGGAGAAAGCTCTTTAAATGTCACCAGAAACTCATTTCATTATGATGGAGGCTGTTGCTGCTGTTGTGCCTCTGTTGCTCTCTGTGCTTTCATTGTCCTGGTGCCACTGCCAACGCCAACGCCAATGCCATCGTACTACACCGCACCGTTGCCATCATGCTGCTTAACTTGAATGAAACTTGGCTGAAGCCACAAAACATTAAACTTTTTAATAAAATTTTAAAACAATGGCTGCGATGTGAAAACTTTGCCCTACTCTACCAAACCCATACTGCCTGTTTTCATGGTTCGTGTAATATACAGCGAGAGTGACATACACCCGACATGAACCGCCGCTGTTAAGTACGACACAGCTACCACCACAATAAAGGATAGAAAATTTCTTTAAAAAAATCAAAGAAAAACAATAAAGCCGACAAGGATACTTACGTATACTGAAGCCTTTTCGTTCAAAGGGCCGCGGATTTAATTCGAAAAATTTTGTGTTTCAAAATGTAGTGTGTACATTTATATATACATTGGAAATTCGGCCGAATGCCATATTATATGGGAATTCCGCTCACTCATTTGTATTTCAACAAAAGTGTTTAAAAGTTAAAATAAAATAATCCTCATACGGTTGAGAAGCTGTTGTTAATCCTTTTTGTGAACACTCTTTTCGGAAGTATTAGCTACTTAAAATGACAGACTAACTTCTGTATTAATAAATCTTTATCCCTACTTTTATCCTTGCTTGTGTAAGAATTCAGCCTTCAGTTTGAAAAGAAGCTGTCTGAAAAATTAATAAAAATAAAATAAAACGCCTGACAGTGTATATAGAATTTCCAGGCAGTATCCGGGCATCCGGAAATTCTTTTCCTCAAACAAACTTTCAAACTTTTCCGCTTTTTTCCCCAACATTTCACAATTGTTATTGGAAAACTTTCTTTCTGCAATAAAGGTTTACATTAAAATTTTCAATGTGCTGGTTGACTTCGGCGGCGCAAGAAAAGTAATAAAGGATACAAGAAATAACGAAGAAAAATGAAAGCGTTTGAGAAGAGGCACGCAGTTTTGTAACTTATGCTTCTCATTTATTGATGTTTATTTTTTATTTTGATCCCTTGGATTAACAAAATTAATTACACTACAATATGAAGTGATTTGCGAGAGCACACCTACCTTAGATTCAGACAAACCCGCACTGAAAATTTATATTTTTATTTCAACAGTCAAATGCATTTTTCCTATTGAATGGATTTTCGTTATAAAGAAAGCGTATGCTTTTATTTTCCTATGCCGAGTAAAGTCTTTGTTTCAGAGTAGAGTTTGAAAAAATAGTTCCAATGCACCACCTTAAGGAACTAATTCTTCACCAAGAAGTTACATGACGGCACAGAATCCAAATGTCATAGTATTTCAGGATTTGACTAAAACTTCACAATGCCTTAGTTATTGCAATAATCATTTACAAAATGAAGAATGGTAATGCAGATGGGTCGATGATAACCCAATTGAGTTTTATAAAAATTTAACTCCCGAATTTCTGCAATATATAAATGTACCTAAAAGCTAAACTCAAAAATTACTGTTAATTTTGAAAAAGATTACCGAAATCAATCTGAAAACTATAAAGGTAGTTCCGTTTAAAACTGTTTAGAAAACTTTAACAACTAGGTTTCTACGGTCTACTATTATCAAAGGATGGATTATATAGAAAAAATATTTCTTAAAGAGAATTCTCAAATTTCCGTACTCCAAACTATGCTATTCTTGTGTCATGTCTGGTTAACTGCAAATTTTCATACGAAACTTAAAGGCTAGTGCAGATCTTTCAACCAACGTTATAAAAAAATATTGGCTAAAAAAAATTATGCTTCTTTTCATTGCAATAGCAAGTTAATGATTGCATTCCATTGCAGTCCTGTGAGAAACTATGAGTAAAAAAAAAAAACACTACCCACAGATCACAGCCCAAAAATAAAAAGTCATAACTCTGACAAAGTCTACCAGCATCAACGCTTATTTCAAGATTCGTATTGGTTTCAGAATTGTAAAGGTGTACTTATACCTACAGGTGGCTGTCTTTGATCAGATTTGTTTAATAAATTTTTAATTTTGGTATTTTTTTTTTTTTTTTTAAATTTTGCATAAACAGTTTGAATATTGCATTCAATTTTGTCGCTTCTTGTAATGTTGACTGAAGCAGATTTGACATAACTAAACACTGAATACGAATAGTTTATCCCAGTCATTATACCCATTTGGCGTTATAGAGACAGTTTGTAACTAAGCTCAAGAAACGAAAAATATCTGCTCTTGCCTCTGTATTGCAAAATTTACCTTATGAAGAGGTAGGCCTGCTCGGTGGTGTATTAAATTTATGATGCTGTCGTCGTCGCAATGTTTCGTATCCAATGTTAAAATGACGATGTTAAGATCTTATGTAACATAAAGGATTACTACTTCTTCGTTGTTGACTCTTAGGAAGAATCGTAGAGAATCTTAAAGACTTTTGTTTATTACCACTATATGATGACTTTTGTTTATTACCACTATATGATCTACAACTGTATGACGCCCTATATAGGTACTTGAATCCTTTGAATATTTCAATCTACATTACTTTCAACTTGGGGACATATGCTTAAAAGAGTTGATAAAAGTCCAGAAAAACTGCCTCACTCAACTTTTCAAATCCATTCAAAACACTTGTGATCGCAAACTTCTTCGAAAAGATATCGATAGTTTTCTTATAATGACAGCTAATAAAACAATTGGGGTCTTGTCGCCTTTTCCAGTTTAGATATGTGATATATGTTTTTTTTACCGTCCATCGCTACTATTTTTTTCTAGCGTTAGCAATCTTATTTCATACAAGATTTGAATTTTCATACAAAAAAATTATTGAATGGTTCAGTAATCCTTAGTTTCTTAAGCCTGAACTACATCGAAACACAAAGTAAAGCCTGAACTACATCGAAACACAAAGTAAAAATTAAAAAATTAAAAATTAATTACACTACAATATGAAGTGATTTGCGAGAGCACACATACCTTAGATTCAGACAAACCCGCACTGAAAATTTATATTTTTATTTCAACAGTCAAATGCATTTTTCCTATTGAATGGATTTTCGTTATAAAGAAAGCGTATGCTTTTATTTTCCTATGCCGAGTAAAGTCTTTGTTTCAGAGTAGAGTTGAAAAAATAGTTCCAATGCACCACCTTAAGGAACTAATTCTTCAACAAGAAGTGACATGACGGCACAGAATCCAAATGTCATAGTATTTCAGGATTTGACTAAAACTTCACAATGCCTTAGTTATTGCAATAATCATTTACAAAATGAAGAATGGTAATGCAGATGGGTCGATGATAACCCAATTTAGTTTTATAAAAATTTAACTCCCGAATTTCTGCAATATATAAATGTACCTAAAAGCTAAACTCAAAAATTACTGTTAATTTTGAAAAAGATTACCGAAATCAATCTGAAAACTATAAAGAAAGTTCCGTTTAAAACTGTTTGAGAAAACTTTAACAATTAGGTTTCTACGGTCTACTATTATCAAAGGATGGATTATATAGAAAAAATATTTCTTAAAGAGAATTCTCAAATTTCCGTACTCCAAACTATGCTATTCTTGTGTCATGTCTGGTTAACTGCAAATTTTCATACGAAACTTAAAGGCTAGTGCAGATCTTTCAACCAACGTTATAAAAAAATATTGGCTACAAAAAAATTATGCTTCTTTTCATTGCAATAGCAAGTTAATGATTGCATTCCATTGCAGTCCTGTGAGAAACTATGAGTAAAAAAAAAAAACACTACCCACAGATCACAGTCCAAAAATAAAAAGTCATAACTCTGAAAAAGGGGTGCCTATTGATTCGCACATTTTATTACGCATTCCATTATTTTGTTTTTGACACAATAATTTTTGTTTACTTCGCATTGCGTGTTTTGTTTTTCTGTTACTTAGATTTTCAATCATTTCGCTACACGGTTACTTTGCATTTCTTATCCTGCTAACCATGTGTTTCGCATTTCCATTGAACTTACAAATGATTATTTGGACTTTATTTATCTCGATAACTGTTTTTTCGCATTTTGTCTCGACGCTTATCTATTGCTTTGGCATTCAATTAATTCGCTCATTCAGATTAATATTATGGATATGTTCAGTTTTGGTGTTCAACTGAATGTTTTTGTTAATAAAACAATGCACACAATATGTATTTCGAAATTTGATACTATTTCTGACTAATTGGATCTGAAAATGCTTCTAAAATGTGATATATCTTTGATGATTCTAATCAATTTTCAATAAAGTTTGATGAAAAGCTTAGAACACTGTTAAAATAACCGGTAGCGTTCAATTTTTGGTTATTTCGCCATCGTTTGATTGGCATTTTGCATTTTGTGGATGAAAAAAGAGGCTAGAGGTGTAAAAATTCGCGCGAATTTTTACACCTCTAGCCTCTTTTTTCATCCACAAAATGCAAAATGCCAATCAAACGATGGCGAAATAATCAAAATCTATATAAACAAAAGCGAACTAATCAAAAAACGAGACAACAGAAAACGAGACGAGCCAAATATAAAGTAATCAAAGCCCAAATGATCTTTAAACGAAACGAATGTTAAGCGAAGCGAGAAATATCGAAAAATAAATAAACTAAACAAACGAAAAATTTAACAACAAATTGCGAAACAACAAAACGCGAAACAATTATGGCGAAAAAACAATAAACGAGATAAAAATGACGAATCGTACCATACCCCTGAAAAAGTCTACCAGCATCAACACTTATTTCAAGATTCGTATTGGTTTCAGAATAGTAAAGGTGTAATTATACCTACAGGTGGCTGTCTTTGATCAGATTTGTTTAATAAATTTTTATTTTTTTTTTTTTTTTTTTTTTTGAAGTATGCATAAGCAGTTTGAATATTGCATTCAATTTTGTCGCTTCTTGTAATGTTGACTGAAGCAGACTTGACATAACTAAACACTGAATACGAATAGTTTATCCCAGTCATAATACCCATTCGGCGTTATAGAGACAGTTTGTAACAAACGCTAAGCTCAAGAAACGAAAAATATCTGCTCTAGCCTCTGTATTGCAAAATTTACCTTATGAAGAGGTAGGCCTGCTCGGTGGTGTATTAAATTTATGATGCTGTCGTCGTCGCAATGTCGTCGTCGCAATGTTTCCAATGTTAAAATGACGATGTTAAGATCTTATGTAACATAAAGGATTTCTACTTCTTCGTTGTTGACTCTTAGGAAGAATCGTAGAGAATCTTTAAGACTTTTGTTTATTACCCCTTTATGATCTACTACTGTATGACGCCCTATATAGGTACTTGAATCCTTTGAATATTTCAATCTACATTACTTTCAACTTGGGGACATATGCTTAAAAGAGTTGATAAAAGTCCAGAAAAACTGCCTCACTCAACTTTTCAAATCCATTCAAAATACTTGTGATCGCAAACTTCTTCGAAAAGATATCGATAGTTTTCTTATAATGACAGCTAATAAAACAATTGGGGTCTTGTCGCCTTTTCCAGTTTAGATATGTGATATATGTTTTTTTTACCGTCCATCGCTACTATTTTTTTCTAGCGTTAGCAATCTTATTTCATACAAGCTTTGAATTTTCATACAAAAAAATTATTGAATGGTTCAGTAATCCTTAGTTTCTTAGTATGAAATGAAATTTTTCATATTTCTTTCTTTTTTTTATTTTGACACAAGACAAGTTTAATCTTCCCAACAACAGTTGCTAGCTTTCTGCTTTATATTCTACATTTTATTTTTAGGATATTTCAAAAGTGACTTTATGACGTCATTCATATAATTTTTTAATAATAATTTCAAAAAATAAGAAGAATAAAAGCGCACTCGTATGAGATGGTAAGCCTATCAATTTATATTATACTTCCCTTTTATTGCATTCACTCCGACTGTTCTTCTCGGCATTGGAAAGAGAATATCATGAAATTAAGGTTGAAAATTTGATACGAACGAAAATAAAATTGATGCGATGGAGTCAAATGAACAACGCACACCTACACCCTGAGGCTGCAAGTAAATTGGTGCTGCCAAAGAGCGAAGTAGAGGCAATTTGAAGGCAATCTACCATTTTAATCAAGAACTTTGTAACTTTTTTCAGTAGATTTAATTTGCATTGGTATCTACATAGCTTTCCATTTCAATTTTTGGAAAACAAAAATTCAAATAGAAAATATTTTTTTTCATTAGTGGTACCCTGCCCTACGGTGAACTTTCAGCAACAGCGGATTTCGTTAATTCGCATTCATGAACAATTACCTCACAGCGTCAACATTTTAGGTTGACACTGATCCTTCTCATTTGCAGCGACTCGGAGTAAAATTTCCATTTACCTGATGCCTTACAGCGTGCCGTGTAACTACATTATTTTCGTGAAAGCATCCGTCCCCAGGCGACATATCCCATTACATAGCAAGGTCTCAGGCAAGTAATTCAAAATTAGACATCGTGTTAGCATAGCTTCATCATCAACTTAATAAAAAAGCACCATTTCTACGAGCTTCGCTAATCGTCTTCAACGTCTATGAGGTGGTATCATAACAAATTATGCAAATCCTGCGGAATATGGGTTTATGGAGAAGTGTGGGGTTTAACCACCTAAGAGTAATATTATCGAATAAATATCCCATTTGCAAGACACCTATAGACTCTTATCGAGTTAAAATGAAATTTACATTTCTCAGTACCCCGACCAAGGGTATCCGTTTCCATATTCTTGCTGCCCTTTCGTCCGTCGCTTTCACCACCACCCCTTCTTTTCCCTTACACACACTCAACAGCAATGGCAACTTTAAAAGTGCCTCAATCAGGAGCGCATTTAGGCAATCTCTGTCTGAAAGTTATCTATTATCATCAACAAGGAGTCAATAATGTTCTTATATAAGTTAAAAGTCAAACTCTTCACTAATTACTTCACCATTCACCAATTCAGTTTTTCATATTTCTTAAAGTATCTAACTTTCAGTATCCTAAAAGTTCCATGGGCGTAACTTAAGAAGCTTACCTCACAAGCTCCGGGCAGAAGGATTGTTTATAAAAATTCATAACGCATGGTCAAAGAAAACCGTGAAGAAAATCATTTGAACTCAATTTTATTTTAGTTGATGGGTTTGAACTCCCGCCTACATTCAATACTAACTTGAATACGTCCCTGCCGACAGTATACAGGAGCAAGAAAGAATTTAATTTTCCATTCGTATTATTGATCCTCATTTAATATCCTCTAGGGTGGAGGAACAAAAAAGGAGCGCCTTGAAAAGTTAGCTTGGGAAAACTTGTGAAACTGATATCGGTCGACGGCACGCGGGGGTCGGGAAGGACCGATTGGCGGCTTCGAGTGTGTACAGAGGAACACTCTTACAGGTGTTCTAATAAATGAGGTGAGACTATAACCCTGCATAATTGATGTGAAAACCCATCCTGAATAAATTATACGAAATGTTATTGAGATACAACCGCACGAAATGGATATTTTCGTGTATAGTTTACTTTACTATCGGCATCGTTGAGGCCGCAGCTAACGACACCCTCAAAAAAAGGACGTGAAACCTTTTTCGATCAATTGCCCTGTCGAATGAAATTTACGTTTTACTTATCATATTGGATGGAAATGGTAACAGTGTTTCGTGAATTGCCGGATAGGGCTTAACAGGACCCTCGATCGTTAGGTGTAAATTCTAGGAAACGAATATGTAATTGATGGAATCATGTGAGGAAGCTAAAAGCATAAAATATTCACCTTGCGGAAAATTGGATTGGATTGAATACCTTTCACCGACCGAATTTTTAATAGAAAAATAGATTCTTATCCGTAATAAAGCTAGAAAATACGATGTCGTTTGCGTGGTAGGTATCACATAGTGTGATACAGACTCGAAGAATTTCGATACTATGTACAGTAACTGAAAAATGTTAAACTGTTAAAAATGCAAGTGGGTGCTATACATGAGCTGCGACACGGTTTGTATTCAATTTCTCGGTGGTTATATAATCTAAGAAAACTTCTGGATAAAAACTGTTAAGGTAATTTTGGATATAAGACTATAGACTTGACTGAGCCGGGAAAAACTATACCTGCGTCCTCTGTGTAAGAGCCGGTTCCAATTTAGAGTTCAAATAAATACATGTAAATCATTTTATGTGTGCACATTTTAAATTGATAAATAGTAAAAAGTTCTTCTACCGGACATAACTGTTGGGTTTGGTTTATTGAAAGGAGCTTTATTACTATACAACTAACTTGCAGGTAGGCGGGATCACTGATTTGTGATTATGATAAAATGTTTTTTAAAAGCGACGTAGCATCAAACTCTTGATCAAACATTGGCTATGAATGAAACAAGCAAATCAGGCAAATAAATAGAAATGAGAATGATATTGGACGAATTAATATGATATTGATATTGTGTAATTCGAGTAGCACCTTCCCTACACTAATGGTAGAAACAAAAAAATCAGGAGTAAAAAATTACCTCTTGGCAGAAACATATCCTAGAAAACTTTCCCTCAGCACTGGACCAACCGCATGCATATCTCTGCTTGGTCGGCAATCATCTGCAGAACTATCAAACCACATGGAATGTGGATACCCCTTTCACGAGCCACCCACCCGACCAACTCCTATCCATGGAAACTCATTATGTTCCGGGGAATCATAACCCCCGGCCCCTACACACCCACCAAGCACACATAATATAATGTTAAAACATAAAGGACGATGACTCAACTGTTTGTGATATAACAATGGAAATCGTTTCATTTATCCTGCAAACAATGGCAGCGGCAGCAGAGCTGGTAGCAGCAAATGTATAAAATACAATATCAAATAATAAACTTGCACAGCACCACAGAGAGCACTTGTAGATATATGCAAACGGAGTATGGCTAAAGCGCGCGGTACTATAGGACTGGGTATATGTGCCCGACTCCTCCTGTGGCCTCGCAGTCACAGTGAACAATTGTCACACACAGCCAAGCAGTGCAATGAAATAGGAGCCCTATACATTATTCTGCCATTTTTAATGCAATGCTTTGTTTCAACTGCAAAAAAATATTACTATCATATCTAAGTGCTCCTTTGGCTCATGATGTGCGCATACAAAAGGATACAACGCGCCACATCCTCACATTTCCTCCACATCCCCAGAGCTTTTGAATCCGCCATGCATCCGCTGCTTCAACCTGGTTCTTGGCATAATGAGAATGTTAATGTTGAAATATTGCCATTCGGCGAAACGGAGGTGGGATACAGAACCTATTGGTGTTGGTAATGGTAAGGGTTTTGGTATTTGAACCATCACAATGTCGAGAGGTAAGGAGGTGACTTCTTTTGGGATTACTGTCATATTATTTTGTTTACTTATCAACGTGAAGCTATATAATTATTTCGAACGATTAGTAATCGATTGTGATGAACAATGATTTTATTGATCTAAACAAAATACATTCCAAAAGGAA
Source organism: Melanostoma mellinum (assembly GCA_914767635.1). Lineage (NCBI taxonomy): Eukaryota > Metazoa > Arthropoda > Insecta > Diptera > Syrphidae > Melanostoma > Melanostoma mellinum. The sequence goes on along the minus strand of OU612060.1, from coordinate 135,334 downwards.
AGTACAAGTACACGGCTATTATTTGGCGACCCGAAAAACCCATACAATTTAGATTTTAAAAGCAATCATTTCGATGCCAAAGCTTTTGTCAATTGTTATCGGTCCAGACCTGCTAAACATGTTTTTGTTTTTCAACATTTTGGTAAGATAGGCATTTTGTTAATTTAAAAAGCTTAAATTCCGAAAAACTATGCAAAAGCAACAAATACCGATTTTTCGGAGAAGAAATAAATTTTCAGTTAAGTTATATTAATAAATTGGCAGCCGAGCTAAAAACTTGACAGTCTACGTGTCAAAATTTAAGGTCTATAATTAAGTCACTGATCCCGATTTTGGAACTTTACTTTGAATACTTAACTATAGAAATTTATGAAGTGAACGACTTGCAAAAAGTGTCAACTTAAAATTTTGCAATTTTCATGCAATTTTCATGTTTAAAAGCTCAGTACTTTTATACTTAAGGGAGGGTTTCAGCGCATTACAAACACTATTCTTCTCAAGTGTGGATTGATTAATTTTATTCTCCCCTTTTGTACAATATTGAGCACTCTTCTAACGATGTTGTAGGTACAACTTTATCATGCAGGAATATTGAGGCATAAGCCGGAGACAGAGCTCGCCCAAGTCGACTTGGGACATTTTGCGGTGTTAACTAGGTATAACTTGGCCGGAAATTTTCGGAAATGAAAAAGCAATTTAAATTTAGCTAATCCAACCACCAAATCTTTCAGCTATAACAATTAAAGCTTACATATTGTAAAAAGAAATATTTGCTATATAGTGCACAAAAATTGTGTCGCTGTTTATCTAATCTTACGCAATTCGAAATTACAAAAATCTGGTGCGTTGCAGATAAAAAACTATTTCCACTTCTTTGACACAGTTTCACAACCTTTCAAATTCTGCAATATACAAATTAAAAAAGTAATCCCAAGTGTAAATAACATAATTCCATATTAACAATTTCCGTAAATGAAGAATTGACACAAATCCAATGCCAAAACAAAATCCCTTTCGAATACCAGAATAGAGCGTGACTTCAGTCTGGCCTGCACAAGTGCACATATCGATTAACCGCAATTTCGTGCACAAACAATGCACGCGGTCCAGTTATTTTCAAAATAATCCCTGACGTCGCGTCGTGCACTTACCTGCAACGCAAAAGTGGTTGCATGCAGCTAATTTAACCAAATCCCATTGAAGTCCTCAAAATTGATTGTTAATTCCGTTAATGATGAATTTAAAAAGGATTCACTACAAGCAGTAGGTGCCAGTAATTTATTGAAAAAATTTGTTAGGTACTTGATTAGTTTTCATTTAAACCAGGGCCATCATTGCTCTCAAAATAGAACAGAACTAATTTACATGCCTTTTATTAAGTAGTGGGAGATGAAAAAAATAATACCTGTAATATGCTTTGTGCAAGGTATCCCTTTGTCTGTGTGCAATACTTTGGGATGTGATTCTAAGTAATATTCCAAGAAAAGAATCGTATAGGGTAAACGCACTAGTAGCCGGACAGTGTTAGTACCCGGACACATTGACCTTTTTTTGCGATTAATAGATACATCACACAAAAAAATCCACAAACAACAACATACATGGGTCCTTCAATGTGTCCTATACCTGCATGCAAAGTTTCAGGTACTCTAAATGCGTACTTTAGGAACTACGCATCATTTTAGTGTTTAAGGTTTGAAGATGCGGTCTCGTTGTCGATTTAGGTAAGAAAAAAATAGTGGGAACAATTTTTAGTAGTAAGCAATTTAACAAGTAATCGTTAATTTATTGTAATGGAAAGACATTGGTTTCGTTGGAAATATGATTAACTAAAACAATTTCCAAAAAAAACCAAATTTAATAAAATCTTTGCCATTATTTGTGGTGTCCGGGAACTAACACCAAAATTGAATATGTTTTTCAGTACCCAGACATGCTGTCCGGGTACTAACACAGTGCGATTATCATGCATATTCAGTACCCGGACAGGGGTTGTTTCTTAAAATAATTGTGTATGGATACTGAAACAAAAGCGTTCGGATACTAGATCAGTCATTTTAAGAGACTTAATCATTGAGAGATTTAATCATTTTAAGAGACAAGCCCTGTATGGATACAAAAAATGTGTGCTTGTCTTATATTTTCAGTACGCAGACATGGCTTGTCTCTTAAAATGATTGTGTCTGGGTACTAAAACAAAGGCGTCCGGGTACTAAACTTTGCTGTCCGGGTACTAACGCAAATGGAACTTTTCTGAATTGTTATTTTATTTATTTTAACAATGATCTCTTTGCAATTTACTTGAACGCCATATTATTGAGAAATGTCTATATTCTTACAATCAATAAAAGTTTTCGCTGTAGCATTTATGGTTACAAAATGGTTTGAAGTCAAAGTTGAGAAAAAAGTTAAGTGTCCGGGTACTAGTGCGTTTACCCTATGAGGAGGGCCCATTTCCCTACTAAATTTTCTAAAATAAGATAATCAATAATTCAACCAAGCCGCTTACTCTCCGCCTACTGCGGTGATGTCTCCGTTATAAAGAAGCCATTTTTTCAACTCACTTATTATCTGTCCTAGGCGAAACTAAAGAACCGATTTTACTGACGGAGAAAATGTACCTTCTTGTGGAGTTTGAAGAGATAATTATTGAAGTGGGTTTCCACATAATTTACCCCATTTATTTGAAATACGAATTAATATTAATTGGAATAGATATTCCGAATGACACCTATTTGGATATTTTAATCGACTTAGAGGGTTCTACAAATCAATGGTAGAAGTAAACACCATGCTTAGCATTTTCAGTTACAAGCGCATTTCTCACAACAATATCTTGCTAGACAATGGAAAGAACCTACAATATTCTGCCGGTTCCGAAGGGCGAAAACGAGATAGCGCTTTTCATGACAATTGTTGACAGGGTTGACAGCACTGAATTTGCCATTCTCGTCCACCGGTGCTGCACATCACAGAAGGCGGGAAATACGCCATCTAAGTGTCGTGACCATTTTATAAAAATGTTTATTTGTTTAAATTTTTAAGTTTAAATTTATGTTCTATTTGCTTGTAGTAAGCTAAATAAATTGAAATTAAATTGAAAATTGGCGAGGAGGTAGGTACAGACTTATTATGTGGCTGTTGTTGTAGCAAGCTGTTTGACCAATTACATATGCAATAGCGCAATAGGTAAGTTCAACAAAGTAGTTATATGCGTGAACTTTTTGCTGTAATTTTTGTTCTGAGGACAAGTTAAAGAATAGGCTGAAGGTAATGACTCCGCGGGCAGATTTAAGAAAAACATGAGATATTCTCTCTGAGGGAAAGCTTAAGAAAATCTTTGCTCCTTGAGATATTTTATCTGAGAGAAAGCTTAAGGAAAGCCTTGAGATGTTTCCTCTGAGGGCAAGCGAAAGACTATGAGATTTTATTATCGAAAAATGACTTTATCAAATTGATTTCGGTCTCGAACAACAGAATCAGTATTAAAAACACGTTATTCTTACTCAAAAACCACTTTAGACCATGAATTAGAAATTAATAAATTATGACAAGACTGTTGAGTATCAATAAATCTTTCGAAGGAAAAAATATAGCGATTCGCGAATCGTAATTCGATATCAATTCTGTCAATCAATTGTAATTTGTAGTGAAAACAATAGTGAAATAAAATCCCATTTTTTTTTAAATGCAAGCCATCAGTTAGGTATAATGGAGGCGATATGGGACGGCACAATTCTTTTGTTGTGATTTAGTGATGAAGTGCATATGAGAAAAAAATCTCAAGGTTGTATGTCGATGATGATAGCTTTAAGCTGCGAAAGTATCCTGGTCCAGAATTTCAGTTGGATAACAGGAAGAATGTTTTAGGGGTGAAAGAAATGGAACTCAACATTTGCCATATACTGTGAAGTTTTTTGTGAATTACGATTGTCTTGAGGTCAATATCTATTTGAGCATTTCACCATTTGTATTAGGTATATACAATCAATTAACTGTGAAATAAAATTGTGTCCAGAAGTAGCACACTGCGATTCAAAGTCTCTTAACAACTAAAATAGCAAAAGCCTTTAATACCAAACTTGTTCTTAAACGAAACTTAATCGTAAATCACAAATTAGAAAACGTTGCAATATGTAGTACGATATGAAGTGTAAACTACAATTTTTTCGACTAATTTTTAAAATTTTCACTGTAATTTACAAATTAAATTTAAAAGTTGTTTCACAAACTAAAGATAAGAAAAAAAATGAGCATACTTTTAACTGTGTTGTATCATTTTATCATGCAGAAATATTGAGGCATAAGCAGGTGACAGAGCTTCCCCAAAACGATTTATGAAAATACATTTTGCGGTGTTAGCTGTAACTTGGCCGGAGATGATCGGAAATGAAAAAATCAAAAAACCATTAGATTTAGTTGAATAACTATCAAATCTTCCCCAAAAGTTCTCCGATAATTTATCCCTTCATTTAAAGTACAAACTCTCATTTTCTACCGAAAATTCCTCAATTATTTTGAGTATGAAACATCATTAATATTTTATATCTAGAAAATGAATGCAGATTTTGAAACAAACCGAACAAGTAGTTTTTAAAGGCAGTGAACACCGACTTTGAAAAAGTAGTTTTGAAAATAAATTCATTCAAAGTTTAACGATCGCAGCTGTTAGAGTTTGTGGACAGGAGATAAATAAGACAATAACTTCAAGTATTTTGCATATATCGACTTGAAATTGAAGGGACATATTTTTGAAATTTTAAACAATAAGATTGGACAAAAAAAAATTCTGATATTTCAAAAGGGAAAACCCGACTTCCCTTACTGGGTGAACGCAACGAGCCGCTGTGGCATGTAAAGCAGCAGCCTCAAGAAATGCCAAAATATTTAATATAAATGAATATAGGGTTGTTAACACAACTATTGCAATCGCATATAGAGCCGCAAGTGCGTCAAGTTGGTTAACTTATAACTTTTGTCGTTCGTAGGACAGCTGTCAAAATCAAAGAAAGTGCAGCTGAGAAAAGTATGGACTATGGAAGAAACGGAAAAAAATTGTTGAAGCTATTAGGAACATAGAAGCTTTATGGAATTTTTGCGACAAAAATTATCAAAGTGTTAAGTTTAAAGCAAAGAGTGGAAAAAATATCGGACGATTTTTCATTTAAAAAAATTTTAAGGCCAAGTTACTATTTTGAATTGCTGCCATCAAAAAAATCCTCTTTTCATCTTCACTTTCCATTTTAACTATTATTAACAGTCACCATAAAAAACCCATATGTCAAAAACCATCCTGGTGCATTGTGGGCAGTTTTAAAAAATACGTACGGCACAATATGAGAGCTCTTTTTAACACCACCTGCGTATTGCGACTGCGGCTCTCATTGTGTTCTCGCAGATAAGGGACATTTGTAGTAGTTAAAACGATTCAACTTTTATGAGTAAATCCACCTATTGCAATATAAGCCGACTTCAAAACATGTAATGTTGTAAGGAAGTGAATGCTAAGGAACGTTTAAGTCAGATATTCAAATTTTCATAAATCATATTCATTATGGTAGAAAAACACAAAAAATTATGAAAAACGTTTTCAACAACCCTTTCCTTATCTTAACGCTTCGTATTGTAGTTGAATTTGAGTATTATTTTTTTTTTGAAGAACTCATTACGAAAGTGCAAGTTTATATGTATTAACAAATTTCATCGAAATCATAGCGCTTTTCGTTCAATAGTAAAGGATATGAAGTTCTTCGCAGTATCGCAATGTAGGTAAATACCTAAGTATGTAGTTATAAAAACAAACAGAGCCTTTTCGGTGGTTTCGCCTTATACCACCTTATTTGTTTATTATGTTGACTGCGTTCACCAGCGCAACCATAATACTTTCGACATCCCAAAACTACATTTTCCTTACAAACAAGGATATCAGCTCTTGCGCCTAAGGGGCGAATTATATACTCACTCATTTTGAAATTTTCCCGCAGAGCGTACATCAGAAGGATTGATCGATCGGTTTAAATTAAATTTTTAACATTTAAATTGTTTCATCGCATAAAAGGATTTTTGCATAACTGCTCTGGCTTATAGCGTTTCCTCGTTTTTCGCCGCAACCATCTTTAGCTCTATCGACAAAAAAAGATTTAATCATAACAAATTGAAAATATTTTTTAATTGAAACCGAAAAGTATGTACCTACTAGTATGTTTGGGCATGCGAGATATCGCATACCAACTGTGTTGTGTGTGAGTGTGATAATCGCAATCGGCAAAGGATTTTAATTAAATTCCATTGCGATGCTGATGGACTTGCTTTTGGCAATTCCCTTTGTTTTGTTTCAACTCTCCATCATCAGTGGCTTTCGCCCACAAATGGTAGTAATCAATTTTTTAAAATTTATCAGAATTAAAGTCGAGCATATTAAAGCTTTTTTTTGACTCTTTTGAGCGTAATGAATGTTTCTTCCTTTAGATAATTAATCACCAGGGTAGGTCTAAGGATATGTAATCACCAATCAAGAGGTGCTCCCAAAAATATGAAAAGAACATACAATTAATATCTTCAGTCTTATTACGGGCCTTCAAACGAACAAACCATAGGTACCTTACCTAAGTAAAAGTAACTTTACATGTGAACATAGCTGTTCTGTTTTTGTATGAAGTATGAAATGTCCGTAATTCTGCTCAGCAAATGAGTCAACAATTATCAAATCTGTCCTTCGGTTCTCTAAGCCTTAAATCAGTACAAAGCAAATATGAGGTATGAAAAGCGGACTAAGTTTTACTCTCATCTTATAAAAACGACATCGGACGGAGTTGTGTTAAGAGTAGCCAAATAAATTATAAGGTTTACCCATCAGTTAGAAAATGAGTTAGAATTTATTTCCAGATATATAGAGAAACAACATTTTATGGGGGATAATAACCTCTATTTATAGGGATGAAAATATTTGTATACGAATGCATTATGGACACATACCTAATTTGAAACAGATAAATAAGAAACTTGTGATACCTTCGAGATCACGATAGACGTGACTATTCAAATCGAGCTACGTAAGGTTTGTAAATTACCTCCTATAGTTTAGTATACTGTATACACGAATTTTGTTTCTCCTTGAATAAGAAAGCTGCTCACTAAGTATGTTTTATAATTATGTTATATGGAAACAACTAAGTATTAGAATTATATGTTATATAAAATTTGTAGCTCACTACTAAAAATTGTTGAGTTGATGTTGAATGAACAAGAAGTATTGATGTAAATAAAGAAATAAAGTTGAGTATTTTGAGTTTTGCTTTTTATTATGGAAATTAGTTCTATAGCTCTACATGAGTAAGCTTATTTCCCCGCAAGTAATAAGGCACTTATTAGTCGAAGGATGTCCATTAGGAGTTATTTGACTTCCATTAGATTACTTCATTTTGATAAGATCAAGTTGTTTCCCATCAGGACAAGGAATTGCCTTGATAAATCATCAGTAACACGCCATTCACTCATTTTGGTCACGTAAAGCTGCAACATTGTATACTCCCTAGGTGACATTGTAACAGGATTATATATTTTCGTCCTAATAGTAAGAGCTGTTCGTTTCGTCACAAATGAAAACTATTTGTAATAATTTTTTTTTTTTTTTTTTGGAAATGAAAGTTTTTTCTTCATGTTGTTGGACTGTATATAGAATATGACGTGTTTGTTTTAATTGCTAAAGCTATGTTACAGATTGCAAAAAAGTAGATATGCACCGGCTCTTTTAATATAAAGGCCTTCATCATTGCAACGCAGCATAAAATGATGAGTAATAACAAAAACTGGATATAAAACAAAAATGGTTTTACAGTTCTACGCAGTTTCTCATAGGAGGATCGGTTTATTGTGCTACATTTACTTTATAATTTTCAGGTTTTCTATCAAATAGTTTTAAGGTTCTTGCAAGAGTTCACACAAAGTATAATGGAAGTGAACTTCAACGAGACTTATAGTAAGTAGTAAGTGTAAGTAAGTAAGACGTTAAGTGTACCATGCGAAACTGTTTACGATGTTTTCTTTTCTTTTTCTTGTTTAAACTGCGAATGATTTTATTTAAATGAACACAAGCCCTAAGAAGACGTTTGATAAATGATTTTCCTAAGCCACCATGACCGTTTCTGAAAAATTTTTTGGGCTGACGAAGATCCTATATCCCAGCAAGAAGAATATCACGTATGTGTCAGAATTATAGAAGTTAGTGCGTACCGTATTAATCCAAAAAAATTTTGCCAATGCATACCTGTTGTAGACATTTGATTGAAAGGAAACGCGCTTGGCAATTGTGAAAAGTTTAAATATGTGGGATCAATGGTAATTGTATGGTCAAAGAAGTGGCGAAAACCCTCCGCCATCTTCTGTGACAATAAAAATGTCATCAAATGTAGAGGAAAAACAGAGTCAGGTAAGGCATCCTTATGTGGAATGAGTAAGACTAAAAAATTGATCTCTGTACTTTACTGCACGTGCGAAGCTGGCCTCAAGGTAAAACTGATGAGTATTTCTATCGTCGAGGGTGTTGCGGCTAAATTTTTTCAGGGGAGGAATCCAAGTGCCTATATCACGAGAGTACTGTTTGTGAAAAAAGCGTTAGAAGAGAGGCAACGTTTCGACAATGTTCAAAAGAGTCGATTATTCCGACATTTCAACCATCAACTAACAGTCTTAACGCTCTGTTTTGTAAACTATCAAGCAGGCGCAAAGATGTTAGAGGAACACCTGACCAAATATGCGAGTTATATTCAAGTTTTGAACGGATATAGCTCTTTAAATTGTAGTATCGTTTAAAAAACCTAAGCACTTTGCAGCATTTCTGGCCACTTCTAATATGTGGTCATTCCAACGAAGGTCATCGTTCACACACATACCAAGTAGTGACAGCTTAACGGTTTCTTGGATGAAGCTACCATTCACAGATGATTGCAATGGGGGATGTTAAACTTTAACGACAAGTGACAACATTGAGCTTTAAGAGCATTGAATGCTATTCCGTTAATACTACCCTATGTAACAATGCTGTCAAGGTCAGAATTCAATGCACTTATCATACACAACCATTCCAGTTACACATCCAATATGAACATCTGTGATTCGATTTGTCAGCAAACAATTGAGAGTACTAGAAGTTTTAAACAAAAGACCAAAGGAAGAGAGTCGGAGATAAAACGGAGTCCTGGGGCACACTAGCATTTATAGACTTCAGACTTGAAACCATCCAACACAACTTGTATTGAACGGTCCGAAAAGTAATTTCTAATCCAACGAAGAAGAAACTCATCGATACCAAAGGCACGCATTTTCGATAACAGAGCTTGATGCCAAACTCTATCAAATGCCTTAGAACTATCAATCTAAATACGAAGAGTCAATGAAGAAAAGCGTTGGAACGGATGACGTGGTGGAGTTATTAGTGTTCCTCACAAAGGACTAAGAATTTTAACTTCCTTTTTCGACTCAAAAGTATTTTTTGCGTTACTATTTGATCATATCAAAATCTTATTTATGTGATCATTAAAAATATTTCTGTGCGCAATTTTGGACATTGAAAAAAGAGTAAGAAAGTAAAGCCGAGTTTTACTGTCAATATATATGTATGCAAGTTTGCAAAAGCTTCGCAAAACAACGCACATGAGCGGCTGAGCGGAAAATAAAAAATAAAACATGAAATCACACAGAAGCGGCATCTGGCGCAATGTCAGAGTGTGCACTTATAAATTAATGATTACAAATAATACTGTAGAATAATAATAATAGCACTTCCAATAAACTAATTGTATCAACATTTTGAGTCAATAGAGCTTTATTTTTATAACTTTGCATCAATTCCTTTCCATAAAAAGAGAATCAATATCTCGTTGTGCTTTCTGTAAAAGTAAAAATCAAAGAAAAAGAAATAGAACTACTCTATTTCTATCCCTAAAAGAAAAATTGTATTTGCATACGTTTTCGACTTATACAAAATCAAACCACCTTTGTTAATGTAGTTTAATTTATTACTACCACATATGACGCTCCCGCTTTCTACCATGCCCGCCGATTTTGTTTTTACTGCAGAAAACCTATCTCTTAATTACGTTGCTTGTCATTATTAATTGAATTGCGTTTTTTATGTATAAAAAGTTTAAAAGTAAAGCTGTGAGTCGTTTCATAAATCTTTTAATAGTGTCTTGGTGTGAGGATGATGACCTTTTATACCATTCAATTTTGATTGGGTTGTAAAACGTATTTGAGTACAAATATGTATATCAAAACACAGACGTTATTGAATGGGTGGGTAGGTATATTGTACTAGTATGTATAATGTATATACAATACATATATAGTGTATTTATTTTTTTTGTGAAAGGCTTTTGATGGACTAATTTATATTACATTGTTACGTTATTTTGATCCTTTGCATGTACCTACTTGATTTTGTTAATTTTTTAATTAATTGAATAAAAAAGTAATTAGTTACTAAGGGTGTAGCTGGGGCTGTATTTCCATTACGCAAATGTTAAAATAATATAATCGCTCCAAATCTTTCTGTGGGTATGAAGTTTAAACAAAAAAGTAAAATAAATATATTTATGTGAAAAGTAACTGTTGCATTGGGACAAAGTAAAATTTTCGTTGAAAATTATACACTGCTTCGCTAATTGAATGTTGTAATGTCTGTGAGCCCGCCAGATATTTCGGTTTTCAATTTGGAAAACAAATACGAAATAATTAGTGAGCTAGTCATTTAAATTAGAATTACTTATGTTTTGGAAAATATTTAAATTATCTTTGAAAACTAAGCATTCAATATTTTGTAACAAGAACTTCAGTTGTGAAGATTATAAGAACAGCAATCTATACAATTGTCCTTTTGCTTAAACAAATGAGATAAATATGTGCTCTGGTTACTAAAAAGCTGTTGTAAATAAAAAATGCGTCCAGAAAATCGCAATAAAAACTTTACATGTGGAAAAACAAGTTTAATCTCCCTCATAAGGGATGATAGAACGAAAGCGAATGCTTGTATCTTGTACATTAATGCAAAAAGCCTCCATTTTCAGAACTTTTCATATCATTTATAGTGCTACGCTGAAAAACCTCATTAACGAAAGCACCTTATTATTCCCCAGTGATTTTTATTTGGTTGTATGTGTGTGTCGGTTATTGGAGTCACTGCTGCAGTTGCAATCGTTTGGGGAGCTGAGATTAAAGTTTTGCTTTCATCGTTTTTAAAGCGGAAATCAAACGAATCAGTTTAACCAGATTTAACCAACCGAAGATTGTAATGAACTGTCATCCTTGCAGGGTAAGGGAGCAGTTGAGGTCAGAATGAATGGGAGCAGAAAATGAGTTTCGGGATTGGTAATGACCGCCAGTGCACCAGCATTCAGCTCTGTAAAAACACTTACACACACATGTGTTTTATTTATGAAGAGAGGTAGAAAACAACTATCGCTTATCAAATGTTCAGCCGTTAGGAAGGCACCTCAAAGCAAAAAAAAATACGACAATTTTGGGATCTGAATATAATTGACAGGGACTCATACATACAAATTAAATTAAAAACGTTTTAAATTTTTGTCGGACATTATTTTAATTCAATTTATGCTCAAGTGGGTACAGTGGACAAAGCTTGTTTGCACGGTGAGTCCACTTGGGTTCGATGCTTTGACTGCACGATTTTGTTGCAGCAAAATTGTATATATATATATAATATATATACATATATAGACATGTATTTTTTTAAATTGGTTTTCATTTAGCTTGCACCGAAACGAGTTATTTGTTGTTCAACTGCACTTAATTATGCGCAAACAGAAAATGATAATTTTTTTTTTTTAAAGTGTTTCCATGAATTTTTAAGCGAGGTATTATAAAAATAATTGCTCTTTGTAAAATTAATTTTTGTGTTGTCTTGAACGCTACGTTCTTAGATTCTGTACTTCAATTGCGTTGAGTATCTACCTTTGAAAGTACACCAAGAATTTTAAGTAGTTGAATAAATAAGTTGCATAACTTCGACTAAAAACTGACACTGTTACAGGAACTCTCCTGGTGAAGACATCCGAAGCATATGGAAGTGAAATAGTCATGCCCTATTGAATACCAGGTTCATTAAACAAGGCAGACACTTTATCACGGTAGAAGTGAAACCCAAATACATTACTATTTGGTACCCAAGTTTAAAAAGCATTTTATGAAAGATTGCAAAATGTTACTGGCTGTCTCCCAGCAACACCGTCTTCCTGTCTTCTGCTGATAGAACTTTTCATATTGCCCATATAGAAGTGCACTGAACGGATATTGACTATCTAATCTTATCAAAAAATAATGAGGCTATCTGCCGGTTCTTCACAGAAAGCGTTCAGTACTATAACTTTGGCTACTCAAACTAACTATACGGATGGGATTCAATACATGTATGTTCACCATCGACGGCTACCAACAATCCAACATTCTCCGGCTTGATCGTTAGAGAGACAACTAAAAACACAAATTCTATATCGAAAGCAACGACAAAAATCATAGTTATATTATTTCTGAACTACGCCGGGGACACTGAAAACTCCCCCAATATTCAATCTTTTCTTAATCGAAAACTTAAACCAATTGTGTGTAGGCTTTCTTGTTTGAGAGTAGATTTATAATTTCCAATCTACTTTTTTACCTAATATTGTAGACAATGTTTTTCTAAAGTCCCCTCTCTGGGGACAGAAACAACTCTTGAAATAAAATACTCACATTTTAAAGCGTTTTAACAATGTAACATCTCATATATGTGATTACTTGACAACCTACTCGTTTTAAGCTCCAGATATACAAAGACCCAAAACATGTATGAAAAGAACAATTCAGTTGTGTAAAGCTTCCCCTCATTCACAAAAGATGTTGTAGTTTAGTGCCATTTATATGAAAAAACCCACTTCCATCGTGGTACATTCTAATCAAACGTGACGCAGCATCCGCATATCAGATTATGTATGAACCACTGCGCTATAGGCATGCTGGACTATATTCAATGGTTGGCCGTTTAATCGTGACAGCGATTGTTTATGCAAAAAGCCGTTTCTGCTTTAATAATCTGATAAAGCACTGCCTTATGTAAAGTCACGACTATCGGTCATTAGCAGCAACATGCGGAAGATAAATGATAGGAAACAGGAAGCGGTAGTTTTCACTTTTTTGAAAAAATAATCTTTTACACCAGGCTACCAAGTACCAAACCATCACATAGAGTTTTTGTTATGCAGGTCTCTTATCGTCATACGTAAATGACGTAGAACGAAAACAAAACTCCTCGAACTGTAGCAAGATAATATTCCAAGTAGCTTCATTTCTTATTCTTCTTCGTTTCGAAAATATTTTCCTTCACAAAGAATTCAGCAAGTTTTTTTCGATATTTTTCTTCATTCTCCTGAATGGACGCTACAAATTGATCGGGCAATAGACATTCGAAGATCGAAAAGGTTCGAAAAGTTTTGATTAGGAACGCAAAAGTTTTTCCTTTATAAAAGCATTGGTATGTGTGTTTCATATATTTAGTCTATTGCTGCAAATGAGAGTTTAAAGTTTTCCCCAACTGTATGGCAACACATTGTCAAATGGTTATCAACATGTCTGCAGGCAACTGGAAAATTATTTTGCCAAATATGAAGGACGTTATCTACAAAAACCAACAGCTCCAAACTTTTCAGCAAGTGATGACAGGTATAGAGAAAAAAGGTTTTTGTTTTGCCATTTGGATATGAGCAATGGATATTGTATCTAGAAATGTATTGTGTCCATTCAAAAACAATTGAAAGTTATCAAAAGTCAATAAATTATTTTGATAACGACGGGAACATGTTTCATCATAAATGGGAGAGTGATGATGATAAAGGATAAATCTTTTTATTTGAATGTGACAGATGGCTCTTTTATGTTTGTTTGAGTGTTTTTTTTTTCTTCTTCTTCTTCTTAATGGCCTGTTCTGAAATTTGCTTCTCTCAAGGATATAGGTTTTATTTATTGACTCACGTACCTTATCTTTATATATATAAAATGTCCATGTCACAATGTAAGTTACCGTACTCCTCCGAAATAGCTTTACCGATTTTCACCAAATTTTATATGCGTATTCAGTAGGTCTGAGAATCGGCTACTAATTATTTTACCCCTAAGTGATAAGGGTCATCTACCCATAACATTGTTTCTTTAATTTACACTGTGACACGAGAATTTTAGAAATTAGATTTTAAAGCCTCAGTGTAAATGTCATATTTATCAATTTTTAAAAAAACATGTTCTGAAATTAAATTTTTTGCTCAGAGAATTGCGATAACAAAACACATTGTGCTTTCCATCGAGCAAGTTCGCTTGAGCTGGAGCCCTACTGCATTTCAAAAATATGCAAGTGACATTCCATAAGTTGAACGAATTTCTATGTATTTCAAATACCAAATCCTTACGAAATAAAATGGAGAGAAGAACCCTGAGATTAATCTTACATATTAATAAGAGCGTGGAGGGAGGCACTTTTTTTTAATGTTTAAATAGAAGCCTTAAAGGTGTTTCACGCGTCAGTTTTAAAACGAAATCGAAACGAATTTGAAATGATAGTGTGATGCCTCTTAAATCGGTTATACATACAAAAAATGGTCTGTGATGTTGTCAGGATATCTTCCCCAAATTGAATGTACAAATCAGGTGAAAAAGAGCATTTTGGCTAGATTTTTAGAATCTACTAATATATAAAAATTCCATGTCTGAGAATCGGCTACTATCTATGTATTTTCCATTCCCCTAAGCGTTGCCGTGGCTTACGTAACATAAATTGAGATGTAAGCTATCCTATCTTTCAAGTTGGATCAAACTGTACACGCTGTACAAATTTGATTAAAATCGGTTAAGTAGTTTAGGAGTCCATAGCGGACAAACATCGTGACACGTAATTTATATATATTAAGATAAGATTAGATTTTACAGTCTCAGTGTAAATGTCATATCAACTATATTCTCAAGTGAATTTATTATTAATTTGTTTTATAACATTGTGACATGGAAATTTTATATAACTGTATGTTATGTAATGAACGCGAGCAATCTAAGGGAGTTCCCGTTGTGTTTATAGTCAGATCGTTCAACTTGAAAATTGATTCTCAGGCATACTGAATGCGCATATAAAATTTGGTGAAAATCGGTAAAACCGTTTCGGAGGAGTACGGTAACTAACATTGGGACATGGAAATTTTATATATATAAAGATAAAGATAATAAGTAAGTTACTTTTTGTCTACACTAGAATTATCTAGAAAAAAGAAATAATTTATAAGGCAAAACAACGATTGCCGGGTCAGCTAGTTGTAATATAAAAGTACAAAAAACAAACTAATTTGTTTCCCTAGTATATTCTCAAAGCAATCGTGTTCAGTCCAAACCAGTTTTTCAAACAAAACCTAGAGAAAGATAAAACATACAAAGGCATACCTATTATTTGCGATCGTAGTTTAAAAAATCGCTCTTAAGCAATCATCCCCTTGATAAAAAATAATTTAAATACAAATAATTCATGGTTTTTCCAATGCGCCACAGAATAAATTGAAGTTTTTCATTTTCTTTTTTAACACCCACAAGCAAAACTAATAATACACCTTCACTTCACGCTCTGGTAGCATCCAATGTCCTCCAGGGACATTAAACAATTACCTTGGTTTTTTATGGCT
The DNA here is from genome assembly GCA_914767635.1 of Melanostoma mellinum. Taxonomy (NCBI): domain Eukaryota; kingdom Metazoa; phylum Arthropoda; class Insecta; order Diptera; family Syrphidae; genus Melanostoma; species Melanostoma mellinum. Next base: position 119,630 of record OU612060.1, on the reverse strand, counting down.
ACTTTTTTCTAACAAAAGATTACGGAGAGGTGGTTTTCCTTTTATATATTCTGATTCACCAAGCTAATTTATCTATCCCAATGCATTAAACTTTATTCATCTGTATTATGCATGCACCAGACAATAGTTAACTATATTACGACTATTGTGCATAAGTACCAATTATTATCAACTGTGCATTTTAAAATCTATTCGTTTTTTAAGTCATTTTCGGGGGCGTGCTATATTTATTGATTTCTGCATCAATTAGAAGTTAAGAGATTTATTATTGGTATTGAAACTCTTCGTTTCCTTGGTTCGAATTTACAAAGATTATATTTAAATACATTAAATGTCTAACATTTTTTTATAAGTTTAAATCTTTCAAAAACAAGCAAAAGCATGTATATTTTTCAACGATGTTTCATGAATAGGACTAGTAGGTAATTTGCTTAACTTAACTGGAAAACTAACCAAATGAATACTTTACATGAGTGCACAACTTGATATCAGAAATATTGTACGCAATAGAACTCAAATATCCATGTATAGAGAGCTCCCAATTACTAGGCAAAGATGGATTAATTAGTCATTGCAGCCCTATTGATTACCCCTTTAAATTATTTTAATTGCCAAGCATATGTCCCGCAACCTTTGCTGGTTCATTCATCATCGCTCAAACCTCAAAGTATTCAAAATATCATTAAATACCTCTTTCCGTTTGAGTAGTATGTGATATAAAAATCTTTTCAGATTCGACAGACGTTAGTCGACAATCCCATTCATTCTTTCTGGACAGGATACAATGATCGGCAATTAATTTTGAAAATCAACGAAGCAAGCGTCAACGAGTCAGTTGCGTTTGGCCGACGACACCGTTATCGTCACTTAACGTCGAACATGAATTTTCAATAAAAACCAATAAACGTTATTTTGGCAACCGGGTCTATGCCCTCATGATTCTCATTATTAATGTTTCCATTTGTCGCCTTGTCAACCCCCTTTCCCCAAGGAGCACTTTTGCTGTTACCATCAGCAATTGAATGATATCGATATAAGGCCGACCTACTCAGGAATTTGGACAGCCAACACGACGACGGAGACGGTAGAACGAACAAACACCCTGGAGCACTATATAATCTTAAGTGTGGAGACATTTATCAATTTAGGTGAAGAAAGCCAAGGCATACATCACAATCAACCCGATGTTAAGCTTCAAACGCTCTAGGGAGGTTTCTTTAAAAGCACAGATCCGTCAATTACCACCGCATTAATACACTGTATACCCGACAGGTGGGGTATTAATTTTTTTAATGTAAATACTTATATACAAAGATGGAGAGTGATAGGAGTTGAAACTTTTGATTTGTGAGAGCAAAATTTTTGTTGTGCTTTAAATTTTTTATTTGTAAAGTTCAACTATCAGTGATGGTTATACTACCGGAGATAATAACTATGGAATAGAACTAAAAAGCCGTTTTTATGACGCACACATATGTGTACTATAACGTTCAACCCAAATTAGTGTCAAAACATGAGCAATGTGGGCAAAGTTAAGAGGAAGTTTCTTATGGTAAAAGAGTGAGTTTCGGTTTTTATGTTTGAAGTTGTTGCTTCTATGTTGTTATTAGAAATTATTACCAAAGTACAATATAATGGTTAAATTAATTCTCCAAACAAAACATAATTTTCATAATTTTTATATAATATACATATGTATATACAGGGTGATTCGCATAAGGTGTGACAAAAAGATAGGGTGTGTAGGTTGGACCTAGACAAGCAAAAAATCGTATGGGAGGGGGGGGGTCCATTTTCCCCCGTTTAGGCGGGAGGGGCAATTTAAGAAAAAAATCACTAAAAATGGGGAAAAAATTATTTTAAGAAAACGGTAATACCTACAGAGTTGTGCTATAGCATTTTGAAAAGCCAAAAACCTATACTTTCATTTAAATTTTAAAATAAGTTGTTCAAATGAATAGTTTTTGAAATATTATTTTTCAAAGTCAAAATTTTGAAAAAAAAACATAATTTTTTTTTTTTAAACCATTTTTTTTCAAAATTTTACATAATTAAGTAGTATTTTTCTGGCTTACTTTCAATGCTCTTATTTATTTTTGATCAAATACAAAAAAAACCGGATGTCAAAATAACCTGTAGTTTTTGAGGAAACCAAAAATTACAAAAATGACTTTTTTAAATTTTTTGTTTTTTTAAAGTTTTTTTTTCGTTATTGGATTTTTAAGTGAATTCTCAATAAAAAAAGTAAAGAAAAAATTCATCCTTTATTTCGTAAGTTCACTTAAGAATCCAATAACGAAAAAAAAACTTTAAAAAAACAAAAAATTTAAAAAAGTCATTTTTGTAATTTTTGGTTTTCTCAAAAACTACAGGTTATTTTGACATCCGGTTTTTTGTATTTGATCAAAAATAAATAAGAGCATTGAAAGTAAGCCAGAAAAATACTACTTAATTATGTAAAATTTTGAAAAAAAATGGTTTAAAAAAAAAAATTTATGTTTTTTTTTCAAAATTTTGACTTTGAAAATTAATATTTCAAAAACTATTCATTTGAACAACTTTTTTTAAAATTTAAATGAAAGTATAGGTTTTCGGCTTTTCAAAATGCTATAGCACAACTCTGTAGGTATTACCGTTTTCTTAAAATAATTTTTTCCCCATTTTTAGTGATTTTTTTCTTAAATTGCCCCTCCCGCCTAAACGGGGGAAAATGGACCCCCCCCCTCCCATACGATTTTTTGCTTGTCTAGGTCCAACCTACACACCCTATCTTTTTGTCACACCTTATGCGAATCACCCTGTATATATGTATATTACAAAATTTTATCAAAATTGCTGAAACAATCGCTGAGAGGTCTGAATAAAAAGCGGTTGCATAGAAGAGACAGTGATAAGACTTCGCTACATTTCTATCATAAGACATATAGGTACAATATTAGAAAATGTGTAGGTATAAACTCTGAAAAACAGAAATTGCTATAATATTTTGAAAGAAATTCGGATTTTTATATTGTGCAATCGATATGTATACATTTATTAAAACACCAAATTGCTCTGTAATGTATGGTTATATCCCAGACAAAAAGAACTAGGTTAATCAGGTTTATCTAAACATTAAATCTGACCTTTCCTGTGCATTGAAAAATAAACAAATCAGTTTAAATTTTCTTCTTTTTGATATCCCAGGATCGAATGACATGACTGCTCCAAATACAAAGCTTCATATGACTGTATGTAAGGTATCCGCTCATGAAGCTCTTAGTGAAAAGAAAAAAATGTAAAACTCTTATACAAACTAACCGAGAATGGTATTATATCCTCAGCACAAAACCATTAAATAATGGCGAACTTGGGACCTTCAATGAAAGACATTGCTGCTTTTGCTGAGGTATTATCGTCGTATTCTGATCAAATGAGAGTAGCGTTCCATTATGGCAAAGCTCCGATATATCTTGTCATTTCAAAAATGGTTATCGCCCTGTTGCGAAAGAGGGAACAATGAAGTGCTTGTACTTGTACAATGCACATAATATATGTACGTATTTTAGTAGGAATACTTGAAAATAGGAATATGTTAGCGTGGGGCGAGTAAAAATACAGTTGACTCCTTTGGGGTAGCTTTTATGCAAAGACGTCATCTTAAATGAATTGAATATGGTGGCAACCGGAAGGTACGAACAGGGGTACACGTAAATAGAAATTTTCATATATTTGCTTTTGATAGCACATTAGACTAGAGAAACATTTGTTGCCCATTGCTGGCTGAGGAAGGAAATAAATAAGTAAATTAATAGAGTGGCACAACCACACAACAGAGCGGAGTGTCCTGGGGCCTAGTGCATTTCTCACAACCATGCCTTGTGACGGAATGGATATGACCTCCTATTTTTTACCGATTCCGAATGCCTAAGCGAGAAAGCGCTTTTCATGGCATTGAAGATCGGAAGACTTTCCAATTTCTCGCGAAAGGCGATAGAGCGGAAAAACATTTGGTACTCTCGTTGGGATTCGAACCACGAAACTCTCGCGTAAAAGACAAACTTACTAACAATCATGCCACAGGAAGGAAATTTTAGATCGGTAGTCGTAGTTTTTTATTCACTTACCTTCGACAGCCTGGAGCCGTACCTCGGCTGGGAAACGATTTAAAGGCTTTTTAAAGGATTAAACTCAGAAAATAATCTTTTTTTTTAATATCGAGCCAAGTTGAGAAGATATAACTTTTATACATTTATAAGAATAACTACTAGAAATTGTGGAAAAGTTCTCTCTACTCCAAACGCATAGCTTCCGGTTGACATCTTATCAAGTTAAAAATCACATATCCTAAGCCGTTAAAATGCCTATGCTTTTTAAGCATTCGTGCTTCGATATAAATACCATTACCGCTGTTATCTGAATAAGCACTTCACACTTGATTACGAGCTAAAAAGCATTTTAAAACGAGCGACGAGGCAAGGAGGTACTAAAGGCGCACTCCTACTTTTCAAATAACTATACAGTAGGTACATGATATAACATGGCTTCATTCCATTGTCGCCGCAGTTATTGTCGTCATTGCCAGGAGTTATAGCAACAGAAAAAGTTAATTAAGTTTTATACGACTGTGAGGAAACAAGAACCAAAAAGCAAATTTGTGTTATGTTCTTTGAGTTGAGTGTGTGTTTATATGTGTTTGAGTAAGGTATTTACACTATGGCGACATTTTTACAGTCCACGAAGCGCATCATTTCCAGTTTACAGAAGATAAATTGATGGTACAGGTGAGGTAGATATATTTGCTGTCCTAGCTGTATTTCATAATATACTCTTTGATAGAGCTGACCGAGTTAATTAGAAATAATGGCAAGGTGCAAACAAGACGAGAAACGAAATCCACTTAATTGCCTACACCGGGAATAAGAGCACATTGCAGAATTAATACCTTATTAGCGCAAAGTTGCTTTATTACAGTTCATCCTAATTAAGATTTATTGCTATGGGTACGCACATGAAACTTCATACCGAGAAGCTACAACATTTGCAAGATTTCTATAATAAACAGAAAAGACTTTTAAATATCGTAAATAAAAAAAAAGAAAAAAAAAAGGAAAATCAAAACTACAAACGATAACTTCAGATAAAAAATAATTGATATCTTTACAGTTTGTCCAAGTAAGAAAATAGGAATGGAATGAATGAATGAAAAATTCAATAATAACTGCAGATTATTGTAAAGCTAGATGCAGATTATTGTAAAACTAATTTTAATAGCCGAACATACATATATTATCTCTCCTTGTTTTTCGAGTTCGACATTTGGCACATACATACTTGTGCTTATAAAGAAGTTCACATTGATCAAAATGAAGCAAAATGATTTGTTCAGCATTACTGACAAATTAGTCTTACAGGGAAGGAGAACAAGAAAATAGTCGATTTATTCATTCGAAGTCTCAATAAACCGATCAATATGAGCGACACTTATTCGAAGAAGCTCATTGAGAAAATGACAACTGATACAACGTTGAAATTTATATGTAAATAGCTGAGCCAACCGGTCGGTGACGTTGTTGATCGAGTTCGTAGTTTTAAAGTTCCCGTTCTCGTTCTTCTCTTCCCGTGGGGTGAAATATAGTCTATCTTACTGAATGATAATGCAACATCGCAAAGCTGAAAAAATATTTGGAATATGGGAATCAAACCTTGACAGGAACCATCCCCGAAATAAACTATATTTGCCCTTAAAAATATCCTTTGGACAGCCTAGGAGTCTATACCGGAAAAAAAAAAACCAACATAGATCCGCTATTATGCAAATACAGATTTGTGGTAAGCTCCAGAAAAATTAATTAATCAATTTGAAGATAAAGTTATTTTGTAAGGAAAGTGTAAAAAAAATATGAAATATAAATGCTTCATAAAACGGAAGTGAAGCTGTGTTGAAATTGAAGCAATCAGGCCCGCCGCTAGGGGTATGAACGCCCTTGTGCAATTCTCATTATGCCGCCCCCGTTTAACTATGTCTACCTAACACGATCTAGGTTAAAAAAACTAGGTTAAGGATGTGAAAAAGATAAGAAATACTTTACAACGAAAAACTATTCATGTACTTAATTAACAGTAATTGTACCTTTCTTGACTTTATGTTGGCGAAATCTGTTATCAATTTTTTTGTTTCTAAGCTATCTAATATCTCATGTTCAATTGAAACTATGGTTAAATTACTTAGTCTTTGCTGGTGCATTGTTGATCTCAAATAGTTTTTTATAATTTTTAACTTTGAAAAGGACCTTTCACCAGATGCAACTGAAACCGGCAACGTAAGTAATATTCTTAGTGCTATTGCTGTATTCGGAAATGTTGACATTAAATCATTTGCAAAAATATATTACAATAAGGTTTGTGGATCATTGGACTGGTGTTCAGTAAAATGCAACTTTAAAGCATTGATTTCATTAAACAAATCTATACCGTCAATATCTGTTACACTATTTGAACTGTCTTTTAGCTTCAAATTCAAATCTTTGCAATGTTTCATTAAATCATCTTTTGAGTAACTAAATAAGTTATTATTGGTGAAAAAGCCAAATACGTCGGTAAAAGTTTCCAACTCCTCGAATCTATCCTTTAAAGAAGTTAACGTTTGGTTTTGGGGTCAAGTAAAACTTCGTCACTCTGTTCATATTGAAATTGAGTTGGTTTTCTTCGTGGACTATAGACGGAAAATCTGTTTCTACATTAAGGTCCCGAGCCATTGGTAGCTTCTTCTAACACCCTTTTGAAGTGCTCATACGTGCGATATTCGGTGAATTTATCAATCAATTTATTTCACAAATTTATGCAGATTTGAGTATTTATTGTGGGGTTTTGCATAATTTTGCTGAGAGCATTAATTTCATTTAAAATATCGAACCAAATTACAACCGAACAAATAAATCTATAATTTTGAATGTTTAAAGCAAGCGAATGAGTCTTGTGGGATGTTGTAAAATCCCATTCCGACGAATAGTTATCTGATATTTCTAGCAAAGCGTCAAAAATTTTTTCGAGGTGATACCGTAAAGGTTTGACTGCATCGACTCTGCAAGACCATCGCGTGGCACTTAATGCTTTTAATTTTAAATCTGGTAAATATTTGCAAATTATCGACCACCTTTTTGTAGATGACGAAAAGAACACGTAAATGTCTTGAATTATATTGAAAAAATTGACGGTGTCGTGCGTAATATTTGCCGCATCGCTAACTACAAAATGGGACTATGCGCCGAGCATGGAACGTAAAATGCACGATTATTAATTTCCAACTATATACAGATAGTTTGTTTGAAATAAAATACAATAAAAAGTTATGATAACTGAAGTGATGGAAAAAAAACTCCCCTGTTCTTACTGAATCTACTATTATCAAACGAACATTTGTTGATCTGACATATTAAAGGAAAAGAATACTGAAAAAGTGGAATGCGAAAATGAAAATCAAAATTTTTCACAAAAAGTTTAAAAGATTACAAAACGCTTTCAACTGCTTGTAGGCAGTTTCAATGTGTGTGTTGTTGGGCATCTTTTTAATTTCTTAGCTCTGGCATAAAGCATAACACGACCATATACAATATGTCGACTTTCTTCGGCAGCCGTCCTCGGGCACGAGCAAACTTACCAACAAGTGTTACGTGTTGCATCTTTGTTCTCTTGAATTTCAATAGATGACACTGTTTAATGCAAAAGAAAATAATTGCGCGCTTGGCAGTATTGGGTTTCCCAATGCCTTATTTCAATTTAAAAAAAAAATTATTGCGCGCCGCTTCATATTTCTTTTGATTGGATATTTTTTTTAGTATTGTGATTTGTGACAATGTCTGAATTTTGGTCGTTGATTGCTTGATTTGCCGCCCCCCTGGATGCGCCGCCCGCGTGTTTTGCACGCCTTGCACGCCCGCTTACGGCGGGCCTGGAAGCAATCAATTGGTCGGTTTTTTGCGAAAATGTGAAAAGTGAACAAATTGAAAGTAGTCGTTAAACCATGTAAATAATTTAAGAAAAACTTGTCTCAATCAAAATTTTTTAAGTCCGCAACTGTTTATATTTATATGAAATGAAGAAATGTATAATGTACCTATACCTATGTATATTTACATAACTGCACAAATACGAATCTAAGCACACACATATACATAGGTATATCATATTAATATTATATTATTTATGCATATATGTACTTACTTATATCTATTATTCCTTTTATTTTCATTTTGTATAAAACGGTATGAGTATGACCCAAAGGAAAGTCACTCCGAAATATACTCTTTATGATGAAAGTCCTCACTTTTGTACTTTGCAATCTTAATTCGTGCTCATAATATTTCATTCCGCTGTTCTTCGGGAGTTACTCCTCTGGAAACCTTATAAAGTGCTTTATATAAAAAAAAAACCCAAATGTCAAAAATTGAATGAAGAGCTTACTCAACTAAAGTTCTATTTGACTCATCTCTATTTTCTCCTATTCATTTTCACTTATTTTATATCTGTTAAAACACCGCAACGGATTTTATGAGTCACCCTTATCCGTTAGATATGGCAAGATCCACATCCGTTGCCGCAACACACGCAAGGGATTCTATGAGCCGAGACCTCTATATTGTTAAAAGTCACCGTGCGAGTATTTTTGCTTGGAGTTAAAATGTATTAAGCGCAAAAAGCTCTATAAAGTTGAAAAAAGTCGTACCTTGACCACAAGGACAAGGACAGTTATGACGGTTTAATGGTGAAGTTTTGGGTATTTTCAATTCACATAATGAAAACTAAAATTAGTTTGGTAGCCCCTGACATATACGCCATAGCCCATAGGGCCAAGCAGAATAATTCAACCCCCCAAAAAATTGTATTGTTCGAGGTGCCGGACAACCTGTATGATTTCGAAGTTAAACTACGAGTGTAAAATGAGCTTGCAAATAATGTATTGCAATCTTACTCTCATAGTTCGTTATTATCTTCAGTTGATAGGGAATAATTCGAAACAGACTAGGGTGATGGCACCTGAGGTCGGCCATCTCCAGTAGTCGGCCACCACGTCGTAAAATACCACAAAATAGCAAATTCTTTCAGATAACTTCCAAACAAAAAATATTTTCCATTAGGTTAACTGTTTACCTTTCTTGCTGCAAAATTTCATTCGATTGCAGCTGCCGGTTTTCTCGTAGAAAATGTTAGTTTAAGTCGAGATTTCGTTTGTTGTCCATTTGTGCTTTTTTGAACAAAAAAAAAAATAGTGGAAGTGGTTTTTTGAAAAAGGTTTAATTGGCAAGATATCGAAGCTAAGTGCACTATGTGATCATTTTTAGTTAGTTTATAGCTTATATTTGAATATTTTCGCAAAATATCTTTAAAAAATTTTTTTGGTAATTAATTACAAGGGGGGCCGACCTCAGAAGACAGTTTTTTTCGATTGTTCTTAGGTCGGCCCCCCCCCCGGCCGACTACTGAAAACTACTTATTTTGTGTTTTTTTTCAACTGAGTATGCAAAGTTAACGGAAATTTTATTCTCTTTCGTTCCAACCGAAACTATGAAGAAATATATGCATGGATTCAATAGTCGGCCGGCCTTTTAAAGTAAAGAGAGAACGGTGGCCGACTATAGACAACCAATATTCTTATGTCGGCCTACTATGTTTTATATGTAAGCCTAGGATTATAAATGTTAGATCTACTTTAATAACTTAGGTACTAATGTTATTAAAAACATAAAAAAACAATTGAATTAATAGTTCCTAAGGAGAGGGGAGTAGAAGTATATTTATCGATGATTTTATTTAATTTGGAAAAATTATTTTTTTTTGTCACTTTTTTAGTTCATAAACTTTAGACGCGTTTTTCTCAAAACTACTTTTTCAAAGTCCGTATTCACTGTCATTTCAAAACTACTTGACCGATTCATTTCAAAGTTTTTACACATTTTTGTCATATAAAATACCGCCCCCCAACGTTCAGTAAATTTTTTTTTTACATTAAGGGTGTTTTCTACCCCGGAATTTTCTGGCGGAATTTTTAGTGGAAAACAACAGTTTACGCTTTAAATGGCCGCCAAAAATTTTTAAACGAAAAAAGAAATTATCAGAGAACGTTTAGGGGAAGATTTGATCATAATTTGACCAATTTTTCTTGGTTTTTTATTTTCAAATAATTTCCAGCCTAGTTATGGTGAACAAAGCAAATTGTTTTTTTCTCAAGACGTTCTGGGGAAAGCTCTGTTACCCGCTTATGCTTCAATATTTCTGCATGAAAAAATTACCCTATATTGTGGAAAGTATGCTGAATAATGTACGAAAGGTTCGAATAAAATTACTCAATCCATATTTAAGGAAAAAATTTGCAAAAAAAAGTTTTATTTTACCATGAAACCCTAACCACCTCCCCCCCTTAAGTTATTAACAGTGTATTTGAAAAATGGAGACACCAAAAAGTAAAAGGACTTTTCACAATTACTCAGAAGATGCACTTTCTTCAGCACTCAAGAAAATTAGAGTGGACCATTGTTCGCTAAGGGAGGCAAGTCGTGAGTTTGGAGTTTCTAGAACCACTCTCCAAATCCAATCCATGGCAGAGAAGGCCAAGAAAAATGGGTCCCGACGTTTCTTAGACGTCATCCAGAATTGCCACTCAAAATACCAGAGGGACTGTGAAAAGGGTGAGCGGTTGTCACCGAAGAATCGATACAAAAATGGTTTCGAGAGCTAAAAGAGTATTTGAAAGAAATAGATGCGGTAGATTTTTTGGAAGATGCGTCTCGAATCTTTAATGGCCATGAAACATCCTCCTGCCTATCTCCAAAATCAGAAATTTGTAACTGTTTTATTAAAACTTTTTTTTGGTAGTTATTAAATGCTTAACTGCTTCTTAAATATTTTTTACAAAAGCAAATAGTATGAAAATATGAACTGGCCGACAACTAGAGAACTATGCGGCCGACTATTGAAATTGAACGGGCCGACTACTCAATAATCACACTTTCATCTCAACAAAGGTTAATAACTTGTTTCATTTAGTAAATATACTTAATTCGTATAGAATTTCCAAATCTACATATTTCAACTTATCATCAAAACTAATAACTCTATCAAAAATTTAAAGAAGTTATTTTTAAATGCTAATCAAAGACAAAAAAAAAGTTAACTGGCCGACTACTGGTGCCTTCACCCTATTTTTGTTTTATGAAAAAAAAAAAAAAAACTAAAGCAGTCAACTTTGCTTAATATGACTTGGACTGACATTTGATATTAATAATCATAGCCTTTTATCAAATCAAATCAAATCAAAGTCTTAAAATTAAAAATTATGGTTTGAAGGATATCTATAGATACACATTAATTCTTCCCAGTTAAATGACAATAAGATCCTTGCTACCCCTTATTCAAAATTTAGTTTTAATTTGAATTTCTTATCATAGGCACCAATGATCACAACAGACATGGCGAATGAATTCAATGAGTTCAAACAAATTGAAGCAAGTAACACTTGTGTATGTTAGAAGAATAAGACTGTTTTTTAAGATAAAATAAAAATGTTTTCTATACACCATTTAATCCCTGTGATTCAAAGACTGCAACTATTGGGAACGAAAAACCATCATACCGACTACACCGCTTTTTTTTAATTCAATGGCATGTAAAATGTAATGGAAACAGAGTACAGGACATTTGAATCTTTATTTTCGTTTTTCTTAACCTTAAACTATATTAAACAAAAACTACGCAACTTAATGAATTCCCAGTTTTCCCAGAGAACTTGAAACAGATTAAGAGCTCGTGTAGCTGTGCAAGAATGTGCTATTCATAAAACCATTTCTATACCGACGTGTCCAATTCCCAGAAGGACATATTTAAGACTAAATCGTAATCACAGAAATGTCGGTCTTAAACTAAGATACATCCATCAAGTATATATAACTCTCCCTTAGGCTTTTCAGATTTCTAGTCAACTATACACATCTCCAGAACCATTCGCTTCTACCAACGAATTGCGAATATTGACTTTTTGATTTAGATCTCTCTTTGCGACTTTCGCAAAGAGGATGACAATAATCCTGCATTCCCCCTACGTTTCTTCTGTGACACATGGACCCACGTATTCACTTTGGCCACCAACGATACTAACGTTAGTGACGCAGCAATCAATCATGTGTGCAAATAGACAGAATCAATTTCGTTTAAATAAACTTACATTATTGAATGGAAAATCCCCGTCAGATGTTTGATTGATGAAAATGACAATTTATTTGCCTTAACTTTCGTTCATTTTGGGTAGTAAAGTATGGGTGGGCAACATAGCTCCAAGCTTCGAGCACAAAACTCACTGTCGAAAATTGAAAACTAAACACGTGAAAAAGCAGTGATGGATGGCTTAGGTTTATGCAATATTACTTAATTGCTCCTGCGAGAGGTAAACATTTTTTTCAGTTTCTCTGTCTACCTAACCAATAACATATGAAAATCAATAACAGGGGAGGGTATTTTATAGAAACAAATGCAAACTCAGATCCTGTTGACAAAACACAAGAGAATCAGTACTTAAACGGAAACCGGTTCCATGCGTCTTATTTAGCAAATATGCTTTATGATCTTTAGCAGTTAAATTTATTCAAAGCTTTGTCTTAATTTCCCATTTCGTATACCTATCTTTAAGACTAAAATACTTTTAAGCTCCAACCAAAGCAAATGCAAATGAATGATATAGTTAAATTACAACACTGATTTCACTGCTACAATTCAAAAACATGTACATAATGTATAATGTGTGTATAATTAATTTATATAATTTGTAATTTATTTAACAAAAAACACGAATTATCTCAACTACAAAATGTATTAGTCCTATTATAGTGTTACAGTTGTTTTTCTAAAGTGACGAGTTTCTTTAAGGATCATTTAGACTTATTAAAATATTGCGAGTACACTAGTTAAATTGGTATTTTGAAACTATAATAAATCGGGCTGAAATTCTAAAATTGCTTGAGGAGAAGCTGCTGTGTGAAATTAGTTGAAATTAATTAGAGACAAAATGGAAGCAATCCTAATACAACCATAGCCTCGATTGACTTCTTTCATTTTCCTTCAAATACTTTTCGTTATAGGATTGAGACAACTCAATTTATGTTATGGTTTGTGATAGGCTCCATGATGCCTGGGTGTGGTTTTTCCCTTTAAAAGAACTGTGATATTTGCGTATATGAATCCAAGGAATTGCAATTCAGTAAACTCTATTATAACATCTTTAGTCTACCACTTATTGAACTGTTTAAGGGCTAGTCTTGTCAAGCAGGAAATACGAAAGACATCTCAACTGTGAAAATAATTTTGAATAAAGACTCATTGATAGGAACGCCAGGCCTATTTGGGACAGTCGAAAATTGTTCTAACTAATATTAGTAAACTCACCTGCCTGGCCGATTTCTTGTGGGATTTAGTACAGTTCGAAATAATTTAACTTTTTATTTTAGTTTTTTGTAGTTTATTATAACTCGTGTTGTGACGAACATATCAAAATAAATCCTATAAAAGAGTGAATAATTACGGAGAAATAAGAAAGAAGAAGTAAGAGAGCGAAAAAGACTCACAGGAAAAAGAGTTGTTTCAATTGGAAAAAAGTCATGTGAACATTTTTGAAATAAATGTTGGCGGTTGATATGACAAATTTTCTCTAAGATGTAAGTCAACTAAGACGAGGGAGTAAAAAGGACTTTAGATTTGTTTGATAATACAAATCCGCGAAGCACTAGAATGTTCTCCTGAATTGAGTCCATTACCATGAAAAAAGCTTTCTTACTTCGTCGTTCGGGATCGGCATCAAAGTTCCTCCGAATTTTGTTATGCCACCCTATTTATATACTTAGTAGGCTCCATTTAAATGTTACCAAAACATTTTTGTGTAACAGTCCAAAAAAATCCACATTTCCTATTCCACACAACACAGAATCCTTCGTTTCAAGTCCGACTGAAAATGACACGTGAAATAATTATGGTTTATCTGCATTTCATGTGATTTCGTGTTGGCCATGTTCAAGTATATGTACGTAATTCGCATTTAACCATTAATTTTTAATAAAGATGGCAGCTTCTGCTGATCTCAATTGAGGACAATCCAGAGATGTCAGCCAAACTGAACCTGTCATATTCGTCATGATTACGAATGCAGCGGATGCATTGAAACTCCTGCCTCGAACTACTTGTTGACACTTATTGCTGGGTGTTCACTACTGGGTGTTCCCTCTGTCGAGGACATACAGTTTGTTCATGAATGTATAATGTTGTGGGCTAGAAACACACCACCTCTGAACCAATATCAATCATTAAGCAAATTTAATGGCCCAAAAGGCTCGTTTCCTCGATTGAATGACTGACTGACTGCCTGAACTGGACAATTCATAAAGCTATCTGCATCGACCAAATTCATCATCCCTATCCGATCCATCAGGGAATTTGTCGTAAATGGTTACGGCTAACCAGCCAGATGCAACAACCAACGCTTGGGCAGAGAGTCGAATATTTTTGAATTAATAAGGATTAATCCAGAATGACCTGACAGTCATTTATAATGAGCACACAAACAGATTGGCAAATAATTATTTCAGGTTCCCGCTGCGAGCATAATGACAATAATTGCAAATGAACATTGTTTGTGAAATTATTAATACAATGTCGGTACCTATGGATATCTATATCTATTGACTGCATTTGCAACAGTGTACAGTGGGTAGATTAATAAACGTCGAATGGTGCACGTTACTGAGGCCACCAAAAGGAAGGAAGTAGAAGCAGAAACAACAAAGGCTACAGAAGCCGACGAAAGAGACATTTAAATTTACACCAGGCGGTAGGTGTCACTGTGTGCCACCACAAAATGCATTTTTATTGTATGAAAATCTGATCGGTGTTTCAATACTGCAAAATTGCAAAATATTTACAGTATCTCTTGCATACCCACACACACATGGCTACTGTATGTACTCATAAAGTGGCAGTTATGTAATGAACAATTTAATCGATTTCGAGATTCGCTATGCTGAATGCAATTGAATTATGATGGAATTTATGCGGTGACATAGGATGAATGACATTTTAATGTAAGAGTTCGATTTGTTAGGAATACTGCGGTGAAAATCTGTCTTTTAGTGGAATTTAGGCTGTGAGCGTTTAGTGTTTGTTTTGTGCCATTCTAACATTATATTGAACTTGATATTTAAGTGGATTTTACAGTTTGGGTGATAGCCACAAACGAGCAAGTACAAAACATCAAGATGTCATAATTTTCTTTTAACTTCTTTTGAGTGTCCCAGCCCATGCATAGACTTAAAACTTTAAGCATTTTCCATGTATACCTATACGAGTTTTCAGTTATATCGAATTGGAAAGGACAGTTTTATTTGAAACAACAAACTTTCAAACGCAGCTTTTAAAAGAAACTACAGTTATATACTCATGCTTATACCAATATTCTATGTGAACAAATCCTCTCAGACAAACAATGCTGCAGTTTGCAGTAGCTGCTTAGAGCACATGAATGTCACTAGATTTATGAGCAAAGAATAAAAATGAATTTCAAAACAAAAAAAAACTCATTTTGCGTTCTTACAGCTTTGCCAGGCTACTTAAACACTTTGGTTAAGGTCAGTCTACTAAATATTTTTTTTAAATTCATTTCATAGTAAATGTGAGACACAGCTTCCGGACAGCTTCTAGGAGTCGCGCAAAAACGTATATGGCAGTCAATGTGTTCTTTTCGCATAGTCAGCTGACTAGTTACCAAATTTAAAAATTTTTTTTTTTATTTCGTTTTGCTCTCCCGAATTGCCAAATTTCTGATGGAAGCCCCGAATGGCAAAATTTTAAATACCAAAAAGAGTGCTAAGCGATTTCAGATTATGTCGTTCGTAACTATATTTTGTTTTCACATTTAATAAATATGTACATCGCTTCAAGATCACTACTCGTAACGCCGAAAATGAAAAAGAAGAAGAATAAATATGTACATCAATAAATAATAAATACATTAAAAGTTGTCGGCATTAATTGAAAACATGATTCGGATTTAGCTAAAAAAAAAAAATTGGGATTCTATGTTTCGACATTTGAGATTCAGGCAATTTGGGATTGTTTGGGGATGTCTTTCACAACAAACGAGCAGGAAAGAAAGTGTCAGAAAAATGTGTTTTCTTTGCGTTTCATGACATTAAAAAGTAGAAAACTTTTAATAAGACCTTGATGTACGATCACCGTAAGGTTTCATCGATCCCTATATTGTTAGCAGTGCAGCCAGACCACGGACCAAAAGTTCCCAATTTCGAGTACCCCAATTCATTGTGGGAAGAGTGACATAAGTAGGTACATTTTTCTTAATCTATGAAAGTTCTTCTTCTTCTTCTTCTTCTTAATCTATGAAAGTTCAATGTCTCAAAATCACATACCTTCCTATAATAATGGCACTGTGTGTCGATGTTATACACTAGATCGTCGTAGGACCCGAGCTATGACGGAAGGGTGGATCAGCTGGTGTATTAATATATACGCACATACAGGGTGTTTACTATAAGGTGCGATAAAAGCCCACTACTGATCGATTGGCTCAAGATAAGAGAAAAAGGGAGGGTGGGGTCTATATTCTTCCATTTAATCGGAAATGGCAATTCTATAAACAATTTACTTTCTTAAAAAATATTAAAATCAGTCCTTAAATTTTATTTTAGTTCAAGTTGATTTAGTGAATGGTTTCTGAGTAATCAAGCCTCAAAGTTGAAATTTAAAATACATAAAATTAAAAAAAAAAAAAACTTTTTTAAGGGTCACTTTTTTTAATACACATGGACATGGGACTACAGCAGCAAATCATCCATAGTCAGTGTTTTTAGAAAGTTTAAGAGCCAAGTTCAGTTTAAATTAAACCTATCAGTAACTAATAGATTCCAACAACTATTTTGATTTATAGCCATATTAGTTTTAAGTCCATATACAGTACAACTAAACCGATTCGTGTGCACCATTAGTAATGTTCAAAACGGCTTTACTTTACCTTAAAAAGTATATGATACATAACTTTATAATTACTTTATTTTCGTAAGAGACACTTTTTGAGCATTTCATTTGTAACAAAACATAATAGATTTGAACAATTGACAAAGTCATTTGTATAGAACCTCTCTAAACAATTTTTTCCGATTGAAACTAATTTGAAACTAATAGAAATGAAAGTGGTCAAAAGTGAAGTTTCATTCACATGCTCGCACTTTAGTCTGCCTATTTGCCAGTATATATAAAATCAGGCTATTGAGCACCCGTTGCTTTTGCCCATATGACTTTTCACTAGATTAAATTTGCTTTAGATTAGAACCCAGTGCACTTTGCTTGATTAATTTTTTATTTGCTATCGCTTCGCTTTTTTTTAGTGCCCTGGAGTCCGAATTGCACATGAAATCCTATGTGCGGTAGCACAATCTACCAACTGCCTGGAAAGTCTATGGATGACATTGGTGAATGGTATAGCGTTGATGGTGATGAGAGAGCAAAAAAATCGAAGGGAAAATAAATATTAGCAATCCGATAATGGTTAGAGTACGGTAATATTATGTAGATTTGCTTTTGCTCTAAGCTAGAAACCATTGGGGATGACAGCTCGGTCTGGTAGATTTTAGTCCTCGGAATAATAACCAAAAAGGGGGTTTAAAAAGGCTTAGAGTTTTCCATTGAATTGTCTGACAAATAATGAATTCAATCGATTGGCTGGATAATCATTAAATAAAATAAAAATCACATTTGGGTATTGCGCCCACTGTAATATTTAGAACAAATATTGCTATACTATAACCAAAATTACAGTGGTTATTTTTCATTGTGAGTTGAACCTTGTTCAAAACACAATGAAAACATAGTTATAAACGAGACTCGAGGTTAAACTCTCAAACATCAAAGATTGTTTTAAACTACAAGTTCCATTGAAAATTTTACAAATTCAACGAAAACTGTAGGAATGTCAACCGGTAGTCAAAATGTTAGTCTATGTCCTTTGATTAGTTTTGCAGTGCCGAGTTATGCCGAGTTTTACTAGCTAAAAGATCCGTGAGATCTTTTTTGTATTGTGTTGTTGAAAAATGCAATAAACTGCACTCTTTTATTGTAAATCAGTAGCCCTCAGGTGCCGGCACTCCTTTGTTTTAATATAGTAAATTGTATATGAACAGACAAAAAACTAGATAGGAGAATCAACATAAATCTCGAAAACTGAAAACCATATAATATTTTTTAGATTCGCTTCTGTGTAAATTTTGATTGAGTTTTTTTTTTCAAGAATTTCGTAAGTACAAAATTACTAACACTCGTCAAGGGTTTCATTGAAAATAAATAAAATTTCAATCACAATTTAGGTAACGTAATCAATTTTCTGATTATGATTAAGCTCTGCATAGAAAGACAACTATCCACTTCATTTGGTGTTTGGATTTTGTCATTAGCTATACTGTAGGCAATCGTGCTTTTGTTATTTTTATGGGGAAACAAAGCATTTTGATTTTCATTGCAGGCGCGAAAAAATAAATAGTAAATGTAGACATGTAATTATTGTTCGCATATGAATTAATTAATATTGATTCAGAAATATAGCACATCATTATAAAAAAAATCAAGAATTAAAACGCGTTTATATCAATACTCATAAGAAAATAATATTATTTCTGCTGAAGGCAAGGAGTCATTCCATTTATAATTGATGCATGAATGCTTCTCAAATTAACACACCGTTATTATCAAAGATAGGATACCTATGTCTGCGAGCGTATCTATTTGATGGCAATTATTCATTTCCTCTAACATACTGGGGCACAGTATGAATAATTTAGAAGAATCTTATAGCCTTGGACTCAATAATAATACCAATACGGGGTTAATTTATTAGCGGGCGTCTAAGGGCGATAATAAATTTTAAATTCGTAACCAAAGCACGCCCCTTTGCCGTTCTGCTTTTGCCACCTTCACCACACATAATATCCCATGGTAATCAAGAGTTGTTCCTTAGGGAGAATAATTTGTGTGATTACCTTGATGCAGAATGGATTATTGCTTTTCGCACTTCAGGCAAATTGTGGGCAGGCGAAAACGGCTATCCCATTCTTAGTCGGAAAAGGTTATGCAAACCATATAAGAGAACATTACATTGCAATGTAAGGATACAAACCCAACTGTCAGATGATATTAATAATGCGACCGTTTGAAAGGAAACTGTACAGAGATCCTCAAATTGAGTGCTCATTTGACTGCATAATTATTTTATGTTTCAAAAGCTATTTTATGTCAATAGCATTCTTCTCGTCAACATTCGTCAAAATTGCTGCGCTGACTCAACACCAGTCACTTAATAAGTTAAGAGATTATCAGACTTTTTAAAGCACTATTTTGAATTCTGAACACATCCAAGCTACTTTGTCTCTACACTTTCCATTTAATTTTTTTCCGGAAGCAGCGTAGGTACATCGTATCCATTTTAACTAAAAAAAGACAGAATCTACATTCATCATCTTCTTTTAAAGGAATCCCGGTGAACTCTTTTCAATTTTTTTTCCTCTTTGTACCTAGGTTCTTTCGATTCGCATTAAAGTTTTTTTTATTCAACTCAGATGATTCTACTTTCTAGAAATAGCAGT
Organism: Melanostoma mellinum; assembly: GCA_914767635.1. NCBI lineage: Eukaryota > Metazoa > Arthropoda > Insecta > Diptera > Syrphidae > Melanostoma > Melanostoma mellinum. Next base: position 99,972 of record OU612060.1, on the reverse strand, counting down.
TATGAAGTTATGCTTATATGTAAGCGTAGAAGACACAGCGAATGTCAAGACTTATGAAATACTTAGCTCCCAGGTAATATAAGATGATAAATAGGCCTAGCTATCGTTCTGCCAAGCGGATGCATGAAGTAATCAATCTCATTTCATTGAAGAAATCAATCAAATGATGTTTTATGACGGTTTAATTGAAAAGAAGGTTTTGTTACCAAACAGACATATTAGTGTAGGAAATGTTTTGCGTTAGTAAATTGGTTTAGTGTACTGTTTACGATTTGGCAATACCAGAACAGAAAGAAAAAATGGGCAAGACTGGGTCGCACGAACTTGCGATTGTGTGCTAAGTACAATACCAAAATATTTAGTCTGAGTAAAAGGTTTTAGTATTCGCTCTAAATATCTTTGGTGGGCTCAGGGCTGCCAACTACAATTCAATAATGAAAATTGAATTAAATCACGCAAAATATGGAAAAAAATTAAAATTAAATATTCCAAAGGTTTCAAGCGAAAATCCAAAAAACGCTATTCTTTGGCAAAAGCAGTTTTTAAAAAAATCGGTTTTTTACTCTTCATTTTTTAATAAAACAAAGTTATTTAAAAGTTTAAAAAAAATTAATAAAAATTTCAAAATTTAAAATTTTCCAAATCTTAATATGCAATCTTTTTTATGTCATCTACGACCTCTTAAATATAAAATTTCAGCAAAATCGTGTCAGCCATCAGTCTTACCTTGAACCCAACTTCAGGCGTACAGTCAAGTATAGAAACTCATATTTTAGTCGCACCATCCGCATGTGGAATGCTCTGCCCGAGCCTGTTTTTCCCCTACAATACGATTTACAAAGATTCAAAAGCAACGTACATCAGTGTCTCCTTCCAAATCCTCTCCTTTTTTCCTAAATGCGCTCGCACTGTGATTTTACAACATTATAAGGGTAGTCATAATCCCTTCTTGATGCCATTGAACAAGTAATAACTAATTTATTGTAATAGAAAGTCATTGGTTTCGTTGGAAATATGATTTAATAAAACAATTTGCAAAAAAAAAACAAGTTTAATAAAATCTTTGACATTATTTGTGGTGTCCGGACACTAAAACCAAAATCGAAGGTGTTTTTCAGTACCCGAACATTCTGTCCGGATACTAACAATGTGCGATTATCATGTATTTTCAGTATCCGGAAAGGGCTTGTTTCTTAAAATGATTGTGTCTGGATACTTAAACAAAAGTGTTCAGATACTAGATCAGTCATTTTAAGAGACTTAATCATTAAGAGATTTAATTATTATTTCAAGAGACAAACCCTCTGTATGGATACTAAAAATTGTGCGCTCATCATGTATTTACAGTATCCATACAGGGCTTGTCTCTTAAAATGATTGTGTCCGGATACTGAAACTAAAGCGTCCGGATACTAAATTTTGGTGTCCGGATACTAACGAAAATTTAACTTTTCTGAATTGTTATTTTATTAATTTTAACAATGATTTCTTTGCAATTTTCTTGAAAGCCATATTATTAAGAAATGTTTGTATTTTTACAATCAATAAAAGTTTCCGCGGTAACATTTATGGTTATAAAATCAAAGTTGAGAATAAAGTTAAGTGTCCGGGTACTAGTGCGTTTATCCTAGTTCCAAATTTGCGGCAGCTACACTGCGTGCCGCAAAACTTCTCAAATTCTATGTGCCTCGCGAAAATAGCTGTGGTGTCGTCATTTTTGAAAATGTTTTCTATTTTGTTACTCAAATAATACGCTAAATAACTTACGGCAATATTATTGCTTTGTAATAATACGCTAAACAACTTCCTTCAATATTATTGCTTTGTCCACTCAAAAAAAAAAAAAAAAAATACAAAAAATACGTTTTTTATGGGTCTGTAGAGTGGTGTTACCCCTTAAATTTTTGGGATTAAAATTCAATGCGAAACTGATTTTTTGTAACCAGATAGGGACGGCCGCAGGACGCACATCAAAGACACAAGCTATACTAAAACTGCAGGTGTCGTAATTAGTCTCCTAGCAGTACAACAAAAAAAAAAAATACACAATCGAGAAGAAAGCAACAATTGACGTTGAAGTGACAAAAACAGAAGAAAAAGCACCTACCCGGCAGGAATGGCAGGAACGATGGGAGTTAGAAAGCAGAGTGCGCTGGAGTGCTAGGCTGATCTAAGATCAAAGCGAAGTGAACTTTGAGGTGATCAAAAGTATGGAAATCTACCTACAAATATGTATAATTCAGCGCTGCTTTAACAAACTAAAACTTAAGCGGGAATTGTGCAAATTTATAGTCATTCAAGTAAACAAAAATATTTTTTTTAACCACTCACCAATAAACATTCCTTTAGGGTCTCCATCTCCAATATGGACGCAATTTGAATCCTGGCTTTTCTCTTTTCATTTAATTAAAAACACTCTCACATACCTTTGACACTAAAAAATTTTAAAATTTAAATATACCAAACTACTATTAGAACACACCAAACGCACACACACTTTGAAAGAAAGAAAAACACCGCTCAAAGCCAAAGCTGAACATGAACAGACAAGAACTGAAAATTATTTTACTACCATCAACGGCATAGGGACTATTCAATTTTTCTCAGGCTCAAGACTTTAAACACTTTTTAATAACACTTTCATTGATTTCATTTAAAGGACAACACAAAACTTTTTGCCAAAACTGGAGAATATAACGCAAACAACAAAGAACACGGAAAAAAACATGAGCCTGCACTTCAAAAAGAAAAAAGTGTCTTCGATTGACAGAGAACTTTACTTTAAGAAAAATTATATTTTACTATTATTGGTTTCTGCGCATTCACTTGAAACGATAACTGTAATCAATAGAAACCATTTTTCTTATTAGAGCACCACGAACGCACGAACACGACCGATCTTTTCACTAATTAGTTGAACAATGACGGATTTGTGTAATTTCACCTCGTTGTCTTTCTCACTTTCTCTCCTTTGAGGTGAATAAAACAAAGAATAAGACAAAGCTGAACATGAACAGACAAGAACTGAAAATTATTTTACTACCATCAATGGCATAGGGACTATTCAATTTTTCTCAGGCTCAAGACTTTAAACCCTTTTTAATAACACTTTCATTGATTTCATTTAAAGGACAACACAAAACTTTTTGTCAAAACTGGAGAATAGGTATAACGCAAACAACAAAGAACACGGAAAAAACATGAGCCTGCACTTCAAAAAGAAAAAAGTGTCTTCGATTGACAGAGATCTTTACTTTAAGAAAAATTATATTTTACTATTATTGGTTTCTGCGCATTTATTAACTTGAAACGATAACTGTAATCAATAGAAACCATTTTTATGAGAGCACCACGGACACGACCGATCTTTTCACTGATTAGTTGAACAATGACGGATTTGTGTAATTTCACCTCGTTGTCTTTCTCACTTTCTCTCCTTTGAGGTGAATAAAACTGATAAATGTAACTTGAAATCATTTGAAATATTTTCCCTGGAACCGATCTAACAATAAGTTTCGTAGGCCTAAATTCAAAGAAATTGCTAAACCTTCTACTTTTCTAACTGTCCAACGGATACACTTCGGCTGTTTCAATTACTACTGGCAAGAGCATTTTATACTTTTGGTTAATATAGGTATCTATATAATTTTTTTGATTTTCGACTTTATTTTTTATGTCTATTTCAAATCACCTTCATCTGCAAGCTTTTTAGCATATTGATTGACCAGTTCATCAATGATCTGCTCTTTTCATTTACATAGGTCCTATAACGCCTGGTTACAACAGCCTCTGATTCTACTTGCTAAAATTCTTGTAGTTACCTCCAAGATTTAAAAAATAAAAACACTTCAAAAATTATCAGAAATTCAAAAGTGAGAAACTGAAAAAAATCCAGATTGACATGTTACTATTTATCCAGCAAAAAAAAAACAAACAAGAAAAAATATTAATCTAAAGTAATTTTGCTATTACCGAAAAAGTTGAATAAATATTTTCACAAAATGGTGACTGCCTGAAAAAAAATGGGCACGACTGGGTCGCACGAACTTGCGATTGTGTGCTAAGTACAATACCAAAATATTTAGTCTGAGTAAAAGGTTTTAGTATTCGCTCTAAATATCTTTGGTGGGCTCAGGGCTCAAATATAAAATTTCAGCGAAATCGTGTCAGCCATTAATGAGGAAGTCGGTTTTGAAAAAAAAACGGTAGTATGGGGGGTACCGTTTTTAGACTTTTTTCAAAAAAAATGTTTGCGTAATGAGAAAAACAATTAAAAAATAATCCTTCACATAAAATTTTATCGAAATCGTTAGAGCCGTTTTCGAGAAAAATAAGTATTATCATATCGGTTGTATGGCAGGTACCGTTATTTCAAGACCTAGAGACCCAATTCCAAAAACCCCTCTGCTACTTTACAGAGGCTACCTTACAGAGCTTAACTACAAATTTTGAAAAAAATCGGTCAAGCGGTTCAGGCTGTATATACCACAGACGGACATACAGACAGACAGACATACAGACAGACAGACAGAATTGTAGGACCCACTTTTTACGTATTCTCTATCATCGTAATGTCATGTTTAGTAGTTATCTCAAAATTTTTTTTCTGCACGATTGCAAGACTTGCCTTATAGTACCTATAATCGCAAGTAAAAATAAAAAAGAAAGAAAAAAATCAATGTTACCTTACCTACCCTATAATAACTTATTGCAATTTGAACTTGTCAAACGTTCTTTATATTCTGAAAAGTTTGTAGAAATTCATAAGCTTTCATCAAAGACCTAAAATTTATTAGTTAATTATTTTTTACGTTAGAAGAAAGTACGTGCGACAGTGTTATTAAAAAAAAAGTCTAAACGCAAGAAAATATAAGCGTATTGGTTGCTGAAGGTCGATTTAAGCCGATTACATTGCAGCTTTTTTCTTTGTATCCTTTTTTTACGGATTAATTTTTACCTTTTAAAGTTCGTACAGAGTACTCGCCTCTCTTAATCAGCTTTTTTTGCTTTCCAAAATAGTCTTAAGATCTGGCAAACGACGAACGCGGGGTTTATTTTGCGTTTGAGTGTGATACATATGAAGGGGACATAGAAAGTTTGAATAATCAGCACATACATGATATAGGCGCAAATATTGTGTTCAGTAGTTCGTAATTGATATTGGTTGTCCCAAAATCAGTTTCTTTCAATTAAACGTTCCTGTATTGACAGAGAAAAAAGTACCCGATTTTTCGTTTTTCTTTTTGAATGCACAAATTTTCTATAAATAGTTAATTTTGAGTTATGTGCAATATGTGCATTTGTCGCTGTAATGAAAAAAAGATACCCCAACGTTTTTGGAACCTCTACAAATATCTGCCCAATAACTTGATGTGCGCATCAAAATTGATTTCTACAAATTGAAGAAACAACGCTTCTATTCAGTTTTTTTTTTGCTTTAACGATAGTAAATGAAACTTGATGGGTGTTATATTTTGTAGGCGAGAGTTTTCGAATTATCTGCTGGTTTTTAAAAAAAGTGCTAAGTATTTTTTTGTTCTGTGCATCTTCCAACGTCAGCAACAAGAAAAGAAGCTGAAAGCAGAAGAAAGTTTCGTTATGCGATATTATAGGTACTCAACGCAGAATTTCTGCTTGATACAAGAACAAGAAAATTATTCTGTTATGTTTTTGTTTCAAGGATCAAGACTCGTTTTGCTGAAAAAAGGATTTGGTGTTAAATTCCAAGGATTCCATCAAACTTTTAATGAACATAAAACTCCTCAAGGAACCTTAATTAAAATCTCCGCGTCTAATGAGTAACACAGCATACGCAACCCTTTTGCCTTTGGGTTTAACAAACTGAGAGATTCGGTGTAGAATTTGTTGCCAATTACAAACATTCTTATTGCAATGGCCTTTGAAGTCTAGAATCACCTTACCACTAAACAAAAATAAGACGTTTTATGGCCGGCTTTATAAAATATATCCTTTTTTCTCCACTGACCATTTAGTATCCATCTACCTATGTACGTAAATAAATGAGGTTTGTTTTTATAGCAATCACATTTTAGGTGAGCTTATGAGACTCTGGGGAAGTAGTCAGGCTTCAGGTTTAGTGCTGTCTTGGTTTGGCATTTGTCTTTAACTTGAACAACCTCTTGGTTGACTTTTTTCCAAACAGGTAAACACACATTCAAGTCGACGATGAAATTGAATTCGTGACCCTTATACCGTAATGTATCCGAAATGAATATTTAACAGTGTCCATGGCTACCATGACATCTCTTCGGGGATTAAAATTTATAAGGGTGAATTGGATTTGCAATCTAAAAGTCACCTTATGCTATGTTTTTTTTTTTTTTTTTATTATTATTTTCTCGTGTCTAGAAGCAACAGTGTTAGCTTAGACAGGCAAAGGTATAGATATCCACTAAAGGTATCGATTGACAAGGGTGTTTATTGAAAAATGAATAACATGAAATAATTGAAGTAATCTCTCGTGTCCTTGTGCAAAAGAGGGAAGCTTGAGTGGGTACTCGGATGAAATTGAACACATAATTTCGATTTGTGGGTGAATATGTTTTCCTTATAGCATACATTTCTGTATCTAGGATAAGAGGTTCTGAAAAATAGCCATGAGGAGTGCGGTATGCTGGTGCAGATTGCAGCATTCGTTTATCTATTGAGCCGTTTGGAAAGATTGTCCTGCTGGTGTGCTAGTGTGGAAATATACAGGAAAAACCAGAACCTTGTGTAATAATTTTTCTGTTTGATCGTGTTTTTAGACTCATATATATAAGCATGCTATCCCCAAAGGAGATGAGATTGTTGCGCTCTTGAAATAGGTACTCGAAGTGAGTTTCCACTTTGTACGATAAATATTTTCACATCATCTTGTCAATTGATTGAATTTTGTGCAATGAGACGAAATGAAAGTATACTTAAGATGCTTATAGATTTTTTCTCTTCAGTATTTTTAGCAACCCTAAAACGCATACCTATTTCGTGCGTATTGAATACGTTGTGTTGTAGGAATATATCGGAACTGTGCTGTTTAGCAAAACGTGAATTTTTCTTACGCAATTTTTTTGCAAAAGATTTGAAAAGATTAACTTTAAAAGAACTAGAACCATCTTACCATTCAAATCCTGAAACGAGTTCTACTTTTAATAAACAGTGTGAGCCACCAAAAGCTTAGTTTTTAGTTGATGGAAATTGAAAAGCATTCCTTACTAACGAAATATTCGAATTATGAAAAATGTAAAATGGCTATGTCTTGCAGTTGCAAACAGTTTCCTATTTTTTACTTTTTTTCAAAAATCATGTTTGCCAGTTTTGAGATTTTGCCAGAAGATATTTTGACAAATAATTTGAAAAAAAAACGTTTTGAAAATATATCCAAAAAAGATACGAATTGATCATACGCAATTTTTCATAAACGATGCAGGTCTTCTAAAATATAACATTTCGTTCAAATCGTGGAAGCCATCAACGAAAAAATTGCCTTTTTTGCGTCGAAAGACAACTAAAAACTAATATCTTAAAGCTTATTCGTCGTTTTCGAGAAAAATAACAATTATCATACATATATGTACACATGTAGGTTGATGCCCAGTTTTTTGTAGTCTCAAAAGAAATTTTCTACTAACTGTTCTGCCTACCACCTTTCATTTGTCTGAAAATTAAACAGGGGATTACAATTTTGTAAGAGTAACATGTTTTCTTATACTTACATCTCAACAAGCTGAAGAAAGGAGGAAGGTTCGTATTGTAGCCGCAGTTCTTTTCGAAGCGAATAGTCTTTGCTTTAAAAGTTATTAATGAATGCTTTTGCATAGTTGAAAGTCAAGACAAGGGCTGATTGTCCGTGAACTATGCTTTCAAACATAAGACTTAACTTCCGTGAAAACTTTTATACCTGACGGGCGATTCATATGAGCACGGCTAAAGAACGACGAATAAATATCGAAAAAATTAAAAAACGGGATTCAAGCTCTTTGCGAGTCTTGATTTCACACAAAAGCTAAAGGAAATAATGGAAACATAGTTTATGTGTAGCGTGCGCATGTGTTCTAAGTCACGGAGTGTATGCAGCGCAATGCGCATGTGTAAAATTCGTTTTTTGATAACACAGGGCAACCTATGGCCAAAATATTATTACTAAATATTTGAGATGGAGACTCTATTGTTTAATCCAAATACAGTGGATATAAACAAAAAAATCAATAAAACAATTAACCCAAAATTCGTTCTGGGGAACGCAACAAAAGTCATTGTAAAAGAACTTTATAAAAAAGTGTGCTCTTCGTCTATAATCCAATGGCGAATAATCAACAAATTGATGGCATGAAGGAAATAACCCGTTCGCGCCGCTATCGGACTTAACTAATCCATCAATGCATGTGCCCGATAACAAAAAACAGAAAAAAGGCACCTGCCAGCAACCACCTGAGGTACCTCATGAGGAAAATACATCGCAAGCAAGACCTAATAACGTTAGTAGTATTAGCAATAAATTATTTTGTCCACCTATTTTTATATTTGGTGCAAATTGTAGTTTGATAACCGACTTAATTAATCTTGCTGCATTAGAATGCTAAGTAGAAAATCTTCGACACAATTTTGTTAACCTAGGATACAGAAAGACAAAAGTCTATATGGATAATGATTGTGTTCACAAATCAATTATAGAAAAAATCCGTAGGACAGGCATAGGAGCTATTTCTTTTTCTCCCAAGGAAACAAAAAGGGCAACCATTTTACTCAAGGGTGTTGACGGTGATACTCAGGTAGAAGTTGTTAAAAGTGCTTTGGAAAGAGCAGATCCGAATATTCGAATTCAAAGTAAGTCAATTTACAACAAATAAAACTAAACAGCTTGGGCTGAAAGTAAATATTTTCGTAGTTCAGTTAGAAATTGGAGAAAGTATTAAGGATCTAACAAACATTAGATATCTTCGTCACCAAAAGGTGTACTGGGAAAGAAAGCACAATAGTGGGGTTATTCGTTGTTACCGGTGCCAAAGGTTTGGACACACGGGAGAGTGCTGTTCTTATCATAGTAGGTGTGTACTGTGTGGTCAATTCCATGATTCCGAAGTGTGTATTCAATCTTTTAAGGAATTAAAAGAAAACAACAAATAGGTACCTACCTACAACAAAGTGTGCAAATTAGGGTTGTTCAAAAAACATCGATTAATCGAAAACATCGATGTTTACTATTCGATGTATCGAATAAAACCGATATTTCGCACCCTTTCGATGTTTACTGATACATCGATGTATTTTTATTCGATGCATCGAATGACACAAGCATTGAAAAGACTCACTCAAAGTGCCAAGTCTACAGTTAAATTTATTTTAAATGCCCTCAATTTGATCAATATTGAATAAAGGAAGCATCGTACAATGAACACTCACAACTGACAGTCACATTACCTAACCGAATCGATTTCAGTGTTCTGTTATCAGTTTCTGTTTAATTCATGTCATACATAACATGCTCTCCTCTCCTTTCCTTTATCAGCCCTATTATCGTAACAGATCGGAACAAAATTCATTCCGATTTGTACGAAATGTAAGACATTTGTAACGTTTCCGATTGCTTAATCGGACATATCTCTGAAAAGAACGAAACAATGCGATGAAAATGTCAAACTCACCGCAACGCGTCTAGAATTCATGCGATGCATGGCTATTAAATGTGAAAATGTCGGGAACCCATTCGGAATTCATGCGATGCATACCGATTTCTTGGTTTTCTTTTCTATCCGATGTTTCCGACAGCAAAGTAGTCGCAGAAGGGTTGTTTTATGTCACCATGCGTCAGTGTTTCCTTTACCAAATGGATACCATAAACAAAATAAATGTTACGATCGGAACTTCTCTAGCAGCTGCACACGCGACGCGTACGCTACCAATGTAAAGTTGCTAAAAAACATCGATACATCGAAAACATCGATGTTTTTATGCGATGCATCGACAAACATCGATGTAAGGTTACGATGTATCACATCGAATAAAACATCGATGTTTTTTTCCATGAGCATCCCTAGTGCAAATTGTGACTTGTAAGGACATGCAGCAAGTTCTTCAGAATGTGAGTACTATAATCTAGAATTGTAAAAAATAAAGCAAGAATAGAAATTGAGGACATGGTCAGTAACATAACTAAAAATGTTTCGTTTGCCGATATGGCTAGGAATGCACCCAGTGCTAATAAACATCCAGTTCAAAAAAAGTTTCTCAAAATTTCCTCTGGGAAATATTGAACAGGCGTCTACCATCAACATTAATGACTTTCTTAACGAAGCCAGAACTTGTTTAATATATCCTTCACAGACCTTTTATTCAAAATAAGGCAATTCTGGCCAAATTATCAAAAGCTACTAAGTAAAAAAAATAAGATTTTCGCTTATCTTGACTTCGTCGCCTCTTTAGTTATATGATGGCTTCAACCGCAACCCTTAAAATTATATCGATAAACGATAAATACCAATTCTTTAATTTCGCATAAAAAAAGACTTTCTCTTTTAAACACACTTCAGAGAAAGAAACCGCAAATATGCTTCACATCTGAAACAAGGCTGAATCAGAGGCATAAACCATCTTTTGATGGCTACAATTTCATTAGGAATGACGATGGAAGAGGAACCGCGATCGTTACTGACGAAAAGTTCAAGATAAATGAAGTATAGTTTAAAAGTAGTTCATTCACAATTTGTCTGGCCGTTTTGATATGTCAGAATCATTTAGGAGCTTCTAAGAGAATACTCTTAGGAAGTATTTACATACCGTGTTCAGCTGGGCCAAACCTTACGAGTGAATTAGACAGACTTTTGAGTTTTGCAAGCACATACGATGCAGTACTGATAGGAGGAGATTTTAATTCTCGACATCCAAACTGGGGTGATAAAGTTCGAAACGCTAAAGGAAATAAAATATACAACTGGTTTTATAATAGCACATTTTTAAATTTTGACATAATTTCACCACACAGTCCAACATATCCTAGATCATGATCCGTATTAGACTATTTTATACTATCGAGTTCATTAAACACTGGCAATGATATCATTTGCAAAACGTTTTCATTTCTATCTGACCACTTTGGGCTCGAAATAAACCTAAATGTCTTTGATGTCCACCCAATATTGGTACCTCCTACTTGCTTCACAAATTGGGACCATTTTAGATTAGATTTGGACAACATGCTTTCCAGAATAAGTCTACCAATAAACTCAAACATCCCCAACACTGATATTGATGATTTCATAGTAAACATCAATAGTAAAATAACTGAAAGTGTAGAAAATCATTCAGTGACTAAAGTGGCAAAGCGTTCAAAATACAAAAATATTTCTCCATTAACTAAAAATCTCATGAAAATTCAAAGTATTTGGCTACAGAAACTAAAATGAGTTTTTCATAAACATTTGAACAGAATTAACTCTGAATACAAAGAACTCTCCTCTAGGATCAAATGTCTTAGCAAAATTATAGAAGAAAGAATCAAATTAGACCTTGAAAGTGAATTCAGGATGCGCTTACAACAAATTAAGCCTTCTCCACAAACATTCAGAGAAATTGACAGGATTAGCGGTAGAAAGTATTTTGGTACGAATATTTCCAAGGACATTCTCACAGTGAGTGGAGATGAACTTATAGATATTGAAAGCAAACTTAATACATTTAAGTCCATTTGTTAAGATCAATATTGCGAAGATGAGTTTAAAAATAGACATGCAAACAGTTCACTAATGTTGTTTTCTTCTTCAAACGCAAATACAAATTACTTGAATCTACCATTTACGTAGCTCTATAAAACTGGCAGGGCTAAATGAGCAAAAATTAAAAAAAATTTGCTCAAAATTTGTTGCTAATTAGTTGCGAAAAAATCGATTTTGTTGCTCTAGCCGATCCCGCGAAATCGACAAACATGCTAGCTTCACATAAAAATAGCATGACACATAGCGAAAAAGACTAAGAATTGTGGAAACAAATAGACTGCATTTTGTTGCTAATTTGTTGCTAATTAGTTGTGAAAAAATCGATTTTGTTGCTCATGCCGATCCCGAGAAATCGACAAACATGCATCGAAAAAGACTAAGAATTGTGGAAACAAATAGACAGCATCAAAATGCAATGTAATGCTTTTACACTTCGCTACATTCAAAAATTTTCGATTTTCAAAACACCAAGCTTACACTTCACCTACATATATCATGTTGGAGTCGATAACAATCCAATTCACATTTAATTGGCCTAAAAAACTTAAGGTCATCTGCAAAAAGCAAACATTCAGAAAATCTAATTCTTGGTGGTATAGATCGTTTATAAATAATATAAAGAGGAGAGGTCTTAAATGACTCTCTTGAAGAACACCTGATTGATTAATTTTTTTTTTTTTTGGAACAACCGTTCCAATTTTTACATATTGCTTGCCATTGGTCAAGTAATTTTCAAACCATATAAATAGGTTAGAGTGAAAACCTAACAATTTCAGTTTTTTTTTAGCAGAATATCGTGTTGAACTCTATCAAACGCTTCGGAGAAATCTGGGGCTGGGAAATTGGGCTGAAACATTCAAAGCGTTTCTATGGATTACTTTCTGCTTTTCTTTGCTTAGACAGACTTTTTAGTTAACAATAAAATAAATTAATAAAAAATTCTTCACTGAATTAACTGAAAACTAAAATGTTTATTAAAGTACAAATTTTGGTAAAGAAGTTAAATTAACAATTTTGTTTTAATCAAATTGAGTTATCAATAACATTCGATATTTATAATCATTTTTTATGAATAAATGAAGATTTTTCCAATTCGGGCCATTAAGCAAATGTACTGTTTCCTGTACTGTTAACAAAATCTTACTAATATACTATACTTTTCTGGCTATGTCACTGTCGTAGTACAGCTAATACATGTCGTTGTTGTATCTTTTTCTGCACACATTATTTTTAGATGCGGGGCCAAAGATCATTCCAAGGGTTTCTTCATCCGCTTTTGATAAAGTTCACGTGTCCGCGCAGTAAAGCATCAGGGCTGGGTTGATTAAGGTCCTATTAAGGGTTACCTTGATGGTTTTTCTAGAGAGAATTTTATTTCTCATTTGCCTTCTTTACCAAAAGAAACAACGGTTGGCAAGAGTTATTCTGCGTCTGATCTTAGATTGTAACACATAAAGGTATTGACGTTTTGATTCCAACACGTTAAAATTCTGACGTCTTGAGAATATACTTCTCATCTCAGCTTTCCCCAATTTTTCTTTAGTTTTTCAAGTTCCCATCATAGTAAAAAAAATTAAACTATAAATATATACCTAGCTAGTAAAAACTTTTAACAAATCGACCACTGAGCACCAAACGAGATGGAAAACTGAATTCGTCTCGTCCGTCCCTAAAATAGGCGAACTATCCTTCCCTTCCAATTGCCGTCCAATTACACTAATGTCCCTTCTTTCCAAGGTGGTGAAAACGTTGGGTAACCGTCAACATATGAAGTATATTGAAGAACGAAAGCTTTTTAATGATCGAGAGTACGGCTTTTGTAGCAAAAGGTCCACTGATGACATCATCACATGTCTCGTCGAAAAGTGGAACCAATCTTTACACTATTTTGGAGAAAGTAAGATTATTTGCACTTGGTATTTCTAAAGCCTTTGATAGAGTTTGGCATGGAAAATACGTGCTTTTTGTATCGATGAGTCTCTTGCTCGTTGCATTGGAAACTACCATTCCGACCATTCAATATAATTTGTATTGGATGGTTTCAAATCTGGGATAAACGGTTCGTTGTTCTTGTTCCAATCACAACAGAGGTAAAAATGTTTTTCTACGGGTATCGCCTTTCAAGAGAAATTGACAAGTCCTCTGCTAATAAATTCATTGCCATGAAAAGCGCTTTTATGCAAAACACCCTGCAGGTGCACATAAGGAAGAGTTTGTAGTTTGTAGAACCTATTAATTTAAACAGCCGTTTAAAAATACAATATGATCAGACACTGCAAGGATTTAAGTTAAAGATTAAGTTCCATGTCATACATAGAGCATTGTTTCTAAATTCATTTCCAATACCCAAAAGTACCTACCACTTAAGAAGTGATATCCCAATCAAATATTTTCTATTGACATCCAGTCGGCATTCGATTGCCCCAATCACTCACGTCGACTTCTACGTGTCAAATAGAAAGTTAACGTAACAATTCTCCTGCGTAAGTGCGTTATAGCCACAAGTGTGAAGCCTAATGAAAGCCAATTAGCTTTCATCAGTCAGGTGGCAGCACACCAAAGGTGTACCACGAAGCCAACCACTACAGACTTATGGACTAACTGGTCACTCTAAGAAAAGAAACAATTGCCTTGGCCTTAATTCGTCTCGATTAACTCTCAGAAGGTTAACATGTCTGTGGCGTGTCATGATTCATGTCGACCAGGCTGGTAGAGCACCTTTTGGACACTCTACCCAGTAGGTGGTCTTTAGCTTCATAGCAAGAATGGTGGCATAAGGTTTTGATAAAATACTGCTTCGTCTGTAAGGAAAATAATGGAAGTCATTAGGATTGATAAATGTTGCTGAACTGTGAAGAGGTGGGCGATAGGTAGTTGTCTTCTACCATTATTATAAATGTTGCTGAACTGTGAAGAGGTGGGCGATAGGTAGTTGTCTTCTACCATTATTTCACCTGTCCGATTAGTCGTCCGATTAACTGACTTTTCTGGGCAGATATGTGTTGCCCATTGTTTCTTTGCTTGTTTCAGAACTTATTCGGCGAATTTCATCTTTCTGTTGTGGACTAATTGAATGAACTCCATTGTTGTTGGGGTTGTCCGTGTTGAGCTTTCCTTTTGTTATTTCCTTCGAAGTGAGTCAGAGACAGCACTGATAAGTCACGCAGGCAAGATTTCACCAAAGAGTGGATTCCATGACCCAAAGTGGATTTGAAAGAAGGAGTCTGCTGTAGACGCGCAAAGCATCATCTGTTGCCATTAAGATTTTCATTTCTTGGCTTTTCAGTGGAATTTTAAAAGAAAACATTGTGCATGGTGTTGCAGGCAAAAGCAGAAGGTAATAATAAAAGAAGTGGATTGTGAGTTTTACAGTTAAATATCTCTTGAGCAACAAGGAAGTATCTTCTATTATACCAAGGCTTTGGGTTGATGTTTCAAATAAGTGTTTGAAGAAAATAGCTTTGTTTGTTTTATTATTGTTATTAAAGAGTATATGGGATTTGGTGGTGTTTCTAACGCAAGTACTTTTGTATTTTTGACACAATTACTATGGATGGGTACATTGAGACACAATATCTAATAGGATTTGAAACCAGATATGGAGCTAAGAAAATTCTTACAACTCGTAGTCGTGGATATGAGTATGTTAGTATATTATATTTTCATATTGTTTTTAGGAGTCTCTAGTTTTCAAAACTTTCGATGATCATTATCTCAGTACACACTCTTTGTCTGTAAAAGGAATAACAAATTAATAAAATAATATGTCATTTTAATAGTGAAATGATTTTTAAAATCGAACTAGTAGCGGAAGATAAATCTAAGATCACAAAAAAAGTAAAATTAATTAATCTTCACCTCCGATTCGATATAATATGGAACTAGTTTTTTATTTATGCTGTTATACGAGAAAGCGAATTTCATGGCAATGAGAACGTCCCAATTCCTCGCGAAAGGGAACACAACTGTGAAAAACATTTCTACTTATGTTGGGATTTGAACCACGAACCTATCGGTTAACAGGCAAACATGTTTACAATCAAGCGACGAGTACCACGAGCTTTGTTATAACTGTACACAATATATAGCCTGGACAAATTAAAGTTCATTCAAGAGACAAATTTGTCCTACTGTTTCTTTCACATATTTATTTTATAGTTTTTGCAAACTTTAAGGGTATGTCTGACTAAATAAAATTATGAAAAATTAAAAAAAGAATTGAAATGAAGCGAAATAACATGCTCAGTTTAAAACGTTAAAATAACATTTAACCTACAACTATGGCTTATAAAATGAACTTATATAGGCTTATATTTCGTTTTTCAACCAAACATGTCTTTTATGTACATAAATATAATCTTTCTTACTGTGGGACTATGTGGCATCCTAATACTGAAAGAATTTTTGAAATCTGTCCAGTAGCTTCTAAGTTTCCGTTCCCAACCCATTCCTGTTGGAATCTTCCGTTCCAGTGGAAATATATGAATGAAATATAAATCTATGTCACTGAAGGAAAATGTTACACTCTAGAGTTGAAAGAATTTTTGAAATCGGTCAAGTAATTTTATAGTTCTCGTTCTCGTTCCCGTTTCTTTTCCTGTGGGATTATAGGGATGAAATATAATTAAGGTTACTTATGAAGGGAGATAATGTAGCACCCCTAGTGCTTAAAGAACTTTTGAAATCTGTGTAGTAGTTTCTAATTTTTCGTTCTCAACACTGTTCCAGTAGGAAATGGGGATCAAACCTTGACAGGAACCATCTCTGGACTAAACTATGTCTACCCTGAAAATTTCATAAAATTCCGTTGGGTGGCTTAGGAGCTTACCCCGCACATACATACATACATACATATAAATACATCCTTTTTCATATATATAGATAAATAGATAGATAGATAGAAAAATATTAGTGAGATCGTTAACTACATGAATAACGAATGAAATGAATCAAAAAAGTAAGGTTTGAGTTCAGTTATTGTTTCATGGTAAAAGAATAATCACATAAGGCTTTTTTATGAGAAAATAAAACTCAAAGCTGACAAACAAGATAATTACGGATGTTTATAATCGTTTTCGTTGAGTTCACAAGAGTGCACTTAATTTTTTTATTGTTACAGAAGTGCGTAATTGTAATACCTTCTTTTACATAAACAGCTTAAATTGTTAATTGAACGCTTTGGCATTTTTGCGTTATCTAATCTTCGACAAAATTCGCTATCCAAAGAAGAAATAAAATTATCTGATAGCCAAAATTTTAAATTGTATGAAAAAATTACAAACTACAATGGATTTGATGGATTTCTGATACACATTTCAAATGCAAACACGCCTTACTTTCTTTATCGCGAACTGATTTATTAATTGTTCACAATTCAAGCGTTCAAGCAAATCCGACTCGATGCATAGAATCGCCAGACTATTAAGCCGACTGCCCGTCATAGTTGAACGAAAATAGTTTTTGACTCTTTTCAAACATGAAAATGAACGTTCGGCGCTGCAATTCGTCACCGCTAATGTCATAAAAATTCGATATGTTATTTCTACGTTTGGGAACTCAGTATATAAGTCGTTCGTTTTCAAGAGTTTTGATAGCTTGGATGGTGAATCACGCTCTAATTTTTTCTCGTATACTAAGGCGCGTGATTTTAATTTGAATTGGGTTAGATGATATCAAAAAAGTGAAATGTTGAATGCTTTGTTTTGTAGCTTTCATTAACCACTGTTGGACAATTACCGAGTTGAATTCGGGAAGATGTAGATAATTAACTGCAAATGAATAATGCTAAGATAATGGGGATTTCGGAAATTTACAGTTATAATGTGATGTTTTTCAGGCGTTTGTAACACCTTTGTCCCGACAAAATTTTTTATGACTGAAAGAATTTTTGTTTTTCGTTTCAAATTTTGCCGCCCACAGAACTTGCTGCCCGTGCCTAAGCACCGAGAGCACCTAGTGTAAATCCAACCCTGACCACGTCCTAAACGTTTGGTAATCATAATAACTATCAGCTGTATTGATTAGATTTAATATTATTCTTTTTGTTTTTTCCAAAAAGGGAAAATCAAAAACGTAAACTTGTAAGAAACCAATTTACAAAAAAGGAAAACAATGCATATTTCTTTCAATTGAAAACACATTTACTATTTCCAAATTATTTATAAAGTTAAATAATCTGAGTACCTACTTTTCCATTTTAGTTATTTTCAAAATCAAGTTGTTAATAAACCACTGAATGACAACTCAATACTCGAAATCAAATGACATTTATGCTCTAAAACACGCTTAAAACACGCATATCGGCGTTTGAGCTATTCAGCCCTTATTCACTGACGAAAAAATATTATAAATTAAATTTTCGTTTTATTCAATGAATAAGAGTGTTTTAAAGTTGTGTGGTGTTTATTATGCGATTATAAATACGGCTATATATGTTCAGACGATTGTAAAATACACATGCAAAAGCTAGGATCGATTGGGGCGTTTATTAAGCGTATCCGAATAGCTTTTTGTTGCTGTTTACGTGTCAAACATTTAGCAGAGGCTCAAACCCATCTATATACCAAAAGCTATCTAAAGGTATCCGAGAACTTTTGGTATACCTTGCCAGCAGCCAGCAGGTAGAAACTTTTCTTGCTTTTTTTTAAATGTAATTTTTTTGTTGCAGTTTATTTCAATATCAGAGTCATTTAAGAGAATCGAGAAATAATAAGTTCCCATTGTTTTAAAACAAGATTTTGAATGTTTTTCGTTTGCAAAAGGCGAACTTATAAATTTCACATCTGGTGACCGCAAACAGCAACCCGAATAAAGATACCTGAATTCTTCAAAACGTATCCCAGATACAGTTACACTTATGTATCTTAGAAAGCGTATCCGATAGGTTCTTATATCTTAGTAGAAATGGAAATTTTTCTAATTGTCTCCAAACTCCAACTTAATTATTTACGCACAATGTCTCACTGTTATTCAATAAAGAATAAAAAGGAACATAGTTACGAGTGAATTATCTCTATGCAGAGAGGTGTTCAGAATATTTACAAAATTTATGGTGACTTACTCACCACGAAGCACAAAACAAACAAAGTACCTACTTACCATTTGGCTTTTGGTTGTTCCTTGCGAGAAAATGCATTGCACATGCCCTCTCTTAAATGAATCATAAAATTTTAGGTAGGTACATACATAAATGAAGTCTAACGGAAAAATTTGTTTGAGCACAAATGTAAAGTATACTGTGAAAGTTGACAAACGATTACTATGTCGACTTTGAGAACCACGCATGCTCGGTATATTTTCGAGAACTGGCGGCCAGTGATGGGACTTTTTGGAAAAATGTCCGAAGTAGATTTGAAACAAAAATGCAGTAGATTCAACTGTTCTGCAGTAGATTTTTCATTTTCAAAAAATTAACAATTTTAAACATAGATTCACATACATAAATAACTTAAGATAACAATATAAACATTCAAAGCAAATTCACTTAAAAATTCATATACTAATATTAACATCAGCTTTGAATTAAAAAAAGTGCTGTCATAATTGCTACCTATTTATTGCTTTTTTTAACTGTCCGTCGACAAATAAAAACTTATAAAAATACTCTATAAGGCCCACGGAATCCGAAGGTTCCCAACAATCTTTGTTAACGTCTTCCATTTCCTTACACAGTACAGCATTTTCTAAAGTGTGGTTGTATTTAATTTGTTGCGAAGTTTATCCTTCACTCAACTAACTGTCGAAAATTTCCGATCTGCTGCGGTATTACTATGTGACAGTGATCATAAAGTTAACATATATAAACGTAAACTATTAAATTGTTTTTCCCAAAAGTGTTTTCTTCAATTTTAAGTTTTACCCAAAAAGCTGTTATGTCAACAGCATCATACTATTTATCTAAAAGATATTAGTTTCCCAACAAAGACCTCCAAAAAATGTTTAGTTCTTCAAGATTTTCATTAAAGAACGGAAAAGACGTAACAATGGCCAAAACGAGGTCATTGTAGTCCCTCTATCACTACCTTTGCATCTTAATACTTAAGAAGTTTTAATTGTGTATTATTAAAACTAAAACGCTTTTTTATTTGATCACAAATTTCTACATAAAATATAAAAAAAATTTTTTTTATTTCAGAAATTTTGCTTTCTTCAAAATCGTGAGCAGCAATATATCGCTAGAACTCGATCCCAAAATTCATATCCGTTTAGGAAAGATAATAATGTAAGGTAGAGGAAGTTCGTCAAATGTGGCCTACCCATAATATTTTTGGAAATTAAACCATAAATTTAAGTTCAATTCATTTATTATTTTTCTTAAACATTCTTCGAATTCATTTATTTTTCAGTGTTAAGAAAAATAATTAATAAAACAAACATAATAAAAAGCTAAAAACAAAAACGTTAAAGAACTCCAAAATGACGATTTGGAAAAATAGCGGTTAATATGGCTCACCCTGTGTTAAATATGGCCCTCCATATTTAACTCAATTTTTTCAGAGGACTTTTAGCAGCAAAATTCACATATGAAGTACTCTTTTTCATTTCCGGAGCAATCTTCGTGAGCCGACATGGAATACACGACACATTGCAGCCAAATTTCACATTCCTTATCTTCAGAAAACAGGGTGGAGCAATAGATGCATTTAGCGTCTTCTTTATAACTTCTGTCGGGATTAGGGCCGGAACTATCATCTGGTTAGAAATGGCATACTTGACTTTCTGATGACGAAGACTGCTGTTCTTTGCGAATGCGTTTTTTTTTATTGGCATTTTCTCTCCCAACATCAAATTCCTAAGCCATATTACCAACACATGGGGTAGGCCATATTAAACACACCACAACTTTTCCACTCATTTTAATTTTTAAAACACTTTATAAACTTTTTCGTAAAGATAGATAGTATCACAAACATTAAGAGAATACATAAAAGTATTTAATTTTTGAAAAGAGTAACGAATTTAACACAATTTTCAAACAAAAACACTTAAGGAAACCTACCAAAAAATTACAACGAAAGCAAAGAAAATTAAAAACGCCTTATATCTGCCAGGAACGTCGCGTCACACTGACCACGATAGACTGAGGCTCAACCGGTTTGATCAAGTTCACAATGAGTTTTTTTTTTCTTTCGCTTTGGACTTTGGTTTGAGAAATACAGTGGTAGGCCATATTACCCACATAGGTCACATTTGCCGCACTTACTCTCCTTTCTAAACCTGCATTGGTACTGACTGAATCCATACTTATATAATATTTTAAAATTTCAATGTAAAGACCTGTTAACAAAAGTGCAGTAGATTTGATTTAAAGGCAGTAGATTTATTTTTCGAGAAAAGTGCAGTAGATCTACTGCAATTGCAGTAAAGTCCCAACCCTGCTGGCGGCTTGTCTAACTATTTATACAAATAATCTGAGACAATGTCAACAACAAAAAGAACTTGCAACTGCGCATACGATCTCATTTTCAAATTTTTCCTTTCGCTGATGAAATTTCACTCCGTGTTGAACCCCACAACTAGTCTTCGTGAAACTATTGGGAAACTCAGTTTGTCCAAAGTTTCATTCATTTCGATCAAAAGCAATTCCAACACTCCGTGATAGATGCCCTTCCAAGCCGTATCTAGTGTTACATATAAGAATATTTCAATAGTTGTTCTAAGCTTTTTTTCGGATTGTTTACAGTGGTGCTGTTTTGAGGCTCTCAATTTTTTTTATTGCAAACTACCAGAAACATATATTGAGAAATTCTTTAATTAAAACCTTTTGTGAAATCGAAGAATGCTTATGGTTTTGATATTTTCAGGTTTTGTAAAGGCTCGTTAGACATAAGTTAAGAAGCCACGATGTAAAATAAAATTTGAAAGAACCTTGGAAACACAGATCGAAAGAAAGTCATTAATAAATGAACATTTTACGTGACAAACAAAAACAATCACAGTTCTCTTTTTAGATAGCAGACTACTTCGTACTATATATAAATATAAATATATATATATATTTATATATATATGCATAGTAATCGATAATGTGAATAATGCTTCAGTAATCATTAACAACAAATCTATTCGGTTTTTGTTTTAAATTGTTACAAAGTAAAAGATGAAATTAACGTGTGTGCTCTAGCAAAATATGATCTTCAGAGAATTCACTGACTCACGAAGGACGCTTTCAAAAAAGCTACATCACATGGATGATAAATTTGTTTTACGGTTGACAGTTTGACACACTAATACAATATATGCCATCCCACGGCAAACCTATGGTGTGCCCCTATATTAACTTCACAGCGGGGCAGTAAAAACCAGAAGGATTGTGTATGTGATTTTAATATGTGTGATACATAAAACCATACCAAAATTGAAATCGCCACCCCAAAGAGTTTCATTTTTTATTTAGGAATTTATTATTGTCAGCCTGCCATAAATCATATGACATCCAAAACATTTTCTCTCCTACATATTATTTCTATACCTCCGCAACAGATTTCCCGGATTTTTAATCATGCATTTTTATACTCTGAGTAAAAAAGAAGTCAATTTAATATTGAGAAAGAATTCAATTTTTAAGCCGTATTTTGACGATAACGCAAATGTTTCTAACATTAGAACTTTCACTATCGTGGCGAAAAAGCGTTGCCCCATTTCAAATACCATAGGTAACTAGGTACCAAAAGAAAGCATATACCTTATTATAACAGCAACAACAAAAGATAAACCCACAAAATATTTCAAGACCTAACAAGGTTACAAATTTAGGTAAATCAGTAAATTTTTTTGCTTTTATAGTGAAAAAGGCTGCAGCTTATCGCATACAACGACTCATATCAACAGCGGTCAGCTTTTTTGCAAAATCCGCTGTGAAAAACCAAATAAAGTAATCCCGTTAAGTAACAGTACTTCATTAGCATTTTGTTTCATCACTTTGTTCTGAGCTGTTACAAGAAGTATGAATTACTGCAAACGAAGTTAGACGACAAAGTTTTCTGATTCCATATACAAAAGGAGACTCCGTGAATAGCTTTTGGGTTCTCACTGAAGTTTCTTCGCTTTCTATTAATACGGCTTTAAAAGGATTGTAAATGATTTGCAATATTTAGAAGGAGAAAAGAAATAGCGAAATAAAAGAGCCGTTGTACACAACTTCTTTTAAAAGAGCAAATCGCAACCACTGAAAGTGGAAGAAGTATAGACAAATGTTTTTAACGCCACCGAAAAAAAAAATATTTTATGTAATTAACGACGCTAACATAACAACCAATACTTTTTTTCGATCCGAAGAAATATTCTCAGCATTTCTACTTTTCCAGCTATTTTGTGCTAAGCAGTATAATGGGTAGGTACTAAGCGAACTGAACAATTCACTTTTAAAAATTCAGCGAAAAATTGAAAATCCTTATCCATTATTATAAATGTGAGAGTAAAATTGTTTAAAAAAAATTTAATTTGAAATTTGGTACCTTGATAAATCTAGAATAGGCTACACACTATATTTCATCCCCATATTCCTATGGCTAGGTACAAGAATGAAAACGGGAAATAAAAAACTACAGGACAGATTTCAAAAATTCTTCCAGCATTAGAATGCTACATTTTCCTTTTATAACTTAGACTATATTTCATCCCGGGAACAGAAACAGGAACGAGAACGGGGACCTTAAAACTAAACTAAGCTGATTAAAAATTTTTTTCAAGTTTTAGATGTTACATTATCCCCTAGCAAATTAGACTATATTTCATCCCCATACATGAGATGCATCTTGATAGTATTTTTTGTCTTCATGGTTAAGTTTTTGCGGTGGAATTAGTATTTCATATTAAATACAAAAGTTATTATGGCTTAAAACGAGAAAAAATTAGTATGAAATTCATACTACATGTCCAAACTGCATCAACCTGATCTTTTGGATGTTTTCTTAGTTTTTCTTTCAAAACTCATTATCCTAATATCCGTTTCCATTTACCTACCGTGTAACACATAATAATATTCTTCATCGTATAGAAAAGAGCGTATGACAGGTTGAGTATAGTTATACGATGAACAAAGAATATAAAAGAACCAAAAAGTGCCACAAAAAAAGGATCTTAATAATCCTTTCGATTAAAATTATATATACATTCGAAACACGTCAAAAGGGGCAAAGACAACAGCCAATACTTAACGAACGTGCTTAATCGCAGGACAATAAGAAGGGTTCAAATTTCAAAGGCCCTCCAATCTATAGCACGCCTGTTTTTGAAATCCTTAAAAACAATATTGGCAAAATAAAATGTGTGTATTCCTTTCAAAGGATTATAAAGTAGGTAAGGCAAAGACAAACTTAAGAAGAGAACTTTGCTGAGAATAAAAAGGAAATGACATTTATGAGCCCCCAAAGGAGGAGATTCAAAAGCAGATTTGATGTTTTCTCTCAGCGCCAACGGCAGGAACCGTACTCTCCTTCTTCACCCACTTGAGCCTTTTATGTCAAAACGTAAGAGCAAGACGATGAAGAGCTTGAGATTGAAGAAGAAACTTTTACTTATCGTGTTACCATAACTTTCAACACATACCTAAGGAAAAATCAATTGATATCATAGAATCCTGCAAGCTGTTGAACATTCAGGTGAAGGTGATTGCTGTTTCCGTTCCCCGAAGGCAGACATGCATGTATTGAAAGAGAAGATTTATTAACATTATGGGCAAACAATTTAGTTATGGTAACCATTAAGAACAAGTAGGACCCGCAGAAAGACTCGTTGTTGCATAATTTCCTGAAAAAATAAAAACGACATTTTATAGTCTGTATAAATATGTCTAGAATTCATATATTGTTAATTAACCGAATTTGTTTCAATAGGTTGGTAAATAGTTTAGTTGAACTTTTACACGAAAGACATTTACATTTATAAATCAGCTTTGTATTGTTTTAATTCTGATGCCAACCTAATGCAGATTTCGTAGCATTTGAATTTATTAAAGTTTTTTGGTCGCAAATCTGTACATGAACGTTGTATAATATTAATTTTTTGACGAGATTCTCTGAGCTCCTCCTTTGCACATGTCGATACCAACTCTTTCTATTCTCTATCGTACTCAATTTTTTCCAAGATAATATTTTCGGGGTGAAGGGTTCTACGAATTTTGGTACTTCTAAAACGATCAGACTTTAATACTTTGCTGTCATACGGAGCATATTGATATCACATATCAGCTACCGTCAACTTACTTTTTACTTTCATAGGTGAGCATTACAGTCTTCACCCACGGGAGCAATGATCACTCCGAGTATTTTTCTTTTGAAAAGGTTTTCTCCACCATCTTTAGATAAGGTACATCCTTCCGCATCGTTGAGCAGCCATGTTGAACGAATTTTTGTTCACAAAAATTGAACAGTAGGATATTGGCAGCATTTGGTTTCAACACGACGGCACTACGTGCCACACAGCCGAAGCTACACTTGATGTTTTGCTGCGCCCTGTTTTGTCGTTTGGCCACCTCGGAGCTGCGATTTGACACCGTTGGACTATTATTTGTAAAAAAAAAATATAAAAAAAATAGGGTGGCGCAACAGAGCGAGACGTCCCTGGGCCTAGTGCATTTCTCACAACCATGACTTGTCAGGGAATGGAGGGGACCTACAATTTTCTGCCGGTTCCGAAGGGCTAATTGAGAAAGCCCTTTTCATGGCAATGAATACTAACGGAGGACTTTCCAATTCCTCGCGAAAGGCGATACCCGTGGAAAAAACATTTTTGTCTCTGTTGGGATTCGAACCACGAACCTCTGGATTAACAGGCGGACATGCTATTCATCACACCATGGGTACCACGGGACTATTATTTGTGGGGTGCTGTAAAAGATAAGTGTTACGCTGACAAGCCAGAGACAATTGACGCTTTGAAGGACAATATTCTTGAAGCCATTAATGAAATACAGCTGCACACAATCGATAATGTGCTTAAAAGTTGAACCGATTGTGTAGGCTTACTGCATGGCCAGCCGAGGTAGCCATTTGATTGAAATTATTTTCCATTATTAACTGGAAAGATTGTACTTTAAAATAAAAAAAGAAGTTTGAGAAAATATTCAATAGTTTTTTTTTATAGCATTTAATTGTTTATCGCATGTTTATCGCTCTGTCGAAAGCCATTAAAAGCTCGACAGTAAAAACCCCGGTTTTTGTGGGAAAAGTTGCTGCTACAATCGCTATGATGATAAACCTTTACGAATATTGAAGAAGCAAATCAGCAAAAACATATGCAGAAAACAACCCTAAGGTCCTGTTCATCAATTTTCTCCAAACCTTTTTACAGAAAACTAATATTAGATTAAATTGAAGTAGAGTTCAGAAATGAACTTTAAGGGGAGGATATCTTTACACTAACATTAAGAAGAAGGTTTCTTGTTCATTTGTTTGCTTCAAAACTCCTCAACCGATTTAAATAAAATTTGGAACAGAGACGGTCTAAGACCTGAGAAATTATGTACATATATTTCGTTCTAATATTCTTACGGAGAAGGGACTGGAACGAAAAAAAAACAAGGAACTTAGAAAATATTTGACGGATTTAGAAGTTTTTTGCACCTTTAGAGTGCTATTGGAATTGATTTCACCCTCATTCTTACGGTAACGGAAACGTTAGAAAATACTGGACCACAGCAACGGCCAACGTAGACCGGAACTTAAAAACTGCTGAACAGATTCCTGAAATTATTTCAACAATAGAAATAGATTGCTTGGGTATTCCTCAGTAACATAGATTTTATTTCATTATTCAAATATTGCGAGCAGAGTCGATGCTATAGCCTAGATCACCGTAGGACCGAGCTAGGCCGTGCGGGTCAGCTAGTATACTAATAAAGTATACCGGTTGAATAGGCGAAACCAAGGTAAAGTCTATGATTGAAAGGGCTGCTGCTTCTTGTTTTCATAAAATGTCAGCTGTAAGAATGTTCCCCGTCTCTGCCGATGGTAGATCCTCACCCAAACAATGGTAGATATTAATAAATAATTTTTTTGATATTTTGTCTAGATTTAAAAATTAGCTTGAAGTAATGTTGACAAAAATAATTTATGTATGAATGTAAACTTTGTTATTCACTTTGGAACAATTTCATAAATTTTGCGAAATGCAAAAAATAAAAGTTTTCTGAACTCTTGGTTTGATATTGTTAAAAGGAATAAAACATCGAACATTTAAAAACATTTTACTTTTATCAGTAAAATAGGAATTTTGTATATTGCTATCAAGCAAATCAATATAATTATTCTTATAACAAAATAAATAAGTATTCTTAGCAAGAGGAACGTTTGTTAAAATAAATATTCTTTTATAAATAAAACTTTGTTGTTTTTGCTTATAGAGCCTATTTAACAGATATAAACTTCATACTATTTAAAATCAACTTTTTAAAGTAAAGTAGGAAAATCCGGAAATCCTTACAGTTTCCTTCTTTGCAAAAAATTGGTCTTTAGTTACCTTTGCAACTTCCATCACACTTTCTACGTTAATGTTTCAAACATTAAAAAAATGCTTAATTGGATGGAATTAGTACCGATTACTTATTTTGAAATTATTATGGTGAAAATTTCTCTTAACTATATTTAAGTTTTTCATTTTCGTCTTTGCTATTTATCTTAAAACATAAGACTATGCAAATATGTATGTTTGGTTATCTACGTTTATGCTCCATATTAATGTACTATAGTTAGATGAAGTAAAAATGGCATCTTGCATAATATTTGGGAATATTTATCATAACCGGAATAAAAAAAATAACGCAGATTAAGGTGGGAATATTTTAATTCATATGAAATTCAATATATGTAAATAGTTCTCCTCACCGCGGGTGATCAAAGTTCATGACAACTTGTCAAAATTAGGTTATCCTTACAGTAGTTGCACGACATGCTTTTTTAAGCTTTTACACATAAATAAACAAAATCAATTTGGTGTGTGGTGAAGTGAATGAAACTTGAGCATCTAAAATGTTCAAGATTACAACCGGAAGGATTGAGTAATAGAATAAATTTCAAGATTTCAGCAGCCTCTTTTCATTCGGAAAGGATTTTTTCCCTGTACTTGCGATGAGCAGTCTAATCACGTACCAAGCTCGCTACAAATTCCCAAGGATTATGGAGTTGGTTTCTCTTTGATGTTTACTAATTTTTATCGATTGGCAAACAAATTTTACTCACTTCCACTTGGAATATTAACAAACAGATATTGTTGATTGAGCCCGAATAGGCATCTTGTTCCACCACTTATGAATTACGTGACATGCAAACAAAAATATAAGTGTTTTTCTTCAAAAACTAAAATGTGGAAGGTCAAAGCTCATCTGTGATTATTATAAGATTTCTTGAAACAAAATGCTGATACTGGGTTATCATGTTACTTTAATATCAATATTGAATGTCAACAAAGTAAGAATTATAGATATCCGTTAATGAGACATATGCATATAAATTGTTTGATCTTACAAAAATCTGTTAACAACTTTCAAGACCTCCTAAAACCCTTTGCTCTATCCACTTAAGCACCAAAGAGGTAATTTATTGCCAATCTCATTAATCGATTTTGCGATTTGGCGAGAATCGAAAATATACTTTTTCAGATTTCAACAGTCAGCATATGTTCTGATGTTCATAACATAAAAAAAAAGGTTTTAATGGTCGAGTTATTCATCTTGCACCACTAGTACAATCTTCCCACAAGCACTCTTGTAGTATTCATTCCAAGCTTTCCAAAAATATTTTTATCGACGAAATGTTTTATTCATCTCATGAAATATAAAAATTACGTGCGTTACAAATATTCTTCACAGAATTTTATATATAATGATTCCAGACTCTGTGAGGAGTACCTACTAAAGGTATGGATAGGAAATGCAAATATTTTATGAGCACAAGGTTAACAAAGTCGTTGTTTGATGCACATTTTGCCAATCGATGACTGTGAATGTACCTACCAGGGACAGAGTAAAATTACTTCATTTTCTGACACGTCCAAAGTTTATCTACTTGGAAAAAAAAATTCATTGAGCCAAATGGTAATGAAGTCTGATTTGACCTTTGAGAGAGAAGCGTAAAGTGATCCAAGAGAAAGATTTACATATATGTATATTTTATTCCCATATTCGTAAGGAAACGGGCACGGATACATATTCCTATGGAGCTTATAAGCTTCTTCACTGATTTGAAAATTCTTCTACCGTTATAATATTATTCGTTACCCATATTCCCACTGAAAAGGGAACAGGGACGGAAACGAGACTTAAGTGTTTGAATTGAAGAGGTACCAAATATATTAAGTCGATTTGAATGAAATTTAGAACAAAAGTGGACTAGAACCTGACAAATAACATACATAGGTCATATTTCCTTTCATATTTTCTCGGGAACGAAAACATAGCGTTATTTCATTCCCGTATTCCCATGGGAACGGGACGGCAAAAAAAACATAATCAGAAGAAGAACATCAGGAATCCTGGAAAATGCTGGGCCAATTAAAATTTTTGAAGTGAAACTTCTTATGCGACTTGCAAACATGAAAGCGTTACACTTAAGCGTTACACTTCCGCGTTACACTTCCGTGTTCTATTGCATACTTTTTAAAGTGAAACTTCTTATGAGACTTGCAAACATGAAAGCGTTACACGTCCGCGTTACACTTAAGCGTTACACTTCCGCGTTACACTTAAGCGTTTTTGGCACTGCTAATAAGTTGCTGTCATCATTCCGCGCCATTCATCCCAACGATTTTATTGTAGTAAATTGTGTTTTTCGGTGGGAATATTTTGAAGAAAATCATGTCTGTGCGTGCGAAAATTATTTCAATTGCTCAGTGAATAATCGATCAGTGTTGTGTTTTCTTTTCTTCTCCAATGAAATGATAGAAAATATTTACTGCAGTTTCTTTTAATTTGTTTGATATATGTATGTATGTATGATGTATGTTGACTGCGTAATTTTATTTGGAAGACAATACACAAATCAGAGCTTTTGGTGATAAGATGTAAGATGTTATTCGAATTTTAAGATATTAGTGAGTATATATGTACATAGTAGTTAGTGGAGGCATAATCATGTATGTATATATAAGCAATTTCCATTTAAGCCCAGCTCAAAAATGTTTATCATGTCTAAACATGTTTGATCATGTCCAAACATGTTTGTTCATGTCTAAACATGTTTGGCCATGTCTAAACATGTTTGGTCATGTCTAAACGTGTTTGATCATGTCTAAACGTGTTTGATCATATCTAAACATGTTTGATCATGTCTAAACATGTATGTAAGTGTTCTCCGTCTTCGACTTAGGTGTTAAGACTGCGGTCTTCATTAGTCTGTCAGTCAGCTTCCACTTACACTAGAAAATCAACGGTTTCAGAAAGGTTCCTGGTTTGTATCATAATTATGGATAGAATAGCATACATCCTACCATACATGATACATACATACATCTTCAAAGTCCTTCTAATCTCCACCAAAAAATAAAAAAATTGTTCTATTAAATGGTGTTAAGTACATATCCCGTGAAAGTTAACTCCGATCCATTTCTTTTCTTTTTCTTTTAAAGAAACAATATGAGTTCACTAAAAATCAATTTCTACCTCTTCCTATTTTCATTTCCACTTTGGGAAGTTTCACTTCTACCGCGCGGAGGGACTCCACGCACTCTTTTTTTTTTTTTCAAAGTCAGAGTGCGTCTTTGCTCCTGAGCAACAAAGACTATACATATCTCCTTTTCATAATCTCTGGGGTAATGAAAACGAAAAATCTGTGGTGGGAAAACTTTAGCTCGTTCTTGTAAACGAATCACGTTTTTGCCCCAAATCCAAAATAAACCCGGAAACATTTAAAATTTATTTGAAATTATTTTTTGCGGTGTTACAAGAAGACAAGAAGGATTCAAATTACACCTTTTTAAGAAACTTCAGCTCCAAAGCCTAACACATATGTACATTGACGCTTAATCAGTTTAACTATATGCTGTTTCGTAACAAATAATTGTAAAACAATAATCTGTTTATGTAAAAGTGAAATTATGTATGTATTGCAGTTATAGGATCCTAAGCCGCCCAAAGGATTTTTATTAAATTTATAGCATCAACTCCTTAAACCATCAACTCATGAAATATCTTGAAGAATGAAATGACCTCTGATGATTCATTGACATACCCCGCTGTAAAGTGGAACCAATCTGTTTTGGAGAAAGTAAAATTATTGCGCTTGATATTTCTAAATTATTTGAAAGAGTTTGGCATCGAACTCTCAGATCGAAAACGCATGCTTTTGGTATCGTAGAGTCTCTATGAACGTTATTTTATATATCTTTATACATAAATCTACAAATCTAATCCTTTAAAATCAATGAACTTCCAAAAACCATAAATTTTAAGCAAAAAAATCCCTGCGTGTAAAAGTGGGTATACGATTTTATTCATTCAAACACTTGTGAACGGACCCTCCGACATCAATATAGCTTTTGTTCGAGGTACTAGATACCTACTACAGATAGTCTCTAGCCGCACCAACAGTTAAAAATGAAGCTGATCGGTTTTTCCTTAACGTTGCTTGATACCTATATTCTTGTACATATGTTATATCCTTTAAAAAAGGATACAAATCTGATTGGAATTTTATTCTGCTTTCTTAATTTGCTTTTGGAGAAAGTAAAATACGTTAAAGATCTCAATATGTGCAACCAAATATAAAACAGTTTAAAATGATCAAAAAACAGAGAATTTAGACAAGAGTCCCCTAAATCCAGTGTGCCGATGCAAAACATCGAAACACGGCAGCATCACTAGCAGCACATTTTCCGGCTGTTTTATTCATTTGTGTGGTGTGGCATGTGGTTGAGCGGGCCCCAACTTAGCGAATAGATACTTTACCCTCTCAGTCAACCGACCAGCAAGCCAGCCAACCTCACCACCTGCATCCTATTCCCCTTTCTCTACAGCAGAAGCAGCAGCTCTACCACCGATGAGATAGCTGGTCATGCTACAAATGCATGTTAACTGAATGTTTTGAGGCTAATTTGCAATTTTGTTGCTTTGCTCTCCTCACTAGACAGTTTATGGTTTATCCTATTCTATCCAAGAGCCAACATCAAATTTAAATTCCCTACCGAAAATGGTATTGCTTAGTTTTGTGAGCCCCTAATGCTAACCTAACTTTTAGTCCTTTTCTATTTTTGCTTTTATGGAAACCGTGCTATAGAATCTTTTTGTGTTTATATGCGAAAATTATTTGCTCTTCAAAACTAACCAAAATGAATCCTACTTAAAATTGACTTAAAATTGTACACAAAATGTAATTCATCATATGTGTAGAGTTGTTTGCATTCCTAATGATTGTTAACAAATAAGTGCCTCTTCTACTGCCATTAGAAAACAATGCATTCCAGATTGCAAAAATACCGAGTATTCAACAATGAATAACAAATAGAGAAAAATTTGTTGTTCTATGCTGATGCTTCTCTGTTGCAACTCTTCTGTCTTAATGTTTTTCTATATTTGGCAGATTACTTTTAGTTTTCAAAGATGGGAAATGGGATACCGCTCTTTAGTGTATATGTATTGTAACGTGAACCCAACATTTTATACCAATTTCCTAATCGAAAAAAACGTTCAACCGAAAACACAACTGGCAACACTTTAATGGAATGGTATAAATGACAGGCGCTGCTTGTAAGCCAGTGTGTGTGAGTGTAGAGAGACAGACAGACAGAGGGTAGACAGCAAATGTGGAGACAATGTAGAAGTTACTGGAGAGTTCTAGATGGCGTGTCATTCGATATAAATAGCCCGCCCGAGGCAACCAGAAGTCAGTTTTGTTTATAGAGTGATAAAGTTAAGAGTAAATACAAGTGATAGTCCAAAAGTCGAGTTGAGTTCAATAAAGTGTATATCGAAAGTAAATAAAGTGGTAGAATTAAATTGAAAAGTAGAGTTTTATTTTTGCGAACTAAGCGCACGTTACATTGGTGTCAGAAGTGTAAATAAAACTTATTTGACTAATAAAGTGTAAAAAAAAAGTAAGTAAAAAGAAAAATAATAATAATAATTATATACAGTGAAAATGGGTAAGTTGTTAGAAGAGCTCAACTGCATTGAGCTTAAAAGTGAGTTAGGTAAGCGAAATCTTTCTAGAGCGGGATCGAAAAATGAGCTCGTCCTGCGCTTGCGTAACTATTTGGAACAGCAAGGGGAAGACGTAAACACTTTTGTTTTTGAAACAGAAGTGGAAGAAGAGGAAGTAAGTGAAAGTGTAGATTTTTCTAGTATGATGAAACTTTTGTTAGAACAACGAAACGAGCAAAAGAAAGAACAGCAGAATGTTCTCGAACGACTCGAAGTACAACAAAAGAAGCTGGAAGAGCAACGAAATGAGCAAAAGAAGGAACAGCAGAATGTTCTGGAACAACTTGAAGCACAACGAAACGAGCAAAAGAAGGAACAGCAGAATGTTCTCGAACAACTGGAAGCACAACGAAACGAACAAAAGAAGCTGATTGAAGAGCAACGAAACGAGCAAAAGAAGGAACAACAGAATATTCTCGAAAGACTTGAGGCGCAACAGAATGTTTTGGAAGGTCAGAAAAACATTCTTGAAGGTAAATTGGGTAACATTGAGAAAAATGTTTGTGCCCTAGACGAACGCGTTGAAGGTGTGGAGAAACAGCTTTCTGTTGTAGAGAATCGTTTCGAAATCGTAGAAACCCGATGTGACAAACAGTTCTCTGTTCTGACCAAGGAATTGGACCAGATCCGGAAAATAAAAATTCGAGAGTCTGCTGGGGAGTATGCAAAGAAAAAGGAGATGAAACCCCCAACATTTGATGGACAGTCTTCTTGGCCAGTCTACAAGAGACAATTTGAGGCAGCCGCGACAACAAATGGCTGGGATGACGAAGACAAGTACATTGCACTGACTCTTGCTCTTAGAGGACCAGCAGCTGAATTACTTCAAACAGTTCCAGCTGGTAAGAGCGGCGATTTCAGTTCTCTCGTGGCAGCTATAGATAAACGCTTTGGAGATAGCCACTTAAAAGAAGTCTTCCGAGTCCAACTCAATAACAGAGTCCAAAAAAGGGGTGAAAGTCTACAGCAGCTCCAAGCAGACGTCGAAAGACTGGTTCACCTGGCATACCCGGATGCTGGAGAAGAAATCATCAACCAGCTCGCTGTTGAGTCCTTCGTTCGTGCCATTTCCGATATACATCTTCAGAGGTCTGTGCGAACTGCTAGAACACGTACTCTTTCCGAGACTTTAGCATTCGCATTGACAATTGAAGCAGCAGAACAGGCTTCTCAGGGAGTACATCGACTTAGAGAGGCCATAGTCGAAGAATGCTCGTGCCAAAGAGCTGAAATACAAAAGAACCGGAGCGGACTAGCAAGATGTTGGAACTGCAACAAGACCGGGCACTTACAGCGTCAATGCCGACTACCACCAAACAAAGCCAGTTGTCAACATTGTGGAAGCAAGAGATCCAACCCAGAGCAAGGTAACAACAACACCAGCGTTGCCTATCAGCCCGTTTCCCATCAGGGAAACGAGTAAGAACCAACTTCGAGGGGCAGAGGCTGGTTTCTTGTATCGATGGCCCCAAAACCACCATCCAGGTCTCCCAGACCAAACGCGACAACAAAAGTCTGACTGTGGAGACTACTATTAACGGGAACAAACATGTGGCTACCATTGACACCGGTGCCACAGCATCCATAGTACGTCGAGACCTGGTAAAGATGACGTGGCTCCATAACACCAATAGCTACCGTCTAAGAACCGCAACGGGAGAAGCAGCAAGAGTATATGGAGAAGTGTGTCTCAAGATCCGACTGGCCGATCTAGTGTTTACTCATCAATTCCTGGTGGCAGATATATGTGACGAGTGCATCATTGGAATCGACTTTATGAAACAGCACGGAGTTATTTTGGATATCGGTAATCAAGTTTTGAAATACCAAAATAAAGAAATTCCAATGACCTATTCGAATGAAAATACGTCAACACTGAGAACTGTCATCACGGAAGATCTGATTCTGCCTCCTTCTTCTGAAGTGTTCGTTTGGACAAAACTGGAAGGTGAGTTTGGAAGCCTTCGATACCTCATGGTGGAACCAGACCCAGAGTGTTCCTCCCAAAGCGTCATAATTGGGAAAACACTGGTAGCACCGAAAAACAAAATGGTCCCCGTACGATTACTAAACACCAGACCGTACGATGTAAAGTTGAAGAAAGGAGAAGTCGTTGGACGTTGCGAATCGGTTGCAGCAATTACGAAGATCACAGACGAGGCCCCGAGAAAAACGTTAACTCCGGAGGAGCTCATAACCATCAGAGCTAAAATACTGAGTTCATCCAACCTTGATCACCAACAAACAAGGATGGCTGAAAATCTCCTACAAGAGTACACTGACATCTTCGCATCGAAAAAGGGACAATATGGTAGGACACAGTTGGTGCAGCATCGCATCAACACAGGAGATGCAAGACCGATTCGTCAACCCGCAAGACGCCTTCCACTGGCCAAACAAGGTGAGGTTGAGGACATGATAACAGCAATGAAGAAGGATGGTCTTATCGAAAATTCCAAAAGTCCTTGGGCGTCACCAGTGGTGCTAGTGAAAAAGAAAGATGGAAGCACTCGTTTTTGTGTGGACTACCGAAGGCTGAATGATGTGACTAAAAAGGACAGCTATCCCCTGCCCAGAATCAGTGATACCCTGGATGCCATGGAGGGAGCCCAGTGGTTCTCGACGCTGGACTTGAAGAGTGGATATTGGCAAGTTGACATCCACCCTGATGATCGGGAAAAGACGGCATTTTCTACAGGTAATGGGCTCTGGCAGTTTAAGGTTATGCCGTTTGGGCTATGCAACGCACCGGCAACATTCGAGCGTTTGATGGAGTGTGTTCTTCAAGGACTGACGTGGAAAGCTTGCCTAGTCTACTTGGACGATGTCATTGTTTACGGGAAAACATTTGACCAACATTGTAAGAACCTTAAAGCCGTGTTTCAGAGACTTCGAGAGGCTAACCTTAAACTGAATCCAGAAAAATGTGCACTTTTCAAAACCGAAGTCAAGTATTTGGGACACATCATCTCATCCCAAGGAGTAAAGACTGATCCTGAAAAAGTTGACTCCGTCAAAAATTGGCCAACACCACAGGACAAACATCAACTCCGAAGCTTTCTGGGACTTGCCACATATTACCGACGTTTCGTTAAGAACTTCGCTGGAGTTGCAAAGAGTTTGCATCAGCTCACCGAAAAGGGGAAGCAGTTTAAATGGTCAGGTGAGTGTGAGAAATCTTTCCAGGAACTCAAATACCGCCTCTGTAACGCTCCAGTGCTGGCACATCCAACACCTGGCAAAACATTCATCGTCGACGCAGATGCAAGCAACGTTGGAATCGGGGCGGTACTATCCCAAGTGCATGATGGCGAAGAGAAAGTGGTGGCATACTACAGCAAGGTCCTATCGAAACCCGAAAGGAACTACTGCGTGACCAGAAGGGAGCTGCTAGCTCTTATCTTGGCAACAAAGCACTTCCATAAGTACATCTATGGACAGAAATTCCTTCTGCGGACAGACCACGGTGCTCTGAGCTGGCTGTTGAACTTCAAAAATCCAGAAGGTCAAGTCGCAAGGTGGATAGAAAGATTGCAGACCTATGACTACCAGATCCAACACCGCAGAGGAAAGCTGCACTCAAACGCCGATGCATTATCACGAAGACCTTGCAAAGTGGATTGCAAGCATTGCAAGCGGCAAGAAGACAAAGAAATCATTACCGCTCAGCGACTAAGAGCTGACCCCATAAGCGGATGGAGCAATGAGGAAGTGAGGACTGCTCAACAGGAAGATCCAGATATCGAACCCATTCTCGCATGGAAAGAAAATGAAGAGAAACCGGAATGGGGAGACATTTCTGACAGGAGTCCAGTTCTCAAAGCCTATTGGGCACAGTGGGACTCACTATATGTGCAAGAAGGTGTCCTCAGACGAAGATGGGAATCCGCTGACGGTAAGTCATATGTGATGCAGCTGATCGTACCGCAATCGAAAGTCAGTGAAGTTCTTCAGGAGATGCACGACGGACCTTCTGGAGGCCACCTGGGGGTAAACAAAACACTGGAGAAGGTGCGACATCGGTTCTACTGGTTACATGCTAGAGATGACGTGGAGAAGTGGTGCCGAACATGTGACAAGTGTGCTGCAACCAAAGGACCTGGTAGGAAGATTCAAGGTAAGATGCATCAGTACAACGTTGGATCGCCTTTTGAGAGGATTGCAGTAGATGTGGCTGGGCCTTTTCCAGAGACCAACGCTGGAAACAAATACATTCTGGTTGTAATGGACTATTTTAGCAAGTGGCCTGAGGCGTATGCCATCCCAAATCAAGAAGCCAAAACGGTGGTCGACCAGATTGTGTTTAACTGGGTTAGTAGGTTTGGCGTGCCTATGGAACTCCATTCCGACCAAGGGAGGAACTTTGAGTCAAACATCTTCCAAGGAGTGTGCGGACTACTTGGCATTAAGAAGACGAGAACCACACCACTTCATCCACAATCTGATGGGATGGTTGAAAGATTCAACCGGACCTTGAAAGAACACCTCACCAAGGTCGTAGGCGACTACCAAAGAGACTGGGATAGGCACGTACCGCTATTCCTGATGGCCTATAGAAGTGCAGTACATAGCTCGACAGGACAAACACCATCTGACATCCTGTTCGGGAAAACCATGCGGCTGCCCAGCGAACTTAAATTTGGATGCCCCACAGAGGAGCCACAGGACACAAACGAGTATGTGGACGACCTCAAGGAGAGACTCGCTGACATCCATAAAAGAACAAGGGAACGGATGAAAGCCTACAGCGACCGGATGAAGACACGGTACGACACAAAAGCGACAACGTCAGGATTCCAAGCAGGAGATCGTGTGTGGCTTTATAATCCTCATCGTCAAAAGGGATTGTCACCGAAACTTCAGCAAAACTGGGAAGGTCCTTATACTGTAGTCACGAGGATTAACGACGTGGTTTACCGCATCCAAAGAGGACTAAGAGGCAAGTTAAAAGTAGTTCATTGTGACAGGCTGCATCGATATAGTGGCGAGGCTGCAGATGGAATTATTCGGGACGAACAATCCTAAGGAGGGGGCAGTGTAACGTGAACCCAACATTTTATACCAATTTCCTAATCGAAAAAACGTTCAACCGAAAACACAACTGGCAACACTTTAATGGAATGGTATAAATGACAGGCGCTGCTTGTAAGCCAGTGTGTGTGAGTGTAGAGAGACAGACAGACAGAGGGTAGACAGCAAATGTGGAGACAATGTAGAAGTTACTGGAGAGTTCTAGATGGCGTGTCATTCGATATAAATAGCCCGCCCGAGGCAACCAGAAGTCAGTTTTGTTTATAGAGTGATAAAGTTAAGAGTAAATACAAGTGATAGTCCAAAAGTCGAGTTGAGTTCAATAAAGTGTATATCGAAAGTAAATAAAGTGGTAGAATTAAATTGAAAAGTAGAGTTTTATTTTTGCGAACTAAGCGCACGTTACAGTATACTAGTATAATGTATAGGCATGTCGCATGTGAGTGTGAGCAGTATGAGCTCTCTCTGAACTGACGTGGAATTTCAGCCATCAAATCTTTTTATATTTCCTTCACTATACCTAGAATGTAGATGATCGGTTGGGGGATTTCTTAGGAAAACGTCATTATTTCTTTCTGCTTTTGCTTTCATAAACATATTTCTACGTTTTTGATATTATATTATAGGAAAATTGCTTACCGTAACAAATAATAGATTAAAAAATTGTGGAATACTTTTAAAATAAGTAGGACTTTGGCTAGTTTTTGATCTAACATATTTGAACTGATTTATCGAAGCAACATTATCAAACCAAATCTCTGTAAAGCTTTTATGAATTTTATGTGTTTTTTCTAATCTGTACATCATCTAAATTTTTCTCTCTGGTTTAAAAATGTTTATTATATATGGATCACCCGACCTAAATATAATCATACCTATGTATATTATATTAAGTTCTACGGTTCGAAGTGGCACACTATTTTCTTATACCTACCTACGTATTTTAAAATACAAAATGTCTGTCTATTTGTCTAACAATTTAAATTTTTTTGACTGACATCTTGGGTCATAAGGGAAAAAGCTGTGAAAATAAGATTGATGATAGAGGCTGGTTGAAGCTGCAAGGTTCACATTCGTAGTCATGTAGATGTAATGTAGAGAAACATGTGCAATTCGGTAATGCAATCTTACCAAGCATTACCTTGAAATGTAAAAAAGAACTAAATGCATTTTTCCTCTGGCTGGGACATTGCAATTTATTTCACCTTTTCCACTCTCAGTCGTCGGATTCTTCCTGTTTAAATGAAATGAATTTTTAACGCGTCCATTTGTTTGGCTGAGGTAAATGTGGACTTAGATAGATGGAAGGATACTTTTACATTCGTTTCTTGAATGTTTTTCTGTTGACTTTTCTTTTTCTCCTTCTACATAGAGTACATTTAAGAGAAGATCACAATGCTGCCCGAAGGAAAACAATATTCAAGTTCCTAACCAAGTTCATACAACATTTATGCCATTCCAAGGCCATCAAGTCAATAGAGATGGGAGAACAACTGCACCTGCTGTTTTAACATCTAAATGTAGCGTGCTTTGATTAATTTATTTTCATAGTTTCTTAAGGCTAATCAAACACTAAGCCTGCAAAATT
The DNA here is from genome assembly GCA_914767635.1 of Melanostoma mellinum. Classification (NCBI taxonomy): domain Eukaryota; kingdom Metazoa; phylum Arthropoda; class Insecta; order Diptera; family Syrphidae; genus Melanostoma; species Melanostoma mellinum. The sequence continues at coordinate 60,512 of OU612060.1, read as the reverse complement.
AAAATTAAAATTGAGTAATGAACGGAATGGGAAATGATTTGGATTTTGGTAAAGGATTACATCAATGTCGACTGCATAAGCGAACAACTGTACAGACTTAAGATTATGCTTCTTTAAGTTTCTACAATCTATTAAAGTTTAATGTTGAAGAAATCGCATGACAGTTTATCGCCTTACCGAAAGCTTTGGAGCACTTTAGCAGTTAAAAAGTTTTTGAAATCGTAAAGTAATTTCTAAGTTTGCGGTTACGTTCTCGTTCTTTTGCGAATATTGGAATGAAAAATAGTCTATGTATGCTACTCGGGTATAATGAAGCGCTCTAATGATACAGCAGTCCATATGAATGTTGGTCTCTTTAAGAACTTTTGAAACCTTTTTTCTTAATTACAGTTCTAAATGAAGCTTTAGCACATTACTTCTGAGTTATGTCAAAGTTAATATACGTAATAAATTGTTTTTTTTATAAAAGTTGAACTTAATACCAATCAGTTATCGTTTTAAAACTTTTTTTTAAAGTAATTGATCAAACAAATTAATGATTATAATAGATTCCGGACAGCACCAACGCAACGAGGAGAAAGCAATGGAAAAATTTTCGAAACTGCTGATCACAAAAATACTGAATAGATATATCACATATATATGTGATATACAGCACATAATTCCTGGTACGCTGATTATGTAAAAGGTAAACATTTACATCTAATTTGTCCACTTTCTGCAAACTTAAAAATTTTCGCAAGACGGCAGATACATTTCACTATATAATTCAGGGAATAAAAATGATGAGCTTAGGATTCTTTTCCGTAGGAATATGGGAATGAGATATATTCCATGCTACTCAAATATAATGAAGCATTCTAGGTAATTGTGAAAGAATATTTGAAATTGTTTCAGTATTTTTTATGTTCCGGATTATGTTCCCGTTGCAGTCCTTTTCCTGTAGGAATATGTGTATAGGGTATCATTTCTCATGCTCTAGATCATCTCTGTTCGAAGTACTATTTAATTCGGCTCAGTATTTTTAGTAAGTTACTTACTAAAGCAACAGATTGACACAGAAACTTCGACAGCAAAGAAAACTTCGACGTCGAAAGTAATGTGTAAAGCTGCGTCCACACTATGCCGAATGGCATCAATCGGCACATGCCGATCGGCAATACCGAATTGGTGTGGACGTCCCGATCGGCCTTCCTTCTTACTAAAAGCCGACCCGAATTCGAACCGAATGAAATGGATAAGTATTCGGGTCGGCATAGTGGGGACGCACCTTAACAGATTGCAACCTAAACAGCAATCTTTACAACACACAAATCTGTCTTTAGAGCATGTAAATAGCACACAAAATAGTTCAAGAAGTAAAAAATTAAATATTACATCTCATATTTTTATTTTCTAGTGTTATAAGCCTGAAAAATTTCAACGTATAGTTGGAAGTATTTGGACAGTAACAGCAAATTAAGGGTTAGGTCTAACGTTGATGTCGATGTTGCTCTATTAATATTGTGTCAATCTCTTTCTCGCATAAATTCTCGTTTACATTCCAATTTCTAATGAAATTATGGCCTATTTTACGTCCTAGACCATCATTGCTCAGCAATTTGCATTTTATAAATACAGAACAAAATCAAAAAAATTTTTCAAAAAAATATATTTGCCAACAGATGTTTGAAATTCGGTTAAAACCATGCATAAGAGTTACGAACTTTTTCGTTTAATTTTTTCTATTTAAATTAATCAAAATTCTCTTAATATAACTTTTAAAATATTAACCTTATAAAAAGAAAATTATAGAGTTCTTTCTGCACAGGTGTTCTTTTGTTAGAAATGCAGTTAAAATCTTAGTTCAAATCATAATTATAATACCATTAAAAAAGTGTTTTCATATTGTTCCTACTTATTCAAAGAAAAAGTGTACTCATAAAAAACACAGCTTTGAAGAGATTATTGCTTCTCATCATTTCCAACGGAGGAGACGGAGCTACATAATACAATGGTAACGAAGAAAAAAAATTAAGGTCCTATTTTATTTGTCATTGAAGTCAGAAAGCTGAAGAGTTGCTGGGATCTATGTATTTTCGAAACTTTTCAGATAGGATAGCTCTGTGAACTGACGAAATAAAGTTCTTTCTCTGTGAAATGATTGTTTTACGTTTTGCCTTCACAATGTTGAAGTTAATCAAGTATGAATATCCGCAGACAGTTTGGCAGAAGGACCATTCTTTGCCTGACTAACGATCTCACTCTCACAAGTTATATTTGTTTGAAGTTTATTTTTCTTTTGAAATATTGTGGATGGGCAATTTGAAACGAAGAGGGTTAAAAACTACAGTGGTGGTTTAACTAGTACATAGATACTTATTGATTTATGATGGCATAAGTGATTCAATTTTTTTTTTCTATTCAGACCTGAAAAGGCAACAAATTTCAACGAAGATTGTAACAAAATATTAATGATCATGGTGTAAAAAATATTCAAGCGATATTTAAATAATTATTTTTACCCTTGAAAAAAAATCGCCGTACCCCAAGATCACCGCTAATCACTATTGTGAGAGAGTTAAGTGGGAGAGCTGTGAATCCTTAAAGATCACAATGCTCGCAACGTTTGAAAAAGAAGAAGAAAAACAAACTATTTACATTTATGTATGTATGTGTATAGTGTAGGTATACCCATGACGTAAAGATTAGAACGTCAAATTATTACGTGAAACCACAATCGTTTCGTATACTTAATTCTTATACCAGTATCGGTTTGAGAAAAAAAAATCAAATGGACCAACACGACTCAGGTTCTTATCTAGTATGTAAAATTTTTGATTGGTTTTAGCAAGAGAATGTGTTTTTGACTAATATCAATTTCTTGCAATTGCCGTTCCAAGGCCATTTCTATTTGCTTCATTTACTACACGTATTTGCGGTTATTAATGATTAAATTATCATATTCATTTGACCAAAAAAATTAGGTTCCACAATGAAATCCATCTATATAACCATTAACAAACCAATACATTTTTGTAAATTTCTTTACCTATCAGTTGGTTTTAAAAATTACAGCTCTTGTTGTTCTTATCTATTTCAAAAGTTCCCCGAAAGAATCCACAGTTATTATAAACTTAAGGCTTTGTTCTAGCAATACAAAGTTATCATCTGGACTAATGCCTCTGATTTTCGATGCCTCATACTTTTAAAGACCTTCATACAACCGAACAAATAGATGTTTTTTTTTTCATTACTTTGAAAAGGGAAAGCAAAGAAATCTCTATCCCATTTTTTCTAAGAAGTATTTTTTCTGGTGAAGAGTGGTATAAGAAAATTATTTTGATTAATAAACATTAAACAAAATAGCAATCTACATGAATTTGAGTCTATTCAAGAATTTTTGAAATCTTTTTTCTTAATCGCCGTCCTAAATGAAGCTTATGCATATTGCACTTGGAAGGGAAAACGCCCAGATTGAGCACTGGATCCGAAAGCTTCATTCTCTGCACATACAAACCACTCACTCAACTTGGCTGGCGTACACGCTACTTCTGAATCAGGAAATTTCGTGATTTTTGGGACTCTGGAGAAGCTATTTGCCTTCTTTTCTGCATCAACTGCTCGCCAGCTCAATGCTTTGGTTGCCGTGAAAAGTCAAGCAGAGAAACAGAAAGCAGAGTCACTAAAACGCGCTCGAGCGCTAGACATGAAGCCGTCAAGACACTTGAATATAAGTTTGCGGAAGTTTTTGAAGTACTGAAAAAATTGAAGGACTCGTCTTAAGCTTCTGCAACAAGATCGGGGCCAGTATTTTAACTTCATTTTTTTTTTTTTTAATTATCTGCTATGATGCCCGTGGCATAATGGTAAACGAGTCTGTCTGTTACGCCGGAGGTTAGGTTTTCGCGAGGAGTTTACAAGTCCTCTCGATACAAGTCTCTCTCGATTAGCCGTTTGGAATGGGTGGAAAATTGTAGGTCCATTCACCATTCCCTCACAACGTATGGTTGTGAGAAATTTGTTATGCCCGGATCCATACTCTACTGCACCGCCCCATGCATTATGCCTACAATATGCTCCTACAAAAAAAAAAACTAATGAGGCGATGAGAAACCATATTTCGTTTGTTAATTTTCTATGACACACGATTTCAAAAAAAATATTGTTGAAAATATAAACCACCTAGGTCAATATTAACAAATCACTTTGATAAATAAAGAAAAGAAGTTCTTACCTTTCTGTAAGTTTATTTTGTGTTGGATGCTATCAATTTATCATAGGAAATGAATAAGAAGGTACTTTATGAATTGAGGCCATAAGAACCAGCGCTCATTTTACTCGAGCAAACTCTTTTAAACAGCAAAACTAAAAGGGCGTTAATGGTTTGAAAATTGTAAAAAAAAACATTTCATAGATGGCGTTGCAATGCTATACCGATGGCGATTGATAATGATAGAGTGGCCGGCCAACGTGAGTTCGGTTAATTTTTTAAGTGTTCAGTCTATGAAGTAAGTTTGCTCAGGTTCTCATGACCTCAATTGGAAGTGAATTTGTCGTTTTGCTTAAGTAGATGTTTTCGTTATGTGTGTTGTTGAATCCAAATTGGTCAAGCTTTATGAATTCTACTGTTTTCTTTGTGTTTCCACTGCCACATAAACTAATAAATGATCGCCTTAAGGGTTATTTAGGCAATCACTGCAAGTTATTGAGAGAAAATAACAAAAAGGAATCTGTGCAGAAGCTGATTTCGAATAGATAACTTTGTTGTCGTATTCAAAGCCAGTTTTAGATACGAAAACAAAGTGGTGTTTCTAATTTGAGGCAGTAGGTTCGCCACCAGTCCAAAAGTCTACATAATAATAGTTTCTGTATACAAGGATTAGACTAACTTTATATTCAGACGCACACGTAGATATTCACCCATAGATGTGACAACCCGAGCAACGATGTAAGAAAATGGGAATTGTGCTGCAAGTTTACTAAAATCTAAAACACATAATGGCGATCTTACAAAATGAAATGAAAATCTAAAGCAAGCAAAGTAAAGTAAGTACTCACCCTTAAAAACAGATCTTAAGTTTTTATTGAAAAAATGATCGTATAGGTACTTATGTAGAATCACAAAATTTAACACCCGCGAGGGACAAAAAAAACATCACAATTGAATTATTATTTACATTCAAAGAAACACAAATTAAATGAAAGTCCAAATGATATCAAAAGATTTACACTTACAACACAATTTGATCAACTAAAATTCTAATGATTCTATTTGAAATTACTTTGAACACTTGAAACAGACATTGAGACTATCAACTCGCTTTAATAAAGAAGAAAAGCTTAATTTACCACTTTTTAATGCAACAGATTACTGAATAGAAATTGAAACTAATCATATGTTGAACAAAAAAATATGATTTACACAAAATATCTCACAATGCATTTATAACAAATGAAATTTCACCTTGCAAATGGCGGAGAGCAAAAAGCTAAACACTGCGCTGGCAAACTAATCACCAAGGCAACTTTGATCTACAACAAAATGCTTCTAAAACAATTCTATTTACTGCATATTTACTTTAACTGAAAAGAAATTATGATTTTAATGATTTAACATCACAAATATACGTGGAAATAATTTATTTTCTTTTAAACGTCACCACTTTGCCTGCACTTTCCACGGTTCAATAAAGTTTGATTAAATTTGTGACATACATAAGACATCTGTCTCTTTCTGCCATGCATGGAGAGTTTGATGGATAAAATATGCCGTGAAAGTATTTGAATTCAAATAATTTTGTTGAGAATAATATTCGTAAAAAGTAGTAAATGCTAGTGATTCTGTAAGTTTTTATAAAATTGTGAGTTAACTTCTCGGTCATATATTTGGAAAACAAAAATATATGTACGTCTATCGACTCAGTTGGATATAGGAGCCGAACTATTTAAAGTTGTTTTTCATGTTTGAGGTTTTCTGGACTGATGATTGGATTCTACTTATTCTTTAGATGCTCCGAATTGTGTTTAAAGTTATTTAAGGATCTTAAACTTTAAGAAACAGCACTGACTTTCATTAGAAAATCGCTCAGTTAGTATGTAACTATCGAGTCTCAAGTCTCAACCGACAATTTTTAAACTAAATTTTTCGGAAACATATGCTCCGTCACAGATCCTCAGAAGAATGGTAATTATATTAAATCCGGGTAGGTCTTAATATTTTAAAAAAAGAGTGGATGTAAGCTTTCCTACTCTTATACAACCAAATATAATCAAGCTTATTTTGACATTCTATTTGAATAGATAAGATCTCAAAATGCAATTTTCGCGAATTCGACTATCTTTACAACGGAATGGAATTTCAAAATCAGTATGAATAAATAACATGAGCTATTTTTGAGCTTTTGGTTGAGCGTATGTCAGTCATACGTCATACCCTTGTTGGAATAACTAAGAAAAACTTAAGCTTGTCCTAGCTTCCTCATTAAGCATTTAAGAAAATAGAAGAGGATTTGAAAGAAGACACCGATGCGCGTTGCTTTTGAACCTTTGTGAATTCCACATTCGGGTGGTGCGACATAAGTAGGAATCACTTTACTTGACTGTACGTCCGAAGTTGGGCTCATACTCATAGTAAAAAGATGAGCATTCCTAGCGAGGCGAGACAGGGGAGGAATGCAGCTTTCTACTTCACTAGAGCACTGTTTGTTAAAAAAGCGATAACAGAGAAAGAGACGTTTCGACGATGTTCAAGAGAATCGATTCCACGATTGAACTATCACCTATCAATTTTAACGCTCTGTTTTGTACCCTATCAAGATATGGGAATAATAGTCAAGCCCTGGACGGATGAAGGCTTTATAAATTGTAACCAGATCAGAAGGGGTGGAGAATTTCCCGCATTGTCTCAAAAAGCCTAAATATTTAGCAGCGTTTTTGGCGACTTCAAATATGTGGTCATTCCAACGAAGGTCATTGTTTTTACATATACCAAGTACTATAACATCTTCTCGGTTCGGTTAGTTTCTTCACTGTTCAGTCTATGAAGTTAGGTCGCTCTGGCTCTCATGACCTCAATTGGAAGTGAATTTGTCGTTTTGCTTAGGTATTCGTTATGTTTGCTGTTGAATTCAAATTGGTCAAGCTTTATGAATTCTACTGTTTTCTTTGTGTTTCCACTGCCACATAAACTAATAAATGATCGCCTTAAGGGTTATTTAGGCAATCACTGCAAGTTATTGAGAGAAAATAACAAAAAGGAATCTGTGCAGAAGCTGATTTCGAATAGATAACTTTGTTGTCGTATTCAAAACCAGTTTTAGATACGAAAACAAAGTGGTGTTTCTAATTTGAGGCAATAGGTTCGCCACCAGTCCAAAAGTCTACATAATAATAGTTTCTGTATACAAGGATTAGACTAACTTTATATTCAGACGCACACGTATTCACCCATAGATGTGACAACCCGAGCAACGATGTAGGAAAATAGGAATTGTGCTGCAAGTTTACTAAAATCTAAAACACATAATGGCGATCTTACAAAATGAAATGAAAATCTAAAGCAAGCAAAGTAAAGTAAGTACTCACCCTTAAAAACAGATCTTAAGTTTTTATTGAAAAAATGATCGTATAGGTACTTATGTAGAATCACTAAATTTAACACCCGCGAGGGACAAAAAAAACATCACAATTGAATTATTATTTACATTCAAAGAAACACAAATTAAATGAAAGTCCAAATGATATCAAAAGATTTACACTTACAACACAATTTGATCAACTAAAATTCTAATGATTCTATTTGAAATTACTTTGAACACTTGAAACAGACATTGAGACTATCAACTCGCTTTAATAAAGAAGAAAAGCTTAATTTACCACTTTTTAATGCAACAGATTACTTAATAGAAATTGAAACTAATCATATGTTGAACAAAAAAATATGATTTACACAAAATATCTCACAATGCATTTATAACAAATGAAATTTCACCTTGCAAATGGCGGAGAAACACTGCGCTTGCAAACTAATCACCAAGGCAACTTTGATCTACAACAAAATGCTTCTAAAACAATTCTATTTACTGCATATTTACTTTAACTGAAAAGAAATTATGATTTTAATGATTTAACATCACAAATATACGTGGAAATAATTTATTTTCTATTAAACGTCACCACTTTGCCTGCACTTTCCACGGTTCAATAAAATTTGATTAAATTTGTGACATACATAAGACATCTGTCTCTTTCTGCCATGCATGGAGAGTTTGATGGATAAAATATGCCGTGAAAGTATTTGAATTCAAATAATTTTGTTGAGAATAATATTCGTAAAAAGTAGTAAATGCTAGTGATTCTGTAAGTTTTTATAAAATTGTGAGTTAACTTCTCGGTCATATATTTGGAAAACAAAAATATATGTACGTCTATCGACTCAGTTGGATATAGGAGCCGAACTATTTGAAGTTGTTTTTCATGTTTGAGGTTTTCTGGACTGATGATTGGATTCTACTTATTCTTTAGATGCTCCGAATTGTGTTTAAAGTTATTTAAGGATCTTAAACTTTAAGAAACAGCACTGACTTTCATTAGAAAATCGCTCAGTTAGTATGTAACTATCGAGTCTCAAGTCTCAACCGACAATTTTTAAACTAAATTTTTCGGAAACATATGCTCCGTCACAGATCCTCAGAAGAATGGTAATTATATTAAATCCGGGTAGGTCTTAATATTTTAAAAAAAGAGTGGATGTAAGCTTTCCTACTCTTATACAACCAAATATAATCAAGCTTATTTTGACATTCTATTTGAATAGATAAGATCTCAAAATGCAATTTTCGCGAATTCGACTATCTTTACAACGGAATGGAATTTCAAAATCAGTATGAATAAATAACATGAGCTATTTTTGAGCTTTTGGTTGAGCGTATGTCAGTCATACGTCATACCCTTGTTGGAATAACTAAGAAAAACTTAAGCTTGTCCTAGCTTCCTCATTAAGCATTTAAGAAAATAGAAGAGGATTTGAAAGAAGACACCGATGCGCGTTGCTTTTGAACCTTTGTGAATTCCACATTCGGGTGGTGCGACATAAGTAGGAATCACTTTACTTGACTGTACGTCCGAAGTTGGGCTCATACTCATAGTAAAAAGATGAGCATTCCTAGCGAGGCGAGACAGGGGAGGAATGCAGCTTTCTACTTCACTAGAGCACTGTTTGTTAAAAAAGCGATATCAGAGAGAGAGACGTTTCGACGATGTTCAAGAGAATCAATCGATTCCACGATTGAACTATCACCTATCAATTTTAACGCTCTGTTTTGTACCCTATCAAGATATGGGAATAATAGTCAAGCCCTGGACGGATGAAGGCTTTATAAATTGTAACCAGATCAGAAGGGGTGGAGAATTTCCCGCATTGTCTCAAAAAGCCTAAATATTTAGCAGCGTTTTTGGCGACTTCAAATATGTGGTCATTCCAACGAAGGTCATTGTTTTTACATATACCAAGTACTATAACATCTTCTCGGTTCGGTTAGTTTCTTCACTGTTCAGTCTATGAAGTTAGGTCGCTCTGGCTCTCATGACCTCAATTGGAAGTGAATTTGTCGTTTTGCTTAGGTATTCGTTATGTTTGCTGTTGAATCCAAATTGGTCAAGCTTTATGAATTCTACTGTTTTCTTTGTGTTTCCACTGCCACATAAACTAATAAATGATCGCCTTAAGGGTTATTTAGGCAATCACTGCAAGTTATTGAGAGAAAATAACAAAAAGGAATCTGTGCAGAAGCTGATTTCGAATAGATAACTTTGTTGTCGTATTCAAAACCAGTTTTAGATACGAAAACAAAGTGGTGTTTCTAATTTGAGGCAATAGGTTCGCCACCAGTCCAAAAGTCTACATAATAATAGTTTCTGTATACAAGGATTAGACTAACTTTATATTCAGACGCACACGTATTCACCCATAGATGTGACAACCCGAGCAACGATGTAGGAAAATAGGAATTGTGCTGCAAGTTTACTAAAATCTAAAACACATAATGGCGATCTTACAAAATGAAATGAAAATCTAAAGCAAGCAAAGTAAAGTAAGTACTCACCCTTAAAAACAGATCTTAAGTTTTTATTGAAAAAATGATCGTATAGGTACTTATCTATGTAGAATCACAAAATTTAACACCCGCGAGGGACAAAAAAAACATCACAATTGAATTATTATTTACATTCAAAGAAACACAAATTAAATGAAAGTCCAAATGATATCAAAAGATTTACACTTACAACACAATTTGATCAACTAAAATTCTAATGATTCTATTTGAAATTACTTTGAACACTTGAAACAGACATTGAGACTATCAACTCGCTTTAATAAAGAAGAAAAGCTTAATTTACCACTTTTTAATGCAACAGATTACTTAATAGAAATTGAAACTAATCATATGTTGAACAAAAAAATATGATTTACACAAAATATCTCACAATGCATTTATAACAAATGAAATTTCACCTTGCAAATGGCGGAGAAACACTGCGCTTGCAAACTAATCACCAAGGCAACTTTGATCTACAACAAAATGCTTCTAAAACAATTCTATTTACTGCATATTTACTTTAACTGAAAAGAAATTATGATTTTAATGATTTAACATCACAAATATACGTGGAAATAATTTATTTTCTATTAAACGTCACCACTTTGCCTGCACTTTTCACGGTTCAATAAAGTTTGATTAAATTTGTGACATACATAAGACATCTGTCTCTTTCTGCCATGCATGGAGAGTTTGATGGATAAAATATGCAGTGAAAGTATTTGAATTCAATTAATTTTGTTGAGAATAATATTCGTAAAAAGTAGTAAATGCTAGTGATTCTGTAAGTTTTTATAAAATTGTGAGTTAACTTCTCGGTCATATATTTGGAAAACAAAAATATATGTACGTCTATCGACTCAGTTGGATATAGGAGCCGAACTATTTGAAGTTGTTTTTCATGTTTGAGGTTTTCTGGACTGATGATTGGATTCTACTTATTCTTTAGATGCTCCGAATTGTGTTTAAAGTTATTTAAGGATCTTAAACTTTAAGAAACAGCACTGACTTTCATTAGAAAATCGCTCAGTTGGTATGTAACTATCGAGTCTCAAGTCTCAACCGACAATTTTTAAACTAAATTTTTCGGAAACATATGCTCCGTCACAGATCCTCAGAAGAATGGTAATTATATTAAATCCGGGTAGGTCTTAATATTTTAAAAAAAGAGTGGATGTAAGCTTTCCTACTCTTATACAACCAAATATAATCAAGCTTATTTTGACATTCTATTTGAATAGATAAGATCTCAAAATGCAATTTTCGCGAATTCGACTATCTTTACAACGGAATGGAATTTCAAAATCAGTATGAATAAATAACATGAGCTATTTTTGAGCTTTTGGTTGAGCGTATGTCAGTCATACGTCATACCCTTGTTGGAATAACTAAGAAAAACTTAAGCTTGTCCTAGCTTCCTCATTAAGCATTTAAGAAAATAGAAGAGGATTTGAAAGAAGACACCGATGCGCGTTGCTTTTGAACCTTTGTGAATTCCACATTCGGGTGGTGCGACATAAGTAGGAATCACTTTACTTGACTGTACGTCCGAAGTTGGGCTCATACTCATAGTAAAAAGATGAGCATTCCTAGCGAGGCGAGACAGGGGAGGAATGCAGCTTTCTACTTCACTAGAGCACTGTTTGTTAAAAAAGCGATATCAGAGAGAGAGACGTTTCGACGATGTTCAAGAGAATCAATCGATTCCACGATTGAACTATCACCTATCAATTTTAACGCTCTGTTTTGTACCCTATCAAGATATGGGAATAATAGTCAAGCCCTGGACGGATGAAGGCTTTATAAATTGTAACCAGATCAGAAGGGGTGGAGAATTTCCCGCATTGTCTCAAAAAGCCTAAATATTTAGCAGCGTTTTTGGCGACTTCAAATATGTGGTCATTCCAACGAAGGTCATTGTTTTTACATATACCAAGTACTATAACATCTTCTCGGTTCGGTTAGTTTCTTCACTGTTCAGTCTATGAAGTTAGGTCGCTCTGGCTCTCATGACCTCAATTGGAAGTGAATTTGTCGTTTTGCTTAGGTATTCGTTATGTTTGCTGTTGAATCCAAATTGGTCAAGCTTTATGAATTCTACTGTTTTCTTTGTGTTTCCACTGCCAGATAAACTAATAAATGATCGCCTTAAGGGTTATTTAGGCAATCACTGCAAGTTATTGAGAGAAAATAACAAATGGGAATCTGTGCAGAAGCTGATTTCGAATAGATAACTTTGTTGTCGTATTCAAAACCAGTTTTAGATACGAAAACAAAGTGGTGTTTCTAATTTGAGGCAATAGGTTCGCCACCAGTCCAAAAGTCTACATAATAATAGTTTCTGTATACAAGGATTAGACTAACTTTATATTCAGACGCACACGTATTCACCCATAGATGTGACAACCCGAGCAACGATGTAGGAAAATAGGAATTGTGCTGCAAGTTTACTAAAATCTAAAACACATAATGGCGATCTTACAAAATGAAATGAAAATCTAAAGCAAGCAAAGTAAAGTAAGTACTCACCCTTAAAAACAGATCTTAAGTTTTTATTGAAAAAATGATCGTATAGGTACTTATGTAGAATCACAAAATTTAACACCCGCGAGGGACAAAAAAAACATCACAATTGAATTATTATTTACATTCAAAGAAACACAAATTAAATGAAAGTCCAAATGATATCAAAAGATTTACACTTACAACACAATTTGATCAACTAAAATTCTAATGATTCTATTTGAAATTACTTTGAACACTTGAAACAGACATTGAGACTATCAACTCGCTTTAATAAAGAAGAAAAGCTTAATTTACCACTTTTTAATGCAACAGATTACTTAATAGAAATTGAAACTAATCATATGTTGAACAAAAAAATATGATTTACACAAAATATCTCACAATGCATTTATAACAAATGAAATTTCACCTTGCAAATGGCGGAGAAACACTGCGCTTGCAAACTAATCACCAAGGCAACTTTGATCTACAACAAAATGCTTCTAAAACAATTCTATTTACTGCATATTTACTTTAACTGAAAAGAAATTATGATTTTAATGATTTAACATCACAAATATACGTGGAAATAATTTATTTTCTATTAAACGTCACCACTTTGCCTGCACTTTCCACGGTTCAATAAAATTTGATTAAATTTGTGACATACATAAGACATCTGTCTCTTTGTGCCATGCATGGAGAGTTTGATGGATAAAATATGCCGTGAAAGTATTTGAATTCAAATAATTTTGTTGAGAATAATATTCGTAAAAAGTAGTAAATGCTAGTGATTCTGTAAGTTTTTATAAAATTGTGAGTTAACTTCTCGGTCATATATTTGGAAAACAAAAATATATGTACGTCTATCGACTCAGTTGGATATAGGAGCCGAACTATTTGAAGTTGTTTTTCATGTTTGAGGTTTTCTGGACTGATGATTGGATTCTACTTATTCTTTAGAAGCTCCGAATTGTGTTTAAAGTTATTTAAGGATCTTAAACTTTAAGAAACAACACTGACTTTCATTAGAAAATCGCTCAGTTAGTATGTAACTATCGAGTCTCAAGTCTCAACCGACAATTTTTAAACTAAATTTTTCGGAAACATATGCTCCGTCACAGATCCTCAGAAGAATGGTAATTATATTAAATCCGGGTAGGTCTTAATATTTTAAAAAAAGAGTGGATGTAAGCTTTCCTACTCTTATACAACCGAATATAATCAAGCTTATTTTGACATTCTATTTGAATAGATAAGATCTCAAAATGCAATTTTCGCGAATTCGACTATCTTTACAACGGAATGGAATTTCAAAATCAGTATGAATAAATAACATGAGCTATTTTTGAGCTTTTGGTTGAGCGTATGTCAGTCATACGTCATACCCTTGTTGGAATAACTAAGAAAAACTTAAGCTTGTCCTAGCTTCCTCATTAAGCATTTAAGAAAATAGAAGAGGATTTGAAAGAAGACACCGATGCGCGTTGCTTTTGAACCTTTGTGAATTCCACATTCGGGTGGTGCGACATAAGTAGGAATCACTTTACTTGACTGTACGTCCGAAGTTGGGCTCATGCTCATACTCATAGTAAAAAGATGAGCATTCCTAGCGAGGCGAGACAGGGGAGGAATGCAGCTTTCTACTTCACTAGAGCACTGTTTGTTAAAAAAGCGATATCAGAGAGAGAGACGTTTCGACGATGTTCAAGAGAATCAATCGATTCCACGATTGAACTATCACCTATATATTTTAACGCTCTGTTTTGTACCCTATCAAGATATGGGAATAATAGTCAAGCCCTGGACGGATGAAGGCTTTATAAATTGTAACCAGATCAGAAGGGGTGGAGAATTTCCCGCATTGTCTCAAAAAGCCTAAATATTTAGCAGCGTTTTTGGCGACTTCAAATATGTGGTCATTCCAACGAAGGTCATTGTTTTTACATATACCAAGTACTATAACATCTTCTCGGTTCGGTTAGTTTCTTCACTGTTCAGTCTATGAAGTTAGGTCGCTCTGGCTCTCATGACCTCAATTGGAAGTGAATTTGTCGTTTTGCTTAGGTATTCGTTATGTTTGCTGTTGAATCCAAATTGGTCAAGCTTTATGAATTCTACTGTTTTCTTTGTGTTTCCACTGCCAGATAAACTAATAAATGATCGCCTTAAGGGTTATTTAGGCAATCACTGCAAGTTATTGAGAGAAAATAACAAATGGGAATCTGTGCAGAAGCTGATTTCGAATAGATAACTTTGTTGTCGTATTCAAAACCAGTTTCAGATACGAAAACAAAGTGGTGTTTCTAATTTGAGGCAATAGGTTCGCCACCAGTCCAAAAGTCTACATAATAATAGTTTCTGTATACAAGGATTAGACTAACTTTATATTCAGACGCACACGTATTCACCCATAGATGTGACAACCCGAGCAACGATGTAGGAAAATAGGAATTGTGCTGCAAGTTTACTAAAATCTAAAACACATAATGGCGATCTTACAAAATGAAATGAAAATCTAAAGCAAGCAAAGTAAAGTAAGTACTCACCCTTAAAAACAGATCTTAAGTTTTTATTGAAAAAATGATCGTATAGGTACTTATGTAGAATCACAAAATTTAACACCCGCGAGGGACAAAAAAAACATCACAATTGAATTATTATTTACATTCAAAGAAACACAAATTAAATGAAAGTCCAAATGATATCAAAAGATTTACACTTACAACACAATTTGATCAACTAAAATTCTAATGATTCTATTTGAAATTACTTTGAACACTTGAAACAGACATTGAGACTATCAACTCGCTTTAATAAAGAAGAAAAGCTTAATTTACCACTTTTTAATGCAACAGATTACTTAATAGAAATTGAAACTAATCATATGTTGAACAAAAAAATATGATTTACACAAAATATCTCACAATGCATTTATAACAAATGAAATTTCACCTTGCAAATGGCGGAGAAACACTGCGCTTGCAAACTAATCACCAAGGCAACTTTGATCTACAACAAAATGCTTCTAAAACAATTCTATTTACTGCATATTTACTTTAACTGAAAAGAAATTATGATTTTAATGATTTAACATCACAAATATACGTGGAAATAATTTATTTTCTATTAAACGTCACCACTTTGCCTGCACTTTTCACGGTTCAATAAAGTTTGATTAAATTTGTGACATACATAAGACATCTGTCTCTTTCTGCCATGCATGGAGAGTTTGATGGATAAAATATGCAGTGAAAGTATTTGAATTCAAATAATTTTGTTGAGAATAATATTCGTAAAAAGTAGTAAATGCTAGTGATTCTGTAAGTTTTTATAAAATTGTGAGTTAACTTCTCGGTCATATATTTGGAAAACAAAAATATATGTACGTCTATCGACTCAGTTGGATATAGGAGCCGAACTATTTAAAGTTGTTTTTCATGTTTGAGGTTTTCTGGACTGATGATTGGATTCTACTTATTCTTTAGATGCTCCGAATTGTGTTTAAAGTTATTTAAGGATCTTAAACTTTAAGAAACAGCACTGACTTTCATTGGAAAATCGCTCAGTTAGTATGTAACTATCGAGTCTCAAGTCTCAACCGACAATTTTTAAACTAAATTTTTCGGAAACATATGCTCCGTCACAGATCCTCAGAAGAATGGTAATTATATTAAATCCGGGTAGGTCTTAATATTTTAAAAAAAGAGTGGATGTAAGCTTTCCTACTCTTATACAACCAAATATAATCAAGCTTATTTTGACATTCTATTTGAATAGATAAGATCTCAAAATGCAATTTTCGCGAATTCGACTATCTTTACAACGGAATGGAATTTCAAAATCAGTATGAATAAATAACATGAGCTATTTTTGAGCTTTTGGTTGAGCGTATGTCAGTCATACGTCATACCCTTGTTGGAATAACTAAGAAAAACTTAAGCTTGTCCTAGCTTCCTCATTAAGCATTTAAGAAAATAGAAGAGGATTTGAAAGAAGACACCGATGCGCGTTGCTTTTGAACCTTTGTGAATTCCACATTCGGGTGGTGCGACATAAGTAGGAATCTGTTCGGACTGTACGTCCGAAGTTGGGCTCATAGTAAAACAGATGAGCATTCCTAGCGAGGCGTGTGTTGCGGGTAAGTTATTTCAGGGGAGGAATGCAGCTTTCTACTTCACGAGAGCACTGTTTGTTGAAAAAGCGATAACAGAGAGAGAGAGAAACGTTTCGACGATGTTCAAGAGAATCAATCAACTCCACGATTGAACTATCACCTATCAATTTTAACGCTCTGTTTTGTACCCTATCAAGATATGGGAATTATAGTCCTGTGTTGGACGGACGAAGGCCTTATAAATTGTAACTAGATCAGAAGGGGTGAAGAATTTCCCGCATTGTCTCAAAAAGCCTAAGCATTTAGCAACGTTTTTCATTGTTTTTACACATACCAAGTACTGACAGCTTTTCGGTTTCTTTCTTGTATGCAGGAACCTTTCATGGATAATGGCAATGGGTGAATGTTAAACTTCAATGGCAAGAGACAGCATTGAGTTTTCGAAGCATTGAGTTCTACTCACTTTTTATGTCAAGTTCAGAATTCAATGAGTTTATATCATATGCAACCGTTCCAGTTCCACATCCGAAGAGCAGGGACGTAATTTTCGAAATGAATATAAAAAGCTGAGGGTCAGTAAAACAGTTAAGCGGATGAGAAGTTTCAGACAAGAAATCATTTATGAAAATGACGAAGAGAGTCGGAGACAAAACAGAGCCCTAGGGCACACCAGCATTTATGAAGTGGGTACTAAACTTGAAGCCATCCAATACAACTTGTATCAAACGGTAGGAAAAGTTTCTAATCCAACGAAGAAGAGACTCATCGTCCTAGGTCCTTTTGTAAATTTATCAACTTTTTCAAACAATATTTCGCTAACGTCTTTTTTTGTTAATGACGATGTTTATTTTAAGTATTTGCTAGAATTGTTTCTAGAACTATCAAACCATCTCTTATTGGGAAAAACCTAATGATCACTTCTTATGATACTTCATACCTGGTCCTGATCATATCCCTGCCACACTCCTTAAATAATGTTCGTCCTTGCTTTCCCTACCCCATTCAAAAATGTTCACCTTATCCCTTTCTCCAGGAGTACTTGCTCAAGTATGGAAAGCCTCTTTTACAACCCCAATCCAAAAAGAAAATCAAAAATGTGTTGTTGAAAATAACCGAAAATCGAAAATCTTTCGTATACACCCAAAATCTTAAAATGTATTTTGTACGAAATTTGGGGTTTTCATTCCAAATCTCTCATTTCTACCACCATTTCAACCAATAATCTTTTAGAATTCGTCTCATTCACCCTTTCTGCCAATGAAAAGAAAACATAAATTTATGAGGCTAATTTTAAATATATATCATGTGAGTAGTTTACCAACACTAGTGTCCACTGACCAGTTAAAATATTTTAAGGCTCATAAAGAATGTGCATTATTAATTCATTAAGACAATAAAAAGGCGTAACTCAAATAAGAATTAAAAAATAGAAATATAAAAATGAGTTTTAATAATGAAGTTAAAGAAAAAATGACTGACTATATTGAACTATTAATGTATTGAATGAAGCCAATTTTTTATTCAATGATAACTCGGACGATGTTGTCGTAAGATAAACAATATAAAAACAGTGCCTAGAAATCCAAGATTATTTGAATATTACAAATGCAATGGTCCGAAGAAACACAAACGCCCGGCCGCATGTGGTACGAAAAGAGGGTTAATGTTAACCAAGTCCTATGCTAATACAATTCTGTTGCGTCAAATAAGAGCATTACTGTGCAATTAAGCACATGTTTCTGTGTCATACGGCATGGGTTTTACTTTGCAGCACGAGTGCAATAGCTGTCAAGATTTTGAATTTGCATGAATGTATCTTCATCAAGGAATAATTTGACTTTGGGAATGGAGGACGAATGAACAAAAGTCGAAAGAAGAAGGTACTACTGAAACTGACTAGGTACATATATTGGCTTAGTGAAAATGACATCGAATTACGGCTGCAAACAATGTTAACAAGAAGATATCAGTAGGATGTTCTATTTAAGCAATAGGAAGATGACATCAGCTACGGTCAATAAACTTTCCTTTTTTATAAACATATATAGCTTGCAAATTGACCAAATCAAATTATATTTATATTGTAAATGTATAAAGTAATTTTCTTGGAACGACGCAGACGATGCCGGTGGAGCATTCAACCATAATTTACCTACCATAATTTATTTCAGATTTTTTGTTCTAATGATGATTTTAATCGTATTTTTCCTTCAATCAGAAATGTATTTTTTCATTAAATTAATTTATTTTTCTAAAATAATGTCATGGTATCAAGATATTGTCTATCGAATGAATCTCTATATGTAAAACGTGTGGTCACGGCGCAGGGATATAACTCCTCGGGTCATAAGTCCCACTTCAGTGGGACATAAGTCCAAAACTGGATAAAAAGTAGATTATGGACTTATATCCCACCAATATGGGACATAAGTCCACATTTTTTTTTATTTTAGCTGAGACATAAGTTCGCAATTTGCATAGAATCTCAATTTTTCGATAAATAATAGTAAATAAAAAGCCTTATGAAATACAGTTAGAAAACCAAAGGTTGTTAGAATACCGCCTCTCTTCAAATTTATAAGCCAAATATACTCCAAAGCCAAATGAAGTCATAGGTAGGTATTTTATTACATTTCACTTTATAAATGGGTTCGTATTGTATTAAATTGGATTTTAATAATTTTCATCCTCGTGCGCTTGCCACACTAAGTGGAGACATTGATTTTGTCGTTTTTTATTTCCGTTCAATTCGTTATTGACAGCCCAGCGGAAATAAGACATAGTGTCCTTTATGTTTGACCGATTGAAGTATATTCTTTTTATAAGAACACCCGCTATGTTTAGTGGGGTTATGAGTTGTGGAAACAAGACATATAGTATCCTTTATGTTTGACCGATTGAAGTATATTCATTTTATATGAGCAGCCGCTATGTGTAGTGGGGTTATGAGTTGTTCACATAACTAAAAAAAAGTGTATAAAAAATAAGTATGCAATAATTGTAATCGTTCAGTTAATGAAATTTAAAATTTATTCACATCTTACTTATACAACAACAATATGAGGTAAACTGCCTTCTCTTTCACGATCGAAGTCGACATCATTTATTTAAGTCAAAACTTTTATATTTTCTTAATTCGTTTTAATAGAAATGTTAATGTATCGAAATTCCACTTTTAGGAAGGATTTTTATATGCAGAATATGGCCCCAATTTTTCGCAATTGGCTCTCATAAATGATCCGACTTTCTTGTTAATGGGTTACACGATGCTGACAAAATTTTTTATTTAAGAAGTTGTAAGTTTGTGGTACCCGTGGTGTGATGGATAGCATGTCCGCCTGTTAATCCAGAGGTTCGAGTTCGAATCCCACCAGGGGCAAAAATGTTTTTTCAACGGGTATCGCCTTTCGCGAGGAATTGGCAAGTCCTCCGTTAGTATTCATTGCCATGAAAAGCGCTTGCTCAATTAGCCGTTCGGAACCGGCAAAAAATTGTAGGTCCCTTCCATTCCCTCACAAGGCATGGTTGTGAGAAATGCGCTAGGCCCAGGGGCTCCTCGCTCTGTTGCGCCCCACCCTATTTATTTATTTTTTTTTTAAGTTGTATAAGGAAGATTTCGTATCAAGATTTGAAAAAATTTAGTTTTTTTAAATTTTTATAAATTATACATATAAAAAATTTTTGATTTTCTTAAATAACTTCAATACTGTATCTTTAATTTTTTTTTAAGTTTTTGTCAAAACAACTTCTGCTAAGATCTTAAACTTTGCATACTCAAAATTTGAAAAACTTGTTTTTAAAAACAATGAAACATAAAAAACAGTTTTTTTTTAAACTGGTTGCACGATTTTGATTAAATTTTTATATTTTCTAGCAACTGCAAAAAAATGGGGTGCTTAGATTTTCGCTTGAAACCCTTGAAATACGGAATTAATTTTTTTTTAATACATTGCGTGATTTAATTCAATATTCGTAATCAATGTGTGTTTGGCAGCCCTGTACTACCAAATACATTATGAAGAGCTAATACTAAAACCTTTTACTCATCCTTTAGATTTTGGGATTGTAGTTAACAATAGTTTCTTATCAGGATTTCATTCATTGCCATATAAAGCAAATGCAAGCCACATTATATCTAAATGTTATGGTGCGTGATATTTCATCAATATCTTGCATTGTCACTTTGGCTATTTTCATTAAATTCAGGGACAATCTGCAAAGACACAGTTATTCAATTTTAGTGTAGCAAGTTCTTTCTGAAATTCCAAAATATTTATTTTAACAAAGAGAACAAATTATATTTTCTTTTGTTTGGAAGAGAACAAACTCACTAATAATCCTACCAAACCTCATTTAAAGTTTGCTCAGAAAACAAACAAACCTTGAATGAGGCAGTTGCGGGAAATTAAAGAAATTCTTACCCTATTTGCGTAGCAAAACACTTTTTGTACCTGGTGAGTAAAAGCAAGCCATGTTTTATTCATAAATAGCTGGCAAACCAGTAGAATTAGTGTTACATCAAACGTTTGTTCAGATAAATGGCTGGCTTTTACTGTGGGCCGGAACCATAGATTAGGGATTTGGGAACCGCTCATAAATACAAATTAATTTAAAAATGATTTTAGATTTTCCGCGGACATTATTTTTAATTCAATTTACGCTCAAGCGGGTTTATGCAATCGTATAAAAGAGGTTAGGTTAGTGATGGTAAGTGTGTTGTGCGCATTTGATGCACCTACATAGGTCCAACGGATTGCTTCCACCCTTGACCGCTTTGTGGCTGAAGAGAAAAACGCAACAAATTAGTTTTGTGGAAAATTGTTTGACGGTTTGTTCTGTTTTCTGTGTTTATATTCGAGCTGCATTGTGGTCTGCTTGTTTGCTAAATGGTGCAATTATTAATTATTTCTGAGCGAGAAAATGTTTACCATTAGTATTAATTCTATAAAGCTTTTTTTTAAAATGCGCAATCACACTAATTCTTGAGTAGATAAAAAATATTAAAATTTTTGCTGATTAATTCTGCTTTAGGCTATCACTTATTTATCTTTATATACCTTACTCCAGACATGATTCTTTTCCATTTCATTAAAACTTCTAATATTGCCACAGTTCTTCTATGATTTTTTGTTACATCTTCTTAGCCCTAATGTAAATTCTTTTGAGGAAATCGTTAAATTTGCCGGGCATACAGTGTGCATTTTAAATCGCTTGGTTTGTAATTCACAAAGAAGCGGTCCAATTTTGCCGACAAAAGTGAAGTAAGTAGTGAAGTGCAAAAGATCTACTTTTAAGACTTTTAATAATAAAAATACTTAGTTTATGCTGTGAAACAATAATTTCCAAGTGAAGCGAAAACTAAGAAACAATGTTTTGTAAAATGGCAAAAGTCGTGCAGAAATATGTAGGTAATAAAACGTTTCCGGAAACAATAAATCAAATCCAATTCCTTGAAAGCACACCAGCAACAACTTTAGGAGGAAAAGAACAGCTTGACGAGCCTTTTTCATATAAGTGTCATTATAAATTGTAACAATAAAATTGTTGTTCAAAGAACTAATTTTTGTTTAAATTCAACAATAATTGAAATCGTAAGGACAAGAACAAACTAGTTTAAATGCGGACAACGAAAATTCTTACAACAAGAACACGTTGTTAACTAAATATAAATATTAGTTGTTTGCTGAAAATAAAAATTTTAAGCTTTCAAGCATATAAATTAAATTATTGCAATGAGTTTCCAATAAACAGAATCGACTACTTCATTGTAAAACTGATTCGTGGTCACACTGCGAGACCGATGACCTCGACCAATGGCCTGACATTTTGGGTTTATAACCCCAATATGAAAAGAATGGAGAAAACGCATTTCAGTTGATCTGTCCCACCGGAATCCTTCCTCTTTTATGATATATGGAAAGCCTGATTAAGGTTAGATTGGCGGTTCCGTTAATCAACCACATCTGCCGTAAGTCCATAGAGCGGCGGCTTCTTCATAACCGAGACGAGATAGGCAGAAGGGTTGAAGAGCTCCTGCGATACAGTAGATCTCAGATCACGATTGTCGTGGTGTTGCAAAAACGGTAAATGAGTTTTGAAAGCTAGTGGTCAATGGCTGGCTTACACCGTTTTAGCGTGTAGGATTAGGGGGTGGGCAGTGGTAAACAAAAAATTCATAAAAAATATTTGAAAAAAGTATGTTCCATTTTTTGTTCCATTCCCGTAGTAATAAAGGGATTTAAAATAGTCTATATTGCTTAGGGCCTCAGGGGCAATGAAGCACTGTAAAGTTAAAAGAAATTTTGGGATCGGTCCAGTACTTTCCAGGTTCCTTGTTAGGTTCTCGTTCCGTTCCGTTCCCCTAAAAGTTATGAAAAGAAAATACAGCCATATAGGTTCAGGTTCTAGATTATTTTTTCCAAATTTCAGTCCAATTGACTCAGTAGTTTTGGAGCCTTTTCCATACAAACACTAAGTTCTCGTTTACGTTACCTTTGCCGCGGGAATATGGGGATGAAATATACAATAGATAGAGAAAAGTTTGTCTCTATCAAAAAAAAAAAAAAAAAAAACACATCAAAATTCGTTGAGTAGTTTAAAAGATCTAGATATACAGTGAGAAAGCTGAAAGCGACTTTATTTGTAAAGCCGATAGGCATTACAATTAGATTTCTGAGTAATTTACGTAGTAATGCACCTGCCAAAGGTTAGTAAGTTATTCAAGTTGTTATATAAGCTAATTTTATACATTTTTGTTACGTAGGTCGATTTAATAAAAACTAAATAAGAAATGAATTGAAAGCAAAAAATACAATCTGAATGAATATGTAACTTTTAAAAGACATCTGTCTCTTTTCTCTTTCTACCAGTTATGGAAAATATTTGGATTCAAATAACTTCAGAAAAATGTTTGTAATATAATAATAAGAAATGCTTGTTTGTCTGGAAATTTTCATAAAATTGTGAGTTAAACTATCGGACTTTTGTTTAAATAAGTTAAAAAAAAAAAAAAAAAACAATCTGGTGGATGCAGGAACTAATGCTTGTATTCAACTTAATAAATGAGTAATTCTTAAGCTTTCAGCTGAGTGTAAGGTAATCATTCTCGTGGAGTATCTTTAGTGGAGGATTGTACTTGACTCGAATCTGTAAGTTAAGACGAATTGATTTTCTTTTCCATCCTGATAAATACATTAAAGACGTCAAAATCATTTTTTCAAACACGCTGAGCTACCAATATTATGATCTCAAAAAAATAATAACTGTAGGTGTGTTTTTGTCGCAACTCAGCAATCCTTTAATCAACTAAGCAGTGCAATTTATCATTGATGACAAAAGCAAATTAAACTGATTTAAAAGTTTTAAGTTGAATTAATTGACGAAAGAATTCAAAAACTCACTGATCGGTTTCTATTTAAATTTTAAATGTAGTTTTGCAGAGGATCGCCTCATTCGTGAGTTAAGTTCCTTAAAAATAATAGGGTCAGATCAATTGTTAAAAATAAATTCTTTTTGTTTTTACTAAATATTATTCGCCTATAAATCTACTACCGAATTCAGTCTTTGCTTATTATTGCTTTTTTATTTATTAATTGAAATTTTATATACTTTTGTGCTCACTTATTTAATTTTTTTTCTTGTTTAATATTTATTTATTTACCCTAATTTTATATGCTTTTGTGCTCACTTATTTGCATGCTTCTTTATTTAATTTTTTTTTCTTGTTTAATATTTATTTATTTACTATCTGTTGATTTCATAATTATTTATTCATTTTATTCAGTTATTTAACTGCTTTGTTTGTCATTAATTTATTGATTTGTTAATGAATTTATTTATTAATTCATTAACTAATTAATTAGTTAATTTATTTATTTTTTATTGATTAATTAATTAATTAATTAATTTATTTATTTATTTATTTATTTATTTATTTATTTACTTATTTATTTATTTATTTATTTATTTATTTATTTATTTATTTATTTATTTATTTATTTAGTCATTTATTTATTCATTTATTTATTCACTTATTTGTTTATTTATTTATTTATTTTTAACTATTAACTTATTTTTGTTAAAATTTTCTTGAATGTACAAATTAAATCATTTGAGTCATTTTCACTTGTTTATTTACAAACTTTTGTTTTTTTTTTAACATTCAGCTAAATTTTCTCACAATATTATTCAAATTATTCTTACTCGCTGAAAAGAAGGTTTTCAATATAATCATTTTGTAAAATGTTGAACTCAAATATAAAATGGATAGTGCTCCAGTATAGAAAGATCATGTATGTATCAAATCTGTGTTATGTAAAATGTGTGGCGGCAAGCTTTTTTGAAAAAAATTATACGAAATAAACAATATCTATCTATCTAAAAGTGTTTAGTACTGATTTGATGAGATCTCTCAAATGATTCTTAATAACTGTGCAGCTTCGTTTCACGTACTTCTTCTTACATTTGCAATAAATCTCTTGAAGATTTTGAATTTCTAAGGGTTTGAAAAAATCTTTTGTTATAAACAAGATATAAAAAAACTTCTGACTGATTCGTAAGTTAAACTCTTTGAATTGAACTATACTTTTTTCATTTTTTTTATTTTCGCAGAAAAGTCAACGTCCAACAACGAGCAGATTTTTTTCAAATAATAAAATAATGATTGACATTATATGTCATGAATTTTTGATCCAGTGACAAATAGAAAAATGTATGGTATAAGCAATTTCTTTTACCATGCATTTCTGCTTTTAAATAACCTAAGAGCTGAGCGATTAGTCAGTGAGGAATTTACAAGAATATGAAACTTACCCTTGTATTTTCTGCATTTTATTTAATGCAAGGATCCCTTAACACGACTAGTATATGCAAATGCAAGAGTGAGAACTTTAAGCCCTTCAAAATAATAGACTTCATAAAGACAAATTCGTGCTCTTCACATATACCTTCCATCAAATAGGTTAGTTCAAAGATTACTCCTTACAATTTACTTATGTATAGTAGGTTTGAACTAATAACTGTCATAATTAAATGTCTCTAATTTTATATATGTATAAAAAGCATCCAACATAACAAACACTTAAAGATTGATTCGAACAGGTGCTGAAATAAATAGGATGGATTTGAATATTGATCTATTTATTCTCTCTCTTAAATGAAGGCCTCCGGACACGAGTGTGTTTTAGACCCATCACTTCAATTTCCGATTAACAAGGATTTATTGAAGCTCATTATAGTTTTATTCAATACAATTAATTTCGTTTGATTATGTGATTTATCATGATTCCGCAACAGTAATGCTATTCTTAAGCTTTCAAATTTAACAATTTTAGATCTTCTTTCTCATAAGTCCGCTCTTTCCATGGACAGATGCTTTGTACAGACGATGAAATGCTTCCTAAAAAAGTAAAGCAGAACGGAAGCAAAGGTATAGCAATAAAGGGGTTTTTATTACATCGCATTTTCTAGATGGGTTAATATCGTGTTAAATTGGATTTCAACAAATTTCAAAAGTCTTTTTGCGATTGCCACATACAGCGAAAGAACGACAAAGCTGAGCGGAAACATTGATAGCAATTCGTGGTTTAATATTTCCGTTCGTTGGCCTTGAAAGTTGAGAGGAAATACCTAGGACTTGTAAGTGTCCTTAATTTTTGATGGATTGTAGTTTATTTCCTTTTGAAGGAAACCATGCTGAGAAGTATCTTGTTGATTCTCCTTGATTCTTCCTTGGTGGGTGGAAACTTAGAAATAATTTATGAGAGACTTATACGTTACAACTTACTAAAATAATTGATGAACATCTTTTTACATCAGTTCATTGAGATTTTGACTTTTGCAGTTCCGTGATACATTTTTCCAGAAAATATAATCTCTATAATCTCTATAAGAAATTCAATTCAAGGAAGTAGAATTATAAACTTTTTGAGTCTCTTGATTGGAGAATGAGGACAGTATTTCGATGTATATAATAGCTTTTCAAAATTGATAAATTAAATTTTGAAGTTTCGAACATTTTTCCTAGTTTAACAACAAGCCCTATATAAAAAAAATTCAAGAATTTTGCATCTGTCCCATGTTTTAAAATATTGTACTAAACACATAAGAGCAAGATCGGGAAACCCAGCTCTGCATACTGCAATGCTATTGCAGTATAATTTGTTAATACACTACTAAGCCCTAGCCTAGACTCTGGCATATCATACATACATAAATAAAAGATTTGTCTCAAAATAAAAATAATATTCTGTTGCTATCACTCAAACACAAAATTAGCAAAGAGTCAAAAATAAATGCACTAATTAATAATTTCGTATTCACCCATACATAATGGGGGAACTTTTCACAGTTCGATATGTATCTTTTATTTCGTTCAAAACTTATAATTCAGTCTGAAAAGTTGAGATATAATTGTAAAGAATGTTCTCAACAAAAGACATAAGTAGCATGTAAATACAAGTCAAGTTGACGTTTCAATCGTCACAAAAAAATTGAAATTTTTTATTGTCTTTGAAAAAGTACCTATCTGTTTCATGAATCGTAGTATCACCCCTGGTACATAGAGATATTGTAGCGTTATGCTCTAAAGAAAAAATTGAAATGAAATCTCAGAGGCAAAATACAAAGATATTCACTGACGTCGCGTCGTATCAAAGAAACCAAAGCGAGAAAATAATGAAGTCGAGAAGATCATTATGTTTATTTCCGTTTCCGCGAGATATTTACTGATACATCTCTTGCCACCCCTCAGCACTATAAAACCAATGATACTCAAAGGCACCACCGCATCCTACCTTGTTTCAATGAGCTTATTGATGCTGCCTCAAGGCTCCGATTCTATCCTTCCATAAACAATGATTGTGTTTATTTGTTTTTTGCGTGCACCAAGAAACACACTTTAGTTGATCAAAGGGGAAATAAAATCATGTTAACATTCTACCAGCTCGTTGTAGCTGAGAAAGGATAGAATAAAAAAAAACCAAACAAATACTATCTACCTAAAGTTTGAATAAATACTACCAAAAAAAAGACAAAATAGTGTTTTACAAAATAAGGTAAAGCAAGATAAATCAATGGGAAAACAAGCTATGCAAATGCAATACAAAATAGAAGCACCGAAAATATATGCAAAAAAAAAAAGAAGTAAACAATTTCTTATAGTAGCACTTTCAAGAGAATGGACTAGGCAACGTCCAACCTATCTAATGAAACCTGTGAACCCAATTATTTGAGGATATATATATTAATATATATATATATACTGATAAATATTATATACACAGGGTGATCTGCATAAGATGCGACAAAAACTCTGAGCAAATAGGTGTGGTCGGGACGAGAAAAAAATGGTATTGTCTTATTTAGAAGCAATTATGCCACCAACAATCACATTTTAAAGTGTTTTAAGAAGCTAATAAATTTTTCTTCAATTAAATTTTTATTTTAAGATGTTTCAAAGAATAGTTCTTGAGCAATCGAATACCAACATCAAAATTAAAAAAAAACTTAATTATTTTTTCTTTTAATTTTTCTTTTTCTTATTCTACTAGCCAATTCTCTTATTAATTTTGAGTCAAGCACAAAAAACCAAGTGAAAGAAACTTTCTTAGCTCCTTTTTCTATAAAATTGATTTTTATGGGTTTTCTGCTGATTGGACTTTATTATCTGAGCGAAAAGGGTTATTGTAGTCAAAGTAATCGCTTTTTCAATATGCAAAATAAATTTATTTTTTATTTTTTATGCCAATTTTTCACAAAGTTACCCATCCCGCATTATGAAGGATCATAGACCCCCTTTTGATTGTACTGTTTTTTTTGTCTCGACCTTACCTATCCGCTCTGAGTTTTTGTCGCATCTTACGCAAATCACCCTGTAGTTAAGTATATATTTATATAGATTTTCGGCATTTTTGGTTTACAAAACTAAGAGGCAGTGTTTTGGATGGGAATTTAATTTGGCAATTAAATTCCTATTTTATTATAATACAAATTTCAACTTTTTTTAAAACAAAATACAAAGCAAGTAGTAGGGGAGAGTGTGGTCGAAAGTTACATTTTGCAGATTGGATTCTATAACTTTTGAACCAAAAAACATAGAAAAATAGGTATAATAACGTGCAGGTTGACAAGTGGATAATTCACGTCCTTAAAGCAAAACTATATTTCCAAGATGCAACCTTGCAATTTCGAATAAACCTATATGTACATGTATATTGTATAATTGTATATGCATAATTCACAATATGTATTTATAATCTGAGATTTAATAAGGATTTTGTCTGTTGTTTTTGTTGTATTTATTTATTATAAAGTTTAACTGATTTTCAATACAGTAAAACAAATGAAAAACACTTTTTTGTAATTTTGTTATTTATTAACAATAATATCACAACATTTGAATACATATTAGCTACGCGTTTCGGAATTTTATTCCATCTTCGGGCTATTACAAAAACTTTTGTTTCAAAATAAAAATATCGCAACATTTAAATATATATCAGCTATTAATATCACTACATAGTATTATATTTATTAGAAATATTATTCCATCTTCGGGCTATTACAAAAACTTTTGTTTCAAAACAAAACAAAAGTTTTTGTAATAGCGCGAAGATGGAATAAAACTCCTAAACGCGTAGCTAATATATATTTAAATGTTGTGATATTCCTGTTAATAAATAACAAAAATACATTTGATTTGTTTTACTATCTTGAAAATCAGTTAAACTTAACAATAATCTGTAAGTATATCAAATGTTCATATTTAATTAAATACAAAAAAATTAAATATAAAAAAAAATTGTTTTCCTAATCAATAAAACACTCTTCATCGTATGTCTTTCAATTGCATTGCAGTACTTTCAAATAGTGTACCTTAAAGAGAGAAGTTTTTGCTGATGCCAACTGGCTAAATTTATATTATCCGGTATGTTGGAATATTGGTATTCATTCAGAGGTAACAAAAACTTTACACAAAAGAACATCTGTGAATGATTTGCCTTGCTGTTAGAAGTGCCAACTCCAGCTTATACATATGTAATGTTGCGTTTACAATGGAAATGAAAAAAATTATAGTCCAAATATAAGGATTAAGACTCAAATGTTGAAATGTTAAAATTTTGTTCCACTTGTATCAGCAACGAGGTTAAGAGCTTGGAACAGAAACTAACATTTTCCATAATTTTGAGGTTTATTTTAATCTTCTGCTTTGATTCAGGTTTTTTCTAATAAAAGCAGTAACGACGAAAAAACTGAGCTTTTTTTCCATTCCAGCTTTTTTTATTAGTTAGGTCAGGCTTCGATTGTCCTTCGCAAAACATTTTAGCTAGAAAATAGAATCAGAAGAAAGTTCTTTATTAAAATTTCGTGTAACGAAGTCCCTGTTCATTGGTATAGTTTTAGTAGAAAATTACTTATTTGCCCATGTTTTCCTAGCATTAAAGTATGTATGTACATGTACGAACAGGAAATAAAACCATGAAAATACATTTTAATATTCAAAATATGAGTTGTATTAAATATATCAGGACTCTGCAGTCTGTATGATATCGATTTCCAAACAGCACTGAAACTTTGTAAATTACTGTTTTGCATCATCATCATGAGGGATGAAAAGCTTTTGTTTGTCCTCTTTCGCCTATTTGTATTTAACTGTGTAGACACGTGTAAAAAAGCCATCGATAATTGAATTCATGCTGTGGATATTGATTAAATATTTGCTGTGCAATTTATTTAAGCCTGAAGTTGATGTTTATCAAACCGACGAAAAACAAATAGGTATAACGTGTAACATGATGTAGGTAAAACCCGATTTACATTGCAACACCTCATCTGCCCAAACTGAGAAAAATTTAGAATTGATTTTTGCTTTTCTTCTTGCTTTCAATAACATTATGGCGTTTCTGATATAAAAACTTGTTTTGCAAAAAACAAAAAAGGGAAAATGAGGCAAACTATTAAAAGCATTTAAGTTTAAGTAATTAGACACGATGATCAATCGAAGAAAAAACATTTGAATTTTCGAGGTCGAAGATGGTTTAAACGCAGGGTCTCCAGAACATCTCTTTTAAAGATAAAATGTTCCTTTTTTGACTCCCATCTTTCTTACTTTTTTCATCACATTTTTTTTTTAACTCTTTTATATTTGTTTACTCTTTTTCGCTGCTTTTTTTAAATTAATTAATTAATCTGAATCAGTTTTCACTTATATAAAACTTTTAACATCATTGAACAAATTGATTAGACTCTCATTTCATTTCGTTCATTTCATCAACAAGCTAAGCTGGCAGATTACAAAAAAAAAAAAAAATTCTAATTGCAAATACTTGTTACAAAATCATATTTTACTATCGAAGATATTAAACCAAATGACTTTTGATTGATCTCTTGACACATGACATAAATCTACAAACTGATAAAACTCATTGTCATTTCAATTGATCTTACAATCGGTTCATTACAAGCATGGTTTGTTATATGCCCTGTTTGGAAATGGAGTTTTAAAAAAAAGGCCTTTCATTTTATACTCTCACTGGAGTAGAAATTGGTATCATGGACAGGAAAAAAAACATTTTTTTTTAAACTAGTCCAACGATTTTGATCAAATCTACAGTGTTTATATTTATTAACAACTGCAAAAAATGACGTTATTGGATTTTTGTTTTAAACCCTTGGGATATTTAGTTTAATTTTGCTTTCAATATTTTGTGTGATTTATTCAATGTTCATAATTAGTCTGTAGTTGGGAGCCCTATACCAATGAATATATTAAAGCGAATACTAAAACCTTGTACTCAGCCTTAAGATTTTGATATCGTATTTACCATACAATCGCAAGTTTGTGCTACTCAGTCGTGCCCATTTTTATGATGTATGTCTAATTTGCTACCAGAAGGCATATAACCTGAAATTTTTATTCAATTAGTTTGATATTTAACTACGAAGCAAACTTATTCAGTCTCAAAATTTGGAAATCGATTGGCTGGAAATGAAGTTTTCACAGTAGCAAGAGCTCCACCTCGAACAAAAATGCATCTATCTTTTTGAAAAACTTTGTAGATTTTGCTGTCAAATATTTTTGTTCTTAGCATGTCCTTATAAAACTAGGTTCCCGTAACAAAAGTAGAGGGAGTAAGCAAATCAGAAATTTAAGTTATGCATCCGCTCGCAGCAGTAGGTAGGTACCTATATATGAATATAGGTCGAACGATATCATTACCAATTATGTTTTTTTACTAAAGATTAAGCGAGAATTTTTGGCCGATGTCTTCACAAGTTTCGAAAATTATGTTGTCTTCTTACCAAATTCTTCACTAGCATACCGTCAGGCCACAGGTTTTGATCTAAAAGGACTTTACCAGAAGTTGAAGGACAAACAAATTTAAAAGACGAGCATAAGCATCCCTTTATGTTTTCAGCTGTTAAACTATGACATTTCATATCAATACTTTCAATTCCTTTAGACGAAATGAAACTAAGGATATCTTTTGGAGTAGAAACGTATTCAAGTCGAGATATAAATACTTGTACAGTTGGGGAAACTGTTCTTAAAGCAATAACAGTTGTAGTATTCAGTCCAATACTTTTACTACATGACGCTATGACCTCAAGGTTTGAGTCACGAAATTATCACTTCATTATTTCCAGCATTTCCAGCATACATACCTACACCGGGGGGATTTAGATCACAAGTTAAGTTTCACATCATTTTTGGACTTAAGTTTCGGTTAACAGTAATCTTTTTTATTTTAATCATCTTCCAATGAATGTAATAATGGTGACATAGCCTCATGCTTTTCACAATAAGTTATTCCAGGGGTACAAATGATTTTATCTACATCATTTACCTACTCATTACATCATTAGCTCGAAGACAAATTTCACATGAAATGTATATGTCGATTATTTTCTTAATACAAATGCTCTATCAATGACCTTCTGATGAGATAGCAACTTTTATTTAGTAAGTACAGCAACGGGAAGCCTAACTCCACGACAATGGTTCATAAAAAAATTTTTATATAGGTACAGTACGGACTCGATTAACGCAACTAATAGAAATTCGGACGGTTGCAGTAACCGAGGTTGTTGCACTTATTGGATCATATTTTCTTAGACACAATTTATGTTTGAAATGTCATACTTCATTAGAAAATTGAATGTGCATTGTTCTTTGCTTATGAAACCATTCATATAAAGCCTTTTCCATCTGTGGATACTCAGAAGCTTTCATCTTAACTCGTTTCTCTGGTCCGGACTCTGCTCTAGCCACAAATTGTCTGAGAGCAATTTTCTTTTTTTTTTTAATGCGGCATATTGTTGAATTGTGAACATTATATTTTTTACAAACTGTCTTAACTAAGAACCCTTTTCTAGTTCTGATAAAATATCACTTCTATTTTTGAATGACAATTTTAAAATTTTTGTAACACAGGATGTACCCATGAATTTTTAGTAGACACTAGCGAGATCGCACAGATGCATTTTAAGTGTTTGTTCATGTTCTTGCAAGAAATATTGCTCAGATAATCTAGCTGTAAAATAAAAACGGGAACAAAAAATCAAAAGAAGAACGTGAATATAAAATGGGAATAAATAAACACAAGAAGTTGCACTTATCGAGGTAGCTTTTTTGAAAAGTTGCACTTATAGAGTCAAGGCGTGTTAAGATTTTAGTGTTGCGAAAATCGAGGAGTTGCAAGAATCGAGGGTTGCGCAAACCGAGTCCGTACTGTACCTGCCAATGGTAGAGACAAAAGCAGTTGGGTGTAAATATCTAACCTGCAATACAGGCGGAACATTTACTACAAATGTACTCACACGGATAGTCAGTATCAGTAGGGCAGAGATGAAAATGAAAGCGGACGGCAAGCACTTCTTTCTCGGTTGTACTAGCGCAGTATGAATATAGATAACCGTGTCGGACATTCAGTGTAGGTCACTAAAATGTTTTTATGCAAAACATCTACTAATTAAATATGAAATCACCGGTAAAGACAGAGGCGTATAACTGCCAAAAGGAATTGCTCTAAATAAGTATAATATAAAATTCATAGCCATGAAAAGCGATTTTTCGATTAGCCCTCCATTCCCTTACAGGGCATGTCTGTGAGAAATGTGAAATGTAAACGTAGTATAAAAATATTGTTTACTTTCCTATGCAGTTGTAAAATTTTTTTTTTCCATGAAAAGCGCTTTCTCAATTAGCCGTTCGGAACCGGCAGAAAACTGTAGGTCTCCTCCATTCCTGGTTGTTCGTAATTTTTTTGTTAGGTTCTCAATAGATGTAAGCTGAAAACCACAAACACTCAACGCGTCAGTTAGTGCATTGCTGATGATGGAACGAGAAGTTTTGAAATGCATCCAAGATTTGTTAACATTTCATTTCTTTTAAGTGTTTAACGTAAAACTTTAAATGTTAAATCAAACTAAGGTGATATTTATTTTATTGTAATGAAGCAAAGTGTTTTGGAAAAATAAACAGCAAAAGAATATGATGTGTTTTTCATTCATTACTAATGCATTTTTATTTTTGTGGTGGATTTTATTGTATTCATCATAGTTTCTATAACTGATAGTAACACTCCCGATTTAGAATCACAATTAAAGGATCGCTCTTTCAAAGTTTCAAAATGTAGTGAGTGCAACATTAATCCAAAAAAAAAGGTTAGGTACCTACTTGTTTTGCTTGTTCTCTGATCCAGGCATGTCTCTCCAATATACTTACATACATTACATACATATATGAATTGAAATGTGCTTTCCAAGTGCGAAAGTTATTAACATCTGGAACCTATGATCAGGAGTAAAATAACTGTTGATGACGATATCAATCATCGAAAAAGGGTAGAGTGGATGTAAAATGACCTTTAAATGGAAGTGAAGACTCTCATCGCAGTCGTTTCAGTTGAAAATCTCCTCTCGTTGCCAGAGTTCTCGAGGTTTTGAAGATGACATTAGTTTTGTCATTGAAGTGCAGTATATCTTACAAGCATTATTGTACTGTCTAACCTTCCAACTACTCAATCGGCTATGGTAAATAATATGATAAAAAAAATTGTTTTCAGCGATTGAATGTTAGCTGTTTCATGTTGCGGTGCTCTACAGTAGATAAGCCCTTAAATTCTACAGGAAAATTGATACGGGTAACCATAAAGTTAGTTTTTAAAGTAATCGAAACAGCTATTAAAAATTGTCTGCACGTTCGTCTTACGCAACTTTCTGACTTATCGGTGCGATATTGTTTAACTCAATTTATCATTTTCGTTGTTTGTTTGTGGCTGAAAACATATGTACCTACATACATTTCAATGGATACCTACCTACTGATTTGCGCGGTATTTTAGCCTGTATTTTCTTGGACATGTTTTTTTGCCGTTTAGTTTTAGAAAAGCAATATTATTAAACAAAAGAAATTGTAAAATCTAACAACATTAGAAATATAAAAACGGAACGGTAAAACGGAACATACCAATTACAGACACCTCACCGAAAAGTGAGGGAGTGAAAGTGGCGTAAAACAGAAAGGACCATTTGGGTTTACCATTAAAATAATATAAATGCTTTCATTTTAGTCATCAATTATATTATTCATACACCTAGACATGTATGAATGTATGTATAATTCTGCTTTATTATTATTTTACCAAAGAAAACGAAATATAATTCAAATCGTTTTCGAAAACTGAAACCAGCAACAATTACTTTCGATCCCTTTTCAGATTTAAGATTTTCCCATAAGATGGTTCTTCTAAATCGGTTTTTCCTTTCCTTTAAGTATTGAGCATTGCATTGACATAAAGTTTAAACTTCGAATGATTTTACTAGTCGCACTTGAATGACTTAATTCGAATTGGTTTAAGAGCAAAATAAATGAAAATGTAACAAAAAGCAGAATAATCACATCCGAGACTGGCCAACCAATTTGCCTGAAAACACTCTTGGGGTAACCAAGAGAAGAAAGTGCTTATTTCGTGATCCCTTTGCTTCACTCAAAAGTCAACAGATACAGCTAACTGGACATTATTCAGTTTTATTTTTATCCTTAGACGCTTTTAACTGTGAATGGAGCAGGCACAAGTAAACAATGTCCATGACTCATTGTATGGGAAGGATACATTCTTGTGTCATATGATTCGGGTGTAACGTCGATGTTATGAAAAATGCACACAAAACAATTCGTTCGTTCGTTCAAAGAAAAGAATATTGCACGAATCCGGACGTTTGAGGTAGAGATGTAAGGATTCCCTTCATTTGGAAGTACATATGTATATGAGGAATCTAAAATGAATAACTAGTCAAGCACAAATCGTCAACTCATGAAATATTTTGAAGAAAGAAATAACCGGTAGTACAGCTTTCGAAGGAAAAGGTCGACTGGTGATTTGATGGCATATCTCTCCGAAACGTGGATACAATCTTTACACTGTTTTAAAGAAAGTAAGCAATTTGACTGCAAATCAGTTTTACCTTCACCATAATTTCTAGCGTACAGTGAAATATAGAGATTAGGTCTTTAGTCGTACTACTGGGATGTGGAATCCTTTACCTGACTCTCCTCTCATTGTAATACACAGAAATTTAAAAACAATGTGCATCGGCAACGCCTTTCTAATCCTTTCCTTCGTTCTTAACGGCTCGCAATGTTTTAATAACATTATAAGGGTATTCATAACCCCTTGAAGTGCGTGGTTATTATAAAAAAATGCGCTTAGTGTTTCTGAGGCTTTTGATAGAGTTTGCTCTTGTTCGTTGCGTTAGAAACTACCTGTCCGACCATTCAATATAATTCAATATAATTTGTATTTGTCAAGTCTGAGACGAACTTTATAAATGGTTCGTGGTTTAAACAACAGAGGCGAAAAAGCTTTTCCACGGGGGTATCGCCTTTCGCTAGGAATTGGCAAGTCCTCCGTTAGTAAATTCATTGCC
Source organism: Melanostoma mellinum (assembly GCA_914767635.1). Taxonomy (NCBI): domain Eukaryota; kingdom Metazoa; phylum Arthropoda; class Insecta; order Diptera; family Syrphidae; genus Melanostoma; species Melanostoma mellinum. Next base: position 23,882 of record OU612060.1, on the reverse strand, counting down.
ATGAAAAGCGCTTTCTCGGTTAGCCGTTCAGAACGGCTCGTCAGAAAATCGTATGTCCCCTTCATTTCCACTCAAAGGCAGTGGTTGTGAGAAATGCGCTAGGCCTCAGGGCTCCTCGCTCTGTTGCGCGACCCTATTTATTTTTATTTGCTATATGATCTCGCTGGAATGACTACATATTTGAAGTAGACAAAAATAATGTTGAACGCTAAGGTTTTATAATGATCTGGCTACTACTTATAAAGCCTGCACCCACCCTAAATTAAAGATTAACTCCCATATTAGTTCAAGTGCCCACCAAACATGCAAACATATTTGCGCCCAGGTATTTGATACGGTACTAAACAGACCGTTGATTTTGGTAGGTGACAGTTCAATTATAGAATCGATTCATTCTCTTGAATATCGTGGAAACGTTTCCAGTCTTTCTCATTCTTATCGCTTTTTGTCACAAACAGTGCTCTTGTGAAATAGCCAGTTGAATTCCTTCCTTAGCCGTTACATCCACTTAAGATTTGCCTTGAGCCCAACTCCTGATGTACAGTTAAGTATAGAGATTTATATTTTAGTCTTGGAATGCTTTGTCAGACTCTGTTTTTCCCCGGTATGACGATTCACAAAAATTCAAAAAGCAATGTGCATTGGTGTCTCCTATTAGGTATTAAATTCTCTCCTAATATCCTGTACGCTCGAAATGTGTTTTATAACTTTGGAAGGATATTCATAACCCCTTGATATGTGCTCTAATTATAAAACAAAACGAAATTGCTCCTCCTGCGTATAAACGTAAGAAAATTAAACATCTCACATACGATTTTTTTTTAAGTTTCTCGACCCAACCAATCCATCCTGGGTTTTTGTGGCATCTTTTGCAAAATACTCTGTATTATGTACATGTACGATCAGCTTATGTGACTTTCATTATGTGTTATGAATGTAAAACATGGTATCTAACTAAATTGTTTTTTTTTTTATTTTGATACAACATAATATAGTTTTGCGGAAACAATTTCTCTTTTCAACACATTATTTTTTCCAACATGTTCATTGTCCTTTCCCTTCGGTCGTAAAATCTATAGCCAACTTTTTATTCAACGCAAAAACCACAAGCCGCACTTTTGATTTCCGGTTCTTTGGCACAACATAATAACTGTATACTTTTGAATTGCCCTTCTCAAAATTGAATGTGTAACTCTGTAAAAATCTTCTAAAGAATATAATATACATAACTAACATAAGTAAAAAAATTGAAACCAAGTTAAACTTATAGGTAGGAACTTGATGCTGAGGACTATTAAGTCTCATTTGCGCAATTGAAGTAAAAAAAATTAATTGACTTGAATTGATTGCTTTGATATTATCATTTAATTTTTATACTTGACTTAGTCAAAAGATTAGAAGTCTCTGCTTAGGAAACTTTTAGCTAGCCTTACATTCCTCCAAGTTCGCATACCTTTTCTCTGGAGACGAAATACAATGCTGACATCCCCGGCTAATAAATCGATTACTTTTTGGGTTCTGTTAACACGAATCGTAGAAGCTACTAAATAAATAATCTATGAATATCCCTTAGGAAACAACGGCAACGGTAAATAAACATGTTGTATTCAGAAAAGGGATATTAATAATGACTTTGTTATGTGATGGTTTTTATTCATTATACCATGAATATACCCGCCAGCATGACGGTAAGGTAATAAACTGAGCCGTAAAGTGTGGGAGCAATTGAGCATTATTAAATTTTGAATTTCAGAGACCCAGGTGATGAAAGTGACTAAGTAGAACCACATAATCGTTGCAAAATTTGTAGTGCTACAACTTAATTAGTTCATTTGCTATTAGTCATTGGTCACAAACCAATAAATGGTCTTTTCAAATGTACAAATAAAATATGATTTCAAAATTACCAAAAATATATACATTCAAACGCTATTTTCGATTTGCTTTGTTATAAAATTTTTTGTTGGTTCTTGTATCATATCATTTATTACTATTACTACTTTATTATAAAACTGTAAGGAATAAGAAACATAATAATAGCTTGTCGATTTTATTTTTTGTAACAGTTATTATTGTGGGGGTTCTCCGAAACATCCTTAAAATAGAATCAAAGTAAGAGATACGCAGTTTGAGTAATACCACGATTGGCTGCAAAAACCCATTCCATTCGTTATAAAGTAACATACTTTTATCTTTCGACCAAAACCACTTTACTTTCATTGAAAGGGGGAGTTCACTTCTAGTATTGCGATTATTATCTCAGCTTATTTCAGTAGATTTTTTCTTGTTCAAAGTCATACGATTGCATTTAAACGTGCAAGCTCTGATTAAATAGCTGTTGAAATCGTTTTCAACAGAAGGAAATGCCCCATATAATCCAAGTTGTTAATTCAATTCAAAAGCTTGTATTGCAAAACAACAGTTACTTGCAATACACCACCCACGATGTGTTAAGTCAATCTTTATTGAAATTCATGTAACGGTTTGCTGAGAATTACACTAGAGAAAGAATAAAACAGCCTTATCCGGAGGGTGCTATAAATCAGAGGGTGTATTGTGTTTCAGGATGTGAATAAATTTCAATACTGTGGGCTGGTTCATACTGGCCTGTATAAAATACTACTTCTCCACCTCACACAAATTATCCATTCATATCGGAACTGACGAAATTGATGTACAAATTTCAAATATTCTGATAAAATATCCTGCGAATCCTATTTTATTTCTTAGGAAACAGAAGGGCATTAGGATGGATTCTCTGCTGAATTAATAATACTTGAAGAACAAATGATGCAATATGGTTGCAAGGTTGGCAATCTACTTATGTGGGATATCAAATAATGTTCACATTAAAGCTTACCACTTATTACAGAGGGTATTCGGCATAAAATGAAACAAAAGCTAAGGGCAAACAGGTGAAGCCAAATTCAGAAATAAATCGTATGTAAATGTAGTATAAGTATCAATTGTAAATAATAAACGTTCAATCTTAATATATACGAATTACGTGACACGATGTTTGTCCACGATAAACTCCCAAGCCACTTAACAGATTTTAATGAAATTATGCTCAGTGTGCAGTTTAGCCCAACTTGAAAGATATGATAGCTTACATCTCAGTATGTAGTAGCGAAATAATTTTATTGCAAATTATTTGTTTGACATTCACAATTATCTGTTAGCTCCAAACGATTTTAATAGATGGCGATATCTGTTGGCTGAATTGAGTGAGTAATCAATAGGTACCGCTGCTATGTAAAACTACAAACGTGTCATATATGTAAGTCCTAATTCAATAGCACTTCGTGTTTTTGAGCCTAAAGTATAATGTATTTTTTTAATGGCCAACTATGTCGCATGTTCGCGTGTAGTGAAACCGACGAATCGATAGTAGGTAGTTAGTCTGTTATTATTGACGAAGAAGATAGATACCTACTAGTAGATAGCTTTTACTAGCGGCTTCGTTCGCATTGAAGCCCTTAACTTAATGTCAAAGATCACTAAATTCCATTGCAAATGAATCAGTAATGATAGCTGTATTTTCACACTTGGCTGGGATCATGAGTATTAAAATACTTACAACAACAAATGTTTACAAATTTCGCTGTCCAACAGAATTAAATAACTTTGAATTCTTACAACTTTTACTGCAAGATCACATGACGAATATTTACCTGAATATATGATGCTGAAAAATTGAAACGGTGATACTGAAGCATTGAAACGATGAAAAGCGGAAGAGGTAACCTCTGGTCGTTTCGAGAGGAAAATACTTTGATTGATCTTTGGACCCGTATGAAAAGACAATGCATTGAGAAGCAAATTCAACAACGAGCTGTATAAGCTGTATAGCTACATGGACATAGTTATAGTATGCATCGCGACTACGATGGCTGTGACATCGTGACCACGGTGGCTGGGAAAAGAACATTAATGCTCAGACTCAACGATTTTACAAAAGCACTTTACAGAGATCGCGGAAGGGGAAGACCACAGTTAGATGGGGCAATCAAGATGGCTTTGACATCGTGACCACGGTGGTGGGAGAAGAACATTAATGCTCATACTCAACGCTTTTACAAAAGCATTTTACAGAGATCACGGAAGGGGAGGACCACAGATAGGTGGGGCAATCAAGTGGATGAAGACTTTAACCGATTTAGACTGCAAAACTGGAGAGAGTTCACCCGAAATCGAAATTGTTAACAAAAAATAAAAAAAAAGCTATTTTTAAATGTCAGTAACAAAGAGAAGGAAAGTAGAAATATCAATAATCGAGTCTAAATTAAATCTTTCTTAAATCCCAGAAAGGATACTTCATTTCATTCTTAGAATCAACTCACACTAATTATTTTTTTCTTTTTTGTGTTCCTTGGATTCTTATGAGTTTTTAAAACGAGGAACGAGGTTCATCTTCATGGATCATTAGATTCCCATTGCAATATGGTGAGTGCATATAACTCCCTTATTTGTAGTCCTATGAATATGCTGCTTTTAGTGTCTGTCACAGCTGTTGCTAAGACTCTACCCAATTGCACTCTCCGTCAATATCTTTGTATTCGCACCCATTTCATTTTTCCGGATAGTACCTAACCTGCCTACATCAATATTCTTGTGAATGCGATATACGACAAAAGAATGCAATATTTGAAAAGTCACGTGGGTCTGGGCTCTGGGTAGACGGAAAATCTTGCACGTGCGAGGGTGTAGATATGTAGGTACTAAGTTTTTTTTTATAGAGAATAAGAAACCAGTTGTAAAGAAAACTTTAATGAAGGAAATTAAAATCAAAAGCATGATGTTGGCATAATTCTTTATTAACCCTAGGTATAGCAAAAAATGTGAATTCATATTCCAAACTGCATTATGTGTCACTGAAGTAGGTTTTAAACATGTAGTCTATCTAGATTTTATTACGTCCAAATACTTCCATTGCCTGCTATTTTTTTTTCTACTGAACAATTTTAGATGAAAATAAGTAGATTTTCTGTCTTTTTCACTATCTTTTTTATATAACATCAAAAACCAATAAAACATTTCAACTGTTATAAACAAAACACAAAATAACATAGGTATAGTTCATTTTCATCTCATCCTAAGTTTAAGTTTATTTCTCTCACGTAAACACATCATTCGAAAATGCGATTAAAACGTAGCTCCGTATCATACCAATACAAAGGAAAAAATAAGTTTTTTCTCGCAAGCACGTCAACTAAAGTTAATTTTGACTAAAACTATGCCGGCACCATATCCATATGTAACATCAAAAGCCATTGAAAGTAAACACCAGTCACCAGCCAAACCCCAATAAAACGGAATCTTATTTGAATCAGTTTTCTAAGCTTTACCAATAGGTTAGTGATAACGAAGACATCAAATCAAATGGAAATAAGAACAAGAGTTGTTTTTCCATGGTCAAAGAAAATCTCACCAGCAAAATAATACGAGACTGATGGCAAAATCAGATGAGATGACCAATCTTTATCCTCGAACACCGACAGTGTGCGAATTTGTTGTGAAGCTTGTTGAACACACAAAATTCTTATATTATTGGAAGTATTGCAGTAATCCTTGTAATCTGGAATCAACAGATGGAATATTTTCTTCAACAAATCCTTGATATTCTTGAAATACAAGAAACACACTAGTTCCAATTCGTATTTCGTATCAGCATCAGTATCCACCAGCTTCCAACGGAGGGAGAGCACGGTTTCATTTGAAGTAGAATTCAGAACTCTGTGCTGTTCGATTGCAGATTGTAGGTACAAGTAAAGAGGTTACAACAACGAAAAGGATTCACTACTGAACTTCAGGCGAAATTGTGATAAGACTTTTAAGCATCCTCACTTTTCAGTATCTTTGCCGCCCTTAAAACAGACGTACCTCGCTATTTTCTCATAATTTTTAAAGGTACACAGCAAAGCTGGCTAGGGTTTCTTCTGCTGGGAGCATAAGAGTCTACATTCTGCAGCATTACTTTTCCTTTATTTATTAACTGAGGTGGAAATTTTTGTTAGTTAAAAAATTTCTGATTTATTTCCATTGTAGGATGGTAATATTTTGATTTAATGTACAGTGTTTGTCTGCGGTGTTTCGGCCTGCTTTCAATCAACATTACTTACAACTTATCTTACCAGCATTTTGAAAGTCCAGGCGAGCGTAGAGAGGCAAGCCTAGGCCAGGAATGGAAAAAGCAAATTTTTTATGTTTCTTTCTATGTTTGAGCTCATAATAAAAACCTTCAGAAATGTTTTTACTGATTTACCCTATAGCATCGTAACTGAGAGAAAATTCAAAAGTAAGATTTCCTCACACCACTCATTGCCTTACTTGCATTTTAACTTTTTCCGAAGTCGAAGTAACTTATATCTAACATTTCGTACAAATTCGAAAAGTATCGACTTTCGCGGCAAAATTGGCAACCCGGCTAGAAATTTTAATCTAAAACTTAATTGGGCCCTCATTGGATTGACCTATAGAGACCACAGTAGCGATGCGAGTCCTCGGTGCTCGGTGGACTTAATTGTCCGATTCTTGCCCCAATTGGGCGATCTGTATGCAACGCATGGGATTCGATCTGAGTTCTTTAACTCATTTGTCTTCGCGCTAACCAACTACGACGTGAAGCATTTCAAAATAAGTACTACAAAAGTTATAAAATTCTCCTTGACCGCTCAAATGTTTGAATCAATACTATAATTTTTTTAAACCTCAGAATAAGCTTATATCGAAGTAATGATATACCTACTATGCCATGCAAGCATAGCAAACAAGATAACCGTTTCATCTGATTTCGTGTTCTCGAAAGCCTTACTGTAAAAAACAACTGAGTGTATCGGCATCATTTATTTTATTTGAACAACAAGCGTATAAAATATTTAAATCACGTTTAAGACGATATATTTATGAACTGGCACGTCTTCCGCAAATCTTTTTTCAGTGCTAAGGACAAGCTCTTTCAGTATACCTATAGATACAAAAATTGGGTGGCTGTTTGTGTTGTTGTTGTTGTGATTTCATGTTTCTCCCCGTACACTCTACACGTTTCTGTTGTTTTTAAAAAAAAAAAACTCTTCGCCTTCATTGGTATCAGCAATAACAGGAGCACCATCATTGGCAAATAATACCGTCGCACATTATCGCTTCATAAGCAACCAGTTAGCTTATTTATTCTATTTTTGTGCTTGGAAAACTGTCAGCATTACTTGTCAATATTATGTGAAAATGAATATGCACCTACATACCTACGTATGTAAGTTCCAACTTTGGGTAGTAAATAGAATGTGTAATAAATAAAATTCTGCCAGCAAGACTACAAACTAATATAAAAATTATGTGTATTGTTGAAGAATCTGATTCCTCTTCGGCTTTTTGGTCACTAGTTAACGCAATGAAATGTAACTTATTACATTTGCTTTCCCGACGTTTCGACAGGGTTTGCTATCTTCCTCAGGGGATTTTTCAGAAATTGAAAACGTTACTTTTAAAAAATTACATAATAGAATAAATATAAAAGAAAAAACTTTATACTTCATTAAAAGAAGAGAAAAAAAAAAACAAAGTATAAAGTTTTTTCTTTTACATATGTTTATTCTATTATGTAATTTGTTAAAAGTAACGTTTTCAATTTCTTAAAAATCCCCTGAGGAAGACTGCAAACCCTGTCGAAACGTCGGGAAAGTAAATGGAATAAGTAATAGTTTTTTCCATTTATTTCTTTATTTCACTGTTGATTGTATTACCTGTTGCTTTAAAATAATACCAAATTTTTTTAAATTTTGTAATGCAAATGCATTTTATATTCCTTTTTTTTTATTCTTTTTTCTCTGTTTTTGTTGCCATAATAGTACCTTCTCATGCAACTTATATGATATTATTTACATTCACAACTCCAACGATTCTGATAACATTTTATATTAGGGATCAATTGTTAGTTTTATGAAAAAAGTCTATAAAATGTACGTATGTACATATATGTAACTCCCATTTCCCATAGTATGGTTTTTTATAGGCTTTCTATAGTAAATGGGTTATACGATTTTATCTTAATCTTATATTTCAGAGGTTCTAGGTTGCTTAAAAAAGATTGTGTATTCAAATTTGGAAAATCTTCACTAATTTTAAAGAAAAGTGTTTTATCTTTTGTTTCTTTTTTTAATTTCTTGTAGTACTAGATGTTAAGGAAACTTGTTTTCGACAAAAGTGAAAAGTAATAAAACGATTTTTGAAAAGATAGTCCAACGACTTTTGTTAAGTTTTCAGCGGAAAGTATCCTCGAAATCTCGGCTGTCAATGTCTTACTAATTAAGCTAGTATTACATGTTTTTGTAAGCCTGTTTTTAGTTTTAAGAAAATAAAATAAAATTGAATTTAAAATGAAAATGAAACCCCGCAAAAAAAAATATAAAATGCAATCTGCATGACCAAAGAAGAGTATAACATCTTATAATCAGTTTCCCGGTGACCACAAAAAAGTAATTTGTACTGAATCATTCGCGTTGAGTACAGTATCAGATTGCACTCATTTAATATTTTCAATATATGTAGATGCTTCTTTTCCGAGAAACCTTTAAATGTCCGGAAAACAACCGCGAAAGCGAAAATAGTTATAAACTAATGACTCTACTATTACTTTCATATAAAGAATGTTGTTTTCAGTTGGAGGTTTCTAGTGATTGTCAGTTTGACAATTAGCATTCTCTTTTTGTTGCTTTTTCCATTTCGGAATGATTGATTTTTAAAATATTTTAATTTTAATATAAAAAAAAGTCGAAAAATTGATCTACATTTATTTGATAAGACTGACTCTTGAACATTGTCGAAATATTAATTATCTCATTCTCTTTTGCCGCTTTATAGCAAACAGTGCTTTATTGAAATAACCATTTGCATTCTTTCCTGAAACAATTTAGGCGTAGTAACCATTTCATTTAGAATGCTCATCAGTAACCTTGAGCCCAACTGACGTACAGTCGAGAACAGACTAACATATATTTTGGTCCAACATCCATAAATGTGGAATGGTTTTTCAGACTCGCTATTCTCCTGCATTTCGATTCACAAAGGTTGAAAAGCAATGTGCATCGGTATCAGTTTGTCACCCATTAACTCCTCTCCTGTTTGCCAAACGCTCGCACAGTAATGATGTTTTGCATTAAAGTCAGATAGGTTGGGTTATTTTCTTAAAAACTAGGAAAAATTTTTTGGTTCAATTTTCTGTGATTGACTCAAAACTAATAAGGACATTGAATTTTAAGTTTTAGCTTTTAAAATTACAGGTATAGGTATGTCAATAATTCTAAATCAAATTTCGCCTCTGGTCTAAAAGCTCCAATTCCTACGATTTTATTCTGGTCTTGGCGCTACCTATTTGTTCTGAGCCTTTGTCGCACCGTTTGCAAGTCACCCTTTATACATATAGAAAAGAATAGTAAAACCTATTTTTTTCCACAGGCATTTAAAGTTTAAATGTTCCATTTCATGCATTACCTATACCAGAACAGGTCTCCAATAAATTAGTTATATGCCAACTTTTAATTAACGAACATATAAAACACTCCGTAGTTCACAGCGAAGCCCAGCTCATGGGAGCTGAATACAAACATCTTATAGGTATGTTATGTATGTACAATGAAAATTAATGGAATGAAATTATTATTCTTCGAAAGCGAACCATCATCACATCATAATGGAGTGATTTACTTCTAAATAACCAATTAAAAGAAACTTCAATAATTACAAGAGAAAAACAAAGTTTACCATTTACGGAAGCTGGTTGCAGAATACAGGGCTATTTAACAAAGGGAGTGAGATTTCAGGAAAATGTTGCGAGATCTCACTTGCAGCTGTTTAATGCCCTAAAGTAATGTTATTGTCTTTTATAAGATTGAAAACTTAACCAGCTTTTTTGTTCTATTTGTTTAACTTGCAATTCTCTGCATGATGCAGAAATAAATAAATTGATAAAATGCTATAGGTAGTTCAGTATCATTCAACACTAAACTAAAAAAAAAAAAAAACAATATATGCATTTGGTCGGGATTGAACCTGGCACCTTCACAACCACATGCGCGCGCGTCAGACCACTCGGCTACTGGGGCCATGCGATTTCGCTTAAAAAATTTTAGATATATAAGCTTTGGCAATTTTGTAGCTTATAAAGGCAATAAGAAGTGTGTCTTTATTCCAATCGACATTAGCCGATTGCATTAATGCCTGCACGGCAGCCTCCTCACCCAGGGTTCAACCCCTCACTGAGGGGGGTCGGGGGGGTGGGGAGGCATAATACCTTTTTTTATATAGATATATATTATATATTTTTACTTTTTATAGGCTTATACTATAATACCTCTAGGCGATATTGTAACAATTAGCTACAATAAAGCCTAACAAATGCATTTCTTTGTATTTAGGAGTGTTCTGTCACCATTTTAAAGGACTAAATCAGTTGCAAAAATAAGAAACAGCAGATTAATAAGCTTATGCAACAAATGGACACTACAGAAACCTACTAAATTAATAGAACAGTCAACACAGAGTGTCCCATGAACTAACTAAGATGTTAATGCAGATGAGGGCGTGGAAATAAATGGATGGGAAGGTTTTTAAACATGGCATTTAATTTATTAACGCAGAATCATCTTCTAATTCATCTAATTGACCCCTGATGGAGTTGGTAAGGTCCCAATTAATTATTTATTTTATTTCTGAGCCTAACAAATGCATTTCTTTGTATTTAGGAGTGTTCTGTCACCATTTTAAAGGACTAAATCAGTTGCAAAAATAAGAAACAGCAGATTAATAAGCTTATGCAACAAATGGACACTACAGAAACCTACTAAATTAATAGAACAGTCAACACAGAGTGTCCCATGAACTAACTAAGATGTTAATGCAGATGAGGGCGTGGAAATAAATGGATGGGAAGGTTCTTAAACATGGCATTTAATTTATTAACGCAGAATCATCTTCTAATTCATCTAATTGACCCCTGATGGAGTTGGTAAGGTCCCAATTAATTATTTATTTTATTTCTGAGCCTAACAAATGCATTTCTTTGTATTTAGGAGTGTTCTGTCACCATTTTAAAGGACTAAATCAGTTGCAAAAATAAGAAACAGCAGATTAATAAGCTTATGCAACAAATGGACACTACAGAAACCTACAAAATTAATAGAACAGTCAACACAGAGTGTCCCATGAACTAACTAAGATGTTAATGCAGATGAGGGCGTGGAAATAAATGGATGGGAAGGTTTTTAAACATGGCATTTAATTTATTAACGCAGAATCATCTTCTAATTCATCTAATTGACCCCTGATGGAGTTGGTAAGGTCCCAATTAATTATTTATTTTATTTCTGAGCCTAACAAATGCATTTCTTTGTATTTAGGAGTGTTCTGTCACCATTTTAAAGGACTAAATCAGTTGCAAAAATAAGAAACAGCAGATTAATAAGCTTATGCAACAAATGGACACTACAGAAACCTACTAAATTAATAGAACAGTCAACACAGAGTGTCCCATGAACTAACTAAGATGTTAATGCAGATGAGGGCGTGGAAATAAATGGATGGGAAGGTTTTTAAACATGGCATTTAATTTATTAACGCAGAATCATCTTCTAATTCATCTAATTGACCCCTGATGGAGTTGGTAAGGTCCCAATTAATTATTTATTTTATTTCTGAGCCTAACAAATGCATTTCTTTGTATTTAGGAGTGTTCTGTCACCATTTTAAAGGACTAAATCAGTTGCAAAAATAAGAAACAGCAGATTAATAAGCTTATGCAACAAATGGACACTACAGAAACCTACTAAATTAATAGAACAGTCAACACAGAGTGTCCCATGAACTAACTAAGATGTTAATGCAGATGAGGGCGTGGAAATAAATGGATGGGAAGGTTTTTAAACATGGCATTTAATTTATTAACGCAGAATCATCTTCTAATTCATCTAATTGACCCCTGATGGAGTTGGTAAGGTCCCAATTAATTATTTATTTTATTTCTGAGCCTAACAAATGCATTTCTTTGTATTTAGGAGTGTTCTGTCACCATTTTAAAGGACTAAATCAGTTGCAAAAATAAGAAACAGCAGATTAATAAGCTTATGCAACAAATGGACACTACAGAAACCTACAAAATTAATAGAACAGTCAACACAGAGTGTCCCATGAACTAACTAAGATGTTAATGCAGATGAGGGCGTGGAAATAAATGGATGGGAAGGTTTTTAAACATGGCATTTAATTTATTAACGCAGAATCATCTTCTAATTCATCTAATTGACCCCTGATGGAGTTGGTAAGGTCCCAATTAATTATTTATTTTATTTCTGAGCCTAACAAATGCATTTCTTTGTATTTAGGAGTGTTCTGTCACCATTTTAAAGGACTAAATCAGTTGCAAAAATAAGAAACAGCAGATTAATAAGCTTATGCAACAAATGGACACTACAGAAACCTACTAAATTAATAGAACAGTCAACACAGAGTGTCCCATGAACTAACTAAGATGTTAATGCAGATGAGGGCGTGGAAATAAATGGATGGGAAGGTTCTTAAACATGGCATTTAATTTATTAACGCAGAATCATCTTCTAATTCATCTAATTGACCCCTGATGGAGTTGGTAAGGTCCCAATTAATTATTTATTTTATTTCTGAGCCTAACAAATGCATTTCTTTGTATTTAGGAGTGTTCTGTCACCATTTTAAAGGACTAAATCAGTTGCAAAAATAAGAAACAGCAGATTAATAAGCTTATGCAACAAATGGACACTACAGAAACCTACTAAATTAATAGAACAGTCAACACAGAGTGTCCCATGAACTAACTAAGATGTTAATGCAGATGAGGGCGTGGAAATAAATGGATGGGAAGGTTCTTAAACATGGCATTTAATTTATTAACGCAGAATCATCTTCTAATTCATCTAATTGACCCCTGATGGAGTTGGTAAGGTCCCAATTAATTATTTATTTTATTTCTGAGCCTAACAAATGCATTTCTTTGTATTTAGGAGTGTTCTGTCACCATTTTAAAGGACTAAATCAGTTGCAAAAATAAGAAACAGCAGATTAATAAGCTTATGCAACAAATGGACACTACAGAAACCTACAAAATTAATAGAACAGTCAACACAGAGTGTCCCATGAACTAACTAAGATGTTAATGCAGATGAGGGCGTGGAAATAAATGGATGGGAAGGTTTTTAAACATGGCATTTAATTTATTAACGCAGAATCATCTTCTAATTCATCTAATTGACCCCTGATGGAGTTGGTAAGGTCCCAATTAATTATTTATTTTATTTCTGAGCCTAACAAATGCATTTCTTTGTATTTAGGAGTGTTCTGTCACCATTTTAAAGGACTAAATCAGTTGCAAAAATAAGAAACAGCAGATTAATAAGCTTATGCAACAAATGGACACTACAGAAACCTACAAAATTAATAGAACAGTCAACACAGAGTGTCCCATGAACTAACTAAGATGTTAATGCAGATGAGGGCGTGGAAATAAATGGATGGGAAGGTTTTTAAACATGGCATTTAATTTATTAACGCAGAATCATCTTCTAATTCATCTAATTGACCCCTGATGGAGTTGGTAAGGTCCCAATTAATTATTTATTTTATTTCTGAGCCTAACAAATGCATTTCTTTGTATTTAGGAGTGTTCTGTCACCATTTTAAAGGACTAAATCAGTTGCAAAAATAAGAAACAGCAGATTAATAAGCTTATGCAACAAATGGACACTACAGAAACCTACTAAATTAATAGAACAGTCAACACAGAGTGTCCCATGAACTAACTAAGATGTTAATGCAGATGAGGGCGTGGAAATAAATGGATGGGAAGGTTTTTAAACATGGCATTTAATTTATTAACGCAGAATCATCTTCTAATTCATCTAATTGACCCCTGATGGAGTTGGTAAGGTCCCAATTAATTATTTATTTTATTTCTGAGCCTAACAAATGCATTTCTTTGTATTTAGGAGTGTTCTGTCACCATTTTAAAGGACTAAATCAGTTGCAAAAATAAGAAACAGCAGATTAATAAGCTTATGCAACAAATGGACACTACAGAAACCTACTAAATTAATAGAACAGTCAACACAGAGTGTCCCATGAACTAACTAAGATGTTAATGCAGATGAGGGCGTGGAAATAAATGGATGGGAAGGTTTTTAAACATGGCATTTAATTTATTAACGCAGAATCATCTTCTAATTCATCTAATTGACCCCTGATGGAGTTGGTAAGGTCCCAATTAATTATTTATTTTATTTCTGAGCCTAACAAATGCATTTCTTTGTATTTAGGAGTGTTCTGTCACCATTTTAAAGGACTAAATCAGTTGCAAAAATAAGAAACAGCAGATTAATAAGCTTATGCAACAAATGGACACTACAGAAACCTACTAAATTAATAGAACAGTCAACACAGAGTGTCCCATGAACTAACTAAGATGTTAATGCAGATGAGGGCGTGGAAATAAATGGATGGGAAGGTTTTTAAACATGGCATTTAATTTATTAACGCAGAATCATCTTCTAATTCATCTAATTGACCCCTGATGGAGTTGGTAAGGTCCCAATTAATTATTTATTTTATTTCTGAGCCTAACAAATGCATTTCTTTGTATTTAGGAGTGTTCTGTCACCATTTTAAAGGACTAAATCAGTTGCAAAAATAAGAAACAGCAGATTAATAAGCTTATGCAACAAATGGACACTACAGAAACCTACTAAATTAATAGAACAGTCAACACAGAGTGTCCCATGAACTAACTAAGATGTTAATGCAGATGAGGGCGTGGAAATAAATGGATGGGAAGGTTTTTAAACATGGCATTTAATTTATTAACGCAGAATCATCTTCTAATTCATCTAATTGACCCCTGATGGAGTTGGTAAGGTCCCAATTAATTATTTATTTTATTTCTGAGCCTAACAAATGCATTTCTTTGTATTTAGGAGTGTTCTGTCACCATTTTAAAGGACTAAATCAGTTGCAAAAATAAGAAACAGCAGATTAATAAGCTTATGCAACAAATGGACACTACAGAAACCTACTAAATTAATAGAACAGTCAACACAGAGTGTCCCATGAACTAACTAAGATGTTAATGCAGATGAGGGCGTGGAAATAAATGGATGGGAAGGTTTTTAAACATGGCATTTAATTTATTAACGCAGAATCATCTTCTAATTCATCTAATTGACCCCTGATGGAGTTGGTAAGGTCCCAATTAATTATTTATTTTATTTCTGAGCCTAACAAATGCATTTCTTTGTATTTAGGAGTGTTCTGTCACCATTTTAAAGGACTAAATCAGTTGCAAAAATAAGAAACAGCAGATTAATAAGCTTATGCAACAAATGGACACTACAGAAACCTACAAAATTAATAGAACAGTCAACACAGAGTGTCCCATGAACTAACTAAGATGTTAATGCAGATGAGGGCGTGGAAATAAATGGATGGGAAGGTTTTTAAACATGGCATTTAATTTATTAACGCAGAATCATCTTCTAATTCATCTAATTGACCCCTGATGGAGTTGGTAAGGTCCCAATTAATTATTTATTTTATTTCTGAGCCTAACAAATGCATTTCTTTGTATTTAGGAGTGTTCTGTCACCATTTTAAAGGACTAAATCAGTTGCAAAAATAAGAAACAGCAGATTAATAAGCTTATGCAACAAATGGACACTACAGAAACCTACAAAATTAATAGAACAGTCAACACAGAGTGTCCCATGAACTAACTAAGATGTTAATGCAGATGAGGGCGTGGAAATAAATGGATGGGAAGGTTTTTAAACATGGCATTTAATTTATTAACGCAGAATCATCTTCTAATTCATCTAATTGACCCCTGATGGAGTTGGTAAGGTCCCAATTAATTATTTATTTTATTTCTGAGCCTAACAAATGCATTTCTTTGTATTTAGGAGTGTTCTGTCACCATTTTAAAGGACTAAATCAGTTGCAAAAATAAGAAACAGCAGATTAATAAGCTTATGCAACAAATGGACACTACAGAAACCTACTAAATTAATAGAACAGTCAACACAGAGTGTCCCATGAACTAACTAAGATGTTAATGCAGATGAGGGCGTGGAAATAAATGGATGGGAAGGTTCTTAAACATGGCATTTAATTTATTAACGCAGAATCATCTTCTAATTCATCTAATTGACCCCTGATGGAGTTGGTAAGGTCCCAATTAATTATTTATTTTATTTCTGAGCCTAACAAATGCATTTCTTTGTATTTAGGAGTGTTCTGTCACCATTTTAAAGGACTAAATCAGTTGCAAAAATAAGAAACAGCAGATTAATAAGCTTATGCAACAAATGGACACTACAGAAACCTACTAAATTAATAGAACAGTCAACACAGAGTGTCCCATGAACTAACTAAGATGTTAATGCAGATGAGGGCGTGGAAATAAATGGATGGGAAGGTTCTTAAACATGGCATTTAATTTATTAACGCAGAATCATCTTCTAATTCATCTAATTGACCCCTGATGGAGTTGGTAAGGTCCCAATTAATTATTTATTTTATTTCTGAGCCTAACAAATGCATTTCTTTGTATTTAGGAGTGTTCTGTCACCATTTTAAAGGACTAAATCAGTTGCAAAAATAAGAAACAGCAGATTAATAAGCTTATGCAACAAATGGACACTACAGAAACCTACTAAATTAATAGAACAGTCAACACAGAGTGTCCCATGAACTAACTAAGATGTTAATGCAGATGAGGGCGTGGAAATAAATGGATGGGAAGGTTTTTAAACATGGCATTTAATTTATTAACGCAGAATCATCTTCTAATTCATCTAATTGACCCCTGATGGAGTTGGTAAGGTCCCAATTAATTATTTATTTTATTTCTGAGCCTAACAAATGCATTTCTTTGTATTTAGGAGTGTTCTGTCACCATTTTAAAGGACTAAATCAGTTGCAAAAATAAGAAACAGCAGATTAATAAGCTTATGCAACAAATGGACACTACAGAAACCTACTAAATTAATAGAACAGTCAACACAGAGTGTCCCATGAACTAACTAAGATGTTAATGCAGATGAGGGCGTGGAAATAAATGGATGGGAAGGTTCTTAAACATGGCATTTAATTTATTAACGCAGAATCATCTTCTAATTCATCTAATTGACCCCTGATGGAGTTGGTAAGGTCCCAATTAATTATTTATTTTATTTCTGAGCCTAACAAATGCATTTCTTTGTATTTAGGAGTGTTCTGTCACCATTTTAAAGGACTAAATCAGTTGCAAAAATAAGAAACAGCAGATTAATAAGCTTATGCAACAAATGGACACTACAGAAACCTACTAAATTAATAGAACAGTCAACACAGAGTGTCCCATGAACTAACTAAGATGTTAATGCAGATGAGGGCGTGGAAATAAATGGATGGGAAGGTTCTTAAACATGGCATTTAATTTATTAACGCAGAATCATCTTCTAATTCATCTAATTGACCCCTGATGGAGTTGGTAAGGTCCCAATTAATTATTTATTTTATTTCTGAGCCTAACAAATGCATTTCTTTGTATTTAGGAGTGTTCTGTCACCATTTTAAAGGACTAAATCAGTTGCAAAAATAAGAAACAGCAGATTAATAAGCTTATGCAACAAATGGACACTACAGAAACCTACAAAATTAATAGAACAGTCAACACAGAGTGTCCCATGAACTAACTAAGATGTTAATGCAGATGAGGGCGTGGAAATAAATGGATGGGAAGGTTCTTAAACATGGCATTTAATTTATTAACGCAGAATCATCTTCTAATTCATCTAATTGACCCCTGATGGAGTTGGTAAGGTCCCAATTAATTATTTATTTTATTTCTGAGCCTAACAAATGCATTTCTTTGTATTTAGGAGTGTTCTGTCACCATTTTAAAGGACTAAATCAGTTGCAAAAATAAGAAACAGCAGATTAATAAGCTTATGCAACAAATGGACACTACAGAAACCTACAAAATTAATAGAACAGTCAACACAGAGTGTCCCATGAACTAACTAAGATGTTAATGCAGATGAGGGCGTGGAAATAAATGGATGGGAAGGTTTTTAAACATGGCATTTAATTTATTAACGCAGAATCATCTTCTAATTCATCTAATTGACCCCTGATGGAGTTGGTAAGGTCCCAATTAATTATTTATTTTATTTCTGAGCCTAACAAATGCATTTCTTTGTATTTAGGAGTGTTCTGTCACCATTTTAAAGGACTAAATCAGTTGCAAAAATAAGAAACAGCAGATTAATAAGCTTATGCAACAAATGGACACTACAGAAACCTACTAAATTAATAGAACAGTCAACACAGAGTGTCCCATGAACTAACTAAGATGTTAATGCAGATGAGGGCGTGGAAATAAATGGATGGGAAGGTTCTTAAACATGGCATTTAATTTATTAACGCAGAATCATCTTCTAATTCATCTAATTGACCCCTGATGGAGTTGGTAAGGTCCCAATTAATTATTTATTTTATTTCTGAGCCTAACAAATGCATTTCTTTGTATTTAGGAGTGTTCTGTCACCATTTTAAAGGACTAAATCAGTTGCAAAAATAAGAAACAGCAGATTAATAAGCTTATGCAACAAATGGACACTACAGAAACCTACTAAATTAATAGAACAGTCAACACAGAGTGTCCCATGAACTAACTAAGATGTTAATGCAGATGAGGGCGTGGAAATAAATGGATGGGAAGGTTCTTAAACATGGCATTTAATTATTAACGCAGAATCATCTTCTAATTCATCTAATTGACCCCTGATGGAGTTGGTAAGGTCCCAATTAATTATTTATTTTATTTCTGAGCCTAACAAATGCATTTCTTTGTATTTAGGAGTGTTCTGTCACCATTTTAAAGGACTAAATCAGTTGCAAAAATAAGAAACAGCAGATTAATAAGCTTATGCAACAAATGGACACTACAGAAACCTACAAAATTAATAGAACAGTCAACACAGAGTGTCCCATGAACTAACTAAGATGTTAATGCAGATGAGGGCGTGGAAATAAATGGATGGGAAGGTTTTTAAACATGGCATTTAATTTATTAACGCAGAATCATCTTCTAATTCATCTAATTGACCCCTGATGGAGTTGGTAAGGTCCCAATTAATTATTTATTTTATTTCTGAGCCTAACAAATGCATTTCTTTGTATTTAGGAGTGTTCTGTCACCATTTTAAAGGACTAAATCAGTTGCAAAAATAAGAAACAGCAGATTAATAAGCTTATGCAACAAATGGACACTACAGAAACCTACTAAATTAATAGAACAGTCAACACAGAGTGTCCCATGAACTAACTAAGATGTTAATGCAGATGAGGGCGTGGAAATAAATGGATGGGAAGGTTCTTAAACATGGCATTTAATTTATTAACGCAGAATCATCTTCTAATTCATCTAATTGACCCCTGATGGAGTTGGTAAGGTCCCAATTAATTATTTATTTTATTTCTGAGCCTAACAAATGCATTTCTTTGTATTTAGGAGTGTTCTGTCACCATTTTAAAGGACTAAATCAGTTGCAAAAATAAGAAACAGCAGATTAATAAGCTTATGCAACAAATGGACACTACAGAAACCTACTAAATTAATAGAACAGTCAACACAGAGTGTCCCATGAACTAACTAAGATGTTAATGCAGATGAGGGCGTGGAAATAAATGGATGGGAAGGTTCTTAAACATGGCATTTAATTTATTAACGCAGAATCATCTTCTAATTCATCTAATTGACCCTGATGGAGTTGGTAAGGTCCCAATTAATTATTTATTTTATTTCTGAGCCTAACAAATGCATTTCTTTGTATTTAGGAGTGTTCTGTCACCATTTTAAAGGACTAAATCAGTTGCAAAAATAAGAAACAGCAGATTAATAAGCTTATGCAACAAATGGACACTACAGAAACCTACTAAATTAATAGAACAGTCAACACAGAGTGTCCCATGAACTAACTAAGATGTTAATGCAGATGAGGGCGTGGAAATAAATGGATGGGAAGGTTTTTAAACATGGCATTTAATTTATTAACGCAGAATCATCTTCTAATTCATCTAATTGACCCCTGATGGAGTTGGTAAGGTCCCAATTAATTATTTATTTTATTTCTGAGCCTAACAAATGCATTTCTTTGTATTTAGGAGTGTTCTGTCACCATTTTAAAGGACTAAATCAGTTGCAAAAATAAGAAACAGCAGATTAATAAGCTTATGCAACAAATGGACACTACAGAAACCTACAAAATTAATAGAACAGTCAACACAGAGTGTCCCATGAACTAACTAAGATGTTAATGCAGATGAGGGCGTGGAAATAAATGGATGGGAAGGTTTTTAAACATGGCATTTAATTTATTAACGCAGAATCATCTTCTAATTCATCTAATTGACCCCTGATGGAGTTGGTAAGGTCCCAATTAATTATTTATTTTATTTCTGAGCCTAACAAATGCATTTCTTTGTATTTAGGAGTGTTCTGTCACCATTTTAAAGGACTAAATCAGTTGCAAAAATAAGAAACAGCAGATTAATAAGCTTATGCAACAAATGGACACTACAGAAACCTACTAAATTAATAGAACAGTCAACACAGAGTGTCCCATGAACTAACTAAGATGTTAATGCAGATGAGGGCGTGGAAATAAATGGATGGGAAGGTTCTTAAACATGGCATTTAATTTATTAACGCAGAATCATCTTCTAATTCATCTAATTGACCCCTGATGGAGTTGGTAAGGTCCCAATTAATTATTTATTTTATTTCTGAGCCTAACAAATGCATTTCTTTGTATTTAGGAGTGTTCTGTCACCATTTTAAAGGACTAAATCAGTTGCAAAAATAAGAAACAGCAGATTAATAAGCTTATGCAACAAATGGACACTACAGAAACCTACTAAATTAATAGAACAGTCAACACAGAGTGTCCCATGAACTAACTAAGATGTTAATGCAGATGAGGGCGTGGAAATAAATGGATGGGAAGGTTTTTAAACATGGCATTTAATTTATTAACGCAGAATCATCTTCTAATTCATCTAATTGACCCCTGATGGAGTTGGTAAGGTCCCAATTAATTATTTATTTTATTTCTGAGCCTAACAAATGCATTTCTTTGTATTTAGGAGTGTTCTGTCACCATTTTAAAGGACTAAATCAGTTGCAAAAATAAGAAACAGCAGATTAATAAGCTTATGCAACAAATGGACACTACAGAAACCTACTAAATTAATAGAACAGTCAACACAGAGTGTCCCATGAACTAACTAAGATGTTAATGCAGATGAGGGCGTGGAAATAAATGGATGGGAAGGTTTTTAAACATGGCATTTAATTTATTAACGCAGAATCATCTTCTAATTCATCTAATTGACCCCTGATGGAGTTGGTAAGGTCCCAATTAATTATTTATTTTATTTCTGAGCCTAACAAATGCATTTCTTTGTATTTAGGAGTGTTCTGTCACCATTTTAAAGGACTAAATCAGTTGCAAAAATAAGAAACAGCAGATTAATAAGCTTATGCAACAAATGGACACTACAGAAACCTACTAAATTAATAGAACAGTCAACACAGAGTGTCCCATGAACTAACTAAGATGTTAATGCAGATGAGGGCGTGGAAATAAATGGATGGGAAGGTTTTTAAACATGGCATTTAATTTATTAACGCAGAATCATCTTCTAATTCATCTAATTGACCCCTGATGGAGTTGGTAAGGTCCCAATTAATTATTTATTTTATTTCTGAGCCTAACAAATGCATTTCTTTGTATTTAGGAGTGTTCTGTCACCATTTTAAAGGACTAAATCAGTTGCAAAAATAAGAAACAGCAGATTAATAAGCTTATGCAACAAATGGACACTACAGAAACCTACTAAATTAATAGAACAGTCAACACAGAGTGTCCCATGAACTAACTAAGATGTTAATGCAGATGAGGGCGTGGAAATAAATGGATGGGAAGGTTCTTAAACATGGCATTTAATTTATTAACGCAGAATCATCTTCTAATTCATCTAATTGACCCCTGATGGAGTTGGTAAGGTCCCAATTAATTATTTATTTTATTTCTGAGCCTAACAAATGCATTTCTTTGTATTTAGGAGTGTTCTGTCACCATTTTAAAGGACTAAATCAGTTGCAAAAATAAGAAACAGCAGATTAATAAGCTTATGCAACAAATGGACACTACAGAAACCTACTAAATTAATAGAACAGTCAACACAGAGTGTCCCATGAACTAACTAAGATGTTAATGCAGATGAGGGCGTGGAAATAAATGGATGGGAAGGTTTTTAAACATGGCATTTAATTTATTAACGCAGAATCATCTTCTAATTCATCTAATTGACCCCTGATGGAGTTGGTAAGGTCCCAATTAATTATTTATTTTATTTCTGAGCCTAACAAATGCATTTCTTTGTATTTAGGAGTGTTCTGTCACCATTTTAAAGGACTAAATCAGTTGCAAAAATAAGAAACAGCAGATTAATAAGCTTATGCAACAAATGGACACTACAGAAACCTACAAAATTAATAGAACAGTCAACACAGAGTGTCCCATGAACTAACTAAGATGTTAATGCAGATGAGGGCGTGGAAATAAATGGATGGGAAGGTTTTTAAACATGGCATTTAATTTATTAACGCAGAATCATCTTCTAATTCATCTAATTGACCCCTGATGGAGTTGGTAAGGTCCCAATTAATTATTTATTTTATTTCTGAGCCTAACAAATGCATTTCTTTGTATTTAGGAGTGTTCTGTCACCATTTTAAAGGACTAAATCAGTTGCAAAAATAAGAAACAGCAGATTAATAAGCTTATGCAACAAATGGACACTACAGAAACCTACTAAATTAATAGAACAGTCAACACAGAGTGTCCCATGAACTAACTAAGATGTTAATGCAGATGAGGGCGTGGAAATAAATGGATGGGAAGGTTTTTAAACATGGCATTTAATTTATTAACGCAGAATCATCTTCTAATTCATCTAATTGACCCCTGATGGAGTTGGTAAGGTCCCAATTAATTATTTATTTTATTTCTGAGCCTAACAAATGCATTTCTTTGTATTTAGGAGTGTTCTGTCACCATTTTAAAGGACTAAATCAGTTGCAAAAATAAGAAACAGCAGATTAATAAGCTTATGCAACAAATGGACACTACAGAAACCTACTAAATTAATAGAACAGTCAACACAGAGTGTCCCATGAACTAACTAAGATGTTAATGCAGATGAGGGCGTGGAAATAAATGGATGGGAAGGTTCTTAAACATGGCATTTAATTTATTAACGCAGAATCATCTTCTAATTCATCTAATTGACCCCTGATGGAGTTGGTAAGGTCCCAATTAATTATTTATTTTATTTCTGAGCCTAACAAATGCATTTCTTTGTATTTAGGAGTGTTCTGTCACCATTTTAAAGGACTAAATCAGTTGCAAAAATAAGAAACAGCAGATTAATAAGCTTATGCAACAAATGGACACTACAGAAACCTACAAAATTAATAGAACAGTCAACACAGAGTGTCCCATGAACTAACTAAGATGTTAATGCAGATGAGGGCGTGGAAATAAATGGATGGGAAGGTTTTTAAACATGGCATTTAATTTATTAACGCAGAATCATCTTCTAATTCATCTAATTGACCCCTGATGGAGTTGGTAAGGTCCCAATTAATTATTTATTTTATTTCTGAGCCTAACAAATGCATTTCTTTGTATTTAGGAGTGTTCTGTCACCATTTTAAAGGACTAAATCAGTTGCAAAAATAAGAAACAGCAGATTAATAA